>CM068494.1:7500-1498750 GCA_034769265.1 Remorina albescens
TCCTTACCCATATGATCTCCATTTTTATTTATTTATGTCTTTTTTATTTATTTTATTTTGACAAGCCACCTGCCAAAGAAGAGGAACTACATCAGAGGAATTTTCCACGACAGGAAGTCACATGACAAACAGGACCCAACCATGACAAAGGACTTTTAAGCCCCACCCCAAACATTTCATTTGAATCTACCTGTCAGGCAGGTGGCTTGCAAATCTCCTGAGGAAGCCGTGATATGGCGAAACGTTGAGATCTCTTGTTTTATTGTTTTATATTAATTTATGGCAAACGTGTTCTTAAACTTATTGAGGTAACAGTGATTGTCATTGTTGGCGGTTTTATCTCACAGCACACTCATTTAACTCAAAACGGATTTTTTCAAAAGCAGCACCATGATGGAGGACAAGAAAACGGACATTTTATGGTGAGTCATTGGATTTTAAAAGCGTGTGCACACTGAAGATATCCTGAAACTCACCACTCACCGGATTGTCTTCCTCAAACTTTCCCTTAAAAAGAACTGCTTTTATTCATTTTACTGAAGTTTGTGTGGTGACGGGGGGAGAAAGCCCATAAAAAGGGCCCCCCCGCCTCCTACTGGAACATTGGAGCTGAAAGACACCATCTAGCCCTTTTCCTGTGAGTTTTTAATCGTTTTATGACTTTTACTAACACTACTTTTATTCTAGAAATGAAACCAGTTTGCCTTTTTTGAAAGCCCCCCCCCCCCCTCCTCTTTTTTCTTATCTCTTAACTCTCCCTCTTACTCCCCTTGTATTTTTATTTATAAGTACTATTGTCACCATTTTTTATAGTTTATTGTTGTATCAGCCCCCCCCCTACACACTTGACAGGTTTTAGCTCACCATTTTTTATTGATTTAATTGATTTCTTTTATTTGGGTGGCTGCTGCTGGCCCTCTTAGGATCGCAGACAATTGTTTTTTCACTGTGGAAGTTTTAGTATCAGCTGGGTTTTTCCTCCATTACCTAATTCCATTTTTTTCTCCAGCTTCACAGCATTCATGACAATAACCCTCACAAACAGATTTACAACACTGGCTGCTCCGCCTGGCATGGAGATGAGGGAGAATGACACACGTCACTCCCAGACTCTCCTGCCAGGTCGGAGCAACCTACCTACAACATCCCATAAACCATCAACAGAGATACATCTACAAACCAAAAAATATTTCAAATTACTCCAGGCAATTCACCACTCTGAAATCTTAAATAACACATTTCTTAACAACACATTTCCACAGGGGATGATGCGCAAAGTTAATAGATTAACATCTTTTATTAAGCCATCATCCCCTAACAACATTACATTCCATAAAGTTAAACAGAACACGGACAACTGGATGCACAATAACATGATAATATTACGTGAACACTACGACACACTGATTGCTGTGGAGCTGGAGAATCTCCCTGATTTCAACCAACAATTATTTGATAAAGCTGTCCAGTGGGGGAGAGCGAGATACAGGAGGAAGTTAACGTCCTCCTCCGTTGACACACTGAGGGACCTGATAGCCAGGGGTCCCCAAACGGAGGGGGAAACCTCTCCACTTCGGCTCTCCCCCCTGGACTTTCCCCCACTACCAGAACCATCCGGCCCACCTCTTGCTCCCATCAACCCTCCCTGCACCCCTCCTGCACCCCTCCCTACTACCTCTCCCCCCCCTCCCTCCCCTCTTCTCCCCCCCCTCCCTCCCCTCTTCTCCCCCAACCTTCCTCCTCTCCTTCCTCCCTTACCACCCCCCCTCTCCCCAAACCTTCCCTTCCCTCCCCCACTACCCCTCTTCCTCCCCCCAAACCCTCCTCCTCTCCCCCTCCTTCCCCCCTCCTTGCCCTAAAGCCTCTCCCCCATCTCTCCTCCCCCCTCTATCCTCCCAAATCCCCCTCCTCTCCTTCCTCTCTTACTAAACCCATTTCACCTTGTTCTACTTCTCCTCCCCGACCTACCCCAACCCCACAACCTGTCCATCCAGACCCCTGTACGATGGGGGGGATACCGGAGGACCCTGAAACGGTGACTCAGCCCCAGATCCAGCTGCCAAAAAGAAACCCGAGACGCCAGGTGAGAGTGGTTATCCACCCAGTCCCTAAGGAACAACTGGAGCGTCTCGGAATGGCACGGGCTGAGTCCCGTACTTGCCCTCCGGCCCCCCCCTCCGAGCCTCCCTGTTCATCAAACAGTCTTCACAGAGAGCAACCACAGTTCATCAGTAACGTTGCTCTACCCTGTAGTAACACTATTTCATCCTCTCCATCCACAGAAAACACCACACCACACCAACAGCAGAGGGAGCCAGAGCTGTCTGCCACAGAGCCCTGTAAAAGAGAAAAAACCACTGAGGTGGATAATGACACGATGATGACGGTTGAAAAAATGAAAAGCAACAAGTTGACTTCCTCCTCAACGTCTGAGTCATCCACCTCAAACTCTAACAGGGCTTCTGCGGCTCCACCTGGCTCCCCAGGGCGCCCGGAACCACATACACACCCACGTACATTTAGAAAACTACAGGAATGGTCGTTGGAGGTAAAGAAGGAGACCCTCATTATAGGGGACTCCAACCTGTCACGCATCCCACGCTTCACTAATCCAAAGATTCAGATTGACAGCTATCCTGGAGCCACATTTCATCACATAAACACAATATTAAAGAAACTCACACCTCATCATAATACAAAACACAGTAATATCTGCAGGACTTAACAACTGCCTGCAAGAACACGAAACCACAACCACCTGGAAACAACTTCAACAGCTATTGAAAACCTGCCACACCATTTTTCCAAATGCAACCACTTACATCCCTGTAATAAACTTTTCTGACAGGTTGGAGTCCAAAAAACAGGAACTTCTCACCAAACTGAACAGTATTATAACCAACAAATGCACCTTCCTTTCAGAAATAAACCCGCTTCTTTTCCAGACCTGTCCCAAGGACCAAATTCATTGGACAAAGGACACAGCCACACTCATCTTCAATTACTGGTCACAACAATTAAACTGTTAACGGGGGGTCAATGTTCCAATACAACCCCCCTTAATTCCAATATAACTAACCTCTGCTCTACACTCTCCCTAACGGCCGCACAGCTGGAGATACTGGAAAAGGGACTCACATTCATACCTACACCCAAACCTCCAACCCGGCCGGAGCTCAGGGGGGACCTCCATGTCTTCCATAGGAGGCTGAAACTCCTGGATCATTTTTACGGGGCACAGAGGCGGGAACCTGTAGGTTTCACTGGGCCGTCCTTTTGGGAACCTCATATAGAAAACATCTCACCTCAAATCCAACAGTTGATAGATAAAAACACACAAGCACTCAGAAAATGGCGCCCCCTCCCACATAGGCAGCAGAACATAACACAACAACAAAAACAAATAATTAAATCACTAGGTAACAACAATCATATAATCATCAAACCAGCAGACAAAGGGGGACAAATAGTATTACAGGATAAAAACAATTACATATTAGAAGTACTCAGACAGTTAAACAATACCAGTTATTATAAACCACTTTCACATTCATTACAATTAGAAACACAAATATTAATCAGGAACATCACAGACACATTATACAATAAAAAATATATTAATGCAAAACAGAAAAAATATTTGGACGGTCCAGATGAGCCCAGGCCCCGTCTCTTCTATCTTCTCCCAAAGATCCATAAGCCTCCTCAGACGTGGACGGTCCCTGCTGTTGTTCCGGTCGGCCGCCCTATTGTCAGTGACTGCGGATCAGAATCATATAGAATAACGGAATACATAGACCACTTCATCAACCCACTCTCAAAACTCCACCCTAGTTATATTAAAGATACATATGCATTTGTTAATAAAATAAAAAACCTGCAGGTACCTAGCCACACTCTCCTTTTTTCCATAGACATAGATTCACTATACACTAACATAGAAACTCCACTCGGCCTTGCTGCCATTCAGAATATTTTCAATAAACATCCTGACCCTTCCAGACCCGATAATGAATTACTACAGTTATTAGAACTCACACTCACCAGAAACGATTTCATGTTTGACAGCAAACACTATCTCCAGCTGTGCGGCTGTGCTATGGGAAGAAAATATTCACCAGCATACGCCGACATTTACTTAGCAAACTGGGAAGCAACAGCCTTTTGCAAAACCTCCATAACACCTCTACTGTATTTCAGATATTTGGATGATATATTTGGTCTTTGGGACAGGTCGGAAATGGAATTTTTTTCATTTTTCCACACCCTCAACACACACCATCCCAAAATCAAACTCAAACATAACCTACAACCACTTACACTAGAATTTCTGGACACACGGGTCTTCTTCTGTGACTCTGACGACCATAGCAAAAAACTAGCAACCAAGGTATATTTCAAGGACACAGATCGTCATGCACTACTTCATAAATCAAGTTTCCACCCTAAGCACACGTACAGGGGTCTGATAAAGTCCCAGTTGATACGCTTCCACAGAATCTGCACCTTCCCGGAGCATGTGGAGGAGTCCACCCGAACCCTTTTTAGTGCGCTGAGGCTCAGGGGCTACTCGAAGCGCTTCCTTAGGAGCATAAAGGCGGAGGTAAGCGGCACCTTCACACAACATGATGAGATCATAACACAGCCGTCCAGCCTGTCCCTCGTCCCTATGGTTATAACATACTCTGATGGCAACACAAAGTTTTTAAGAACTCTAAAGACCAACTTTGAAGGGGCGAGGGAGGACTGTGACGCGCTGAAAGAGTGCCGCATGATCTCCGCTTATCGACGTAATAAGAATTTGAAAGATATTTTAATTCACACGGCTTTTAATAACAAAGCAAAATGTAATAAGGAGGTGCTTCGGGAATCGGAAATTGATTTTATCCGTCTCCCCTACATTTTTAACCCACAGGCAAAAACAGGCATTAAACTATGGCAGGCCTTGAAACCTGAAACAAGAAATGCTATATATGCAATCAGATGCAAGACCTGCCATATCTTATACATTGGGGAGACGGGTAACGAATTAAACATAAGAATAAAACAACACATATATAAAATGAATAGTGGGAACGGCACGAGTGTTTTATATGCACATTTTAAACTCCATGGCCCACACAACTTACAAAGCCTGGGTCTGGAAAGCGACAGGAATTGGACCACGGCACAGCGACGAGCAGCGGAGAGGAAATGGATCCACTTATTAAAAACAATAGACCCCACAGGCTTAAATGAAAAATATTAGTGGAACCATTTCCATTTTTTAATTTACATTTCAGTAAAAACTTTTTTTACTAATCTCCTGAACTGTCTATGAATTTCTCCCTACAGGTTCTTTTATGTGGATATTTTTCATGCAGTGCAGTGGAGTTTATTTTATTCCCTTTTAATCACCTTACATTTAATTTTATGAATTTTATATACTCCTCTCCTGTGACACCATTGTATATATAACACTGGCTGACATATTTTACTAACGGCTGGTACCGTTTAAGTTTTCATTTTATTGCATGCCCTCACTTTATAGCACTTTTTATTCACATGGAGAGGAGTAATATTATTTTTAAGGGATTGAAAGAAATAAGAAATGGAATATTAGATCTGCCTGCATTTTTAACTTCCTTTAAAAATACAGGAACCCTTTAGATTAAAAACCTTTTTTTTTTTTTTAAATCTTCAAATAAAACACATAAAAAGTTAGGGAACTTATGTTGTATGACAATTTTTTCAATTTAATTTTTAACTCATAATATTATTATTTATTTATTATTTATTAATGGTACTAGACCTTTTTTGTTAAAAATTTAAATTTAATCTATTTATCACATACAGATACCGCGAGCATGTAAGATGAAAATTTATTTTACTAACTGTGTTTCTAAAATTTTTAAGCACACTTTTATAGCACTTATATTATTGTATTTAGTGTGATTTGTTTTCATACATTTTATATAAATTGCATGTTTCTTTTATATATTTTATTCATTACTAACCTTGTTTTGTCTTATTTTTATCTTAGTGCTTGTATGTTTTAATAGCGGTATCTCTATGTTCCATATCTAAAATATATTTTATCTATAATTGTATTTATTAATTGATATCCCTTTTTTTTTTTTTTTTTTTTTCCCATCAGTTTTATTCTTATTGGAGAAATTGTCATTTTAACATATTTTATTCCCTTTTTATACAACAGTTGGGAGTGTATATGGCAGCCAGGAGAATTTTATAATAAACAAAACTCCCGCGGCCTCCCTGTGTTGAAGGTCCATTCCCCGTCTTTTAATTTTTTTTACTTATTTATTTATTTTTTATCTTTTATCAATTTTTTATTTTATTATATATTTTTGTTTTTACTTATGTAAGGATATTTTAACCATGAATAAATGGTTTTAACAAAAGGAAATCCCAGTGTTTTTTAACATCCATGATAACCTTGTGCCAGAGCTCCTCACAACACTCTTCAGAGTGTTGCGTTTTAACCCCAACCTAACCCTCACAAGGAACACCTACAGACCCAAAAGAACAAAGGGAGGTGAGAGCCAATGCCAGACAGCAGCCCCTTCCCTCAACTACATTCTCAAAAATCCCCCTCAGCCCTCAAATTCATATACTCCCCCCTCCTAAGAACCCATGTGTGGTCCATGATACGGACACCATCACCATCACCATCCTAAACACAGAGGAGGGGGAACCGACTCCCAAACCACAGGCCACAACATCCTCCTCACAAAGACCCAGCTTCATGGACAGACGCTTGACACCAACACCCAGAGCCTGGCAACTGCCACAGCTCCAACCACCACACCTGTAACCACCACAACCTCAACCAACACAGCGGCTTCTACAGAGGGAACTCACCCAACCACAACCAGGACCCAGCACTGCATCACCACAGGACTCCCCACCGCAGCCTCAGACCAACGCACCCCAGCTTCCAGAGGTCAACCTCATCGACTTATTGGATGACAACTCTGCATCTCCGCCCCCTCTGCTTCCCCTACCATCTCCAGCTATGACACCAACCCGCAGGCCAACCCGCCACATCAACACGGTACGGAAAATGAAAGATTGCTGCCTGAATATCAGAAAACCACACCTGATCATAGGTGACTCCAACCTGGCTAGGTGCCCTCCTTTTCAAAACAATGATTTACAGGTGGACAGCTATCCTGGCGCCAACTTCCGCCATGCTGCTGCACTCCTGAACAAGGCCACCTGCTCCACAACACCTCAGACCATTATCCCGGCCTTTGGCCTTAATCACAGGTCCCAAAGGTCACAGGTCACGGCCATCAGACAATTACAGGCAGCCATTAAAGCAGCCAAAACAAAATTCCCCCAGGCCAGAATTCTGATTCCTGCTTTTAACTTTTCTCAGACTCTCCCGCAGCAGGAACGCCTGGTCCTCAGTGCTCTGAACAGACACATCATGGAGAACTGTGACTATCTTCCCAAACTGTCTCCCCTTCTGTTCAGCACTGAGAAGGACAAAATTCATTGGTCCAGGCAGACGGCTGCCGCCATGTTAACACACCTGACCTCTGAATTAAACTAGATAACCCCATGAACCTGCCTGTGCAGGAGGGGTTTAAAAATGTGATGGTTCTCACTCATAAGTTTAAACTGTCCACCCCTCAGCTTGCTCTTCTTAACAGAGGCCTTAGTTTTATCCCCACAGCGGGCATTGATAGAAAACATATCAGGCAACAGTCTAGACTCGACCTACAGTGTTACCATAGAAGATTAAAATTGGCAGCTTTCTATGGTGACAAAGGCGATTGCACGCCGCAACCTTTCACTCCCCCATCTACTTGGGCCCCTCCCGATGCACAACTACCCCCACATGTTGTTGAATTGATAAAAAAAGATTTAAAATATTTTAATAAACATTTCAAAATCCGGCATGAAAAACACAATTTGACCCGGGAGGAACATTTGGCTCTCAAAGAATTGATTAATAACAAAAACATCATCATTAAACCGGCCGATAAAGGCAGCACAGCCGTAGTTATGGACCGGGATCAGTACCTGTGGGAGGGATATAGACAATGAAATGATACACAGTATTATTCCAAAATACAAAAACCAATTTATCTGGATACCATCCCATTAGTGAGCCAAATTATCAATAAACTACATGAAAAGAAGTTCATCAATTTGAAGCAAAAAAACTACTTACTTGGTGACTCAGAGCCCAGACCTAGACGTTTTTACATGTTGCCAAAGATACATAAGGACCCTGCTAAGTGGAGCAAGCCCTTCCAGATCCCCCCTGGTCGACCTATAGTCTCTGATTGTAGCAGTGAAACCTACAGGACAGCAGAGTTCTTGGACTTTTATCTGAACCCACTGTCCACCATACACCAGAGTTATATTAAGGACACATACGACTTCATTGAAAAAATTAAAAATCTTCACGTTCCAGCAAATTCGATCCTATTTACTATCGATATTGATAGCCTCTACACAAATATAGACATACAGGAGGGCATTCAATCAGTGAAGAACATTTTTTCTAAACATTATGATAAGAAAAGACCGGACAAAGAACTACTACAGTTATTAGAAATCAATTTGACCCGCAATGATTTTGAATTCGATGGACAATTCTTTTTGCAAATTAAAGGCACAGCGATGGGCAAAAAATTTGCGCCCGCTTATGCCAATATTTTTATGGCAGATTGGGAGACAGGTGCCCTCCAACAATGTGACAAGAGACCCATCTATTATTATAGATACTTAGATGATATCTGGGGTATATGGACACATTCAGAGGATGACTTTAAGCTCTTCTTGAACACTCTCAATAATTACAATCCGTCCATCAAACTAAAATCCAGTCTAAATCACAATTCGATAGACTTTTTGGAAACAACAACATTCAAAGGACCCAAATTTAATCAAACCAATAGACTGGATATTAAAGTATTTTTCAAAGAGACGGATACACATGCATTACTCCACAAGAACAGCTTTCATCCTAAACATACATTTGCAGGTCTTATCAAATCACAATTACTTAGGTTCCACAGGATCTGCACACAGATTGATGATTTCAAACAGGCCACTAGGATACTCTTCTCCGCACTGGCCAGCAGAGGGTACTCTAGGACCTTCCTTAGAACATGCTTCAAACAGTTCCTCCAAATTAAGCCCCACATGATGTGTCCAGCATAATTCCTTTCATCACAACATATTCGGCCTCCACAGTGAAACTGGTCAGAGAAATCAAGAATAACTTTGAGCTCTCCAGGAGAGGAAGGGAACTCTTCTACAGCCATAGGATCATTGCTGCATTCAGAAAAAATAAGAATTTGAAGGATTACCTGGTAAAAGCCAAAGTCAAACCACTATCTGACCCCAAACCAGTACCAAAGACTGAATTCTTTAACCAGCAAGTTTGGGTGTCTAATAGAAGAAACAAAAATATTTACAATACTGCAAATCAAGGAAATTTTTCATCCAAAAATTGTATATACATTATAATTTGTAAACAATGTGGCATTCAATATGTTGGTGAAACCGGAAACACAATTAGAACCAGGTTCACACAACATAGATATAATATTTTAAAGAGGAAAGACATCCAGACTCCGCTCGTTAAACACTTCATGCAGCACGGTTGGCATTCAGTGCAGGCCTCTGTCCTCCAATGTGACCCCAAATGGACCAAGGCCCAGAGACAGAGGGCCGAGAGGGCCTGGATTATTAAATTAGGCACTTTATACCCACATGGTCTCAATGAGGGCTAGAAGTGGCACTGTACGGGATTGCATGGAGTGTGCACGGATCATGCCGCCGCTTGGCGGCGACATGATCCTTCAATTTCATCCCTAACCCTAATCTCGGTGGGACCTGACTACTGCACCATTGTTGAGAATAAAAATCCTGGATTTCAGCAGCTGTGGTGGGTCCTTTAGAAGAGGGTGCATTACTTTTTTCAGAGCTGCCAACTTCAGCTCTGTGAGTTTACATACACCACACTAAATCAAGTTCACATGCACAAACACAAATGAATAATATCTTTCAAGATTTAAAGTTTAAGAGAGTGAGTACTTAATTGAACGACATGTCATTCATTGTAGCATACCTAGTCTCTGCTCACAGTGAAGATGAAAATTTTCTTCATCCATACTCTTCTTGAGTTTCTCCCGCAGGTTGTCTTTGTATTTCTTCTTCTGTCGCTGTCTATGGTAAATAGGATGTATATGCAGCAGTGGCGCACCTCAGCGCCATCTACCGCCGGGGAGTTTGAAAAGGAACTAAAGAGTCTTGGCCCAAGATCAGAATTCTTTCTTGCGTGAGAAATTGGATGTGTGGCGTGAGTGCGTGTGAAAACAGTCAAAATCGTGTGTCACATGGCGAAAGCGTGAGAGTTGGCAGCTCTGCATCAGTGCTCCGTCTCACTCAGTGGAGGAACAAAGGAGGAGCTTCTGTTTAAATCTGTGTGGGAAACAGAAAAAAGAAGACTCTCCCTGATCAGGTTAGAGTTAGTTACCACGTTATAAAATCTACTTCTGAGGAAACAACACACCAGCAAATGTTGAAGGCTGCTGACATAGTGGTTGTCTAAATGCTAAATAAGCATTGGTGGTTCAGCGGTAGAATTCTCGCCTGCCACGCGGGAGGCCAGGGTTTGATTCCTGGCCAATGCAAAGTAACTTTTTACCAACATCCAAATGTTAGAAACAAAGTGCTGCTTGGAATATACAAGACATGAAATAACCCCATGGACTCCAATACAACCTGACTTCATTTAACAACCAGTGGAGCCGCCCCCTGGTGGTCATTAGAAATGCAGCCCCTCTGAGCTGGTGGCAGACCAAGGGTTCAGTCTGCCCACATCTTCCACATGTGATGGCACACACACTGTGTATTGTGGCAACATCCGTCCCCTCAGAGAGAATCTTCTCTTTAACCCTCCTGCCGTGTCCACCCCCCGCCCCTTATTTTAGTGTTCCTGGGTCAAATTTGACCGGTCTGTTTTAACTGCTCTTAAATTAACACAAAAATCATTAATCACCACCAAGTTTTTATTTAACAGTCTTTAGCTGTAAAAAATGTCTCAGAGTGGTTAACATGAATAACTGCTGTGAAAATACAAATAGGCATGAAAATGTATTCCAAAATGAACATGTAATCTAAAAAACAAATAGAAAACCAGAGACCAAACTCCTCAACATGAAGTTGTGTGTGTGTGTGTTCATGTGTATTCATTCACATGAGTGGCATTTGACACTCAGGTCAGAGTGGGCCTTGCAAACATAGGCCTCACATTTGCAGCATCTCAGGCTTGTTTTGTTGTCTCTCGGGGCCACAGAGCTCACAGCTCTTCCTTTTCAGACCCATGTAGGCTTGGAGGTCTACCAGGTCCAATTCTCTCCAGATGTCCCCAAACACACGCTTCCCCTCCAGGTTTGTCATCTCCAGTATAATTCCCTCAAAGGACTCTGGTAAAAAGAGTTGGAAGCTGTGCTTCCTCACAACAAGAAGGTGCCCTTTCCTTTGAGGAGGAAACTATCCAGGCTGGAAAATGCTGAGTCATGGGAGCGTTGCTGTGCATGGTTGTTGTGGCCGAGTGGTTAAGGCGATGGACTTGAAATCCGTTGGGGGTTCCCTGCGCAGGTTCAAATCCTGCCAACAACGGTTGGTTGTTGTCTCTGCATGTTCTAGTTTGATGCTTCTTTAAATCAATCACTCGCTGCTTCACTGCTGCCACAGTCCGGTCATGTTGGAGTTACTGCCTTCACTCCTGACGTCCAGCACAAGAATCATGCTACATGTTAGGAGAAATGACACTTCATGTCCTGTCTGAATAACTTCAGCCTCCTCCTTAACACTTTAAAGGTCCATCATCAGCCTGCACACCTGGCTCCAATCCTACATGCAACTCCACACAGAAAGGCCCCAGGCCGGGAACCGAACCCACGACCTTCTTGTTGTGAGGAAGCAGCGTTACTTTTAACAATCTATGTGTGTATAAACGGGGATGGAAGGATTGGATTAGTCCTTTACTTCTGATTTACACAGGTGCCATCACCATGGGAACATCCTATGGGAGAGTAACATATCCAAACCCCAAATATGATAAACTGCCAAGATAGATCTGAACTTTTTCTGGTCACTGCACAACATAAATTGTTGATTCACAAGAAGAGAATCTGTTAAATCTCATGTTCTTTTCATGTGATGGTGGTATCGTGGTCAGCATAGCTGCCTTCCAAGCTGATGACCTGGTTTTGATTCCCGGCCATTGCAGCTAACGTTGAGAAATGTTTTATTTACTTTTAGAAATTTATGACTCTATCACCTATGATATAAGGAGCAGAGGCTTTGCGTAGTTGTTGTGGCGGAGTAGTTAAGGTGATGGACTAGAAATCCATTGGGGTTTCCCCGCGCAGGTACGAATCCTGCTAACAATGGTTAGTTTTTTTTAATGGACCAAATTCCCCAGTTGGGTAGCTACAGAGCATGTTGGAGAATCTCTGTAATCTGCACGGCATTAAAATATGACAGATCTGAGTGCTGTTGTTAGGACTCATCTAAGAGGATGAAAGCACTGACTGGTGGTCAGTTATCATTATCAAGGCCAGCGATAGGGGCACACCTTTAGTCCTACTTCCAGGCAATAATGAGAAGTCATTTCCACTGTTTGCTGTGCCGAAATAGCTTAGTTGGGAGAGCGTTAGACTGAAGATTTAGAGCTCCCCGGTTTAATCCCAGGTTTTGGCAGCTGTAGTGGGTACTTTAGAAGACCATCCCTGAGCTTTGTTTATTAATTATGGAAATCTTCCACTTAAGTCCTCTATTCTAATTGACCACTAGCGTGGAGTTATAGTCGCTTAGTGTAACTGTGGTATCTTGAGATGCCGATGTGAAGAAGAGATCACCGCTGACACGTCTTTTCTTATGGTCAAAAAGAAGTTTATTGACAAGAAAGGAACAGTGCCAAAAATGCCGAATCCTGGAGCCTCTCTGCCAATGTGAGATCTCCTATCCTCTGTCTCCCAAACCCCTATATTTATAGGTCTTATCTGTCTTTGAAATGGACACTTCTTCCAAACCAGAATCCTTCAACCAGATGGTATAGATATTATCTGGTCCCAGGTCTCTGACCTTTGACCTTTTAGGAGCCAGCATAAACCTCCTCATCCTGTCTCTGTGTTGTCTCAGTTCTACCATGTCCATCAGGAGGGCAAATGGGTGACAGTATGACCCCCAAGACACATTCCTTTAGTTCAATCTACAATGGGTCATATAGAAACCTTTGACTAGGCCTTAATGGACATCCTTACTTGACTTAAGTAGAACAAAGAAAAGGACAGAACATACAACAATTTAGATATTGAAACAAAGAAAATGAGGTGAAAAATACACTACATATTCCCCCCACTGAGGCTCAAAGCCTCGACAAAAATGAAACCCAAATAATTGAAATAATAAAAATCAAAGATCTTCTCAATTATTAGTAACGTTACCAATTTGTGGAGTGTGAGAGCGAAAACCTGCCAGGCAGGCAATCTTTCTTGAAATTTTCCATCAAACAATCAAGACAGGAAATTCTCTCACGGTCCCTCTGCCTTAGGCGACAAAAAAGGAGGAATAGTAGACGCACATGAAACCTCAGACAAATCAAATCAAAATAACATCCAACATCAGACTGGTCAACCCATCGGATCCTCCGCTGGACCTTTCCCTGCCTATCATTTATCTCCCTACGTGTCAAAAAGAAAAGAAAACATCTGAGGTTCCAATACATCCACATATCTTTACATACATTCAAAACATACTATAGAATATACATATTCAAGTCATACATACGTTCAAAGATACATAAGACAATAAACACATAACAATAAAACACAAAACTTGATCACACTACAGTTCCTCTGTAGAGTTAGCTCTTTCTTGTAAACATTTCAGTACCTAAATTCAGGGTCCTTCAGTCCATTCTCGATCTTCATATCAGATGTCAAGATCTCCTCAGGACATCTGGGATCCTGAACGACCAGACATTTTACAGCAATATATCCCCTATGTTCTTAGGAAAGAGAGAAAAAGAACAAACCAGTATCCTTTGCAAGTAACGAGTACATTTTAAGCGTCATTGCAGATCATCATCTTCACATGTCAATTATCTGGACACTGTCTCCTTCCTTATAAACTGCTCCAAGGCACTGTTTAATTCCCAATTTTTGTTGGATTAATTTCACCGTCTTATCCACAAACTCTTTACCATTATCAAATGAAATTCTATCAGGGAGTCCCCATCTACAAATGACTTCCCTACACAGAAACTTGGCAACTGAGTGAGCGTCTTTTCGCTTAGTTGGATAGGCCACTGGCCACCTTGAAAATCTGTCGACAACAACTAGCATGTACCTTTTGCCTTCAACTGGTTTTATCATATCGACAAAGTCAATTACCAACTCTCGCACTGGTCCTCTTGGTGTTGGAATATAACCTGGTGGGACTGCCACACCTCTCCAAAAATTATTTTTCAGACAAATAGTGCATCTGACTATGACATGATCCAAGAGGTAAGGTGCCCAAAATCCATAGTCCTTGATGATCCTTCTCCTAACCTCCCCCCTTGCAACATGGGTCAACCCATGTGCTTCTTGAATCATTAAACCAAGCAAATCTGGAGGTGCTATAATCAATCCCTCATGATTTCTCCAGAGGCCAGTAGAGTCCTGAGTGGCACCACGATCCATCCATAACTGTTTATCCATTTCAGAAGCTGCTTCCTGCATCAGAATCACGTCAGCAAGTGTAATTTTGTCTTCTAAATCTACTTCATGTGTAACTAGAAGAACTTTACCCAATTTGTCCGCACCTGTCACTGCTTTTGCAGCATCGTCAGCCGCTTTATTACCCTGAGTGACTCTAAATGTGTCCATTTGATGTGCTGCACATTTTGCTATTGCTATTTCTTTTGGTTTCATCATAGCATTCAAAAGTTTCATGGTCTGAGCATGATTTTGTATTGGAGAACCATCAGTTTTCTTAAACCCTCTTTTCTTCCATACTGCTCCAAACAGATGACACACATTGTGAGCATATGCAGAATCTGTGTAAATGGTCACACGCTTTCCTTCGGCCAACAGACATGTTTCAGTCAATCCTACGAGTTCAGCAAGCTGTGCTGATGCGGGTTGTGGTACCACTCCAGTTTGTCTACTACAAACCCTGATTTACCACTGCATAACCCGCACTCAATTTGTCCCCCACACGATAACAAGAACCATCAGTCGAGTATTCTAAATCTGCCTCCCGCAGTGGGAGGGCTTGCAAATCTGACCTCAGCCTTGAATATTTTTCTGCTTCCTTCACACAATCATGCGGTTCACCATCCTCTGCAGTAGGTAAATTCTCAGCCGGATTCACTGTAACACATCTTGCCAGAGTAACGTCTTCCTGCTCTAATAGCCTATGATAATCCCTAAGCCTAAATATCGTTAACGTATACTTGCCATAGTTTAAAAGATTTCTGAGGCTATGATGAGTAAGAATTGTTACTGGATATCCCATCGTAACAGATGATGCTTTATCATACATCAAAGAAACTCCCACCATTGCTCTGTAGCACAAATGCAATCCCAGCTCTACTTCAGAATAGGCAGTGGAATAGTATGAAATGGGTTGAGGACTCATCCCTGTACCTGTTGGTTGACAAAGAACTGCACAAGCATATTTACCCCCAACTGAGGTAGATACATACAACAGAAAATTCTTAGAATAATCTGGAAGTGCTAGTGCTGGAGCCTCCTGTAATCTTTGTTTAATTGTTTCAAAGGCCAAAAGGCCATCCTGTGTCCATGAAAGATTACTGTGAAGTTGAGTATTTCCAGTTTCTTTAATCATAGCCCTCAAAGGCCCTGTTAAACTAGCATAATCTTCAATCCATGCTGAAGAATAGCCAGCAGTACCAAGAAATGTCATAATTTCTCTAACTGTTCTGGGTTTAGGAGCCTTTCGAATAGCTTCTAAATGGCTATCAGAAATACTCCTGTGTCCCTGCGTTATTGTCTGACCCAAATATACCACCTTTTCCTGGCAATACTGCAGTTTTTTCTGCAAAACCTTGTGACCATTTTCTGCCAATATTTGTAGTAGTTTAATTGAGTCCTCATGACATGTTTTCTCATCTGGTGAACAGATAATATCGTCCACATATTGTACCACTGTACTTTTTACTTTTTGATCTATCCCCACAAGGTCATCCTTCAATACTTTATTGAAAATATGAGGACTATGTTTAAATCCTTGTGGCAATCTTGTATACTCATAGAATTGTCCCTTATATGGGAACCCAAACAAACCCTGACTTTCAACACTAAGTGGAACACTAAAAAACGCACCACACAAATCTAAGACTGTAAAGCATTTTGCATCTGGAGGAATTTGAGCTAGTAAAGTGTGTGGATCTGGCACTTCTGCTGGTAAATCGGCTACCACCTCATTTACAAATCTCAAATCATGTACCATGCCATAAGAGTTATCTGGCTTTTTCACAGGCAACAATGGTGTGTTACTTTGGGGATTCTGAGTTTTCTTCAAACCAGGTCTGAGTTGAATAGTCACAGGTTGAGCAGATTTCACAAGTCCAATATCTGTACATCCAGATGGTATATATATTATCTGGTCACAGGTCTCTGGCCTTTGACCTTTTAGAGCCAGCATAAAACCCCCTCATCTTGTCTCTCATGGTGTCTCATGCTCTACCGTATCAATCAGGAAGGCATATGGGTAACAGTTTGACCTCCAAGGCACATTCCTTTAGTTCAACTTACAACGGGTCGTAAATAAACCTTTGACAAGGCCTTAATGAACATACTTATTTGACTTAAGAATAGAACATACAAAAGAATAGAACATACAACAATTTAGATGTTAAAATAAAGAAAATGAAGTGGAAAATACACTACACCTGCAAAGCTGATCCACTTGGTTTTTGTTGATGCCAATCTTCACTAAAGATGAGCTAAAACTGTTAGCAGGATTTTCATTTACATCCTGTTGTGTGATTCTTTATACTTGTCTATGTGGTTTCAATGTAAATAGCTCAAAGGTTATAAATGATTCACATTCAATCAGAGATTAAACATTTTTTCAAATTGAGTTGGATCTTTGGTTTTCTGTACTTTATCATTTATTATTTGTGGCATTACGCTCCAAGTTCAGTTTGGTAAATATACAAATAAAGCCATATAAATAATAAACATTTCACACAATGTGTATGTTGCAGCCAAGGACTCAGGCAGATGCAGGACTGTTGTGCAGCTAACAGTTTCTTTACTTTTACACTTAACAATGAAAACAAAGCAGTACTTGCTCACTAACACAGTCCGGTAGCACACTTTTCCCTGCTGCTAAAACGATTGTCTTCTTCTTCTTCTCTTTGCTACAATGAACAACAACAATGTTCTTCTTCTACTTCACGACTCGCTTTTTCCGACTCAACGGCATAACCTGGTGGTGGAAGCCGGACAGCGCATTCACAAACAATACTGAATACTGAATGAAATACAAATTCACAAACACTGTATCCCGGAAATGCAATGTTATGTTATCTGCAGACATGAACTTTTATGGAGTTTAAACTTAACTAAATTACAAAAGAAAATAAATTGGGGGGGTCTCTGATTTAACAGTTCACAAATACAAAATATCTTACTGATATATTGACCCTTCACATATACATTTATAATTCATTGTACACATAATTTTTTTTTTCAGTACATTTATTTAATCAACAAATCTAAGGAGTACCTTGGGGCCAGAAATATTTGGGGGGGCTGTTATTGTTTCAGCTGTCATGGTTGAAACGTCAGTGATTCTCCTCAGATGACATCTTAGTGTCTGACAGGGCTCAGTTTTTATCTTCTGATCTGGCCTCGTAAAAAGAGCCGATCTCTGAATGTACTCCTGCTGCTGGCTCTCTCTCAGCTGATCCCAGCTGATCGGCTCCAAGGCTGACAACCAAATGTACCTCATGTAAGTCAAGCGATGAAATTAATTCATCCTCTCATCTGAACTTTATCAGGGGAGATGAAAATAAATGAGTCACATTTGATTTTAGTTCCATTTAACGCCACTTCTTTGTCTAATAACAGCTGATTTGTGTTTCACTTCATTCGTTCGCGAGACAAGTCGTGTGCGTCTTTGTGCGCATGCGCTCATCCATCTGACTCGAACGCGAGAGTGTGACCTATGCGTTGGTGTCGCGTGGGAGAGCGATGAGAGACAGGAAATGCCTTTGATCTCCGGTGACGTCACACAGTCTCGTTGTGGGGTGAGTAAATAGTTGTTGATGTTGTGACGGCCATGGCTGTGTGCGTCTCGTTGTCGGTTGGCTGTCTTGTCTTTTACAGGTGCACAAGGTGCTTTGTGAGGCCCTCTGCTGTCTGCTATGTGGATCTTCGGTTCATATATCCTGGTTGCTGTGAAGCCCCGCCTCTGTGTTGGGAGGCTCTGCCTCTACCTATTAGTGCTGGGTTAGGGTTAACCCTACCCCCCTAACTTCTGTTTAGTTTGATTTATAGTTCAACTTAATTTTTTTCAGTGACTTATGTCTAGTTAAATGAAACACACTAGTCCTGTCTGTTTAAAGAAGGACTAGTCTGTTAGTTAAAAACCTCAGTGTGCCATTTGTGAGTCTGGTATGTTCTGTTTATTTATATTTAAGCTTCAGTCTCCTTATGCTTAGTTGACCTTTCTTAAATTGGGCCCTTTTTTTGTCAATTTTTTGGAGTTTTAATTCAGAATGATGTAAATTATTGGAACAATTTTTTTTCTGTTAATTGAAAGAAAAAAAAATCTTGTTTCATTCCTTTGTCCTTTTCTTTTTGATCCTTAAAAGTGCTCATGAGTTTAATATATAGAAAATGTGAAGTTGGATTTCATTATATAACAGCAGGGCAAAGTGTGTCATTAAAATTCTGTATTCTACAGACTGTGGAGTTCATGTTCTGATAGATTTTCATAACAAAGTAGCATAGGTACAGCACACAGCTGAAACGTTTCCTGTTAAAGATGGAATATGGCACCTCACTCAGTGCTTATCCAGGCAGGAAAAGATTCAGCTGCTAGCTTGTTATATCTACAACATCTAACATTAGGTACAAGGCACTGCTCGGATTTTAACCCAGGATCTCCTGTTTACAAGTCAGGTGCTTTGACCAACTAAGCCACAACACCACTCTGAAGTACACTTATATGCAGAGGATCTGGTAATGGAAGTGCAATGTGTATACTGCAGTTGAGGTTGATGGTAAAATGCTAAAGTTTTTTTTTGTTGTTGTTTTAATGTAGGACTCTGCATCTACCTTTACCTGTTTGATTGCAGATGTGCATTTTCATTTGGCCCCAGGAAGAGTAGCTGCTGCCTCAGTGACAGCTAACAGGGATCCTAACAAGTGATAAACAATAAACAGCCATTTCCAATCATCATCAGAACAGATAAAAACCTTGACCTTTGTGACCCGGACCACTAAAGTGGATGACAGATAGAACATCATGTTACTTGATGTTACTTCATTACATTTGAAAATTTTAAGCTTGGTGTATTTCATTAGCATTTTGTTGGAGGTAGGTGGGACTTGAAAATTCAGCTTTGTGAATGACCAAAAAAGACCAACGATACATGAGGGGAGAAAGATTGACGGCATTAATGAGCTGGCAAACTTCATCTGTCATACAGTAAGACTTTTATAAACAGTTAGAGCACATTTAAAGGAACCTGTTCAGGTCAAAGAACCCCTCCTTAAATATTGTTCCCTAGCTTACTCACACTACAAGGCATCTGACATATGATAATATGTGGAGCTCGTCTGGGATTTGAACCCAGGACTTCTCACACCCGAAGCAAGAATCATACCCCTAGACCAACGAGCCATTGATTCTTGTTTCTGCCTTTATTAAGACAGTAAGTGACAGAGAGGCCAGCAGGAAAAGAGGCAGAGAGGGGAATGACCTGCAGCGTCTGTACTAGGCTGAAACTAAACGTGGGAAGCCATCATAACATGTTATGTCCCTCAGTTGAAGTGCAGGGTGATGAGGGACAGTAAACTGAGAAGAACAACAGCAGAAGTTAAAAGGAGAACTTTTTTTTTTTCATATTTTATCAGTCATCAATAAATGAATTATTCCTCGTCAGTCAGTGCAATGTGTATACTCGTCAGTTTTATACAGAAAGATGAACTTTTTTCCTGAAGTACATACATATGACATCCATATTTACTGTTTCTCCAAATGTATGCATTAAAAATAAAGGGGTATGAACAGTGTATCATAGTATCATCATGTAAATAATACATGTAATTGCTCACTGCTACAGTTAGTAAAATATAAAATACAAATGAATTCTATTTTAATCTGGTGTTCATGTTTATTTTGCAGCATCTTATTTTATTTTTATTTTAGCAGCTGCAGCTTTTTTCTAAAGTTAAAATGAATGAAGTCAGATCACAGACTGTTGTGTTGTTGGTCTCTGGTCCTCTGCTCCAGGTGGAGCAACAGTGTCCTGTTGTCACGGCAGCGTAAAGACTGGGTCCCGCTGTCTTACTCAGGCTGCACTACAGCGTCTATTCACGGGCGCGACCCCACTACTGAGCGGCACGGGGGCTTTGACCTGCTCCGTGTCCAACCTGGACCGGTGCACCCCTCCTTAGACGACCTGGTGATCCCGGGCTCCCCCCGGAGCACCATATCGATACCGAACTTAGTTCGGACACCCGATCGACATAGTCCGCTGCAGCCCAGAGCTCCTGAGCTCAAACGTTCCGCCAGCCTCAGCCTCCCGGTAACTTGGATTGCAGGCGCGCACACACACACACACACAGTAAAAAGACTGGTGACATGGCATGGTACTGAGGATCCAGGTGAGGAGATGACACTTATGGGTGGCCATCCACACAGAGAGGCACTACAGTCCGCAGCCACAGGGAGCGCCGCCACAGAGACCCCCCCCAGCCTGGGCAGACCAGGGCAGACTCCACAACAACTGCAGAGCCCCCCCAGTCCCCCAGGTCTGAGGGATCTCCAAAACGACGTCCACGTGGGCAGACCGGACACAACTCCCTGTGTGGAGGGCCCCCATGAGGAGACACTGGAGCTAAAAACTAAAAGATTAAGACGATGGAATAAAAACAGGCAATAATGATAAAATGTCTAGAAATGTGAAGGTATAAAAACTAACATGCTGTATTTAACACATTGTAGATAAGCTTTGGGAAAAGGCCCCTTTAACAACCTTTGAGTTTACCATCAACAGGTTTCAAAGATATTTAGAGATCATTCAAGATGGACCTAAAGACTGACATTTAGGATAATTCTATCTGGAATAGCAGGCTGCAAAATGAAAAGATCAAGAAGTCTCTGTGGCGCAATCGGTCACTGCATTTGGCTATTAACTGAAAGGCTGCTGGTTCGAGCCCATCCAGGGACGTACTTTATTTAATCCACTTGTTACAGTGGCTACGTGGAAGACCGGAAGATTTTGCACATGATGTGGTCCTTTTGGCACCATCGGTCTGAGATCTAAAGCGCTCATCGGAATCGTTCACAGCTGAGTGTGAAGCAGCAGGGACGAGGATCAGCACCTGTAAATCTGAGGCCTTTGTTCTCAGGAGGAAACCGATGGATTGCTTACTGCAGGTGGGGAATGAGTCCTTGTGCCCAGTGAAGGAGTTCAAGTATCTCAGGGTCTTGTTCATTAGTGAGGGAAATCTGTTGCTTATGTTGAAGACAGATGGATGAATGGATGGATGCAGACAAAATAAGTTCCATTACTGTGAATAATGTAGTGAAAAGACTAACCTTCCTCTAGTGTTAGGGTCGGGATATTTTTTGGGATAATGCCTCAGATTTCAGGAAGGTTAACAAAAGTAAGACACAAACGTTAAACTGCGATGGCTGGGAATCAAACCCAGGTCAACTGCTTGGAAGGCAGCTATGCTTACCACTATATCACCATCGCATGCAAAGGATGAAGCATTTCGTATTTACAACTTTTTTTCCAGCTAATTGTGATCACAGTCCTTTTTAATGAAACTGGTTATGGGAACTCACATGTGGCTGGATTTATGACTTAACATTATCCACACTGTAAATGAATCAACGCAAATAAATCATCCCTCAACAGAGGAGAAGGCCTCAGATATGCCTTTCTTTGTTTTCATCCTCTGGTGGAAGCCACAAGAAGTGAAAAAAGCTTAAAACAGCAAGTATTCCCAGGCAGTGTCCCATCGAAGCACTAACAAGGCCCGACCCTGCTTCACTTCTGAGATCAGATGAGACTGAAACTGTGTCCTGTTCAAATCAAGAATAGGAACTGAAATCGTTTGTTTACTGTTCACGGTCACAAGGTGCCAATTCCAAAAGAGACAACATTTCTTCCTTGCTAACCATTACACAATGGAACCACAAGGAGGCAGCTGAGGGTCTGCTGATCGTGTCCTGACAACAGAAACCGAGGTGACAGCAGTTTTGTAGTCTGTAATATAATACAGACTGGAGTATAATAGAGTGTCACTTATTTAGTTAACTGTTTCGTTTCAACAAGAATTTGGTTAGGGTGTCATCAGGGGAAATTACATGATGAACAGCAAACAGTATTTGGCAAGGATCATGTAGATCTACATACAGTAGGGTATCATCAAGATCACAGGTTGTTAACATCACCTGTAAGCAGAGTGGAGCAGTGGAAGAGTGCTGGGCCCATAACCCAGAGGTGGAGGGTTAGGGTTAGGGTTAGGGTTAAACCATCCTCTGCTAAGGCAATGATGCAAATAATAGACAGTGTTCTACTTTGCTCAAAGTGAGAATTTCTGTTTACTGCATTCCCACTCTACATGTTGATGTTAGCACATCTGCGCTATCCCTTTCCACTACATTGGTTTCAATGAAATTATTTCCAATATTCTGCCTCTTCTTTCACCAGAACCATTAAATATTGTTTAAAGTTTGTGAGGTTGGATACTGGCACACTGACTGGTTGTGTTAATATGTTAAGGGACGGCCCAAAAATGTGAGTGGATTAAACAAAGTGCATCACTGGGTGGGCTCGAACCACCATCTTTTCAGTTAACAGCTGAACGCGCTGACCGATTGCACCACAGAAACATGTTGCCTTTTCCATGTTGCAGCCTGCTGTTCCAGCTAGAATTATCCTAAATGTCAGACTTTAGGTCCATCTTGAATCTCTAAATATCTTTGAAACCTGTTGATGGTGAACTCAAAGGTTGTTAAAGGTCGTTAAAAGCTATAGAGCAAGTTGGAGAATCTCTGTAATCTGCACTGCATTAAAATATGACAGAACTGAGTGCTGTTGTTAGTACTCATCTAAGAGGATGAGAGTGCTGACTGGTGCTGAGTTATCATTATCAATGCCACATACACCATATGACAGAGTTTGGACATTGGAAACAGAGCCCCTGATGAAACAAACAGGGCTGTTGATGGCCTCAGATACAATTGAGTTCACCTTTTGTAAAACCTCTGTATCAATCAGCTCTGTTAGTTGCTCAGCGCTCTTACATTTCCCTTGTGGGGCATTTTATTCCAAAGAGAAGCTCTGGGAAAGTATTTCTCCTGCACGTCTTTGTATATTTGCCAAAGAAGGATTGCATTCAGCCTCAGCTTCTCTCTTCTGGAAATTGTCATGATGCACAGGAATCAGCTGAGAGAGACCCAGCATTAGGAGGACATTCAGAGATCGGCTCTTTTTAATTCAAAATTGACAGACAGGTGTTCCTTCTGCATACTTTTATATTAAGCCAAAAAAAACTTCCAAACAGGCAGGTTAGCTCAGATGGTTAGAGTGTGATGCTAATAACACCAAGGTCATGGGTTCAAGCCCCATACTGGCCACCTGCAGGAATTCATAACAGTTTCAACTTTGGTTGATGTAAAGATGTATATATTACCCATCAGAAATACCTTTTTACTGACAATGCCACAGTCACAAGTTTAACCCATGTAGTAGCCACCTGGGTGAAAACGGCAGCTGTTGTATGCTGATGATGACTCCATACAGCCTATTAATGATTAATTTGTTTGTGTGTGGTAGAGTGTGAGACTCTTAATCTCAGGGTTGTGGGTTTGAGCCCCACGTTGGGCGATAAATAGATTTTTAGATCCAAGGTTACCCAGCAGAACACTGCCTCTGCCAGGGTACATTCTTCATGCAAGTGATGCACAGTGGTCAGCATGTTCACCCTGACTGTTCTGCAGCTCAGCTGCCCCAAACACAGCAAACTGCAATGCACTGTGTAGCTGACACTGCCCTGTCAAAGCTAGCATTAATTTTTCTGTTTCCTCATCAGAGACTGGCAGCTGGATACACATGTCATGATGGCGGAGTGGTCTAAGGTGCCACACTCCAGATGAGCTCCTTCCTGCTCAAAAGGACCTTCTCGTCTCTAAATGGAGGCGTGGGTTCAAATCCCACTCCTGCCAATGTGTTTTGTAAAATTTGTGAACCAAATTCTTCCAAAGAGGATGAAAAAGCCGCATAAAATGTGAATTTGATTGTTTCACATTAAAGAGAAGATTCTCTCTGAGGGGACGGATGTTGCCACAATACACAGTGTGTGTGTTATCACATGTGGAAGATGTAGGCAGACTGAACTCTTGGTCTGCCACCAGCTCAGAGCGGCTGCACTTCTCTGGAAAAGGGGCTCCTCACCTTTCCAGCGTGTTGTCTCTGATTGTAGCACACAAACTTTCTTTAAGTGACGGAGGTACATACTGAGACAATCACTAACTTTCACACCTACAGCCAATTTAGACTCACCATGAACACAACATGCACGTCTTTGGACTGTGGGAAGCTGGAGCACTCAGAAGGTTATTATTTTAACATAGAAGAAGGATTCTTACAAATGCTGGAACAAACAGACCTTTTATTAAAATGGCCAAGTTTACCGTCCAACACACTTATTCAGAAAACCTGAATTACAAATGTGCCTCTTCCCAATAACACTGAACAATATTAAGCACAGCTGCACAGAACATTCAACCACATTCAACATGGAAACACAGAAATTTAAGAAGAGCATTTGTACATGAGGCCTTTTTTAACCATGGTCCTCAGAACAAATGTCCATCCCTCTAGAAATGAAGAATCTGAAGTCTTTGCTCTGATCATTGTAGCCCTTCATTCTGGATCTGGTTAATTTGATTTTATCTGTGGGTTATGTACCTCAGACTCCTAATACCACAGTCATCAAACCCCAATTTAATGTATTGGATATCCCCTCCTCCTGCTCTCACACCCCCCCACCCCCGATGGCCGCCCTCCCTGAGTCTGGTTCTGCCCGAGGTTTCTGCCTCTTAAAGGAAGTTTTTCCTTGCCACTGTTGCTAAGTGCTTCTTCATTGGGGGATCTGTTGGGTCTCTTTAAATAATTTTAGTTTGGTCTAGACCTGCTCTATATGTAAAGTGCTTTGATGTATCTTCATTATGATGATTTGACGTTTGATTTAAACAACGGGGCCAAAACATTAAACATTCGGAGATCTTTGCTTTTAGGTCCTTCAGTGGCTGTCGTTATGTCATCAGGTATCCGTATACATCACGGATGATTACGCTGGATAATTTCTGGCTGGCAAAGCAGATAATTGAGGGATCAAAGTGTTAGACAAGATAAGCGCTTCTTGTGCTTCATTATCAAGGCTGGAGATGCTGGGGATTGAACCCAGGGCCTCATACATGCAAAGCATGGGCTCTACCACTGAGCTACATCTCATGCATGATGTGGTAGCTTTAGCAGCTTTAGCAGCTTTAGCTAACCAGATGGCTTCTGAGCTCCTCCGACAGCTAAAACACCAATCTGTTTGATGAAAGCTTTTGGATGAGATGAGGCCATTGATAATGCTGCCCGTCCTCACTAGCTTTTCCTCTGTGGTGACCCCAAAACAGGACACAACCTCAGTATCGTGACAAGTCATCTGTGAGATATATGTTAAAACAGAAATATATATTTAAAAACAGTTCATAAACAATTTGGATTAAAAATAATTATATAGAGGACTTGGAAGAGGACTTTTGGAATGGCTCTCTGTAATGAGTGAATGACAGTACTTCCTGTGCAAAATTAAACATAATACAATTTAAGGTTTTACATCGCACTCATTATTCCAAAGCAAGACTAGCTAAAATATACCCTGGCACAGATGCAAGCTGCGACAGGTGTCAAAACACTCCCGCCAACTTAACTCATATCGTTTGGTCATGCCCTGCCCTAACTACATTTCAGTCTCTGATATTTTGAACACTGTCAGAAGTACGTCATACTGACCTCCAACCTAATGCAACATTGGCCATATTTGGTGTCGCTGATAAAAGACCTTTTACAACAAAGAAAGGACATAAAGACATAGTTGCTTTTACAACGCTGCTTGCACACAGAAGAATACTACTACATTGGATATCTAAGAACCCACCTACTGTGTCTTTGTGGTTGAGTGACTTGATGCACTTTATAGAACTAGAGAAAGTAAAATACACACTCAGGGGGTCTAGAGCTAAATTCTTTTCTATTTGGGATCCGGTGCTGACTTACTTGCATAAAATAAAGACTCTGTCTGCTTAGTACTAGTTAGCAGCCCTTTTACACTTATATTCACGCAGATTGTAGCACGGAGTGCACAGCTTCAATAATGATAAACCTAAGTTGTGGTTTCTTTTCTTCCCTGGATGGATGTCCTACGTGTTCCAGGTGGGTGGGAGGGGTGGGATGTGAATAATAGTGATAAAAAACGTATGAGCATTGTCCTGTTATATGTCCATGTGCCTGTCTTGTACCACTGATGCTCAATAAAAAAAAATTATTTAAAAAAAAAAGTTATATAAGAGTTCATCTGAGATGAAGGACGGAACAGTTCATAGAGGGTCTATATTGGGGGCAGCTTTGAGCAGTCGTATACCCATTTTGTTTTCGTTTCTTTCTAGTTTTTGCCTATTTTTCCTGATTAACTAATTTCGGTTGAATATGGGTGCAGTGCTGGAAAGGGACAGCGGGTGGCGGCATCTCACCACTGGGAGGGTTGTCCACCGTATGGTCAGTGTCTTCTTCTTGACTGATTTTGGTTGTGGTCAGCAAGAGAAGAGTACGTAGTGACTGTGTGCAGACATCCCAATTAAAACATTATTTTAACCGTATTTAAGGTGAGTTTGTTAATACTGAAGCATATATTGTTTTATTGCTCTGCTAGCGGACGCTGGAGATATCTGTTCAGGTGCTTGTTTATTACGGCGCAGTATGTTTGACGATGCGGCCGTTAGCATTAGCATCGCGAGCTAACCTGTTGACACTATTGTAATGTGAAAGTTAAGTTAGCAGTATTATATTGTCATTTTGTTCGGGATGTATATGAACGACTGATTTTGGTTGTGGTTAGCAAGAGAAGAGTGCGCAATGACTGTGTGCAGACATCCCCATTAAAACATTGTTTTAACCGTATTTAAGGTGTCTGCTGTGTTATGTGACGCACCCCGCCAACACACTCAGACGAGAGAGCAACACTTGAGTAAGTTAAAACTATGTTTACTGGCTATTTAAAAACAAGTATGAGCGAGCGAGACTGCCGCTATCTTGTATAAATACGCCAGGCGTCTTTATTGTTCGTGTGCATGAGCGAATGTATTTTGCACAGTTTGTGTCCTGTTACGTGTAGTTTAGTAGTAGATGACATTTGGTTGCATTGTTGGAGCTGTGTAAATATACTTGCACAGTGTGTGCAGATGTGCTCTGTTTCTGTAAGTTATTGTTTCTCACTTCACTAAAGCTCTGGTTGAGGTAAACACTGCTCGGAGACCTATACATTGAAGTACAGTGAGGAGACAGACAGTGTGAGCGAGAGAGCCCGGAGCACAGTTAGACCGAGAGGGGCAGAAAAGTACATTTTTGGACACAAAAATGTGAGTAATATTCCCTGAAACACTTTTTAAAAGTTTGTTTTAAGCCGAAATATGAAGTTTAAAAGTCTGTTATGCACTGTGGGGTCAGTCGGCAAAAACTCGACGCCATTTCACTGTTAATGGTTTAAATGGTCTTTACAAAATCAGTATGTGTTTACAAAGATGTTGTTTAATGCATTTTTATCGAAATGTTAAGTTTAAAAGTCTGTTTTCCACGTGTGGGGAGTCAATGGGTTTGAAGTTTGAAGATGACTGAATTAATCTCTTATACAATACTTCGCTTCGTCTTGGGGCACTTTACTTCATTTTGAGTTAGGCCCAATCCCAGTGTTCACCCTACTCACTACCCCTAGCCCTTACTCACTACCCTTAGCCCTCACCCACTACCCCTAGCCCTCATCCACTACCCCTTAACCCTCGAAAGGAAGCCACAAGGGGTAGAATTCCCTATGAATTGGGACACCACTTGCTACGTCACCGCGTAGTTTACATTCGGGAACGCAAACGACTGCGTAGTCCCAGCAGCAACATGGAGGCTACGGTTCATGTAAATTTCAATCGACATGATTTTATTTTCATATGTAACACCCTCACCCTGTTCGTACTCTGTCTGTCAATGTGTATATATATATATCATAAAGTTTTTTTTTCTCCGACTTCTCCACATCCTCTCGCTCTCTGGGGATTGCGAAACTGGCCATTCCTCGGGAAGTCAGCATCGGAGAACCCTCACTCTGAAGGGCTACATTCATACCCCCTACCCCTACGTGAAAGAAAGAATTGGGACACCACTACCCCCGTGGGAATGTGTAAAATTTAGGGGTAGGGCTAAAAAGTAGGGGTAGGGGGTGTATTGGGACTGGGCCTTACTGTGCTTCATTTTGGGGCACTTTACACCAAAAAATATGCTTTAGAATGGTAAAATGGGACATTGCTTTCAGCTTTGATACACACGCACACACACACACACACACGTAATATGTCATTTAATTTTCTTTTACAGATGACAAATACCAAGAATGTTGGCGAGTGCCCCATATGTGGGCGGCCACTGAAATCTGTGGCTAAACGCCTAAGGCAGTACCATGAGATTAAGAATGCAAAACAGAAGAGCATCCTTCATAACTTGGCCACGGGACAGATCCCTTTGGGCCCGGGGCCGTGCCTGATTTTGCTATGCAACAAATCATACCTCAACTATATTGAGAAGCATCTTAAGAGCCATACTGATTTGCCGCAAGATTGCATCAACCAGGAGGTCCAACTCCTTAAAAAGACCATGGCCGTATCCATGCTGGCTGCCCTGAGGTTAAGAAACCCTGATCCCCCCAATGGTCAGTCAACTTGACGTGGTACCTACGGAGGAGGAGGAGGAGGACGCAGAGCCAGAGGCGGGGCCTTGTGGGTGCCAGAACCCCCCCTTGCACCCAGGCCAGAAAGTGAGTGAAGTTGCTGGAGCGTGAGCTGACTGAGCTCAGGAGGGCATATTTACTCCTCAGTGTGAGTGAATCAAAAACACATAGCAATTAAAAGGTTTATAATGATTCATATTCATTAAATTGATCTGCTGTTTTCTCTTGCTGTTTATTTTTTCTCTCTATGGGGTCAGCAGCAGCAGGCGCAGCAGCAGCCAAGGCCATCAGGGCCCGCCCCCCGAAGTCCTGGTGGCAAGTGCCTGGTAAAAAGCAAGCACCTTAAAGAGGTTAGAAGATAATTACTTCATTTTGGGGTTTTATAATATGCTCTAGCAACATCAGCTTATTACGGTGTATCAGACACAAACATTTCATCCCGTATCAAAGTATTTGACTGAAGTATGTCTAATTTTTCATTCTATAGTTTCAGTTCAGCGACAGCGAGGATGTGGAGGTCCAGCTGGAGGAGGACAGCGAGGACCAGAGGCAGCCGTAGCCACAGCAGCCACAGGAGGAGTGCGGGAGTGAGAAAAGTGAAGGGGAGATTAGGGAGGGCCTGAAGAAGGCCATTGATGAAATTCATTTGGAGCTGCAGAGTCAGGTTAGTGACATTAGAGGGAAAAGATGATGCAGTTTAATGTTATCTAAGAATTTTTAAAACAACAACTTTTCTAATTTTCTCTTTTCTTTTTCTCTTTTCTAGTAAGCCAAGGAATCAATGCCCAAAACCAGTGCCTTATATTAAGGCACTGGTCCCCATTTTTGGGGGAAAATCCAAGGCTTCACACATGAGGAATATTTCCTCAATCCATCGGTGAGATAAAACACATTGTGTATGTGTGCAAGTGCAGGTAGTGCTGTCACGCTACGCTAAATGTTCATCACACCGTTGTTGTATCTTCACAGACAGCTTCATGGAAGATTACACGACGTTTGTGTTTTGCCCCGAGGGAACAGGCAAAATGCAGCAGAATGCAGTCTCAAAGGCCAGCAGGGTGAAGGCCTTTGTTAAGTACATGATGGTGGGGTCCGACATCATAAAATATTGGACCTGGGAGTTCTTGGACAACCTCAAGCTCCTCAATGTGTAAGTAGTGAACCTTGAAGAAGTAACCAGCTACTCAAAACACAAGACTGATAGAGACTAAATCCAAACCCGTCTTTCCACAGATACCAAGCTGTCCTGAGGAAATTTGGGTTTGCCCCCCCCACCATCATTCTTTACATCGGCCACGCTATCTCTTTTATAGACTACCTGCGGGACACCCCTCCCAAACATTCTTGGCTCAGGGCACAGAAGATCACTGTGCTCTACAGGGAGCTTAAAAAAATCTACAGAGATGTGAGCAGGACTGTCCTTGGTCACCAGACCCTGGTCAAGCAGGCCAAACAAGCCCATCTGGTGACCAAGGAATCCTTGGCAACCTGCCAAAGCTTGGCCAAGGCAAAAATTCCCTCACTCCTGGGTATGTGTGTACTCCTGTGTCTGTCTTAGTGTGTGTGTTTCCTGTTATAACTCGTTTGAATATTTTTATCAATGGGAAAATTTATTTTACAATTAAAATGATCACCAAACAGAAAACAACTCTGTCTGTTCTCTCTCTCTTTCTCATTACAGATGACATCAGCAAAGCAGCGCCGAAAGAAGCCAAAACCCGGTACGGCTTCTTCGGGTACCTGGCGGCGTACCTGGCCTCCATTTATGCCCACAGGACGCAGATCTCACGAGGATGAAGGTGAAGGAGGTAAAGGACGTGGTGAGGGATGACTAGGCAGGATACCTTTTAAGTGTAAGTGTAATGTAAAACACCATCATAATGTGATTACTTTTTTTTTTTTTTTTTTTTTTTTCATGATATTGAAGGTTTAACCCATTGATTGTTCTGTCTGTTGTCTGTCTTCTCTGTCTGTTGCAGGTTATGGACCATAAAACGTCCGCAAGTTTGGTCTGGCACAAATATATTTGAAGCCGGAGGAGTACGGCTGGTTCCGGGAATCACTCTGGCTCCGAAACAGATCTGTTCCCACCAAAATCTACTTTTTCAGTAGCCTTGGCCGGGTGGAGGCCAAGGATCTGGTCTGGTATTTCCAGCAGGCCTGGGCGGAAATGGGCCTGCCGGGATCCCCCACCCTCCTGGACGTGAGGTCTGCTGTCGCCACCAAAATGAGTATCACAAACACCTGACACTTGATTTCCACGGAGTAGATTTAATCCATACTGACCCAAGGCTGATCTTCTGTTATTAGAACTTTGAGAGCAATGACTCCACTGTGAGGCAGAACCTCTCGGACTTGCCACAGGAGAAGTTTTATGCTCTTCACAAGAACCTGGTGAGGGCAAAAAAAAAAATCAAAAAAATGAAGGAGTTGTTTGTCTGCTTCTCAGTGAGAGAAGAGGAGGGGAAAACTTCTCCTGCCTCCACTGCTCCGAGCACCATGGCCCAAACGTCAGAAGAAGAGGAACTAGTCAGAGTAAGTTAAAACCTTGTAATCATGATCACACCACAGTCCACATTCTCTGAGTTCAATGGGTACCTGTTATTGTTTCTTAAGGAAATACCAAAGAAGAGGAAGGGGCCCACGGAGCCCCAACAGAGGGCCAAAAATTTAAAGAAAAGGTGGGATTCTCACCAAAGAAGGGAAAGTCCACCAAAAAGAAGTACTCGCTAAGGGCTACCGTCATCCTGAAGGACATCTTCAAAGAGAAGGATGTGTAAGGAGGTGTTTTGTTTTAGTATTTTAATGTATATAGTGTTATAAGCCCTACCTGTTTGATGTGCTTTGCCTTTATGCAGCTCTTTTTTACCCAATTCTGCTTTGTGCTTTATGTATACTAAGTATAGAAGTATAGTCTCCTAGTTGTGTTTTGTTCATTGTTGTTTAATGTTCTTTGTTTTATTAATAAAATCCATTTATATCTGTATTGTTGTGTTTATATATTCCACATTTGCACTTAGAGATACTTTTAATATTGAAGAAGTACCCCAAATATACCTATCTTTGGCTTTGACATTGGTCAAGTAGTCAAGTCGTGCCTAATTCAGAAAAAATGGCATTCCAGTAACTCAGAAGAGTCTCACCAAGCCTGGAAAGAGCTTAAAAACGTATTTAAAAAAAAAAAAAAAAAAAAAGCTCTCCGCAGCGCTAGAAGCTCATATTATTCAGCACTAATGGAAGAACACAAGAACAACCCCAGGTTTCTCTTCAGCACTGTAGCCAGACTGACAGAGAGTCATAGCTCAGTTGAACCAGTGATCCCCTTAGCTCTCAGCAGTGATGATTTTATGGACTTTTTTTTACAGACAAAATTATAACAGAAAGAATCCATCAGCTCTTACCTACATTAGACAATAATCTTCTACTGAATACAGCAACTCCTGAATCAATTGCAACGCCTTGAACGTCTATGCAGCATGTAACCAGTGTCCTTCTCACCACCTTTTGGATTCCTAGGGGGCTGCGAGGGCTGTCAAAATTTCAAGCTCCTCTAACTGTGCCTATAAGGTGGTTATCATAGCCTCTTTACGTCCCTGCTTAGGTAGCTCTATTTCATAATGATCAGCAATTTTCAGTATCTGGTCTTTGCTATATTTACCCAATAGTCCCACTCTAGGACACTCTGGAAAAAAAAAAAATCCTGCACCTTATTCATTTTTTCCTCAAAAGCCAAACCAGACAAGCCACTAAACCAAATAACCACTCAAATTCCAGAGTGCTACAACACACACCAACCTAATATGGCTACAGCCAATCAAGCTCTCAACCACCATGAATAAGATAGGCTACCCAAAAGAAACATGCCAGATGAACCTGGTGTACAGACACTATTAAGGTTTTGAATCTCCAGATCACTTCTCCCCCAGCTAACTGCCTAACCAACACTAACTTCCTTTTCTCCACCCTAGTCTCCATGGATGCCACGATGGGCGTTTTAAACACAAAGCCCCCAGCAATGCTGTTACCCACCTAGGCGGCCATGGATGTGTACCGAGGGACACAACGTCCAGTCGTGTTTATGCACAAAAACAACAAGCTAAAATAATAAACCAACAAGCCCCTGTGAAGACGATGTTGCTTATACCTACCGGAACAGTAACTCCAGAGGTAACCACTGCCTATGCCCCACACCAGGAACAACTGTTTAACCACCCTAGCCTACAAGACCCACATGTTCCATCCAGGGACACTCAAACAACACAGTTTTGTTTGTGGAACCTCCTCCACACAAATGAGAGCCTAATTAACTATTCCAGCTATAACTGGCAACAACACCCACAGTTAGATATTGCACTCAAAGCCTTCCTTTAAGCTGTTCACAAAACCAGCTCAAATGTTACCATGGGCTGTGGACTAACAGGCACTCATGATTCCAAGAAATGCAATAGTACTTACTCAGGAACAAAACCCTGGTAAATCCTGGACGAGCCCCCATTTTTACAAGTTGGCACAAGCTTGCAACAAATGAGGAAGCTCACACAAAAAGCAGTTTGACCTTTTATTTGCCCATAAACCAAATTACATTCAACAAACCCTAAGCAAAAATGTGGAGATCAGTAGTATCAGCAGTGTCATGCGTGTGTGGATGAATGGAATATGTGCAGTGTGTAAAGGAAAATACTCAAAATATGGAAGAAATGGAAACTGGAGTGTCTCCGGGCTGCTGCATGGTGGAAGAGAGACTGAGCAGGTGAGCCAGGCTGCACAGATGTGCCACATCTCCACTGACGACCCTTCACCTACAGGCACTCCAGAACACAACACAAGCAGTAAACAAACACAACCAACAGAGGGCAACCCCAGGGGTCGTCACATTATTTAAAACATGTATGTCTAGAATGACCAGTCAAATCAAACTAATTTATCTGGCATTGGTGGAAAAATTGGATGAGACACCTGAGTGGGGAATTATCAAGTGAAGAGAAAATATCAAAATCTCTCAGTCTGTCTCTCCCTCTCTCTTTCTCTCTTACAGGCAGCAAAGTCAAGTGGAAAAAAGTAGTGGAGTAGAAGAAAATCCCAGACTCTCAGTGATGTTGAGGGATGATAGGATAAAAAGTACACTTGATGTTTTATACACTGCAGATATTTTGTTGTTGAAAGTTTTACAAAATGCACAGTTTTACTTGATAACTGTCTTGTACAGTTTGCACATGTTCACCTTCACTGCACTGGATTTGTACTTTAAACAGAAATTCTGTGTCCTTGTTGAAGGAAAATTAATACAACTCTGGTTCAAAGTTTGCTGCAGTGGTGTCTTTATTTCAAGTAAGCTGGTGAATTCAACAGTCACAGAGCGGGTCTGGTCTGAAGAGAGGAAAGACTCAAACACATTTATACAGTAAGTCAACCAGACAGCACGAAAATCCTGATCAGCTAAAGCAAGGAGAGCTCGTTGTAATGGAGGTGTCAGACAGGCTGCAATCCCAAATGATTCCAATGGGACAGGAAGTGGGGAACATTGTTTCTTTCAGTGGTTAACCCTCCCCAATAAAATCAGCACTCATTACTATCACTAGTAGAAACTGATTTACTGTCATTTTTACTGGGTACTTCTGCCCGGGCTTATATATTTGCTGCAATTTCTGGGAAGTTTTACAGAATAACATTATAGTTTATAATTTAGACTGTTAATTGTGAAGCAGAAAACCGTTATGTCACGGCACAAACATTTATTTTATCTGGCATTTTCATGTAAATTTTCAAGTAAAATAAGTTTAAACTTTTTTTTAACTGTAAAATATGGAATCAAGCAGTTTTTGACTGTAAAATCATGTGCATCCATACATTTTTAACCGTAATTTCACGGTAGAAGTCTGGCAACCACAGCTGCTGGCGTTTTACCAAAAAAATTACTTTTTTTTACAGTGAGGTCACCATGGAGTCCCAGCTCATCACCAGGTGACATCACAGCCTCACCCTGTTTAACCTGCTGTACCAACACAATGGTGCGTTTGAAAGAAGAAGAAGAAATGTCACTACTGGTTTCATCCAGCTGCTGAAATGTGACAGTTCTAATCTGTCAAAGGAAATTGAATGAAAATCCAGAGAGAAGAACTTTATTTATGAGCAGGAACAGGAAACTGGGATGATGGTGGTTTGAATCACTGAGCTTTACGAACATTAACATGCCGTCATGAGGACGGCAGCTGCAATACCACAGCAGTCCACATGATGGAGATACAACACAAACCTGAACCAATAATCTGCAGGTCTCAGGAGAGACTGACAGTCAACATGTTTCACAAGAAAATTAAATCTTTTATAGAAAAATGCTTCTATAAATGTTCCCAAGGCAGCCCAGGGTCCAGAAGAAGCTGAACATAAACCCCAGGTGGAGTTTGGAGGAGCTGGCTGAGAGGAGAGGAGGACTTGAGGAGTCTCTGGGATCATGGTGGGCTGGACTCTGTTCTCAGTCCAGTTCTGGCTCCACCTGCTCTGATTCCTCTGTCAGTCTCTGCTGGATGAAGCTCTCCTCTCCTCCTCCCAGGAACATGGTCCAGAGTCTGGACAAGCTGCTGCTGCAACATCTGGATCATCAGGAAGCAGCTGATCCTCCATCAACATACACCTTCCTCTTCACTACCACCACCTGTGGAGAGAAGAAGAAGAGAGCAGATACATCAGTGTTTCCTGACTCTGTCCATCAGCTGTCAGTCAGTGATGCAGATCCAGCATAAAGACCTGCAGGGACTTCAGTCCTGTTCAGTCCAGATGTGCAGCAGCTGCTTTCTCTCAGCTCATGTTAATGTATTGGAGTGAACACACTGAGCTGGAAACTCACAGACCTGCAGAGACTTTTAGCATCAAGTCTGCTGACTCAGCACATTTCTCTGAGTCCACAGTGGAGATAAAGAGCTGATCATCACTTTACTGATGATTTACTGAAGGTCCATTTAAACTGAGAGACTCTGACAGACAGACAGACAGACAGATGGGATTCTGGTCTGGAGAAAGACCACATGGTGACAGTGTGATGAAAGAAGATCAGTGATGTGCAGCTTTCAGTCAGACTGATCTCAGAGCTGTGACAGATGAACCTGATCAGCTGTTTAGTGTTGAAATGAGAGAACAAACAGTCTCAGCTCAGATCTGACAGTTTGATGGACAAGGACCAGAATCTGAACATCTCTGAGTTGTTCAGCTGGAATCTGCTTCACTTGCTGGTCACAAGATAGCAACAGTCCTCTGACTGATCTGATTGGCTGACTGTTTTCTCTCTGTCTTTCTGTCTAAATCTGAAGTCTGTTTCTGTTCTCCTCTCACAGCTTCACTGAGGAGTTTGAAGGTTCACAGGAAACACAGAGTCTTTACTTTGATACTGGATTTAGAACAATATTACAGAAAGGAACATGAACTGAGTCCAACTCTACTGACCTCAGAGTCTCCAGTCTGAAGTGTGGACTCTCCACAAGATCAGACAGATCTTTTAGGTCAGAATCCTTCATGTTGTTCAGTCTCAGGTCTAGTTCTCTGAGATGGGAGGGGTTAGACTTCAGAGCTGAGACCAGCGAAGAACAGCTGATCTCTGACAACCTGCAGCCCATCAACCTGAGTAAAGAATAAAAGATGTAACTTTAGGAGACAAAGTTCCTGCTTGAAAGTGTTCAATGTTTCATCATCTGTTCAGAGCGAATTATGTTTTAGCAAAGGGACTCATGTGGTACCTGATTTTATTTCCAAGGTTTGGGAAACATGGCAAAATATTTATCTTTTGGTTGATTGTTTTGTTTAAAATGATTTGATTGATTGTTTATGACTTGACAAGAGGATAATAATGTATTTGTGTATGTTTATGTGCATATATATAAGTTTATGTTGTAACAACAGCCACTGTATGATTAAATACATGTCTTATAAACCCATGTGGGTTGGACATTTTTATGAAATGACACACAAATAAATAAATGAATTAAATGAACCACAGACTAAAATCTGCATATTAACATACAATTATTCTTTAATATATGATGTCCCCTTTCAAAAATAAAAGATTGATTTATAAACTATGTCCAATTCCAATGTCATTTTCAAATGAATAAAAATCAGTTTTCAAAAGTTACTTTCAACCATTTAACAGTTTAAATGTTTAAAACCTGAAGAGGATTTTCCCTCATAAATATAAACCTGTCTGCAGGTCAGCGTCACCACAACTGTAACATCATATTAATCTGAGAGCAGAAATAAAACATGAGTCTGACCTCAGAGTCTCCAGTCTACAGTGAGGACTCTCCAGAAAACCACACAGATCTTTCAGTCCTGAATCCTTCAGATCGTTCTGTCTCAGGTCCAGTTCTCTGAGAGGGGAGGGGTTGGACTTCAGAGCTGAGCCCAGAGAAAAACAGCTGATCTCTGACAAACTGCAGCCCATCAACCTGAGTAAAGAATAAAAGATGTTTCATCATCTCTTCAGAGCTGAAGGTTTAGAAAGCAGAAGTTTAGAAAATTAAAGTCAAACAGCTGAACCAACAGGAAGCAGCTTCAACAACAGTAAAATACAAACAGTGACAAGATGATAATGAGAAACTGAAACTGAAAACACTTGAAATAACCTGAACTCTTGAGAAAGGCTAGCTGCGGGGGGTGACTGGGAGATGTCCCTGTTCACTGCCCCGCCACCAGGATATGTTCCGGGTTAAGGGGCGAAACATCTGGGAATGGTGGTCCCCGGCTGATGACCCCGCAGCTAGCATAATGGGAACCGGTGGAGGTGCGGCAGGCCTAGAGCCTAGCAGGTGAGAACATCTATCTGTTCAAACCAACTGACTCACACTGTCAACATTTTGAATATAAACTGTGTGAAATTAAAATGTCATTTTCAAATGATTAAAATTCAGTTTTCAAAAGTTACTTCCAACCAGGGTCGCAGCTACCAGTGTCAGGGGTGTATGCAGCAACAATTTTTGCCCCCCCCCCCCAAAAAAAAGAATAGTAATAATAAATTAATAAGAATGTAGCCGCAAGGGGGTACAAGCCAGTGCCTTATTGTGTCGGTCCCAAGCCCGGATAAATTCAGAGGGTTGTATTAGAAAGGGCATCTGACGTAAAACTTTTGCCAAATCAAGCATGTGAATCGAATATATGACTTCCATACCGGATCGGTCGAGGCCCGGGTTAACAACGACCGCCATCGGTGCCGTTCACGTACAGGGTGCTGGTGGAAATTGGACTACTGTTCGTCGAAGAAGGAGAGGAGGAAGGTGTGTTCGTAGGAAGAGAGAGAAAAGGAACGCTAAGAGTCTAGGACTGAGAGTAGGGACTTTGAATGTTGGAACTATGACAGGAAAAGGTAGAGAGTTGGTTGACATGATGCAGAGGAGGAATGTAGACATACTGTGTGTCCAGGAGACCAGGTGGAAAGGTAGCAAGGCTAGAAGTTTAGGAGCAGGGTACCAGTTGTGCTATCATGGTGTAGATAGGAAGAGAAATGGAGTAGGAGTTATCTTGAAGGAGGAGTTTGTTAGGAATGTCCTGGAGGTTAAAAGAGTATCAAATAGAGTAATGAGTCTGAAGCTAGAAATCGAAGGTGTGATGTTCAATGTTGTTAGTGGGTATGCTCCACAGGTAGGATGTGAGCTGGAGGAGAAGGAGAAATTCTGGTTGGACCTTGATGAAGTGATGCAGAGCATCCCTAGAAGTGAGAGAGTTGTCATTGGTGCAGACTTCAATGGACACGTTGGTGCAGGAAACAGAGATGATGAGGAGGTGATGGGCAGGTTTGGTATCCAGGAGAGGAACGCAGAAGGACAGTTGGTGGTTGACTTTGCAAAAAGGATGGAAATGGCTGTAGTGAATACTTTCTTCCAGAAGAGGCAGGAACACAGGGTGACCTACAAGAGTGGAGGTAGGAGTACACAGGTAGACTACATCTTGTGTAGACGGTGTAATCTGAAGGAGATCAGTGACTGCAAAGTAGTGGTAGGTGAGAGTGTAGCCATACAGCATAGGATGGTGGTATGTAGGATGACTCCGGTGGTGAGGAAGATGAAGAGGGCAAAGAGGGCAGAGCAGAGGACTAAATGGTGGAAGCTGAAAAAGGAAGAGTGTTGTATGATTTTTAGGAAGGAGTTGAGACAGGCTCTGGATGGCCAGGAGGTGCTTCTAGTTGACTGGACAACTACAGCTAATGTGATCAGGGAGACAGGTAGGAGAGTATTTGGTGTGTCATCTGGAAGGAAAGTTGATAAGGAGACTTGGTGGTGGAATGAGGAGGTGCAGGAGTGTATACAGAGAAAGAGGTTAGCTAAGAAGAAGTGGGACACTGAGAGGATTGAAGAGAGTAGACAGGAGTACAGGGAGATGCAGCGTAAGGTGAAAGTAGAGGTGGCAAAGGCCAAACAAAGGGTTTACGATGACTTGTATGCTAGGTTGGACAGTAAGGAGGGAGAGACTGATCTATACAGGTTGGCAAGGCAGAGAGACAGAGATGGGAAGGACGTGCAGGCCGTTAGGGTGATTAAGGACAGAGATGAAAGTGTATTGACAGATGCCAGTAGTGTGATGGGAAGATGGAAAGAGTACTTTGAAGAGTTGATGAATGAGGAAATGAGAGAGAACGAAGAGTAGAAGAGGTGACTGCTGTGGACCAGGAAGTAGCAAAGATTAGTAAGGATGAAGTGAGGAGCGCATTGAAGAGGATGAAGAGTGGAAAATGATATACCTGTGGAGGTCTGGAAGTGTCTAGGAGAGGTAGCAGTAGAGTTTCTGACTGGGTTGTTCAACAGGATCTTAGATAGTGAGAAGATGCCTGAGGAATGGAGAAGTGTGCTGGTGCCCATTTTTAAGAACAAGGGAGATGTACAGAGTTGTGGCAACTACAGAGGAATAAAGCTGATGAGACATACAATGAAGTTATGGGAAAGTGTAGTTGAAGCTAGACTAAGGGCAGAAGTGAGCATTTGTGAGCAGCAGTATGGTTTCATGCCAAAAGAGAATACTACAGAAGCAGTATTTGCTTTGAGGATGTTGATAGAGAAGTACAGAGAAGGTCAGAGGGAGCTGCATTGTATCTTTGTAGATCTGGAGAAAGCTTATGACAGGGTGCCCAGAGAGGAACTGTGGTGTTGTATGAGCAAGTCTGGAGTGGCAGAGAAGTATGTTAGAGCGGTGCAGGACATGTATGAGGACTGTAAGACAGTGGTGAGGTGTGCTGTAGGTGTGACAGAGGAGTTCAAGGTGGAGGTGGGACTGCATCAGGGATCAGCTCTGAGCCCCTTCTTGTTCGCTATGGTGATGGACAGGCTGACAGACGAGGTTAGACAGGAATCTATCTCCATGGACTATGATGTTTGCAGATGACATTGTGATCTGTAGTGAGAGCAGGGAACAGGTGGAGGAGAAGCTAGAGTGGTGGAGGTTTGCCCTGGAAAGGAGAGGAATGAAGGTTAGCCGCAGCAAGATGGAGTATATGTGTGTGAATGAGAGGGACCCAAGTGGAAGAGTGAGATTACAGGGAGAAGAGATAAAGAAGGTGGAGGATTTTAAGTACTTAGGGTCAACAATCCAGAGCAATGGAGAGTGTGGAAAAGAGGTGAAGAAGCGTGTGCATGCAGGCTGGAACGGGTGGAGAAAAGTGTCAGGTGTGATGTGTGATAGAAGAGTTTCAGCTAAGATGAAAGGAAAGGTGTACAAAACTGTGGTGAGACCAGCGATGTTGTTTGGTCTAGAGACAGTGTCACTGAGGAAAAGACAGGAGGCAGAGCTGGAGGTAGCAGAGATGAAGATGCTGAGGTTCTCTTTGGGAGTGACCAGGTTGGATAGGGTCAGGAATGAGTACATCAGAGGGACAGCACATGTTAGAGGTTTTGGAGATAAAGTCAGAGAGGCCAGACTGAGATGGTTCGGACATGTCCAGAGGAGAGATAGTGAATATATTGGTAGAAGGATGCTGAGTTTTGAAGTGCCAGGCAGGAGGCCTAGAGGAAGACCAAAGAGGAGGTTTATAGATGTAGTGAAAGAGGACATGAAGGTGGTTGGTGTGAGAGAAGAGGATGCAGAAGACAGGCTTAGATGGAGGCAACTGATTCGCTGTGGGGACCCCTGAAGGGAAAAGCCGAAAGGAGAAGAAGAAGAAGAAGTAGTAATACATCTCCAGCAGGTGGAAATATTGCTGCGCAGATGTCATGTACACTGTGGGAAACACAATACTCACAGAGTACTTTATTGTACTGTATAAAAAGCTACAGTTCTACAGTCAGAAGATATCCAGTCTGAAGGTGGATGAGTTCAAACTGCAGAAGACAGTTTCAGTACGTTTCACAGTGAGCATCTTCCAATGGCTGATTATTGATCTATGATCAGGTTATGAGCTATAAACACTGATCATCTTCAGGTTGGTACTACAATCAATCAAATATGCTGCTTTCTGGATCTTAACATTAATAATAAGAACAAGTGTTTACAAAAATGCTGTTTGTGACATTCACATTAGAATTCAAAACAACATCTAAAGTCCATGTTTGAATAGAGGTGGATATGTGAACGTGTGTTAAAATCAGGGAGAATTTACACTCATTCAACTCAAATCCAGGAACATCCCAAACATGACTATTAGTCCTGTCTGAGAGTTTCCTCCACTGATAGCAAACACACTATATATCAATACTGATCACTGAGTATCTGCTCACTGTGATCAGGTTTGAATCATCTCTGTGAGAATCCCACATGAAGCTGTCAGTCCTGCCTGGATACACACACATCTCACTGAACACATTTTACCTCACTATCATATGAAGAAATATCACAAACCAGATCTGGAGATCAGATTAACTTTTCATATGATGTTATTCAATGTCATGATCAGAGAGCCTTTAGATTTCATCATCATATGATAGAAATATCCAAACAGCTTCATCTGCTGGTTCTGCCCTGTTTTATGAATGTGGAGATGTTTTATTCTGTCAGTCCCAAACTGCACAGACACTGAATTACACAATAATGCTCTAACGGAGATGATCAGAATCAGAAACACTTTATTAAAAATTCTGCGTTTGGTATCTTATCTTCTAATAGTTCAGGAGTTGTAAAGTGGGAATTAATGATTTTCTGGATCTTTCCGTCCTACATCGTAAATAGACTAACAGTGCACCGCTGTGGTTTCTCTGGTCCACTAGGATGCTATGGAGTAATTTAAGATGCTCTCTGCCTTACTCTGTGTGCATCACTCTGCAAAACTTTTCCTTTGAAAAATCGTTGTTTTGTCAGTTTCAGTCCAAAAGTAGAAAACAGGACGTTGACATGCTGTGAAATGTCTCCTGCTGATTCACGAGCGTCACGATCGCACAGCTGATCGGCGGACTGAGCCGACTTCCGGTCCTCAGAGGTCGACAATTAAAGACGAAGTGGAGAGAAATGAAGGATCTGTAGATACTGAGGCGACAGAACTTCACAATTCTTTGACAAAGAAGCTGGATGCTGCTGTTGTGCCCTTAAACAGGAAAATAGTGGGATGACAGGGAGATTTTCATTTAGATCCTGTTGTGTGATTCTTTATACTTGTCTATGTGAAGCGGAGAAATGGTCCATATAAGTCAATTATATCATCGAAACATGTGAGCCAGAGAGTGGTCAAGGAATTGAGGTTCTAACGTCTCATTATTGCCTCCGTGGAACTAAAGGTGTGCCTCGTGTGAGGCTCGAACTCACGACCTTCAGATTATGAGACTGACGCGCTGCCTACTGCGCCAACGAGGCTTGGAGCCACATTACCAACCAAAGGACCTCAGGCCCGTCGGGCGCACCCCACATAACACAGCATAAGCACAGGGGCACAGAGCCCCCTGGCCAGGCTTCCAGCAAGGGCCCCACCACACACCGGCGAGGCCGACGCCCGGATGTATTATTTAATTTATAATATGCTAGTGGCAGGGTAGCCACAAATTTCCATTCCATTTTTCCATTAGCAATGGAATTTAACTATAATCTATAATACAGTACCATGCGGTATTTTTTTGTAAATAGAACATATTGTCAGTATTGATGACGACCAATTAAGCACCGTCTTTACTGTAACCTTGAAAAGCACTTTGTATTCTTTATTCTGTACAACATATACTGAAATTATTTAGTTTACTAAATGCAGCAGTACAAATTCTATGGAAAAGAAGAGACTTATATGATTAATTATATACCACATCATTTATTAAAGTAAGGCAGCAGCAACTCCATCAATACATAAAGTGAAGGTTCTTACCTTAAAAGTCAAACTCAAACATAAAGTGAATGTTCTTACCTTAAAAGTCAAACTCAAACATAAAGTGAATGTTCGTACCTTAAAAGAAAAAACTCAAACATAAAGTGAACGTTCGTACCTTAAAAGGCAAAACTCAAACATATAAGTGAGCAGGATAATAAGAACAAAAACAAACACTGCTGATATGAAGAGCCGGGGTAGCGCGCTCTTACTCACCTAAATGAAATCCATCAGCTTCTTGAGCAGAGTGGCTACCCGGGGATTCACTGTGAACAATTTTACCTGTCCTCTTGGAAGTGGTCGTACCACGGCCGGCCTTGGTCCCCCTTTCAGGATTGATTCCAAAGAATGGCCTGAAAAACACACTAGTCTGAGATCAGAGGTTGGACATAAATAAAATCTCCCATATCGAGCATGGCTGGGTGATATGGAAAAAATCAAATGTCCACCTATGTTTGACCAAATACATTGATAGATGTTGTGATGGCTATTGCTGCGTTCAAAACACATGTACATACAGGATTTTAGATCAACAATCATTAGTAATTTGGATATAATGACCAACCAGCTGGAGACAAATATTAGAATGGTTAGTGTGAGGGCAAGATGATTATTGTTTATACAAGAAGTCTCCCTTATATATTGTTTATTTCATTTTATGACATCACAACACCATAATATAGTTCATGTCAGGAGGTTATAACGTCCTGTTTACTAAAAGATGTTCTGTTTTATAGTCACTGTGCTCCACTTTCCTGCACTCAGAGAGAATTAAAGGCAAGAGTCGTTACTCTTGTGCCACGAGGGGGAGATACCCAGAAGTGAATGCTTCTGTCAGGTGTAAACAAAGGCAGGGCACATATATTCAGCTGTAGTGCTAAGAGACTAAAGAGAAACTAAAGAGTAACGATGTGTTGCACTCTGTGTATTTTGCAGCTAAGCTAATATAAAATGGCTAATAGCTTTATATATATGCTAAGGGTTTAAATTAAGGAGAGAGAGAGTAAAGATGACAATAGACAACAGACCACAGCAGCCATTTTGACATGAAATAGCAGGTATTGACATTAATTCAGGTTCCATTCCTTTCAAGGGGGGTAGAGTCTTAAAAGTTAGTTAACATGAACAATACCAGGACCCTGGCTCTGTTAGACCTTAATTAATACCTGCGTTTACCCTCCAATTTAATGTCAGAATGAGTGCTGTGAATAAGGCCTTTTGGACCTTACCTTTGAATGAATTCAGGTGTCCAGGCAGCCTCCTCTTGGTCCTGTAGAATAAAGATGTAGTACTCTGAGAACAGAGCAGCAAATGTTGGTTGGGTGCCCTCACAGAGGACATGATACGACCCAGCTCGTTAATGGGGAAAAGAGAAGTAACATAAAATAGTTAAGGAACTAAAAAGGTATTTATTTACAGCCGTTTATATACAAAAGTCAGTTAGTTTATGCAAAAATGTGTAATTAAAGGAGGACTCAAACGGAGCACATGTGCTTCAAAACAAACAAACAAAAAAACCACTTCAACTAATTGGACAGCTTATACCAGCAAAATTGAAACATATCCTGAGTCACAGAAGACGCAGTCACCGTCAGGGGTATAACAAACAAAAGATGGCAGGAGGTTACGAAGATAATACAACAGAAGTCTAAATAAAAAACCCCACAGGCTTAGCACTATACCAAAAACCACCTAAACTAGGCTCACAATTAGCAAATCACAATCCTGGACAAACGGAGCGAGCGAGGCGAGCTGCAGACACCACAGCAGTCGCCCTGAATGCCAGGAGGTCCGCTGGCCGGAGTCGAAGGGCAGAGCGGAGGCAGGTTGGACCAGGAGAGGGAGAGAGAGAGACACACACACACAACAGCGCGAGCAGAGCTGCGTCCGCAACACTTATTAAACAAGGAATTCGTGTATGTCATCTTTATCATATCAAATATAAGTAAGAAAAAACGCTCCAATTAGGGGGCACCAAGTTGCAGAAGGGTGTGAGGGCCCGTTCACCACTGCTTACAGCTTAAATTTAAAGTTATAAGCTGCACGGTCTGACCTTTTCCTGTTCCGTCAGCAAACATTAAAGGAGATGTTGATTCTGTGATGTCACAAAGTTTTTAATGACACCAGAGATCCAAGACTCCTCCCATAGAAGGAAACGAATGACTCCATGTTGATATCAGCATGAGCACCATGATGCACTCTGCTGTGTTCTCATATCAGGCATGGGTATTTTGGCAATGTTCAATTTCTTCCTTTCTTTCACAGGGAGAACATACAAGCAGCACAGAAGTGCAAGGCTCTGGAATAAATCCTATTTTAGCCACTCTCCCTTTTTTCAGAGGAACGTAAAGCTGTTTGAATCAACAGAGATGATACAAATCCATGTTAAACATGACAACCTTTTCTCTTTCTCTTGGTTTCCACATTATTTATTGGTACATCTCTCTGCACGGTCACAATTACAGTTTTAATCAGACTGTATTAGTTTTTAATTGATTTGCTAGAGTGCAATTCTGTTTGCTGCAATATAAAATGAGGCTTGACTAACTTTGAATAAATTTGAAGTTGAAACATTGTGTGTAGAGTATCACCATATTGTTGCAGACAAGCATGCAAAGTGGACTTTTTAAAACTTCATGTCTATCACAGGACTAATATGTAGACCAAGAACAATCGATAAAGTCAGAAAAAACCAACAGAGACATGGAGGGAACTTAAAAATGAGATTCAGAAGTCCTCAAACAGGTGATAGATTTCAGTCTGAGACTTTTCTCCTTTGTCTGTGTTAATGAGACACCAACAACTAAAAGGAATCCCTGAAGCAACTTCTACACTATGTATTTACAAAGATTTACATTTAAATACATTTCAATGACACAATTCAACTGGTTTAGGTTTGTATGTTTAAATTCAATCAAAATCTCAATGTGTGGAATGCTAACATATTAAAATTTAACATCAGTTTTTACTGTGTGCTACAAAAGTTTACCAAATAATGGAAAAATAAAAAACTATTACCAATGTAATTATCCTTAACAAGCAAGTGGAAAGTTCAGAATCATCATGATACAGTCTGACTGATAAAGCTCAATTAACTTAGATATATTCATTAAATTGTTTTATACATTTTTTAAATGTATTTTTTTTACAAAGTAAAAACATTAAAAAAAACCCAAAACTTTAATATTTCGAAGTATTCCTTTCTTGATTTCTTTATCAAGTTCTGACTTTGAGTTTAATGCTTTAAAATGGAGACACTGAATGTTTAAAAGGCAACTTTCTTTTACAAATGAACAGCGAGCTTGTACTCGGGTGATTTGTGTTTGATATAGCAGCACTTGACTGGATCCTCATGTGACTTCCTCTACAGAGGTTCCATTAAAAGGACACAGCAATCTCTGACCAATCACTTAACTGCACAGTCTTCATGTCTTCCTTTGGAACAGCCTGAAGTTTTATGGAAGAGGTGAAACCAAACCAGATACTATCCAACAAAAACAGCTGAGTACAGTGCTGTGGACTTGAGCCGGTAACAGGCAGTGAAACAGGGTGAATAATTTCACAACCAATGCAAATAAAGGTTGTGTATGTTAGCTGGTTAAAGCAGCCTGTGTTTAAATCCCAGCAGTTCCTTGTTGGTAAAGTCAAATGTCTCTCTGCTCCTCCCCCCCGTGTTCTGTCCCAGTGGCCGTGTCCACTCTCCTCCTCCTGCGGCTGACGAGGCACACCTGTCCTGAATTTCCCGCCAATCAGCCCTCATATATTCCCTCCTCGGACGTCTCTTCAGTGCCGGAGTATCCTACCTGTTATTATTATTCTCAGTTCTACTGTTGACCGTTTTCCTTCATGTTTTTTTTAATCGTATCTTTTTCTGTTTCCGTACAAGTTCTGCGGTGTCTCTTGGTTCTCTGTGTGTTTTTCATTCAGGCTTGTCTGTTCAGTCTCGCCTTTTGTTATCTCTCTCTGTAACTTTGTTAGTTTTTCAGAAAGTCGAATTCAGTCTGCGTTCCCTCTTTTTGTTGGACTTTTGTATCGCTACCGGACTATTTCTGTTGGACTTTAACTGTAGACAAAGACTTTGGTTTTACCGGATCTGTTTCTATGGTTCTGACAGTTTAAAGTGCTTGTATAATATTTGAGTGTTTCTATTTATTGGTACTGTATTCTTGAACACCACCACATTTCAGAAGGAAATGTTGTACTCTTTTACTGAACTACATTTAATTGACAACTTACGTCAAAAACAAATATTTTAATGTAAACATTTTGGCAATGTGTCAAGAAATTACCAATTTTCACATGTAGTTTGATCAATAATGTGACATGAATTAAATCACAAATCAACACATCCTACAGTCAGATACCACCATCTAGTGGACAGAGAGCAGAAGCACCATCAGATCTGAGATACATTTCTCTGAAACTTTCAGATTACTGACAGGTCAGACTTATTTGTATGTGAAGTTATGGAGGCACAGTATTTAAATAATTTGTCAAACAAAGAAACAAATATTTAAGGTGCATCCTAAGCATCAGCTAAAGGAACCACCTCTGCTGGTCTGCGGTTTCCTGACAAAGGTCATACTGGTTTAGATGTAACTGATGTTTGATTAGGCTTGTGACGATCTGCTAATTTGATCTTCAAAAGTATTTCATTAAAATTTTAGGCCTTTAAATGTTACAAAATGTAAATATTTATCTGATTTAACTTAAAATGTTATGTATAATACAAATATAAAACATTGAATTTTGGGATGAACATTAATATTGAAAGTTGTTTCTGAATTTTCTCTCTCTGTTGATTTCAGTCAGATTCTTTTATATCAAACAGTTTGTTGATGGGAGTTAAATGCTGAAGTTAGTGACAGTAATGATGATGTATGTGTCCTGTGATATAAATCCTGTTGTAATAAAGCTTTTTGTTGTGTTTGTGTGAAGGTGGAGGCTCAGCTATAAATCAGTGTGAGGACAGAGAGGAGGGAGCCCCTCCCTCCAAAACAACTCTGTGTGGGGGAAAATGAGAGTCAGACCAAAGCTCAGAGGTGAGATGAGGATCTCTAACTGTCCATCTGTCAGAGCTCAGCACTCAGATCACTGCTCCATCATTATTCACTCTCACTGTCACTTAGATTTTTTTATTCCTGAACCTCCTCTGCTGCTGTTTTGTACATCGTTGTTTTCACAGGGAGCTCAACCAGCATGTGGAAATATTATCAAGAATAATATTGATCATAATAATAATAATCTTTATTTGTGTTGCACTTTTCAATTCAACCTGAAAATTCTTAAAGTGAGTCAGAAGAAAAAAAAATCCAAATCTAAGTGAAAATGAATGAAGAAAACACACAGTAAAATATTTTGGATGATTTGTGATTATACAAATGAAAACTGCACTTGACTACTTTAATTTCCTTTTTCAATTTCTTGGTTTTTAATTATTTTACGGTCAACTCTGTTTGTACTAGCAACCAGAAGTCAAAACCAGATTCTTCTGAAATGAACTGTATATCCATGCAGAGTGATCGGTCTATGGTCCTCCTCTTAACTTTAAGGGAGGACAACAGTCTGCTGTATCCAGCTGTGTGTCCATGAATAGTGATCGGTCTATGGATGATTTTACCAAAGAAAAAAGGTAAAAGCTGATCATTTGTTGTTGTTTTACTCATTAAAGGTATCAAAGCTGTTCTATCAGTTTCTCTGGTGTTCATATAAAACTCCTGGAACAAACTGTGTGTTTGTGTCTTTTCCCCTCAGAGTTCAGTCTGACAAACATCATCACACAGACCTGGACTCCATATTTATGGTGTGTAAATGTTCATCCAGTGACTACAACAGACACCAACAAGGACTTGAGCTTGAAGCTGCACTCTTTAGACCAGTAGAGCTTTACTCTGTGACAGACAGGAGTTGAATTGGGATTGAACAGGTTTGGGGTGGGAGAGAGTGGGAGAGGACTGGGAGTTGTAGTGAACCAAAAATGAGTTCACCACAGAGCAATAATCCAACAGCCTCAACAGATATGTTCTGTATGAATATGGTCTGTTGGAGACTTGTAGAAAAAATTTCTGCTCCTTCTTGTTCATGTACAGTGAATCTTTAAAAAAAAAGTTTGTTATTTAGTTGTTTTCCAGATAATTTCAGCTGTGACTTAATAACAAAGACCAAAGTTAATTTGATTCAGTCCTGGACCTCCATAGACTCTGTCTCTACAGGGTTTAAAGGTGGAATAATTCATCAGTGAACTAATTCAGGTGCTCTGATCCATCTTCAGCCACAGTCACAGTTAATACCCTGAATTTTCAGTTCCTAAGTTGATGTGTTGAAGGGCTGTATCAGTTTCGTCTTCGTGTGATGATCAGGAGCTCTGTGTTGTCAGAATCAAAACTCAAACTTAGTAAGTTACACCAGTGAAGTTAGTTTACTGAAGTCAGCAGGTCTAAATCTTTCTGTGTAGCTCTGGAAAGAGACGTGGCAGCAGATGATACAGCAGCAGGCATTGGGAAAATGGTCTTAACACAGAAGTTCACTCTGGACTGGGCTGAAGACAAAGCCAACCAGGACATAGAGTTCACATTCCCCTTCACCTCTAGAGAGCTGAATGTGCTGAAAGACGAGAAGTTCAGCTTGGTGGAACTTGTTCATCTCTTCTTCGCTGAAACCAAAGAAGCAGGAATCTGCAGGTTTGATCAGTTCCAGATTGTGTTCATCTTTGACGGTCTGGATGAGTGTCGACTTCCTCTGGACTTCCACAACACTGAGGTCCTGACTGATCCTACAGAGTCCACCTCAGTGGACGTACTGCTGACAAACCTCATCAGGGGGAAACTGCTTCCCTCTGCTTGCATCTGGATAACCACACGACCTGCAGCAGCCAATCAGATCCCTCGTCAGTGTGTTGACATGGTGACAGAGGTCAGAGGGTTCAATGACCCCCACAAGGAGGAGTACTTCAGGAAGAGGTTCAGACATGAGGAGCAGGCCAGCAGGATCATCTCCCACATCAAGACCTCACGAAGCCTCCAAATCATGTGCCACATCCCAGTCTTCTGCTGGATCACTGCTACAGTTCTGGAGGAGGTGTTGAAGACCAGAGAGGGAGGAGAGCTGCCCAAGACCCTGACTGAGATGTACATCCACTTCCTGGTGGTTCAGTCCAAACTGAAGAACGTCAAGTACGATGGAAGAGCTGAGTCAGATCCACACTGGAGTAAAAAGAACAAGAAGATGATTGAGTCTCTGGGAAAAGTGGCTTTTGAGCAGCTGCAGAAAGGAAACCTGATCTTCTATGAATCAGACCTGACAGAGTGTGGCATCGATATCAGAGCAGCATCAGTTTACTCAGGAGTGTTCACATAGATCTTCAAAGAGGAGACAGGGCTGTACCAGGACAAGGTCTTCTGCTTCGTCCATCTGAGTATTCAGGAGTTTCTGGCTGCTCTTCATGTCCATCTGACCTTCATCAACTCTGGAATCATTCTGATGTCAGGAAAAAAAACAACTCGAAAGTTTAAATTAATAAGGACTGGATCTAAAACAGCACGTCTCTACCAGAGTGCTGTGGATAAGGCCTTACAGAGTCCACATGGACACCTGGACTGGACCTGTTCCTCCGGTTCCTTCTGGGTCTTTCACTGCAGACCAACCAAACTCTCCTCCGAGGCCTGGTGACACAGACAGGAAGTAGCTCAGAGACCAATCAGGAAACAGTCCAGTACATCAAGACAAAGATCAGTGAGAATGTGTCTCCAGAGAAAAGTATGAACCTGTTTCACTGTCTGAATGAACTGAATGATGGTTCTCTGTTGGAGGAGATCCAACAGTCCCTGAGATCAGGACGTCTCTCCACAGATAAACTCCTGCTCAGTGGTCAGCTCTGGTCTTCATCTTACTGTCATCAGAAAAAGATCTGGATGTGTTTGACCTGAAGAAATACTCTGCTTCAGAGGAGGCTCTTCTGAGGCTGCTGCCAGTGGTCAAAGCCTCCAACAAAGTTCTGTATGTGCAAATAAATCCATACAGATCAGCTGAATCTTTTTATTTGCTCAAACCAAGAACACCTTTCTGTAATTGTTTCCTCTTGTTTTGCTGATTCCTCTTCAGACTGAGTGGCTGTAACCTCTCACAGAGAAGCTGTAAAGCTCTGTCCTCAGTCCTCAGCTTCCAGTCCTCTAGTCTGAGAGATCTGGACCTGAGTAACAACAACCTGCAGGATTCAGGAGTGAAGCTGCTGTCTGCTGGACTGGAGAGTCCACACTGTGAGCTGGAAACTCTCGGGTCAGAATTCCTGTTTGTGTCAAGAATCTTTATATATTTGTTATGATCTTTAATCAAATTAGGTAAAATGAACTGAAGAGGTTTGTAGATTTGGGAGATCGTCATCTGTATAAAAAGCTTCATGCTCCATAATGAATCACTGATTTGATTCTCCACCTTCCACAGTCAGTGAAACAGATCAAACATACACATGTTGCTCAGCCAACAGGTGCATGCTGGGTCATGCTGGTGTCCTCATGGTGAACCCCTTCAGTGGTGTCTTCCATGTTCACTGAGGATCATTTACTTTTAGGGAGGGGGACACAACCTTTCTGCTGCTTTTGGCATCTGTCACAGTTGTGATGATGGAGTTCTCATTCAGGAAAATATTTAAGGGGCTCAAGGACACCAGAAGTTGAGTGGACTGCTGATATGATGCTCTGTGGATGAATGAACCTACTGGTTGAACATAGACCAGAATAAATGCATCACTATACAGTGTTTGTGTAACTGTGTCTTTACTTTAATCAGTGTGTTTGTGGTTCAGTTGTTGTGCTGCTCCTCTGTTGTTTATCTCTGTGTTTTTAACCATAATCAAGTAAGGTTTGAAATATAACCTGACAAAAAGAAAAACCGAAAGCTTACTTCCCAAACATTGCATCAGGAGAAAAAGATTAATTAAAAGAAATTCCTTCCCTCCCCTACAGCTGTTAAAGTTAAATGCAGCTACTAGGACTGCTATTTGTAACATAAATAATACTGTCTTAATATGCTTGTATTCTCTGTCAGGCAACCTTGGGTGACCTGAAAGGTGCCATAAAAATAAAATTTATTATTTATAATTTTTAACAAAACTTTGTGTAGTAATGAAAAAACAAACAAACAAACAAAATACAAACAACAGTTCTTTAACACAGAGCAAAATGCAGCACAGCCCAACATGAGCCAGAGTTGAGTGCAGGAAGGAGGAGGAGTCACCCCACTACAGGAGAACTTCCCTTTTAAAGAGGAGAACCAGCTAATCCCACCTCTCCACCTGAACAGGAAATGGGACACATACAGAGACCATTTATCTCTCTGCTTTAGGAACAATTTGTTTATAATATTTCTAATATCACAACATCATGTATTAATGAAAATATCAGATAAATCACTCATATAGAATATTAATATCAGCTCACTGGCCCACGGATGGTGATGAAAAGTGTCAGAATTAAATATCTTTTTAGTAATTCTATGATCAGGCAGCTTCACAGATCTGTTCCAGAGCTGGAGCATTTGTCTCTTATGTCTGATACTTGAGGGCTCCCAACCCAAATCACCATGAAGAGCCAACACTGAGGTCAATTTCTGTACTGCTGTAAGATAACCAATAGTTCTATGATGCTGAGTATTACAAAGAGAATATTCACAGAATCCCCATACAGCAGAAGCATCGTCTGACACAGGACACACACACACACACACACACACACACACACACACACATATTATAGAACAGAATGAAAGTATGAACTTCCAGATGAGCACAGTGTTCGGACTTGTTCAGTCCAGAACCCAGGGCTCTACCTGCAGACTGAGCTAAAACACTGACAGCTGGGTTAAATGTCATGTGTTGGTCCAATGTCAGGCCAAGACATTTCATCTTCAAATACATCATTAATGATGAGTTTGGTTTTCTTTTTAGAACTTTTGGAGCTTGTCTGTAGACTGTTTCGACTGGTTTTAGAGCAGACTTACCTGCCAGAGCTCAGATTGTTATACAGGAGTTCATATGTGGCAGAATCAGAGATATAAATAAAGTTCGCTGACTCTGCTGTTTGGTTATTTCTGAGATGTTAAAATCACAATGTTGACAGTTTGAGTCAGTTCAGGTTCTTTCAAGTGTTTCATTTTCTCATTAAATCTTGTCACTCTTTGTATTTGACTGTTGTGAAGCTGCTTCCTGTTGGTTCAGCTGTTTGACTTTCATTTTCTAAACTTCTACTTTCTAAACCTTCAGCTCTGAACAGATGATGAAACATTGAACGCTTTCAAGCAGGAACTTTGTCTCCTAAAGTTACATCTTTTATTCTTCACTCAGGTTGGTGGGCTGCAGTTTGTCAGAGATCAGCTGTTCTTCTCTGGTCTCAGCTCTGAAGTCCAACCCCTCCCATCTCAGAGAACTGAACCTGAATATGAACTGGCTGAAGGATTCAGAGGTGAAGGATTTGTCTGATCTTGTAGAGAGTCCAGACTTCAAACTGGAGATTCTGAGGTCAGTAGAGTTGGACTCAGTTCATGTTCCTTTCTGTAATATTGTTCTAAATCCAGTATCAGAGCAAACACTCTGTGTTTCCTGTGAACCTTCAAACTCCTCAGTGAAGCTGTGAGAGGAGAACAGAAACAGACTTCAGAATTAGACAGAAAGACAAAGAGAAAACGGTCAGCCAATCAGATCAGTCAGAGGACTGTTGTGATCATGTGACCAGCGAATGAAGCAGATTCCAGCTGAAGAACTCAGATGTTCAGATTCTGGTCCTCGTCCATCAAACTGTCAGATCTGAGCTGAGACTGATTGTTCTCTCATTTCAACACTAAAAAGCTGATCAGGTTCATCTGTCACAGCTCTGAGATCAGTCTGACTGAAAGCTGCACATCACTGATCTTCTTTCATCACACTGTCACCATGTGGTCTTTCTCCAGACCAGAATCCCATCTGTCTGTCTGTCTGTCAGAGTCTCTCAGTTTAAATGGACCTTCAGTAAATCATCAGTAAAGTGATGAACCTTCATGACTCAGCTCTTTATCTCCAGTGTGGACTCAGAGAAATGTGCTGAGTCAGCAGACTTGATGCTAAAAGTCTCTGCAGGTCTGTGAGTTTCCAGCTCATTGTGTTCACTCCAACACGTTAACATGAGCTGAGAGAAAGCAGCTGCTGCACATCTGGACTGAACAGGACTGAAGTCCCTGCAGGTCTTTATGCTGGATCTGCATCACTGACTGACCAGTTGATGGACAGAGTCAGGAAACACTGATGTATCTGCTCTCGTTTTCTTCTCTCCACAGCCCGTGGAGGTGGTGAAGAAGAAGGTGTGTGTTGATGGAGAATCAGCTGCTTCCTGATGATCCAGATGTTGCAGCAGCAGCTTGTCCAGACTCTGGACCATGTTCCTTGGAGGTGGAGAGGAGAGCTTCATCCAGCAGAGACTGACAGAGGAATCAGAGCAGGTGGAGGCCAGAACTGGTCTGAGAACAGAGTCCAGTCCACCATGATCCCAGAGACTCCTCAAGTCCTCCTCTCCTCTCAGGATGGTGGTTTGAGCCCACCCAGGGAAATCTCATGTTAAATCCTCATTCTCTGATCCTTCAGTCATAGACTAACCTTCAACGTTAGAGCCAATCCTCTCAATATCTTTGTTTTAACCAGCTCATTATAATTAACAGGTAAACATAAGAGCTGTTTAAATAGTGTGACCACAGAGGTTGTCCCTCACCTGTCTCTGTGACGCAATCAGTCAATATGTTCAGCTGTTTACCGAAAGGCTTCCAAGCCCACCCAGGGATGTGCTGTGTTTAGTTCACATAGATAAAGTCTTATGGAGAATGTGAGCATCAATCCCACTATCTCTCACATGCTAAGCGAGCACGCTACCATTTGAGCTATCTCACCTGTTCAAGCATGGTAACATGCTGTATTTATCACATTGTAGCTACGATTTAGGAAAAGGCCCTTTTAACAACCTTTGAGTTCACCATCAACAGGTTTCAAATATATTTAGAGATCATTCAAGAGGGACCTAAAGTTTGACATTTAGGATTCTGGAACAGCAGTCTGCAACATGGAAAGATCAAGATTTCCATGTTGATTTCATGAAGATTCAGCTTTTCAGCTTTTTCACTGTTGCCTTTTAAACATTCAGTGCCTGCATTTTAAAGCATTAAACTCAAAGTCAGATCCCCCTGGATAAAAAAATCAAGAAAGGAATACTGCAAAATACAAAAGTTTTCTTTTTTTAAATGTTTTCACTTTGTAAAAAAAATGATAAAACAATGAAAGGAATATATTGAAGTTAATTGAGCTTTATCAGTCAGACTGTATCATGATGATTCTGAACTTTCCACTTGCTTGTTAAGGATAATTATATTGATAATACTTTTTTATTTTTACATTATTTGGTAAACTTATGTAGCACACAGTAAAAACTGATGTTAAATTTTAATATATTAGCATTCCACATGTTGAGATTTTGATTGAATTTAAACACATAAACCTAAACCAGTTGAATTGTTTCATAAAAATGTATTTAAATGTAAATCTACATAGTGTAGAAGTTGCTTCAGGGATTCATTTTAGTTGTTGGTGTCTCATTTACACAGACAAAGGAGGAAAGTCTCAGATTGAAATCTATCACCTGTTTGAGGACTTCTGAATCTCATTTTTAAGTTCCCTCCATGTCTCTGTTGGTTTTTTCTGACTTTATCGATTGTTCTTTGTCTACATATCAGTCCTGTGATAGACATGAAGTTTTAAGAAGTCCAGTTTGCATGCTTGTCTACAACAATATGGTGATACTCTACACACAATGTTTCAGCTTCAAATGTTTTCAAGGTTAGTCAAGCATCATTTTTAATAGTGCAGCAAACAGAATTGCACTCTAGCAAATCAATTAACAACTAATACAGTCTGATTAAAACTGTAATTGTAACCGTGCAGAGAGATGTGTCAATAAAGAATGTGAAATCAAAGAGAAAGAGAAAAGGCTGTCATGTTTAACATGGATTTGTATCATCTCTGTTGATTCAAACAGCTTTACGTGCCTCTGAAAGAAGGGAGAGTGGCTAAAATAGGATTTATTCCAGAGCCTTGCACTTCCGTGCTGCTTGTATATTCTCTCTGTGAAAGAAAGGAAGAAATTGAACATTGGCAAAACACCCATGCTTGATATGAGAACACAGCAGTGTGCATCATGGTGCTCATGCTCATATCAACATGGAGTCATTCCTTTCCTTCTATGGGAGGAGTCTTGGATTTCTGATGTCATTAAAACCTTTGTGACATCACAGAATCAACATCTCCTTTAATGTTTGCTGACGGAACAGGAAAAAGTCAGACCGTGTAACTTATAACTTTCAATGTAAGCTGTAATCAGTGATGAACGGGCCCTCACGCCCTTCTGCAACTTGGTGCCCCCTAATTGGAGGGTTTTTTCTTATTTATATTTGATATGATAAAGATGACATACACGAAGTCCTTGTTTAATATTTGTTACAGACGCAGATCTGCTCGCGCTGTTGTGGATGTGTGTCTCTCCCTTTCTCCCTCTCCTGGTCCAGCCTGCCTCCGCTCTGCCCTTCAACTCCGCCCCTGGAGTTCCGGACTGGTGGCTGTGTCATATTCGCTGTGGCCAGGCCATATCACCACCTCCACTTGGACCAGTTAGCATAAAACAGCGGACCTCCTGGCATTCAGGGCGACTGCTGTGGTGTCTGCAGCTCGCCCTGCTCGCTTCATTTGTCCAGGATTGTGATTTGCTAATTGTGAGCCTAGTTTTGATGGTTTTTGGTAAAGTGCTAAGCCTGTGGGTTTTTTTTTTTTTAGACTTCTGTTGTATTATCTTCATAACCTCCTACCACCTTTTGTTTGTTATACCCCTGACGGTGGCTGCGTCTTCTATGACTCAGGATTTGTTTAAATGTTGCTGGTATAAGCTGTCCAACTAGTTGAAGTGGGTTTTTTTCGTTTGTTTGTGTTAAGAGACATTATTTTGTGTACTTGGTTTGCAGTGAGAAATTCGATGTGAGATTGTTTATTGAGGTGCAGTGTACTGTTTTCACCACAGTGAGTCGCAGTTGAGATATGGGGCAGAGAGCCCGCCATGTTCGGTGTGTAGTGTGTGTCCTGCCCTGTACTTGAACGTTAGTCGTAGAGGGATTATGCAGGATGATGTTAATGCGCAAATAAATATGCTCGAATGAGCTAAAAGACTATTGCCTCCGTCAACTTCTTCTCCAAGTTCAGCGCAGAAGCAGCTGCAAAGCTCAACAGTTTGTCTGTTTGTTTAGAAGCACCTGTGCTCCGTTTGAGTCCTCCTTTAGTTACACATTTTTGCATAAACAAAATGATTTTTGTATATAAATGGCTGTAAATAAATACCTTTTTAGTTCCTTAACTATTTTATGTTACTTCTCTTTTCCCCATTAACGAGCTGGGTCGTAACATGTCCTCTGTGAGGACACCCAACCAACATTTGCTATCATCTGTTCTCAGTGTAGTACATCTTTATTCTACAGGACCAAGAGGAGGCTGCCTGGACACCTGAATTCATTCAAAGGTAAGGTTTGTGTTGTCCAAAAGGCTTTATTCACAGCACTCATTCTGACATTAAATTGGAGGGTAAACGCAGGTATTAATTAAGGTCTAACAGAGCCAGGGTCCTGGTATTGTTCATGTTAACTAACTGTTAAGACTCTACCCCCCTTAAAAGGAACAGAACCTTCATTAATGTCAATACCTGCTATTTCATGTCAAAATGGCTGCTGTGGTCTGTTGTCTATTGTCATCTTTACATTATCTCTCCTTACCTTAAACCCTTAGCATATATATAAAGCTATTAGCCATTTTATATTAACTTAGCTGTAAAATACACACTGTCTGGCTACACTCTCACCTACCACTACTTTGCAGTCACTGATCTCCTTCAGATTACACCGTCTACACAGGATGTAGTCTACCTGTGTACTCCTACCTCCACTCTTATAGGTCACCCTATGTTCCTGCCTCTTCTGGAAGAAAGTATTCACTACAGCCATTTCCATCCTTTTTGCAAAGTCAACCACCATCTGTCCTTCTGCGTTCCTCTCCTGGATACCAAACCTGCCCATCACCTCCTCATCATCTCTGTTTCCTGCACCAACGTGTCCATTGAAGTCTGCACCAATGACAACTCTCTCACTTCTAGGGATGCTCTGCATCACTTCATCAAGGTCCAACCAGAATTTCTCCTTCTCCTCCAGCTCACATCCTACCTGTGGAGCATACCCACTAACAACATTGAACATTACACCTTCGATTTCTAGCTTCAGACTCATTACTCTATCTGATACTCTTTTAACCTCCAGAACATTCCTAACAAACTCCTCCTTCAAGATAACTCCTACTCCATTTCTCTTCCTATCTACACCGTGATAGAACAACTTGAACCCTGCTCCTAAACTTCTAGCCTTGCTACCTTTCCACCTGGTCTCCTGGACACACAGTATGTCTACCTTCCTCCTCTGCATCATGTCAACCAACTCTCTACCTTTCCCTGTCATAGTTCCAACATTCAAAGTCCCTACTCTCAGTCCTAGACTCTTGCCGTTCCTTTTCTCTCTCTTCCTACGAACACACCTTCCTCCTCTCCTTCTTCGACGAACAGTAGTCCAATTTCCACCGGTACCCTGTACGTGAACAGCACCGATGGCGGTTGTTGTTAACCCGGGCCTCGACCGATCCGGTATGGAACTCATTGATTCGATTCGCATGTTTGATTTGGCAAAAGTTTTACGTCGGATGCCCTTCCTGACACAACCCTCTGTATTTATCCGGGCTTGGGACCGGCACAGTAAGGCACTGGCTTGTACCCCCTTGCGGCTACATTTTTCAGCTAACTCCACTGTTATGTTTAAAATGTTCATGTTCAACCAATTTTAATAAAACAAACAAACAAAAAAAAAAAAAGTAAATGTCTCTTTTGGGTTGCTTCTGAATAGATTGAGGACAGTTCATTTGTAGTTCAAAACATATTCAGGGTGTTTTTTTCCTCACTGTTTGTTCCTCCCACATACTGACATGTCCTGTTCTGCCTTCTACTTCTTAATATGCTTATTTTCCGGCTCTCACTCATTTTTGGAATCACTCACCGAGCAAAGCAGCGGACCTCGTCAACTGTGTGTGCCCCCTCTCTCCTCATGCTGCTCTCTCTGCTGGTCTGAGCTCTCAGTTCATTTAAATGCTTTGTTGGCTCTGCCTGTCTGTACCCATGTCAGAAACTCTGAAACACATGACGTCATCGAACAACTTCTGGCGACTTTTAGGACCGCCAATAGCGACTTTCCTTGCTGAGGAGTGGCATCAGTGCTCCGTCTCACTCAGTGGAGTGACAAAGGAGGAGCTTGTGTTTGAACCTGTGTATGAAAAACAGAAAAAAAAAACAACAAAAAAATAACAACAAAAACAAAAAAAAAAGGACTCACAACAAAGAGCCGTTTGGGTTTGTTGGTTGTTGTGAACGTCACAACTTTTGGTGATAGTTCCTGCAGCTTAGACTTGGAAAAGTTGCCACGTTTCAAAATGCAGGAAGTGCTGAAGAAACAACACGTCAACAAATGTTGAAGGTTGCTGATGTCTAGAGGTTGGGGGGTGTAGTGGTGGTCACAACACTCAACAAGCATTGGTGGTTCAGTGGTAGAATTCTCGCCTGCCACGCGGGAGGCCCGCGTTCAATTCCCGGCCAATGCAAAGTACCTTTTTAACCGACATCCAAATGTTAGAAATACAGTGCTGCAGTGGGCCTGGTCGCTGTGGTGGGCTGTGGCTCGCCCCGTCCGGGCGTCGGCCTCGCCGGTGTGTGGCGGGGCCCTTGCTGGAAGCCTGGCCAGGGGGCTCTGTGCCCTTGTGCTTATGCTGTGTTATGTGGGGTGCGCCCGACGGCCCTTGGGTCCTTTGGTTGGTAGTGTGGCTTCAGGCCTCGTTGGCGCAGTAGGCAGCGCGTCAGTCTCATAATCTGAAGGTCGTGAGTTTGAGCCTCACACGGGGCACACCTTTAGTTCCAAGGAGGCAATAATAAGAAGTTAGAACCTCAATTCCTTGACCACTCTCTGGCTCACATGTTTCGATGCTATAATTGACTTATATGGACCATTTCTCCGCTTCACATGGACAAGTATAAAGAATCACACAACAGGATCTAAATGAAAATTTCCCTGTCATCTCACTATTTTCCTGTTTAAGGGCACAACAGCAGCATCCAGCTTCTTGTCAAAGAGTTGTGAAGTGCTGTCGCCTCAGTATCTACAGATCCTTCATTTCTCTCCACTTCGTCTTTTATTGTCGACCTCTGAGGACCGGAAGTCGGCTCAGTCCGCCGATCAGCTGTGCGATCGTGACGCTCGTGAATCAGCAGGAGACATTTCACAGCATGTCAATGTCCTGTTTTCTACTTTTGGACTGAAACGGACAAAACAACGATTTTTCAAAGGAAAAGTTTTGCAGAGTGATGCACACAGAGTAAGGCAGAGAGCATCTTAAATTACTCCATAGCATCCTAGTGGATCAGAGAAACCACAGCGGTGCACTGTTAGTCTATTTACAATGTAGGACAGAAAGATCCAGAAAATCATTTATTCCCACTTTACAACTCCTAAACTATTAGAAGATAAGATACCAAACGCAGAATTTTTAATAAAGTGTTTCTGATTCTGATAATCTCCGTTAGAGCATTATTGTGTAATTCAGTGTCTGTGCAGTTTGGGAGTGACAGAATAAAATATCTCCACATTCATAAAACAGGGCAGAACCAGCAGATGAAGCTGTTTGGATGTTTCTATCATATGATGATGAAATCTAAAGGCTCTCTGATCATGACATTGAATAACGTCATATGAGAAGTTAATCTGATCTCCAGATATGGTTTGTGATATTTCTTCATATGATAGTGAGGTAAAATGTGTTCAGTGAGATGTGTGTGTATCCAGGCAGGACTGACAGCTTCATGTGGGATTTTCACAGAGATGATTCAAACCTGATCACAGTGAGCAGATACTCAGTGATCAGTATTGATATATAGTGTGTTTGCTATCAGTGGAGGAAACTCTCAGACAGGACTAATAGTCATGTTTGGGATGTTCCTGGATTTGAGTTGAATGAGTGTAAATTCTCCCTGATTTTAACACACGTTCACATATCCACCTCTATTCAAACATGGACTTTAGATGTTGTTTGAAATTCTAATGTGAATGTCACAAAAAGCATTTTTTTGGAAACAATTGTTCTTATTATTAATGTTAAGACCCAGAAAGCAGCATATTTGATTGACTGTAGTACCAACCTGAAGATGATCAGTGTTTATAGCTCATAACCTGATCATAGATCAATAATCTGCCATTGGAAGACGCTCACTGTGAAACGTACTGAAACTGTCTTCTGCAGTTAGAACTCATCCACCTTCAGATTGGACATCTTCTGACCGTAGAACTGTAGCTTTTTATACATTTCACTGCAGTACAATAAAGTACTCTGTGAGTATTGTGTTTCCCACAGTGTACATGACATCTGCGCAGCAATACTTCCACCTGCTGGAGATTTATTACTACTACAACTATAAAATAAATCTATCAAAACATGAACTCCAGTCTGTAGAATCCAGAAGATTAATGACACACTTTGTTCTGCTGTTATGGAATCAAATCCAACTTTAGGTTTTCTATATATTAAACTCAAGAGCACTGTTGGGGATCAAACAGAAAAGGACAAAGACATGAAACAAGATTTTTTTTTAACATTGTTTTTACAGAAACTATGTTACAACTTAACAATTTAAATCATTCTGAAATAAAAGCTCAAAAAGATGGACAAAAACAGGGCCCAATTTAAGAAAGGTCAGCTAAGCATAAGACGACTGAAGCTTAAATATTAATGAACAGAACATACCTGACTCACAAATGGCACACTGGGGTTTTTAACTAATGGACTAGTCCTTCTTTAAACACACAGGACTAGTGTGTTTCATTTAACTAGACATAAGTCAGTGAAAATAACTATAAATCAAACTAAACAGAAGTTGAAAACCTGCTCCCTGCTCTTCCTCCACCAATGGTCTGCTCCACTTCTTGTGGGCTATCCTCTCCATATTTAGCCTTTTGCCAGCAACTCAGAACAGAAGGAAATATTTTAGACATCAAATGAAAAATAACTTGCAGCTAAAGTATGAAATGATTGAACGTGTGAATGAATACATTATTGACACTGGCTTATGCTGCCACAAGCACACTTGGGCGGAAAATGTTTGTTCCTAAATGGCCTTTTGTAACAATCATTAGTCAGACAGCAGGAAGTGTACTTCATAGAAGTACTCACATGTACAATTTTCTTCCATGGGAAGTGAAGGCAGCAACAGCCCTGTCCTTTGAGGAGGAAACTATCCACGCTGGAAAATGTTGAGTCATGGGAGCATTGCTGTGCATAGTTGTTGTGGCCGAGTGGTTAAGGCGATGGACTTGAGCTCCATTGGGGGTTCCCTGCGCAGGTTCAAATCTTGCCAACGGTTGGTTGTTGTCACAGCATGTTCTAGTTTGATGCTTCTTTAAATCGATCACTCGCTGCTTCAATGCTGCCATAGTCCCGGTCATATAGGATGAATTGTTGAAGTTACTGCCTTCACTCCTGACGTCCAGCACAAAAATCATGCTACATGTTAGGAGAAATGACACTTCCTGTCCTGTCTGAGTACACTCAGAACAACTTCAATCTCCCCCTAAACACTTTAAAGGACACTCAGCCTGCACACCTGGCTCCAACCTACATGCAGCTCCCAAAACATCCACTTTACTGACAACTTTGACCGCTTCTGAAATTATTTATAGTCTCTTCATCTTCATCCAAACCTCCACCATGTTGCTTCACAAAGATTAATATGAGCAGTGTTTAATTGGAGTTGAACTAAATGCTTACTTGAGTGCAAAGTGTGTATTACTGCATAACTGAAACTAATTGTTACACATGCACAATGATCACAGTGTCCGTTGAGTTGCCAGTGCTTTTATTGTGCCACAAATACAGTAAATACAACAGAAAAGACAGTCATGATGAGCATATGGCTCTCTGTGCTGCTCTCTTGACCGTCTTTTTACCACCTTCTCTTTTCGGCATTACAATGAACAATTGCAGACAATGTGTGCTTACTGTCCCAAACATCCATGAACACTCAATACACAGCCCGCAGTCCACCCACTCATAAACTCCATCTTTTAGCTCCTTCCACTGTTACACCCGACACTGAACACAGCATTTATCTGTGTCACTGCTCATATGAACTGCTTTTAACTTTGTATGAACTGTTTTCATACAAACATTCTTATAGGCCTACTTTTCTTTTCTTTTTGGATATTCTACCCTGGGCTCACCCTCAATTTGATCTGCCATATACCCTTTTCAAAGCACCAGTAAACTGGAAAGTCGAAAGCCATGACTTGAATCCCATGTCAGCAGCCTGTCTGTTCTGTTTTAAGTCAGATTCAGTGTTGATGAGAAGACCTGTACTTTTAACAGTTATTGGGATAGAAAAAGGGGATTACATGACCATAGCATAAGACCATGAGAACTGTGAAACTTAAGCTTCCTTTTATGCTTACTGTATTTACTTAGTGTGGGAGTTGGGAAAGTTGGATTCACAGAAAATATACTTCACATGCTAAAGGTCTAACCTGTCACCTGCATAGTGTATTGTGAGCTACTGAATCAACCAGAGGGCAAAACATAGCGATGTTACGACTTAAGGAGCAGAATAGAAATGTTTACTTTTTAAGGTAGACAGATATTATATCAAAATTTACTACCTCTCAGCATTGGTAACGTGTCCCACATTGTCCCACACAAACATGTTCTTTGTCCCACATTTGGCTTGTTGGGATCTTGTCACCCTACATCCATCTGCTCTCTGGAATCTGACCCCCCCCCGATGCACACACACACATGCCCTTGTGGATGGTAACTGGCAAAGCTGCTGAGAAGGCACACAATGGAGTTGCACCACCCTACACACGGCCCTTAAGGTGTACGCTTTGTTTGGTTTTGTGTGTGTACAGTGGCAGTGTCCTCTGGCATTTGCTCTTTTATCCCATTAACCCAGTGAGAATTTGATCAAGCTAATGCATGTTATTACCAAATTATACCTGGCAACCGTAAAGCAGGTACCAAGGCAGCTACATCATTACTATTCAGTCGAATGGGGCCAAAGTTCTTTACCCAAGGTGGATTAAAGAAGTCTGACAATTTCTCTGTCGGGGGGGGGGGGGGGGTGAGCTCAGTTTTATACACGCAGATCATGTAAGTCAACGGATCTTATGAGTGTCCTGTCTGCCGTTTGCTGGAGGTCGACTTCGTCCCCAGCGGGACTGATGTGGACAGAGTCCTCACTAACGCCAAGAGGGTCGAAACACGTCACACATGTTCTGAAATCTCTAAACCGGCTTCCTGTAAGTCAAAGGATTTTAAAATCCCACTGCTGGTCTTTAAAGTACTTCATGGTCTTAGGCCTAAATACCTCCATTCTTATTTACCACTGCATTCACAAAGTCTGCTGAAAACCATTGCTCTTCTCCCTGCTCCCTTTGTTTTTAAAATTCCAGTTATTGTCTTATTTTATTTTATTAAAATTTTTAATGACACCTTTTTAATGCTTTTCGATGTTTTTAATGTTTTTTTTTAACTCTGTAAAACACCCTGAATATATGAATGAAGTTGCCCTTGCCTTGCCTTATACAACACAGGGGTCATTAAGTACAGATTTCCATCCATCGTCATCGTCATTTTTTGAACCTAATTATTACCTCTTTCACGGACAGCTATTCAAAAGCAGTTTTCTTCAAAATGCACGAGGATTGATGTCCATTCCTTCCATTCCAGGAGACCCCTGCAGGTAAAAAAAAAAAAAAAAAAAAAAGAAGTGGAGACTCCATGCCTGGAGAGTAAGAAAAACACTTTAAAAAAATGCATGAAATTTTTAATTATTAATGAATAAAGTAGTTTTTAATGAATGAATGAAGCAGTTAGTGACATTCAATCATTTGTCCTGAGTACTTTTGAAAAAAAAAAAGAAAGGTAATATAGATTGAGGTCTTGGAGTCAGGAGGTGTGAAACAACCTTGAATGTTTTCCTCAGTTTGGATTAGAGACACTAAAACCCTCTTTTGTCGGCAAAATTAGCAGGTACCCATTAAAAAAAATCGTTTTTATTTTCTTTATGTGGGTAAACCCATAAAAGCAGAATGACTCCTTTTGGCCTGACAGTCAAGTGTTAAAACATCTGTCACTTTTCAGGGAGCAACAATTCAAAAATATGCTCAGACAAAACATCTCACAGGCACAAAAAAATAAATAAATAAATCATGTACACATTTAGGTAAGTGGGGAGCAAGCACATATTCGCACAACACTGTGACGTACAAAGATTATTCAGCTTTCACTGAACTTTCAAGATTCAGAGTGTTCACTGTCATATGTAAAGAAACACGTTTCCCTGAACAATGACATTCTTTTGTTTTTTTGACCATAATGAAAGCCAAACATATATAGAAAATGGATAAATAGAATAAAAAAAAATAGCAGAATCTCAAAAACAGCAATAGAAATATAATACATTAGAATACAAAATACAACAGAAATAGATCAAATAGAACAAGCTGACATATAAACTCTCAGCTCTGTGTGCAACAGTCAGTGTGCAAAATGAAACATCAAAGATTATAACGTTCAAAATGGAGTGTAAACAGTTTCCTGGCTGTTACATGAGGTGGTTGATGTTTAGGAGTCTGATGGTAGTGGGGAAGAAAGAGTTCTTTAGTCTGCTAGTCCTACATTTCACACTTTTGTACCTCCGGCCTGATGGTAGAAGGTTGAACAGTCCGTGCTGGGGATGGGTGGGGGGTCCTTGGTGATGGAGGCAGCTCTCCTGTGGACTATGCGGTGGTAGGTGCTCTGCAGAGAGGGCAGTGGAGTCCTGCTGATCCTTTCAGGAAGCTCAATATGCTCTCAGCAGTGAAACTGTAGAAGTTGCTGAGGATCTTAGGCGACATTCCAACTGTGTGGTGCTCAGTGTCCAGGTGAGGTCCTCAGTAATGTGTTCTTGTTTGTGAGCATTGAACACTTTGACACACAAAGGGACTTTCCAGGTGTGCATGAGTTTAATAAAGTCCTTTTAATCTTTCCTTTTTCTCTGAAATACAGAAACACAAGCACATCTGCAACTTCGCTGCTCACTGCATCTGCCCGCACCTTGCTTAAAGGACCCCTGTGGACACCTACGGTAGCTGCCCAAAATAATAATCTCAGACAATGAAAAATAATAAAAGAGAATATGGTGTCTCTTAACATGCCAAACATTACTCTTATGTCCCACATGAGTGTACGGACAAAAATAAAGTGCCACAAAAAAAAACCCCAACTCTGCACAACCAAGAATGACATGGTTTTGGGAAGAGCATTTATGTTTATGGGACAAATTTTGAAAATTGAATCAACGTGTTCCTGTAAGGAAAGAGAATTTGTTTTGATATGCTCCCATATTATAAGGATTACAGCCAGTCTGTTTTGTTTGAACCTGTATTATAAGATATACGCCCTGCTTTGTTATTTTTATTTTACTACCTGACTGTTGTGACATATATATTTGGGCTCTTTACGTTACTTAATGACACTTTTACGTTTATGGCATGAGATGGCAGTAATTTGTGGAAGAATACTACCCCCCCCCAATAAAATAAATAAAGAATTGGGACAGAAGGGGATTTCTGCCGATGATGAATGAAAATAATAAGCAGTTGAACATCTGCATTTTACTTCTCCTCTCACCTCAGTTAATATTGTTTCCCACACCTGGCAACACAACGCACTTTACGGCATTGTTTGACGGCAGTGTGTACGTTTTGTAGCCAGGTTACGTTAGCGCTGCTAGCCTAGGATCGATTTACAATAAAAGAATTTTTTTTTAAATTATAAATAAATAATCGTTGTAACGAATACTGAGGATAAAGAGGAAGCAGCAAATGAAAATCAATATGCAGAAATGAGCATTAGCACAGGTGACTTGGCGTATTGTTGTAAAAGTGGCTCTGCCCTTTGACTTGGCTCTGCCAATGTCGCTCTTGTGCAAAAAATAAAAAATTTAATAAAATTGTGTGGATCACTTCTCTAATGTGTACATAGGACGAACAAAGTCTGAAGTGACCAAATTCACATTTTTGTGTGACACAAAATAACATCCATTTAAACATAACCAGCCCCAGTTCATCACAAAACACTCCTATTTCCATCTTCAATGGAGCCTCCACCATCATATCCACGTGGGAAAACTCTGAGGAGGGGAGTATACACCATATTGGCATGCAATCATCCAAAATCTCTTGGTATGTAAGAGATTTTGGCCGATTCCATGCTCCCAACTTTGTGGGAACAGTTTGGGGATAGCCCCTTCCTGTTCCAACATGACTCTGTGCCAGTGCACAAAGCAAGGTCCAGAAAGACATGGATGAGAGAGTTTGGTGTGGATGAACTTGACTGGCCTGCAGAGTCCTAACCTCAACCCGATAGAACACCTTTGGGATGAATTACAGCGGAGACTGAGAGCTAGGCCTTCTTGTCCAACATCAGTGTGACCTCACAAATGTGCTTCTGGAAGAATGTTCAAAAATTCCCATAAACGCACTCCTAAACCCCATGGAAAGCATTCTCAGGAGCTGAAGCTGTTTTAGCTGCGAAGGGTGGACCAAACTCATATTAAACCCTCTGGATTAAGAATGGGATGTCACTTAAATTCATATGCGAGTCAAAACAGGTGAGTGAATACTTTATGCCAGTGCTTCTCAAAGTGTGGGGCGCGACCCACTGGTGGGGAACGGGCACGACAAACGGGAGGAAATTTTCAATTTCATGCCTATCTTACTGTAAATGCTTTTCTTTATTGACAATAAAGATAATTCACTCTAAACAAAACACCCACACGCAAACAAAGTAATAATTAATGGCTAAAAAGATTAATGAGCATTAGGAGACCGGGGGAAAAATGTGACCTGGAACTAAAGTGCAAAAACAATGATTGACGTCGGGATGATAATTGCAGTGGGCCAATATTTGCAGCGGGACAACAAGGTAGCAGGTAGCCGTGAGCAACATGGAGAAATTTGTGATGCGGACCACAAAAGGGGTCATATATTATTAGTTATAAAATGGGTAGCTCAATTAAGGTGATCTGATTGGTCCATAAGTATTGTATAATGAGCACAGCCTACAGCTGTGGTGTCACTTTCCTTTTCACACACATGTATCACTTCAGTCCCTGAAACCAGCTAATTATATCACATAAGGCAGCCAAACAAAATATAATAAGACCGTCCCATGGCCGATTATTTATCTTTTTATTTATTTAAACAAAATATTAGATGTGTTTTAAACTCTTAGAAGTTTTCATCTAACATACAGGCAGTGGCGGCTGGTGAAAAATATTCTAGGTGGGGCTGTGGCATACTAATTTTTTGTCACCATCCCAATAGAACAAACTACAGGATACCAGTGCTCTGTGAAATAACCAGTAATTATTTAATTCCAGTAATAAACATTTTTACAGAAAAACAGAGATAGCTAACAGCAATACTGCAAAAACTCAAGGCTAGAACTATTAAACAATGAACTGAGTTATTTAATTGACTTGTATATTTTCAATGATAAGGCTTTTTTTTTTAAATTAACACATACAGTAATATCAACAAACACACTGTTAAGACAAAACATAAGGAAGTGCCATTTACTGCTGTTCCTGTCCACCTCTTCATTGTGTTTCCTCATCCAGCTGTTTAACGATTTGAACTGTGCCTAGCATGGATAGCTTCATAGCATTCTCCATGTGTGCCCTCGTACATTCATGTATTTTCTCAGATAAATGTTTCATGTCTCTTACTCCTGTAACAGTCCATGCTGTATCTGTTGCAGTCGTTTTAAAAAGTAAACATGGAAAACAAAATAAGTAATTTACATGACTACATCCAGCAAGCCAAGCTTTTGTATCATACCAATTGCGGGAAATCCTCTGGTGTCCCTTTTACCTTTCTCACTAGCTGGTTGGCTGAATTGAATATCTGGGCGATCTGGTCCAAGTCCTTTTATTTTTCCCACCAATGTTCTCCTCTCGAATGGATTTTGGAGAAGAGATCGGACCGAATTGGGTGGCTGAGATGCTGTGTCTGCAGTATCCATCACTGTCAAAGTCAGTACTGACAGATTTCCCCACTCCACTAGCGGCAAATCCGTAGTTTTCAGTCACGCGACTTGCGCTGGCCCCTGGAGGGCAAAAACCAGGTCCAAGATGGCGGCTAACACTGGAAACGACGTAAACCTGTCAATTTCCAAACAGATTCAAGCCAAGATTATTTAGCTCATCTCTCTAAAGAAGAAAACACAAGATATAAGATTAAGCTGCACGTTTTGGGCACTATATAGTAGCGTTACTTCATTCATTTAACTAACATTACCAAAATCATTTATTCATGAAATAAAATGACATAAACGAATAATATCATCTGAACTTTCACCAAATTTACACTGCATGCAAACAGGTGAAACCCCCTCCGCTTCCAATATCTGTTGTTATCTTTTCAGACTGAAAATGAACCTTCCCCTCAACTAACGCTATCAGCTAGTGTTAACTAACTGCTATTTAACAAGGCCATTCTGTAAAGCACAACCCAGGCTTGTCTCCTCATCGATTTGTGCAGCCAATCGCACAGCAATTATCCGGCATTTTGGTAAAAGTTAAGCCAAAACTAGAAAAAAATTTGCTGGCGGACAGCGGACAGGCAGAGGAAGTAGTGTCTTTTGACCTCCAGGGGGGCGTTCCCACAATGGTGTGATGTCACATGAAAACTATGGATACTGGTTGAGTAACAGGATTGAATAGACACTCATCTGTTACTCATACCTCTCATATTTATTGGGGCAGCAGTCTATCACAGGGCCAACATGGCCTCAGCTTCTTTATATTCATATTATGGATGTAGCTGCAACTATTTATTGATTAAGATTTAATTGCCAACTTTTTTAGATTAATCATCAGTTGGAGTATTTGTGTGTGTGTGTGTGTGTCTACAGAACTGTTTGACAAAGAGCTTTTCCAACCTTTAAATGCTTTAAAAGTTCTAAGAACCATCCGCCTTCACAGTGAAGACCATCAAACTGTATCATTTCTTTTTCATCATCTTTCAGTCTCATTTGAACCAATGAGCTTTATTTCTTTACTCTGTGAATAGTAATAAATATGGCAGGATTTATCTGTGCAGATTGTCTGGCTCTACAGATGCAATCAGAGAATGAAAACTGTTTTATTATTATCTGTTTTTATACAGTTTGTCATTCAGAATCAAAGTTAGTTTGGCATCAGCCAAAATAGATGTTTGAGTCAAACAGATCTGAAACCACAAAGGACATTTTCTCTTCCTCAGATCTGAACACACAGTAGTGATAAAGTAACTGCCCTGCTGAGTCAGTCATACATGTTTGAGCTCTGTCAGATTTCTGTTCCACTTATTGTGTAGTTTGATATTTAATGACATCACAATAAGATATAAAGTATGGCAGCACTTTTTCCTTCTCAGGCACATGAGTAAAGACTTTGTGCTCCTCCTTCCTGTGTGTGAAGGTGAAGGTTTGTGCGTCATTTTGTTGTAAAGATATATATACATTATACATTTCATTTTACATTTTACATCATCAAACCAGGTTCAAAGTAAGAGTCAGATTCACCAGCCCAAGTGGCATCCCTTGGCCAAAATAATTCTTCCCCCTCTGACCGACCTTTGAAAGATTGAAAACAAGCTCCTCCTCTGGGTTGTTTTTTTTTTTTAATAATCAAAGATTGGGGAAACCGGAGCACCCGGAGTAAACCCTATGCCAGCACACTGGTAGTACCCTTCACACAGCAAAGACTGGGACTGGGAGTCCAGTCAGGCTGTTGGTCTGAGTAAAGTCTTCCTCATGGCTGAGAAAAACTGGGCCACTTTGGACTTCTTCTTCTTCTTGGGCGGATTGAGGAGGGCGTTCAGTAGATGTTTCACCAGAGCGTCATCAAAAGATGAGTATTGTGATGCTGTTGCAGCCTCCAGGAGTTTCTCTGCAGAGCCAAACTCCTTGAAAAGGTCCTTAATAATGGTCTGGTTCAGCTCTTTCATGGTGTCCTTGTTCTTCCTGAAAATGGAGCCATGGATCTTCACGTCTTCCTGCGCGAGGCCCGACAGACGCTGGATGATGGTGTTCATTTCTACTGCCTGCGGGGAGCCTCCAGTTGTGTTGGGGACTTTAGTGAGGAGCCTCAGGACAAGAGCAGTTATGATGTTCCTGCTCATCTCATCTGAGACATGAGAGGAGCTCTCAGTGGACTCTGAAGATGGCTTCACAGGCGTGGCTGGGGTAAAAATGTAATGGAAGAAGGCTGTCAGAACACTCGTCAAGAGATTCTCTTTGAGCCAACTTGCGCAGTATCAACTCATGACTGTCAACATGTGCAAAGCCCTTTCTTCTTCTCACTGGTCCAGATGCTGCAGCCTCAAAGGAAGATAGAGTCTGACCTGAACGGGAAGAAGTCCTCTTGCTGACTCTGATTTGACCTTCTTCTGCCATGTGCAGCATGTCTGTGATCACTTCCTCGATGTCAGTGAGGGCACCAGACACTTTGTCACTGTAATTATTTTCTCTTTTCATCCAGAGGAGAACCTTCTGCAGGAACTGTTCCACTGTGTCCTCCGTCATGGCGTAAAGAACCTCAGGAGAAAGCTGTAGTCTTCCTTCCTTCATCCTGATTACTTGAGGGATGACAGAGTCTGAGACATATCTGCCCCCTGCAACCACAGGAAGCTCATAGGTCTGTCCAGCTATCAGATGATCGTATACTTTCTCTATCAAATCCTTTGAGAACTCTCCTCTGGACTTGACGTTGTCCAGAGCCCTGCTGACATGTGCTGGAGGATGCTCTTGCTGGTGGAATTCATGGAACAAAGCTTCCACATCAGTCTTTATCGTCGTGGAATTAAATGAAGAACCTTGGGACAATATGGTCTTCCTTGACACCCTGCTGGCTGTTCTGAAAGATTCAGGAGTTTGTCTGGGACGCTCCTGTTCAATGAAGCCCAGCTGAGGGGACCCTGAAGCCTGCTTGAGTCTCACTAGGAACTCTGGGTCTTGTTTCTTGAATTTGTTCTTCAGCTCTGCCACCATTTTTTCATATTGTTTCTGGGCAAAGCTGGAAAATCTGTCTTTGTAATGAATGTGGTCTGAAGTGCTGGGCTGTGAAGTGAAAACTCACTGACCTTGGGGAGAATTTTCCTCACATTAAAGTGAGGCTGGGGTGAGAAGTTTCTCTGGCTGCCCTCAGCAGCACATTCTGAGCCATTGTAATGAAGATCTGCTATTATTCCTTTCACAATATGTGACGCTGCGTCCTGAGCCTCCCCTGAGATGTGAGACAGGGGAGAGTCTTCTCCCTTTGCTGCATGTCTGCTGACCCGCTGGACCATTTGACAAAGATGTCAGTCACAGCTTTAGTGGCTGAGGGGACAGAGATGTTGGACTTAACGCTCACAGGAGTCTCACCGTGCTCTGGTTCCACTATTTCAGTCATCTCTGATGTAGACGCAGAGACCCTCCATGGGGCAGAATCCATGCTTGTTGGCTTCCAACACCCTCCCAGGCAGTGGGAGCTGAGTTTCTTCAAAACATCTTTTCAGACATCTGCTGACATGATACACCATATGACTGAGAGTTTGGACGTTGGAAACAGAGCCCCTGATGAAATAAACAAGCTCTGATGGCCAAACAGGCCTATTGACAGCCTCAGATACAATGGAGTTCACCTTTTCTAAAACCTCTGTATCAATCAGCTCTGTTAGCTGCTCAGCACTCTTACATTTCCCTTGTGGGGCGTTTAATTCCAAAGCGAAGCTCTGGGAAATTATTTCTCCAACATGTGTTTGTATATTTGCCAAAGAAGCATTGAATTCAGCCTCAGGTTCCCTCTTCTGGAAATTTTCCTCAATTAGGGGTCTGAGGACTTTGATGGTAACAGTACAGAGAAACTGGACCATTTCAGTGCAAAGGTCAGCCAGTGTAGCTGTTGTATCTGAGTCCACAATTCCAGCAGCCAACAAGTTCCACTGAACTGCAGACAGTCGGCCAAAATGTCTTCTGACCACAGGCAGAAGAGCCTGGTGGGTGATCTTCATGCTCATGTTGATCCTGTTTTGCTCCATTGCGATTGCATGTTAGCATGAAGTATCAAAATCGCACTCAACGCTGAATCGAGCCTGTTTTTGAACTCTGTACTAAAAGTAGTGAAATCAGCAAATCTCAGCAGAAAATCAACAGGAATCATGTAATTCCTTCATATTCAAGTACTTTTTATTAGTTTGTGAAGAGATTTGTGTTGTTTTTGAAGAGATTTGTGTAGTTTGATTGCATTTCAAGTTGATGTGTCATAAACACACTCAATGCTGAATTGAGCCTGTTTTTGAACTCTGTATTAAAAGTAGTGAAATCAGCAAATCCCAGCAGAAAATCAACAGGAATCATGTAGTTCCTTCATATTCAAGTAGCTTTTATTACTTTGTGCAGATATTTGTGTAGTTTTTGAAGAGATTTGTGTTGTTTGATTGCATGTTAGCATGAAGTATCAAAAACGTACTCATCGCTGAATCGAGCCTGTTTTTGAACTCTGTATTAAAAGTAGTGAAATCAGCAAATCCCAGCAGAAAATCAACAGGAATCATGTAGTTCCTTCATGTTCCAGTAGCTTTTATTAGTTTTTTCAGAGATTTGTGCAGTTTGATTGCATTTCAAGTTGATGTGTCATAAACGCACTCAATGCTGAATTGAGTCTGTATTTGAACTCTGTATTAAAAGTAGTGATATTAGCAAATCCCAGAAAAAAATCAAGAGAAATTATGTAGTTCCTTCATATTCAAGTAGCTTTTAGTAGTTTTTGAAGAAATTTGTGTAGTTTTTGAAAAGATTTGTGCAGTTTGATTTCATTTCAAGTTGATGAGTCATAAACGCACTCAATGCTGAATTGAGCCTGTATTTGAACTCTGTATTAAAAGTAGTGATATTAGCAAATCCCAGAAAAAAATCAAGAGAAATTATGTAGTTCCTTCATATTCAAGTAGCTTTTAGTAGTTTTTGAAGAAATTTGTGCAGTTTGATTGCATGTTAGCATGAAGTATCAAAAACGTACTCTGCTGAATCAAACCTGTTTTTGAACTCTCAAATCAAATCAAAATCAAATCAGATTTATTTGTATAGCGCCAAATCATAACAAAGTTACATCAAGGCACTTTACATATAGAGCAGGTCTGGACCAAACTCTTTATAAAAACTCTCTATTAAAAGTAGTGAAATCAGCAAATCCCAGCAGAAAATCAACAGGAATCATGTCGTTGCTTCATATTCAAGTAGCTTCTATGAGTTTGTGTAGTTTTTGAACAGATTTGTTCAGTTTGATTGCATTTCAAGTTGATGAGTCATTAACGCACTCAATGCTGAACTGAGCCTGTTTTGGACTCTGTATTAAAAGTAGTGAAATCAACAAATCCCAGCAGAAAATCAACAGGAATCATGTAGTTCCTTCATATTCAAGTAGCTTTTATTCGTTTTTGCAGAGATTTGTGTAGTTTTTGAAGAGATTTGTCTTGTTTGATTGCATGTTAGCATGAAGTATCAAAATCGCACTCAACGCTGGATTGAGCCTGTTTTTGAACTCTGTATTAAAAGTAGTGTGGCGATGCAAGGGCTTAAACAATATAAGAAAGAACCTAGGAGTATGAGCTTTCAAAAAAAAAAAAAAACCCCCAAAAAAAACAAAAAACCCCAACACCACCACCCTGGGAGTTTCACCCAGGGAGATATAACTATAAATCACTGTCACAAAAAAAAAAAAAAAAAAAAAAAAAAGTACGCAGGTAAGTATTACAAAGGGGCAGGAGACGTGGTTCAATGTATGAAAGTACATTTAAACATATTTCTCTTTTAAGTCGTTATTTTAACCGTTGTTTATTAAAAATAGACTAATGGGTTACTACCTTACCCAAGTGCTGAGGCTTACCATTAGTGGAGGGGGGAAACTGGGGAAGGACATACAAGTCAAACAGGGGAGCACCCCACTCACTCGGGACACGCAACAAAAATAAACCGTGCAAAGAAAAGAAACAAACTCCCAGGGCACACACACACGCTAAGGGAAACCACCGCCACCACCGTTGGCCCTCAGCAACTAAGGAAGAAGGGGAGAACACAATTAGTAACACCAGCAAAAATATTTATAAGACAGAGTCATGAAAATGAAAACAAAATGTTCAGAGAAAAACACTAACAGAACAAGACGGAAACTCATAACAATTGGAAAACAATGCTTAAACTATTTATTAATTAAAACCTAAACCAGCCAAAACAAACAAAAGTAAACCAAAAAAAAAAAAAAACCAAAAAACCAGGGTCTCTGGCCAGAGATACTAAATCAAGGAAACAAAATCATTCAATTAACATGTAAATCAAAAAATAACCAACACAAGAGTCCAAATAAACTAAACCATGTACTCAGTGGAAACAAAGTATTAATATAATAATAAAAATAATCCCACACTACCTCACATACACACTCACGCTCGCACTCCTTCACGCACAGCCGGTTAAACTTTACGTCCACCCTCGTTCGCTCGCGCACACGCACACACACACGCAAACAGCCGGACTGAGCGGCTGCCACTGAAGCCGACCGCTCGGAGGCAAGGACCGGGAGAGCCGAGCCGCTTGGCAGCAGTCACGGAGGGGAAAGCAGGCAGGCGAAGTGGTGGGCGAAGCACCCGGCGAGCGACAATGTTCCCGTACTTAACTTGATATGGCTAGCGTGGCGTCACGCAGTGTAACCTAGCGTCCAAAGTTCAGTGGCCTCCTCTCAGAGAAGAGAACGTGAGGAGGCTCTGCCAACGCCGTGCCACCCGGAGCGTCTGTGGTGCACCGATGAGACGGACAGGTAAAGCACTTCATACCTAGGCTGGCAGGCTAGTGTTACAGCTATACACGACATAATTATCCATACCTGACGTTAAATTATGTACAACCAAACAGTGGAGCTCGCCACCTCTCGCCAGGGATCACCACGCCAGGAGCAGCAGAGGAAAGGGGAGCGATCAGGAAATAAGGGAGCCTTCGAGACAGGAAGTGAGAGGACAAGGAAGGAACACGGCCTCGTTTTATCCCCCTCCCTCTTTGCTGATTGGCTAATGAGCCAAGGTAGGTGTGGAGTGACAGATTCACCTAATTGAGCCACAGCAGAATATCATACTGCTACAGTAGTGAAATCAACAAATCCCAGCAGAAAATCAACAGGAATCATGTAGTTCCTTCATATTAAAGTAGTTCTGAGTAGTTTGTGCAGAGATTTGTGTAGTTTTTGAAGAGATTTGTTCAGTTTGATTTCATTTCAAATTGATGAGTCATAAACGCACTCAATGCTGAATTGGGCCTGTTTTTGAACTCTCTATTAAAAGTAGTGAAATCAGCAAATCCCAGCAGAAAATCAACAGGAATCATGTAGTTCCTTCATATTCAAGTAGCATTTATTAGTTTCTGCAGAGATTTGTGTAGTTTTTGAAGAGATTTGTGCAGTTTGGTTGCATGTTAGCATTAAGTATCAAAAACGCACTCAATGCTGAATTGAGCCTGTTTTTGAACTCTGTATTAAAAGTAGTGAAATCAGCAAATCCCAGCAGAAAATCAACAGGAATCAGGTACTTCCTTCATATTCAAGTAGTTCTGAGTAGTTTGTGCAGAGATTTGTGCAGTTTGATTTCATTTCAAGTTGATGAGTCATAAACGCACTCAATGCTGAATTGAGCCTGTTTTTGAACTTTCTATTAAAAGTAGCGAAATCAGCAAATCCCAGCCGAAAATCAACAAGAATCATGTAGTTCCTTCATATTCAAGTAGTTCTGAGTAGTTTGTGCAGAGATTTGTGCAGTTTGGTTGCATGTTAGTATGAAGTAACAAAAACGCACTCAATGCTGAATTAAGCCTGTTTTTGAACTCTGTATTAAAAGTAGTGAAATAAGCAAATCCCATTAGAAAATCATCAGGAATCATGTAGTTCCTTCATATTCAAGTAGCTTTTAGTAGTTTGTGCAGAGATTTGTGCAGTTTGGTTGCATGTTAGTATGAAGTAACAAAAACGCACTCAATGCTGAATTGAGCCTGTTTTTGAACTCTGTATTAAAAGTAGTGAAATCAGCAAATCCCAGCAGAAAATCAACAAGAATCATGTAGTTCGTTCATATTCAAGTAGTTCTGAGTAGTTTGTGCAGAGATTTGTGCAGTTTGATTTCATTTCAAGTTGATGAGTCATAAACGCACTCAATGCTGAATTGAGCCTGTTTTTGAACTCTGTATTAAAAGTAGTGAAATAAGCAAATCTCATTAGAAAATCAACAGGAATCATGTAGTTCCTTCATATTCAAGTAGCTTTTATTAGTTTGTGCAGAGATTTGTCTAGTTTTTGAAGAGATTTGTGCAGTTCGGTTGCATGTTAGTATGAAGTAACAAAAAGGCACTCAATGCTGAAATAAACCTGTTTTTGAACTCTGTATTAAAATGAGTGAAATCAGCAAATCCCAGCAGAAAATCAACAGGAATCATGTAGTTCCTTCATATTCAAGTAGTTCTGAGTAGTTTGTGCAGAGATTTCTGCAGTTTGATTTCATTTCAAGTTGATTAGTCAAAAACGCACTGAACGCTGAATTGAGCCTGTTTTTGAACTCTGTATTAAAAGTAGTGAAAACAGCAAATCCCAGCAGAAAATCAACAGGAATCATGTAGTTCCTTCATATTCAAGTAGTTCTGAGTAGTTTGTGCAGAGAATTGTGTAGTTTTTGAAGATATTTGTGCAGTTTGACTGCGCTTCAAGTTTATGTGTCATAAAGGCACTCAACGCTGAATTGAGCCTGTTTTTCAACTCTGTATTAAATGTAGTGAAATCATTAAATCTGGGCAGAAAATCAACATGAATCATGTAGTTCCTTCATATTCAAGTAGTTTTTAGTACTTTCTGCAGAGATTTGTGTAGTTTTTGAAGAGATTTGTGCAGTTTGATTGCACTTGAAGTTGATGTGTCATATAGGCACTCAACGCTGAATTGAGCCTGTTTTTGAACTTTGGATTAAATGTAGTGAAAACACCAATTCCCAGCAGAAAATCAACGGGAATCATGTAGTCCCTTCATATTCAAGTAGTTTTTAGTAGTTTGTGCAGAGATGTGTGTAGTTTTTGAAGAGATTTGTGCAGTTTGATTGCATGTTAGCATGAAGTATCAAAAACGCACTGAACGCTGAATTGAGCCTGTTTTTGAACTCTGTATTAAATGTAGTGAAATCATTAAATCCCAGAAGAAAATAAACAGGAATAATGTAGTTCCTTCATATTCAAGTAGTTCTGAGTAGTTTGTGCAGAGATTTGTGTAGTTTTTGAAGAGATTTGTGCAGTTTGACTGCACTTGAAGTTGATGTGTCATAAAGGCACTCAACGCTGAATTGAGCCTGTTTTTGAACTTTGTATTAAATGTAGTGAAAACAGCAAATCCCAGCAGAAAATCAACGGGAATCATATAGTCCCTTCATATTCAAGTAGTTCTGAGTAGTTTTTGCAGAGATTTGTGTAGATTTCGAAGAGATTTGTGCAGTGTGATTGTATGTTACCATGAAGTATCAGAAACGCACTCAACGCTGAATTGAACATGTTTTTGAACTTTGTATTAAATGTAGTGAAATCATTAAATCCCAGAAGAAAATCAACAGGAATCATGTAGTTCCTTCATATTCAAGTAGTTCTGAGTAGTTTGTGCAGAGATTTGTGCAGTTTTTGAAGAGATTTGTTTAGTATGATTCCATGTTAGCATGAAGTATCAAAAACGCACTGAACGCTGAATTGAGCCTGTTTTTGAACTCTGTATTAAAAGTAGTGAAAACAGCAAATCCCAGCAGAAAATCAACAGGAATCATGTAGTTCCTTCATATTGAAGTTGTTCTGAGTAGTTTGTGCAGAGATTTGTGTAGTTTTTGATGAGATTTGTGCAGTTTGATTGCATGTTAGCATGAAGTATCAAAAACGCACTGAACGCTGAATTGAGCCTGTTTTTGAACTCTGTATTGAAAGTAGTGAAAACAGCAAATCCCAGCAGAAAAGCAACAGGAATCATGTAGTTCCTTCATATTCAAGTAGTTTTTAGTAGTTTGTGCAGAGATTTGTGTAGTTTTTGAAGAGATTTGTGCAGTTTGACTGCACTTCAAGTTGATGTGTCATAAAGGTACTCAACGCTGAATTGAGCCTGTTTTTGAACTTTGTATTAAATGTAGTGAAATCATTAAATCACAGCAGAAAATCAACAGGAATCATGTAGTTCCTTCATATTCAAGTAGTTCTGAGTAGTTTGTGCAGAGATTTCTGCAGTTTGATTTCATTTCAAGTTGATTAGTCATAAACGCACTCAATGCTGAATTGAGCCTGTTTTTGAACTCTGTATTAAAAGTAGTGAAATAAGCAAATCTCATTAGATAATCAACAGGAATCATGTAGTTCCTTCATATTCAAGTAGCTTTTATTAGTTTGTGCAGAGATTTGTCTAGTTTTTGAAGAGATTTGTGCAGTTCGGTTGCATGTTAGTATGAAGTAACAAAAAGGCACTCAATGCTGAAATAAACCTGTTTTTGAACTCTGTATTAAAAGTAGTGAAAACAGCAAATCCCAGCAGAAAATCAACAGGAATCAGGTACTTCCTTCATATTCAAGTAGCTTTTCTTAGTTTGTGCAGAGATTTATGTAGGTTTTGAAGAGATTTGTGCAGTTTGATTTCATTTCAAGTTGATGAGTCACAAACGCACCCAATGCTGAATTGAGCCTGTTTTTGAACTTTCTATTAAAAGTAGCGAAATCAGCAAATCCCAGCAGAAAATCAACAGGAATCATGTAGTTCCTTCATATTCAAGTAGTTCTGAGTAGTTTGTGCAGAGATTTGTGCAGTTTGATTTCATTTCAAGTTGATTAGTCATAAACGCACTCAATGCTGAATTGAGCCTGTTTTTGAACTCTGTATTAAAAGTAGTGAAATAAGCAAATCTCATTAGAAAATCAACAGGAATCATGTAGTTCCTTCATATTCAAGTAGCTTTTATTAGTTTGTGCAGAGATTTGTCTAGTTTTTGAAGAGATTTGTGCAGTTCGGTTGCATGTTAGTATGAAGTAACAAAAAGGCACTGAATGCTGAAATAAACCTGTTTTTGAATTCTGTATTAAAATGAATGAAATCAGCAAATCCCAGCAGAAAATAAACAGGAATCATGTAGTTCCTTCATATTCAAGTAGTTCTGAGTAGTTTGTGCAGAGATTTGTCCAGTTTGATTTCATTTCAAGTTGATTAGTCATAAACGCACTCAATGCTGAATTGAGCCTGTTTTTGAACTCTGTATTAAAAGTAGTGAAATAAGCAAATTCCATTAGAAAATCAACAGGAATCATGTAGTTCCTTCATATTCAAGTAGCTTTTATTAGTTTGTGCAGAGATTTCTGCAGTTTGGTTGCATGTTAGTATGAAGTAACAAAAACGCACTCAATGCTGAATTAAGCCTGTTTTTGAACTTTGTATTAAAAGTAGTGAAATCAGCAAATCCCAGCAGAAAATCAGCAAGAATCATGTAGTTCCTTCATATTCAAGTAGTTCTGAGTAGTTTGTGCAGAGATTTGTGTAGTTTTTGAAGATATTTGTGCAGTTTGACTGCACTTCAAGTTTATGTGTCATAAAGGCACTCAATGCTGAAGTGAGCCTGTTTTTGAACTTTGTATTAAATGTAGTGAAAACAGCAAATCCCAGCAGAAAATCAACGAGAATCATGTATTCCCTTCATATTCAAGTAGTTCTGAGTAGTTTGTGCAGAGATTTGTGTAGTTTTTGATGAGATTTGTGCAGTTTGATTGCATGTTAGCATGAAGTATCAAAAACGCACTGAACGCTGAATTGAGCCTGTTTTTGAAGTCTGTATTAAATGTAGTGAAATCATTAAATCCCAGAAGAAAATCAACAGGAATCATGTAGTTCCTTCATATTCAAGTAGTTCTGAGTAGTTTGTGCAGAGATTTGTGCAGTTTTTGAAGAGATTTGTTTAGTATGATTCCATGTTAGCATGAAGTATCAAAAAAGCACTGAACGCTGAATTGAGCCTGTTTTTGAACTCTGTATTAAAAGTAGTGAAAACAGCAAATCCCAGCAGAAAATCAACAGGAATCATGTAGTTCCTTCATATTCAAGTTGTTCTGAGTAGTTTGTGCAGAGATTTGTGTAGTTTTTGATGAGATTTGTGCAGTTTGATTGCATGTTAGCATGAAGTGTCAAAAACGCACTGAACGCGGAATTGAGCCTGTTTTTGAACTCTGTATTAAAAGTAGTGAAAACAGCAAATCCCAGCAGAAAATCAACAGGAATCATGTAGTTACTTCATATTCAAGTAGTTCTGAGTAGTTTGTGCAGAGATTTGTGCAATTTGGTTGCATGTTAGTATGAAGTAACAAAAACGCACTCAATGCTGAATTAAGCCTGTTTTTGAACTCTGTATTAAATTGGTGAAATCAGCAAATCCCAGCAGAAAATCAGCAAGAATCATGTAGTTCCTTCATATTCAAGTAGTTTTTAGTAGTTTCTGCAGAGATTTGTGTAGTTTTTGAAGAGATTTGTGCAGTTTGACTGCACTTGAAGTTGATGTGTCATATAGGCACTCAACGCTGAATTGAGCCTGTTTTTGAACTTTGTATTAAATGTAGTGAAAACACCAATTCCCAGCAGAAAATCAACGGGAATCATGTAGTCCCTTCATATTCAAGTAGTTCTGAGTAGTTTGTGTAGAGATTTGTGTAGATTTCGAAAAGATTTTGCAGTTTAATTGCATGTTAGCATGAAGTGTCAAAAACGCACTGAACGCTGAATTGAGCCTGTTTTTGAACTTTGTATTAAATGTAGTGAAAACAGCAAATCCCAGCAGAAAATCAACGAGAATCATGTATTCCCTTCATATTCAAGTAGTTCTGAGTAGTTCGTGCAGAGATTTGTGTAGTTTTTGATGAGATTTGTGCAGTTTGATTGCATGTTAGCATGAAGTATCAAAAACGCACTGAACGCTGAATTGAGCCTGTTTTTGAAGTCTGTATTAAATGTAGTGAAATCATTAAATCCCAGAAGAAAATCAACAGGAATCATGTAGTTCCTTCATATTCAAGTAATTCTGAGTAGTTTGTGCAGAGATTTGTGCAGTTTTTGAAGAGATTTGTTTAGTATGATTCCATGTTAGCATGAAGTATCAAAAAAGCACTGAACGCTGAATTGAGCCTGTTTTTGAACTCTGTATTAAAAGTAGTGAAAACAGCAAATCCCAGCAGAAAATCAACAGGAATCATGTAGTTCCTTCATATTCAAGTAGTTTTTAGTAGTTTCTGCAGAGATTTGTGTAGTTTTTGAAGAGATTTGTGCAGTTTAACTGCACTTGAAGTTGATGTGTCATATAGGCACTCAACGCTGAATTGAGCCTGTTTTTGAACTTTGTATTAAATGTAGTGAAAACACCAATTCCCAGCAGAAAATCAACAGGAATCATGTAGTTCCTTCATATTCCAGTAGTTCTGAGTAGTTTGTGTAGAGATTTGTGTAGATTTCGAAAAGATTTTGCAGTTTGATTGCATGTTAGCATGAAGTGTCAAAAACGCACTGAACGCTGAATTGAGCCTGTTTTTGAACTTTGTATTAAATGTAGTGAAAACAGCAAATCCCAGCAGAAAATCAACAGGAATCATGTAGTTCCTTCATATTCAAGTAGTTCTGAGTAGTTTGTGCAGAGATTTGTGCAGTTTTTGAAGAGATTTGTTTAGTATGATTCCATGTTAGCATTAAGTATCAAAAACGCACTGAACGCTGAATTGAGCCTGTTTTTGAACTTTGTATTAAATGTAGTGAAATCATTAAATCCCAGCAGAAAATCAACAGGAATCATGTAGTTCCTTCATATTCAAGTAGCTTTTCTTAGTTTGTGCAGAGATTTATGTAGGTTTTGAAGAGATTTGTGCAGTTTGATTTCATTTCAAGTTGATGAGTCACAAACGCACCCAATGCTGAATTGAGCCTGTTTTTGAACTTTCTATTAAAAGTAGCGAAATCAGCAAATCCCAGCAGAAAATCAACAGGAATCATGTAGTTCCTTCATATTCAAGTAGTTCTGAGTAGTTTGTGCAGAGATTTGTGCAGTTTGATTTCATTTCAAGTTGATTAGTCATAAACGCACTCAATGCTGAATTGAGCCTGTTTTTGAACTCTCTATTAAAAGTAGTGAAATAAGCAAATCTCATTAGAAAATCAACAGGAATCATGTAGTTCCTTCATATTCAAGTAGCTTTTATTAGTTTGTGCAAAGATTTGTCTAGTTTTTGAAGAGATTTGTGCAGTTCGGTTGCATGTTAGTATGAAGTAACAAAAACGCACTCAATGCTGAATTAAGCCTGTTTTTGAACTCTGTATTAAAAGTAGTGAAATCAGCAAATCCCAGCAGAAAATCAGCAAGAATCATGTAGTTCCTTCATATTCAAGTAGTTCTGAGTAGTTTGTGCAGAGATTTGTGCAGTTTTTGATGAGATTTGTGCAGTTTGATTGCATGTTAGCATGAAGTGTCAAAAACGCACTGAACGCTGAATTGAGCCTGTTTTTGAACTCTGTATTAAAAGTAGTGAAAACAGCAAATCCCAGCAGAAAATCAACAGGAATCATGTAGTTCCTTCATATTCAAGTAGTTCTGAGTAGTTTGTGCAGAGATTTCTGCAGTTTGATTTCATTTCAAGTTGATTAGTCATAAACGCACTCAATGCTGAATTGAGCCTGTTTTTGAACTCTGTATTAAAAGTAGTGAAATAAGCAAATCCCAGCGGAAAATAAACAGGAATCATGTAGTTCCTTCATATTCAAGTAGCTTTTATTAGTTTGTGCAGAGATTTGTCTAGTTTTTGAAGAGATTTGTGCAGTTCGGTTGCATGTTAGTATGAAGTAACAAAAAGGCACTCAATGCTGAAATAAACCTGTTTTTGAACTCTGTATTAAAATGAGTGAAATCAGCAAATCCCAGCAGAAAATCAACATGAATCATGTAGTTCCTTCATATTCAAGTGGTTCTGAGTAGTTTTTGCAGAGATTTGTGCAGTTTTTGAAGAGATTTGTTTAGTATGATTCCATGTTAGCATGAAGTATCAAAAACGTACTGAACGCTGAATTGAGCCTGTTTTTGAACTCTGTATTAAATGTAGTGAAATCATTAAATCCCAGCAGAAAATCAACGAAAATCATGTATTCCCTTCATATTCAAGTAGTTCTTAGTAGTTTGTGCAGAGATTTGTGTAGTTTTTGATGAGATTTGTGCAGTTTGATTTCATTTCAAGTTGATTAGTCATAAACGCACTCAATGCTGAATTGAGCCTGTTTTTGAACTCTGTATTAAAAGTAGTGAAATCAGCAAATCCCAGCAGAAAATCAACAGGAATCATGTAGTTCCTTCATATTCAAGTGGTTCTGAGTAGTTTGTGCAGAGATTTGTGTAGTTTTTGATGAGATTTGTGCAGTTTGATTGCAGTTAGCATGAAGTATCAAAAACGCACTGAACGCTGAATTGAGCCTGTTTTTGAACTCTGTATTAAATGTAGTGAAATCATTAAATCCCAGAAGAAAATCAACAGGAATCATGTAGTTCCTTCATATTCAAGTAGTTCTGAGTAGTTTGTGCAGAGATTTGTGCAGTTTTTGAAGAGATTTGTTTAGTATGATTCCATGTTAGCATGAAGTATCAAAAAGCACTGAACGCTGAATTGAGCCTGTTTTTGAACTCTGTATTAAAAGGACTGAAAACAGTAAATCCCAGCAGAAAATCAATAGGAATCATGTAGTTCCTTCATATTCAAGTAGATTTAGTAGTTTCTGCAGAGATTTGTGTAGTTTTTGATGAGATTTGTGCAGTTTGATTGCATGTTAGCATGAAGTATCAAAAACGCACTGAACGCTGAATTGAGCCTGTTTTTGAACTCTGTATTAAATGTAGTGAAATCATTAAATCCCAGAAGAAAATCAACAGGAATCATGTAGATCCTTCATATTCAAGTAGTTCTGAGTAGTTTGTGCCGAGATTTCTGTAGTTTTTGAAGAGATTGGTGCAGTTTGACTGCACTTGAAGTTGATGTGTCATATAGGTACTCAACGCTGAATTGAGCCTGTTTTTGAACTTTGTATTAAATGTAGTGAAAACAACAATTCCCAGTAGAAAATCAACGGGAATCATGTAGTCCCTTCATATTCAAGTAGTTCTGAGTAGTTTGTGCAGAGATTTGTGCAGTTTTTGAAGAGATTTGTTTAGTATGATTCCATGTTAGCATGAAGTATCAAAAACGCACTGAACGCTGAATTGAGCCTGTTTTTGAACTTTGTATTAAATGTAGTGAAAACAACAATTCCCAGTAGAAAATCAACGGGAATCATGTAGTCCCTTCATATTCAAGTAGTTCTGAGTAGTTTGTGCAGAGATTTGTGTAGTTTTTGATGAGATTTGTGCAGTTTGATTGCATGTTAGCATGAAGTGTCAAAAACGCACTGAACGCTGAATTGAGCCTGTTTTTGAACTCTGTATTAAAAGTAGTGAAAACAGCAAATCCCAGCAGAAAATCAACAAGAATCAGGTACTTCCTTCATATTCAAGTAGTTCTGAGTAGTTTGTGCAGAGATTTGTGTAGTTTTTGATGAGATTTGTGCAGTTTGATTGCATGTTAGCATGAAGTGTTAAAAACGCACTGAATGCTGAATTGAGCCTGTTTTTGAACTTTGTATTAAATGTAAGGAAATCATTAAATCCCAGAAGAAAATCAACAGGAATCATGTAGTTCCTTTATATTCAAGTTGTTCTGAGTAGTTTGTGCAGAGATTTGTGTAGTTTTTGATGAGATTTGTGCAGTTTGATTGCATGTTAGCATGAAGTATCAAAAACGTACTGAACGCTGAATTGAGCCTGTTTTTGAACTCTGTATTAAATGTAGTGAAATCATTAAATCCGGGCAGAAAATCAACATGAATCATGTAGTTCCTTCATATTCAAGTAGTTTTTAGTAGTTTCTGCAGAGATTTGTGTAGTTTTTGAAAAGATTTGTGCAGTTTGACTGCACTTCAAGTTTATGTGTCATAAAGGCACTGAACGCTGAATTGAGCCTGTTTTTGAACTCTCTATTAAAAGTAGTTAAAACAGCAAATCCCAGCAGAAAATCAACAAGAAACCTGTACTTCCTTCATATTCAAGTAGTTCTGAGTAGTTTGTGCAGAGATTTGTGTAGTTTTTGATTTGTGCAGTTTGATTGCATGTTAGCATGAAGTGTCAAAAACGCACTGAACGCTGAATTGAGCCTGTTTTTGAACTCTGTATTAAAAGTAGTGAAAACAGCAAATCCCAGCAGAAAATCAACAAGAATCAGGTACTTCCTTCATATTCAAGTAGTTCTGAGTAGTTTGTGCAGAGATTTGTGTAGTTTTTGATGAGATTTGTGCAGTTTGATTGCATGTTAGCATGAAGTGTTAAAAACGCACTGAATGCTGAATTGAGCCTGTTTTTGAACTCTATATTAAATGTAAAGAAATCAGTAAATCCCAGAAGAAAATCAACAGGAATCATGTAGTTTCCTCATATTCAAGTGGTTCTGAGTAGTTTGTGCAGAGATTTGTGTAGTTTTTGATGAGATTTGTGCAGTTTGATTGCATGGTAGCATGAAGTATCAAAAACGCACTGAACGCTGAATTGAGCCTTTTTTTGAACTCTGTATTAAACGTAGTGAAAACAGCAAATCCCAGCAGAAAATCAACAGAAATCATGTAGTTCCTTCATATTCAAGTAGTTCTGAGTAGTTTGTGCAGAGATTTGTGCAGTTTGATTTCATTTCAAGTTGATTAGTCATAAACGCACTCAATGCTGAATTGAGCCTGTTTTTGAACTCTGTATTAAAAGTAGTGAAATCAGCAAATCCCAACAGAAAATCAACAGGAATCATGTAGTTCCTTCATATTCAAGTGGTTCTGAGTAGTTTGTGCAGAGATTTGTGTAGTTTTTGATGAGATTTGTGCAGTTTGATTGCAGTTAGCATGAAGTATCAAAAACGCACTGAACGCTGAATTGAGCCTGTTTTTGAACTCTGTATTAAATGTAGTGAAATCATTAAATCCCAGAAGAAAATCAACAGGAATCATGTAGTTCCTTCATATTCAAGTAGTTCTGAGTAGTTTGTGCAGAGATTTGTGCAGTCTTTGAAGAGATTTGTTTAGTATGATTCCATGTTAGCATGAAGTATCAAAAAGCACTGAACGCTGAATTGAGCCTGTTTTTGAACTCTGTATTAAAAGGACTGAAAACAGCAAATCCCAGCAGAAAATCAACAGGAATCATGTAGTTCCTTCATATTCAAGTAGTTTTTAGTAGTTTGTGCAGAGATTTGTGTAGTTTTTGAAGAGATTTGTGCAGTTTGACTGCACTTCAAGTTGATGTGTCATAAAGGCACTCAATGCTGAATTGAGCCTGTTTTTGAACTTTGTATTAAATGTAGTGAAAACAGCAAATCCCAGCAGAAAATCAACAGGAATCATATAGTCCCTTCATATTCAAGTAGTTCTGAGTAGTTTGTGCAGAGATTTGTGTAGATTTCGAAGAGATTTGTGCAGTGTGATTGTATGTTACCATGAAGTATCAGAAACGCACTCAACGCTGGATTGAACATGTTTTTGAACTCTGTATTAAATGTAGTGAAATCATTAAATCCCAGCAGAAAATTAACAGGAATCATGTAGTTCCTTCATATTCAAGTGGTTCTGAGTAGTTTGTGCAGAGATTTGTGCAGTTTTTGAAGAGATTTGTTTAGTATGATTCCATGTTAGCATGAAGTATCAAAAACGCACTGAACGCTGAATTGAGCCTTTTTTTGAACTCTGTATTAAACGTAGTGAAAACAGCAAATCCCAGCAGAAAATCAACAGAAATCATGTAGTTCCTTCATATTCAAGTGGTTCTGAGTAGTTTGTGCAGAGATTTGTGCAGTTTTTGAAGAGATTTGTTTAGTATGATTCCATGTTAGCATGAAGTATCAAAAACGCACTGAACGCTGAATTGAGCCTTTTTTTGAACTCTGTATTAAACGTAGTGAAAACAGCAAATCCCAGCAGAAAATCAACAGGAATCATGTAGTTCCTTCATATTCAAGTAGTTTTTAGTAGTTTGTGCAGAGATTTGTGTAGTTTTTGAAGAGATTTGTGCAGTTTGACTGCACTTCAAGTTGATGTGTCATAAAGGCACTCAACGCTGAATTGAGCCTGTTTTTGAACTTTGTATTAAATGTAGTGAAAACAGCAAATCCCAGCAGAAAATCAACAGGAATCATATAGTCCCTTCATATTCAAGTAGTTCTGAGTAGTTTGTGCAGAGATTTGTGTAGATTTCGAAGAGATTTGTGCAGTGTGATTGTATGTTACCATGAAGTATCAGAAACGCACTCAACGCTGGATTGAACATGTTTTTGAACTCTGTATTAAATGTAGTGAAATCATTAAATCCCAGCAGAAAATTAACAGGAATCATGTAGTTCCTTCATATTCAAGTGGTTCTGAGTAGTTTGTGCAGAGATTTGTGCAGTTTTTGAAGAGATTTGTTTAGTATGATTCCATGTTAGCATGAAGTATCAAAAACGCACTGAACGCTGAATTGAGCCTTTTTTTGAACTCCGTATTAAACGTAGTGAAAACAGCAAATCCCAGCAGAAAATCAACAGAAATCATGTAGTTCCTTCATATTCAAGTGGTTCTGAGTAGTTTGTGCAGAGATTTGTGCAGTTTTTGAAGAGATTTGTTTAGCATGATTCCATGTTAGCATGAAGTATCAAAAACGCACTGAACGCTGAATTGAGCCTTTTTTTGAACTCTGTATTAAACGTAGTGAAAACAGCAAATCCCAGCAGAAAATCAACAGGAATCATGTAGTTCCTTCATATTCAAGTAGTTTTTAGTAGTTTGTGCAGAGATTTGTGTAGTTTTTGAAGAGATTTGTGCAGTTTGACTGCACTTCAAGTTGATGTGTCATAAAGGCACTCAACGCTGAATTGAGCCTGTTTTTGAACTTTGTATTAAATGTAGTGAAAACAGCAAATCCCAGCAGAAAATCAACAGGAATCATATAGTCCCTTCATATTCAAGTAGTTCTGAGTAGTTTGTGCAGAGATTTGTGTAGATTTCGAAGAGATTTGTGCAGTGTGATTGTATGTTACCATGAAGTATCAGAAACGCACTCAACGCTGGATTGAACATGTTTTTGAACTCTGTATTAAATGTAGTGAAATCATTAAATCCCAGCAGAAAATTAACAGGAATCATGTAGTTCCTTCATATTCAAGTGGTTCTGAGTAGTTTGTGCAGAGATTTGTGCAGTTTTTGAAGAGATTTGTTTAGTATGATTCCATGTTAGCATGAAGTATCAAAAACGCACTGAACGCTGAATTGAGCCTTTTTTTGAACTCTGTATTAAACGTAGTGAAAACAGCAAATCCCAGCAGAAAATCAACAGAAATCATGTAGTTCCTTCATATTCAAGTAGTTCTGAGTAGTTTGTGTAGAGATTTGTGCAGTTTGATTTCATTTCAAGTTGATTAGTCATAAACGCACTCAATGCTGAATTGAGCCTGTTTTTGAACTCTGTATTAAAAGTAGTGAAATCAGCAAATCCCAGCAGAAAATCAACAGGAATCATGTAGTTCCTTCATATTCAAGTGGTTCTGAGTAGTTTGTGCAGAGATTTGTGTAGTTTTTGATGAGATTTGTGCAGTTTGATTGCAGTTAGCATGAAGTATCAAAAACGCACTGAACGCTTAATTGAGCCTGTTTTTGAACTCTGTATTAAATGTAGTGAAATCATTAAATCCCAGAAGAAAATCAACAGGAATCATGTAGTTCCTTCATATTCAAGTAGTTCTGAGTAGTTTGTGCAGAGATTTGTGCAGTTTTTGAAGAGATTTGTTTAGTATGATTCCATGTTAGCATGAAGTATCAAAAAGCACTGAACGCTGAATTGAGCCTGTTTTTGAACTTTGTATTAAATGTAGTGAAAACAACAATTCCCAGTAGAAAATCAACGGGAATCATGTAGTCCCTTCATATTCAAGTAGTTCTGAGTAGTTTGTGCAGAGATTTGTGTAGTTTTTGATGAGATTTGTGCAGTTTGATTGCATGTTAGCATGAAGTGTCAAAAACGCACTGAACGCTGAATTGAGCCTGTTTTTGAACTCTGTATTAAAAGTAGTGAAAACAGCAAATCCCAGCAGAAAATCAACAAGAATCAGGTACTTCCTTCATATTCAAGTAGTTCTGAGTAGTTTGTGCAGAGATTTGTGTAGTTTTTGATGAGATTTGTGCAGTTTGATTGCATGTTAGCATGAAGTGTTAAAAACGCACTGAATGCTGAATTGAGCCTGTTTTTGAACTTTGTATTAAATGTAAGGAAATCATTAAATCCCAGAAGAAAATCAACAGGAATCATGTAGTTCCTTTATATTCAAGTTGTTCTGAGTAGTTTGTGCAGAGATTTGTGTAGTTTTTGATGAGATTTGTGCAGTTTGATTGCATGTTAGCATGAAGTATCAAAAACGTACTGAACGCTGAATTGAGCCTGTTTTTGAACTCTGTATTAAATGTAGTGAAATCATTAAATCCGGGCAGAAAATCAACATGAATCATGTAGTTCCTTCATATTCAAGTAGTTTTTAGTAGTTTCTGCAGAGATTTGTGTAGTTTTTGAAAAGATTTGTGCAGTTTGACTGCACTTCAAGTTTATGTGTCATAAAGGCACTGAACGCTGAATTGAGCCTGTTTTTGAACTCTCTATTAAAAGTAGTTAAAACAGCAAATCCCAGCAGAAAATCAACAAGAATCAGGTACTTCCTTCATATTCAAGTAGTTCTGAGTAGTTTGTGCAGAGATTTGTGTAGTTTTTGATTTGTGCAGTTTGATTGCATGTTAGCATGAAGTGTCAAAAACGCACTGAACGCTGAATTGAGCCTGTTTTTGAACTCTGTATTAAAAGTAGTGAAAACAGCAAATCCCAGCAGAAAATCAACAAGAATCAGGTACTTCCTTCATATTCAAGTAGTTCTGAGTAGTTTGTGCAGAGATTTGTGTAGTTTTTGATGAGATTTGTGCAGTTTGATGAGATTTGTGCAGTTTGATTGCATGTTAGCATGAAGTGTTAAAAACGCACTGAATGCTGAATTGAGCCTGTTTTTGAACTCTATATTAAATGTAAAGAAATCAGTAAATCCCAGAAGAAAATCAACAGGAATCATGTAGTTTCCTCATATTCAAGTGGTTCTGAGTAGTTTGTGCAGAGATTTGTGTAGTTTTTGATGAGATTTGTGCAGTTTGATTGCATGGTAGCATGAAGTATCAAAAACGCACTGAACGCTGAATTGAGCCTTTTTTTGAACTCTGTATTAAACGTAGGAAAACAGCAAATCCCAGCAGAAAATCAACAGAAATCATGTAGTTCCTTCATATTCAAGTAGTTCTGAGTAGTTTGTGCAGAGATTTGTGCAGTTTGATTTCATTTCAAGTTGATTAGTCATAAACGCACTCAATGCTGAATTGAGCCTGTTTTTGAACTCTGTATTAAAAGTAGTGAAATCAGCAAATCCCAACAGAAAATCAACAGGAATCATGTAGTTCCTTCATATTCAAGTGGTTCTGAGTAGTTTGTGCAGAGATTTGTGTAGTTTTTGATGAGATTTGTGCAGTTTGATTGCAGTTAGCATGAAGTATCAAAAACGCACTGAACGCTGAATTGAGCCTGTTTTTGAACTCTGTATTAAAAGTAGTGAAAACAGCAAATCCCAGCAGAAAATCAACAAGAATCAGGTACTTCCTTCATATTCAAGTAGTTCTGAGTAGTTTGTGCAGAGATTTGTGTAGTTTTTGATGAGATTTGTGCAGTTTGATTGCATGTTAGCATGAAGTGTTAAAAACGCACTGAATGCTGAATTGAGCCTGTTTTTGAACTTTGTATTAAATGTAAGGAAATCATTAAATCCCAGAAGAAAATCAACAGGAATCATGTAGTTCCTTTATATTCAAGTTGTTCTGAGTAGTTTGTGCAGAGATTTGTGTAGTTTTTGATGAGATTTGTGCAGTTTGATTGCATGTTAGCATGAAGTATCAAAAACGTACTGAACGCTGAATTGAGCCTGTTTTTGAACTCTGTATTAAATGTAGTGAAATCATTAAATCCGGGCAGAAAATCAACATGAATCATGTAGTTCCTTCATATTCAAGTAGTTTTTAGTAGTTTCTGCAGAGATTTGTGTAGTTTTTGAAAAGATTTGTGCAGTTTGACTGCACTTCAAGTTTATGTGTCATAAAGGCACTGAACGCTGAATTGAGCCTGTTTTTGAACTCTCTATTAAAAGTAGTTAAAACAGCAAATCCCAGCAGAAAATCAACAAGAATCAGGTACTTCCTTCATATTCAAGTAGTTCTGAGTAGTTTGTGCAGAGATTTGTGTAGTTTTTGATTTGTGCAGTTTGATTGCATGTTAGCATGAAGTGTCAAAAACGCACTGAACGCTGAATTGAGCCTGTTTTTGAACTCTGTATTAAAAGTAGTGAAAACAGCAAATCCCAGCAGAAAATCAACAAGAATCAGGTACTTCCTTCATATTCAAGTAGTTCTGAGTAGTTTGTGCAGAGATTTGTGTAGTTTTTGATGAGATTTGTGCAGTTTGATGAGATTTGTGCAGTTTGATTGCATGTTAGCATGAAGTGTTAAAAACGCACTGAATGCTGAATTGAGCCTGTTTTTGAACTCTATATTAAATGTAAAGAAATCAGTAAATCCCAGAAGAAAATCAACAGGAATCATGTAGTTTCCTCATATTCAAGTGGTTCTGAGTAGTTTGTGCAGAGATTTGTGTAGTTTTTGATGAGATTTGTGCAGTTTGATTGCATGGTAGCATGAAGTATCAAAAACGCACTGAACGCTGAATTGAGCCTTTTTTTGAACTCTGTATTAAACGTAGGAAAACAGCAAATCCCAGCAGAAAATCAACAGAAATCATGTAGTTCCTTCATATTCAAGTAGTTCTGAGTAGTTTGTGCAGAGATTTGTGCAGTTTGATTTCATTTCAAGTTGATTAGTCATAAACGCACTCAATGCTGAATTGAGCCTGTTTTTGAACTCTGTATTAAAAGTAGTGAAATCAGCAAATCCCAACAGAAAATCAACAGGAATCATGTAGTTCCTTCATATTCAAGTGGTTCTGAGTAGTTTGTGCAGAGATTTGTGTAGTTTTTGATGAGATTTGTGCAGTTTGATTGCAGTTAGCATGAAGTATCAAAAACGCACTGAACGCTGAATTGAGCCTGTTTTTGAACTCTGTATTAAATGTAGTGAAATCATTAAATCCCAGAAGAAAATCAACAGGAATCATGTAGTTCCTTCATATTCAAGTAGTTCTGAGTAGTTTGTGCAGAGATTTGTGCAGTTTTTGAAGAGATTTGTTTAGTATGATTCCATGTTAGCATGAAGTATCAAAAAGCACTGAACGCTGAATTGAGCCTGTTTTTGAACTCTGTATTAAAAGGACTGAAAACAGTAAATCCCAGCATAAAATCAATAGGAATCATGTAGTTCCTTCATATTCAAGTAGTTCTGAGTAGTTTGTGTAGAGATTTGTGTAGTTTTTGATGAGATTTGTGCAGTTTGATTGCATGTTAGCATGAAGTGTTAAAAACGCACTGAATGCTGAATTGAGCCTGTTTTTGAACTTTGTATTAAATGTAAGGAAATCATTAAATCCCAGAAGAAAATCAACAGGAATCATGTAGTTCCTTTATATTCAAGTTGTTCTGAGTAGTTTGTGCAGAGATTTGTGTAGTTTTTGAAAAGATTTGTGCAGTTTGACTGCACTTCAAGTTTATGTGTTATAAAGGCACTGAACGCTGAATTGAGCCTGTTTTTGAACTCTCTATTAAAAGTAGTGAAAACAGCAAATCCCAGCAGAAAATCAATAGGAATCATGTAGTTCCTTCATATTCAAGTCGTTCTGAGTAGTTTGTGCAGAGATTTGTGTAGTTTTTGATTTGTGCAGTTTCATTGCATGTTAGCATGAAGTGTCAAAAACGCACTGAACGCTGAATTGAGCCTGTTTTTGAACTCTGTATTAAAAGTAGTGAAAACAGCAAATCCCAGCAGAAAATCAACAAGAATCAGGTACTTCCTTCATATTCAAGTAGTTCTGAGTAGTTTGTGCAGAGATTTGTGTAGTTTTTGATGAGATTTGTGGTTTGATTGCATGTTAGCATGAAGTGTTAAAAACGCAATGAATGCTGAATTGAGCCTGTTTTTGAACTCTATATTAAATGTAAAGAAATCATTAAATCCCAGAAGAAAATCAACAAGAATCATGTAGTTCCTTCATATTCAAGTGGTTCTGAGTAGTTTGTGCAGAGATTTGTGTAGTTTTTGATGAGATTTGTGCAGTTTGATTGCATGGTAGCATGAAGTATCAAAAACCCACTGAACGCTGAATTGAGCCTGTTTTCGAACTCTGTATTAAAAGTAGTGAAAACAGCAAATCCCAGCAGAAAATCAACAGGAATCATGTAGTTCCTTCATATTCAAGTAGTTCTGAGTAGTTTGTGCAGAGAATTGTGTAGTTTTTGAAGATATTTGTGCAGTTTGACTGCACTTCAAGTTTATGTGTCATAAAGGCACTCAACGCTGAATTGAGCCTGTTTTTCAACTCTGTATTAAATGTAGTGAAATCATTAAATCCGGGCAGAAAATCAACATGAATCATGTAGTTCCTTCATATTCAAGTAGTTTTTAGTAGTTTCTGCAGAGATTTGTGTAGTTTTTGAAGAGATTTGTGCAGTTTGACTGCACTTCAAGTTTATGTGTCATAATGGCACTGAACGCTGAATTGAGCCTGTTTTTGAACTCTGTATTAAAAGTAGTGAAAACAGCAAATCCCAGCAGAAAATCAACAGGAATCATGTAGTTCCTTCATATTCAAGTTGTTCTGAGTAGTTTGTGCAGAGATTTGTGTAGTTTTTGATGAGATTTGTGCAGTTTGATTGCATGTTAGCATGAAGTATCAAAAACGCACTGAACGCTGAATTGAGCCTGTTTTTGAACTCTGTATTAAATGTAGTGAAATCATTAAATCCGGGCAGAAAATCAACATGAATCATTTAGTTCCTTCATATTCAAGTAGTTTTTAGTAGTTTGTGCAGAGATTTGTGTAGTTTTTGAAGAGATTTGTGCAGTTTGACTGCACTTCAAGTTTATGTGTCATAAAGGCACTGAACGCTGAATTGAGCCTGTTTTTGAACTCTGTATTAAATGTAGTGAAATCATTAAATCCGAGCAGAAAATCAACATGAATCATGTAGTTCCTTCATATTCAAGTGGTTCTGAGTAGTTTTTGCAGAGATTTTGCAGAGATTTGTGTAGTTTTTGAAGAGATTTGTTTAGTATGATTCCATGTTAGCATGAAGTATCAAAAACGCACTGAACGCTGAATTGAGTCTTTTTTTGAACTCTGTATTAAACGTAGTGAAAACAGCAAATCCCACCAGAAAATCAACAGAAATCATGTAGTTCCTTCATATTCAAGTAGTTCTGAGTAGTTTGTGCAGGGATTTGTGCAGTTTGATTTCATTTCAAGTTGATTAGTCATAAACGCACTCAATCCTGAATTGAGCCTGTTTTTGAACTCTGTATTAAATGTAGTGAAATCATTAAATCCGGGCAGAAAATCAACATGAATCATGTAGTTCCTTCATATTCAAGTAGATTTAGTAGTTTCTGCAGAGATTTGTGTAGTTTTTGATGAGATTTGTGCAGTTTGATTGCATGTTAGCATGAAGTATCAAAAACGCACTGAACGCTGAATTGAGCCTGTTTTTGAACTCTGTATTAAATGTAGTGAAATCATTAAATCCCAGAAGAAAATCAACAGGAATCATGTAGATCCTTCATATTCAAGTAGTTCTGAGTAGTTTGTGCCGAGATTTCTGTAGTTTTTGAAGAGATTGGTGCAGTTTGACTGCACTTGAAGTTGATGTGTCATATAGGTACTCAACGCTGAATTGAGCCTGTTTTTGAACTTTGTATTAAATGTAGTGAAAACAACAATTCCCAGTAGAAAATCAACGGGAATCATGTAGTCCCTTCATATTCAAGTAGTTCTGAGTAGTTTGTGCAGAGATTTGTGCAGTTTTTGAAGAGATTTGTTTAGTATGATTCCATGTTAGCATGAAGTATCAAAAACGCACTGAACGCTGAATTGAGCCTGTTTTTGAACTTTGTATTAAATGTAGTGAAAACAACAATTCCCAGTAGAAAATCAACGGGAATCATGTAGTCCCTTCATATTCAAGTAGTTCTGAGTAGTTTGTGCAGAGATTTGTGTAGTTTTTGATGAGATTTGTGCAGTTTGATTGCATGTTAGCATGAAGTATCAAAAACGCACTGAACGCTGAATTGAGCCTGTTTTTGAACTCTGTATTAAATGTAGTGAAATCATTAAATCCGGGCAGAAAATCAACAGGAATCATGTAGTTCCTTCATATTCAAGTAGTTCTGAGTAGTTTGTGCAGAGATTTGTGCAGTTTTTGAAGAGATTTGTTTAGTATGATTCCATGTTAGCATGAAGTATCAAAAAGCACTGAACGCTGAATTGAGCCTGTTTTTGAACTCTGTATTAAAAGGACTGAAAACAGTAAATCCCAGCATAAAATCAATAGGGATCATGTAGTTCCTTCATATTCAAGTAGTTCTGAGTAGTTTGTGTAGAGATTTGTGTAGTTTTTGATGAGATTTGTGCAGTTTGATTGCATGTTAGCATGAAGTGTTAAAAACGCACTGAATGCTGAATTGAGCCTGTTTTTGAACTTTGTATTAAATGTAAGGAAATCATTAAATCCCAGAAGAAAATCAACAGGAATCATGTAGTTCCTTCATATTCAAGTTGTTCTGAGTAGTTTGTGCAGAGATTTGTGTAGTTTTTGATGAGATTTGTGCAGTTTGATTGCATGTTAGCATGAAGTATCAAAAACGTACTGAACGCTGAATTGAGCCTGTTTTTGAACTCTGTATTAAATGTAGTGAAATCATTAAATCCGGGCAGAAAATCAACATGAATCATGTAGTTCCTTCATATTCAAGTAGTTTTTAGTAGTTTCTGCAGAGATTTGTGTAGTTTTTGAAAAGATTTGTGCAGTTTGACTGCACTTCAAGTTTATGTGTCATAAAGGCACTGAACGCTGAATTGAGCCTGTTTTTGAACTCTCTATTAAAAGTAGTGAAAACAGCAAATCCCAGCAGAAAATCAATAGGAATCATGTAGTTCCTTCATATTCAAGTCGTTCTGAGTAGTTTGTGCAGAGATTTGTGCAGTTTTTGAAGAGATTTGTTTAGTATGATTCCATGTTAGCATGAAGTATCAAAAACGCACTGAACGCTGAATTGAGCCTGTTTTTGAACTTTGTATTAAATGTAGTGAAAACAACAATTCCCAGTAGAAAATCAACGGGAATCATGTAGTCCCTTCATATTCAAGTAGTTCTGAGTAGTTTGTGCAGAGATTTGTGTAGTTTTTGATGAGATTTGTGCAGTTTGATTGCATGTTAGCATGAAGTATCAAAAACGCACTGAACGCTGAATTGAGCCTGTTTTTGAACTCTGTATTAAATGTAGTGATATCATTAAATCCGGGCAGAAAATCAACATGAATCATGTAGTTCCTTCATATTCAAGTGGTTCTGAGTAGTTTTTGCAGAGATTTGTGCAGTTTTTGAAGAGATTTGTTTAGTATGATTCCATGTTAGCATGAAGTATCAAAAACGTACCGAACGCTGAATTGAGCCTGTTTTTGAACTCTGTATTAAATGTAGTGAAATCATTAAATCCCAGCAGAAAATCAACGAAAATCATGTATTCCCTTCATATTCAAGTAGTTCTTAGTAGTTTGTGCAGAGATTTGTGTAGTTTTTGATGAGATTTGTGCAGTTTGATTGCAGTTAGCATGAAGTATCAAAAACGCACTGAACGGTGAATTGAGCCTGTTTTTGAACTCTGTATTAAATGTAGTGAAATCATTAAATCCCAGAAGAAAATCAACAGGAATCATGTAGTTCCTTCATATTCAAGTAGTTTTTAGTAGTTTGTGCAGAGATTTGTGTAGTTTTTGAAGAGATTTGTGCAGTTTGACTGCACTTCAAGTTGATGTGTCATAAAGGCACTCAACGCTGAATTGAGCCTGTTTTTGAACTTTGTATTAAATGTAGTGAAAACAGCAAATCCCAGCAGAAAATCAACAGGAATCATATAGTCCCTTCATATTCAAGTAGTTCTGAGTAGTTTGTGCAGAGATTTGTGTAGATTTCGAAGAGATTTGTGCAGTGTGATTGTATGTTACCATGAAGTATCAGAAACGCACTCAACGCTGGATTGAACATGTTTTTGAACTCTGTATTAAATGTAGTGAAATCATTAAATCCCAGCAGAAAATTAACAGGAATCATGTAGTTCCTTCATATTCAAGTGGTTCTGAGTAGTTTGTGCAGAGATTTGTCCAGTTTTTGAAGAGATTTGTTTAGTATGATTCCATGTTAGCATGAAGTATCAAAAACGCACTGAACGCTGAATTGAGCCTTTTTTTGAACTCTGTATTAAACGTAGTGAAAACAGCAAATCCCAGCAGAAAATCAACAGAAATCATGTAGTTCCTTCATATTCAAGTAGTTCTGAGTAGTTTGTGCAGAGATTTGTGCAGTTTGATTTCATTTCAAGTTGATTAGTCATAAACGCACTCAATGCTGAATTGAGCCTGTTTTTGAACTCTGTATTAAAAGTAGTGAAATCAGCAAATCCCAGCAGAAAATCAACAGGAATCATGTAGTTCCTTCATATTCAAGTGGTTCTGAGTAGTTTGTGCAGAGATTTGTGTAGTTTTTGATGAGATTTGTGCAGTTTGATTGCAGTTAGCATGAAGTATCAAAAACGCACTGAACGCTGAATTGAGCCTGTTTTTGAACTCTGTATTAAATGTAGTGAAATCATTAAATCCCAGAAGAAAATCAACAGGAATCATGTAGTTCCTTCATATTCAAGTAGTTCTGAGTAGTTTGTGCAGAGATTTGTGCAGTTTTTGAAGAGATTTGTTTAGTATGATTCCATGTTAGCATGAAGTATCAAAAAGCACTGAACGCTGAATTGAGCCTGTTTTTGAACTCTGTATTAAAAGGACTGAAAACAGTAAATCCCAGCAGAAAATCAATAGGAATCATGTAGTTCCTTCATATTCAAGTAGTTCTGAGTAGTTTGTGCAGAGATTTGTGTAGTTTTTGATTTGTGCAGTTTGATTGCATGTTAGTATGAAGTGTCAAAAACGTACTGAACGCTGAATTGAGCCTGTTTTTGAACTCTGTATTAAAAGTAGTGAAAACAGCAAATCCCAGCAGAAAATCAACAAGAATCAGGTACTTCCTTCATATTCAAGTAGTTCTGAGTAGTTTGTGCAGAGATTTGTGTAGTTTTTGATGAGATTTGTGGTTTGATTGCATGTTAGCATGAAGTGTTAAAAACGCAATGAATGCTGAATTGAGCCTGTTTTTGAACTCTATATTAAATGTAAAGAAATCATTAAATCCCAGAAGAAAATCAACATGAATCATGTAGTTCCTTCATATTCAAGTGGTTCTGAGTAGTTTGTGCAGAGATTTGTGTAGTTTTTGATGAGATTTGTGCAGTTTGATTGCATGGTAGCATGAAGTATCAAAAACCCACTGAACGCTGAATTGAGCCTGTTTTTGAACTCTGTATTAAAAGTAGTGAAAACAGCAAATCCCAGCAGAAAATCAACAGGAATCATGTAGTTCCGTCATATTCAAGTTGTTCTGAGTAGTTTGTGCAGAGATTTGTGTAGTTTTTGATGAGATTTGTGCAGTTTGATTGCATGTTAGCATGAAGTGTTAAAAACGCACTGAACGCTGAATTGAGCCTGTTTTTGAACTCTGTATTAAAAGTAGTGAAAACAGCAAATCCCAGCAGAAAATCAACAGGAATCATGTAGTTCCTTCATATTCAAGTAGTTCTGAGTAGTTTGTGCAGAGAATTGTGTAGTTTTTGAAGATATTTGTGCAGTTTGACTGCACTTCAAGTTTATGTGTCATAAAGGCACTCAACGCTGAATTGAGCCTGTTTTTCAACTCTGTATTAAATGTAGTGAAATCATTAAATCCGGGCAGAAAATCAACATGAATCATGTAGTTCCTTCATATTCAAGTAGTTTTTAGTAGTTTCTGCAGAGATTTGTGTAGTTTTTGAAGAGATTTGTGCAGTTTGACTGCACTTCAAGTTTATGTGTCATAATGGCACTGAACGCTGAATTGAGCCTGTTTTTGAACTCTGTATTAAAAGTAGTGAAAACAGCAAATCCCAGCAGAAAATCAACAGGAATCATGTAGTTCCTTCATATTCAAGTTGTTCTGAGTAGTTTGTGCAGAGATTTGTGTAGTTTTTGATGAGATTTGTGCAGTTTGATTGCATGTTAGCATGAAGTATCAAAAACGCACTGAACGCTGAATTGAGCCTGTTTTTGAACTCTGTATTAAATGTAGTGAAATCATTAAATCCGGGCAGAAAATCAACATGAATCATTTAGTTCCTTCATATTCAAGTAGTTTTTAGTAGTTTGTGCAGAGATTTGTGTAGTTTTTGAAGAGATTTGTGCAGTTTGACTGCACTTCAAGTTTATGTGTCATAAAGGCACTGAACGCTGAATTGAGCCTGTTTTTGAACTCTGTATTAAATGTAGTGAAATCATTAAATCCCAGAAGAAAATCAACAGGAATCATGTAGATCCTTCATATTCAAGTAGTTCTGAGTAGTTTGTGCCGAGATTTCTGTAGTTTTTGAAGAGATTGGTGCAGTTTGACTGCACTTGAAGTTGATGTGTCATATAGGTACTCAACGCTGAATTGAGCCTGTTTTTGAACTTTGTATTAAATGTAGTGAAAACAACAATTCCCAGTAGAAAATCAACGGGAATCATGTAGTCCCTTCATATTCAAGTAGTTCTGAGTAGTTTGTGCAGAGATTTGTGCAGTTTTTGAAGAGATTTGTTTAGTATGATTCCATGTTAGCATGAAGTATCAAAAACGCACTGAACGCTGAATTGAGCCTGTTTTTGAACTTTGTATTAAATGTAGTGAAAACAACAATTCCCAGTAGAAAATCAACGGGAATCATGTAGTCCCTTCATATTCAAGTAGTTCTGAGTAGTTTGTGCAGAGATTTGTGTAGTTTTTGATGAGATTTGTGCAGTTTGATTGCATGTTAGCATGAAGTATCAAAAACGCACTGAACGCTGAATTGAGCCTGTTTTTGAACTCTGTATTAAATGTAGTGATATCATTAAATCCGGGCAGAAAATCAACATGAATCATGTAGTTCCTTCATATTCAAGTGGTTCTGAGTAGTTTTTGCAGAGATTTGTGCAGTTTTTGAAGAGATTTGTTTAGTATGATTCCATGTTAGCATGAAGTATCAAAAACGTACCGAACGCTGAATTGAGCCTGTTTTTGAACTCTGTATTAAATGTAGTGAAATCATTAAATCCCAGCAGAAAATCAACGAAAATCATGTATTCCCTTCATATTCAAGTAGTTCTTAGTAGTTTGTGCAGAGATTTGTGTAGTTTTTGATGAGATTTGTGCAGTTTGATTGCAGTTAGCATGAAGTATCAAAAACGCACTGAACGGTGAATTGAGCCTGTTTTTGAACTCTGTATTAAATGTAGTGAAATCATTAAATCCCAGAAGAAAATCAACAGGAATCATGTAGTTCCTTCATATTCAAGTAGTTTTTAGTAGTTTGTGCAGAGATTTGTGTAGTTTTTGAAGAGATTTGTGCAGTTTGACTGCACTTCAAGTTGATGTGTCATAAAGGCACTCAACGCTGAATTGAGCCTGTTTTTGAACTTTGTATTAAATGTAGTGAAAACAGCAAATCCCAGCAGAAAATCAACAGGAATCATATAGTCCCTTCATATTCAAGTAGTTCTGAGTAGTTTGTGCAGAGATTTGTGTAGATTTCGAAGAGATTTGTGCAGTGTGATTGTATGTTACCATGAAGTATCAGAAACGCACTCAACGCTGGATTGAACATGTTTTTGAACTCTGTATTAAATGTAGTGAAATCATTAAATCCCAGCAGAAAATTAACAGGAATCATGTAGTTCCTTCATATTCAAGTGGTTCTGAGTAGTTTGTGCAGAGATTTGTCCAGTTTTTGAAGAGATTTGTTTAGTATGATTCCATGTTAGCATGAAGTATCAAAAACGCACTGAACGCTGAATTGAGCCTTTTTTTGAACTCTGTATTAAACGTAGTGAAAACAGCAAATCCCAGCAGAAAATCAACAGAAATCATGTAGTTCCTTCATATTCAAGTAGTTCTGAGTAGTTTGTGCAGAGATTTGTGCAGTTTGATTTCATTTCAAGTTGATTAGTCATAAACGCACTCAATGCTGAATTGAGCCTGTTTTTGAACTCTGTATTAAAAGTAGTGAAATCAGCAAATCCCAGCAGAAAATCAACAGGAATCATGTAGTTCCTTCATATTCAAGTGGTTCTGAGTAGTTTGTGCAGAGATTTGTGTAGTTTTTGATGAGATTTGTGCAGTTTGATTGCAGTTAGCATGAAGTATCAAAAACGCACTGAACGCTGAATTGAGCCTGTTTTTGAACTCTGTATTAAATGTAGTGAAATCATTAAATCCCAGAAGAAAATCAACAGGAATCATGTAGTTCCTTCATATTCAAGTAGTTCTGAGTAGTTTGTGCAGAGATTTGTGCAGTTTTTGAAGAGATTTGTTTAGTATGATTCCATGTTAGCATGAAGTATCAAAAAGCACTGAACGCTGAATTGAGCCTGTTTTTGAACTCTGTATTAAAAGGACTGAAAACAGTAAATCCCAGCAGAAAATCAATAGGAATCATGTAGTTCCTTCATATTCAAGTAGTTCTGAGTAGTTTGTGCAGAGATTTGTGTAGTTTTTGATTTGTGCAGTTTGATTGCATGTTAGTATGAAGTGTCAAAAACGTACTGAACGCTGAATTGAGCCTGTTTTTGAACTCTGTATTAAAAGTAGTGAAAACAGCAAATCCCAGCAGAAAATCAACAAGAATCAGGTACTTCCTTCATATTCAAGTAGTTCTGAGTAGTTTGTGCAGAGATTTGTGTAGTTTTTGATGAGATTTGTGGTTTGATTGCATGTTAGCATGAAGTGTTAAAAACGCAATGAATGCTGAATTGAGCCTGTTTTTGAACTCTATATTAAATGTAAAGAAATCATTAAATCCCAGAAGAAAATCAACATGAATCATGTAGTTCCTTCATATTCAAGTGGTTCTGAGTAGTTTGTGCAGAGATTTGTGTAGTTTTTGATGAGATTTGTGCAGTTTGACTGCATGGTAGCATGAAGTATCAAAAACCCACTGAACGCTGAATTGAGCCTGTTTTTGAACTCTGTATTAAAAGTAGTGAAAACAGCAAATCCCAGCAGAAAATCAACAGGAATCATGTAGTTCCGTCATATTCAAGTTGTTCTGAGTAGTTTGTGCAGAGATTTGTGTAGTTTTTGATGAGATTTGTGCAGTTTGATTGCATGTTAGCATGAAGTGTTAAAAACGCACTGAACGCTGAATTGAGCCTGTTTTTGAACTCTGTATTAAAAGTAGTGAAAACAGCAAATCCCAGCAGAAAATCAACAGGAATCATGTAGTTCCTTCATATTCAAGTAGTTCTGAGTAGTTTGTGCAGAGAATTGTGTAGTTTTTGAAGATATTTGTGCAGTTTGACTGCACTTCAAGTTTATGTGTCATAAAGGCACTCAACGCTGAATTGAGCCTGTTTTTCAACTCTGTATTAAATGTAGTGAAATCATTAAATCCGGGCAGAAAATCAACATGAATCATGTAGTTCCTTCATATTCAAGTAGTTTTTAGTAGTTTCTGCAGAGATTTGTGTAGTTTTTGAAGAGATTTGTGCAGTTTGACTGCACTTCAAGTTTATGTGTCATAATGGCACTGAACGCTGAATTGAGCCTGTTTTTGAACTCTGTATTAAAAGTAGTGAAAACAGCAAATCCCAGCAGAAAATCAACAGGAATCATGTAGTTCCTTCATATTCAAGTTGTTCTGAGTAGTTTGTGCAGAGATTTGTGTAGTTTTTGATGAGATTTGTGCAGTTTGATTGCATGTTAGCATGAAGTATCAAAAACGCACTGAACGCTGAATTGAGCCTGTTTTTGAACTCTGTATTAAATGTAGTGAAATCATTAAATCCGGGCAGAAAATCAACATGAATCATTTAGTTCCTTCATATTCAAGTAGTTTTTAGTAGTTTGTGCAGAGATTTGTGTAGTTTTTGAAGAGATTTGTGCAGTTTGACTGCACTTCAAGTTTATGTGTCATAAAGGCACTGAACGCTGAATTGAGCCTGTTTTTGAACTCTGTATTAAATGTAGTGAAATCATTAAATCCGGGCAGAAAATCAACATGAATCATGTAGTTCCTTCATATTCAAGTGGTTCTGAGTAGTTTTTGCAGAGATTTTGCAGAGATTTGTGTAGTTTTTGAAGAGATTTGTTTAGTATGATTCCATGTTAGCATGAAGTATCAAAAACGCACTGAACGCTGAATTGAGTCTTTTTTTGAACTCTGTATTAAACGTAGTGAAAACAGCAAATCCCACCAGAAAATCAACAGAAATCATGTAGTTCCTTCATATTCAAGTAGTTCTGAGTAGTTTGTGCAGGGATTTGTGCAGTTTGATTTCATTTCAAGTTGATTAGTCATAAACGCACTCAATCCTGAATTGAGCCTGTTTTTGAACTCTGTATTAAAAGGACTGAAAACAGTAAATCCCAGCAGAAAATCAATAGGAATCATGTAGTTCCTTCATATTCAAGTTGTTCTGAGTAGTTTGTGCAGAGATTTGTGTAGTTTTTGATGAGATTTGTGCAGTTTGATTGCATGTTAGCATGAAGTATTAAAAACGTACTGAACGCTGAATTGAGCCTGTTTTTGAACTCTGTATTAAATGTAGTGAAATCATTAAATCCGGGCAGAAAATCAACATGAATCATGTAGTTCCTTCATATTCAAGTAGTTTTTAGTAGTTTCTGCAGAGATTTGTGTAGTTTTTGAAAAGATTTGTGCAGTTTGACTGCACTTCAAGTTTATGTGTCATAAAGGCACTGAACGCTGAATTGAGCCTGTTTTTGAACTCTGTATTAAAAGTAGTGAAATCAGCAAATCCCAGCGGAAAATCAACAGGAATCATGTAGTTCCTTCATATTCAAGTAGTTCTGAGTAGTTTGTGCAGAGATTTGTGTAGATTTCGAAAAGATTTTGCAGTGTGATTGTATGTTACCATGAAGTATGAGAAACGCACTCAAGGCTGAATTGAACATGTTTTTGAACTCTGTATGAAATGTAGTGAAATCATTAAATCCGGGCAGAAAATCAACAGGAATCATGTAGTTCCTTCATATTCAGGTAGTTCTGAGTAGTTTGTGCAGAGAATTGTGTAGTTTTTGATGAGATTTGTGCAGTTTGATTGCATGTTAGCATGAAGTATCAATAACGCACTGAACGCTGAATTGAGCCCGTTTTTGAACTCTGTATTAAAAGTAGTGAAAACAGCAAATCCCAGCAGAAAATCAACAGGAACCATGTAGTTCCTTCATATTTAAGTAGCTTTTATTAGTTTGTGCAGAGATTTATGTAGGTTTTGAAGAGATTTGTGCAATTTGATTTCATTTCAAGTTGATGAGTCACAAACGCACCCAATGCTGAATTGAGCCTGTTTTTGAACTTTCTATTAAAATTAGCGAAATCAGCAAATCCCTGCAGAAAATCAACAAGCATCATGTAGTTCCTTCATATTCAAGTAGTTCTGAGTAGTTTGTGCAGAGATTTGTGCAGTTTTTGATGAGATTTGTGCAGTTTGATTGCATGTTAGCATGAAGTATCAAAAACGCACTGAACGCTGAATTGAGCCTGTTTTTGAACTCTGTATTAAATGTAGTGAAATAATTAAATCCCAGAAGAAAGTCAACAGGAATCATGTAGTTCCTTCATATTCAAGTTGTTCTGAGTAGTTTGTGCAGAGATTTGTGCAGTTTGATTTCATTTCAAGTTGGTTAGTCATAAACGCACTCAATGCTGAATTGAGCCTGTTTTTGAACTCTGTATTAAAAGTAGTGAAAACAGCAAATCCCAGCAGAAAATCAACAGGAATCATGTAGTTCCTTCATATTCAAGTAGTTCTGAGTAGTTTGTGCAGAGAATTGTGTAGTTTTTGAAGATATTTGTGCAGTTTGACTGCACTTCAAGTTTATGTGTCATAAAGGCACTCAACGCTGAATTGAGCCTGTTTTTCAACTCTGTATTAAATGTAGTCAAATCATTAAATCCGGGCAGAAAATCAACATGAATCATGTAGTTCCTTCATATTCAAGTAGTTTTTAGTAGTTTCTGCAGAGATTTGTGTAGTTTTTGAAGAGATTTGTGCAGTTTGACTGCACTTCAAGTTTATGTGTCATAATGGCACTGAACGCTGAATTGAGCCTGTTTTTGAACTCTGTATTAAAAGTAGTGAAAACAGCAAATCCCAGCAGAAAATTAACAGGAATCATGTAGTTCCTTCATATTCAAGTAGTTTTTAGTAGTTTGTGCAGAGATTTGTGCAGTTTTTGAAGAGATTTGTTTGGTATGATTCCATGTTAGCATGAAGTATCAAAAAAGCACTGAACGCTGAATTGAGCCTGTTTTTGAACTCTGTATTAAAAGTAGTGAAAACAGTAAATCCCAGCAGAAAATCAATAGGAATCATGTAGTTCCTTCATATTCAAGTTGTTCTGAGTAGTTTGTGCAGAGATTTGTGCAGTTTGATTTCATTTCAAGTTGATGAGTCACAAACGCACCCAATGCTGAATTGAGCCTGTTTTTGAACTTTCTATTAAAAGTAGCGAAATCAGCAAATCCCTGCAGAAAATCAACAAGAATCATGTAGTTCCTTCATATTCAAGTAGTTCTGAGTAGTTTGTGCAGAGATTTGTGCAGTTTGATTTCATTTCAAGTTGGTTAGTCATAAACGCACTCAATGCTGAATTGAGCCTGTTTTTGAACTCTGTATTAAAAGTAGTGAAATCAGCAAATCCCAGCAGAAAATCAACAAGAATCAGGTACTTCCTTCATATTCAAGTAGTTCTCAGTAGTTTGTGCAGAGATTTGTGTAGTTTTTGATGAGATTTGTGCAGTTTGATTGCATGTTAGCATGAAGTGTTAAAAACGCACTGAACGCTGAATTGAGCCTGTTTTTGAACTCTGTATTAAAAGTAGTGAAAACAGCAAATCCCAGCAGAAAATCAACAGGAATCATGTAGTTCCTTCATATTGAAGTAGTTCTGAGTAGTTTGTGCAGAGAATTGTGTAGTTTTTGATGAGATTTGTGCAGTTTGATTGCATGTTAGCATGAAGTGTTAAAAACGCACTGAACGCTGAATTGAGCCTGTTTTTGAACTCTGTATTAAATGTAGTGAAATCATTAAATCCCAGAAGAAAATCAACAGGAATCATGTAATTCCTTCATATTCAAGTAGTTTTTAGTAGTTTGTGCAGAGATTTGTGTAGTTTTTGAAGAGATTTGTGCAGTTAGGCTCAATTCAGCGTTGAGTGCCTTTATGACACATCAACTTGAAGTGCAGTCAGTTTTTGAACTCTGTATTAAAAGTAGTGAAAACAGCAAATCCCAGCAGAAAATCAACAGGAATCATGTAGTTCTTTCATATTCAAGTAGTTTTTAGTAGTTTGTGCAGAGATTTGTGTAGTTTTTGAAGAGATTTGTGCAGTTTGACTGCACTTCAAGTTGATGTGTCATAAAGGCACTCAACGCTGAATTGAGCCTGTTTTTGAACTCTGTATTAAAAGTAGTGAAAACAGCAAATCCCAGCAGAAAATCAACAGGAATCATGTAGTTCCTTCATATTCAAGTTGTTCTGAGTAGTTTGTGCAGAGATTTGTGTAGTTTTTGATGAGATTTGTGCAGTTTGATTGCATGTTAGCATGAAGTATCAAAAACGCACTGAACGCTGAATTGAGCCTGTTTTTCAACTCTGTATTAAAAGTAGTGGAAACAGCAAATCCCAGCAGAAAATCAACAGGAATCATGTAGTTCCTTCATATTCAACTAGTTTTTAGTAGTTTGTGCAGAGATTTGTGTAGTTTTTGAAGAGATTTGTGCAGTTTGACTACACTTCAAGTTGATGTGTGTAAAGACACTCAACGCTGAATTGAGCCTGTTTTTCAACTCTGTATTAAATGTAGTGAAATCATTAAATCCGGGCAGAAAACCAACAGGAATCATGTAGTTACTTCATATTCAAGTAGTTCTGAGTAGTTTGTGCAGAGATTTGTGCAGTTTGATTTCATTTCAAGTTGATTAGTCATAAACGCACTCAATGCTGAATTGAGCCTTTTTTTGAACTCTGTATTAAAATGAGTGAAATCAGCAAATCCCAGCAGAAAATCAACAAGAATCAGGTACTTCCTTCATATTCAAGTAGCTTTTATTAGTTTGTGCAGAGATTTATGTAGGTTTTGAAGAGATTTGTGCAGTTTGATTTCATTTCAAGTTGATGAGTCACAAACGCACCCAATGCTGAATTGAGCCTGTTTTTGAACTTTCTATTAAAAGTAGCGAAATCAGCAAATCCCTGCAGGAAATCAACAAGAATCATGTAGTTCCTTCATATTCAAGTAATTCTGAGTAGTTTGTGCAGAGATTTGTGCAGTTTGATTTCATTTCAAGTTGGTTAGTCATGAACGCACTCAATGCTGAATTGAGCCTGTTTTTGAACTCTGTATTAAAAGTAGTGAAATCAGCAAATCCCAGCAGAAAATCAACAAGAATCAGGTACTTCCTTCATATTCAAGTAGTTCTCAGTAGTTTGTGCAGAGATTTGTGTAGTTTTTGATGAGATTTGTGCAGTTTGATTGCATGTTAGCATGAAGTGTTAAAAACGCACTGAACGCTGAATTGAGCCTGTTTTTGAACTCTGTATTAAAAGTAGTGAAAACAGCAAATCCCAGCAGAAAATCAACAGGAATCATGTAGTTCCTTCATATTGAAGTAGTTCTGAGTAGTTTGTGCAGAAAATTGTGTAGTTTTTGATGAGATTTGTGCAGTTTGATTGTGTGTTAGCATGAAGTGTTAAAAACGCACTGAACGCTGAATTGAGCCTGTTTTTGAACTCTGTATTAAATGTAGTGAAATCATTAAATCCCAGAAGAAAATCAACAGGAATCATGTAGTTCCTTCATATTCAAGTAGTTTTTAGTAGTTTGTGCAGAGATTTGTGTAGTTTTTGAAGAGATTGGTGCAGTTTGACTGCACTTGAAGTTGATGTGTCATATAGGCACTCAACGCTGAATTGAGCCTGTTTTTGAACTTTGTATTAAATCTAGTGAAAACAACAATTCCCAGTAGAAAATCAACGGGAATCATGTAGTCCCTTCATATTCAAGTAGTTCTGAGTAGTTTGTGCAGAGATTTGTGCAGTTTTTGAAGAGATTTGTTTAGTATGATTCCATGTTAGCATGAAGTATCAAAAACGCACTGAACGCTGAATTGAGCCTGTTTTTGAACTTTGTATTAAATGTAGTGAAAACAGCAAATCCCAGCAGAAAATCAACAGGAATCATGTAGTTCCTTCATATTGAAGTAGTTCTGAGTAGTTTGTGCAGAAAATTGTGTAGTTTTTGATGAGATTTGTGCAGTTCGATTGCATGTTAGCATGAAGTGTTAAAAACGCACTGAACGCTGAATTGAGCCTGTTTTTGAACTCTGTATTAAAAGTAGTGAAAACAGCAAATCCCAGCAGAAAATCAACAGGAATCATGTAGTTCCTTCATATTCAAGTTGTTCTGAGTAGTTTGTGCAGAGATTTGTGTAGTTTTTGATGAGATTTGTGCAGTTTGATTGCATGTTAGCATGAAGTATCAAAAACGCACTGAACGCTGAATTGAGCCTGTTTTTGAACTCTGTATTAAATGTAGTGAAATCATTAAATCCCAGAAGAAAATCAACAGGAATCATGTAGTTCCTTCATATTCAAGTAGTTTTTAGTAGTTTGTGCAGAGATTTGTGTAGTTTTTGAAGAGATTTGTGCAGTTAGGCTCAATTCAGCGTTGAGTGCCTTTATGACACATCAACTTGAAGTGCAGTCAGTTTTTGAACTCTGTATTAAAAGTAGTGAAAACAGCAAATCCCAGCAGAAAATCAACAGGAATCATGTAGTTCTTTCATATTCAAGTAGTTTTTAGTAATTTGTGCAGAGATTTGTGCAGTTTTTGAAGAGATTTGTTTAGTATGATTCCATGTTAGCATGAAGTATCAAAAACGCACTGAACGCTGAATTGAGCCTGTTTTTTAACTCTGTATTAAATGTAATGAAAACAGCAAATCCCAGAAGAAAATCAACAGGAATCATGTAGATCCTTCATATTCAAATAGTTCTGAGTAGTTTGTGCCGAGATTTGTGTAGCTTTTGAAGAGATTGGTGCAGTTTGACTGCACTTGAAGTTGATGTGTCATATAGGCACTCAACGCTGAATTGAGCCTGTTTTTGAACTTTGTATTAAATGTAGTGAAAACAACAATTCCCAGTAGAAAATCAACGGGAATCATGTAGTCCCTTCATATTCAAGTAGTTCTGAGTAGTTTGTGCAGAGATTTGTGCAGTTTTTGAAGAGATTTGTTTAGTATGATTCCATGTTAGCATGAAGTATCAAAAACGCACTGAACGCTGAATTGAGCCTGTTTTTGAACTTTGTATTAAATGTAGTGAAAACAGCAAATCCCAGCAGAAAATCAACAGGAATCATATAGTTCCTTCATATTGAAGTTGTTCTGAGTAGTTTGTGCAGAGATATGTGTAGTTTTTGATGAGATTTGTGCAGTTAGATTACATGTCAGCATGAAGTGTTAAAAACGCACTGAACGCTGAATTGAGCCTGTTTTTGAACTCTGTATTAAAAGTAGTGAAAACAGCAAATCCCAGCAGAAAATCAACAGGAATCATGTAGTTCCTTCATATTGAAGTAGTTCTGAGTAGTTTGTGCAGAAAATTGTGTAGTTTTTGATGAGATTTGTGCAGTTAGATTACATGTTAGCATGAAGTGTTAAAAACGCACTGAACGCTGAATTGAGCCTGTTTTTGAACTCTGTATTAAATGTAGTGAAATCATTAAATCCCAGAAGAAAATCAACAGGAATCATGTAGTTCCTTCATATTCAAGTAGTTTTTAGTAGTTTGTGCAGAGATTTGTGTAGTTTTTGAAGAGATTTGTGCAGTTAGGCTCAATTCAGCGTTGAGTGCCTTTATGACACATCAACTTGAAGTGCAGTCAGTTTTTGAACTCTGTATTAAAAGTAGTGAAAACAGCAAATCCCAGCAGAAAATCAACAGGAATCATGTAGTTCCTTCATATTCAAGTTGTTCTGAGTAGTTTGTGCAGAGATTTGTGTAGTTTTTGATGAGATTTGTGCAGTTTGATTGCATGTTAGCATGAAGTATCAAAAACGCACTGAACGCTGAATTGAGCCTGTTTTTCAACTCTGTATTAAAAGTAGTGGAAACAGCAAATCCCAGCAGAAAATCAACAGGAATCATGTAGTTCCTTCATATTCAACTAGTTTTTAGTAGTTTGTGCAGAGATTTGTGTAGTTTTTGAAGAGATTTGTGCAGTTTGACTGCACTTCAAGTTGATGTGTGTAAAGGCACTCAACGCTGAATTGAGCCTGTTTTTGAACTTTCTATTAAAAGTAGCGAAATCAGCAAATCCCTGCAGAAAATCAACAAGAATCATGTAGTTCCTTCATATTCAAGTAGTTCTGAGTAGTTTGTGCAGAGATTTGTGCAGTTTGATTTCATTTCAAGTTGGTTAGTCATAAACGCACTCAATGCTGAATTGAGCCTGTTTTTGAACTCTGTATTAAAAGTAGTGAAATCAGCAAATCCCAGCAGAAAATCAACAAGAATCAGGTACTTCCTTCATATTCAAGTAGCTTTTAGTAGTTTGTGCAGAGATGTGTGTAGTTTTTGAAGAGATTTGTGCAGTTTGATTGCATGTTAGCATGAAGTATCAAAAACGCACTGAACGCTGAATTGAGCCTGTTTTTGAACTCTGTATTAAATGTAGTGAAAACAGCAAATCCCAGCAGAAAATCAACAGGAATCATGTAGTTCCTTCATATTCAAGTAGTTTTTAGTAGTTTGTGCAGAGATGTGTGTAGTTTTTGAAGAGATTTGTGCAGTTTGACTGCACTACAGGTTTATGTGTCATAAAGGCACTGAACGCTGAATTGAGCCTGTTTTTGAACTCTGTATTAAAAGTAGTGAAAACAGCAAATCCCAGCAGAAAATCAACAGGAATCATGTAGTTCCTTCATATTCAAGTAGTTTTTAGTAGTTTGTGCAGAGATGTGTGTAGTTTTTGAAGAGATTTGTGCAGTTTGATTGCATGTTAGCATGAAGTATCAAAAACGCACTGAACGCTGAATTGAGCCTGTTTCTGAATTCTGTATTAAATGTAGTGAAATCATTAAATCCCAGAAGAAAATAAACAGGAATAATGGAGTTCCTTCATATTCAAGTAGTTCTGAGTAGTTTGTGCAGAGATTTGTACAGTTTTTGAAGAGATTTCTTTAGTATGATTCCATGTTAGCATGAAGTATCAAAAACGCATTGAACGCTGAATTGAGCCTGTTTTTCAACTCTGTATTAAAATTAGTGGAAACAGCAAATCCCAGCAGAAAATCAACAGGAATCATGTAGTTCCTTCATATTCAAGTTGTTCTGAGTAGTTTGTGCAGAGATTTGTGTAGTTTTTGATGAGATTTGTGCAGTTTGATTGCATGTTAGCATGAAGTATCAAAAACGCACTGAACGCTGAATTGAGCCTGTTTTTGAACTCTGTATTAAATGTAGTGAAATCATTAAATCCCAGAAGAAAATCAACAGGAATCATGTAGATCCTTCATATTCAAGTAGTTCTGAGTAGTTTGTGCCGAGATTTGTGTAGTTTTTGAAGAGATTGGTGCAGTTTGACTGCACTCGTAGTTGATGTGTCATATAGGCACTCAACGCTGAATTGAGCCTGTTTTTGAACTTTGTATTAAATGTAGTGAAAACAACAATTCCTAGTAGAAAATCAACGGGAATCATGTAGTCCCTTCATATTCAAGTAGTTCTGAGTAGTTTGTGCAGAGATTTGTGTAGTTTTTGATGAGATTTGTGCAGTTTGATTGCAGTTAGCATGAAGTATCAAAAACGCACTGAACGCTGAATTGAGCCTGTTTTTGAACTCTCTATTAAAAGTAGTGAAAACAGCAAATCCCAGCAGAAAATCAACAGGAATCATGTAGTTCCTTCATATTCAAGTTGTTCTGAGTAGTTTGTGCAGAGATTTGTGTAGTTTTTGATGAGATTTGTGCAGTTTGATTGCATGGTAGCATGAAGTATCAAAAACCCACTGAACGCTGAATTGAGCCTGTTTTTGAACTCTGTATTAAATGTAGTGAAATCATTAAATCCGGGAAGAAAATCAACAGGAATCATGTAGATCATTCATATTCAAGTAGTTCTGAGTAGTTTGTGCCGAGATTTGTGCAGTTTTTGAAGAGATTGGTGCAGTTTGACTGCACTCGAAGTTGATGTGTCATATAGGCACTCAACGCTGAATAGAGCCTGTTTTTGAACTTTGTATTAAATGTAGTGAAAACAACAATTCCTAGTAGAAAATCAACGGGAATCATGTAGTCCCTTCATATTGAAGTAGTTCTGAGTAGTTTGTGCAGAGATATGTGTAGTTTTTGATGAGATTTGTGCAGTTTGATTGCATGTTAGCATGAAGTATCAAAAATGCACTGAACGCTGAATTGAGCCTGTTTTTCAACTCTGTATTAAATGTAATGAAATCATTAAATCCCAGAAGAAAATCAACAGGAATCATGTAGTTCCTTCATATTCAAGTAGTTTTTAGTAGTTTGTGCAGAGATTTGTGTAGTTTTTGAAGAGATTTGTGCAGTTTGACTGCACTTCAAGTTGATGTGTCATAAAGGCACTCAACGCTGAATTGAGCCTGTTTTTGAACTCTGTATTAAAAGTAGTGAAAACAGCAAATCCCAGCAGAAAATCAACAAGAATCATGTAGTTACTTCATATTCAAGTAGTTCTGAGTAGTTTGTGCAGAGATTTGTGTAGTTTTTGAAGAGATTGGTGCAGTTTGACTGCACTTGAAGTTGATGTGTCATATAGGCACTCAACGCTGAATTGAGCCTGTTTTTGAACTCTGTATTAAAAGTAGTGAAAACAGCAACTCCCAGCAGAAAATCAACAGGAATCATGTAGTTCCTTCATATTCAAGTTGTTCTGAGTAGTTTGTGCAGAGATTTGTGTAGTTTTTGATGAGATTTGTGCAGTTTGATTGCATGTTAGCATGAAGTATCAAAAACGCACTGAACGCTGAATTGAGCCTGTTTTTGAACTCTGTATTAAATGTAATGAAAACAGCAAATCCCAGCAGAAAATCAACAGGAATCATGTAGTTCCTTCATATTGAAGTAGTTTTTAGTAGTTTGTGCAGAGATTTGTGTAGTTTTTGAAGAGATTTGTGCACTTTGACTGCACTTCAAATTGATGTGTCATAAAGGCACTCAACGCTGAACTGAGCCTGTTTTTGAACTCTGTATTAAAAGTAGTGAAATCAGCAAATCCCAGCAGAAAATCAACAAGAATCAGGTACTTCCTTCATATTCAAGTAGTTCTGAGTAGTTTGTGCAGAGATTTGTGTAGATTTCGAAGAGATTTGTGCAGTGTGATTGTATGTTACCATGAAGTATCAGAAACGCACTCAACGTTGGATTGAACAAGTTTTTGAACTCTGTATTAAATGTAGTGAAATCATTAAATCCCAGCAGAAAATCAACAGGAATCATGTAGTTCCTTCATATTCAAGTGGTTCTGAGTAGTTTGTGCAGAGATTTGTGTAGTTTTTGAAAAGATTTGTGCAGTTTGACTGCACTTCAAGTTTATGTATCATAAAGGCACTGAACGCTGAATTGAACCTGTTTTTGAACTCTCTATTAAAAGTAGTGAAAACAGCAAATCCCAGCAGAAAATCAACAAGAATCAGGTACTTCCTTCATATTCAAGTAGTTCTGAGTAGTTTGTGCAGAGATTTGTGTAGTTTTTGATTAGATTTGTGCAGTTTGATTTCATTTCAAGTTGGTTAGTCATAAACGCACTCAATGCTGAATTGAGCCTGTTTTTGAACTCTCTATTAAAAGTAGTGAAAACAGCAAATCCCAGCAGAAAATCAACAAGAATCAGGTACTTCCTTCATATTCAAGTAGTTCTGAGTAGTTTGTGCAGAGATTTGTGTAGTTTTTGATGAGATTTGTGCAGTTTGATTTCATTTCAAGTTGGTTAGTCATAAACGCACTCAATGCTGAATTGAGCCTGTTTTTGAACTCTCTATTAAAAGTAGTGAAAACAGCAAATCCCAGCAGAAAATCAACAGGAATCATGTAGTTCCTTCATATTCAAGTCGTTCTGAGTAGTTTGTGCAGAGATTTGTGTAGTTTTTGAAGAGATTTGTGCAGTTTGACTGCACTTCAAGTTTATGTGTCATAAAGGAACTCAACGCTGAATTGAGCCTGTTTTTCAACTCTGTATTAAATGTAGTGAAATCATTAAATCCGGGCAGAAAATCAACATGAATCATGTAGTTCCTTCATGTTCAAGTAGTTTTTAGTAGTTTCTGCAGAGAGTTGTGTAGTTTTTGAAGAGATTTGTGCAGTTTGACTGCACTTCAAGTTTATGTGTCATAAAGGCACTGAACGCTGAATTGAGCCTGTTTTTGAACTCTGTATTAAAAGTAGTAAAAACAGCAAATCCCAGCAGAAAATCAACGAGAATCATATATTCCCTTCATATTCAAGTAGTTCTGAGTAGTTTGTGCAAAGATTTGTGTAGTTTTTGATGAGATTTGTGCAGTTTGATTGCATGTTAGCATGAAGTATCAAAAACGCACTGAACGCTGAATTGAGCCTGTTTTTGAACTCTGTATTAAAAGTAGTGAAAACAGCAAATCCCAGCAGAAAATCAACAGGAATCATGTAGTTCCATCACATTCAAGTTGTTCTGAGTAGTTTGTGCAGAGATTTGTGTAGTTTTTGAAGAGATTTGTGCAGTTTGACTGCACTTCAAGTTTATGTGTCATAAAGGCACTGAACGCTGAATTTAGCCTGTTTTTGAACTCTGTATTAAAAGTAGTAAAAACAGCAAATCCCAGCAGAAAATCAACAAGAATCATGTAGTTCCTTCATATTCAAGTAGTTCTGAGTAGTTTGTGCAAAGATTTGTGTAGTTTTTGATGAGATTTGTGCAGTTTGATTGCATGTTAGCATGAAGTGTTAAAAACGCACTGAACGCTGAATTGAGCCTGTTTTTGAACTCTGTATTAAATGTAAGGAAATCATTAAATCCCAGAAGAAAATCAACAGGAATCATGTAGTTCCTTCATATTTAAGTGGTTCTGAGTAGTTTGTGCAGAGATTTGTGCAGTTTTTGAAGAGATTTGTTTAGTATGATTCCATGTTAGCATGAAGTATCAAAAACGTACTGAACACTGAATTGAGCCTGTTTTTGAACTCTGTATTAAAAGTAGTAAAAACAGCAAATCCCAGCAGAAAATCAACAAGAATCAGGTACTTCCTTCATATTCAAGTAGTTCTGAGTAGTTTGTGCAGAGATTTGTGTAGTTTTTGATGAGATTTGTGCAGTTTGATTGCATGTTAGCATGAAGTGTTAAAAACGCACTGAACGCTGAATTGAGCCTGTTTTTGAACTCTGTATTAATAGTGAAAACAGCAAATCCCAGCAGAAAATCAACAGAAATCATGTAGTTCCTTCATATTCAAATAGTTCTGAGTAGTTTGTGCAGAGATTTGTGCAGTTTGATTTCTTTTCAAGTTTACTAGTCATAAACGCACTCAATGCTGAATTGAGCCTGTTTTTGAACTCTGTAGTAAAAGTAGTGAAATAAGCAAATCCCATTAGAAAATCAACAGGAATCATGTAGTTCCTTCATATTCAAGTAGCTTTTATTAGTTTGTGCAGAGATTTGTGCAGTTTTTGAAGAGATTTGTGCAGTTTGACTGCACTTCAAGTTTATGTGTAATAAAGGCACTCAACGCTGAATTGAGCCTGTTTTTAAACTTTGCATTAAATGTAGTGAAATCATTAAATCCCAGCAGAAAATCAACTGGAATCATGTAGTCCCTTCATATTCAAGTAGTTCTGAGTAGTTTGTGCAGAGATTTGTGCAGTTTTTGAAGAGATTTGTTTAGTTTGATTGCATGTTAGCATGAAGTGTTAAAAACGCACTGAACGCTGAATTGAGCCTGTTTTTGAACTCTCTATTAAAAGTAGTGAAAACAGCAAATCCCAGCAGAAAATCAACAGGAATCATGTAGTTCCTTCATATTCAAGTTGTTCTGAGTAGTTTGTGCAGAGATTTGTGTAGTTTTTGATGAGATTTGTGCAGTTTGATTGCATGGTAGCATGAAGTATCAAAAACCCACTGAACGCTGAATTGAGCCTGTTTTTGAACTCTGTATTAAATGTAGTGAAATCATTAAATCCGGGAAGAAAATCAGCATGAATCATGTAGTTCCTTCATATTCAAGTAGTTTTTAGTAGTTTGTGCAGAGATTTGTGTAGTTTTTGAAGAGATTTGTGCAGTTTGACTGCACTTCAAGTTTATGTGTCATAAAGGCACTGAACGCTGAATTGAGCCTGTTTTTGAACTCTGTATTAAATATAGTGAAATCATTAAATCCCAGCAGAAAATCAACGAGAATCATGTATTCCCTTCATATTCAAGTAGTTCTCAGTAGTTTGTGCAGAGATTTGTGTAGTTTTTGATGAGATTTGTGCAGTTTGATTGCAGTTAGCATGAAGTATGAAAAACGCACTGAACGCTGAATTGAGCCTGTTTTTGAACTCTGTATTAAATGTAGTGAAATCATTAAATCCCAGAAGAAAATCAACAGGAATCATGTAGTTCCTTCATATTCAAGTAGTTTTTAGTAGTTTCTGCAGAGATTTGTGTAGTTTTTGAAGAGATTTGTGCAGTTTGACTGCACTTCAAGTTGATGTGTCATAAAGGCACTCAACGCTGAATTGAGCCTGTTTTTGAACTTTGTATTAAATGTAGTGAAAACAGCAAATCCCAGCAGAAAATCAACAGGAATCATATAGTCCCTTCATATTCAAGTAGTTCTGAGTAGTTTGTGCAGAGATTTGTGTAGATTTCGAAGAGATTTGTGCAGTGTGATTGTATGTTACCATGAAGTATCAGAAACGCACTCAACGTTGGATTGAACATGTTTTTGAACTCTGTATTAAATGTAGTGAAATCATTAAATCCCAGCAGAAAATCAACAGGAATCATGTAGTTCCTTCATATTCAAGTGGTTCTGAGTAGTTTGTGCAGAGATTTGTGTAGTTTTTGAAAAGATTTGTGCAGTTTGACTGCACTTCAAGTTTATGTGTCATAAAGGCACTGAACGCTGAATTGAGCCTGTTTTTGAACTCTGTATTAAAAGTAGTGAAAACAGCAAATCCCAGCAGAAAATCAACAAGAATCAGGTACTTCCTTCATATTCAAGTAGTTCTGAGTAGTTTGTGCAGAGATTTGTGTAGTTTTTGATGAGATTTGTGCAGTTTGTTTGCATGTTAGCATGAAGTGTTAAGAACGCACTGAATGCTGAATTGAGCCTGTTTTTGAACTCTCTATTAAAAGTAGTGAAAACAGCAAATCCCAGCAGAAAATCAACAGGAATCATGTAGTTCCTTCATATTCAAGTTGTTCTGAGTAGTTTGTGCAGAGATTTGTGTAGTTTTTGATGAGATTTGTGCAGTTTGATTGCATGTTAGCATGAAGTATCAAAAACGCACTGAACGCTGAATTGAGCCTGTTTTTGAACTCTGTATTAAATGTAGTGAAATCATTAAATCCCAGAAGAAAATCAACAGGAATCATGTAGATCCTTCATATTCAAGTTGTTCTGAGTAGTTTGTGCAGAGATTTGTGTAGTTTTTGATGAGATTTGTGCAGTTTGATTTCATTTCAAGTTGGTTAGTCATAAACGCACTCAATGCTGAATTGAGCCTGTTTTTGAACTTTGTATTAAATGTAGTGAAAACACCAATTCCCAGCAGAAAATCAACGGGAATCATGTAGTCCCTTCATATTCAAGTAGTTCTGAGTAGTTTGTGCAGAGATTTGTGTAGTTTTTGATGAGATTTGTGCAGTTTGATTGCATGGTAGCATGAAGTATCAAAAACCCACTGAACGCTGAATTGAGCCTGTTTTTGAACTCTGTATTAAAAGTAGTGAAAACAGCAAATCCCAGCAGAAAATCAACAGGAATCATGTAGTTCCGTCATATTCAAGTAGTTCTGAGTAGTTTGTGCAGAGATTTGTGTAGTTTTTGATGAGATTTGTGCAGTTTGATTGCATGTTAGCATGAAGTATCAAAAACGCACTGAACGCTGAATTGAGCCTGTTTTTGAACTCTGTATTAAATGTAGTGAAATCATTAAATCCGGGAAGAAAATCAGCATGAATCATGTAGTTCCTTCATATTCAAGTAGTTTTTAGTAGTTTGTGCAGAGATTTGTGTAGTTTTTGAAGAGATTTGTGCAGTTTGATTGCATGTTAGCATGAAGTATCAAAAACGCACTGAACGCTGAATTGAGCCTGTTTTTGAACTCTGTATTAAATGTAGTGAAATCATTAAATCCGGGAAGAAAATCAGCATGAATCATGTAGTTCCTTCATATTCAAGTAGTTTTTAGTAGTTTGTGCAGAGATTTGTGTAGTTTTTGAAGAGATTTGTGCAGTTTGACTGCACTTCAAGTTTATGTGTCATAAAGGCACTGAACGCTGAATTGAGCCTGTTTTTGAACTCTGTATTAAATATAGTGAAATCATTAAATCCCAGCAGAAAATCAACGAGAATCATGTATTCCCTTCATATTCAAGTAGTTCTCAGTAGTTTGTGCAGAGATTTGTGTAGTTTTTGATGAGATTTGTGCAGTTTGATTGCAGTTAGCATGAAGTATGAAAAACGCACTGAACGCTGAATTGAGCCTGTTTTTGAACTCTGTATTAAATGTAGTGAAATCATTAAATCCCAGAAGAAAATCAACAGGAATCATGTAGTTCCTTCATATTCAAGTAGTTTTTAGTAGTTTCTGCAGAGATTTGTGTAGTTTTTGAAGAGATTTGTGCAGTTTGACTGCACTTCAAGTTGATGTGTCATAAAGGCACTCAACGCTGAATTGAGCCTGTTTTTGAACTTTGTATTAAATGTAGTGAAAACAGCAAATCCCAGCAGAAAATCAACAGGAATCATATAGTCCCTTCATATTCAAGTAGTTCTGAGTAGTTTGTGCAGAGATTTGTGTAGATTTCGAAGAGATTTGTGCAGTGTGATTGTATGTTACCATGAAGTATCAGAAACGCACTCAACGTTGGATTGAACATGTTTTTGAACTCTGTATTAAATGTAGTGAAATCATTAAATCCCAGCAGAAAATCAACAGGAATCATGTAGTTCCTTCATATTCAAGTGGTTCTGAGTAGTTTGTGCAGAGATTTGTGTAGTTTTTGAAAAGATTTGTGCAGTTTGACTGCACTTCAAGTTTATGTGTCATAAAGGCACTGAACGCTGAATTGAGCCTGTTTTTGAACTCTGTATTAAAAGTAGTGAAAACAGCAAATCCCAGCAGAAAATCAACAAGAATCAGGTACTTCCTTCATATTCAAGTAGTTCTGAGTAGTTTGTGCAGAGATTTGTGTAGTTTTTGATGAGATTTGTGCAGTTTGTTTGCATGTTAGCATGAAGTGTTAAGAACGCACTGAATGCTGAATTGAGCCTGTTTTTGAACTCTCTATTAAAAGTAGTGAAAACAGCAAATCCCAGCAGAAAATCAACAGGAATCATGTAGTTCCTTCATATTCAAGTTGTTCTGAGTAGTTTGTGCAGAGATTTGTGTAGTTTTTGATGAGATTTGTGCAGTTTGATTGCATGTTAGCATGAAGTATCAAAAACGCACTGAACGCTGAATTGAGCCTGTTTTTGAACTCTGTATTAAATGTAGTGAAATCATTAAATCCCAGAAGAAAATCAACAGGAATCATGTAGATCCTTCATATTCAAGTTGTTCTGAGTAGTTTGTGCAGAGATTTGTGTAGTTTTTGATGAGATTTGTGCAGTTTGATTTCATTTCAAGTTGGTTAGTCATAAACGCACTCAATGCTGAATTGAGCCTGTTTTTGAACTTTGTATTAAATGTAGTGAAAACACCAATTCCCAGCAGAAAATCAACGGGAATCATGTAGTCCCTTCATATTCAAGTAGTTCTGAGTAGTTTGTGCAGAGATTTGTGTAGTTTTTGATGAGATTTGTGCAGTTTGATTGCATGGTAGCATGAAGTATCAAAAACCCACTGAACGCTGAATTGAGCCTGTTTTTGAACTCTGTATTAAAAGTAGTGAAAACAGCAAATCCCAGCAGAAAATCAACAGGAATCATGTAGTTCCGTCATATTCAAGTAGTTCTGAGTAGTTTGTGCAGAGATTTGTGTAGTTTTTGATGAGATTTGTGCAGTTTGATTGCATGTTAGCATGAAGTATCAAAAACGCACTGAACGCTGAATTGAGCCTGTTTTTGAACTCTGTATTAAATGTAGTGAAATCATTAAATCCGGGCAGAAAATCAACATGAATCATGTAGTTCCTTCATATTCAAGTAGTTTTTAGTAGTTTGTGCAGAGATTTGTGTAGTTTTTGAAGAGATTTGTGCAGTTTGACTGCACTTCAAGTTTATGTGTCATAAAGGCACTGAACGCTTAATTGAGCCTGTTTTTGAACTCTGTATTAAATGTAAAGAAATCATTAAATCCCAGCAGAAAATCAACGAGAATCATGTATTCCCTTCATATTCAAGTTGTTCTGAGTAGTTTGTGCAGAGATTTGTGTAGTTTTTGATGAGATTTGTGCAGTTTGATTTCATTTCAAGTTGGTTAGTCATAAACGCACTCAATGCTGAATTGAGCCTGTTTTTGAACTTTGTATTAAATGTAGTGAAAACACCAATTCCCGGCAGAAAATCAACGGGAATCATGTAGTCCCTTCATATTCAAGTAGTTCTGAGTAGTTTGTGCAGAGATTTGTGTAGTTTTTGATGAGATTTGTGGAGTTTGATTGCAGTTAGCATGAAGTATCAAAAACGCACTGAACGCTGAATTGAGCCTGTTTTTGAACTGTCTATTAAAAGTAGTGAAAACAGCAAATCCCAGCAGAAAATCAACAGGAATCATGTAGTTCCTTCATATTCAAGTTGTTCTGAGTAGTTTGTGCAGAAATTTGTGTAGTTTTTGATGAGATTTGTGCAGTTTGATTGCATGGTAGAATGAAGTATCAAAAACCCACTGAACGCTGAATTGAGCCTGTTTTTGAACTCTGTATTAAAAGTAGTGAAAACAGCAAATCCCAGCAGAAAATCAACAGGAATCATGTAGTTCCGTCATATTCAAGTAGTTCTGAGTAGTTTGTGCAGAGATTTGTGTAGTTTTTGATGAGATTTGTGCAGTTTGATTGCATGTTAGCATGAAGTATCAAAAACGCACTGAACGCTGAATTGAGCCTGTTTTTGAACTCTGTATTAAATGTAGTAAAATCATTAAATCCGGGAAGAAAATCAGCATGAATCATGTAGTTCCTTCATATTCAAGTAGTTTTTAGTAGTTTGTGCAGAGATTTGTGTAGTTTTTGAAGAGATTTGTGCAGTTTGACTGCACTTCAAGTTTATGTATCATAAAGGCACTGAACGCTGAATTGAGCCTGTTTTTGAACTCTGTATTAAATGTAGTGAAATCATTAAATCCCAGCAGAAAATCAACGAGAATCATGTATTCCCTTCATATTCAAGTAGTTCTGAGTAGTTTGTGCAGAGATTTGTGTAGTTTTTGATGAGATTTGTGCAGTTTGATTGCAGTTAGCATGAAGTATCAAAAACGCACTGAACGCTGAATTGAGCCTGTTTTTGAACTCTGTATTAAATGTAGTGAAATCATTAAATCCCAGAAGAAAATCAACAGGAATCATGTAGTTCCTTCATATTCAAGTAGTTTTTAGTAGTTTCTGCAGAGATTTGTGTAGTTTTTGAAGAGATTTGTGCAGTTTGACTGCACTTCAAGTTGATGTGTCATAAAGGCACTCAACGCTGAATTGAGCCTGTTTTTGAACTTTGTATTAAATGTAGTGAAAACAACAAATCCCAGCAGAAAATCAACAGGAATCATATAGTCCCTTCATATTCAAGTAGTTCTGAGTAGTTTGTGCAGAGATTTGTGTAGATTTCGAAGAGATTTGTGCAGTGTGATTGTATGTTACCATGAAGTATCAGAAACGCACTCAACGTTGGATTGAACATGTTTTTGAACTCTGTATTAAATGTAGTGAAATCATTAAATCCCAGCAGAAAATCAACAGGAATCATGTAGTTCCTTCATATTCAAGTGGTTCTGAGCAGTTTGTGCAGAGATTTGTGTAGTTTTTGAAAAGATTTGTGCAGTTTGACTGCACTTCAAGTTTATGTGTCATAAAGGCACTGAACGCTGAATTGAGCCTGTTTTTGAACTCTGTATTAAAAGTAGTGAAAACAGCAAATCCCAGCAGAAAATCAACAGGAATCATGTAGTTCCTTCATATTCAAGTTGTTCTGAGTAGTTTGTGCAGAGATTTGTGTAGTTTTTGATGAGATTTGTGCAGTTTGATTGCAGTTAGCATGAAGTATCAAAAACACACTGAACGCTGAATTGAGCCTGTTTTTGAACTCTGTATTAAATGTAGTGAAATCATTAAATCCCAGAAGAAAATCAACAGGAATCATGTAGTTCCTTCATATTCAAGTAGTTTTTAGTAGTTTCTGCAGAGATTTGTGTAGTTTTTGAAGCGATTTGTGCAGTTTGACTGCACTTCAAGTTGATGTGTCATAAAGGCACTCAACGCTGAATTGAGCCTGTTTTTGAACTTTGTATTAAATGTAGTGAAAACAGCAAATCCCAGCAGAAAATCAACAGGAATCATATAGTCCCTTCATATTCAAGTAGTTCTGAGTAGTTTGTGCAGAGATTTGTGTAGATTTTGAAGAGATTTGTGCAGTGTGATTGTATGTTACCATGAAGTATCAGAAACGCACTCAACGCTGGATTGAACATGTTTTTGAACTCTGTATTAAATGTAGTGAAATCATTAAATCCCAGCAGAAAATCAACAGGAATCATGTAGTTCCTTCATATTCAAGTTGTTCTGAGTAGTTTGTGCAGAGATTTGTGTAGTTTTTGATGAGATTTGTGCAGTTTGGTTGCAGTTAGCATGAAGTATCAAAAACGCACTGAACGCTGAATTGAGCCTGTTTTTGAACTCTATATTAAATGTAGTGAAATCATTAAATCCCAGCAGAAAATCAACGAGAATCATGTATTCCCTTCATATTCAAGTAGTTCTGAGTAGTTTGTGCAGAGATTTGTGTAGTTTTTGATGAGATTTGTGCAGTTTGATTGCAGTTAGCATGAAGTATCAAAAACGCACTGAACGCTGAATTGAGCCTGTTTTTGAACTCTCTATTAAAAGTAGTGAAAACAGCAAATCCCAGCAGAAAATCAACAGGAATCATGTAGTTCCTTCATATTCAAGTTGTTCTGAGTAGTTTGTGCAGAGATTTGTGTAGTTTTTGATGAGATTTGTGCAGTTTGATTGCATGGTAGCATGAAGTATCAAAAACCCACTGAACGCTGAATTGAGCCTGTTTTTGAACTCTGTATTAAAAGTAGTGAAAACAGCAAATCCCAGCAGAAAATCAACAGGAATCATGTAGTTCCCTCATATTCAAGTTGTTCTGAGTAGTTTGTGCAGAGATTTGTGTAGTTTTTGATGAGATTTGTGCAGTTTGATTGCATGTTAGCATGAAGTATCAAAAACGCACTGAACGCTGAATTGAGCCTGTTTTTGAACTCTGTATTAAAAGTAGTAAAAACAGCAAATCCCAGCAGAAAATCAACGAGAATCATGTATTCCCTTCATATTCAAGTAGTTCTGAGTAGTTTGTGCAGAGATTGGTGTAGATTTTGATGAGATTTGTGCAGTTTGATTGCATGTTAGCATGAAGTGTCAAAAACGCACTGAACGCTGAATTGAGCCTGTTTTTGAACTCTGTATTAAAAGTAGTGAAAACAGCAAATCCCAGCAGAAAATCAACAAGAATCAGGTACTTCCTTCATATTCAAGTAGTTCTGAGTAGTTTGTGCAGAGATTTGTGTAGTTTTTGAAGAGATTTGTGCAGTTTGACTGCACTTCAAGTTTATGTGTCATAAAGGCACTGAACGCTGAATTGAGCCTGTTTTTGAACTCTGTATTAAATGTAGTGAAATCATTAAATCCGGGCAGAAAATCAACATGAATCATGTAGTTCCTTCATATTCAAGTTGTTCTGAGTAGTTTGTGCAGAGATTTGTGTAGTTTTTGATGAGATTTGTGCAGTTTGATTGCAGTTAGCATGAAGTATCAAAAACGCACTGAACGCTGAATTGAGCCTGTTTTTGAACTCTGTATTAAATGTAGTGAAATCATTAAATCCCAGAAGAAAATCAACAGGAATCATGTAGTTCCTTCATATTCAAGTAGTTTTTAGTAGTTTCTGCAGAGATTTGTGTAGTTTTTGAAGCGATTTGTGCAGTTTCACTGCACTTCAAGTTGATGTGTCATAAAGGCACTCAACGCTGAATTGAGCCTGTTTTTGAACTTTGTATTAAATGTAGTGAAAACAGCAAATCCCAGCAGAAAATCAACAGGAATCATATAGTCCCTTCATATTCAAGTAGTTCTGAGTAGTTTGTGCAGAGATTTGTGTAGATTTCGAAGAGATTTGTGCAGTGTGATTGTATGTTACCATGAAGTATCAGAAACGCACTCAACGCTGGATTGAACATGTTTTTGAACTCTGTATTAAATGTAGTGAAATCATTAAATCCCAGCAGAAAATCAACGAGAATCATGTATTCCCTTCATATTCAAGTAGTTCTGAGTAGTTTGTGCAGAGATTTGTGTAGTTTTTGATGAGATTTGTGCAGTTTGATTGCAGTTAGCATGAACTATCAAATACGCACTGAACGCTGAATTGAGCCTGTTTTTGAACTCTCTATTAAAAGTAGTGAAATCATTAAATCCCAGCAGAAAATCAACGAGAATCATGTAGTTCCTTCATATTCAAGTAGTTCTGAGTAGTTTGTGCAGAGATTTGTGTAGTTTTTGATGAGATTTGTGCAGTTTGATTGCATGTTAGCATGAAGTATCAAAAACGCACTGAACGCTGAATTGAGCCTGTTTTTGAACTTTGTATTAAATGTAGTGAAAACAACAATTCCCAGTAGAAAATCAACGGGAATCATGTAGTCCCTTCATATTCAAGTAGTTCTGAGTAGTTTGTGCAGAGATTTGTGTAGTTTTTGATGAGATTTGTGCAGTTTGATTTCATGTTAGCATGAAGTATCAAAAACGCACTGAACGCTGAATTGAGCCTGTTTTTGAACTCTGTATTAAATGTAGTGAAATCATTAAATCCGGGCAGAAAATCAACATGAATCATGTAGTTCCTTCATATTCAAGTAGTTTTTAGTAGTTTGTGCAGAGATTTGTGTAGTTTTTGAAGAGATTTGTGCAGTTTGACTGCACTTCAAGTTTATGTGTCATAAAGGCACTGAACGCTGAATTGAGCCTGTTTTTGAACTCTGTATTAAAAGTAGTGAAAACAACAAATCCCAGCAGAAAATCAACAGGAATCATGTTGTTCCGTCATATTCAAGTTGTTCTGAGTAGTTTGTGCAGAGATTTGTGTAGTTTTTGATGAGATTTGTGCAGTTTGATTGCATGTTAGCATGAAGTGTTAAAAACGCACTGAACGCTGAATTGAGCCTGTTTTTGAACTCTGTATTAAAAGTAGTGAAAACAGCAAATCCCAGCAGAAAATCAACAGGAATCATGTAGTTCCTTCATATTCAAGTAGTTCTGAGTAGTTTGTGCAGAGAATTGTGTTGTTTTTGAAGATATTTGTGCAGTTTGACTGCACTTCAAGTTTATGTGTCATAAAGGCACTCAACGCTGAATTGAGCCTGTTTTTCAACTCTGTATTAAATGTAGTGAAATCATTAAATCCGGGCAGAAAATCAACATGAATCATGTAGTTCCTTCATATTCAAGTAGTTTTTAGTAGTTTCTGCAGAGATTTGTGTAGTTTTTGAAGAGATTTGTGCAGTTTGACTGCACTTCAAGTTTATGTGTCATAATGGCACTGAACGCTGAATTGAGCCTGTTTTTGAACTCTGTATTAAAAGTAGTGAAAACAGCAAATCCCAGCAGAAAATCAACAGGAATCATGTAGTTCCTTCATATTCAAGTAGTTCTGAGTAGTTTGTGCAGAGAATTGTGTAGTTTTTGAAGATATTTGTGCAGTTTGACTGCACTTCAAGTTTATGTGTCATAAAGGCACTGAACGCTGAATTGAGCCTGTTTTTGAACTCTGTATTAAAAGTAGTGAAAACAGCAAATCCCAGCAGAAAATCAACAGGAATCATGTTGTTCCGTCATATTCAAGTTGTTCTGAGTAGTTTGTGCAGAGATTTGTGTAGTTTTTGATGAGATTTGTGCAGTTTGATTGCATGTTAGCATGAAGTGTTAAAAACGCACTGAACGCTGAATTGAGCCTGTTTTTGAACTCTGTATTAAAAGTAGTGAAAACAGCAAATCCCAGCAGAAAATCAACAGGAATCATGTAGTTCCTTCATATTCAAGTAGTTCTGAGTAGTTTGTGCAGAGAATTGTGTAGTTTTTGAAGATATTTGTGCAGTTTGACTGCACTTCAAGTTTATGTGTCATAAAGGCACTCAACGCTGAATTGAGCCTGTTTTTCAACTCTGTATTAAATGTAGTGAAATCATTAAATCCGGGCAGAAAATCAACATGAATCATGTAGTTCCTTCATATTCAAGTAGTTTTTAGTAGTTTCTGCAGAGATTTGTGTAGTTTTTGAAGAGATTTGTGCAGTTTGACTGCACTTCAAGTTTATGTGTCATAATGGCACTGAACGCTGAATTGAGCCTGTTTTTGAACTCTGTATTAAAAGTAGTGAAAACAGCAAATCCCAGCAGAAAATCAACAGGAATCATGTAGTTCCTTCATATTCAAGTTGTTCTGAGTAGTTTGTGCAGAGAATTGTGTAGTTTTTGAAGATATTTGTGCAGTTTGACTGCACTTCAAGTTTATGTGTCATAAAGGCACTGAACGCTGAATTGAGCCTGTTTTTGAACTCTGTATTAAAAGTAGTAAAAACAGCAAATCCCAGCAGAAAATCAACGAGAATCATGTATTCCCTTCATATTCAAGTAGTTCTGAGTAGTTTGTGCAGAGATTTGTGTAGTTTTTGATGAGATTTGTGCAGTTTGATTGCATGTTAGCATGAAGTGTCAAAAACGCACTGAACGCTGAATTGAGCCTGTTTTTGAACTCTGTATTAAAAGTAGTGAAAACAGCAAATCCCAGCAGAAAATCAACAAGAATCAGGTACTTCCTTCATATTCAAGTAGTTCTGAGTAGTTTGTGCAGAGAATTGTGTAGTTTTTGAAGATATTTGTGCAGTTTGACTGCACTTCAAGTTTATGTGTCATAAAGGCACTGAACGCTGAATTGAGCCTGTTTTTGAACTCTGTATTAAATGTAGTGAAATCATTAAATCCGGGCAGAAAATCAACATGAATCATGTAGTTCCTTCATATTCAAGTTGTTCTGAGTAGTTTGTGCAGAGATTTGTGTAGTTTTTGATGAGATTTGTGCAGTTTGATTGCAGTTAGCATGAAGTATCAAAAACGCACTGAACGCTGAATTGAGCCTGTTTTTGAACTCTGTATTAAAAGTAGTGAAAACAGCAAATCCCAGCAGAAAATCAACAGGAATCATGTAGTTCCTTCATATTCAAGTTGTTCTGAGTAGTTTGTGCAGAGATTTGTGTAGTTTTTGATGAGATTTGTGCAGTTTGATTGCATGTTAGCATGAAGTATCAAAAACGCACTGAACGCTGAATTGAGCCTGTTTTTGAACTTTGTATTAAATGTAGTGAAAACAACAATTCCCAGTAGAAAATCAACGGGAATCATGTAGTCCCTTCATATTCAAGTAGTTCTGAGTAGTTTGTGCAGAGATTTGTGTAGTTTTTGATGAGATTTGTGCAGTTTGATTGCATGTTAGCATGAAGTATCAAAAACGCACTGAACGCTGAATTGAGCCTGTTTTTGAACTCTGTATTAAATGTAGTGAAATCATTAAATCCGGGCAGAAAATCAACATGAATCATGTAGTTCCTTCATATTCAAGTAGTTTTTAGTAGTTTGTGCAGAGATTTGTGTAGTTTTTGAAGAGATTTGTGCAGTTTGACTGCACTTCAAGTTGATGTGTCATAAAGGCACTCAACGCTGAATTGAGCCTGTTTTTGAACTCTGTATTAAAAGTAGTGAAAACAGCAAATCCCAGCAGAAAATCAACAGGAATCATGTAGTTCCGTCATATTCAAGTTGTTCTGAGTAGTTTGTGCAGAGATTTGTGTAGTTTTTGATGAGATTTGTGCAGTTTGGTTGCATGTTAGCATGAAGTGTTAAAAACGCACTGAACGCTGAATTGAGCCTGTTTTTGAACTTTGTATTAAATGTAGTGAAAACAACAATTCCCAGTAGAAAATCAACGGGAATCATGTAGTCCCTTCATATTCAAGTAGTTCTGAGTAGTTTGTGCAGAGATTTGTGTAGTTTTTGAAGAGATTTGTGCAGTTTGATTGCATATTAGCATGAAGTATCAAAAACGCACTGAACGCTGAATTGAGCCTGTTTTTGAACTCTGTATTAAAAGTAGTAAAAACAGCAAATCCCAGCAGAAAATCAACGAGAATCATGTATTCCCTTCATATTCAAGTAGTTCTGAGTAGTTTGTGCAGAGATTGGTGTAGATTTTGATGAGATTTGTGCAGTTTGATTGCATGTTAGCATGAAGTGTCAAAAACGCACTGAACGCTGAATTGAGCCTGTTTTTGAACTCTGTATTAAAAGTAGTGAAAACAGCAAATCCCAGCAGAAAATCAACATGAATCATGTAGTTCCTTCATATTCAAGTGGTTCTGAGTAGTTTTTGCAGAGATTTGTGTAGTTTTTGAAGAGATTTGTTCAGTTTGACTGCACTTCAAGTTTATGTGTCATAATGGCACTGAACGCTGAATTGAGCCTGTTTTTGAACTCTGTATTAAAAGTAGTGAAAACAGCAAATCCCAGCAGAAAATCAACAGGAATCATGTAGTTCCTTCATATTCAAGTTGTTCTGAGTAGTTTGTGCAGAGATTTGTGTAGTTTTTGATGAGATTTGTGCAGTTTGATTGCAGTTAGCATGAAGTATCAAAAACGCACTGAACGCTGAATTGAGCCTGTTTTTGAACTCTGTATTAAATGTAGTGAAATCATTAAATCCCAGCAGAAAATCAACAAGAATCAGGTACTTCCTTCATATTCAAGTAGTTCTGAGTAGTTTGTGCAGAGATTTGTGTAGTTTTTGATGAGATTTGTGCAGTTTGATTTCATTTCAAGTTGATGAGTCACAAACGCACCCAATGCTGAATTGAGCCTGTTTTTGAACTTTCTATTAAAATTAACGAAATCAGCAAATCCCTGCGAAAAATCAACAAGCATCATGTAGTTCCTTCATATTCAAGTAGTTCTGAGTAGTTTGTGCAGAGATTTGTGCAGTTTTTGATGAGATTTGTGCAGTTTGATTGCATTTTAGCATGAAGTGTTAAAAACGCACTGAACGCTGAATTGAGCCTATTTTTGAACTCTGTATTGAATGTAAGGAAATCATTAAATCCCAGAAGAAAATCAACAGGAATCATGTAGTTCCTTCATATTCAAGTGGTTCTGAGTAGTTTGTGCAGAGATTTGTGCAGTTTTTGAAGAGATTTGTTTAGTATGATTCCATGTTAGCATGAAGTATCAAAAACGTACTGAACACTGAATTGAGCCTGTTTTTGAACTCTCTATTAAAAGTAGTGAAAACAGCAAATCCCAGCAGAAAATCAACAGGAATCATGTAGTTCCTTCATATTCAAGTTGTTCTGAGTAGTTTGTGCAGAGATTTGTGTAGTTTTTGAAGAGATTTGTGCAATTTGACTGCACTTCAAGTTTATGTGTCATAAAGGCACTCAACGCTGAATTGAGCCTGTTTTTCAACTCTGTATTAAATGTAGTGAAATCATTAAATCCGGGCAGAAAATCAACATGAATCATGTAGTTCCTTCATATTCAAGTAGTTTTTAGTAGTTTCTGCAGAGATTTGTGTAGTTTTTGAAGAGATTTGTGCAGTTTGACTGCACTTCAAGTTTATGTGTCATAAAGGCACTGAACGCTGAATTGAGCCTGTTTTTGAACTCTGTATTAAAAGTAGTAAAAACAGCAAATCCCAGCAGAAAATCAACGAGAATCATGTATTCCCTTCATATTCAAGTAGTTCTGAGTAGTTTGTGCAGAGATTGGTGTAGATTTTGATGAGATTTGTGCAGTTTGATTGCATGTTAGCATGAAGTGTCAAAAACGCACTGAACGCTGAATTGAGCCTGTTTTTGAACTCTGTATTAAAAGTAGTGAAAACAGCAAATCCCAGCAGAAAATCAACAAGAATCAGGTACTTCCTTCATATTCAAGTAGTTCTGAGTAGTTTGTGCAGAGATTTGTGTAGTTTTTGAAGAGATTTGTGCAGTTTGACTGCACTTCAAGTTTATGTGTCATAAAGGCACTGAACGCTGAATTGAGCCTGTTTTTGAACTCTGTATTAAATGTAGTGAAATCATTAAATCCGGGCAGAAAATCAACATGAATCATGTAGTTCCTTCATATTCAAGTTGTTCTGAGTAGTTTGTGCAGAGATTTGTGTAGTTTTTGATGAGATTTGTGCAGTTTGATTGCAGTTAGCATGAAGTATCAAAAACGCACTGAACGCTGAATTGAGCCTGTTTTTGAACTCTGTATTAAATGTAGTGAAATCATTAAATCCCAGAAGAAAATCAACAGGAATCACGTAGTTCCTTCATATTCAAGTAGTTTTTAGTAGTTTCTGCAGAGATTTGTGTAGTTTTTGAAGCGATTTGTGCAGTTTCACTGCACTTCAAGTTGATGTGTCATAAAGGCACTCAACGCTGAATTGAGCCTGTTTTTGAACTTTGTATTAAATGTAGTGAAAACAGCAAATCCCAGCAGAAAATCAACAGGAATCATATAGTCCCTTCATATTCAAGTAGTTCTGAGTAGTTTGTGCAGAGATTTGTGTAGATTTCGAAGAGATTTGTGCAGTGTGATTGTATGTTACCATGAAGTATCAGAAACGCACTCAACGCTGGATTGAACATGTTTTTGAACTCTGTATTAAATGTAGTGAAATCATTAAATCCCAGCAGAAAATCAACGAGAATCATGTATTCCCTTCATATTCAAGTAGTTCTGAGTAGTTTGTGCAGAGATTTGTGTAGTTTTTGATGAGATTTGTGCAGTTTGATTGCAGTTAGCATGAACTATCAAATACGCACTGAACGCTGAATTGAGCCTGTTTTTGAACTCTCTATTAAAAGTAGTGAAAACAGCAAATCCCAGCAGAAAATCAACAGGAATCATGTAGTTCCTTCATATTCAAGTTGTTCTGAGTAGTTTGTGCAGAGATTTGTGTAGTTTTTGATGAGATTTGTGCAGTTTGATTGCATGTTAGCATGAAGTGTTAAAAACGCACTGAACGCTGAATTGAGCCTGTTTTTGAACTCTGTATTAAAAGTAGTGAAAACAGCAAATCCCAGCAGAAAATCAACATGAATCATGTAGTTCCTTCATATTCAAGTAGTTTTTAGTAGTTTGTGCAGAGATTTGTGTAGTTTTTGAAGAGATTTGTGCAGTTTGACTGCACTTCAAGTTGATGTGTCATAAAGGCACTCAACGCTGAATTGAGCCTGTTTTTGAACTCTGTATTAAAAGTAGTGAAAACAGCAAATCCCAGCAGAAAATCAACAGGAATCATGTAGTTCCGTCATATTCAAGTTGTTCTGAGTAGTTTGTGCAGAGATTTGTGTAGTTTTTGATGAGATTTGTGCAGTTTGGTTGCATGTTAGCATGAAGTGTTAAAAACGCACTGAACGCTGAATTGAGCCTGTTTTTGAACTTTGTATTAAATGTAGTGAAAACAACAATTCCCAGTAGAAAATCAACGGGAATCATGTAGTCCCTTCATATTCAAGTAGTTCTGAGTAGTTTGTGCAGAGATTTGTGTAGTTTTTGAAGAGATTTGTGCAGTTTGATTGCATATTAGCATGAAGTATCAAAAACGCACTGAACGCTGAATTGAGCCTGTTTTTGAACTCTGTATTAAAAGTAGTAAAAACAGCAAATCCCAGCAGAAAATCAACGAGAATCATGTATTCCCTTCATATTCAAGTAGTTCTGAGTAGTTTGTGCAGAGATTGGTGTAGATTTTGATGAGATTTGTGCAGTTTGATTGCATGTTAGCATGAAGTGTCAAAAACGCACTGAACGCTGAATTGAGCCTGTTTTTGAACTCTGTATTAAAAGTAGTGAAAACAGCAAATCCCAGCAGAAAATCAACATGAATCATGTAGTTCCTTCATATTCAAGTGGTTCTGAGTAGTTTTTGCAGAGATTTGTGTAGTTTTTGAAGAGATTTGTTCAGTTTGACTGCACTTCAAGTTTATGTGTCATAATGGCACTGAACGCTGAATTGAGCCTGTTTTTGAACTCTGTATTAAAAGTAGTGAAAACAGCAAATCCCAGCAGAAAATCAACAGGAATCATGTAGTTCCTTCATATTCAAGTTGTTCTGAGTAGTTTGTGCAGAGATTTGTGTAGTTTTTGATGAGATTTGTGCAGTTTGATTGCAGTTAGCATGAAGTATCAAAAACGCACTGAACGCTGAATTGAGCCTGTTTTTGAACTCTGTATTAAATGTAGTGAAATCATTAAATCCCAGCAGAAAATCAACAAGAATCAGGTACTTCCTTCATATTCAAGTAGTTCTGAGTAGTTTGTGCAGAGATTTGTGTAGTTTTTGATGAGATTTGTGCAGTTTGATTTCATTTCAAGTTGATGAGTCACAAACGCACCCAATGCTGAATTGAGCCTGTTTTTGAACTTTCTATTAAAATTAACGAAATCAGCAAATCCCTGCGAAAAATCAACAAGCATCATGTAGTTCCTTCATATTCAAGTAGTTCTGAGTAGTTTGTGCAGAGATTTGTGCAGTTTTTGATGAGATTTGTGCAGTTTGATTGCATTTTAGCATGAAGTGTTAAAAACGCACTGAACGCTGAATTGAGCCTATTTTTGAACTCTGTATTGAATGTAAGGAAATCATTAAATCCCAGAAGAAAATCAACAGGAATCATGTAGTTCCTTCATATTCAAGTGGTTCTGAGTAGTTTGTGCAGAGATTTGTGCAGTTTTTGAAGAGATTTGTTTAGTATGATTCCATGTTAGCATGAAGTATCAAAAACGTACTGAACACTGAATTGAGCCTGTTTTTGAACTCTCTATTAAAAGTAGTGAAAACAGCAAATCCCAGCAGAAAATCAACAGGAATCATGTAGTTCCTTCATATTCAAGTTGTTCTGAGTAGTTTGTGCAGAGATTTGTGTAGTTTTTGAAGAGATTTGTGCAATTTGACTGCACTTCAAGTTTATGTGTCATAAAGGCACTCAACGCTGAATTGAGCCTGTTTTTCAACTCTGTATTAAATGTAGTGAAATCATTAAATCCGGGCAGAAAATCAACATGAATCATGTAGTTCCTTCATATTCAAGTAGTTTTTAGTAGTTTCTGCAGAGATTTGTGTAGTTTTTGAAGAGATTTGTGCAGTTTGACTGCACTTCAAGTTTATGTGTCATAAAGGCACTGAACGCTGAATTGAGCCTGTTTTTGAACTCTGTATTAAAAGTAGTAAAAACAGCAAATCCCAGCAGAAAATCAACGAGAATCATGTATTCCCTTCATATTCAAGTAGTTCTGAGTAGTTTGTGCAGAGATTGGTGTAGATTTTGATGAGATTTGTGCAGTTTGATTGCATGTTAGCATGAAGTGTCAAAAACGCACTGAACGCTGAATTGAGCCTGTTTTTGAACTCTGTATTAAAAGTAGTGAAAACAGCAAATCCCAGCAGAAAATCAACAAGAATCAGGTACTTCCTTCATATTCAAGTAGTTCTGAGTAGTTTGTGCAGAGATTTGTGTAGTTTTTGAAGAGATTTGTGCAGTTTGACTGCACTTCAAGTTTATGTGTCATAAAGGCACTGAACGCTGAATTGAGCCTGTTTTTGAACTCTGTATTAAATGTAGTGAAATCATTAAATCCGGGCAGAAAATCAACATGAATCATGTAGTTCCTTCATATTCAAGTTGTTCTGAGTAGTTTGTGCAGAGATTTGTGTAGTTTTTGATGAGATTTGTGCAGTTTGATTGCAGTTAGCATGAAGTATCAAAAACGCACTGAACGCTGAATTGAGCCTGTTTTTGAACTCTGTATTAAATGTAGTGAAATCATTAAATCCCAGAAGAAAATCAACAGGAATCACGTAGTTCCTTCATATTCAAGTAGTTTTTAGTAGTTTCTGCAGAGATTTGTGTAGTTTTTGAAGCGATTTGTGCAGTTTCACTGCACTTCAAGTTGATGTGTCATAAAGGCACTCAACGCTGAATTGAGCCTGTTTTTGAACTCTCTATTAAAAGTAGTGAAAACAGCAAATCCCAGCAGAAAATCAACAGGAATCATGTAGTTCCTTCATATTCAAGTTGTTCTGAGTAGTTTGTGCAGAGATTTGTGTAGTTTTTGATGAGATTTGTGCAGTTTGATTGCATGTTAGCATGAAATGTTAAAAACGCACTGAACGCTGAATTGAGCCTGTTTTTGAACTCTGTATTAAAAGTAGTGAAAACAGCAAATCCCAGCAGAAAATCAACAGGAATCATGTAGTTCCTTCATATTCAAGTAGTTTTTAGTAGTTTCTGCAGAGATTTGTGTAGTTTTTGAAGAGATTTGTGCAGTTTGACTGCACTTCAAGTTTATGTGTCATAATGGCACTGAACGCTGAATTGAGCCTGTTTTTGAACTCTGTATTAAAAGTAGTGAAAACAGCAAATCCCAGCAGAAAATCAACAGGAATCATGTAGTTCCTTCATATTCAAGTTGTTCTGAGTAGTTTGTGCAGAGATTTGTGTAGTTTTTGATGAGATTTGTGCAGTTTGATTGCATGTTAGCATGAAGTATCAAAAACGCACTGAACGCTGAATTGAGCCTGTTTTTGAACTTTGTATTAAATGTAGTGAAAACAACAATTCCCAGTAGAAAATCAACGGGAATCATGTAGTCCCTTCATATTCAAGTAGTTCTGAGTAGTTTGTGCAGAGATTTGTGTAGTTTTTGATGAGATTTGTGCAGTTTGATTTCATGTTAGCATGAAGTATCAAAAACGCACTGAACGCTGAATTGAGCCTGTTTTTGAACTCTGTATTAAATGTAGTGAAATCATTAAATCCGGGCAGAAAATCAACATGAATCATGTAGTTCCTTCATATTCAAGTAGTTTTTAGTAGTTTGTGCAGAGATTTGTGTAGTTTTTGAAGAGATTTGTGCAGTTTGACTGCACTTCAAGTTTATGTGTCATAAAGGCACTGAACGCTGAATTGAGCCTGTTTTTGAACTCTGTATTAAAAGTAGTGAAAACAGCAAATCCCAGCAGAAAATCAACAGGAATCATGTTGTTCCGTCATATTCAAGTTGTTCTGAGTAGTTTGTGCAGAGATTTGTGTAGTTTTTGATGAGATTTGTGCAGTTTGATTGCATGTTAGCATGAAGTGTTAAAAACGCACTGAACGCTGAATTGAGCCTGTTTTTGAACTCTGTATTAAAAGTAGTGAAAACAGCAAATCCCAGCAGAAAATCAACAGGAATCATGTAGTTCCTTCATATTCAAGTAGTTCTGAGTAGTTTGTGCAGAGAATTGTGTAGTTTTTGAAGATATTTGTGCAGTTTGACTGCACTTCAAGTTTATGTGTCATAAAGGCACTCAACGCTGAATTGAGCCTGTTTTTCAACTCTGTATTAAATGTAGTGAAATCATTAAATCCGGGCAGAAAATCAACATGAATCATGTAGTTCCTTCATATTCAAGTAGTTTTTAGTAGTTTCTGCAGAGATTTGTGTAGTTTTTGAAGAGATTTGTGCAGTTTGACTGCACTTCAAGTTTATGTGTCATAATGGCACTGAACGCTGAATTGAGCCTGTTTTTGAACTCTGTATTAAAAGTAGTGAAAACAGCAAATCCCAGCAGAAAATCAACAGGAATCATGTAGTTCCTTCATATTCAAGTAGTTTTTAGTAGTTTCTGCAGAGATTTGTGTAGTTTTTGAAGCGATTTGTGCAGTTTCACTGCACTTCAAGTTGATGTGTCATAATGGCACTGAACGCTGAATTGAGCCTGTTTTTGAACTCTGTATTAAAAGTAGTGAAAACAGCAAATCCCAGCAGAAAATCAACAGGAATCATGTAGTTCCTTCATATTCAAGTTGTTCTGAGTAGTTTGTGCAGAGATTTGTGTAGTTTTTGATGAGATTTGTGCAGTTTGATTGCATGTTAGCATGAAGTGTTAAAAACGCACTGAACGCTGAATTGAGCCTGTTTTTGAACTCTGTATTAAAAGTAGTGAAAACAGCAAATCCCAGCAGAAAATCAACAGGAATCATGTAGTTCCTTCATATTCAAGTAGTTCTGAGTAGTTTGTGCAGAGAATTGTGTAGTTTTTGAAGATATTTGTGCAGTTTGACTGCACTTCAAGTTTATGTGTCATAAAGGCACTCAACACTGAATTGAGCCTGTTTTTCAACTCTGTATTAAATGTAGTGAAATCATTAAATCCGGGCAGATAATCAACATGAATCATGTAGTTCCTTCATATTCAAGTAGTTTTTAGTAGTTTCTGCAGAGATTTGTGTAGTTTTTGAAGAGATTTGTGCAGTTTGACTGCACTTCAAGTTTATGTGTCATCATGGCACTGAACGCTGAATTGAGCCTGTTTTTGAACTCTGTATTAAAAGTAGTGAAAACAGCAAATCCCAGCAGAAAATCAACAGGAATCATGTAGTTCCTTCATATTCAAGTAGTTCTGAGTAGTTTGTGCAGAGAATTGTGTAGTTTTTGAAGATATTTGTGCAGTTTGACTGCACTTCAAGTTTATGTGTCATAAAGGCACTGAACGCTGAATTGAGCCTGTTTTTCAACTCTGTATTAAAAGTAGTAAAAACAGCAAATCCCAGCAGAAAATCAACGAGAATCATGTATTCCCTTCATATTCAAGTAGTTCTGAGTAGTTTGTGCAGAGATTTGTGTAGTTTTTGATGAGATTTGTGCAGTTTGATTGCATGTTAGCATGAAGTGTCAAAAACGCACTGAACGCTGAATTGAGCCTGTTTTTGAACTCTGTATTAAAAGTAGTGAAAACAGCAAATCCCAGCAGAAAATCAACAAGAATCAGGTACTTCCTTCATATTCAAGTAGTTCTGAGTAGTTTGTGCAGAGAATTGTGTAGTTTTTGAAGATATTTGTGCAGTTTGACTGCACTTCAAGTTTATGTGTCATAAAGGCACTGAACGCTGAATTGAGCCTGTTTTTGAACTCTGTATTAAATGTAGTGAAATCATTAAATCCGGGCAGAAAATCAACATGAATCATGTAGTTCCTTCATATTCAAGTTGTTCTGAGTAGTTTGTGCAGAGATTTGTGTAGTTTTTGATGAGATTTGTGCAGTTTGATTGCAGTTAGCATGAAGTATCAAAAACGCACTGAACGCTGAATTGAGCCTGTTTTTGAACTCTGTATTAAAAGTAGTGAAAACAGCAAATCCCAGCAGAAAATCAACAGGAATCATGTAGTTCCTTCATATTCAAGTTGTTCTGAGTAGTTTGTGCAGAGATTTGTGTAGTTTTTGATGAGATTTGTGCAGTTTGATTGCATGTTAGCATGAAGTATCAAAAACGCACTGAACGCTGAATTGAGCCTGTTTTTGAACTTTGTATTAAATGTAGTGAAAACAACAATTCCCAGTAGAAAATCAACGGGAATCATGTAGTCCCTTCATATTCAAGTAGTTCTGAGTAGTTTGTGCAGAGATTTGTGTAGTTTTTGATGAGATTTGTGCAGTTTGATTGCATGTTAGCATGAAGTATCAAAAACGCACTGAACGCTGAATTGAGCCTGTTTTTGAACTCTGTATTAAATGTAGTGAAATCATTAAATCCGGGCAGAAAATCAACATGAATCATGTAGTTCCTTCATATTCAAGTAGTTTTTAGTAGTTTGTGCAGAGATTTGTGTAGTTTTTGAAGAGATTTGTGCAGTTTGACTGCACTTCAAGTTTATGTGTCATAAAGGCACTGAACGCTGAATTGAGCCTGTTTTTGAACTCTGTATTAAAAGTAGTGAAAACAGCAAATCCCAGCAGAAAATCAACAGGAATCATGTTGTTCCGTCATATTCAAGTTGTTCTGAGTAGTTTGTGCAGAGATTTGTGTAGTTTTTGATGAGATTTGTGCAGTTTGATTGCATGTTAGCATGAAGTGTTAAAAACGCACTGAACGCTGAATTGAGCCTGTTTTTGAACTCTGTATTAAAAGTAGTGAAAACAGCAAATCCCAGCAGAAAATCAACAGGAATCATGTAGTTCCTTCATATTCAAGTAGTTCTGAGTAGTTTGTGCAGAGAATTGTGTAGTTTTTGAAGATATTTGTGCAGTTTGACTGCACTTCAAGTTTATGTGTCATAAAGGCACTCAACGCTGAATTGAGCCTGGTTTTCAACTCTGTATTAAATGTAGTGAAATCATTAAATCCGGGCAGAAAATCAACATGAATCATGTAGTTCCTTCATATTCAAGTAGTTTTTAGTAGTTTCTGCAGAGATTTGTGTAGTTTTTGAAGAGATTTGTGCAGTTTGACTGCACTTCAAGTTTATGTGTCATAATGGCACTGAACGCTGAATTGAGCCTGTTTTTGAACTCTGTATTAAAAGTAGTGAAAACAGCAAATCCCAGCAGAAAATCAACAGGAATCATGTAGTTCCTTCATATTCAAGTAGTTCTGAGTAGTTTGTGCAGAGAATTGTGTAGTTTTTGAAGATATTTGTGCAGTTTGACTGCACTTCAAGTTTATGTGTCATAAAGGCACTGAACGCTGAATTGAGCCTGTTTTTGAACTCTGTATTAAAAGTAGTGAAAACAGCAAATCCCAGCAGAAAATCAACAGGAATCATGTTGTTCCGTCATATTCAAGTTGTTCTGAGTAGTTTGTGCAGAGATTTGTGTAGTTTTTGATGAGATTTGTGCAGTTTGATTGCATGTTAGCATGAAGTGTTAAAAACGCACTGAACGCTGAATTGAGCCTGTTTTTGAACTCTGTATTAAAAGTAGTGAAAACAGCAAATCCCAGCAGAAAATCAACAGGAATCATGTAGTTCCTTCATATTCAAGTAGTTCTGAGTAGTTTGTGCAGAGAATTGTGTAGTTTTTGAAGATATTTGTGCAGTTTGACTGCACTTCAAGTTTATGTGTCATAAAGGCACTCAACACTGAATTGAGCCTGTTTTTCAACTCTGTATTAAATGTAGTGAAATCATTAAATCCGGGCAGAAAATCAACATGAATCATGTAGTTCCTTCATATTCAAGTAGTTTTTAGTAGTTTCTGCAGAGATTTGTGTAGTTTTTGAAGAGATTTGTGCAGTTTGACTGCACTTCAAGTTTATGTGTCATAATGGCACTGAACGCTGAATTGAGCCTGTTTTTGAACTCTGTATTAAAAGTAGTGAAAACAGCAAATCCCAGCAGAAAATCAACAGGAATCATGTAGTTCCTTCATATTCAAGTAGTTCTGAGTAGTTTGTGCAGAGAATTGTGTAGTTTTTGAAGATATTTGTGCAGTTTGACTGCACTTCAAGTTTATGTGTCATAAAGGCACTGAACGCTGAATTGAGCCTGTTTTTGAACTCTGTATTAAAAGTAGTAAAAACAGCAAATCCCAGCAGAAAATCAACGAGAATCATGTATTCCCTTCATATTCAAGTAGTTCTGAGTAGTTTGTGCAGAGATTTGTGTAGTTTTTGATGAGATTTGTGCAGTTTGATTGCATGTTAGCATGAAGTGTCAAAAACGCACTGAACGCTGAATTGAGCCTGTTTTTGAACTCTGTATTAAAAGTAGTGAAAACAGCAAATCCCAGCAGAAAATCAACAAGAATCAGGTACTTCCTTCATATTCAAGTAGTTCTGAGTAGTTTGTGCAGAGAATTGTGTAGTTTTTGAAGATATTTGTGCAGTTTGACTGCACTTCAAGTTTATGTGTCATAAAGGCACTGAACGCTGAATTGAGCCTGTTTTTGAACTCTGTATTAAATGTAGTGAAATCATTAAATCCGGGCAGAAAATCAACATGAATCATGTAGTTCCTTCATATTCAAGTGGTTCTGAGTAGTTTTTGCAGAGATTTGTGTAGTTTTTGAAGAGATTTGTTCAGTTTGACTGCACTTCAAGTTTATGTGTCATAATGGCACTGAACGCTGAATTGAGCCTGTTTTTGAACTCTGTATTAAAAGTAGTGAAAACAGCAAATCCCAGCAGAAAATCAACAGGAATCATGTAGTTCCTTCATATTCAAGTTGTTCTGAGTAGTTTGTGCAGAGATTTGTGTAGTTTTTGATGAGATTTGTGCAGTTTGATTGCAGTTAGCATGAAGTATCAAAAACGCACTGAACGCTGAATTGAGCCTGTTTTTGAACTCTCTATTAAAAGTAGTGAAAACTGCAAATCCCAGCAGAAAATCAACAGGAATCATGTAGTTCCTTCATATTCAAGTTGTTCTGAGTAGTTTGTGCAGAGATTTGTGTAGTTTTTGATGAGATTTGTGCAGTTTGATTGCATGTTAGCATGAAGTGTTAAAAACGCACTGAACGCTGAATTCAGCCTGTTTTTGAACTCTGTATTAAAAGTAGTGAAAACAGCAAATCCCAGCAGAAAATCAACAGGAATCATGTAGTTCCTTCATATTCAAGTAGTTTTTAGTAGTTTCTGCAGAGATTTGTGTAGTTTTTGAAGAGACTTGTGCAGTTTTACTGCACTTCAAGTTTATGTGTCATAAAGGCACTGAACGCTGAATTGAGCCTGTTTTTGAACTCTCTATTAAAAGTAGTGAAAACAGCAAATCCCAGCAGAAAATCAACAGGAATCATGTAGTTCCTTCATATTCAAGTTGTTCTGAGTAGTTTGTGCAGAGATTTGTGTAGTTTTTGATGAGATTTGTGCAGTTTGATTGCAGTTAGCATGAAGTATCAAAAACGCACTGAACGCTGAACTGAGCCTGTTTTTGAACTCTGTATTAAATGTAGTGAAATCATTAAATCCCAGAAGAAAATCAACAGGAATCATGTAGTTCCTTCATATTCAAGTAGTTTTTAGTAGTTTCTGCAGAGATTTGTGTAGTTTTTGATGAGATTTGTGCAGTTTGATTGCAGTTAGCATGAAGTATCAAAAACGCACTGAACGCTGAATTGAGCCTGTTTTTGAACTCTGTATTAAATGTAGTGAAATCATTAAATCCCAGCAGAAAATCAATGAGAATCATGTATTCCCTTCATATTCAAGTAGTTCTGAGTAGTTTGTGCAGAGATTTGTGTAGTTTTTGATGAGATTTGTGCAGTTTGATTGCAGTTAGCATGAAGTATCAAAAACGCACTGAACGCTGAATTGAGCCTGTTTTTGAACTCTCTATTAAAAGTAGTGAAAACAGCAAATCCCAGCAGAAAATCAACAGGAATCATGTAGTTCCTTCATATTCAAGTTGTTCTGAGTAGTTTGTGCAGAGATTTGTGTAGTTTTTGATTAGATTTGTGGAGTTTGATTGCATGGTAGCATGAAGTATCAAAAACGCACTGAACGCTGAATTGAGCCTGTTTTTGAACTCTCTATTAAAAGTAGTGAAAACAGCAAATCCCAGCAGAAAATCAACAGGAATCATGTAGTTCCTTCATATTCAAGTAGTTTTTAGTAGTTTCTGCAGAGATTTGTGTAGTTTTTGATGAGATTTGTGCAGTTTGATTGCAGTTAGCATGAAGTATCAAAAACGCACTGAACGCTGAACTGAGCCTGTTTTTGAACTCTGTATTAAATGTAGTGAAATCATTAAATCCCAGAAGAAAATCAACAGGAATCATGTAGTTCCTTCATATTCAAGTAGTTTTTAGTACTTTCTGCAGAGATTTGTGTAGTTTTTGATGAGATTTGTGCAGTTTGATTGCAGTTAGCATGAAGTATCAAAAACGCACTGAACGCTGAATTGAGCCTGTTTTTGAACTCTGTATTAAATGTAGTGAAATCATTAAATCCCAGCAGAAAATCAACGAGAATCATGTATTCCCTTCATATTCAAGTAGTTCTGAGTAGTTTGTGCAGAGATTTGTGTAGTTTTTGATGAGATTTGTGCAGTTTGATTGCAGTTAGCATGAAGTATCAAAAACCCACTGAACGCTGAATTGAGCCTGTTTTTGAACTCTCTATTAAAAGTAGTGAAAACAGCAAATCCCAGCAGAAAATCAACAGGAATCATGTAGTTCCTTCATATTCAAGTTGTTCTGAGTAGTTTGTGCAGAGATTTGTGTAGTTTTTGATGAGATTTGTGGAGTTTGATTGCATGGTAGCATGAAGTATCAAAAACGCACTGAACGCTGAATTGAGCCTGTTTTTGAACTCTCTATTAAAAGTAGTGAAAACAGCAAATCCCAGCAGAAAATCAACAGGAATCATGTAGTTCCTTCATATTCAAGTAGTTTTTAGTAGTTTCTGCAGAGATTTGTGTAGTTTTTGAAGAGATTTGTGCAGTTTTACTGCACTTCAAGTTTATGTGTCATAAAGGCACTGAACGCTGAATTGAGCCTGTTTTTGAACTCTGTATTAAAAGTAGTGAAAACAGCAAATCCCAGCAGAAAATCAACAGGAATCATGTAGTTCCTTCATATTCAAGTTGTTCTGAGTAGTTTGTGCAGAGATTTGTGTAGTTTTTGATGAGATTTGTGCAGTTTGATTGCAGTTAGCATGAAGTATCAAAAACACACTGAACGCTGAATTGAGCCTGTTTTTGAACTCTGTATTAAATGTAGTGAAATCATTAAATCCCAGAAGAAAATCAACAGGAATCATGTAGTTCCTTCATATTCAAGTAGTTTTTAGTAGTTTCTGCAGAGATTTGTGTAGTTTTTGAAGCGATTTGTGCAGTTTGACTGCACTTCAAGTTGATGTGTCATAAAGGCACTCAACGCTGAATTGAGCCTGTTTTTGAACTTTGTATTAAATGTAGTGAAAACAGCAAATCCCAGCAGAAAATCAACAGGAATCATATAGTCCCTTCATATTCAAGTAGTTCTGAGTAGTTTGTGCAGAGATTTGTGTAGACTTTGAAGAGATTTGTGCAGTGTGATTGTATGTTACCATGAAGTATCAGAAACGCACTCAACGCTGGATTGAACATGTTTTTGAACTCTGTATTAAATGTAGTGAAATCATTAAATCCCAGCAGAAAATCAACAGGAATCATGTAGTTCCTTCATATTCAAGTTGTTCTGAGTAGTTTGTGCAGAGATTTGTGTAGTTTTTGATGAGATTTGTGCAGTTTGATTGCAGTTAGCATGAAGTATCAAAAACGCACTGAACGCTGAATTGAGCCTGTTTTTGAACTCTATATTAAATGTAGTGAAATCATTAAATCCCAGCAGAAAATCAACGAGAATCATGTATTCCCTTCATATTCAAGTAGTTCTGAGTAGTTTGTGCAGAGATTTGTGTAGTTTTTGATGAGATTTGTGCAGTTTGATTGCAGTTAGCATGAAGTATCAAAAACGCACTGAACGCTGAATTGAGCCTGTTTTTGAACTCTCTATTAAAAGTAGTGAAAACAGCAAATCCCAGCAGAAAATCAACAGGAATCATGTAGTTCCTTCATATTCAAGTTGTTCTGAGTAGTTTGTGCAGAGATTTGTGTAGTTTTTGATGAGATTTGTGCAGTTTGATTGCATGGTAGCATGAAGTATCAAAAACCCACTGAACGCTGAATTGAGCCTGTTTTTGAACTCTGTATTAAAAGTAGTGAAAACAGCAAATCCCAGCAGAAAATCAACAGGAATCATGTAGTTCCCTCATATTCAAGTTGTTCTGAGTAGTTTGTGCAGAGATTTGTGTAGTTTTTGATGAGATTTGTGCAGTTTGATTGCATGTTAGCATGAAGTGTTAAAAACGCACTGAACGCTGAATTGAGCCTGTTTTTGAACTCTGTATTAAAAGTAGTGAAAACAGCAAATCCCAGCAGAAAATCAACAGGAATCATGTAGTTCCGTCATATTCAAGTTGTTCTGAGTAGTTTGTGCAGAGATTTGTGTAGTTTTTGATGAGATTTGTGAAGTTTGGTTGCATGTTAGCATGAAGTGTTAAAAACGCACTGAACGCTGAATTGAGCCTGTTTTTGAACTTTGTATTAAATGTAGTGAAAACAACAATTCCCAGTAGAAAATCAACGGGAATCATGTAGTCCCTTCATATTCAAGTAGTTCTGAGTAGTTTGTGCAGAGATTTGTGTAGTTTTTGAAGAGATTTGTGCAGTTTGATTGCATATTAGCATGAAGTATCAAAAACGCACTGAACGCTGAATTGAGCCTGTTTTTGAACTCTGTATTAAAAGTAGTAAAAACAGCAAATCCCAGCAGAAAATCAACGAGAATCATGTATTCCCTTCATATTCAAGTAGTTCTGAGTAGTTTGTGCAGAGATTGGTGTAGATTTTGATGAGATTTGTGCAGTTTGATTGCATGTTAGCATGAAGTGTCAAAAACGCACTGAACGCTGAATTGAGCCTGTTTTTGAACTCTGTATTAAAAGTAGTGAAAACAGCAAATCCCAGCAGAAAATCAACATGAATCATGTAGTTCCTTCATATTCAAGTGGTTCTGAGTAGTTTTTGCAGAGATTTGTGTAGTTTTTGAAGAGATTTGTTCAGTTTGACTGCACTTCAAGTTTATGTGTCATAATGGCACTGAACGCTGAATTGAGCCTGTTTTTGAACTCTGTATTAAAAGTAGTGAAAACAGCAAATCCCAGCAGAAAATCAACAGGAATCATGTAGTTCCTTCATATTCAAGTTGTTCTGAGTAGTTTGTGCAGAGATTTGTGTAGTTTTTGATGAGATTTGTGCAGTTTGATTGCAGTTAGCATGAAGTATCAAAAACGCACTGAACGCTGAATTGAGCCTGTTTTTGAACTCTGTATTAAATGTAGTGAAATCATTAAATCCCAGCAGAAAATCAACAAGAATCAGGTACTTCCTTCATATTCAAGTAGTTCTGAGTAGTTTGTGCAGAGATTTGTGTAGTTTTTGATGAGATTTGTGCAGTTTGATTTCATTTCAAGTTGATGAGTCACAAACGCACCCAATGCTGAATTGAGCCTGTTTTTGAACTTTCTATTAAAATTAACGAAATCAGCAAATCCCTGCGAAAAATCAACAAGCATCATGTAGTTCCTTCATATTCAAGTAGTTCTGAGTAGTTTGTGCAGAGATTTGTGCAGTTTTTGATGAGATTTGTGCAGTTTGATTGCATTTTAGCATGAAGTGTTAAAAACGCACTGAACGCTGAATTGAGCCTATTTTTGAACTCTGTATTGAATGTAAGGAAATCATTAAATCCCAGAAGAAAATCAACAGGAATCATGTAGTTCCTTCATATTCAAGTGGTTCTGAGTAGTTTGTTCAGAGATTTGTGCAGTTTTTGAAGAGATTTGTTTAGTATGATTCCATGTTAGCATGAAGTATCAAAAACGTACTGAACACTGAATTGAGCCTGTTTTTGAACTCTCTATTAAAAGTAGTGAAAACAGCAAATCCCAGCAGAAAATCAACAGGAATCATGTAGTTCCTTCATATTCAAGTTGTTCTGAGTAGTTTGTGCAGAGATTTGTGTAGTTTTTGAAGAGATTTGTGCAATTTGACTGCACTTCAAGTTTATGTGTCATAAAGGCACTCAACGCTGAATTGAGCCTGTTTTTCAACTCTGTATTAAATGTAGTGAAATCATTAAATCCGGGCAGAAAATCAACATGAATCATGTAGTTCCTTCATATTCAAGTAGTTTTTAGTAGTTTCTGCAGAGATTTGTGTAGTTTTTGAAGAGATTTGTGCAGTTTGACTGCACTTCAAGTTTATGTGTCATAAAGGCACTGAACGCTGAATTGAGCCTGTTTTTGAACTCTGTATTAAAAGTAGTAAAAACAGCAAATCCCAGCAGAAAATCAACGAGAATCATGTATTCCCTTCATATTCAAGTAGTTCTGAGTAGTTTGTGCAGAGATTGGTGTAGATTTTGATGAGATTTGTGCAGTTTGATTGCATGTTAGCATGAAGTGTCAAAAACGCACTGAACGCTGAATTGAGCCTGTTTTTGAACTCTGTATTAAAAGTAGTGAAAACAGCAAATCCCAGCAGAAAATCAACAAGAATCAGGTACTTCCTTCATATTCAAGTAGTTCTGAGTAGTTTGTGCAGAGATTTGTGTAGTTTTTGAAGAGATTTGTGCAGTTTGACTGCACTTCAAGTTTATGTGTCATAAAGGCACTGAACGCTGAATTGAGCCTGTTTTTGAACTCTGTATTAAATGTAGTGAAATCATTAAATCCGGGCAGAAAATCAACATGAATCATGTAGTTCCTTCATATTCAAGTTGTTCTGAGTAGTTTGTGCAGAGATTTGTGTAGTTTTTGATGAGATTTGTGCAGTTTGATTGCAGTTAGCATGAAGTATCAAAAACGCACTGAACGCTGAATTGAGCCTGTTTTTGAACTCTGTATTAAATGTAGTGAAATCATTAAATCCCAGAAGAAAATCAACAGGAATCACGTAGTTCCTTCATATTCAAGTAGTTTTTAGTAGTTTCTGCAGAGATTTGTGTAGTTTTTGAAGCGATTTGTGCAGTTTCACTGCACTTCAAGTTGATGTGTCATAAAGGCACTCAACGCTGAATTGAGCCTGTTTTTGAACTTTGTATTAAATGTAGTGAAAACAGCAAATCCCAGCAGAAAATCAACAGGAATCATATAGTCCCTTCATATTCAAGTAGTTCTGAGTAGTTTGTGCAGAGATTTGTGTAGATTTCGAAGAGATTTGTGCAGTGTGATTGTATGTTACCATGAAGTATCAGAAACGCACTCAACGCTGGATTGAACATGTTTTTGAACTCTGTATTAAATGTAGTGAAATCATTAAATCCCAGCAGAAAATCAACGAGAATCATGTATTCCCTTCATATTCAAGTAGTTCTGAGTAGTTTGTGCAGAGATTTGTGTAGTTTTTGATGAGATTTGTGCAGTTTGATTGCAGTTAGCATGAACTATCAAATACGCACTGAACGCTGAATTGAGCCTGTTTTTGAACTCTCTATTAAAAGTAGTGAAAACAGCAAATCCCAGCAGAAAATCAACAGGAATCATGTAGTTCCTTCATATTCAAGTTGTTCTGAGTAGTTTGTGCAGAGATTTGTGTAGTTTTTGATGAGATTTGTGCAGTTTGATTGCATGTTAGCATGAAGTGTTAAAAACGCACTGAACGCTGAATTGAGCCTGTTTTTGAACTCTGTATTAAAAGTAGTGAAAACAGCAAATCCCAGCAGAAAATCAACAGGAATCATGTAGTTCCTTCATATTCAAGTAGTTTTTAGTAGTTTCTGCAGAGATTTGTGTAGTTTTTGAAGAGATTTGTGCAGTTTGACTGCACTTCAAGTTTATGTGTCATAATGGCACTGAACGCTGAATTGAGCCTGTTTTTGAACTCTGTATTAAAAGTAGTGAAAACAGCAAATCCCAGCAGAAAATCAACAGGAATCATGTAGTTCCTTCATATTCAAGTTGTTCTGAGTAGTTTGTGCAGAGATTTGTGTAGTTTTTGATGAGATTTGTGCAGTTTGATTGCATGTTAGCATGAAGTATCAAAAACGCACTGAACGCTGAATTGAGCCTGTTTTTGAACTTTGTATTAAATGTAGTGAAAACAACAATTCCCAGTAGAAAATCAACGGGAATCATGTAGTCCCTTCATATTCAAGTAGTTCTGAGTAGTTTGTGCAGAGATTTGTGTAGTTTTTGATGAGATTTGTGCAGTTTGATTTCATGTTAGCATGAAGTATCAAAAACGCACTGAACGCTGAATTGAGCCTGTTTTTGAACTCTGTATTAAATGTAGTGAAATCATTAAATCCGGGCAGAAAATCAACATGAATCATGTAGTTCCTTCATATTCAAGTAGTTTTTAGTAGTTTGTGCAGAGATTTGTGTAGTTTTTGAAGAGATTTGTGCAGTTTGACTGCACTTCAAGTTTATGTGTCATAAAGGCACTGAACGCTGAATTGAGCCTGTTTTTGAACTCTGTATTAAAAGTAGTGAAAACAGCAAATCCCAGCAGAAAATCAACAGGAATCATGTTGTTCCGTCATATTCAAGTTGTTCTGAGTAGTTTGTGCAGAGATTTGTGTAGTTTTTGATGAGATTTGTGCAGTTTGATTGCATGTTAGCATGAAGTGTTAAAAACGCACTGAACGCTGAATTGAGCCTGTTTTTGAACTCTGTATTAAAAGTAGTGAAAACAGCAAATCCCAGCAGAAAATCAACAGGAATCATGTAGTTCCTTCATATTCAAGTAGTTCTGAGTAGTTTGTGCAGAGAATTGTGTAGTTTTTGAAGATATTTGTGCAGTTTGACTGCACTTCAAGTTTATGTGTCATAAAGGCACTCAACGCTGAATTGAGCCTGTTTTTCAACTCTGTATTAAATGTAGTGAAATCATTAAATCCGGGCAGAAAATCAACATGAATCATGTAGTTCCTTCATATTCAAGTAGTTTTTAGTAGTTTCTGCAGAGATTTGTGTAGTTTTTGAAGAGATTTGTGCAGTTTGACTGCACTTCAAGTTTATGTGTCATAATGGCACTGAACGCTGAATTGAGCCTGTTTTTGAACTCTGTATTAAAAGTAGTGAAAACAGCAAATCCCAGCAGAAAATCAACAGGAATCATGTTGTTCCTTCATATTCAAGTAGTTCTGAGTAGTTTGTGCAGAGAATTGTGTAGTTTTTGAAGATATTTGTGTAGTTTGACTGCACTTCAAGTTTATGTGTCATAAAGGCACTGAACGCTGAATTGAGCCTGTTTTTGAACTCTGTATTAAAAGTAGTGAAAACAGCAAATCCCAGCAGAAAATCAACAGGAATCATGTTGTTCCGTCATATTCAAGTTGTTCTGAGTAGTTTGTGCAGAGATTTGTGTAGTTTTTGATGAGATTTGTGCAGTTTGATTGCATGTTAGCATGAAGTGTTAAAAACGCACTGAACGCTGAATTGAGCCTGTTTTTGAACTCTGTATTAAAAGTAGTAAAAACAGCAAATCCCAGCAGAAAATCAACGAGAATCATGTATTCCCTTCATATTCAAGTAGTTCTGAGTAGTTTGTGCAGAGATTTGTGTAGTTTTTGATGAGATTTGTGCAGTTTGATTGCATGTTAGCATGAAGTGTCAAAAACGCACTGAACGCTGAATTGAGCCTGTTTTTGAACTCTGTATTAAAAGTAGTGAAAACAGCAAATCCCAGCAGAAAATCAACAAGAATCAGGTACTTCCTTCATATTCAAGTAGTTCTGAGTAGTTTGTGCAGAGAATTGTGTAGTTTTTGAAGATATTTGTGCAGTTTGACTGCACTTCAAGTTTATGTGTCATAAAGGCACTGAACGCTGAATTGAGCCTGTTTTTGAACTCTGTATTAAATGTAGTGAAATCATTAAATCCGGGCAGAAAATCAACATGAATCATGTAGTTCCTTCATATTCAAGTTGTTCTGAGTAGTTTGTGCAGAGATTTGTGTAGTTTTTGATGAGATTTGTGCAGTTTGATTGCAGTTAGCATGAAGTATCAAAAACGCACTGAACGCTGAATTGAGCCTGTTTTTGAACTCTGTATTAAATGTAGTGAAATCATTAAATCCCAGAAGAAAATCAACAGGAATCATGTAGTTCCTTCATATTCAAGTAGTTTTTAGTAGTTTCTGCAGAGATTTGTGTAGTTTTTGAAGCGATTTGTGCAGTTTCACTGCACTTCAAGTTGATGTGTCATAATGGCACTGAACGCTGAATTGAGCCTGTTTTTGAACTCTGTATTAAAAGTAGTGAAAACAGCAAATCCCAGCAGAAAATCAACAGGAATCATGTAGTTCCTTCATATTCAAGTTGTTCTGAGTAGTTTGTGCAGAGATTTGTGTAGTTTTTGATGAGATTTGTGCAGTTTGATTGCATGTTAGCATGAAGTATCAAAAACGCACTGAACGCTGAATTGAGCCTGTTTTTGAACTTTGTATTAAATGTAGTGAAAACAACAATTCCCAGTAGAAAATCAACGGGAATCATGTAGTCCCTTCATATTCAAGTAGTTCTGAGTAGTTTGTGCAGAGATTTGTGTAGTTTTTGATGAGATTTGTGCAGTTTGATTGCATGTTAGCATGAAGTATCAAAAACGCACTGAACGCTGAATTGAGCCTGTTTTTGAACTCTGTATTAAATGTAGTGAAATCATTAAATCCGGGCAGAAAATCAACATGAATCATGTAGTTCCTTCATATTCAAGTAGTTTTTAGTAGTTTGTGCAGAGATTTGTGTAGTTTTTGAAGAGATTTGTGCAGTTTGACTGCACTTCAAGTTTATGTGTCATAAAGGCACTGAACGCTGAATTGAGCCTGTTTTTGAACTCTGTATTAAAAGTAGTGAAAACAGCAAATCCCAGCAGAAAATCAACAGGAATCATGTTGTTCCGTCATATTCAAGTTGTTCTGAGTAGTTTGTGCAGAGATTTGTGTAGTTTTTGATGAGATTTGTGCAGTTTGATTGCATGTTAGCATGAAGTGTTAAAAACGCACTGAACGCTGAATTGAGCCTGTTTTTGAACTCTGTATTAAAAGTAGTGAAAACAGCAAATCCCAGCAGAAAATCAACAGGAATCATGTAGTTCCTTCATATTCAAGTAGTTCTGAGTAGTTTGTGCAGAGAATTGTGTAGTTTTTGAAGATATTTGTGCAGTTTGACTGCACTTCAAGTTTATGTGTCATAAAGGCACTCAACGCTGAATTGAGCCTGGTTTTCAACTCTGTATTAAATGTAGTGAAATCATTAAATCCGGGCAGAAAATCAACATGAATCATGTAGTTCCTTCATATTCAAGTAGTTTTTAGTAGTTTCTGCAGAGATTTGTGTAGTTTTTGAAGAGATTTGTGCAGTTTGACTGCACTTCAAGTTTATGTGTCATAATGGCACTGAACGCTGAATTGAGCCTGTTTTTGAACTCTGTATTAAAAGTAGTGAAAACAGCAAATCCCAGCAGAAAATCAACAGGAATCATGTAGTTCCTTCATATTCAAGTAGTTCTGAGTAGTTTGTGCAGAGAATTGTGTAGTTTTTGAAGATATTTGTGCAGTTTGACTGCACTTCAAGTTTATGTGTCATAAAGGCACTCAACGCTGAATTGAGCCTGTTTTTCAACTCTGTATTAAATGTAGTGAAATCATTAAATCCGGGCAGAAAATCAACATGAATCATGTAGTTCCTTCATATTCAAGTAGTTTTTAGTAGTTTCTGCAGAGATTTGTGTAGTTTTTGAAGAGATTTGTGCAGTTTGACTGCACTTCAAGTTTATGTGTCATAATGGCACTGAACGCTGAATTGAGCCTGTTTTTGAACTCTGTATTAAAAGTAGTGAAAACAGCAAATCCCAGCAGAAAATCAACAGGAATCATGTAGTTCCTTCATATTCAAGTAGTTCTGAGTAGTTTGTGCAGAGAATTGTGTAGTTTTTGAAGATATTTGTGCAGTTTGACTGCACTTCAAGTTTATGTGTCATAAAGGCACTGAACGCTGAATTGAGCCTGTTTTTGAACTCTGTATTAAAAGTAGTGAAAACAGCAAATCCCAGCAGAAAATCAACAGGAATCATGTTGTTCCGTCATATTCAAGTTGTTCTGAGTAGTTTGTGCAGAGATTTGTGTAGTTTTTGATGAGATTTGTGCAGTTTGATTGCATGTTAGCATGAAGTGTTAAAAACGCACTGAACGCTGAATTGAGCCTGTTTTTGAACTCTGTATTAAAAGTAGTGAAAACAGCAAATCCCAGCAGAAAATCAACAGGAATCATGTAGTTCCTTCATATTCAAGTAGTTCTGAGTAGTTTGTGCAGAGAATTGTGTAGTTTTTGAAGATATTTGTGCAGTTTGACTGCACTTCAAGTTTATGTGTCATAAAGGCACTGAACGCTGAATTGAGCCTGTTTTTGAACTCTGTATTAAATGTAGTGAAATCATTAAATCCGGGCAGAAAATCAACATGAATCATGTAGTTCCTTCATATTCAAGTGGTTCTGAGTAGTTTTTGCAGAGATTTGTGTAGTTTTTGAAGAGATTTGTTCAGTTTGACTGCACTTGAAGTTTATGTGTCATAATGGCACTGAACGCTGAATTGAGCCTGTTTTTGAACTCTGTATTAAAAGTAGTGAAAACAGCAAATCCCAGCAGAAAATCAACAGGAATCATGTAGTTCCTTCATATTCAAGTAGTTTTTAGTAGTTTCTGCAGAGATTTGTGTAGTTTTTGAAGAGATTTGTGCAGTTTTACTGCACTTGAAGTTTATGTGTCATAAAGGCACTGAACGCTGAATTGAGCCTGTTTTTGAACTCTCTATTAAAAGTAGTGAAAACAGCAAATCCCAGCAGAAAATCAACAGGAATCATGTAGTTCCTTCATATTCAAGTTGTTCTGAGTAGTTTGTGCAGAGATTTGTGTAGTTTTTGATGAGATTTGTGCAGTTTGATTGCAGTTAGCATGAAGTATCAAAAACGCACTGAATGCTGAACTGAGCCTGTTTTTGAACTCTGTATTAAATGTAGTGAAATCATTAAATCCCAGAAGAAAATCAACAGGAATCATGTAGTTCCTTCATATTCAAGTAGTTTTTAGTAGTTTCTGCAGAGATTTGTGTAGTTTTTGAAGCGATTTGTGCAGTTTGACTGCACTTCAAGTTGATGTGTCATAAAGGCACTCAACGCTGAATTGAGCCTGTTTTTGAACTTTGTATTAAATGTAGTGACAACAGCAAATCCCAGCAGAAAATCAACAGGAATCATATAGTCCCTTCATATTCAAGTAGTTCTGAGTAGTTTGTGCAGAGATTTGTGTAGATTTCGAAGAGATTTGTGCAGTGTGATTGTATGTTACCATGAAGTATCAGAAACGCACTCAACGCTGGATTGAACATGTTTTTGAACTCTGTATTAAATGTAGTGAAATCATTAAATCCCAGCAGAAAATCAACAGGAATCATGTAGTTCCTTCATATTCAAGTTGTTCTGAGTAGTTTGTGCAGAGATTTGTGTAGTTTTTGATGAGATTTGTGCAGTTTGATTGCAGTTAGCATGAAGTATCAAAAACGCACTGAACGCTGAATTGAGCCTGTTTTTGAACTCTGTATTAAATGTAGTGAAATCATTAAATCCCAGCAGAAAATCAACGAGAATCATGTATTCCCTTCATATTCAAGTAGTTCTGAGTAGTTTGTGCAGAGATTTGTGTAGTTTTTGATGAGATTTGTGCAGTTTGATTGCAGTTAGCATGAAGTATCAAAAACGCACTGAACGCTGAATTGAGCCTGTTTTTGAACTCTCTATTAAAAGTAGTGAAAACAGCAAATCCCAGCAGAAAATCAACAGGAATCATGTAGTTCCTTCATATTCAAGTTGTTCTGAGTAGTTTGTGCAGAGATTTGTGTAGTTTTTGATGAGATTTGTGGAGTTTGATTGCATGGTAGCATGAAGTATCAAAAACCCACTGAACGCTGAATTGAGCCTGTTTTTGAACTCTGTATTAAAAGTAGTGAAAACAGCAAATCCCAGCAGAAAATCAACAGGAATCATGTAGTTCCCTCATATTCAAGTTGTTCTGAGTAGTTTGTGCAGAGATTTGTGTAGTTTTTGATGAGATTTGTGCAGTTTGATTGCATGTTAGCATGAAGTGTTAAAAACGCACTGAACGCTGAATTGAGCCTGTTTTTGAACTCTGTATTAAAAGTAGTGAAAACAGCAAATCCCAGCAGAAAATCAACAGGAATCATGTAGTTCCTTCATATTCAAGTAGTTTTTAGTAGTTTCTGCAGAGATTTGTGTAGTTTTTGAAGAGATTTGTGCAGTTTGACTGCACTTCAAGTTTATGTGTCATAATGGCACTGAACGCTGAATTGAGCCTGTTTTTGAACTCTGTATTAAAAGTAGTGAAAACAGCAAATCCCAGCAGAAAATCAACAGGAATCATGTAGTTACTTCATATTCAAGTTGTTCTGAGTAGTTTGTGCAGAGATTTGTGTAGTTTTTGATGAGATTTGTGCAGTTTGATTGCATGTTAGCATGAAGTATCAAAAACGCACTGAACGCTGAATTGAGCCTGTTTTTGAACTTTGTATTAAATGTAGTGAAAACAACAATTCCCAGTAGAAAATCAACGGGAATCAGGTAGTCCCTTCATATTCAAGTAGTTCTGAGTAGTTTGTGCAGAGATTTGTGTAGTTTTTGATGAGATTTGTGCAGTTTGATTGCATGTTAGCATGAAGTATCAAAAACGCACTGAACGCTGAATTGAGCCTGTTTTTGAACTCTGTATTAAATGTAGTGAAATCATTAAATCCGGGCAGAAAATCAACATGAATCATGTAGTTCCTTCATATTCAAGTAGTTTTTAGTAGTTTGTGCAGAGATTTGTGTAGTTTTTGAAGAGATTTGTGCAGTTTGACTGCACTTCAAGTTTATGTGTCATAAAGGCACTGAACGCTGAATTGAGCCTGTTTTTGAACTCTGTATTAAAAGTAGTGAAAACAGCAAATCCCAGCAGAAAATCAACAGGAATCATGTTGTTCCGTCATATTGAAGTTGTTCTGAGTAGTTTGTGCAGAGATTTGTGTAGTTTTTGATGAGATTTGTGCAGTTTGATTGCATGTTAGCATGAAGTGTTAAAAACGCACTGAACGCTGAATTGAGCCTGTTTTTGAACTCTGTATTAAAAGTAGTGAAAACAGCAAATCCCAGCAGAAAATCAACAGGAATCATGTAGTTCCTTCATATTCAAGTAGTTCTGAGTAGTTTGTGCAGAGAATTGTGTAGTTTTTGAAGATATTTGTGCAGTTTGACTGCACTTCAAGTTTATGTGTCATAAAGGCACTCAACGCTGAATTGAGCCTGTTTTTCAACTCTGTATTAAATGTAGTGAAATCATTAAATCCCAGAAGAAAATCAACAGGAATCATGTAGTTCCTTCATATTCAAGTAGTTTTTAGTAGTTTCTGCAGAGATTTGTGTAGTTTTTGAAGCGATTTGTGCAGTTTGACTGCACTTCAAGTTGATGTGTCATAAAGGCACTCAACGCTGAATTGAGCCTGTTTTTGAACTTTGTATTAAATGTAGTGAAAACAGCAAATCCCAGCAGAAAATCAACAGGAATCATATAGTCCCTTCATATTCAAGTAGTTCTGAGTAGTTTGTGCAGAGATTTGTGTAGATTTCGAAGAGATTTGTGCAGTGTGATTGTATGTTACCATGAAGTATCAGAAACGCACTCAACGCTGGATTGAACATGTTTTTGAACTCTGTATTAAATGTAGTGAAATCATTAAATCCCAGCAGAAAATCAACAGGAATCATGTAGTTCCTTCATATTCAAGTTGTTCTGAGTAGTTTGTGCAGAGATTTGTGTAGTTTTTGATGAGATTTGTGCAGTTTGATTGCAGTTAGCATGAAGTATCAAAAACGCACTGAACGCTGAATTGAGCCTGTTTTTGAACTCTGTATTAAATGTAGTGAAATCATTAAATCCCAGCAGAAAATCAACGAGAATCATGTATTCCCTTCATATTCAAGTAGTTCTGAGTAGTTTGTGCAGAGATTTGTGTAGTTTTTGATGAGATTTGTGCAGTTTGATTGCATGTTAGCATGAAGTATCAAAAACGCACTGAACGCTGAATTGAGCCTGTTTTTGAACTCTGTATTAAATGTAGTGAAATCATTAAATCCGGGCAGAAAATCAACATGAATCATGTAGTTCCTTCATATTCAAGTAGTTTTTAGTAGTTTGTGCAGAGATTTGTGTAGTTTTTGAAGAGATTTGTGCAGTTTGACTGCACTTCAAGTTTATGTGTCATAAAGGCACTGAACGCTGAATTGAGCCTGTTTTTGAACTCTGTATTAAAAGTAGTGAAAACAGCAAATCCCAGCAGAAAATCAACAGGAATCATGTTGTTCCGTCATATTGAAGTTGTTCTGAGTAGTTTGTGCAGAGATTTGTGTAGTTTTTGATGAGATTTGTGCAGTTTGATTGCATGTTAGCATGAAGTGTTAAAAACGCACTGAACGCTGAATTGAGCCTGTTTTTGAACTCTGTATTAAAAGTAGTGAAAACAGCAAATCCCAGCAGAAAATCAACAGGAATCATGTAGTTCCTTCATATTCAAGTAGTTCTGAGTAGTTTGTGCAGAGAATTGTGTAGTTTTTGAAGATATTTGTGCAGTTTGACTGCACTTCAAGTTTATGTGTCATAAAGGCACTCAACGCTGAATTGAGCCTGTTTTTCAACTCTGTATTAAATGTAGTGAAATCATTAAATCCCAGAAGAAAATCAACAGGAATCATGTAGTTCCTTCATATTCAAGTAGTTTTTAGTAGTTTCTGCAGAGATTTGTGTAGTTTTTGAAGCGATTTGTGCAGTTTGACTGCACTTCAAGTTGATGTGTCATAAAGGCACTCAACGCTGAATTGAGCCTGTTTTTGAACTTTGTATTAAATGTAGTGAAAACAGCAAATCCCAGCAGAAAATCAACAGGAATCATATAGTCCCTTCATATTCAAGTAGTTCTGAGTAGTTTGTGCAGAGATTTGTGTAGATTTCGAAGAGATTTGTGCAGTGTGATTGTATGTTACCATGAAGTATCAGAAACGCACTCAACGCTGGATTGAACATGTTTTTGAACTCTGTATTAAATGTAGTGAAATCATTAAATCCCAGCAGAAAATCAACAGGAATCATGTAGTTCCTTCATATTCAAGTTGTTCTGAGTAGTTTGTGCAGAGATTTGTGTAGTTTTTGATGAGATTTGTGCAGTTTGATTGCAGTTAGCATGAAGTATCAAAAACGCACTGAACGCTGAATTGAGCCTGTTTTTGAACTCTGTATTAAATGTAGTGAAATCATTAAATCCCAGCAGAAAATCAACGAGAATCATGTATTCCCTTCATATTCAAGTAGTTCTGAGTAGTTTGTGCAGAGATTTGTGTAGTTTTTGATGAGATTTGTGCAGTTTGATTGCAGTTAGCATGAAGTATCAAAAACGCACTGAACGCTGAATTGAGCCTGTTTTTGAACTCTCTATTAAAAGTAGTGAAAACAGCAAATCCCAGCAGAAAATCAACAGGAATCATGTAGTTCCTTCATATTCAAGTTGTTCTGAGTAGTTTGTGCAGAGATTTGTGTAGTTTTTGATGAGATTTGTGGAGTTTGATTGCATGGTAGCATGAAGTATCAAAAACCCACTGAACGCTGAATTGAGCCTGTTTTTGAACTCTGTATTAAAAGTAGTGAAAACAGCAAATCCCAGCAGAAAATCAACAGGAATCATGTAGTTCCCTCATATTCAAGTTGTTCTGAGTAGTTTGTGCAGAGATTTGTGTAGTTTTTGATGAGATTTGTGCAGTTTGATTGCATGTTAGCATGAAGTGTTAAAAACGCACTGAACGCTGAATTGAGCCTGTTTTTGAACTCTGTATTAAAAGTAGTGAAAACAGCAAATCCCAGCAGAAAATCAACAGGAATCATGTAGTTCCTTCATATTCAAGTAGTTTTTAGTAGTTTCTGCAGAGATTTGTGTAGTTTTTGAAGAGATTTGTGCAGTTTGACTGCACTTCAAGTTTATGTGTCATAATGGCACTGAACGCTGAATTGAGCCTGTTTTTGAACTCTGTATTAAAAGTAGTGAAAACAGCAAATCCCAGCAGAAAATCAACAGGAATCATGTAGTTCCTTCATATTCAAGTTGTTCTGAGTAGTTTGTGCAGAGATTTGTGTAGTTTTTGATGAGATTTGTGCAGTTTGATTGCATGTTAGCATGAAGTATCAAAAACGCACTGAACACTGAATTGAGCCTGTTTTTGAACTTTGTATTAAATGTAGTGAAAACAACAATTCCCAGTAGAAAATCAACGGGAATCAGGTAGTCCCTTCATATTCAAGTAGTTCTGAGTAGTTTGTGCAGAGATTTGTGTAGTTTTTGATGAGATTTGTGCAGTTTGATTGCATGTTAGCATGAAGTATCAAAAACGCACTGAACGCTGAATTGAGCCTGTTTTTGAACTCTGTATTAAATGTAGTGAAATCATTAAATCCGGGCAGAAAATCAACATGAATCATGTAGTTCCTTCATATTCAAGTAGTTTTTAGTAGTTTGTGCAGAGATTTGTGTAGTTTTTGAAGAGATTTGTGCAGTTTGACTGCACTTCAAGTTTATGTGTCATAAAGGCACTGAACGCTGAATTGAGCCTGTTTTTGAACTCTGTATTAAAAGTAGTGAAAACAGCAAATCCCAGCAGAAAATCAACAGGAATCATGTTGTTCCGTCATATTCAAGTTGTTCTGAGTAGTTTGTGCAGAGATTTGTGTAGTTTTTGATGAGATTTGTGCAGTTTGATTGCATGTTAGCATGAAGTGTTAAAAACGCACTGAACGCTGAATTGAGCCTGTTTTTGAACTCTGTATTAAAAGTAGTGAAAACAGCAAATCCCAGCAGAAAATCAACAGGAATCATGTAGTTCCTTCATATTCAAGTAGTTCTGAGTAGTTTGTGCAGAGAATTGTGTAGTTTTTGAAGATATTTGTGCAGTTTGACTGCACTTCAAGTTTATGTGTCATAAAGGCACTCAACGCTGAATTGAGCCTGTTTTTCAACTCTGTATTAAATGTAGTGAAATCATTAAATCCGGGCAGAAAATCAACATGAATCATGTAGTTCCTTCATATTCAAGTGGTTCTGAGTAGTTTTTGCAGAGATTTGTGTAGTTTTTGAAGAGATTTGTTCAGTTTGACTGCACTTGAAGTTTATGTGTCATAATGGCACTGAACGCTGAATTGAGCCTGTTTTTGAACTCTGTATTAAAAGTAGTGAAAACAGCAAATCCCAGCAGAAAATCAACAGGAATCATGTAGTTCCTTCATATTCAAGTTGTTCTGAGTAGTTTGTGCAGAGATTTGTGTAGTTTTTGATGAGATTTGTGCAGTTTGATTGCATGTTAGCATGAAGTATCAAAAACGCACTGAACGCTGAATTGAGCCTGTTTTTGAACTTTGTATTAAATGTAGTGAAAACAACAATTCCCAGTAGAAAATCAACGGGAATCATGTAGTCCCTTCATATTCAAGTAGTTCTGAGTAGTTTGTGCAGAGATTTGTGTAGTTTTTGATGAGATTTGTGCAGTTTGATTGCATGTTAGCATGAAGTATCAAAAACGCACTGAACGCTGAATTGAGCCTGTTTTTGAACTCTGTATTAAATGTAGTGAAATCATTAAATCCGGGCAGAAAATCAACATGAATCATGTAGTTCCTTCATATTCAAGTAGTTTTTAGTAGTTTGTGCAGAGATTTGTGTAGTTTTTGAAGAGATTTGTGCAGTTTGACTGCACTTCAAGTTTATGTGTCATAAAGGCACTGAACGCTGAATTGAGCCTGTTTTTGAACTCTGTATTAAAAGTAGTGAAAACAGCAAATCCCAGCAGAAAATCAACAGGAATCATGTTGTTCCGTCATATTCAAGTTGTTCTGAGTAGTTTGTGCAGAGATTTGTGTAGTTTTTGATGAGATTTGTGCAGTTTGATTGCATGTTAGCATGAAGTGTTAAAAACGCACTGAACGCTGAATTGAGCCTGTTTTTGAACTCTGTATTAAAAGTAGTGAAAACAGCAAATCCCAGCAGAAAATCAACAGGAATCATGTAGTTCCTTCATATTCAAGTAGTTCTGAGTAGTTTGTGCAGAGAATTGTGTAGTTTTTGAAGATATTTGTGCAGTTTGACTGCACTTCAAGTTGATGTGTCATAAAGGCACTCAACGCTGAATTGAGCCTGTTTTTCAACTCTGTATTAAATGTAGTGAAATCATTAAATCCGGGCAGAAAATCAACATGAATCATGTAGTTCCTTCATATTCAAGTGGTTCTGAGTAGTTTTTGCAGAGATTTGTGTAGTTTTTGAAGAGATTTGTTCAGTTTGACTGCACTTCAAGTTTATGTGTCATAATGGCACTGAACGCTGAATTGAGCCTGTTTTTGAACTCTGTATTAAAAGTAGTGAAAACAGCAAATCCCAGCAGAAAATCAACAGGAATCATGTAGTTCCTTCATATTCAAGTTGTTCTGAGTAGTTTGTGCAGAGATTTGTGTAGTTTTTGATGAGATTTGTGCAGTTTGATTGCATGTTAGCATGAAGTATCAAAAACGCACTGAACGCTGAATTGAGCCTGTTTTTGAACTTTGTATTAAATGTAGTGAAAACAACAATTCCCAGTAGAAAATCAACGGGAATCATGTAGTCCCTTCATATTCAAGTAGTTCTGAGTAGTTTGTGCAGAGATTTGTGTAGTTTTTGATGAGATTTGTGCAGTGTGATTGTATGTTACCATGAAGTATCAGAAACGCACTCAACGCTGGATTGAACATGTTTTTGAACTCTGTATTAAATGTAGTGAAATCATTAAATCCCAGCAGAAAATCAACGAGAATCATGTATTCCCTTCATATTCAAGTAGTTCTGAGTAGTTTGTGCAGAGATTTGTGTAGTTTTTGATGAGATTTGTGCAGTTTGATTGCAGTTAGCATGAAGTATCAAAAACGCACTGAACGCTGAATTGAGCCTGTTTTTGAACTCTCTATTAAAAGTAGTGAAAACAGCAAATCCCAGCAGAAAATCAACAGGAATCATGTAGTTCCTTCATATTCAAGTTGTTCTGAGTAGTTTGTGCAGAGATTTGTGTAGTTTTTGATGAGATTTGTGGAGTTTGATTGCATGGCAGCATGAAGTATCAAAAACCCACTGAACGCTGAATTGAGCCTGTTTTTGAACTCTGTATTAAAAGTAGTGAAAACAGCAAATCCCAGCAGAAAATCAACAGGAATCATGTAGTTCCCTCATATTCAAGTTGTTCTGAGTAGTTTGTGCAGAGATTTGTGTAGTTTTTGATGAGATTTGTGCAGTTTGATTGCATGTTAGCATGAAGTGTTAAAAACGCACTGAACGCTGAATTGAGCCTGTTTTTGAACTCTGTATTAAAAGTAGTGAAAACAGCAAATCCCAGCAGAAAATCAACAGGAATCATGTAGTTCCTTCATATTCAAGTAGTTTTTAGTAGTTTCTGCAGAGATTTGTGTAGTTTTTGAAGAGATTTGTGCAGTTTGACTGCACTTCAAGTTTATGTGTCATAATGGCACTGAACGCTGAATTGAGCCTGTTTTTGAACTCTGTATTAAAAGTAGTGAAAACAGCAAATCCCAGCAGAAAATCAACAGGAATCATGTAGTTCCTTCATATTCAAGTTGTTCTGAGTAGTTTGTGCAGAGATTTGTGTAGTTTTTGATGAGATTTGTGCAGTTTGATTGCATGTTAGCATGAAGTATCAAAAACGCACTGAACGCTGAATTGAGCCTGTTTTTGAACTTTGTATTAAATGTAGTGAAAACAACAATTCCCAGTAGAAAATCAACGGGAATCATGTAGTCCCTTCATATTCAAGTAGTTCTGAGTAGTTTGTGCAGAGATTTGTGTAGTTTTTGATGAGATTTGTGCAGTTTGATTGCATGTTAGCATGAAGTATCAAAAACGCACTGAACGCTGAATTGAGCCTGTTTTTGAACTCTGTATTAAATGTAGTGAAATCATTAAATCCGGGCAGAAAATCAACATGAATCATGTAGTTCCTTCATATTCAAGTAGTTTTTAGTAGTTTGTGCAGAGATTTGTGTAGTTTTTGAAGAGATTTGTGCAGTTTGACTGCACTTCAAGTTTATGTGTCATAAAGGCACTGAACGCTGAATTGAGCCTGTTTTTGAACTCTGTATTAAAAGTAGTGAAAACAGCAAATCCCAGCAGAAAATCAACAGGAATCATGTAGTTCCTTCATATTCAAGTAGTTCTGAGTAGTTTCTGCAGAGATTTGTGTAGTTTTTGATGAGATTTGTGCAGTTTGATTGCAGTTAGCATGAAGTATCAAAAACGCACTGAACGCTGAATTGAGCCTGTTTTTGAACTCTCTATTAAAAGTAGTGAAAACAGCAAATCCCAGCAGAAAATCAACAGGAATCATGTAGTTCCTTCATATTCAAGTTGTTCTGAGTAGTTTGTGCAGAGATTTGTGTAGTTTTTGATGAGATTTGTGGAGTTTGATTGCATGGCAGCATGAAGTATCAAAAACCCACTGAACGCTGAATTGAGCCTGTTTTTGAACTCTGTATTAAAAGTAGTGAAAACAGCAAATCCCAGCAGAAAATCAACAGGAATCATGTAGTTCCCTCATATTCAAGTTGTTCTGAGTAGTTTGTGCAGAGATTTGTGTAGTTTTTGATGAGATTTGTGCAGTTTGATTGCATGTTAGCATGAAGTGTTAAAAACGCACTGAACGCTGAATTGAGCCTGTTTTTGAACTCTGTATTAAAAGTAGTGAAAACAGCAAATCCCAGCAGAAAATCAACAGGAATCATGTAGTTCCTTCATATTCAAGTAGTTTTTAGTAGTTTCTGCAGAGATTTGTGTAGTTTTTGAAGAGATTTGTGCAGTTTGACTGCACTTCAAGTTTATGTGTCATAATGGCACTGAACGCTGAATTGAGCCTGTTTTTGAACTCTGTATTAAAAGTAGTGAAAACAGCAAATCCCAGCAGAAAATCAACAGGAATCATGTAGTTCCTTCATATTCAAGTTGTTCTGAGTAGTTTGTGCAGAGATTTGTGTAGTTTTTGATGAGATTTGTGCAGTTTGATTGCATGTTAGCATGAAGTATCAAAAACGCACTGAACGCTGAATTGAGCCTGTTTTTGAACTCTGTATTAAATGTAGTGAAATCATTAAATCCGGGCAGAAAATCAACATGAATCATGTAGTTCCTTCATATTCAAGTAGTTTTTAGTAGTTTGTGCAGAGATTTGTGTAGTTTTTGAAGAGATTTGTGCAGTTTGACTGCACTTCAAGTTTATGTGTCATAAAGGCACTGAACGCTGAATTGAGCCTGTTTTTGAACTCTGTATTAAAAGTAGTGAAAACAGCAAATCCCAGCAGAAAATCAACAGGAATCATGTAGTTCCTTCATATTCAAGTAGTTCTGAGTAGTTTGTGCAGAGATTTGTGCAGTTTGATTTCATTTCAAGTTGGTTAGTCATAAACGCACTCAATGCTGAATTGAGCCTGTTTTTGAACTCTGTATTAAAAGTAGTGAAATCAGCAAATCCCAGCAGAAAATCAACAAGAATCAGGTACTTCCTTCATATTCAAGTAGTTCTCAGTAGTTTGTGCAGAGATTTGTGTAGTTTTTGATGAGATTTGTGCAGTTTGATTGCATGTTAGCATGAAGTGTTAAAAACGCACTGAACGCTGAATTGAGCCTGTTATTGAACTCTGTATTAAAACTAGTGAAAACAGCAAATCCCAGCAGAAAATCAACAGGAATCATGTAGTTCCTTCATATTCAAGTAGTTTTTAGTAGTTTCTGCAGAGATTTGTGTAGTTTTTGAAGAGATTTGTGCAGTTTGACTGCACTTCAAGTTGATGTGTCATAAAGGCACTCAACGCTGAATTGAGCCTGTTTTTGAACTCTGTATTAAAAGCAGTGAAAACAGCAAATCCCAGCAGAAAATCAACAAGAATCAGGTACTTCCTTCATATTCAAGTTCTTCTGAGTAGTTTGTGCAGAGATTTGTGTAGTTTTTGATGAGATTTGTGCAGTTTGATTGCATGTTGGCATGAAGTGTTAAAAACGCAGTGAACGCTGAATTGAGCCTGTTTTTGAACTCTGTATTAAAAGTAGTGAAAACAGCAAATCCCAGCAGAAAATCAACAGGAATCATGTAGTTCCTTCATATTCAAGTTGTTCTGAGTAGTTTGTGCAGAGATTTGTGTAGTTTTTGATGAGATTTGTGCAGTTTGATTGCATGTTAGCATGAAGTGTTAAAAACGCAGTGAACGCTGAATTGAGCCTGTTTTTGAACTCTGTATTAAAAGTAGTGAAAACAGCAAATCCCAGCAGAAAATCAACAGGAATCATGTAGTTCCTTCATATTCAAGTAGTTCTGAGTAGTTTGTGCAGAGATTTGTGCAGTTTGATTTCATTTCAAGTTGGTTAGTCATAAACGCACTCAATGCTGAATTGAGCCTGTTTTTGAACTCTGTATTAAAAGTAGTGAAATCAGCAAATCCCAGCAGAAAATCAACAAGAATCAGGTACTTCCTTCATATTCAAGTAGTTCTCAGTAGTTTGTGCAGAGATTTGTGTAGTTTTTGATGAGATTTGTGCAGTTTGATTGCATGTTAGCATGAAGTGTTAAAAACGCACTGAACGCTGAATTGAGCCTGTTATTGAACTCTGTATTAAAACTAGTGAAAACAGCAAATCCCAGCAGAAAATCAACAGGAATCATGTAGTTCCTTCATATTCAAGTAGTTTTTAGTAGTTTCTGCAGAGATTTGTGTAGTTTTTGAAGAGATTTGTGCAGTTTGACTGCACTTCAAGTTGATGTGTCATAAAGGCACTCAACGCTGAATTGAGCCTGTTTTTGAACTCTGTATTAAAAGCAGTGAAAACAGCAAATCCCAGCAGAAAATCAACAAGAATCAGGTACTTCCTTCATATTCAAGTTGTTCTGAGTAGTTTGTGCAGAGATTTGTGTAGTTTTTGATGAGATTTGTGCAGTTTGATTGCATGTTAGCATGAAGTGTTAAAAACGCAGTGAACGCTGAATTGAGCCTGTTTTTGAACTCTGTATTAAAAGTAGTGAAAACAGCAAATCCCAGCAGAAAATCAACAGGAATCATGTAGTTCCTTCATATTCAAGTTGTTCTGAGTAGTTTGTGCAGAGATTTGTGTAGTTTTTGATGAGATTTGTGCAGTTTGATTGCATGTTAGCATGAAGTGTTAAAAACGCAGTGAACGCTGAATTGAGCCTGTTTTTGAACTCTGTATTAAAAGTAGTGAAAACAGCAAATCCCAGCAGAAAATCAACAGGAATCATGTAGTTCCTTCATATTCAAGTAGTTCTGAGTAGTTTGTGCAGAGAATTGTGTAGTTTTTGAAGATATTTGTGCAGTTTGACTGCACTTCAAGTTTATGTATCATAAAGGCACTCAATGCTGAAGTGAGCCTGTTTTTGAACTTTGTATTAAATGTAGTGAAAACAGCAAATCCCAGCAGAAAATCAACGAGAATCATGTATTCCCTTCATATTCAAGTAGTTCTGAGTAGTTTGTGCAGAGATTTGTGCAGTTTTTGAAGAGATTTGTTTAGTATGATTCCATGTTAGCATGAAGTATCAAAAACGCACTGAACGCTGAATTGAGCCTGTTTTTGAACTCTGTATTAAAAGTAAGGAAATCATTAAATTCCAGAAGAAAATCAACAGGAATCATGTAGTTCCGTCATATTCAAGTTGTTCTGAGTAGTTTGTGCAGAGATTTGTGTAGTTTTTGATGAGATTTGTGCAGTTTGATTGCATGTTAGCATGAAGTGTTAAAAACGCACTGAACGCTGAATTGAGCCTGTTTTTGAACTCTGTATTAAAAGTAGTGAAAAAAGCAAATCCCAGCAGAAAATCAACAGGAATCATGTAGTTCCTTCATATTCAAGTAGTTCTGAGTAGTTTGTGCAGAGAATTGTGTAGTTTTTGAAGAGATTTGTGCAGTTTGACTGCACTTCAAGTTTATATGTCATAAAGGCACTGAACGCTGAATTGAGCCTGTTTTTGAACTCTGTATTAAAAGTAGTGAAAACAGCAAATCCCAGCAGAAAATCAACAGGAATCATGTAGTTCCTTCATATTCAAGTTGTTCTGAGTAGTTTGTGCAGAGATTTGTGTAGTTTTTGATGAGATTTGTGCAGTTTGATTGCGTGTTAGCATGAAGTATCAAAAACGCATTGAACGCTGAATTGAGCCTGTTTTTGAACTCTGTATTAAATGTAAGGAAATCATTAAATCCCAGCAGAAAATCAATAGGAATCATGTAGTTCCTTCATATTCAAGTTGTTCTGAGTAGTTTGTGCAGAGATTTGTGTAGTTTTTGATGAGATTTGTGCAGTTTGATTGCATGTTAGCATGAAGTGTCAAAAACGCACTGAACGCTGAATTGAGCCTGTTTTTGAACTCTGTATTAAAAGTAGTGAAAACAGCAAATCCCAGCAGAAAATCAACAAGAATCAGGTACTTCCTTCATATTGAAGTAGTTCTGAGTAGTTTGTGCAGAGATTTGTGTAGTTTTTGATGAGATTTGTGCAGTTTGATTGCATGTTAGCATGAAGTATCAAAAACGCACTGAACGCTGAATTGAGCCTGTTTTTGAACTTTGTATTAAATGTAGTGAAAACAACAATTCCCAGTAGAAAATCAACGGGAATCATGTAGTCCCTTCATATTCCAGTATTTCTGAGTAGTTTGTGCAGAGATTTGTGCAGTTTGATTTCATTTCAAGTTGGTTAGTCATAAACGCACTCAATGCTGAATTGAGCCTGTTTTTGAACTCTCTATTAAAAGTAGTGAAAACAGCAAATCCCAGCAGAAAATCAACAGGAATCATGTAGTTCCTTCATATTCAAGTTGTTCTGAGTAGTTTGTGCAGAGATTTGTGTAGTTTTTGATGAGATTTGTGCAGTTTGATTGCATGTTAGCATGAAGTGTTAAAAACGCACTGAACGCTGAATTGAGCCTGTTTTTGAACTCTGTATTAAAAGTAGTGAAAACAGCAAATCCCAGCAGAAAATCAACAGGAATCATGTAGTTCCTTCATATTCAAGTAGTTCTGAGTAGTTTGTGCAGAGAATTGTGTAGTTTTTGAAGATATTTGTGCAGTTTGACTGCACTTCAAGTTTATGTGTCATAAAGGCACTCAACGCTGAATTGAGCCTGTTTTTCAACTCTGTATTAAATGTAGTGAAATCATTAAATCCGGGCAGAAAATCAACATGAATCATGTAGTTCCTTCATATTCAAGTAGTTTTTAGTAGTTTCTGCAGAGATTTGTGTAGTTTTTGAAGAGATTTGTGCAGTTTGACTGCACTTCAAGTTCATGTGTCATAAAGGCACTGAACGCTGAATTGAGCCTGTTTTTGAACTCTGTATTAAAAGTAGTGAAAACAGCAAATCCCAGCAGAAAATCAACAGGAATCATGTAGTTCCTTCATATTCAAGTTGTTCTGAGTAGTTTGTGCAGAGATTTGTGTAGTTTTTGATGAGATTTGTGCAGTTTGATTGCATGTTAGCATGAAGTGTCAAAAACGCACTGAACGCTGAATTGAGCCTGTTTTTGAACTCTGTATTAAAAGTAGTGAAAACAGCAAATCCCAGCAGAAAATCAACAAGAATCAGGTACTTCCTTCATATTCAAGTAGTTCTGAGTAGTTTGTGCAGAGATTTGTGTAGTTTTTGATGAGATTTGTGCAGTTTGATTTCATTTCAAGTTGATGACTCACAAATGCACCCAATACTGAATTGAGCCTGTTTTTGAACTTTCTATTAAAAGTAGCGAAATCAGCAAATCCCAGCAGAAAATCAACAAAAATCATGTAGTTCCTTCATATTCAAGTAGTTCTGAGTAGTTTGTGCAGAGATTTGTGCAGTTTGATTTCATTTCAAGTTGGTTAGTCATAAACGCGCTCAATGCTGAATTGAGCCTGTTTTTGAACTCTGTATTAAAAGTAGTGAAATCAGCAAATCCCAGCAGAAAACAACAAGAATCAGGTACGTCCTTCATATTCAAGTAGTCCTGAGTAGTTTGTGCAGAGATTTGTGCAGTTTTTGAAGAGATTTGTTTAGTATGATTCCATGTTAGCATGAAGTATCAAAAAAGCACTGAACGCTGAATTGAACATGTTTTTGAACTCTGTATTAAATGTAGTGAAAACAGCAAATTCCAGCAGAAAATCAACAGGAATCATGTTGTTCCTTCATATTCAAGTAGTTCTGAGTAGTTTGTGCAGAGATTTGTGTAGTTTTTGATGAGATTTGTGCAGTTTGATTGCATGTTAGCATGAAGTGTTAAAAACGCACTGAACGCTGAATTGAGCCTGTTTTTGACCTCTCTATTAAAAGTAGTGAAAACAGAAAATCCCAGCAGAAAATCAACAGGAATCATGTAGTTCCTTCATATTCAAGTAGTTCTGAGTAGTTTGTGCAGAGATTTGTGTAGTTTTTGATGAGATTTGTTTAGTGTGATTCCATGTTAGCATGAAGTGTTAAAAACGAACTGAACGCTGAATTGAGCCTGTTTTTCAACTCTGTATTAAATGTAGTGAAATCATTAAATCCGGGCAGAAAATCAACATGAATCATGTAGTTCCTTCATATTCAAGTAGTTTTTAGTAGTTTCTGCAGAGATTTGTGTAGTTTTTGAAGAGATTTGTGCAGTTTGACTGCACTTCAAGTTTATGTGTCATAAAGGCACTGAACGCTGAATTGAGCCTGTTTTTGAACTCTGTATTAAAAGTAGTAAAAACAGCAAATCCCAGCAGAAAATCAACAAGAATCAGGTACTTCCTTCATATTCAAGTAGTTCTGAGTAGTTTGTGCAGAGATTTGTGTAGTTTTTGAAGAGATTTGTGCAGTTTGACTGCACTTCAAGTTTATGTGTCATAAAGGCACTGAACGCTGAATTGAGCCTGTTTTTGAACTCTGTATTAAATGTAGTTAAATCATTAAATCCGGGCAGAAAATCAACATGAATCATGTAGTTCCTTCATATTCAAGTGGTTCTGAGTAGTTTTTGCAGAGATTTGTGTAGTTTTTGAAGAGATTTGTTCAGTTTGACTGCACTTCAAGTTTATGTGTCATAATGGCACTGAACGCTGAATTGAGCCTGTTTTTGAACTCTGTATTAAAAGTAGTGAAAACAGCAAATCCCAGCAGAAAATCAACAGGAATCATGTAGTTCCTTCATATTCAAGTTGTTCTGAGTAGTTTGTGCAGAGATTTGTGTAGTTTTTGATGAGATTTGTGCAGTTTGATTGCAGTTAGCATGAAGTATCAAAAACGCACTGAACGCTGAATTGAGCCTGTTTTTGAACTCTGTATTAAATGTAGTGAAATCATTAAATCCCAGCAGAAAATCAACGAGAATCATGTATTCCCTTCATATTCAAGTAGTTCTGAGTAGTTTGTGCAGAGATTTGTGTAGTTTTTGATGAGATTTGTGCAGTTTGATTGCAGTTAGCATGAAGTATCAAAAACGCACTGAACGCTGAATTGAGCCTGTTTTTGAACTCTCTATTAAAAGTAGTGAAAACAGCAAATCCCAGCAGAAAATCAACAGGAATCATGTAGTTCCTTCATATTCAAGTTGTTCTGAGTAGTTTGTGCAGAGATTTGTGTAGTTTTTGATGAGATTTGTGCAGTTTGATTGCATGTTAGCATGAAGTGTTAAAAACGCACTGAACGCTGAATTGAGCCTGTTTTTGAACTCTGTATTAAAAGTAGTGAAAACAGCAAATCCCAGCAGAAAATCAACAGGAATCATGTAGTTCCTTCATATTCAAGTTGTTCTGAGTAGTTTGTGCAGAGATTTGTGTAGTTTTTGATGAGATTTGTGCAGTTTGATTGCATGTTAGCATGAAGTATCAAAAACGCACTGAACGCTGAATTGAGCCTGTTTTTGAACTTTGTATTAAATGTAGTGAAAACAAAAATTCCCAGTAGAAAATCAACGGGAATCATGTAGTCCCTTCATATTCAAGTAGTTCTGAGTAGTTTGTGCAGAGAATTGTGTAGTTTTTGAAGATATTTGTGCAGTTTGACTGCACTTCAAGTTTATGTGTCATAAAGGCACTGAACGCTGAATTGAGCCTGTTTTTGAACTCTGTATTAAAAGTAGTAAAAACAGCAAATCCCAGCAGAAAATCAACGAGAATCATGTATTCCCTTCATATTCAAGTAGTTCTGAGTAGTTTGTGCAGAGATTTGTGTAGTTTTTGATGAGATTTGTGCAGTTTGATTGCATGTTAGCATGAAGTGTCAAAAACGCACTGAACGCTGAATTGAGCCTGTTTTTGAACTCTGTATTAAAAGTAGTGAAAACAGCAAATCCCAGCAGAAAATCAACAAGAATCAGGTACTTCCTTCATATTCAAGTAGTTCTGAGTAGTTTGTGCAGAGAATTGTGTAGTTTTTGAAGATATTTGTGCAGTTTGACTGCACTTCAAGTTTATGTGTCATAAAGGCACTGAACGCTGAATTGAGCCTGTTTTTGAACTCTGTATTAAATGTAGTGAAATCATTAAATCCGGGCAGAAAATCAACATGAATCATGTAGTTCCTTCATATTCAAGTGGTTCTGAGTAGTTTTTGCAGAGATTTGTGTAGTTTTTGAAGAGATTTGTTCAGTTTGACTGCACTTCAAGTTTATGTGTCATAATGGCACTGAACGCTGAATTGAGCCTGTTTTTGAACTCTGTATTAAAAGTAGTGAAAACAGCAAATCCCAGCAGAAAATCAACAGGAATCATGTAGTTCCTTCATATTCAAGTTGTTCTGAGTAGTTTGTGCAGAGATTTGTGTAGTTTTTGATGAGATTTGTGCAGTTTGATTGCAGTTAGCATGAAGTATCAAAAACGCACTGAACGCTGAATTGAGCCTGTTTTTGAACTCTCTATTAAAAGTAGTGAAAACAGCAAATCCCAGCAGAAAATCAACAGGAATCATGTAGTTCCTTCATATTCAAGTTGTTCTGAGTAGTTTGTGCAGAGATTTGTGTAGTTTTTGATGAGATTTGTGCAGTTTGATTGCATGTTAGCATGAAGTGTTAAAAACGCACTGAACGCTGAATTGAGCCTGTTTTTGAACTCTGTATTAAAAGTAGTGAAAACAGCAAATCCCAGCAGAATATCAACAGGAATCATGTAGTTCCTTCATATTCAAGTAGTTTTTAGTAGTTTCTGCAGAGATTTGTGTAGTTTTTGAAGAGATTTGTGCAGTTTTACTGCACTTCAAGTTTATGTGTCATAAAGGCACTGAACGCTGAATTGAGCCTGTTTTTGAACTCTCTATTAAAAGTAGTGAAAACAGCAAATCCCAGCAGAAAATCAATAGGAATCATGTAGTTCCTTCATATTCAAGTTGTTCTGAGTAGTTTGTGCAGAGATTTGTGTAGTTTTTGATGAGATTTGTGCAGTTTGATTGCATGTTAGCATGAAGTATCAAAAACGCACTGAACGCTGAATTGAGCCTGTTTTTGAACTTTGTATTAAATGTAGTGAAAACAACAATTCCCAGTAGAAAATCAACGGGAATCATGTAGTCCCTTCATATTCAAGTAGTTCTGAGTAGTTTGTGCAGAGATTTGTGTAGTTTTTGATGAGATTTGTGCAGTTTGATTGCAGTTAGCATGAAGTATCAAAAACGCACTGAACGCTGAATTGAGCCTGTTTTTGAACTCTCTATTAAAAGTAGTGAAAACAGCAAATCCGGGCAGAAAATCAACAGGAATCATGTAGTTCCTTCATATTCAAGTAGTTCTGAGTAGTTTGTGCAGAGATTTGTGCAGTTTTTGAAGAGATTTGTTTAGTGTGATTCCATGTTAGTATGAAGTATCAAAAAAGCACTGAACGCTGAATTGAGCCTGTTTTTGAACTCTGTATTAAAAGTAGTGAAATCATTAAATCCCAGAAGAAAATCAACAGGAATCATGTAGTTCCTTCATATTCAAGTAGTTTTTAGTAGTTTCTGCAGAGATTTGTGTAGTTTTTGAAGAGATTTGTGCAGTTTGACTGCACTTCAAGTTGATGTGTCATAAAGGCACTCAACGCTGAATTGAGCCTGTTTTTGAACTCTGTATTAAAAGCAGTGAAAACAGCAAATCCCAGCAGAAAATCAACAAGAATCAGGTACTTCCTTCATATTCAAGTAGTTCTGAGTAGTTTGTGCAGAGATTTGTGTAGTTTTTGATGAGATTTGTGCAGTTTGATTTCATTTCAAGTTGGTTAGTCATAAACGCACTCAATGCTGAATTGAGCCTGTTTTTGAACTCTCTATTAAAAGTAGTGAAAACAGCAAATCCCAGCAGAAAATCAACAGGAATCATGTAGTTCCGTCATATTCAAGTTGTTCTGAGTAGTTTGTGCAGAGATTTGTGTAGTTTTTGATGAGATTTGTGCAGTTTGATTGCATGTTAGCATGAAGTGTTAAAAACGCACTGAACGCTGAATTGAGCCTGTTTTTGAACTCTGTATTAAAAGTAGTGAAAACAGCAAATCCCAGCAGAAAATCAACAGGAATCATGTAGTTCCTTCATATTCAAGTAGTTCTGAGTAGTTTGTGCAGAGAATTGTGTAGTTTTTGAAGATATTTGTGCAGTTTGACTGCACTTCAAGTTTATGTGTCATAAAGGCACTCAACGCTGAATTGAGCCTGTTTTTCAACTTTGTATTAAATGTAGTGAAATCATTAAATCCGGGCAGAAAATCAACATGAATCATGTAGTTCCTTCATATTCAAGTAGTTTTTAGTAGTTTCTGCAGAGATTTGTGTAGTTTTTGAAGAGATTTGTGCAGTTTGACTGCACTTCAAGTTCATGTGTCATAAAGGCACTGAACGCTGAATTGAGCCTGTTTTTGAACTCTGTATTGAAAGTAGTGAAAACAGCAAATCCCAGCAGAAAATCAACAGGAATCATGTAGTTCCTTCATATTCAAGTTGTTCTGAGTAGTTTGTGCAGAGATTTGTGTAGTTTTTGTTGAGATTTGTGCAGTTTGATTGCATGTTAGCATGAAGTATCAAAAACGCATTGAACGCTGAATTGAGCCTGTTTTTGAACTCTGTATTAAAAGTAGTGAAAACAGCAAATCCCAGCAGAAAATTAACAGGAATCATGTAGTTCCTTCATATTCAAGTAGTGTTTAGTAGTTTGTGCAGAGATTTGTGCAGTTTTTGAAGAGATTTGTTTGGTATGATTCCATGTTAGCATGAAGTATCAAAAAAGCACTGAACGCTGAATTGAGCCTGTTTTTGAACTCTGTATTAAAAGTAGTGAAAACAGTAAATCCCTGCAGAAAATCAACAAGAATCATGTAGTTCCTTCATATTCAAGTAGTTCTGAGTAGTTTGTGCAGAGATTTGTGCAGTTTGATTTCATTTCAAGTTGATGAGTCACAAACGCACCCAATGCTGAATTGAGCCTGTTTTTGAACTTTCTATTAAAAGTAGCGAAATCAGCAAATCCCTGCAGAAAATCAACAAGAATCATGTAGTTCCTTCATATTCAAGTAGTTCTGAGTAGTTTGTGCAGAGATTTGTGCAGTTTTTGAAGAGATTTGTTTAGTGTGATTCCATGTTAGTATGAAGTATCAAAAAAGCACTGAACGCTGAATTGAGCCTGTTTTTGAACTCTGTATTAAAAGTAGTGAAATCATTAAATCCCAGAAGAAAATCAACAGGAATCATGTAGTTCCTTCATATTCAAGTAGTTTTTAGTAGTTTCTGCAGAGATTTGTGTAGTTTTTGAAGAGCTTTGTGCAGTTTGACTGCACTTCAAGTTGATGTGTCATAAAGGCACTCAACGCTGAATTGAGCCTGTTTTTGAACTCTGTATTAAAAGCAGTGAAAACAGCAAATCCCAGCAGAAAATCAACAAGAATCAGGTACTTCCTTCATATTCAAGTAGTTCTGAGTAGTTTTTGCAGAGATTTGTGTAGTTTTTGATGAGATTTGTGCAGTTTGATTTCATTTCAAGTTGGTTAGTCATAAACGCACTCAATGCTGAATTGAGCCTGTTTTTGAACTCTCTATTAAAAGTAGTGAAAACAGCAAATCCGGGCAGAAAATCAACATGAATCATGTAGTTCCTTCATATTCAAGTAGTTTTTAGTAGTTTGTGCAGAGATTTGTGTAGTTTTTGAAGAGATTTGTTTAGTATGATTCCATGTTAGCATGAAGTATCAAAAAAGCACTGAACGCTGAATTGAACATGTTTTTGAACTCTGTATTAAATGTAGTGAAAACAGCAAATCCCAGCAGAAAATCAACAGGAATCATGTAGTTCCTTCATATTCAAGTAGTTCTGAGTCGTTTGTGCAGAGATTTGTGTAGTTTTTGATGAGATTTGTGCAGTTTGATTGCATGTTAGCATGAAGTGTTAAAAACGCACTGAACGCTGAATTGAGCCTGTTTTTGACATCTCTATTAAAAGTAATGAAAACAGAAAATCCCAGCAGAAAATCAACAGGAATCATGTAGTTCCTTCATATTCAAGTAGTTCTGAGTAGTTTGTGCAGAGATTTGTGTAGTTTTTGATGAGATTTGTTTAGTGTGATTCCATGTTAGCATGAAGTGTTAAAAACGAACTGAACGCTGAATTGAGCCTGTTTTTGAACTCTGTATTAAATGTAAGGAAATCATTAAATCCCAGAAGAAAATCAACAGGAATCATGTAGTTCCTTCATATTCAAGTGGTTCTGAGTAGTTTGTGCAGAGATTTGTGCAGTTTTTGAAGAGATTTGTTTAGTATGATTCTATTTAGCATGAAGTGTTAAAAACGCACTGAACGCTGAATTGAGCCTGTTTTTGAACTCTCTATTAAAAGTAGTGAAAACAGCAAATCCCAGCAGAAAATCAACAGGAATAATGTAGTTCCTTCATATTCAAGTTGTTCTGAGTAGTTTCTGCAGAGATTTGTGTAGTTTTTGAAGAGATTTGTGCAGTTTGACTGCACTTCAAGTTGATGTGTCATAAAGGCACTCAACGCTGAATTGAGCCTGTTTTTGAACTTTGTATTAAATGTAGTGAAAACAGCAAATCCCAGCAGAAAATCAACAAGAATCATATAGTCCCTTCATATTCAAGTAGTTCTGAGTAGTTTGTGCAGAGATTTGTGTAGATTTCGAAGAGATTTGTGCAGTGTGATTGTATGTTACCATGAAGTATCAGAAACCCACTCAACGCTGGATTGAACATGTTTTTGAACTCTGTATTAAATGTAGTGAAATCATTAAATCCCAGCAGAAAATCAACAGGAATCATGTAGTTCCTTCATATTCAAGTTGTTCTGAGTAGTTTGTGCAGAGATTTGTGTAGTTTTTGATGAGATTTGTGCAGTTTGATTGCAGTTAGCATGAAGTATCAAAAACGCACTGAACGCTGAATTGAGCCTGTTTTTGAACTCTATATTAAATGTAGTGAAATCATTAAATCCCAGCAGAAAATCAACGAGAATCATGTATTCCCTTCATATTCAAGTAGTTCTGAGTAGTTTGTGCAGAGATTTGTGTAGTTTTTGATGAGATTTGTGCAGTTTGATTGCAGTTAGCATGAAGTATCAAAAACGCACTGAACGCTGAATTGAGCCTGTTTTTGAACTCTCTATTAAAAGTAGTGAAAACAGCAAATCCCAGCAGAAAATCAACAGGAATCATGTAGTTCCTTCATATTCAAGTTGTTCTGAGTAGTTTGTGCAGAGATTTGTGTAGTTTTTGATGAGATTTGTGCAGTTTGATTGCATGGTAGCATGAAGTATCAAAAACCCACTGAACGCTGAATTGAGCCTGTTTTTGAACTCTGTATTAAAAGTAGTGAAAACAGCAAATCCCAGCAGAAAATCAACAGGAATCATGTAGTTCCCTCATATTCAAGTTGTTCTGAGTAGTTTGTGCAGAGATTTGTGTAGTTTTTGATGAGATTTGTGCAGTTTGATTGCATGTTAGCATGAAGTGTTAAAAACGCACTGAACGCTGAATTGAGCCTGTTTTTGAACTCTGTATTAAAAGTAGTGAAAACAGCAAATCCCAGCAGAAAATCAACAGGAATCATGTAGTTCCGTCATATTCAAGTTGTTCTGAGTAGTTTGTGCAGAGATTTGTGTAGTTTTTGATGAGATTTGTGAAGTTTGGTTGCATGTTAGCATGAAGTGTTAAAAACGCACTGAACGCTGAATTGAGCCTGTTTTTGAACTTTGTATTAAATGTAGTGAAAACAACAATTCCCAGTAGAAAATCAACGGGAATCATGTAGTCCCTTCATATTCAAGTAGTTCTGAGTAGTTTGTGCAGAGATTTGTGTAGTTTTTGAAGAGATTTGTGCAGTTTGATTGCATATTAGCATGAAGTATCAAAAACGCACTGAACGCTGAATTGAGCCTGTTTTTGAACTCTGTATTAAAAGTAGTAAAAACAGCAAATCCCAGCAGAAAATCAACGAGAATCATGTATTCCCTTCATATTCAAGTAGTTCTGAGTAGTTTGTGCAGAGATTGGTGTAGATTTTGATGAGATTTGTGCAGTTTGATTGCATGTTAGCATGAAGTGTCAAAAACGCACTGAACGCTGAATTGAGCCTGTTTTTGAACTCTGTATTAAAAGTAGTGAAAACAGCAAATCCCAGCAGAAAATCAACATGAATCATGTAGTTCCTTCATATTCAAGTGGTTCTGAGTAGTTTTTGCAGAGATTTGTGTAGTTTTTGAAGAGATTTGTTCAGTTTGACTGCACTTCAAGTTTATGTGTCATAATGGCACTGAACGCTGAATTGAGCCTGTTTTTGAACTCTGTATTAAAAGTAGTGAAAACAGCAAATCCCAGCAGAAAATCAACAGGAATCATGTAGTTCCTTCATATTCAAGTTGTTCTGAGTAGTTTGTGCAGAGATTTGTGTAGTTTTTGATGAGATTTGTGCAGTTTGATTGCAGTTAGCATGAAGTATCAAAAACGCACTGAACGCTGAATTGAGCCTGTTTTTGAACTCTGTATTAAATGTAGTGAAATCATTAAATCCCAGCAGAAAATCAACAAGAATCAGGTACTTCCTTCATATTCAAGTAGTTCTGAGTAGTTTGTGCAGAGATTTGTGTAGTTTTTGATGAGATTTGTGCAGTTTGATTTCATTTCAAGTTGATGAGTCACAAACGCACCCAATGCTGAATTGAGCCTGTTTTTGAACTTTCTATTAAAATTAACGAAATCAGCAAATCCCTGCGAAAAATCAACAAGCATCATGTAGTTCCTTCATATTCAAGTAGTTCTGAGTAGTTTGTGCAGAGATTTGTGCAGTTTTTGATGAGATTTGTGCAGTTTGATTGCATTTTAGCATGAAGTGTTAAAAACGCACTGAACGCTGAATTGAGCCTATTTTTGAACTCTGTATTGAATGTAAGGAAATCATTAAATCCCAGAAGAAAATCAACAGGAATCATGTAGTTCCTTCATATTCAAGTGGTTCTGAGTAGTTTGTTCAGAGATTTGTGCAGTTTTTGAAGAGATTTGTTTAGTATGATTCCATGTTAGCATGAAGTATCAAAAACGTACTGAACACTGAATTGAGCCTGTTTTTGAACTCTCTATTAAAAGTAGTGAAAACAGCAAATCCCAGCAGAAAATCAACAGGAATCATGTAGTTCCTTCATATTCAAGTTGTTCTGAGTAGTTTGTGCAGAGATTTGTGTAGTTTTTGAAGAGATTTGTGCAATTTGACTGCACTTCAAGTTTATGTGTCATAAAGGCACTCAACGCTGAATTGAGCCTGTTTTTCAACTCTGTATTAAATGTAGTGAAATCATTAAATCCGGGCAGAAAATCAACATGAATCATGTAGTTCCTTCATATTCAAGTAGTTTTTAGTAGTTTCTGCAGAGATTTGTGTAGTTTTTGAAGAGATTTGTGCAGTTTGACTGCACTTCAAGTTTATGTGTCATAAAGGCACTGAACGCTGAATTGAGCCTGTTTTTGAACTCTGTATTAAAAGTAGTAAAAACAGCAAATCCCAGCAGAAAATCAACGAGAATCATGTATTCCCTTCATATTCAAGTAGTTCTGAGTAGTTTGTGCAGAGATTGGTGTAGATTTTGATGAGATTTGTGCAGTTTGATTGCATGTTAGCATGAAGTGTCAAAAACGCACTGAACGCTGAATTGAGCCTGTTTTTGAACTCTGTATTAAAAGTAGTGAAAACAGCAAATCCCAGCAGAAAATCAACAAGAATCAGGTACTTCCTTCATATTCAAGTAGTTCTGAGTAGTTTGTGCAGAGATTTGTGTAGTTTTTGAAGAGATTTGTGCAGTTTGACTGCACTTCAAGTTTATGTGTCATAAAGGCACTGAACGCTGAATTGAGCCTGTTTTTGAACTCTGTATTAAATGTAGTGAAATCATTAAATCCGGGCAGAAAATCAACATGAATCATGTAGTTCCTTCATATTCAAGTTGTTCTGAGTAGTTTGTGCAGAGATTTGTGTAGTTTTTGATGAGATTTGTGCAGTTTGATTGCAGTTAGCATGAAGTATCAAAAACGCACTGAACGCTGAATTGAGCCTGTTTTTGAACTCTGTATTAAATGTAGTGAAATCATTAAATCCCAGAAGAAAATCAACAGGAATCACGTAGTTCCTTCATATTCAAGTAGTTTTTAGTAGTTTCTGCAGAGATTTGTGTAGTTTTTGAAGCGATTTGTGCAGTTTCACTGCACTTCAAGTTGATGTGTCATAAAGGCACTCAACGCTGAATTGAGCCTGTTTTTGAACTTTGTATTAAATGTAGTGAAAACAGCAAATCCCAGCAGAAAATCAACAGGAATCATATAGTCCCTTCATATTCAAGTAGTTCTGAGTAGTTTGTGCAGAGATTTGTGTAGATTTCGAAGAGATTTGTGCAGTGTGATTGTATGTTACCATGAAGTATCAGAAACGCACTCAACGCTGGATTGAACATGTTTTTGAACTCTGTATTAAATGTAGTGAAATCATTAAATCCCAGCAGAAAATCAACGAGAATCATGTATTCCCTTCATATTCAAGTAGTTCTGAGTAGTTTGTGCAGAGATTTGTGTAGTTTTTGATGAGATTTGTGCAGTTTGATTGCAGTTAGCATGAACTATCAAATACGCACTGAACGCTGAATTGAGCCTGTTTTTGAACTCTCTATTAAAAGTAGTGAAAACAGCAAATCCCAGCAGAAAATCAACAGGAATCATGTAGTTCCTTCATATTCAAGTTGTTCTGAGTAGTTTGTGCAGAGATTTGTGTAGTTTTTGATGAGATTTGTGCAGTTTGATTGCATGTTAGCATGAAGTGTTAAAAACGCACTGAACGCTGAATTGAGCCTGTTTTTGAACTCTGTATTAAAAGTAGTGAAAACAGCAAATCCCAGCAGAAAATCAACAGGAATCATGTAGTTCCTTCATATTCAAGTAGTTTTTAGTAGTTTCTGCAGAGATTTGTGTAGTTTTTGAAGAGATTTGTGCAGTTTGACTGCACTTCAAGTTTATGTGTCATAATGGCACTGAACGCTGAATTGAGCCTGTTTTTGAACTCTGTATTAAAAGTAGTGAAAACAGCAAATCCCAGCAGAAAATCAACAGGAATCATGTAGTTCCTTCATATTCAAGTTGTTCTGAGTAGTTTGTGCAGAGATTTGTGTAGTTTTTGATGAGATTTGTGCAGTTTGATTGCATGTTAGCATGAAGTATCAAAAACGCACTGAACGCTGAATTGAGCCTGTTTTTGAACTTTGTATTAAATGTAGTGAAAACAACAATTCCCAGTAGAAAATCAACGGGAATCATGTAGTCCCTTCATATTCAAGTAGTTCTGAGTAGTTTGTGCAGAGATTTGTGTAGTTTTTGATGAGATTTGTGCAGTTTGATTTCATGTTAGCATGAAGTATCAAAAACGCACTGAACGCTGAATTGAGCCTGTTTTTGAACTCTGTATTAAATGTAGTGAAATCATTAAATCCGGGCAGAAAATCAACATGAATCATGTAGTTCCTTCATATTCAAGTAGTTTTTAGTAGTTTGTGCAGAGATTTGTGTAGTTTTTGAAGAGATTTGTGCAGTTTGACTGCACTTCAAGTTTATGTGTCATAAAGGCACTGAACGCTGAATTGAGCCTGTTTTTGAACTCTGTATTAAAAGTAGTGAAAACAGCAAATCCCAGCAGAAAATCAACAGGAATCATGTTGTTCCGTCATATTCAAGTTGTTCTGAGTAGTTTGTGCAGAGATTTGTGTAGTTTTTGATGAGATTTGTGCAGTTTGATTGCATGTTAGCATGAAGTGTTAAAAACGCACTGAACGCTGAATTGAGCCTGTTTTTGAACTCTGTATTAAAAGTAGTGAAAACAGCAAATCCCAGCAGAAAATCAACAGGAATCATGTAGTTCCTTCATATTCAAGTAGTTCTGAGTAGTTTGTGCAGAGAATTGTGTAGTTTTTGAAGATATTTGTGCAGTTTGACTGCACTTCAAGTTTATGTGTCATAAAGGCACTCAACGCTGAATTGAGCCTGTTTTTCAACTCTGTATTAAATGTAGTGAAATCATTAAATCCGGGCAGAAAATCAACATGAATCATGTAGTTCCTTCATATTCAAGTAGTTTTTAGTAGTTTCTGCAGAGATTTGTGTAGTTTTTGAAGAGATTTGTGCAGTTTGACTGCACTTCAAGTTTATGTGTCATAATGGCACTGAACGCTGAATTGAGCCTGTTTTTGAACTCTGTATTAAAAGTAGTGAAAACAGCAAATCCCAGCAGAAAATCAACAGGAATCATGTTGTTCCTTCATATTCAAGTAGTTCTGAGTAGTTTGTGCAGAGAATTGTGTAGTTTTTGAAGATATTTGTGTAGTTTGACTGCACTTCAAGTTTATGTGTCATAAAGGCACTGAACGCTGAATTGAGCCTGTTTTTGAACTCTGTATTAAAAGTAGTGAAAACAGCAAATCCCAGCAGAAAATCAACAGGAATCATGTTGTTCCGTCATATTCAAGTTGTTCTGAGTAGTTTGTGCAGAGATTTGTGTAGTTTTTGATGAGATTTGTGCAGTTTGATTGCATGTTAGCATGAAGTGTTAAAAACGCACTGAACGCTGAATTCAGCCTGTTTTTGAACTCTGTATTAAAAGTAGTAAAAACAGCAAATCCCAGCAGAAAATCAACGAGAATCATGTATTCCCTTCATATTCAAGTAGTTCTGAGTAGTTTGTGCAGAGATTTGTGTAGTTTTTGATGAGATTTGTGCAGTTTGATTGCATGTTAGCATGAAGTGTCAAAAACGCACTGAACGCTGAATTGAGCCTGTTTTTGAACTCTGTATTAAAAGTAGTGAAAACAGCAAATCCCAGCAGAAAATCAACAAGAATCAGGTACTTCCTTCATATTCAAGTAGTTCTGAGTAGTTTGTGCAGAGAATTGTGTAGTTTTTGAAGATATTTGTGCAGTTTGACTGCACTTCAAGTTTATGTGTCATAAAGGCACTGAACGCTGAATTGAGCCTGTTTTTGAACTCTGTATTAAATGTAGTGAAATCATTAAATCCGGGCAGAAAATCAACATGAATCATGTAGTTCCTTCATATTCAAGTTGTTCTGAGTAGTTTGTGCAGAGATTTGTGTAGTTTTTGATGAGATTTGTGCAGTTTGATTGCAGTTAGCATGAAGTATCAAAAACGCACTGAACGCTGAATTGAGCCTGTTTTTGAACTCTGTATTAAATGTAGTGAAATCATTAAATCCCAGAAGAAAATCAACAGGAATCATGTAGTTCCTTCATATTCAAGTAGTTTTTAGTAGTTTCTGCAGAGATTTGTGTAGTTTTTGAAGCGATTTGTGCAGTTTCACTGCACTTCAAGTTGATGTGTCATAATGGCACTGAACGCTGAATTGAGCCTGTTTTTGAACTCTGTATTAAAAGTAGTGAAAACAGCAAATCCCAGCAGAAAATCAACAGGAATCATGTAGTTCCTTCATATTCAAGTTGTTCTGAGTAGTTTGTGCAGAGATTTGTGTAGTTTTTGATGAGATTTGTGCAGTTTGATTGCATGTTAGCATGAAGTATCAAAAACGCACTGAACGCTGAATTGAGCCTGTTTTTGAACTTTGTATTAAATGTAGTGAAAACAACAATTCCCAGTAGAAAATCAACGGGAATCATGTAGTCCCTTCATATTCAAGTAGTTCTGAGTAGTTTGTGCAGAGATTTGTGTAGTTTTTGATGAGATTTGTGCAGTTTGATTGCATGTTAGCATGAAGTATCAAAAACGCACTGAACGCTGAATTGAGCCTGTTTTTGAACTCTGTATTAAATGTAGTGAAATCATTAAATCCGGGCAGAAAATCAACATGAATCATGTAGTTCCTTCATATTCAAGTAGTTTTTAGTAGTTTGTGCAGAGATTTGTGTAGTTTTTGAAGAGATTTGTGCAGTTTGACTGCACTTCAAGTTTATGTGTCATAAAGGCACTGAACGCTGAATTGAGCCTGTTTTTGAACTCTGTATTAAAAGTAGTGAAAACAGCAAATCCCAGCAGAAAATCAACAGGAATCATGTTGTTCCGTCATATTCAAGTTGTTCTGAGTAGTTTGTGCAGAGATTTGTGTAGTTTTTGATGAGATTTGTGCAGTTTGATTGCATGTTAGCATGAAGTGTTAAAAACGCACTGAACGCTGAATTGAGCCTGTTTTTGAACTCTGTATTAAAAGTAGTGAAAACAGCAAATCCCAGCAGAAAATCAACAGGAATCATGTAGTTCCTTCATATTCAAGTAGTTCTGAGTAGTTTGTGCAGAGAATTGTGTAGTTTTTGAAGATATTTGTGCAGTTTGACTGCACTTCAAGTTTATGTGTCATAAAGGCACTCAACGCTGAATTGAGCCTGGTTTTCAACTCTGTATTAAATGTAGTGAAATCATTAAATCCGGGCAGAAAATCAACATGAATCATGTAGTTCCTTCATATTCAAGTAGTTTTTAGTAGTTTCTGCAGAGATTTGTGTAGTTTTTGAAGAGATTTGTGCAGTTTGACTGCACTTCAAGTTTATGTGTCATAATGGCACTGAACGCTGAATTGAGCCTGTTTTTGAACTCTGTATTAAAAGTAGTGAAAACAGCAAATCCCAGCAGAAAATCAACAGGAATCATGTAGTTCCTTCATATTCAAGTAGTTCTGAGTAGTTTGTGCAGAGAATTGTGTAGTTTTTGAAGATATTTGTGCAGTTTGACTGCACTTCAAGTTTATGTGTCATAAAGGCACTCAACGCTGAATTGAGCCTGTTTTTCAACTCTGTATTAAATGTAGTGAAATCATTAAATCCGGGCAGAAAATCAACATGAATCATGTAGTTCCTTCATATTCAAGTAGTTTTTAGTAGTTTCTGCAGAGATTTGTGTAGTTTTTGAAGAGATTTGTGCAGTTTGACTGCACTTCAAGTTTATGTGTCATAATGGCACTGAACGCTGAATTGAGCCTGTTTTTGAACTCTGTATTAAAAGTAGTGAAAACAGCAAATCCCAGCAGAAAATCAACAGGAATCATGTAGTTCCTTCATATTCAAGTAGTTCTGAGTAGTTTGTGCAGAGAATTGTGTAGTTTTTGAAGATATTTGTGCAGTTTGACTGCACTTCAAGTTTATGTGTCATAAAGGCACTGAACGCTGAATTGAGCCTGTTTTTGAACTCTGTATTAAAAGTAGTGAAAACAGCAAATCCCAGCAGAAAATCAACAGGAATCATGTTGTTCCGTCATATTCAAGTTGTTCTGAGTAGTTTGTGCAGAGATTTGTGTAGTTTTTGATGAGATTTGTGCAGTTTGATTGCATGTTAGCATGAAGTGTTAAAAACGCACTGAACGCTGAATTGAGCCTGTTTTTGAACTCTGTATTAAAAGTAGTGAAAACAGCAAATCCCAGCAGAAAATCAACAGGAATCATGTAGTTCCTTCATATTCAAGTAGTTCTGAGTAGTTTGTGCAGAGAATTGTGTAGTTTTTGAAGATATTTGTGCAGTTTGACTGCACTTCAAGTTTATGTGTCATAAAGGCACTGAACGCTGAATTGAGCCTGTTTTTGAACTCTGTATTAAATGTAGTGAAATCATTAAATCCGGGCAGAAAATCAACATGAATCATGTAGTTCCTTCATATTCAAGTGGTTCTGAGTAGTTTTTGCAGAGATTTGTGTAGTTTTTGAAGAGATTTGTTCAGTTTGACTGCACTTGAAGTTTATGTGTCATAATGGCACTGAACGCTGAATTGAGCCTGTTTTTGAACTCTGTATTAAAAGTAGTGAAAACAGCAAATCCCAGCAGAAAATCAACAGGAATCATGTAGTTCCTTCATATTCAAGTAGTTTTTAGTAGTTTCTGCAGAGATTTGTGTAGTTTTTGAAGAGATTTGTGCAGTTTTACTGCACTTGAAGTTTATGTGTCATAAAGGCACTGAACGCTGAATTGAGCCTGTTTTTGAACTCTCTATTAAAAGTAGTGAAAACAGCAAATCCCAGCAGAAAATCAACAGGAATCATGTAGTTCCTTCATATTCAAGTTGTTCTGAGTAGTTTGTGCAGAGATTTGTGTAGTTTTTGATGAGATTTGTGCAGTTTGATTGCAGTTAGCATGAAGTATCAAAAACGCACTGAATGCTGAACTGAGCCTGTTTTTGAACTCTGTATTAAATGTAGTGAAATCATTAAATCCCAGAAGAAAATCAACAGGAATCATGTAGTTCCTTCATATTCAAGTAGTTTTTAGTAGTTTCTGCAGAGATTTGTGTAGTTTTTGAAGCGATTTGTGCAGTTTGACTGCACTTCAAGTTGATGTGTCATAAAGGCACTCAACGCTGAATTGAGCCTGTTTTTGAACTTTGTATTAAATGTAGTGACAACAGCAAATCCCAGCAGAAAATCAACAGGAATCATATAGTCCCTTCATATTCAAGTAGTTCTGAGTAGTTTGTGCAGAGATTTGTGTAGATTTCGAAGAGATTTGTGCAGTGTGATTGTATGTTACCATGAAGTATCAGAAACGCACTCAACGCTGGATTGAACATGTTTTTGAACTCTGTATTAAATGTAGTGAAATCATTAAATCCCAGCAGAAAATCAACAGGAATCATGTAGTTCCTTCATATTCAAGTTGTTCTGAGTAGTTTGTGCAGAGATTTGTGTAGTTTTTGATGAGATTTGTGCAGTTTGATTGCAGTTAGCATGAAGTATCAAAAACGCACTGAACGCTGAATTGAGCCTGTTTTTGAACTCTGTATTAAATGTAGTGAAATCATTAAATCCCAGCAGAAAATCAACGAGAATCATGTATTCCCTTCATATTCAAGTAGTTCTGAGTAGTTTGTGCAGAGATTTGTGTAGTTTTTGATGAGATTTGTGCAGTTTGATTGCAGTTAGCATGAAGTATCAAAAACGCACTGAATGCTGAATTGAGCCTGTTTTTGAACTCTCTATTAAAAGTAGTGAAAACAGCAAATCCCAGCAGAAAATCAACAGGAATCATGTAGTTCCTTCATATTCAAGTTGTTCTGAGTAGTTTGTGCAGAGATTTGTGTAGTTTTTGATGAGATTTGTGGAGTTTGATTGCATGGTAGCATGAAGTATCAAAAACCCACTGAACGCTGAATTGAGCCTGTTTTTGAACTCTGTATTAAAAGTAGTGAAAACAGCAAATCCCAGCAGAAAATCAACAGGAATCATGTAGTTCCCTCATATTCAAGTTGTTCTGAGTAGTTTGTGCAGAGATTTGTGTAGTTTTTGATGAGATTTGTGCAGTTTGATTGCATGTTAGCATGAAGTGTTAAAAACGCACTGAACGCTGAATTGAGCCTGTTTTTGAACTCTGTATTAAAAGTAGTGAAAACAGCAAATCCCAGCAGAAAATCAACAGGAATCATGTAGTTCCTTCATATTCAAGTAGTTTTTAGTAGTTTCTGCAGAGATTTGTGTAGTTTTTGAAGAGATTTGTGCAGTTTGACTGCACTTCAAGTTTATGTGTCATAATGGCACTGAACGCTGAATTGAGCCTGTTTTTGAACTCTGTATTAAAAGTAGTGAAAACAGCAAATCCCAGCAGAAAATCAACAGGAATCATGTAGTTACTTCATATTCAAGTTGTTCTGAGTAGTTTGTGCAGAGATTTGTGTAGTTTTTGATGAGATTTGTGCAGTTTGATTGCATGTTAGCATGAAGTATCAAAAACGCACTGAACGCTGAATTGAGCCTGTTTTTGAACTTTGTATTAAATGTAGTGAAAACAACAATTCCCAGTAGAAAATCAACGGGAATCAGGTAGTCCCTTCATATTCAAGTAGTTCTGAGTAGTTTGTGCAGAGATTTGTGTAGTTTTTGATGAGATTTGTGCAGTTTGATTGCATGTTAGCATGAAGTATCAAAAACGCACTGAACGCTGAATTGAGCCTGTTTTTGAACTCTGTATTAAATGTAGTGAAATCATTAAATCCGGGCAGAAAATCAACATGAATCATGTAGTTCCTTCATATTCAAGTAGTTTTTAGTAGTTTGTGCAGAGATTTGTGTAGTTTTTGAAGAGATTTGTGCAGTTTGACTGCACTTCAAGTTTATGTGTCATAAAGGCACTGAACGCTGAATTGAGCCTGTTTTTGAACTCTGTATTAAAAGTAGTGAAAACAGCAAATCCCAGCAGAAAATCAACAGGAATCATGTTGTTCCGTCATATTGAAGTTGTTCTGAGTAGTTTGTGCAGAGATTTGTGTAGTTTTTGATGAGATTTGTGCAGTTTGATTGCATGTTAGCATGAAGTGTTAAAAACGCACTGAACGCTGAATTGAGCCTGTTTTTGAACTCTGTATTAAAAGTAGTGAAAACAGCAAATCCCAGCAGAAAATCAACAGGAATCATGTAGTTCCTTCATATTCAAGTAGTTCTGAGTAGTTTGTGCAGAGAATTGTGTAGTTTTTGAAGATATTTGTGCAGTTTGACTGCACTTCAAGTTTATGTGTCATAAAGGCACTCAACGCTGAATTGAGCCTGTTTTTCAACTCTGTATTAAATGTAGTGAAATCATTAAATCCCAGAAGAAAATCAACAGGAATCATGTAGTTCCTTCATATTCAAGTAGTTTTTAGTAGTTTCTGCAGAGATTTGTGTAGTTTTTGAAGCGATTTGTGCAGTTTGACTGCACTTCAAGTTGATGTGTCATAAAGGCACTCAACGCTGAATTGAGCCTGTTTTTGAACTTTGTATTAAATGTAGTGAAAACAGCAAATCCCAGCAGAAAATCAACAGGAATCATATAGTCCCTTCATATTCAAGTAGTTCTGAGTAGTTTGTGCAGAGATTTGTGTAGATTTCGAAGAGATTTGTGCAGTGTGATTGTATGTTACCATGAAGTATCAGAAACGCACTCAACGCTGGATTGAACATGTTTTTGAACTCTGTATTAAATGTAGTGAAATCATTAAATCCCAGCAGAAAATCAACAGGAATCATGTAGTTCCTTCATATTCAAGTTGTTCTGAGTAGTTTGTGCAGAGATTTGTGTAGTTTTTGATGAGATTTGTGCAGTTTGATTGCAGTTAGCATGAAGTATCAAAAACGCACTGAACGCTGAATTGAGCCTGTTTTTGAACTCTGTATTAAATGTAGTGAAATCATTAAATCCCAGCAGAAAATCAACGAGAATCATGTATTCCCTTCATATTCAAGTAGTTCTGAGTAGTTTGTGCAGAGATTTGTGTAGTTTTTGATGAGATTTGTGCAGTTTGATTGCAGTTAGCATGAAGTATCAAAAACGCACTGAACGCTGAATTGAGCCTGTTTTTGAACTCTCTATTAAAAGTAGTGAAAACAGCAAATCCCAGCAGAAAATCAACAGGAATCATGTAGTTCCTTCATATTCAAGTTGTTCTGAGTAGTTTGTGCAGAGATTTGTGTAGTTTTTGATGAGATTTGTGGAGTTTGATTGCATGGTAGCATGAAGTATCAAAAACCCACTGAACGCTGAATTGAGCCTGTTTTTGAACTCTGTATTAAAAGTAGTGAAAACAGCAAATCCCAGCAGAAAATCAACAGGAATCATGTAGTTCCCTCATATTCAAGTTGTTCTGAGTAGTTTGTGCAGAGATTTGTGTAGTTTTTGATGAGATTTGTGCAGTTTGATTGCATGTTAGCATGAAGTGTTAAAAACGCACTGAACGCTGAATTGAGCCTGTTTTTGAACTCTGTATTAAAAGTAGTGAAAACAGCAAATCCCAGCAGAAAATCAACAGGAATCATGTAGTTCCTTCATATTCAAGTAGTTTTTAGTAGTTTCTGCAGAGATTTGTGTAGTTTTTGAAGAGATTTGTGCAGTTTGACTGCACTTCAAGTTTATGTGTCATAATGGCACTGAACGCTGAATTGAGCCTGTTTTTGAACTCTGTATTAAAAGTAGTGAAAACAGCAAATCCCAGCAGAAAATCAACAGGAATCATGTAGTTACTTCATATTCAAGTTGTTCTGAGTAGTTTGTGCAGAGATTTGTGTAGTTTTTGATGAGATTTGTGCAGTTTGATTGCATGTTAGCATGAAGTATCAAAAACGCACTGAACACTGAATTGAGCCTGTTTTTGAACTTTGTATTAAATGTAGTGAAAACAACAATTCCCAGTAGAAAATCAACGGGAATCAGGTAGTCCCTTCATATTCAAGTAGTTCTGAGTAGTTTGTGCAGAGATTTGTGTAGTTTTTGATGAGATTTGTGCAGTTTGATTGCATGTTAGCATGAAGTATCAAAAACGCACTGAACGCTGAATTGAGCCTGTTTTTGAACTCTGTATTAAATGTAGTGAAATCATTAAATCCGGGCAGAAAATCAACATGAATCATGTAGTTCCTTCATATTCAAGTAGTTTTTAGTAGTTTGTGCAGAGATTTGTGTAGTTTTTGAAGAGATTTGTGCAGTTTGACTGCACTTCAAGTTTATGTGTCATAAAGGCACTGAACGCTGAATTGAGCCTGTTTTTGAACTCTGTATTAAAAGTAGTGAAAACAGCAAATCCCAGCAGAAAATCAACAGGAATCATGTTGTTCCGTCATATTCAAGTTGTTCTGAGTAGTTTGTGCAGAGATTTGTGTAGTTTTTGATGAGATTTGTGCAGTTTGATTGCATGTTAGCATGAAGTGTTAAAAACGCACTGAACGCTGAATTGAGCCTGTTTTTGAACTCTGTATTAAAAGTAGTGAAAACAGCAAATCCCAGCAGAAAATCAACAGGAATCATGTAGTTCCTTCATATTCAAGTAGTTCTGAGTAGTTTGTGCAGAGAATTGTGTAGTTTTTGAAGATATTTGTGCAGTTTGACTGCACTTCAAGTTTATGTGTCATAAAGGCACTCAACGCTGAATTGAGCCTGTTTTTCAACTCTGTATTAAATGTAGTGAAATCATTAAATCCGGGCAGAAAATCAACATGAATCATGTAGTTCCTTCATATTTAAGTGGTTCTGAGTAGTTTTTGCAGAGATTTGTGTAGTTTTTGAAGAGATTTGTTCAGTTTGACTGCACTTGAAGTTTATGTGTCATAATGGCACTGAACGCTGAATTGAGCCTGTTTTTGAACTCTGTATTAAAAGTAGTGAAAACAGCAAATCCCAGCAGAAAATCAACAGGAATCATGTAGTTCCTTCATATTCAAGTTGTTCTGAGTAGTTTGTGCAGAGATTTGTGTAGTTTTTGATGAGATTTGTGCAGTTTGATTGCATGTTAGCATGAAGTATCAAAAACGCACTGAACGCTGAATTGAGCCTGTTTTTGAACTTTGTATTAAATGTAGTGAAAACAACAATTCCCAGTAGAAAATCAACGGGAATCATGTAGTCCCTTCATATTCAAGTAGTTCTGAGTAGTTTGTGCAGAGATTTGTGTAGTTTTTGATGAGATTTGTGCAGTTTGATTGCATGTTAGCATGAAGTATCAAAAACGCACTGAACGCTGAATTGAGCCTGTTTTTGAACTCTGTATTAAATGTAGTGAAATCATTAAATCCGGGCAGAAAATCAACATGAATCATGTAGTTCCTTCATATTCAAGTAGTTTTTAGTAGTTTGTGCAGAGATTTGTGTAGTTTTTGAAGAGATTTGTGCAGTTTGACTGCACTTCAAGTTTATGTGTCATAAAGGCACTGAACGCTGAATTGAGCCTGTTTTTGAACTCTGTATTAAAAGTAGTGAAAACAGCAAATCCCAGCAGAAAATCAACAGGAATCATGTTGTTCCGTCATATTCAAGTTGTTCTGAGTAGTTTGTGCAGAGATTTGTGTAGTTTTTGATGAGATTTGTGCAGTTTGATTGCATGTTAGCATGAAGTGTTAAAAACGCACTGAACGCTGAATTGAGCCTGTTTTTGAACTCTGTATTAAAAGTAGTGAAAACAGCAAATCCCAGCAGAAAATCAACAGGAATCATGTAGTTCCTTCATATTCAAGTAGTTCTGAGTAGTTTGTGCAGAGAATTGTGTAGTTTTTGAAGATATTTGTGCAGTTTGACTGCACTTCAAGTTTATGTGTCATAAAGGCACTCAACGCTGAATTGAGCCTGTTTTTCAACTCTGTATTAAATGTAGTGAAATCATTAAATCCGGGCAGAAAATCAACATGAATCATGTAGTTCCTTCATATTCAAGTGGTTCTGAGTAGTTTTTGCAGAGATTTGTGTAGTTTTTGAAGAGATTTGTTCAGTTTGACTGCACTTCAAGTTTATGTGTCATAATGGCACTGAACGCTGAATTGAGCCTGTTTTTGAACTCTGTATTAAAAGTAGTGAAAACAGCAAATCCCAGCAGAAAATCAACAGGAATCATGTAGTTCCTTCATATTCAAGTTGTTCTGAGTAGTTTGTGCAGAGATTTGTGTAGTTTTTGATGAGATTTGTGCAGTTTGATTGCATGTTAGCATGAAGTATCAAAAACGCACTGAACGCTGAATTGAGCCTGTTTTTGAACTTTGTATTAAATGTAGTGAAAACAACAATTCCCAGTAGAAAATCAACGGGAATCATGTAGTCCCTTCATATTCAAGTAGTTCTGAGTAGTTTGTGCAGAGATTTGTGTAGTTTTTGATGAGATTTGTGCAGTGTGATTGTATGTTACCATGAAGTATCAGAAACGCACTCAACGCTGGATTGAACATGTTTTTGAACTCTGTATTAAATGTAGTGAAATCATTAAATCCCAGCAGAAAATCAACGAGAATCATGTATTCCCTTCATATTCAAGTAGTTCTGAGTAGTTTGTGCAGAGATTTGTGTAGTTTTTGATGAGATTTGTGCAGTTTGATTGCAGTTAGCATGAAGTATCAAAAACGCACTGAACGCTGAATTGAGCCTGTTTTTGAACTCTCTATTAAAAGTAGTGAAAACAGCAAATCCCAGCAGAAAATCAACAGGAATCATGTAGTTCCTTCATATTCAAGTTGTTCTGAGTAGTTTGTGCAGAGATTTGTGTAGTTTTTGATGAGATTTGTGGAGTTTGATTGCATGGCAGCATGAAGTATCAAAAACCCACTGAACGCTGAATTGAGCCTGTTTTTGAACTCTGTATTAAAAGTAGTGAAAACAGCAAATCCCAGCAGAAAATCAACAGGAATCATGTAGTTCCCTCATATTCAAGTTGTTCTGAGTAGTTTGTGCAGAGATTTGTGTAGTTTTTGATGAGATTTGTGCAGTTTGATTGCATGTTAGCATGAAGTGTTAAAAACGCACTGAACGCTGAATTGAGCCTGTTTTTGAACTCTGTATTAAAAGTAGTGAAAACAGCAAATCCCAGCAGAAAATCAACAGGAATCATGTAGTTCCTTCATATTCAAGTAGTTTTTAGTAGTTTCTGCAGAGATTTGTGTAGTTTTTGAAGAGATTTGTGCAGTTTGACTGCACTTCAAGTTTATGTGTCATAATGGCACTGAACGCTGAATTGAGCCTGTTTTTGAACTCTGTATTAAAAGTAGTGAAAACAGCAAATCCCAGCAGAAAATCAACAGGAATCATGTAGTTCCTTCATATTCAAGTTGTTCTGAGTAGTTTGTGCAGAGATTTGTGTAGTTTTTGATGAGATTTGTGCAGTTTGATTGCATGTTAGCATGAAGTATCAAAAACGCACTGAACGCTGAATTGAGCCTGTTTTTGAACTTTGTATTAAATGTAGTGAAAACAACAATTCCCAGTAGAAAATCAACGGGAATCATGTAGTCCCTTCATATTCAAGTAGTTCTGAGTAGTTTGTGCAGAGATTTGTGTAGTTTTTGATGAGATTTGTGCAGTTTGATTGCATGTTAGCATGAAGTATCAAAAACGCACTGAACGCTGAATTGAGCCTGTTTTTGAACTCTGTATTAAATGTAGTGAAATCATTAAATCCGGGCAGAAAATCAACATGAATCATGTAGTTCCTTCATATTCAAGTAGTTTTTAGTAGTTTGTGCAGAGATTTGTGTAGTTTTTGAAGAGATTTGTGCAGTTTGACTGCACTTCAAGTTTATGTGTCATAAAGGCACTGAACGCTGAATTGAGCCTGTTTTTGAACTCTGTATTAAAAGTAGTGAAAACAGCAAATCCCAGCAGAAAATCAACAGGAATCATGTAGTTCCTTCATATTCAAGTAGTTCTGAGTAGTTTCTGCAGAGATTTGTGTAGTTTTTGATGAGATTTGTGCAGTTTGATTGCAGTTAGCATGAAGTATCAAAAACGCACTGAACGCTGAATTGAGCCTGTTTTTGAACTCTCTATTAAAAGTAGTGAAAACAGCAAATCCCAGCAGAAAATCAACAGGAATCATGTAGTTCCTTCATATTCAATTTGTTCTGAGTAGTTTGTGCAGAGATTTGTGTAGTTTTTGATGAGATTTGTGGAGTTTGATTGCATGGCAGCATGAAGTATCAAAAACCCACTGAACGCTGAATTGAGCCTGTTTTTGAACTCTGTATTAAAAGTAGTGAAAACAGCAAATCCCAGCAGAAAATCAACAGGAATCATGTAGTTCCCTCATATTCAAGTTGTTCTGAGTAGTTTGTGCAGAGATTTGTGTAGTTTTTGATGAGATTTGTGCAGTTTGATTGCATGTTAGCATGAAGTGTTAAAAACGCACTGAACGCTGAATTGAGCCTGTTTTTGAACTCTGTATTAAAAGTAGTGAAAACAGCAAATCCCAGCAGAAAATCAACAGGAATCATGTAGTTCCTTCATATTCAAGTAGTTTTTAGTAGTTTCTGCAGAGATTTGTGTAGTTTTTGAAGAGATTTGTGCAGTTTGACTGCACTTCAAGTTTATGTGTCATAATGGCACTGAACGCTGAATTGAGCCTGTTTTTGAACTCTGTATTAAAAGTAGTGAAAACAGCAAATCCCAGCAGAAAATCAACAGGAATCATGTAGTTCCTTCATATTCAAGTTGTTCTGAGTAGTTTGTGCAGAGATTTGTGTAGTTTTTGATGAGATTTGTGCAGTTTGATTGCATGTTAGCATGAAGTATCAAAAACGCACTGAACGCTGAATTGAGCCTGTTTTTGAACTCTGTATTAAATGTAGTGAAATCATTAAATCCGGGCAGAAAATCAACATGAATCATGTAGTTCCTTCATATTCAAGTAGTTTTTAGTAGTTTGTGCAGAGATTTGTGTAGTTTTTGAAGAGATTTGTGCAGTTTGACTGCACTTCAAGTTTATGTGTCATAAAGGCACTGAACGCTGAATTGAGCCTGTTTTTGAACTCTGTATTAAAAGTAGTGAAAACAGCAAATCCCAGCAGAAAATCAACAGGAATCAGGTACTTCCTTCATATTCAAGTAGTTCTCAGTAGTTTGTGCAGAGATTTGTGTAGTTTTTGATGAGATTTGTGCAGTTTGATTGCATGTTAGCATGAAGTGTTAAAAACGCACTGAACGCTGAATTGAGCCTGTTATTGAACTCTGTATTAAAACTAGTGAAAACAGCAAATCCCAGCAGAAAATCAACAGGAATCATGTAGTTCCTTCATATTCAAGTAGTTTTTAGTAGTTTCTGCAGAGATTTGTGTAGTTTTTGAAGAGATTTGTGCAGTTTGACTGCACTTCAAGTTGATGTGTCATAAAGGCACTCAACGCTGAATTGAGCCTGTTTTTGAACTCTGTATTAAAAGTAGTGAAAACAGCAAATCCCAGCAGAAAATCAACAGGAATCATGTAGTTCCTTCATATTCAAGTTGTTCTGAGTAGTTTGTGCAGAGATTTGTGTAGTTTTTGATGAGATTTGTGCAGTTTGATTGCATGTTAGCATGAAGTGTTAAAAACGCAGTGAACGCTGAATTGAGCCTGTTTTTGAACTCTGTATTAAAAGTAGTGAAAACAGCAAATCCCAGCAGAAAATCAACAGGAATCATGTAGTTCCTTCATATTCAAGTAGTTCTGAGTAGTTTGTGCAGAGATTTGTGCAGTTTGATTTCATTTCAAGTTGGTTAGTCATAAACGCACTCAATGCTGAATTGAGCCTGTTTTTGAACTCTGTATTAAAAGTAGTGAAATCAGCAAATCCCAGCAGAAAATCAACAAGAATCAGGTACTTCCTTCATATTCAAGTAGTTCTCAGTAGTTTGTGCAGAGATTTGTGTAGTTTTTGATGAGATTTGTGCAGTTTGATTGCATGTTAGCATGAAGTGTTAAAAACGCACTGAACGCTGAATTGAGCCTGTTATTGAACTCTGTATTAAAACTAGTGAAAACAGCAAATCCCAGCAGAAAATCAACAGGAATCATGTAGTTCCTTCATATTCAAGTAGTTTTTAGTAGTTTCTGCAGAGATTTGTGTAGTTTTTGAAGAGATTTGTGCAGTTTGACTGCACTTCAAGTTGATGTGTCATAAAGGCACTCAACGCTGAATTGAGCCTGTTTTTGAACTCTGTATTAAAAGCAGTGAAAACAGCAAATCCCAGCAGAAAATCAACAAGAATCAGGTACTTCCTTCATATTCAAGTTGTTCTGAGTAGTTTGTGCAGAGATTTGTGTAGTTTTTGATGAGATTTGTGCAGTTTGATTGCATGTTAGCATGAAGTGTTAAAAACGCAGTGAACGCTGAATTGAGCCTGTTTTTGAACTCTGTATTAAAAGTAGTGAAAACAGCAAATCCCAGCAGAAAATCAACAGGAATCATGTAGTTCCTTCATATTCAAGTTGTTCTGAGTAGTTTGTGCAGAGATTTGTGTAGTTTTTGATGAGATTTGTGCAGTTTGATTGCATGTTAGCATGAAGTGTTAAAAACGCAGTGAACGCTGAATTGAGCCTGTTTTTGAACTCTGTATTAAAAGTAGTGAAAACAGCAAATCCCAGCAGAAAATCAACAGGAATCATGTAGTTCCTTCATATTCAAGTAGTTCTGAGTAGTTTGTGCAGAGAATTGTGTAGTTTTTGAAGATATTTGTGCAGTTTGACTGCACTTCAAGTTTATGTATCATAAAGGCACTCAATGCTGAAGTGAGCCTGTTTTTGAACTTTGTATTAAATGTAGTGAAAACAGCAAATCCCAGCAGAAAATCAACGAGAATCATGTATTCCCTTCATATTCAAGTAGTTCTGAGTAGTTTGTGCAGAGATTTGTGCAGTTTTTGAAGAGATTTGTTTAGTATGATTCCATGTTAGCATGAAGTATCAAAAACGCACTGAACGCTGAATTGAGCCTGTTTTTGAACTCTGTATTAAAAGTAAGGAAATCATTAAATTCCAGAAGAAAATCAACAGGAATCATGTAGTTCCGTCATATTCAAGTTGTTCTGAGTAGTTTGTGCAGAGATTTGTGTAGTTTTTGATGAGATTTGTGCAGTTTGATTGCATGTTAGCATGAAGTGTTAAAAACGCACTGAACGCTGAATTGAGCCTGTTTTTGAACTCTGTATTAAAAGTAGTGAAAACAGCAAATCCCAGCAGAAAATCAACAGGAATCATGTAGTTCCTTCATATTCAAGTAGTTCTGAGTAGTTTGTGCAGAGAATTGTGTAGTTTTTGAAGAGATTTGTGCAGTTTGACTGCACTTCAAGTTTATATGTCATAAAGGCACTGAACGCTGAATTGAGCCTGTTTTTGAACTCTGTATTAAAAGTAGTGAAAACAGCAAATCCCAGCAGAAAATCAACAGGAATCATGTAGTTCCTTCATATTCAAGTTGTTCTGAGTAGTTTGTGCAGAGATTTGTGTAGTTTTTGATGAGATTTGTGCAGTTTGATTGCGTGTTAGCATGAAGTATCAAAAACGCATTGAACGCTGAATTGAGCCTGTTTTTGAACTCTGTATTAAATGTAAGGAAATCATTAAATCCCAGCAGAAAATCAATAGGAATCATGTAGTTCCTTCATATTCAAGTTGTTCTGAGTAGTTTGTGCAGAGATTTGTGTAGTTTTTGATGAGATTTGTGCAGTTTGATTGCATGTTAGCATGAAGTGTCAAAAACGCACTGAACGCTGAATTGAGCCTGTTTTTGAACTCTGTATTAAAAGTAGTGAAAACAGCAAATCCCAGCAGAAAATCAACAAGAATCAGGTACTTCCTTCATATTGAAGTAGTTCTGAGTAGTTTGTGCAGAGATTTGTGTAGTTTTTGATGAGATTTGTGCAGTTTGATTGCATGTTAGCATGAAGTATCAAAAACGCACTGAACGCTGAATTGAGCCTGTTTTTGAACTTTGTATTAAATGTAGTGAAAACAACAATTCCCAGTAGAAAATCAACGGGAATCATGTAGTCCCTTCATATTCCAGTATTTCTGAGTAGTTTGTGCAGAGATTTGTGCAGTTTGATTTCATTTCAAGTTGGTTAGTCATAAACGCACTCAATGCTGAATTGAGCCTGTTTTTGAACTCTCTATTAAAAGTAGTGAAAACAGCAAATCCCAGCAGAAAATCAACAGGAATCATGTAGTTCCTTCATATTCAAGTTGTTCTGAGTAGTTTGTGCAGAGATTTGTGTAGTTTTTGATGAGATTTGTGCAGTTTGATTGCATGTTAGCATGAAGTGTTAAAAACGCACTGAACGCTGAATTGAGCCTGTTTTTGAACTCTGTATTAAAAGTAGTGAAAACAGCAAATCCCAGCAGAAAATCAACAGGAATCATGTAGTTCCTTCATATTCAAGTAGTTCTGAGTAGTTTGTGCAGAGAATTGTGTAGTTTTTGAAGATATTTGTGCAGTTTGACTGCACTTCAAGTTTATGTGTCATAAAGGCACTCAACGCTGAATTGAGCCTGTTTTTCAACTCTGTATTAAATGTAGTGAAATCATTAAATCCGGGCAGAAAATCAACATGAATCATGTAGTTCCTTCATATTCAAGTAGTTTTTAGTAGTTTCTGCAGAGATTTGTGTAGTTTTTGAAGAGATTTGTGCAGTTTGACTGCACTTCAAGTTCATGTGTCATAAAGGCACTGAACGCTGAATTGAGCCTGTTTTTGAACTCTGTATTAAAAGTAGTGAAAACAGCAAATCCCAGCAGAAAATCAACAGGAATCATGTAGTTCCTTCATATTCAAGTTGTTCTGAGTAGTTTGTGCAGAGATTTGTGTAGTTTTTGATGAGATTTGTGCAGTTTGATTGCATGTTAGCATGAAGTGTCAAAAACGCACTGAACGCTGAATTGAGCCTGTTTTTGAACTCTGTATTAAAAGTAGTGAAAACAGCAAATCCCAGCAGAAAATCAACAAGAATCAGGTACTTCCTTCATATTCAAGTAGTTCTGAGTAGTTTGTGCAGAGATTTGTGTAGTTTTTGATGAGATTTGTGCAGTTTGATTTCATTTCAAGTTGATGAGTCACAAATGCACCCAATACTGAATTGAGCCTGTTTTTGAACTTTCTATTAAAAGTAGCGAAATCAGCAAATCCCAGCAGAAAATCAACAAAAATCATGTAGTTCCTTCATATTCAAGTAGTTCTGAGTAGTTTGTGCAGAGATTTGTGCAGTTTGATTTCATTTCAAGTTGGTTAGTCATAAACGCGCTCAATGCTGAATTGAGCCTGTTTTTGAACTCTGTATTAAAAGTAGTGAAATCAGCAAATCCCAGCAGAAAACAACAAGAATCAGGTACGTCCTTCATATTCAAGTAGTCCTGAGTAGTTTGTGCAGAGATTTGTGCAGTTTTTGAAGAGATTTGTTTAGTATGATTCCATGTTAGCATGAAGTATCAAAAAAGCACTGAACGCTGAATTGAACATGTTTTTGAACTCTGTATTAAATGTAGTGAAAACAGCAAATCCCAGCAGAAAATCAACAGGAATCATGTTGTTCCTTCATATTCAAGTAGTTCTGAGTAGTTTGTGCAGAGATTTGTGTAGTTTTTGATGAGATTTGTGCAGTTTGATTGCATGTTAGCATGAAGTGTTAAAAACGCACTGAACGCTGAATTGAGCCTGTTTTTGACCTCTCTATTAAAAGTAGTGAAAACAGAAAATCCCAGCAGAAAATCAACAGGAATCATGTAGTTCCTTCATATTCAAGTAGTTCTGAGTAGTTTGTGCAGAGATTTGTGTAGTTTTTGATGAGATTTGTTTAGTGTGATTCCATGTTAGCATGAAGTGTTAAAAACGAACTGAACGCTGAATTGAGCCTGTTTTTCAACTCTGTATTAAATGTAGTGAAATCATTAAATCCGGGCAGAAAATCAACATGAATCATGTAGTTCCTTCATATTCAAGTAGTTTTTAGTAGTTTCTGCAGAGATTTGTGTAGTTTTTGAAGAGATTTGTGCAGTTTGACTGCACTTCAAGTTTATGTGTCATAAAGGCACTGAACGCTGAATTGAGCCTGTTTTTGAACTCTGTATTAAAAGTAGTAAAAACAGCAAATCCCAGCAGAAAATCAACAAGAATCAGGTACTTCCTTCATATTCAAGTAGTTCTGAGTAGTTTGTGCAGAGATTTGTGTAGTTTTTGAAGAGATTTGTGCAGTTTGACTGCACTTCAAGTTTATGTGTCATAAAGGCACTGAACGCTGAATTGAGCCTGTTTTTGAACTCTGTATTAAATGTAGTTAAATCATTAAATCCGGGCAGAAAATCAACATGAATCATGTAGTTCCTTCATATTCAAGTGGTTCTGAGTAGTTTTTGCAGAGATTTGTGTAGTTTTTGAAGAGATTTGTTCAGTTTGACTGCACTTCAAGTTTATGTGTCATAATGGCACTGAACGCTGAATTGAGCCTGTTTTTGAACTCTGTATTAAAAGTAGTGAAAACAGCAAATCCCAGCAGAAAATCAACAGGAATCATGTAGTTCCTTCATATTCAAGTTGTTCTGAGTAGTTTGTGCAGAGATTTGTGTAGTTTTTGATGAGATTTGTGCAGTTTGATTGCAGTTAGCATGAAGTATCAAAAACGCACTGAACGCTGAATTGAGCCTGTTTTTGAACTCTGTATTAAATGTAGTGAAATCATTAAATCCCAGCAGAAAATCAACGAGAATCATGTATTCCCTTCATATTCAAGTAGTTCTGAGTAGTTTGTGCAGAGATTTGTGTAGTTTTTGATGAGATTTGTGCAGTTTGATTGCAGTTAGCATGAAGTATCAAAAACGCACTGAACGCTGAATTGAGCCTGTTTTTGAACTCTCTATTAAAAGTAGTGAAAACAGCAAATCCCAGCAGAAAATCAACAGGAATCATGTAGTTCCTTCATATTCAAGTTGTTCTGAGTAGTTTGTGCAGAGATTTGTGTAGTTTTTGATGAGATTTGTGCAGTTTGATTGCATGTTAGCATGAAGTGTTAAAAACGCACTGAACGCTGAATTGAGCCTGTTTTTGAACTCTGTATTAAAAGTAGTGAAAACAGCAAATCCCAGCAGAAAATCAACAGGAATCATGTAGTTCCTTCATATTCAAGTTGTTCTGAGTAGTTTGTGCAGAGATTTGTGTAGTTTTTGATGAGATTTGTGCAGTTTGATTGCATGTTAGCATGAAGTATCAAAAACGCACTGAACGCTGAATTGAGCCTGTTTTTGAACTTTGTATTAAATGTAGTGAAAACAAAAATTCCCAGTAGAAAATCAACGGGAATCATGTAGTCCCTTCATATTCAAGTAGTTCTGAGTAGTTTGTGCAGAGAATTGTGTAGTTTTTGAAGATATTTGTGCAGTTTGACTGCACTTCAAGTTTATGTGTCATAAAGGCACTGAACGCTGAATTGAGCCTGTTTTTGAACTCTGTATTAAAAGTAGTAAAAACAGCAAATCCCAGCAGAAAATCAACGAGAATCATGTATTCCCTTCATATTCAAGTAGTTCTGAGTAGTTTGTGCAGAGATTTGTGTAGTTTTTGATGAGATTTGTGCAGTTTGATTGCATGTTAGCATGAAGTGTCAAAAACGCACTGAACGCTGAATTGAGCCTGTTTTTGAACTCTGTATTAAAAGTAGTGAAAACAGCAAATCCCAGCAGAAAATCAACAAGAATCAGGTACTTCCTTCATATTCAAGTAGTTCTGAGTAGTTTGTGCAGAGAATTGTGTAGTTTTTGAAGATATTTGTGCAGTTTGACTGCACTTCAAGTTTATGTGTCATAAAGGCACTGAACGCTGAATTGAGCCTGTTTTTGAACTCTGTATTAAATGTAGTGAAATCATTAAATCCGGGCAGAAAATCAACATGAATCATGTAGTTCCTTCATATTCAAGTGGTTCTGAGTAGTTTTTGCAGAGATTTGTGTAGTTTTTGAAGAGATTTGTTCAGTTTGACTGCACTTCAAGTTTATGTGTCATAATGGCACTGAACGCTGAATTGAGCCTGTTTTTGAACTCTGTATTAAAAGTAGTGAAAACAGCAAATCCCAGCAGAAAATCAACAGGAATCATGTAGTTCCTTCATATTCAAGTTGTTCTGAGTAGTTTGTGCAGAGATTTGTGTAGTTTTTGATGAGATTTGTGCAGTTTGATTGCAGTTAGCATGAAGTATCAAAAACGCACTGAACGCTGAATTGAGCCTGTTTTTGAACTCTCTATTAAAAGTAGTGAAAACAGCAAATCCCAGCAGAAAATCAACAGGAATCATGTAGTTCCTTCATATTCAAGTTGTTCTGAGTAGTTTGTGCAGAGATTTGTGTAGTTTTTGATGAGATTTGTGCAGTTTGATTGCATGTTAGCATGAAGTGTTAAAAACGCACTGAACGCTGAATTGAGCCTGTTTTTGAACTCTGTATTAAAAGTAGTGAAAACAGCAAATCCCAGCAGAATATCAACAGGAATCATGTAGTTCCTTCATATTCAAGTAGTTTTTAGTAGTTTCTGCAGAGATTTGTGTAGTTTTTGAAGAGATTTGTGCAGTTTTACTGCACTTCAAGTTTATGTGTCATAAAGGCACTGAACGCTGAATTGAGCCTGTTTTTGAACTCTCTATTAAAAGTAGTGAAAACAGCAAATCCCAGCAGAAAATCAATAGGAATCATGTAGTTCCTTCATATTCAAGTTGTTCTGAGTAGTTTGTGCAGAGATTTGTGTAGTTTTTGATGAGATTTGTGCAGTTTGATTGCATGTTAGCATGAAGTATCAAAAACGCACTGAACGCTGAATTGAGCCTGTTTTTGAACTTTGTATTAAATGTAGTGAAAACAACAATTCCCAGTAGAAAATCAACGGGAATCATGTAGTCCCTTCATATTCAAGTAGTTCTGAGTAGTTTGTGCAGAGATTTGTGTAGTTTTTGATGAGATTTGTGCAGTTTGATTGCAGTTAGCATGAAGTATCAAAAACGCACTGAACGCTGAATTGAGCCTGTTTTTGAACTCTCTATTAAAAGTAGTGAAAACAGCAAATCCGGGCAGAAAATCAACAGGAATCATGTAGTTCCTTCATATTCAAGTAGTTCTGAGTAGTTTGTGCAGAGATTTGTGCAGTTTTTGAAGAGATTTGTTTAGTGTGATTCCATGTTAGTATGAAGTATCAAAAAAGCACTGAACGCTGAATTGAGCCTGTTTTTGAACTCTGTATTAAAAGTAGTGAAATCATTAAATCCCAGAAGAAAATCAACAGGAATCATGTAGTTCCTTCATATTCAAGTAGTTTTTAGTAGTTTCTGCAGAGATTTGTGTAGTTTTTGAAGAGATTTGTGCAGTTTGACTGCACTTCAAGTTGATGTGTCATAAAGGCACTCAACGCTGAATTGAGCCTGTTTTTGAACTCTGTATTAAAAGCAGTGAAAACAGCAAATCCCAGCAGAAAATCAACAAGAATCAGGTACTTCCTTCATATTCAAGTAGTTCTGAGTAGTTTGTGCAGAGATTTGTGTAGTTTTTGATGAGATTTGTGCAGTTTGATTTCATTTCAAGTTGGTTAGTCATAAACGCACTCAATGCTGAATTGAGCCTGTTTTTGAACTCTCTATTAAAAGTAGTGAAAACAGCAAATCCCAGCAGAAAATCAACAGGAATCATGTAGTTCCGTCATATTCAAGTTGTTCTGAGTAGTTTGTGCAGAGATTTGTGTAGTTTTTGATGAGATTTGTGCAGTTTGATTGCATGTTAGCATGAAGTGTTAAAAACGCACTGAACGCTGAATTGAGCCTGTTTTTGAACTCTGTATTAAAAGTAGTGAAAACAGCAAATCCCAGCAGAAAATCAACAGGAATCATGTAGTTCCTTCATATTCAAGTAGTTCTGAGTAGTTTGTGCAGAGAATTGTGTAGTTTTTGAAGATATTTGTGCAGTTTGACTGCACTTCAAGTTTATGTGTCATAAAGGCACTCAACGCTGAATTGAGCCTGTTTTTCAACTTTGTATTAAATGTAGTGAAATCATTAAATCCGGGCAGAAAATCAACATGAATCATGTAGTTCCTTCATATTCAAGTAGTTTTTAGTAGTTTCTGCAGAGATTTGTGTAGTTTTTGAAGAGATTTGTGCAGTTTGACTGCACTTCAAGTTCATGTGTCATAAAGGCACTGAACGCTGAATTGAGCCTGTTTTTGAACTCTGTATTGAAAGTAGTGAAAACAGCAAATCCCAGCAGAAAATCAACAGGAATCATGTAGTTCCTTCATATTCAAGTTGTTCTGAGTAGTTTGTGCAGAGATTTGTGTAGTTTTTGTTGAGATTTGTGCAGTTTGATTGCATGTTAGCATGAAGTATCAAAAACGCATTGAACGCTGAATTGAGCCTGTTTTTGAACTCTGTATTAAAAGTAGTGAAAACAGCAAATCCCAGCAGAAAATTAACAGGAATCATGTAGTTCCTTCATATTCAAGTAGTGTTTAGTAGTTTGTGCAGAGATTTGTGCAGTTTTTGAAGAGATTTGTTTGGTATGATTCCATGTTAGCATGAAGTATCAAAAAAGCACTGAACGCTGAATTGAGCCTGTTTTTGAACTCTGTATTAAAAGTAGTGAAAACAGTAAATCCCTGCAGAAAATCAACAAGAATCATGTAGTTCCTTCATATTCAAGTAGTTCTGAGTAGTTTGTGCAGAGATTTGTGCAGTTTGATTTCATTTCAAGTTGATGAGTCACAAACGCACCCAATGCTGAATTGAGCCTGTTTTTGAACTTTCTATTAAAAGTAGCGAAATCAGCAAATCCCTGCAGAAAATCAACAAGAATCATGTAGTTCCTTCATATTCAAGTAGTTCTGAGTAGTTTGTGCAGAGAATTGTGTAGTTTTTGAAGATATTTGTGCAGTTTCACTGCACTTCAAGTTTATGTGTCATAAAGGCACTCAATGCTGAAGTGAGCCTGTTTTTGAACTTTGTATTAAATGTAGTGAAAACAGCAAATCCCAGCAGAAAATCAACGAGAATCATGTATTCCCTTCATATTCAAGTAGTTCTGAGTAGTTTGTGCAGAGATTTGTGCAGTTTTTGAAGAGATTTGTTTAGTGTGATTCCATGTTAGTATGAAGTATCAAAAAAGCACTGAACGCTGAATTGAGCCTGTTTTTGAACTCTGTATTAAAAGTAGTGAAATCATTAAATCCCAGAAGAAAATCAACAGGAATCATGTAGTTCCTTCATATTCAAGTAGTTTTTAGTAGTTTCTGCAGAGATTTGTGTAGTTTTTGAAGAGCTTTGTGCAGTTTGACTGCACTTCAAGTTGATGTGTCATAAAGGCACTCAACGCTGAATTGAGCCTGTTTTTGAACTCTGTATTAAAAGCAGTGAAAACAGCAAATCCCAGCAGAAAATCAACAAGAATCAGGTACTTCCTTCATATTCAAGTAGTTCTGAGTAGTTTTTGCAGAGATTTGTGTAGTTTTTGATGAGATTTGTGCAGTTTGATTTCATTTCAAGTTGGTTAGTCATAAACGCACTCAATGCTGAATTGAGCCTGTTTTTGAACTCTCTATTAAAAGTAGTGAAAACAGCAAATCCGGGCAGAAAATCAACATGAATCATGTAGTTCCTTCATATTCAAGTAGTTTTTAGTAGTTTGTGCAGAGATTTGTGTAGTTTTTGAAGAGATTTGTTTAGTATGATTCCATGTTAGCATGAAGTATCAAAAAAGCACTGAACGCTGAATTGAACATGTTTTTGAACTCTGTATTAAATGTAGTGAAAACAGCAAATCCCAGCAGAAAATCAACAGGAATCATGTAGTTCCTTCATATTCAAGTAGTTCTGAGTCGTTTGTGCAGAGATTTGTGTAGTTTTTGATGAGATTTGTGCAGTTTGATTGCATGTTAGCATGAAGTGTTAAAAACGCACTGAACGCTGAATTGAGCCTGTTTTTGACCTCTCTATTAAAAGTAATGAAAACAGAAAATCCCAGCAGAAAATCAACAGGAATCATGTAGTTCCTTCATATTCAAGTAGTTCTGAGTAGTTTGTGCAGAGATTTGTGTAGTTTTTGATGAGATTTGTTTAGTGTGATTCCATGTTAGCATGAAGTGTTAAAAACGAACTGAACGCTGAATTGAGCCTGTTTTTGAACTCTGTATTAAATGTAAGGAAATCATTAAATCCCAGAAGAAAATCAACAGGAATCATGTAGTTCCTTCATATTCAAGTGGTTCTGAGTAGTTTGTGCAGAGATTTGTGCAGTTTTTGAAGAGATTTGTTTAGTATGATTCTATTTAGCATGAAGTGTTAAAAACGCACTGAACGCTGAATTGAGCCTGTTTTTGAACTCTCTATTAAAAGTAGTGAAAACAGCAAATCCCAGCAGAAAATCAACAGGAATAATGTAGTTCCTTCATATTCAAGTTGTTCTGAGTAGTTTCTGCAGAGATTTGTGTAGTTTTTGAAGAGATTTGTGCAGTTTGACTGCACTTCAAGTTGATGTGTCATAAAGGCACTCAACGCTGAATTGAGCCTGTTTTTGAACTTTGTATTAAATGTAGTGAAAACAGCAAATCCCAGCAGAAAATCAACAAGAATCATATAGTCCCTTCATATTCAAGTAGTTCTGAGTAGTTTGTGCAGAGATTTGTGTAGATTTCGAAGAGATTTGTGCAGTGTGATTGTATGTTACCATGAAGTATCAGAAACCCACTCAACGCTGGATTGAACATGTTTTTGAACTCTGTATTAAATGTAGTGAAATCATTAAATCCCAGCAGAAAATCAACAGGAATCATGTAGTTCCTTCATATTCAAGTTGTTCTGAGTAGTTTGTGCAGAGATTTGTGTAGTTTTTGATGAGATTTGTGCAGTTTGATTGCATGTTAGCATGAAGTGTTAAAAACGCACTGAACGCTGAATTCAGCCTGTTTTTGAACTCTGTATTAAAAGTAGTGAAAACAGCAAATCCCAGCAGAAAATCAACAGGAATCATGTAGTTCCTTCATATTCAAGTAGTTTTTAGTAGTTTCTGCAGAGATTTGTGTAGTTTTTGATGAGATTTGTGCAGTTTTACTGCACTTCAAGTTTATGTGTCATAAAGGCAATGAACGCTGAATTGAGCCTGTTTTTGAACTCTCTATTAAAAGTAGTGAAAACAGCAAATCCCAGCAGAAAATCAACAGGAATCATGTAGTTCCTTCATATTCAAGTTGTTCTGAGTAGTTTGTGCAGAGATTTGTGTAGTTTTTGATGAGATTTGTGCAGTTTGATTGCAGTTAGCATGAAGTATCAAAAACGCACTGAACGCTGAACTGAGCCTGTTTTTGAACTCTGTATTAAATGTAGTGAAATCATTAAATCCCAGAAGAAAATCAACAGGAATCATGTAGTTCCTTCATATTCAAGTAGTTTTTAGTAGTTTCTGCAGAGATTTGTGTAGTTTTTGATGAGATTTGTGCAGTTTGATTGCAGTTAGCATGAAGTATCAAAAACGCACTGAACGCTGAATTGAGCCTGTTTTTGAACTCTGTATTAAATGTAGTGAAATCATTAAATCCCAGCAGAAAATCAACAAGAATCAGGTACTTCCTTCATATTCAAGTAGTTCTCAGTAGTTTGTGCAGAGATTTGTGTAGTTTTTGATGAGATTTGTGCAGTTTGATTGCATGTTAGCATGAAGTGTTAAAAACGCACTGAACGCTGAATTGAGCCTGTTATTGACCTCTCTATTAAAAGTAATGAAAACAGAAAATCCCAGCAGAAAATCAACAGGAATCATGTAGTTCCTTCATATTCAAGTAGTTCTGAGTAGTTTGTGCAGAGATTTGTGTAGTTTTTGATGAGATTTGTTTAGTGTGATTCCATGTTAGCATGAAGTGTTAAAAACGAACTGAACGCTGAATTGAGCCTGTTTTTGAACTCTGTATTAAACGTAAGGAAATCATTAAATCCCAGAAGAAAATCAACAGGAATCATGTAGTTCCTTCATATTCAAGTGGTTCTGAGTAGTTTGTGCAGAGATTTGTGCAGTTTTTGAAGAGATTTGTTTAGTATGATTCTATTTAGCATGAAGTGTTAAAAACGCACTGAACGCTGAATTGAGCCTGTTTTTGAACTCTCTATTAAAAGTAGTGAAAACAGCAAATCCCAGCAGAAAATCAACAGGAATAATGTAGTTCCTTCATATTCAAGTTGTTCTGAGTAGTTTCTGCAGAGATTTGTGTAGTTTTTGAAGAGATTTGTGCAGTTTGACTGCACTTCAAGTTGATGTGTCATAAAGGCACTCAACGCTGAATTGAGCCTGTTTTTGAACTTTGTATTAAATGTAGTGAAAACAGCAAATCCCAGCAGAAAATCAACAGGAATCATATAGTCCCTTCATATTCAAGTAGTTCTGAGTAGTTTGTGCAGAGATTTGTGTAGATTTCGAAGAGATTTGTGCAGTGTGATTGTATGTTACCATGAAGTATCAGAAACCCACTCAACGCTGGATTGAACATGTTTTTGAACTCTGTATTAAATGTAGTGAAATCATTAAATCCCAGCAGAAAATCAACAGGAATCATGTAGTTCCTTCATATTCAAGTTGTTCTGAGTAGTTTGTGCAGAGATTTGTGTAGTTTTTGATGAGATTTGTGCAGTTTGATTGCATGTTAGCATGAAGTGTTAAAAACGCACTGAACGCTGAATTCAGCCTGTTTTTGAACTCTGTATTAAAAGTAGTGAAAACAGCAAATCCCAGCAGAAAATCAACAGGAATCATGTAGTTCCTTCATATTCAAGTAGTTTTTAGTAGTTTCTGCAGAGATTTGTGTAGTTTTTGAAGAGATTTGTGCAGTTTTACTGCACTTCAAGTTTATGTGTCATAAAGGCACTGAACGCTGAATTGAGCCTGTTTTTGAACTCTCTATTAAAAGTAGTGAAAACAGCAAATCCCAGCAGAAAATCAACAGGAATCATGTAGTTCCTTCATATTCAAGTTGTTCTGAGTAGTTTGTGCAGAGATTTGTGTAGTTTTTGATGAGATTTGTGCAGTTTGATTGCAGTTAGCATGAAGTATCAAAAACGCACTGAACGCTGAACTGAGCCTGTTTTTGAACTCTGTATTAAATGTAGTGAAATCATTAAATCCCAGAAGAAAATCAACAGGAATCATGTAGTTCCTTCATATTCAAGTAGTTTTTAGTAGTTTCTGCAGAGATTTGTGTAGTTTTTGATGAGATTTGTGCAGTTTGATTGCAGTTAGCATGAAGTATCAAAAACGCACTGAACGCTGAATTGAGCCTGTTTTTGAACTCTGTATTAAATGTAGTGAAATCATTAAATCCCAGCAGAAAATCAACGAGAATCATGTATTCCCTTCATATTCAAGTAGTTCTGAGTAGTTTGTGCAGAGATTTGTGTAGTTTTTGATGAGATTTGTGCAGTTTGATTGCAGTTAGCATGAAGTATCAAAAACGCACTGAACGCTGAATTGAGCCTGTTTTTGAACTCTCTATTAAAAGTAGTGAAAACAGCAAATCCCAGCAGAAAATCAACAGGAATCATGTAGTTCCTTCATATTCAAGTTGTTCTGAGTAGTTTGTGCAGAGATTTGTGTAGTTTTTGATGAGATTTGTGGAGTTTGATTGCATGGTAGCATGAAGTATCAAAAACGCACTGAACGCTGAATTGAGCCTGTTTTTGAACTCTCTATTAAAAGTAGTGAAAACAGCAAATCCCAGCAGAAAATCAACAGGAATCATGTAGTTCCCTCATATTCAAGTTGTTCTGAGTAGTTTGTGCAGAGATTTGTGTAGTTTTTGATGAGATTTGTGCAGTTTGATTGCATGTTAGCATGAAGTGTTAAAAACGCACTGAACGCTGAATTGAGCCTGTTTTTGAACTCTGTATTAAAAGTAGTGAAAACAGCAAATCCCAGCAGAAAATCAACAGGAATCATGTAGTTCCTTCATATTCAAGTTGTTCTGAGTAGTTTGTGCAGAGATTTGTGCAGTTTGATTGCATGTTAGCATGAAGTATCAAAAACGCACTGAACGCTGAATTGAGCCTGTTTTTGAACTCTGTATTAAATGTAGTGAAATCATTAAATCCGGGCAGAAAATCAACATGAATCATGTAGTTCCTTCATATTCAAGTAGTTTTTAGTAGTTTGTGCAGAGATTTGTGTAGTTTTTGAAGAGATTTGTGCAGTTTGACTGCACTTCAAGTTTATGTGTCATAAAGGCACTGAACGCTGAATTGAGCCTGTTTTTGAACTCTGTATTAAAAGTAGTGAAAACAGCAAATCCCAGCAGAAAATCAACAGGAATCATGTTGTTCCGTCATATTCAAGTTGTTCTGAGTAGTTTGTGCAGAGATTTGTGTAGTTTTTGATGAGATTTGTGCAGTTTGATTGCATGTTAGCATGAAGTGTTAAAAACGCACTGAACGCTGAATTGAGCCTGTTTTTGAACTCTGTATTAAAAGTAGTGAAAACAGCAAATCCCAGCAGAAAATCAACAGGAATCATGTAGTTCCTTCATATTCAAGTAGTTCTGAGTAGTTTGTGCAGAGAATTGTGTAGTTTTTGAAGATATTTGTGCAATTTGACTGCACTTCAAGTTTATGTGTCATAAAGGCACTCAACGCTGAATTGAGCCTGTTTTTCAACTCTGTATTAAATGTAGTGAAATCATTAAATCCGGGTAGAAAATCAACATGAATCATGAAGTTCCTTCATATTCAAGTAGTTTTTAGTAGTTTCTGCAGAGATTTGTGTAGTTTTTGAAGAGATTTGTGCAGTTTGACTGCACTTCAAGTTTATGTGTCATAATGGCACTGAACGCTGAATTGAGCCTGTTTTTGAACTCTGTATTAAAAGTAGTAAAAACAGCAAATCCCAGCAGAAAATCAACGAGAATCATGTATTCCCTTCATATTCAAGTAGTTCTGAGTAGTTTGTGCAGAGATTTGTGTAGTTTTTGATGAGATTTGTGCAGTTTGATTGCATGTTAGCATGAAGTGTCAAAAAACGCACTGAACGCTGAATTGAGCCTGTTTTTGAACTCTGTATTAAAAGTAGTGAAAACAGCAAATCCCAGCAGAAAATCAACAGGAATCATGTTGTTCCGTCATATTCAAGTTGTTCTGAGTAGTTTGTGCAGAGATTTGTGTAGTTTTTGAAGATATTTGTGCAGTTTGACTGCACTTCAAGTTTATGTGTCATAATGGCACTGAACGCTGAATTGAGCCTGTTTTTGAACTCTGTATTAAAAGTAGTAAAAACAGCAAATCCCAGCAGAAAATCAACGAGAATCATGTATTCCCTTCATATTCAAGTAGTTCTGAGTAGTTTGTGCAGAGATTTGTGTAGTTTTTGATGAGATTTGTGCAGTTTGATTGCATGTTAGCATGAAGTGTCAAAAACGCACTGAACGCTGAATTGAGCCTGTTTTTGAACTCTGTATTAAAAGTAGTGAAAACAGCAAATCCCAGCAGAAAATCAACAAGAATCAGGTACTTCCTTCATATTCAAGTAGTTCTGAGTAGTTTGTGCAGAGAATTGTGTAGTTTTTGAAGATATTTGTGCAGTTTGACTGCACTTCAAGTTTATGTGTCATAAAGGCACTGAACGCTGAATTGAGCCTGTTTTTGAACTCTGTATTAAATGTAGTGAAATCATTAAATCCGGGCAGAAAATCAACATGAATCATGTAGTTCCTTCATATTCAAGTGGTTCTGAGTAGTTTTTGCAGAGATTTGTGTAGTTTTTGAAGAGATTTGTTCAGTTTGACTGCACTTCAAGTTTATGTGTCATAATGGCACTGAACGCTGAATTGAGCCTGTTTTTGAACTCTGTATTAAAAGTAGTGAAAACAGCAAATCCCAGCAGAAAATCAACAGGAATCATGTAGTTCCTTCATATTCAAGTTGTTCTGAGTAGTTTGTGCAGAGATTTGTGTAGTTTTTGATGAGATTAGTGCAGTTTGATTGCAGTTAGCATGAAGTATCAAAAACGCACTGAACGCTGAATTGAGCCTGTTTTTGAACTCTCTATTAAAAGTAGTGAAAACTGCAAATCCCAGCAGAAAATCAACAGGAATCATGTAGTTCCTTCATATTCAAGTTGTTCTGAGTAGTTTGTGCAGAGATTTGTGTAGTTTTTGATGAGATTTGTGCAGTTTGATTGCATGTTAGCATGAAGTGTTAAAAACGCACTGAACGCTGAATTCAGCCTGTTTTTGAACTCTGTATTAAAAGTAGTGAAAACAGCAAATCCCAGCAGAAAATCAACAGGAATCATGTAGTTCCTTCATATTCAAGTTGTTCTGAGTAGTTTGTGCAGAGATTTGTGTAGTTTTTGATGAGATTTGTGCAGTTTGATTGCATGTTAGCATGAAGTGTTAAAAACGCACTGAACGCTGAATTGAGCCTGTTTTTGAACTCTGTATTAAAAGTAGTGAAAACAGCAAATCCCAGCAGAAAATCAACAGGAATCATGTAGTTCCTTCATATTCAAGTAGTTTTTAGTAGTTTCTGCAGAGATTTGTGTAGTTTTTGAAGAGATTTGTGCAGTTTTACTGCACTTGAAGTTTATGTGTCATAAAGGCACTGAACGCTGAATTGAGCCTGTTTTTGAACTCTCTATTAAAAGTAGTGAAAACAGCAAATCCCAGCAGAAAATCAACAGGAATCATGTAGTTCCTTCATATTCAAGTTGTTCTGAGTAGTTTGTGCAGAGATTTGTGTAGTTTTTGACGAGATTTGTGCAGTTTGATTGCAGTTAGCATGAAGTATCAAAAACGCACTGAACGCTGAACTGAGCCTGTTTTTGAACTCTGTATTAAATGTAGTGAAATCATTAAATCCGGGTAGAAAATCAACAGGAATCATGTAGTTCCTTCATATTCAAGTAGTTCTGAGTAGTTTGTGCAGAGAATTGTGTAGTTTTTGAAGATATTTGTGCAGTTTGACTGCACTTCAAGTTTATGTGTCATAAAGGCACTCAACGCTGAATTGAGCCTGTTTTTCAACTCTGTATTAAATGTAGTGAAATCATTAAATCCGGGTAGAAAATCAACATGAATCATGAAGTTCCTTCATATTCAAGTAGTTTTTAGTAGTTTCTGCAGAGATTTGTGTAGTTTTTGAAGAGATTTGTGCAGTTTGACTGCACTTCAAGTTTATGTGTCATAATGGCACTGAACGCTGAATTGAGCCTGTTTTTGAACTCTGTATTAAAAGTAGTAAAAACAGCAAATCCCAGCAGAAAATCAACGAGAATCATGTATTCCCTTCATATTCAAGTAGTTCTGAGTAGTTTGTGCAGAGATTTGTGTAGTTTTTGATGAGATTTGTGCAGTTTGATTGCATGTTAGCATGAAGTGTCAAAAACGCACTGAACGCTGAATTGAGCCTGTTTTTGAACTCTGTATTAAAAGTAGTGAAAACAGCAAATCCCAGCAGAAAATCAACAAGAATCAGGTACTTCCTTCATATTCAAGTAGTTCTGAGTAGTTTGTGCAGAGAATTGTGTAGTTTTTGAAGATATTTGTGCAGTTTGACTGCACTTCAAGTTTATGTGTCATAAAGGCACTGAACGCTGAATTGAGCCTGTTTTTGAACTCTGTATTAAATGTAGTGAAATCATTAAATCCGGGCAGAAAATCAACATGAATCATGTAGTTCCTTCATATTCAAGTGGTTCTGAGTAGTTTTTGCAGAGATTTGTGTAGTTTTTGAAGAGATTTGTTCAGTTTGACTGCACTTCAAGTTTATGTGTCATAATGGCACTGAACGCTGAATTGAGCCTGTTTTTGAACTCTGTATTAAAAGTAGTGAAAACAGCAAATCCCAGCAGAAAATCAACAGGAATCATGTAGTTCCTTCATATTCAAGTTGTTCTGAGTAGTTTGTGCAGAGATTTGTGTAGTTTTTGATGAGATTTGTGCAGTTTGATTGCATGTTAGCATGAAGTGTTAAAAACGCACTGAACGCTGAATTGAGCCTGTTTTTGAACTCTGTATTAAAAGTAGTGAAAACAGCAAATCCCAGCAGAAAATCAACAGGAATCATGTAGTTCCTTCATATTCAAGTAGTTTTTAGTAGTTTCTGCAGAGATTTGTGTAGTTTTTGAAGAGATTTGTGCAGTTTTACTGCATTTGAAGTTTATGTGTCATAAAGGCACTGAACGCTGAATTGAGCCTGTTTTTGAACTCTCTATTAAAAGTAGTGAAAACAGCAAATCCCAGCAGAAAATCAACAGGAATCATGTAGTTCCTTCATATTCAAGTTGTTCTGAGTAGTTTGTGCAGAGATTTGTGTAGTTTTTGAAGATATTTGTGCAGTTTGACTGCTCTTCAAGTTTATGTGTCATAAAGGCACTCAACGCTGAATTGAGCCTGTTTTTCAACTCTGTATTAAATGTAGTGAAATCATTAAATCCGGGCAGAAAATCAACATGAATCATGTAGTTCCTTCATATTCAAGTGGTTCTGAGTAGTTTTTGCAGAGATTTGTGTAGTTTTTGAAGAGATTTGTTCAGTTTGACTGCACTTCAAGTTTATGTGTCATAATGGCACTGAACGCTGAATTGAGCCTGTTTTTGAACTCTGTATTAAAAGTAGTGAAAACAGCAAATCCCAGCAGAAAATCAACAGGAATCATGTAGTTCCTTCATATTCAAGTTGTTCTGAGTAGTTTGTGCAGAGATTTGTGTAGTTTTTGATGAGATTTGTGCAGTTTGATTGCATGTTAGCATGAAGTATCAAAAACGCACTGAACGCTGAATTGAGCCTGTTTTTGAACTTTGTATTAAATGTAGTGAAAACAACAATTCCCAGTAGAAAATCAACGGGAATCATGTAGTCCCTTCATATTCAAGTAGTTCTGAGTAGTTTGTGCAGAGATTTGTGTAGTTTTTGATGAGATTTGTGCAGTTTGATTGCATGTTAGCATGAAGTATCAAAAACGCACTGAACGCTGAATTGAGCCTGTTTTTGAACTCTGTATTAAATGTAGTGAAATCATTAAATCCGGGCAGAAAATCAACATGAATCATGTAGTTCCTTCATATTCAAGTAGTTTTTAGTAGTTTCTGCAGAGATTTGTGTAGTTTTTGAAGAGATTTGTGCAGTTTGACTGCACTTCAAGTTTATGTGTCATAAAGGCACTGAACGCTGAATTGAGCCTGTTTTTGAACTCTGTATTAAAAGTAGTGAAAACAGCAAATCCCAGCAGAAAATCAACAGGAATCATGTAGTTCCGTCATATTCAAGTTGTTCTGAGTAGTTTGTGCAGAGATTTGTGTAGTTTTTGATGAGATTTGTGCAGTTTGATTGCATGTTAGCATGAAGTGTTAAAAACGCACTGAACGCTGAATTGAGCCTGTTTTTGACCTCTCTATTAAAAGTAGTGAAAACAGAAAATCCCAGCAGAAAATCAACAGGAATCATGTAGTTCCTTCATATTCAAGTAGTTCTGAGTAGTTTGTGCAGAGATTTGTGTAGTTTTTGATGAGATTTGTGCAGTTTGATTGCATGTTAGCATGAAGTGTTAAAAACGCACTGAACGCTGAATTGAGCCTGTTTTTGAACTCTCTATTAAAAGTAGTGAAAACCGCAAATCCCAGCAGAAAATCAACAGGAATCATGTAGTTACTTCATATTCAAGTTGTTCTGAGTAGTTTGTGCAGAGATTTGTGTAGTTTTTGATGAGATTTGTGCAGTTTGATTGCAAGTTAGCATGAAGTAACAAAAACGCATTGAACGCTGAATTGAGCCTGTTTTTGAACTCTGTATTAAATGTAAGGAAATCATTAAATCCCAGAAGAAAATCAACAGGAATCATGTAGTTCCTTCATATTCAAGTGGTTCTGAGTAGTTTGTGCAGAGATTTGTGCAGTTTTTGAAGAGATTTGTTTAGTATGATTCCATGTTAGCATGAAGTATCAAAAACGTACTGAACACTGAATTGAGCCTGTTTTTGAACTCTGTATTAAAAGTAGTAAAAACAGCAAATCCCAGCAGAAAATCAACGAGAATCATGTATTCCCTTCATATTCAAGTAGTTCTGAGTAGTTTGTGCAGAGATTTGTGCAGTTTTTGAAGAGATTTGTTTAGTATGATTCCATGTTAGCATGAAGTATCAAAAACGCACTGAACGCTGAATTGAACCTGTTTTTGAACTCTGTATTAAAAGTAAGGAAATCATTAAATCCCAGAAGAAAATCAACAGGAATCATGTAGTTCCGTCATATTCAAGTTGTTCTGAGTAGTTTGTGCAGAGATTTGTGTAGTTTTTGATGAGATTTGTGCAGTTTGATTTCATTTCAAGTTGATGAGTCACAAACGCACCCAATGCTGAATTGAGCCTGTTTTTGAACTTTCTATTAAAAGTAGCGAAATCAGCAAATCCCTGCAGAAAATCAACAAAAATCATGTAGTTCCTTCATATTCAAGTAGTTCTGAGTAGTTTGTGCAGAGATTTGTGCAGTTTGATTTCATTTCAAGTTGGTTAGTCATAAACGCACTCAATGCTGAATTGAGCCTGTTTTTGAACTCTGTATTAAATGTAGTGAAATCATTAAATCCGGGCAGAAAATCAACATGAATCATGTAGTTCCTTCATATTCAAGTGGTCCTGAGTAGTTTGTGCAGAGATTTATGTAGTTTTTGAAGAGATTTGTGCAATTTGACTGCACTTCAAGTTTATGTGTCATAAAGGCACTGAACGCTGAATTGAGCCTGTTTTTGAACTCTGTATTAAAAGTAGTAAAAACAGCAAATCCCAGCAGAAAATCAACGAGAATCATGTATTCCCTTCATATTCAAGTAGTTCTGAGTAGTTTGTGCAGAGATTTGTGTAGTTTTTGATGAGATTTGTGCAGTTTGATTGCATGTTAGCATGAAGTATCAAAAAGGCATTGAACGCTGAATTGAGCCTGTTTTTGAACTCTGTATTAAAAGTAGTAAAAACAGCAAATCCCAGCAGAAAATCAACGAGAATCATGTATTCCCTTCATATTCAAGTAGTTCTGAGTAGTTTGTGCAGAGATTTGTGTAGTTTTTGATGAGATTTGTGCAGTTTGATTGCATGTTAGCATGAAGTATCAAAAAGGCATTGAACGCTGAATTGAGCCTGTTTTTGAACTCTGTATTAAATGTAAGGAAATCATTAAATCCCAGCAGAAAATCAACAAGAATCATGTAGTTCCTTCATATTCAAGTTGTTCTGAGTAGTTTGTGCAGAGATTTGTGTAGTTTTTGATGAGATTTGTGCAGTTTGATTGCATGTTAGCATGAAGTGTTAAAAACGCACTGAACGCTGAATTGAGCCTGTTTTTGAACTCTCTATTAAAAGTAGTGAAAACAGCAAATCCCAGCAGAAAATCAACAGGAATCATGTAGTTCCTTCATATTCAAGTTGTTCTGAGTAGTTTGTGCAGAGATTTGTGTAGTTTTTGAAGAGATTTGTGCAATTTGACTGCACTTCAAGTTTATGTGTCATAAAGGCACTCAACGCTGAATTGAGCCTGTTTTTCAACTCTGTATTAAATGTAGTGAAATCATTAAATCCGGGCAGAAAATCAAGATGAATCATGTAGTTCCTTCATATTCAAGTAGTTTTTAGTAGTTTCTGCAGAGATTTGTGTAGTTTTTGAAGAGATTTGTGCAGTTTGACTGCACTTCAAGTTTATGTGTCATAAAGGCACTGAACGCTGAATTGAGCCTGTTTTTGAACTCTGTATTAAAAGTAGTAAAAACAGCAAATCCCAGCAGAAAATCAACGAGAATCATGTATTCCCTTCATATTCAAGTAGTTCTGAGTAGTTTGTGCAGAGATTTGTGCAGTTTGATTTCATTTCAAGTTGGTTAGTCATAAACGCACTCAATGCTGAATTGAGCCTGTTTTTGAACTCTGTATTAAAAGTAGTGAAATCAGCAAATCCCAGCAGAAAACAACAAGAATGAGGTACGTCCTTCATATTCAAGTAGTTCTGAGTAGTTTGTGCAAAGATTTGTGTAGTTTTTGATGAGATTTGTGCAGTTTGATTGCATGTTAGCATGAAGTGTCAAAAACGCACTGAACGCTGAATTGAGCCTGTTTTTGAACTCTGTATTAAAAGTAGTGAAAACAGCAAATCCCAGCAGAAAATCAATAGGAATCATGTAGTTCCTTCATATTGAAGTAGTTCTGAGTGGTTTGGGCAGAGATTTGTGTAGTTTTTGATGAGATTTGTGCAGTTTGATTTCATTTCAAGTTGGTTAGTCATAAACGCACTCAATGCTGAATTGAGCCTGTTTTTGAACTCTCTATTAAAAGTAGTGAAAACAGCAAATCCCAGCAGAAAATCAACAGTAATCATGTAGTTCCTTCATATTCAAGTTGTTCTGAGTAGTTTGTGCAGAGAATTGTGTAGTTTTTGAAGATATTTGTGCAGTTTGACTGCACTTCAAGTTTATGTGTCATAAAGGCACTCAACGCTGAATTGAGCCTGTTTTTCAACTCTGTATTAAATGTAGTGAAATCATTAAATCCGGGCAGAAAATCAACATGAATCATGTAGTTCCTTCATATTCAAGTAGTTTTTAGTAGTTTCTGCAGAGATTTGTGTAGTTTTTGAAGAGATTTGTGCAGTTTGACTGCACTTCAAGTTCATGTGTCATAAAGGCACTGAACGCTGAATTGAGCCTGTTTTTGAACTCTGTATTGAAAGTAGTGAAAACAGCAAATCCCAGCAGAAAATCAACAGGAATCATGTAGTTCCTTCATATTCAAGTTGTTCTGAGTAGTTTGTGCAGAGATTTGTGTAGTTTTTGTTGAGATTTGTGCAGTTTGATTGCGTGTTAGCATGAAGTATCAAAAACGCATTGAACGCTGAATTGAGCCTGTTTTTGAACTCTGTATTAAAAGTAGTGAAAACAGCAAATCCCAGCAGAAAATTAACAGGAATCATGTAGTTCCTTCATATTCAAGTAGTGTTTAGTAGTTTGTGCAGAGATTTGTGCAGTTTTTGAAGAGATTTGTTTGGTATGATTCCATGTTAGCATGAAGTATCAAAAAAGCACTGAACGCTGAATTGAGCCTGTTTTTGAACTCTGTATTAAAAGTAGTGAAAACAGTAAATCCCTGCAGAAAATCAACAAGAATCATGTAGTTCCTTCATATTCAAGTAGTTCTGAGTAGTTTGTGCAGAGATTTGTGCAGTTTGATTTCATTTCAAGTTGATGAGTCACAAACGCACCCAATGCTGAATTGAGCCTGTTTTTGAACTTTCTATTAAAAGTAGCGAAATCAGCAAATCCCTGCAGAAAATCAACAAGAATCATGTAGTTCCTTCATATTCAAGTAGTTCTGAGTAGTTTGTGCAGAGATTTGTGCAGTTTGATTTCATTTCAAGTTGGTTAGTCATAAACGCACTCAATGCTGAATTGAGCCTGTTTTTGAACTCTCTATTAAAAGTAGTGAAAACAGCAAATCCCAGCAGAAAATCAACAGGAATCATGTAGTTCCTTCATATTCAAGTTGTTCTGAGTAGTTTGTGCAGAGATTTGTGTAGTTTTTGATGAGATTTGTGCAGTTTGATTGCATGTTAGCATGAAGTGTTAAAAACGCACTGAACGCTGAATTGAGCCTGTTTTTGAACTCTGTATTAAAAGTAGTGAAAACAGCAAATCCCAGCAGAAAATCAACAGGAATCATGTAGTTCCTTCATATTCAAGTAGTTCTGAGTAGTTTGTGCAGAGAATTGTGTAGTTTTTGAAGATATTTGTGCAGTTTCACTGCACTTCAAGTTTATGTGTCATAAAGGCACTCAATGCTGAAGTGAGCCTGTTTTTGAACTTTGTATTAAATGTAGTGAAAACAGCAAATCCCAGCAGAAAATCAACGAGAATCATGTATTCCCTTCATATTCAAGTAGTTCTGAGTAGTTTGTGCAGAGATTTGTGCAGTTTTTGAAGAGATTTGTTTAGTGTGATTCCATGTTAGTATGAAGTATCAAAAAAGCACTGAACGCTGAATTGAGCCTGTTTTTGAACTCTGTATTAAAAGTAGTGAAATCATTAAATCCCAGAAGAAAATCAACAGGAATCATATAGTTCCTTCATATTCAAGTAGTTTTTAGTAGTTTCTGCAGAGATTTGTGTAGTTTTTGAAGAGCTTTGTGCAGTTTGACTGCACTTCAAGTTGATGTGTCATAAAGGCACTCAACGCTGAATTGAGCCTGTTTTTGAACTCTGTATTAAAAGCAGTGAAAACAGCAAATCCCAGCAGAAAATCAACAAGAATCAGGTACTTCCTTCATATTCAAGTAGTTCTGAGTAGTTTTTGCAGAGATTTGTGTAGTTTTTGATGAGATTTGTGCAGTTTGATTTCATTTCAAGTTGGTTAGTCATAAACGCACTCAATGCTGAATTGAGCCTGTTTTTGAACTCTCTATTAAAAGTAGTGAAAACAGCAAATCCGGGCAGAAAATCAACATGAATCATGTAGTTCCTTCATATTCAAGTAGTTTTTAGTAGTTTGTGCAGAGATTTGTGCAGTTTTTGAAGAGATTTGTTTAGTATGATTCCATGTTAGCATGAAGTATCAAAAAAGCACTGAACGCTGAATTGAACATGTTTTTGAACTCTGTATTAAATGTAGTGAAAACAGCAAATCCCAGCAGAAAATCAACAGGAATCATGTAGTTCCTTCATATTCAAGTAGTTCTGAGTAGTTTGTGCAGAGATTTGTGTAGTTTTTGATGAGATTTGTTTAGTGTGATTCCATGTTAGCATGAAGTGTTAAAAACGAACTGAACGCTGAATTGAGCCTGTTTTTGAACTCTGTATTAAATGTAAGGAAATCATTAAATCCCAGAAGAAAATCAACAGGAATCATGTAGTTCCTTCATATTCAAGTGGTTCTGAGTAGTTTGTGCAGAGATTTGTGTAGTTTTTGATGAGATTTGTGCAGTTTGATTGCATGTTAGCATGAAGTGTCAAAAACGCACTGAACGCTGAATTGAGCCTGTTTTTGAACTCTCTATTAAAAGTAGTGAAAACAGCAAATCCCAGCAGAAAATCAACAGGAATCATGTAGTTCCTTCATATTCAAGTTGTTCTGAGTAGTTTGTGCAGAGATTTGTGTAGTTTTTGAAGAGATTTGTGCAATTTGACTGCACTTCAAGTTTATGTGTCATAAAGGCACTCAACGCTGAATTGAGCCTGTTTTTCAACTCTGTATTAAATGTAGTGAAATCATTAAATCCGGGCAGAAAATCAACATGAATCATGTAGTTCCTTCATATTCAAGTAGTTTTTAGTAGTTTCTGCAGAGATTTGTGTAGTTTTTGAAGAGATTTGTGCAGTTTGACTGCACTTCAAGTTTATGTGTCATAAAGGCACTGAACGCTGAATTGAGCCTGTTTTTGACCTCTCTATTAAAAGTAGTGAAAACAGAAAATCCCAGCAGAAAATCAACAGGAATCATGTAGTTCCTTCATATTCAAGTAGTTCTGAGTAGTTTGTGCAGAGATTTGTGTAGTTTTTGATGAGATTTGTGCAGTTTGATTGCATGTTAGCATGAAGTGTTAAAAACGCACTGAACGCTGAATTGAGCCTGTTTTTGAACTCTCTATTAAAAGTAGTGAAAACCGCAAATCCCAGCAGAAAATCAACAGGAATCATGTAGTTACTTCATATTCAAGTTGTTCTGAGTAGTTTGTGCAGAGATTTGTGTAGTTTTTGATGAGATTTGTGCAGTTTGATTGCAAGTTAGCATGAAGTAACAAAAACGCATTGAACGCTGAATTGAACCTGTTTTTGAACTCTGTATTAAAAGTAAGGAAATCATTAAATCCCAGAAGAAAATCAACAGGAATCATGTAGTTCCGTCATATTCAAGTTGTTCTGAGTAGTTTGTGCAGAGATTTGTGTAGTTTTTGATGAGATTTGTGCAGTTTGATTTCATTTCAAGTTGATGAGTCACAAACGCACCCAATGCTGAATTGAGCCTGTTTTTGAACTTTCTATTAAAAGTAGCGAAATCAGCAAATCCCTGCAGAAAATCAACAGGAATCATGTAGTTCCATCATATTCAAGTTGTTCTGAGTAGTTTGTGCAGAGATTTGTGCAGTTTTTGAAGAGATTTGTGCAGTTTGACTGCACTTCAAGTTTATGTGTCATAAAGGTACTGAACGCTGAATTGAGCCTGTTTTTGAACTCTGTATTAAAAGTAGTGAAAACAGCAAATCCCAGCAGAAAATCAACAGGAATCATGTAGTTCCATCATATTCAAGTTGTTCTGAGTAGTTTGTGCAGAGATTTGTGCAGTTTTTGAAGAGATTTGTTTAGTTTGATTGCATGTTAGCATGAAGTGTTAAAAACGCACTGAACGCTGAATTGAGCCTGTTTTTGAACTCTCTATTAAAAGTAGTGAAAACAGCAAATCAGAGCAGAAAATCAACAAAAATCATGTAGTTCCTTCATATTCAAGTAGTTTTTAGTAGTTTCTGCAGAGATTTGCGTAGTTTTTGAAGAGATTTGTGCAGTTTGACTGCACTTCAAGTTTATGTGTCATAATGGCACTGAACGCTGAATTGAGCCTGTTTTTGAACTCTGTATTAAAAGTAGTGAAAACAGCAAATCCCAGCAGAAAACAACAAGAATCAGGTACGTCCTTCATATTCAAGTAGTCCTGAGTAGTTTGTGCAGAGATTTGTGCAGTTTTTGAAGAGATTTGTTTGGTATGATTCCATGTTAGCATGAAGTATCAAAAAAGCACTGAACGCTGAATTGAGCCTGTTTTTGAACTCTGTATTAAAAGTAGTGAAAACAGTAAATCCCAGCAGAAAATCAATAGGAATCATGTAGTTCCTTCATATTCAAGTTGTTCTGAGTAGTTTGTGCAGAGATTTGTGTAGTTTTTGATGAGATTTGTGCAGTTTGATTTCATTTCAAGTTGATGAGTCACAAACGCACCCAATGCTGAATTGAGCCTGTTTTTGAACTTTCTATTAAAAGTAGCGAAATCAGCAAATCCCTGCAGAAAATCAACAAGAATCATGTAGTTCCTTCATATTCAAGTAGTTCTGAGTAGTTTGTGCAGAGATTTGTGCAGTTTGATTTCATTTCAAGTTGGTTAGTCATAAACGCACTCAATGCTGAATTGAGCCTGTTTTTGAACTCTGTATTAAAAGTAGTGAAATCATCAAATCCCAGCAGAAAATCAACAAGAATCAGGTACTTCCTTCATATTCAAGTAGTTCTCAGTAGTTTGTGGAGAGATTTGTGTAGTTTTTGATGAGATTTGTGCAGTTTGACTGCATGTTAGCATGAAGTGTTAAAAACGCACTGAACGCTGAATTGAGCCTGTTTTTGAACTCTGTATTAAAAGTAGTGAAATCATTAAATCCCAGAAGAAAATCAACAGGAATCATGTAGTTCCTTCATATTCAAGTAGTTTTTAGTAGTTTCTGCAGAGATTTGTGTAGTTTTTGAAGAGATTTGTGCAGTTTGACTGCACTTCAAGTTGATGTGTCATAAAGGCACTCAACGCTGAATTGAGCCTGTTTTTGAACTTTGTATTAAATGTAGTGAAAACAACAATTCCCAGTAGAAAATCAGCGGGAATCATGTAGTCCCTTCATATTCAAGTAGTTCTGAGTAGTTTGTGCAGAGATTTGAGTAGTTTTTGATGAGATTTGTGCAGTTTGATTGCAGTTAGCATGAAGTATCAAAAACGCACTGAACGCTGAATTGAGCCTGTTTTTGAACTCTCTATTAAAAGTAGTGAAAACAGCAAATCCCAGCAGAAAATCAACAGGAATCATGTAGTTCCTTCATATTCAAGTTGTTCTGAGTAGTTTGTGCAGAGATTTGTGTAGTTTTTGATGAGATTTGTGCAGTTTGATTGCATGTTAGCATGAAGTGTTAAAAACGCACTGAACGCTGAATTGAGCCTGTTTTTGAACTCTGTATTAAAAGTAGTGAAAACAGCAAATCCCAGCAGAAAATCAACAGGAATCATGTAGTTCCTTCATATTCAAGTTGTTCTGAGTAGTTTGTGCAGAGATTTGTGTAGTTTTTGATGAGATTTGTGCAGTTTGATTGCATGTTAGCATGAAGTATCAAAAACGCACTGAACGCTGAATTGAGCCTGTTTTTGAACTTTGTATTAAATGTAGTGAAAACAACAATTCCCAGTAGAAAATCAACGGGAATCATGTAGTCCCTTCATATTCAAGTAGTTCTGAGTAGTTTGTGCAGAGATTTGTGTAGTTTTTGATGAGATTTGTGCAGTTTGATTGCATGTTAGCATGAAGTATCAAAAATGCACTGAACGCTGAATTGAGCCTGTTTTTGAACTCTGTATTAAATGTAGTGAAATCATTAAATCCGGGCAGAAAATCAACATGAATCATGTAGTTCCTTCATATTCAAGTAGTTTTTAGTAGTTTGTGCAGAGATTTGTGTAGTTTTTGAAAAGATTTGTGCAGTTTGACTGCACTTCAAGTTTATGTGTCATAAAGGTACTGAACGCTGAATTGAGCCTGTTTTTGAACTCTGTATTAAAAGTAGTGAAAACAGCAAATCCCAGCAGAAAATCAACAGGAATCATGTAGTTCCATCATATTCAAGTTGTTCTGAGTAGTTTGTGCAGAGATTTGTGTAGTTTTTGATGAGATTTGTGCAGTTTGATTGCATGTTAGCATGAAGTGTTAAAAACGCACTGAACGCTGAATTGAGCCTGTTTTTGAACTCTGTATTAAAAGTAGTGAAAACAGCAAATCCCAGCAGAAAATTAACAGGAATCATGTAGTTCCTTCATATTCAAGTAGTTTTTAGTAGTTTGTGCAGAGATTTGTGCAGTTTTTGAAGAGATTTGTTTGGTATGATTCCATGTTAGCATGAAGTATCAAAAAAGCACTGAACGCTGAATTGAGCCTGTTTTTGAACTCTGTATTAAAAGTAGTGAAAACAGCAAATCCCAGCAGAAAATCAACAGGAATCATGTAGTTCCATCATATTCAAGTTGTTCTGAGTAGTTTGTGCAGAGATTTGTGTAGTTTTTGATGAGATTTGTGCAGTTTTTGAAGAGATTTGTTTAGAATGATTCTATTTAGCATGAAGTGTTAAAAACGCACTGAACGCTGAATTGAGCCTGTTTTTGAACTCTGTATTAAAAGTAGTGAAAACAGCAAATCCCAGCAGAAAATCAACAAGAATCAGGTACTTCCTTCATATTCAAGTAGTTTTTAGTAGTTTCTGCAGAGATTTGTGTAGTTTTTGAAGAGATTTGTGCAGTTTTACTGCACTTCAAGTTTATGTGTCATAAAGGCACTGAACGCTGAATTGAGCCTGTTTTTGAACTCTCTATTAAAAGTAGTGAAAACAGCAAATCCCAGCAGAAAATCAACAGGAATCATGTAGTTCCTTCATATTCAAGTTGTTCTGAGTAGTTTGTGCAGAGATTTGTGTAGTTTTTGATGAGATTTGTGCAGTTTGATTGCATGTTAGCATGAAGTGTTAAAAACGCACTGAACGCTGAATTGAGCCTGTTTTTGAACTTTGTATTAAATGTAGTGAAAACAACAATTCCCAGTAGAAAATCAACGGGAATCATGTAGTCCCTTCATATTCAAGTAGTTCTGAGTAGTTTGTGCAGAGATTTGTGTAGTTTTTGATGAGATTTGTGCAGTTTGATTGCAGTTAGCATGAAGTATCAAAAACGCACTGAACGCTGAATTGAGCCTGTTTTTGAACTCTCTATTAAAAGTAGTGAAAACAGCAAATCCGGGCAGAAAATCAACAGGAATCATGTAGTTCCTTCATATTCAAGTGGTTCTGAGTAGTTTTTGCAGAGATTTGTGTAGTTTTTGAAGAGATTTGTTCAGTTTGACTGCACTTCAAGTTGATGTGTCATAAAGGCACTCAACGCTGAATTGAGTCTGTTTTTGAACTCTGTATTAAAAGCAGTGAAAACAGCAAATCCCAGCAGAAAATCAACAAGAATCAGGTACTTCCTTCATATTCAAGTAGTTCTGAGTAGTTTGTGCAGAGATTTGTGTAGTTTTTGATGAGATTTGTGCACTTTGATTTCATTTCAAGTTGGTTAGTCATAAACGCACTCAATGCTGAATTGAGCCTGTTTTTGAACTCTCTATTAAAAGTAGTGAAAACAGCAAATCCCAGCAGAAAATCAACAGGAATCATGTAGTTCCTTCATATTCAAGTTGTTCTGAGTAGTTTGTGCAGAGATTTCTGTAGTTTTTGATGAGATTTGTGCAGTTTGATTGCATGTTAGCATGAAGTGTTAAAAACGCACTGAACGCTGAATTGAGCCTGTTTTTGAACTCTGTATTAAAAGTAGTGAAAACAGCAAATCCCAGCAGAAAATCAACAGGAATCATGTAGTTCCTTCATATTCAAGTAGTTCTGAGTAGTTTGTGCAGAGAATTGTGTAGTTTTTGAAGATATTTGTGCAGTTTGACTGCACTTCAAGTTTATGTGTCATAAAGGCACTCAATGCTGAAGTGAGCCTCTTTTTGAACTTTGTATTAAATGTAGTGAAAACAGCAAATCCCAGCAGAAAATCAACGAGAATCATGTATTCCCTTCATATTCAAGTAGTTCTGAGTAGTTTGTGCAGAGATTTGTGCAGTTTTTGAAGAGATTTGTTTAGTGTGATTCCATGTTAGTATGAAGTATCAAAAAAGCACTGAACGCTGAATTGAGCCTGTTTTTGAACTCTGTATTAAAAGTAGTGAAATCATTAAATCCCAGAAGAAAATCAACAGGAATCATGTAGTTCCTTCATATTCAAGTAGTTTTTAGTAGTTTCTGCAGAGATTTGTGTAGTTTTTGAAGAGATTTGTGCAGTTTGACTGCACTTCAAGTTCATGTGTCATAAAGGCACTGAACGCTGAATTGAGCCTGTTTTTGAACTCTGTATTGAAAGTAGTGAAAACAGCAAATCCCAGCAGAAAATCAACAGGAATCATGTAGTTCCTTCATATTCAAGTTGTTCTGAGTAGTTTGTGCAGAGATTTGTGTAGTTTTTGTTGAGATTTGTGCAGTTTGATTGCGTGTTAGCATGAAGTATCAAAAACGCATTGAACGCTGAATTGAGCCTGTTTTTGAACTCTGTATTAAAAGTAGTGAAAACAGCAAATCCCAGCAGAAAATTAACAGGAATCATGTAGTTCCTTCATATTCAAGTAGTGTTTAGTAGTTTGTGCAGAGATTTGTGCAGTTTTTGAAGAGATTTGTTTGGTATGATTCCATGTTAGCATGAAGTATCAAAAACGCATTGAACGCTGAATTGAGCCTGTTTTTGAACTCTGTATTAAAAGTAGTGAAAACAGTAAATCCCTGCAGAAAATCAACAAGAATCATGTAGTTCCTTCATATTCAAGTAGTTCTGAGTAGTTTGTGCAGAGATTTGTGCAGTTTGATTTCATTTCAAGTTGATGAGTCACAAACGCACCCAATGCTGAATTGAGCCTGTTTTTGAACTTTCTATTAAAAGTAGCGAAATCAGCAAATCCCTGCAGAAAATCAACAAGAATCATGTAGTTCCTTCATATTCAAGTAGTTCTGAGTAGTTTGTGCAGAGATTTGTGCAGTTTGATTTCATTTCAAGTTGGTTAGTCATAAACGCACTCAATGCTGAATTGAGCCTGTTTTTGAACTCTCTATTAAAAGTAGTGAAAACAGCAAATCCCAGCAGAAAATCAACAGGAATCATGTAGTTCCTTCATATTCAAGTAGTTCTGAGTAGTTTGTGCAGAGAATTGTGTAGTTTTTGAAGATATTTGTGCAGTTTCACTGCACTTCAAGTTTATGTGTCATAAAGGCACTCAATGCTGAAGTGAGCCTGTTTTTGAACTTTGTATTAAATGTAGTGAAAACAGCAAATCCCAGCAGAAAATCAACGAGAATCATGTATTCCCTTCATATTCAAGTAGTTCTGAGTAGTTTGTGCAGAGATTTGTGCAGTTTTTGAAGAGATTTGTTTAGTGTGATTCCATGTTAGTATGAAGTATCAAAAAAGCACTGAACGCTGAATTGAGCCTGTTTTTGAACTCTGTATTAAAAGTAGTGAAATCATTAAATCCCAGAAGAAAATCAACATGAATCATGTAGTTCCTTCATATTCAAGTAGTTTTTAGTAGTTTCTGCAGAGATTTGCGTAGTTTTTGAAGAGATTTGTGCAGTTTGACTGCACTTCAAGTTTATGTGTCATAATGGCACTGAACGCTGAATTGAGCCTGTTTTTGAACTCTGTATTAAAAGTAGTGAAAACAGCAAATCCCAGCAGAAAACAACAAGAATCAGGTACGTCCTTCATATTCAAGTAGTCCTGAGTAGTTTGTGCAGAGATTTGTGCAGTTTTTGAAGAGATTTGTTTGGTATGATTCCATGTTAGCATGAAGTATCAAAAAAGCACTGAACGCTGAATTGAGCCTGTTTTTGAACTCTGTATTAAAAGTAGTGAAAACAGTAAATCCCAGCAGAAAATCAATAGGAATCATGTAGTTCCTTCATATTCAAGTTGTTCTGAGTAGTTTGTGCAGAGATTTGTGTAGTTTTTGATGAGATTTGTGCAGTTTGATTTCATTTCAAGTTGATGAGTCACAAACGCACCCAATGCTGAATTGAGCCTGTTTTTGAACTTTCTATTAAAAGTAGCGAAATCAGCAAATCCCTGCAGAAAATCAACAAGAATCATGTAGTTCCTTCATATTCAAGTAGTTCTGAGTAGTTTGTGCAGAGATTTGTGCAGTTTGATTTCATTTCAAGTTGGTTAGTCATAAACGCACTCAATGCTGAATTGAGCCTCTTTTTGAACTCTGTATTAAAAGTAGTGAAATCAGCAAATCCCAGCAGAAAATCAACAAGAATCAGGTACTTCCTTCATATTCAAGTAGTTCTCAGTAGTTTGTGCAGAGATTTGTGTAGTTTTTGATGAGATTTGTTGAGTTTGATTGCATGTTAGCATGAAGTGTTAAAAACGCACTGAACGCTGAATTGAGCCTGTTTTTGAACTCTGTATTAAAAGTAGTGAAAACAGCAAATCCCAGCAGAAAATCAACAGGAATCATGTAGTTCCTTCATATTCAAGTTGTTCTGAGTAGTTTGTGCAGAGATTTGTGTAGTTTGATTTCATTTCAAGTTGGTTAGTCATAAACGCACTCAATGCTGAATTGAGCCTGTTTTTGAACTCTGTATTAAAAGTAGTGAAATCATCAAATCCCAGCAGAAAATCAACAAGAATCAGGTACTTCCTTCATATTCAAGTAGTTCTCAGTAGTTTGTGGAGAGATTTGTGTAGTTTTTGATGAGATTTGTGCAGTTTGACTGCATGTTAGCATGAAGTGTTAAAAACGCACTGAACGCTGAATTGAGCCTGTTTTTGAACTCTGTATTAAAAGTAGTGAAATCATTAAATCCCAGAAGAAAATCAACAGGAATCATGTAGTTCCTTCATATTCAAGTAGTTTTTAGTAGTTTCTGCAGAGATTTGTGTAGTTTTTGAAGAGATTTGTGCAGTTTGACTGCACTTCAAGTTGATGTGTCATAAAGGCACTCAACGCTGAATTGAGCCTGTTTTTGAACTTTGTATTAAATGTAGTGAAAACAACAATTCCCAGTAGAAAATCAACGGGAATCATGTAGTCCCTTCATATTCAAGTAGTTCTGAGTAGTTTGTGCAGAGATTTGAGTAGTTTTTGATGAGATTTGTGCAGTTTGATTGCAGTTAGCATGAAGTATCAAAAACGCACTGAACGCTGAATTGAGCCTGTTTTTGAACTCTCTATTAAAAGTAGTGAAAACAGCAAATCCCAGCAGAAAATCAACAGGAATCATGTAGTTCCTTCATATTCAAGTTGTTCTGAGTAGTTTGTGCAGAGATTTGTGTAGTTTTTGATGAGATTTGTGCAGTTTGATTGCATGTTAGCATGAAGTGTTAAAAACGCACTGAACGCTGAATTGAGCCTGTTTTTGAACTCTGTATTAAAAGTAGTGAAAACAGCAAATCCCAGCAGAAAATCAACAGGAATCATGTAGTTCCTTCATATTCAAGTTGTTCTGAGTAGTTTGTGCAGAGATTTGTGTAGTTTTTGATGAGATTTGTGCAGTTTGATTGCATGTTAGCATGAAGTATCAAAAACGCACTGAACGCTGAATTGAGCCTGTTTTTGAACTTTGTATTAAATGTAGTGAAAACAACAATTCCCAGTAGAAAATCAACGGGAATCATGTAGTCCCTTCATATTCAAGTAGTTCTGAGTAGTTTGTGCAGAGATTTGTGTAGTTTTTGATGAGATTTGTGCAGTTTGATTGCATGTTAGCATGAAGTATCAAAAATGCACTGAACGCTGAATTGAGCCTGTTTTTGAACTCTGTATTAAATGTAGTGAAATCATTAAATCCGGGCAGAAAATCAACATGAATCATGTAGTTCCTTCATATTCAAGTAGTTTTTAGTAGTTTGTGCAGAGATTTGTGTAGTTTTTGAAAAGATTTGTGCAGTTTGACTGCACTTCAAGTTTATGTGTCATAAAGGTACTGAACGCTGAATTGAGCCTGTTTTTGAACTCTGTATTAAAAGTAGTGAAAACAGCAAATCCCAGCAGAAAATCAACAGGAATCATGTAGTTCCATCATATTCAAGTTGTTCTGAGTAGTTTGTGCAGAGATTTGTGTAGTTTTTGATGAGATTTGTGCAGTTTGATTGCATGTTAGCATGAAGTGTTAAAAACGCACTGAACGCTGAATTGAGCCTGTTTTTGAACTCTGTATTAAAAGTAGTGAAAACAGCAAATCCCAGCAGAAAATTAACAGGAATCATGTAGTTCCTTCATATTCAAGTAGTTTTTAGTAGTTTGTGCAGAGATTTGTGCAGTTTTTGAAGAGATTTGTTTGGTATGATTCCATGTTAGCATGAAGTATCAAAAAAGCACTGAACGCTGAATTGAGCCTGTTTTTGAACTCTGTATTAAAAGTAGTGAAAACAGCAAATCCCAGCAGAAAATCAACAGGAATCATGTAGTTCCATCATATTCAAGTTGTTCTGAGTAGTTTGTGCAGAGATTTGTGTAGTTTTTGATGAGATTTGTGCAGTTTTTGAAGAGATTTGTTTAGAATGATTCTATTTAGCATGAAGTGTTAAAAACGCACTGAACGCTGAATTGAGCCTGTTTTTGAACTCTGTATTAAAAGTAGTGAAAACAGCAAATCCCAGCAGAAAATCAACAAGAATCAGGTACTTCCTTCATATTCAAGTAGTTTTTAGTAGTTTCTGCAGAGATTTGTGTAGTTTTTGAAGAGATTTGTGCAGTTTTACTGCACTTCAAGTTTATGTGTCATAAAGGCACTGAACGCTGAATTGAGCCTGTTTTTGAACTCTCTATTAAAAGTAGTGAAAACAGCAAATCCCAGCAGAAAATCAACAGGAATCATGTAGTTCCTTCATATTCAAGTTGTTCTGAGTAGTTTGTGCAGAGATTTGTGTAGTTTTTGATGAGATTTGTGCAGTTTGATTGCATGTTAGCATGAAGTGTTAAAAACGCACTGAACGCTGAATTGAGCCTGTTTTTGAACTTTGTATTAAATGTAGTGAAAACAACAATTCCCAGTAGAAAATCAACGGGAATCATGTAGTCCCTTCATATTCAAGTAGTTCTGAGTAGTTTGTGCAGAGATTTGTGTAGTTTTTGATGAGATTTGTGCAGTTTGATTGCAGTTAGCATGAAGTATCAAAAACGCACTGAACGCTGAATTGAGCCTGTTTTTGAACTCTCTATTAAAAGTAGTGAAAACAGCAAATCCGGGCAGAAAATCAACAGGAATCATGTAGTTCCTTCATATTCAAGTGGTTCTGAGTAGTTTTTGCAGAGATTTGTGTAGTTTTTGAAGAGATTTGTTCAGTTTGACTGCACTTCAAGTTGATGTGTCATAAAGGCACTCAACGCTGAATTGAGTCTGTTTTTGAACTCTGTATTAAAAGCAGTGAAAACAGCAAATCCCAGCAGAAAATCAACAAGAATCAGGTACTTCCTTCATATTCAAGTAGTTCTGAGTAGTTTGTGCAGAGATTTGTGTAGTTTTTGATGAGATTTGTGCACTTTGATTTCATTTCAAGTTGGTTAGTCATAAACGCACTCAATGCTGAATTGAGCCTGTTTTTGAACTCTCTATTAAAAGTAGTGAAAACAGCAAATCCCAGCAGAAAATCAACAGGAATCATGTAGTTCCTTCATATTCAAGTTGTTCTGAGTAGTTTGTGCAGAGATTTCTGTAGTTTTTGATGAGATTTGTGCAGTTTGATTGCATGTTAGCATGAAGTGTTAAAAACGCACTGAACGCTGAATTGAGCCTGTTTTTGAACTCTGTATTAAAAGTAGTGAAAACAGCAAATCCCAGCAGAAAATCAACAGGAATCATGTAGTTCCTTCATATTCAAGTAGTTCTGAGTAGTTTGTGCAGAGAATTGTGTAGTTTTTGAAGATATTTGTGCAGTTTGACTGCACTTCAAGTTTATGTGTCATAAAGGCACTCAATGCTGAAGTGAGCCTCTTTTTGAACTTTGTATTAAATGTAGTGAAAACAGCAAATCCCAGCAGAAAATCAACGAGAATCATGTATTCCCTTCATATTCAAGTAGTTCTGAGTAGTTTGTGCAGAGATTTGTGCAGTTTTTGAAGAGATTTGTTTAGTGTGATTCCATGTTAGTATGAAGTATCAAAAAAGCACTGAACGCTGAATTGAGCCTGTTTTTGAACTCTGTATTAAAAGTAGTGAAATCATTAAATCCCAGAAGAAAATCAACAGGAATCATGTAGTTCCTTCATATTCAAGTAGTTTTTAGTAGTTTCTGCAGAGATTTGTGTAGTTTTTGAAGAGATTTGTGCAGTTTGACTGCACTTCAAGTTCATGTGTCATAAAGGCACTGAACGCTGAATTGAGCCTGTTTTTGAACTCTGTATTGAAAGTAGTGAAAACAGCAAATCCCAGCAGAAAATCAACAGGAATCATGTAGTTCCTTCATATTCAAGTTGTTCTGAGTAGTTTGTGCAGAGATTTGTGTAGTTTTTGTTGAGATTTGTGCAGTTTGATTGCGTGTTAGCATGAAGTATCAAAAACGCATTGAACGCTGAATTGAGCCTGTTTTTGAACTCTGTATTAAAAGTAGTGAAAACAGCAAATCCCAGCAGAAAATTAACAGGAATCATGTAGTTCCTTCATATTCAAGTAGTGTTTAGTAGTTTGTGCAGAGATTTGTGCAGTTTTTGAAGAGATTTGTTTGGTATGATTCCATGTTAGCATGAAGTATCAAAAACGCATTGAACGCTGAATTGAGCCTGTTTTTGAACTCTGTATTAAAAGTAGTGAAAACAGTAAATCCCTGCAGAAAATCAACAAGAATCATGTAGTTCCTTCATATTCAAGTAGTTCTGAGTAGTTTGTGCAGAGATTTGTGCAGTTTGATTTCATTTCAAGTTGATGAGTCACAAACGCACCCAATGCTGAATTGAGCCTGTTTTTGAACTTTCTATTAAAAGTAGCGAAATCAGCAAATCCCTGCAGAAAATCAACAAGAATCATGTAGTTCCTTCATATTCAAGTAGTTCTGAGTAGTTTGTGCAGAGATTTGTGCAGTTTGATTTCATTTCAAGTTGGTTAGTCATAAACGCACTCAATGCTGAATTGAGCCTGTTTTTGAACTCTCTATTAAAAGTAGTGAAAACAGCAAATCCCAGCAGAAAATCAACAGGAATCATGTAGTTCCTTCATATTCAAGTAGTTCTGAGTAGTTTGTGCAGAGAATTGTGTAGTTTTTGAAGATATTTGTGCAGTTTCACTGCACTTCAAGTTTATGTGTCATAAAGGCACTCAATGCTGAAGTGAGCCTGTTTTTGAACTTTGTATTAAATGTAGTGAAAACAGCAAATCCCAGCAGAAAATCAACGAGAATCATGTATTCCCTTCATATTCAAGTAGTTCTGAGTAGTTTGTGCAGAGATTTGTGCAGTTTTTGAAGAGATTTGTTTAGTGTGATTCCATGTTAGTATGAAGTATCAAAAAAGCACTGAACGCTGAATTGAGCCTGTTTTTGAACTCTGTATTAAAAGTAGTGAAATCATTAAATCCCAGAAGAAAATCAACAGGAATCATGTAGTTCCTTCATATTCAAGTAGTTTTTAGTAGTTTCTGCAGAGATTTGTGTAGTTTTTGAAGAGCTTTGTGCAGTTTGACTGCACTTCAAGTTGATGTGTCATAAAGGCACTCAACGCTGAATTGAGCCTGTTTTTGAACTCTGTATTAAAAGCAGTGAAAACAGCAAATCCCAGCAGAAAATCAACAAGAATCAGGTACTTCCTTCATATTCAAGTAGTTCTGAGTAGTTTTTGCAGAGATTTGTGTAGTTTTTGATGAGATTTGTGCAGTTTGATTTCATTTCAAGTTGGTTAGTCATAAACGCACTCAATGCTGAATTGAGCCTGTTTTTGAACTCTCTATTAAAAGTAGTGAAAACAGCAAATCCGGGCAGAAAATCAACATGAATCATGTAGTTCCTTCATATTCAAGTAGTTTTTAGTAGTTTGTGCAGAGATTTGTGCAGTTTTTGAAGAGATTTGTTTAGTATGATTCCATGTTAGCATGAAGTATCAAAAAAGCACTGAACGCTGAATTGAACATGTTTTTGAACTCTGTATTAAATGTAGTGAAAACAGCAAATCCCAGCAGAAAATCAACAGGAATCATGTAGTTCCTTCATATTCAAGTAGTTTTGAGTAGTTTGTGCAGAGATTTGTGTAGTTTTTGATGAGATTTGTTTAGTGTGATTCCATGTTAGCATGAAGTGTTAAAAACGAACTGAACGCTGAATTGAGCCTGTTTTTGAACTCTGTATTAAATGTAAGGAAATCATTAAATCCCAGAAGAAAATCAACAGGAATCATGTAGTTCCTTCATATTCAAGTGGTTCTGAGTAGTTTGTGCAGAGATTTGTGTAGTTTTTGATGAGATTTGTGCAGTTTGATTGCATGTTAGCATGAAGTGTCAAAAACGCACTGAACGCTGAATTGAGCCTGTTTTTGAACTCTCTATTAAAAGTAGTGAAAACAGCAAATCCCAGCAGAAAATCAACAGGAATCATGTAGTTCCTTCATATTCAAGTTGTTCTGAGTAGTTTGTGCAGAGATTTGTGTAGTTTTCGAAGAGATTTGTGCAATTTGACTGCACTTCAAGTTTATGTGTCATAAAGGCACTCAACGCTGAATTGAGCCTGTTTTTCAACTCTGTATTAAATGTAGTGAAATCATTAAATCCGGGCAGAAAATCAACATGAATCATGTAGTTCCTTCATATTCAAGTAGTTTTTAGTAGTTTCTGCAGAGATTTGTGTAGTTTTTGAAGAGATTTGTGCAGTTTGACTGCACTTCAAGTTTATGTGTCATAAAGGCACTGAACGCTGAATTGAGCCTGTTTTTGACCTCTCTATTAAAAGTAGTGAAAACAGAAAATCCCAGCAGAAAATCAACAGGAATCATGTAGTTCCTTCATATTCAAGTAGTTCTGAGTAGTTTGTGCAGAGATTTGTGCAGTTTTTGAAGAGATTTGTTTAGTATGATTCCATGTTAGCATGAAGTATCAAAAACGCATTGAACGCTGAATTGAACCTGTTTTTGAACTCTGTATTAAAAGTAAGGAAATCATTAAATCCCAGAAGAAAATCAACAGGAATCATGTAGTTCCGTCATATTCAAGTTGTTCTGAGTAGTTTGTGCAGAGATTTGTGTAGTTTTTGATGAGATTTGTGCAGTTTGATTTCATTTCAAGTTGATGAGTCACAAACGCACCCAATGCTGAATTGAGCCTGTTTTTGAACTTTCTATTAAAAGTAGCGAAATCAGCAAATCCCTGCAGAAAATCAACAGGAATCATGTAGTTCCATCATATTCAAGTTGTTCTGAGTAGTTTGTGCAGAGATTTGTGCAGTTTTTGAAGAGATTTGTGCAGTTTGACTGCACTTCAAGTTTATGTGTCATAAAGGCACTGAACGCTGAATTGAGCCTGTTTTTGAACTTTCTATTAAAAGTAGCAAAATCAGCAAATCCCTGCAGAAAATCAACAAGAATCATGTAGTTCCTTCATATTCAAGTAGTTCTGAGTAGTTTGTGCAAAGATTTGTGTAGTTTTTGATGAGATTTGTGCAGTTTTATTGCATGTTAGCATGAAGTGTTAAAAACGCACTGAACGCTGAATTGAGCCTGTTTTTGAACGCTCTATTAAAAGTAGTGAAAACAGCAAATCCCAGCAGAAAATCAACAGGAATCATGTAGTTCCTTCATATTCAAGTTGTTCTGAGTAGTTTGTGCAGAGATTTGTGTAGTTTTTGGTGAGATTTGTGCAGTTTGATTGCATGTTAGCATGAAGTATCAAAAACGCACTGAACGCTGAATTGAGCCTGTTTTTGAACTCTGTATTAAATGTAAGGAAATCATTAAATCCCAGAAGAAAATCAACAGGAATCATGTAGTTCCTTCATATTCAAGTGGTTCTGAGTAGTTTGGGCAGAGATTTGTGCAGTTTTTGAAGAGATTTGTGCAGTTTGATTGCATGTTAGCATGAAGTATCAAAAACGCACTGAACGCTGAATTGAGCCTGTTTTTGAACTCTGTATTAAATGTAAGGAAATCATTAAATCCCAGAAGAAAATCAACAGGAATCATGTAGTTCCTTCATATTCAAGTGGTTCTGAGTAGTTTGGGCAGAGATTTGTGCAGTTTTTGAAGAGATTTGTTTAGTATGATTCCATGTTAGCATGAAGTATCAAAAAAGCACTGAACGCTGAATTGAGCCTATTTTTGAACTCTGTATTAAAAGTAGTGAAAACAGTAAATTCCAGCAGAAAATCAATAGGAATCATGTAGTTCCTTCATATTCAAGTAGTTCTGAGTAGTTTGTGCAGAGATTTGTGCAGTTTGATTTCTTTTCAAGTTTACTAGTCATAAACGCACTCAATGCTGAATTGAGCCTGTTTTTGAACTCTGTAGTAAAAGTAGTGAAATAAGCAAATCCCATTAGAAAATCAACAGGAATCATGTAGTTCCTTCATATTCAAGTAGTTTTTATTAGTTTCTGTAGAGATTTGTGAAGTTTTTGAAGAGATTTGTGCAGTTTGACTGCAATTCAAGTTGATGTGTCATAAAGGCACTCAACGCTGAATTGAGCCTGTTTTTGAACTTTGTATTAAATGTAGTGAAAACAGCAAATCAGAGCAGAATATCAACAGGAATCATGTAGTTACTTCATATTCAAGTAGTTCTGAGTAGTTTGTGCAGAGATTTGTGTAGTTTTTGATGAGATTTGTGCAGTTTGATTGCAGTTAGCATGAAGTATCAAAAACGCACTGAACGCTGAATTGAGCCTGTTTTTGAACTCTCTATTAAAAGTAGTGAAAACAGCAAATCCCAGCAGAAAATCAACAGGAATCATGTAGTTCCTTCATGTTCAAGTAGCTTTTATTAGTTTGTGCAGAGATTTGTGCAGTTTTTGAAGAGATTTGTGCAGTTTGACTGCACTTCAAGTTTATGTGTCATAATGGCACTGAACGCTGAATTGAGCCTGTTTTTGAACTCTGTATTAAAAGTAGTGAAAACAGCAAATCCCAGCAGAAAATCAACAGGAATCATGTAGTTCCTTCATATTCAAGTTGTTCTGAGTAGTTTGTGCAGAGATTTGTGTAGTTTTTGATGAGATTTGTGCAGTTTGATTGCATGTTAGCATGAAGTATCAAAAACGCACTGAACGCTGAATTGAGCCTGTTTTTGAACTTTGTATTAAATGTAGTGAAAACAACAATTCCCAGTAGAAAATCAACGGGAATCATGTAGTCCCTTCATATTCAAGTAGTTCTGAGTAGTTTGTGCAGAGATTTGTGTAGTTTTTGATGAGATTTGTGCAGTTTGATTGCAGTTAGCATGAAGTATCAAAAACGCACTGAACGCTGAATTGAGCCTGTTTTTGAACTCTCTATTAAAAGTAGTGAAAACAGCAAATCCCAGCAGAAAATCAACAGGAATCATGTAGTTCCTTCATGTTCAAGTAGCTTTTATTAGTTTGTGCAGAGATTTGTGCAGTTTTTGAAGAGATTTGTGCAGTTTGACTGCACTTCAAGTTTATGTGTCATAAAGGCACTCAACGCTGAATTGAGCCTGTTTTTAAACTTTGCATTAAATGTAGTGAAATCATTAAATCCGGTCAGAAAATCAACATGAATCATGTAGTTCCTTCATATTCAAGTTGTTTTTATTAGTTTCTGTAGAGATTTGTGAAGTTTTTGAAGAGATTTGTGCAGTTTGACTGCACTTCAAGTTTATGTGTCATAAAGGCACTCAACGCTGAATTGAGCCTGTTTTTGAACTTTGTATTAAATGTTGTGAAAACAGCAAATCAGAGCAGAAAATCAACAGGAATCATGTAGTTACTTCATATTCTAGTAGTTCTGAGTAGTTTGTGCAGAGATTTTTGCAGTTTTTGAAGAGATTTGTTTAGTTTGATTGCATGTTAGCATGAAGTGTTAAAAACGCACTGAACGCTGAATTGAGCCTGTTTTTGACCTCTCTATTAAAAGTAGTGAAAACAGCAAATCCCAGCAGAAAATCAACAGGAATCATGTAGTTCCTTCATATTCAAGTTGTTCTGAGTAGTTTGTGCAGAGATTTGTGTAGTTTTTGATGAGATTTGTGCAGTTTGATTGCATGTTAGCATGAAGTGTTAAAAACGCACTGAACGCTGAATTGAGCCTGTTTTTGAACTCTGTATTAAAAGTAGTGAAAACAGCAAATCCCAGCAGAAAATCAACAGGAATCATGTAGTTCCTTCATATTCAAGTTGTTCTGAGTAGTTTGTGCAGAGATTTGTGTAGTTTTTGATGAGATTTGTGCAGTTTGATTGCATGTTAGCATGAAGTATCAAAAACGCACTGAACGCTGAATTGAGCCTGTTTTTGAACTTTGTATTAAATGTAGTGAAAACAACAATTCCCAGTAGAAAATCAACGGGAATCATGTAGTCCCTTCATATTCAAGTAGTTCTGAGTAGTTTGTGCAGAGATTTGTGTAGTTTTTGATGAGATTTGTGCAGTTTGATTGCATGTTAGCATGAAGTATCAAAAATGCACTGAACGCTGAATTGAGCCTGTTTTTGAACTCTGTATTAAATGTAGTGAAATCATTAAATCCGGGCAGAAAATCAACATGAATCATGTAGTTCCTTCATATTCAAGTAGTTTTTAGTAGTTTGTGCAGAGATTTGTGTAGTTTTTGATGAGATTTGTGCAGTTTGATTGCATGTTAGCATGAAGTGTTAAAAACGCACTGAACGCTGAATTGAGCCTGTTTTTGAACTCTCTATTAAAAGTAGTGAAAACAGCAAATCCCAGCAGAAAATCAACAGGAATCATGTAGTTCCTTCATATTCAAGTAGTTTTTAGTAGTTTCTGCAGAGATTTGTGTAGTTTTTGAAGACATTTGTGCAGTTTGACTGCACTTCAAGTTTATGTGTCATAAAGGCACCGAACGCTGAATTGAGCCTGTTTTTGAACTCTGTATTAAAAGTAGTGAAAACAGCAAATCCCAGCAGAAAATTAACAGGAATCATGTAGTTCCTTCATATTCAAGTAGTTTTTAGTAGTTTGTGCAGAGATTTGTGCAGTTTTTGAAGAGATTTGTTTGGTATGATTCCATGTTAGCATGAAGTATCAAAAAAGCACTGAACGCTGAATTGAGCCTGTTTTTGAACTCTGTATTAAAAGTAGTGAAAACAGCAAATCCCAGCAGAAAATCAACAGGAATCATGTAGTTCCATCATATTCAAGTTGTTCTGAGTAGTTTGTGCAGAGATTTGTGTAGTTTTTGATGAGATTTGTGCAGTTTTTGAAGAGATTTGTTTAGAATGATTCTATTTAGCATGAAGTGTTAAAAACGCACTGAACGCTGAATTGAGCCTGTTTTTGAACTCTCTATTAAAAGTAGTGAAAACAGCAAATCCGGGCAGAAAATCAACAGGAATCATGTAGTTCCTTCATATTCAAGTGGTTCTGAGTAGTTTTTGCAGAGATTTGTGTAGTTTTTGAAGAGATTTGTTCAGTTTGACTGCACTTCAAGTTGATGTGTCATAAAGGCACTCAACGCTGAATTGAGCCTGTTTTTGAACTCTGTATTAAAAGTAGTGAAAACAGCAAATCCCAGCAGAAAATCAACAGGAATCATGTAGTTCCTTCATATTCAAGTTGTTCTGAGTAGTTTGTGCAGAGATTTGTGTAGTTTTTGATGAGATTTGTGCAGTTTGATTGCAGTTAGCATGAAGTATCAAAAACGCACTGAACGCTGAATTGAGCCTGTTTTTGAACTCTCTATTAAAAGTAGTGAAAACAGCAAATCCCAGCAGAAAATCAACAGGAATCATGTAGTTCCTTCATGTTCAAGTAGCTTTTATTAGTTTGTGCAGAGATTTGTGTAGTTTTTGAAGAGCTTTGTGCAGTTTGACTGCACTTCAAGTTGATGTGTCATAAAGGCACTCAACGCTGAATTGAGCCTGTTTTTGAACTCTGTATTAAAAGCAGTGAAAACAGCAAATCCCAGCAGAAAATCAACAAGAATCAGGTACTTCCTTCATATTCAAGTAGTTCTGAGTAGTTTTTGCAGAGATTTGTGTAGTTTTTGATGAGATTTGTGCAGTTTGATTTCATTTCAAGTTGGTTAGTCATAAACGCACTCAATGCTGAATTGAGCCTGTTTTTGAACTCTCTATTAAAAGTAGTGAAAACAGCAAATCCGGGCAGAAAATCAACATGAATCATGTAGTTCCTTCATATTCAAGTAGTTTTTAGTAGTTTGTGCAGAGATTTGTGCAGTTTTTGAAGAGATTTGTTTAGTATGATTCCATGTTAGCATGAAGTATCAAAAAAGCACTGAACGCTGAATTGAACATGTTTTTGAACTCTGTATTAAATGTAGTGAAAACAGCAAATCCCAGCAGAAAATCAACAGGAATCATGTAGTTCCTTCATATTCAAGTAGTTCTGAGTAGTTTGTGCAGAGATTTGTGTAGTTTTTGATGAGATTTGTTTAGTGTGATTCCATGTTAGCATGAAGTGTTAAAAACGAACTGAACGCTGAATTGAGCCTGTTTTTGAACTCTGTATTAAATGTAAGGAAATCATTAAATCCCAGAAGAAAATCAACAGGAATCATGTAGTTCCTTCATATTCAAGTGGTTCTGAGTAGTTTGTGCAGAGATTTGTGTAGTTTTTGATGAGATTTGTGCAGTTTGATTGCATGTTAGCATGAAGTGTCAAAAACGCACTGAACGCTGAATTGAGCCTGTTTTTGAACTCTCTATTAAAAGTAGTGAAAACAGCAAATCCCAGCAGAAAATCAACAGGAATCATGTAGTTCCTTCATATTCAAGTTGTTCTGAGTAGTTTGTGCAGAGATTTGTGTAGTTTTTGAAGAGATTTGTGCAATTTGACTGCACTTCAAGTTTATGTGTCATAAAGGCACTCAACGCTGAATTGAGCCTGTTTTTCAACTCTGTATTAAATGTAGTGAAATCATTAAATCCGGGCAGAAAATCAACATGAATCATGTAGTTCCTTCATATTCAAGTAGTTTTTAGTAGTTTCTGCAGAGATTTGTGTAGTTTTTGAAGAGATTTGTGCAGTTTGACTGCACTTCAAGTTTATGTGTCATAAAGGCACTGAACGCTGAATTGAGCCTGTTTTTGACCTCTCTATTAAAAGTAGTGAAAACAGAAAATCCCAGCAGAAAATCAACAGGAATCATGTAGTTCCTTCATATTCAAGTAGTTCTGAGTAGTTTGTGCAGAGATTTGTGTAGTTTTTGATGAGATTTGTGCAGTTTGATTGCATGTTAGCATGAAGTGTTAAAAACGCACTGAACGCTGAATTGAGCCTGTTTTTGAACTCTCTATTAAAAGTAGTGAAAACCGCAAATCCCAGCAGAAAATCAACAGGAATCATGTAGTTACTTCATATTCAAGTTGTTCTGAGTAGTTTGTGCAGAGATTTGTGTAGTTTTTGATGAGATTTGTGCAGTTTGATTGCAAGTTAGCATGAAGTAACAAAAACGCATTGAACGCTGAATTGAACCTGTTTTTGAACTCTGTATTAAAAGTAAGGAAATCATTAAATCCCAGAAGAAAATCAACAGGAATCATGTAGTTCCGTCATATTCAAGTTGTTCTGAGTAGTTTGTGCAGAGATTTGTGTAGTTTTTGATGAGATTTGTGCAGTTTGATTTCATTTCAAGTTGATGAGTCACAAACGCACCCAATGCTGAATTGAGCCTGTTTTTGAACTTTCTATTAAAAGTAGCGAAATCAGCAAATCCCTGCAGAAAATCAACAGGAATCATGTAGTTCCATCATATTCAAGTTGTTCTGAGTAGTTTGTGCAGAGATTTGTGCAGTTTTTGAAGAGATTTGTGCAGTTTGACTGCACTTCAAGTTTATGTGTCATAAAGGTACTGAACGCTGAATTGAGCCTGTTTTTGAACTCTGTATTAAAAGTAGTGAAAACAGCAAATCCCAGCAGAAAATCAACAGGAATCATGTAGTTCCATCATATTCAAGTTGTTCTGAGTAGTTTGTGCAGAGATTTGTGCAGTTTTTGAAGAGATTTGTTTAGTTTGATTGCATGTTAGCATGAAGTGTTAAAAACGCACTGAACGCTGAATTGAGCCTGTTTTTGAACTCTCTATTAAAAGTAGTGAAAACAGCAAATCAGAGCAGAAAATCAACAAAAATCATGTAGTTCCTTCATATTCAAGTAGTTCTGAGTAGTTTGTGCAGAGATTTGTGCAGTTTGATTTCTTTTCAAGTTTACTAGTCATAAACGCACTCAATGCTGAATTGAGCCTGTTTTTGAACTCTGTAGTAAAAGTAGTGAAATAAGCAAATCCCATTAGAAAATCAACAGGAATCATGTAGTTCCTTCATATTCAAGTAGTTTTTATTAGTTTCTGTAGAGATTTGTGAAGTTTTTGAAGAGAATTGTGCAGTTTGACTGCACTTCAAGTTGATGTGTCATAAAGGCACTCAACGCTGAATTGAGCCTGTTTTTGAACTTTGTATTAAATGTAGTGAAAACAGCAAATCAGAGCAGAAAATCAACAGGAATCATGTAGTTACTTCATATTCAAGTTGTTCTGAGTAGTTTGTGCAGAGATTTGTGTAGTTTTTGATGAGATTTGTGCAGTTTGATTGCATGTTAGCATGAAGTATCAAAAACGCACTGAACGCTGAATTGAGCCTGTTTTTGAACTCTGTATTAATAGTGAAAACAGCAAATCCCAGCAGAAAATCAACAAAAATCATGTAGTTCCTTCATATTCAAGTAGTTCTGAGTAGTTTGTGCAGAGATTTGTGCAGTTTGATTTCATTTCACGTTGGTTAGTCATAAACGCACTGAACGCTGAATTGAGCCTGTTTTTGAACTCTGTATTAAAAGTAGTGAAATCAGCAAATCCCAGCAGAAAACAACAAGAATCAGGTACGTCCTTCATATTCAAGTAGTTCTGAGTAGTTTGTGCAGAGATTTGTGCAGTTTTTGAAGAGATTTGTTTAGTATGATTCCATGTTAGCATGAAGTATCAAAAAAGCACTGAACGCTGAATTGAGCCTATTTTTGAACTCTGTATTAAAAGTAGTGAAAACAGTAAATCCCAGCAGAAAATCAACAGGAATCATGTAGTTCCTTCATATTCAAGTTGTTCTGAGTAGTTTGTGCAGAGATTTGTGTAGTTTTTGAAGAGCTTTGTGCAATTTGACTGCACTTCAAGTTTATGTGTCATAAAGGCACTGAACGCTGAATTGAGCCTGTTTTTGAACTTTCTATTAAAAGAAGCAAAATCAGCAAATCCCTGCAGAAAATCAACAAGAATCATGTAGTTCCTTCATATTCAAGTAGTTCTGAGTAGTTTGTGCAAAGATTTGTGTAGTTTTTGATGAGATTTGTGCAGTTTGATTGCATGTTAGCATGAAGTGTTAAAAACGCACTGAACGCTGAATTGAGCCTGTTTTTGAACGCTCTATTAAAAGTAGTGAAAACAGCAAATCCCAGCAGAAAATCAACAGGAATCATGTAGTTCCTTCATATTCAAGTTGTTCTGAGTAGTTTGTGCAGAGATTTGTGTAGTTTTTGGTGAGATTTGTGCAGTTTGATTGCATGTTAGCATGAAGTATCAAAAACGCACTGAACGCTGAATTGAGCCTGTTTTTGAACTCTGTATTAAATGTAAGGAAATCATTAAATCCCAGCAGAAAATCAACAGGAATCATGTAGTTCCTTCATATTCAAGTTGTTCTGAGTAGTTTGTGCAGAGATTTGTGTAGTTTTTGGTGAGATTTGTGCAGTTTGATTGCATGTTAGCATGAAGTATCAAAAACGCACTGAACGCTGAATTGAGCCTGTTTTTGAACTTTGTATTAAATGTAGTGAAAACAACAATTCCCAGTAGAAAATCAACGGGAATCATGTAGTCCCTTCATATTCAAGTAGTTCTGAGTAGTTTGTGCAGAGATTTGTGTAGTTTTTGATGAGATTTGTGCAGTTTGATTGCAGTTAGCATGAAGTATCAAAAACGCACTGAACGCTGAATTGAGCCTGTTTTTGAACTCTCTATTAAAAGTAGTGAAAACAGCAAATCCCAGCAGAAAATCAACAGGAATCATGTAGTTCCTTCATGTTCAAGTAGCTTTTATTAGTTTGTGCAGAGATTTGTGCAGTTTTTGAAGAGATTTGTGCAGTTTGACTGCACTTCAAGTTTATGTGTCATAAAGGCACTCAACGCTGAATTGAGCCTGTTTTTAAACTTTGCATTAAATGTAGTGAAATCATTAAATCCGGTCAGAAAATCAACATGAATCATGTAGTTCCTTCATATTCAAGTTGTTTTTATTAGTTTCTGTAGAGATTTGTGAAGTTTTTGAAGAGATTTGTGCAATTTGACTGCACTTCAAGTTTATGTGTCATAAAGGCACTCAACGCTGAATTGAGCCTGTTTTTGAACTTTGTATTAAATGTTGTGAAAACAGCAAATCAGAGCAGAAAATCAACAGGAATCATGTAGTTACTTCATATTCTAGTAGTTCTGAGTAGTTTGTGCAGAGATTTTTGCAGTTTTTGAAGAGATTTGTTTAGTTTGATTGCATGTTAGCATGAAGTGTTAAAAACGCACTGAACGCTGAATTGAGCCTGTTTTTGACCTCTGTATTAAAAGTGGTGAAAACAGCAAATCCCAGCAGAAAATCAACAGGAATCATGTAGTTCCTTCATATTCAAGTTGTTCTGAGTAGTTTGTGCAGAGATTTGTGTAGTTTTTGATGAGATTTGTGCAGTTTGATTGCATGTTAGCATGAAGTGTTAAAAACGCACTGAACGCTGAATTGAGCCTGTTTTTGAACTCTCTATTAAAAGTAGTGAAAACAGCAAATCAGAGCAGAAAATCAACAAAAATCATGTAGTTCCTTCATATTCAAGTAGTTCTGAGTAGTTTGTGCAGAGATTTGTGCAGTTTGATTTCTTTTCAAGTTTACTAGTCATAAACGCACTCAATGCTGAATTGAGCCTGTTTTTGAACTCTGTAGTAAAAGTAGTGAAATAAGCAAATCCCATTAGAAAATCAACAGGAATCATGTAGTTCCTTCATATTCAAGTAGTTTTTATTAGTTTCTGTAGAGATTTGTGAAATTTTTGAAGAGATTTGTGCAGTTTGACTGCACTTCAAGTTGATGTGTCATAAAGGCACTCAACGCTGAATTGAGCCTGTTTTTGAACTTTGTATTAAATGTAGTGAAAACAGCAAATCAGAGCAGAAAATCAACAGGAATCATGTAGTTACTTCATATTCAAGTAGTTCTGAGTAGTTTGTGCAGAGATTTGTGTAGTTTTTGATGAGATTTGTGCAGTTTGATTGCAGTTAGCATGAAGTATCAAAAACGCACTGAACGCTGAATTGAGCCTGTTTTTGAACTCTCTATTAAAAGTAGTGAAAACAGCAAATCCCAGCAGAAAATCAACAGGAATCATGTAGTTCCTTCATGTTCAAGTAGCTTTTATTAGTTTGTGCAGAGATTTGTGCAGTTTTTGAAGAGATTTGTGCAGTTTGACTGCACTTCAAGTTTATGTGTCATAATGGCACTGAACGCTGAATTGAGCCTGTTTTTGAACTTTGTATTAAATGTAGTGAAAACAGCAAATCCCAGCAGAAAATCAACAGGAATCATATAGTCCCTTCATATTCAAGTAGTTCTGAGTAGTTTGTGCAGAGATTTGTGTAGATTTCGAAGAGATTTGTGCAGTGTGATTGTATGTTACCATGAAGTATCAGAAACGCACTCAACGCTGGATTGAACATGTTTTTGAACTCTGTATTAAATGTAGTGAAATCATTAAATCCGGGCAGAAAATCAACATGAATCATGTAGTTCCTTCATATTCAAGTAGTTTTTAGTAGTTTCTGCAGAGATTTGCGTAGTTTTTGAAGAGATTTGTGCAGTTTGACTGCACTTCAAGTTTATGTGTCATAATGGCACTGAACGCTGAATTGAGCCTGTTTTTGAACTCTGTATTAAAAGTAGTGAAAACAGCAAATCCCAGCAGAAAACAACAAGAATCAGGTACGTCCTTCATATTCAAGTAGTCCTGAGTAGTTTGTGCAGAGATTTGTGCAGTTTTTGAAGAGATTTGTTTGGTATGATTCCATGTTAGCATGAAGTATCAAAAAAGCACTGAACGCTGAATTGAGCCTGTTTTTGAACTCTGTATTAAAAGTAGTGAAAACAGTAAATCCCAGCAGAAAATCAATAGGAATCATGTAGTTCCTTCATATTCAAGTTGTTCTGAGTAGTTTGTGCAGAGATTTGTGTAGTTTTTGATGAGATTTGTGCAGTTTGATTTCATTTCAAGTTGATGAGTCACAAACGCACCCAATGCTGAATTGAGCCTGTTTTTGAACTTTCTATTAAAAGTAGCGAAATCAGCAAATCCCTGCAGAAAATCAACAAGAATCATGTAGTTCCTTCATATTCAAGTAGTTCTGAGTAGTTTGTGCAGAGATTTGTGCAGTTTGATTTCATTTCAAGTTGGTTAGTCATAAACGCACTCAATGCTGAATTGAGCCTCTTTTTGAACTCTGTATTAAAAGTAGTGAAATCAGCAAATCCCAGCAGAAAATCAACAAGAATCAGGTACTTCCTTCATATTCAAGTAGTTCTCAGTAGTTTGTGCAGAGATTTGTGTAGTTTTTGATGAGATTTGTTGAGTTTGATTGCATGTTAGCATGAAGTGTTAAAAACGCACTGAACGCTGAATTGAGCCTGTTTTTGAACTCTGTATTAAAAGTAGTGAAAACAGCAAATCCCAGCAGAAAATCAACAGGAATCATGTAGTTCCTTCATATTCAAGTTGTTCTGAGTAGTTTGTGCAGAGATTTGTGTAGTTTGATTTCATTTCAAGTTGGTTAGTCATAAACGCACTCAATGCTGAATTGAGCCTGTTTTTGAACTCTGTATTAAAAGTAGTGAAATCATCAAATCCCAGCAGAAAATCAACAAGAATCAGGTACTTCCTTCATATTCAAGTAGTTCTCAGTAGTTTATGGAGAGATTTGTGTAGTTTTTGATGAGATTTGTGCAGTTTGACTGCATGTTAGCATGAAGTGTTAAAAACGCACTGAACGCTGAATTGAGCCTGTTTTTGAACTCTGTATTAAAAGTAGTGAAATCATTAAATCCCAGAAGAAAATCAACAGGAATCATGTAGTTCCTTCATATTCAAGTAGTTTTTAGTAGTTTCTGCAGAGATTTGTGTAGTTTTTGAAGAGATTTGTGCAGTTTGACTGCACTTCAAGTTGATGTGTCATAAAGGCACTCAACGCTGAATTGAGCCTGTTTTTGAACTTTGTATTAAATGTAGTGAAAACAACAATTCCCAGTAGAAAATCAACGGGAATCATGTAGTCCCTTCATATTCAAGTAGTTCTGAGTAGTTTGTGCAGAGATTTGAGTAGTTTTTGATGAGATTTGTGCAGTTTGATTGCAGTTAGCATGAAGTATCAAAAACGCACTGAACGCTGAATTGAGCCTGTTTTTGAACTCTCTATTAAAAGTAGTGAAAACAGCAAATCCCAGCAGAAAATCAACAGGAATCATGTAGTTCCTTCATATTCAAGTTGTTCTGAGTAGTTTGTGCAGAGATTTGTGTAGTTTTTGATGAGATTTGTGCAGTTTGATTGCATGTTAGCATGAAGTGTTAAAAACGCACTGAACGCTGAATTGAGCCTGTTTTTGAACTCTGTATTAAAAGTAGTGAAAACAGCAAATCCCAGCAGAAAATCAACAGGAATCATGTAGTTCCTTCATATTCAAGTTGTTCTGAGTAGTTTGTGCAGAGATTTGTGTAGTTTTTGATGAGATTTGTGCAGTTTGATTGCATGTTAGCATGAAGTATCAAAAACGCACTGAACGCTGAATTGAGCCTGTTTTTGAACTTTGTATTAAATGTAGTGAAAACAACAATTCCCAGTAGAAAATCAACGGGAATCATGTAGTCCCTTCATATTCAAGTAGTTCTGAGTAGTTTGTGCAGAGATTTGTGTAGTTTTTGATGAGATTTGTGCAGTTTGATTGCATGTTAGCATGAAGTATCAAAAATGCACTGAACGCTGAATTGAGCCTGTTTTTGAACTCTGTATTAAATGTAGTGAAATCATTAAATCCGGGCAGAAAATCAACATGAATCATGTAGTTCCTTCATATTCAAGTAGTTTTTAGTAGTTTGTGCAGAGATTTGTGTAGTTTTTGAAAAGATTTGTGCAGTTTGACTGCACTTCAAGTTTATGTGTCATAAAGGTACTGAACGCTGAATTGAGCCTGTTTTTGAACTCTGTATTAAAAGTAGTGAAAACAGCAAATCCCAGCAGAAAATCAACAGGAATCATGTAGTTCCATCATATTCAAGTTGTTCTGAGTAGTTTGTGCAGAGATTTGTGTAGTTTTTGATGAGATTTGTGCAGTTTGATTGCATGTTAGCATGAAGTGTTAAAAACGCACTGAACGCTGAATTGAGCCTGTTTTTGAACTCTGTATTAAAAGTAGTGAAAACAGCAAATCCCAGCAGAAAATTAACAGGAATCATGTAGTTCCTTCATATTCAAGTAGTTTTTAGTAGTTTGTGCAGAGATTTGTTTGGTATGATTCCATGTTAGCATGAAGTATCAAAAAAGCACTGAACGCTGAATTGAGCCTGTTTTTGAACTCTGTATTAAAAGTAGTGAAAACAGCAAATCCCAGCAGAAAATCAACAGGAATCATGTAGTTCCATCATATTCAAGTTGTTCTGAGTAGTTTGTGCAGAGATTTGTGTAGTTTTTGATGAGATTTGTGCAGTTTTTGAAGAGATTTGTTTAGAATGATTCTATTTAGCATGAAGTGTTAAAAACGCACTGAACGCTGAATTGAGCCTGTTTTTGAACTCTGTATTAAAAGTAGTGAAAACAGCAAATCCCAGCAGAAAATCAACAAGAATCAGGTACTTCCTTCATATTCAAGTAGTTTTTAGTAGTTTCTGCAGAGATTTGTGTAGTTTTTGAAGAGATTTGTGCAGTTTTACTGCACTTCAAGTTTATGTGTCATAAAGGCACTGAACGCTGAATTGAGCCTGTTTTTGAACTCTCTATTAAAAGTAGTGAAAACAGCAAATCCCAGCAGAAAATCAACAGGAATCATGTAGTTCCTTCATATTCAAGTTGTTCTGAGTAGTTTGTGCAGAGATTTGTGTAGTTTTTGATGAGATTTGTGCAGTTTGATTGCATGTTAGCATGAAGTGTTAAAAACGCACTGAACGCTGAATTGAGCCTGTTTTTGAACTTTGTATTAAATGTAGTGAAAACAACAATTCCCAGTAGAAAATCAACGGGAATCATGTAGTCCCTTCATATTCAAGTAGTTCTGAGTAGTTTGTGCAGAGATTTGTGTAGTTTTTGATGAGATTTGTGCAGTTTGATTGCAGTTAGCATGAAGTATCAAAAACGCACTGAACGCTGAATTGAGCCTGTTTTTGAACTCTCTATTAAAAGTAGTGAAAACAGCAAATCCGGGCAGAAAATCAACAGGAATCATGTAGTTCCTTCATATTCAAGTGGTTCTGAGTAGTTTTTGCAGAGATTTGTGTAGTTTTTGAAGAGATTTGTTCAGTTTGACTGCACTTCAAGTTGATGTGTCATAAAGGCACTCAACGCTGAATTGAGTCTGTTTTTGAACTCTGTATTAAAAGCAGTGAAAACAGCAAATCCCAGCAGAAAATCAACAAGAATCAGGTACTTCCTTCATATTCAAGTAGTTCTGAGTAGTTTGTGCAGAGATTTGTGTAGTTTTTGATGAGATTTGTGCACTTTGATTTCATTTCAAGTTGGTTAGTCATAAACGCACTCAATGCTGAATTGAGCCTGTTTTTGAACTCTCTATTAAAAGTAGTGAAAACAGCAAATCCCAGCAGAAAATCAACAGGAATCATGTAGTTCCTTCATATTCAAGTTGTTCTGAGTAGTTTGTGCAGAGATTTCTGTAGTTTTTGATGAGATTTGTGCAGTTTGATTGCATGTTAGCATGAAGTGTTAAAAACGCACTGAACGCTGAATTGAGCCTGTTTTTGAACTCTGTATTAAAAGTAGTGAAAACAGCAAATCCCAGCAGAAAATCAACAGGAATCATGTAGTTCCTTCATATTCAAGTAGTTCTGAGTAGTTTGTGCAGAGAATTGTGTAGTTTTTGAAGATATTTGTGCAGTTTGACTGCACTTCAAGTTTATGTGTCATAAAGGCACTGAACGCTGAATTGAGCCTGTTTTTGAACTTTCTATTAAAAGAAGCAAAATCAGCAAATCCCTGCAGAAAATCAACAAGAATCATGTAGTTCCTTCATATTCAAGTAGTTCTGAGTAGTTTGTGCAAAGATTTGTGTAGTTTTTGATGAGATTTGTGCAGTTTGATTGCATGTTAGCATGAAGTGTTAAAAACGCACTGAACGCTGAATTGAGCCTGTTTTTGAACGCTCTATTAAAAGTAGTGAAAACAGCAAATCCCAGCAGAAAATCAACAGGAATCATGTAGTTCCTTCATATTCAAGTTGTTCTGAGTAGTTTGTGCAGAGATTTGTGTAGTTTTTGGTGAGATTTGTGCAGTTTGATTGCATGTTAGCATGAAGTATCAAAAACGCACTGAACGCTGAATTGAGCCTGTTTTTGAACTCTGTATTAAATGTAAGGAAATCATTAAATCCCAGCAGAAAATCAACAGGAATCATGTAGTTCCTTCATATTCAAGTTGTTCTGAGTAGTTTGTGCAGAGATTTGTGTAGTTTTTGGTGAGATTTGTGCAGTTTGATTGCATGTTAGCATGAAGTATCAAAAACGCACTGAACGCTGAATTGAGCCTGTTTTTGAACTTTGTATTAAATGTAGTGAAAACAACAATTCCCAGTAGAAAATCAACGGGAATCATGTAGTCCCTTCATATTCAAGTAGTTCTGAGTAGTTTGTGCAGAGATTTGTGTAGTTTTTGATGAGATTTGTGCAGTTTGATTGCAGTTAGCATGAAGTATCAAAAACGCACTGAACGCTGAATTGAGCCTGTTTTTGAACTCTCTATTAAAAGTAGTGAAAACAGCAAATCCCAGCAGAAAATCAACAGGAATCATGTAGTTCCTTCATGTTCAAGTAGCTTTTATTAGTTTGTGCAGAGATTTGTGCAGTTTTTGAAGAGATTTGTGCAGTTTGACTGCACTTCAAGTTTATGTGTCATAAAGGCACTCAACGCTGAATTGAGCCTGTTTTTAAACTTTGCATTAAATGTAGTGAAATCATTAAATCCGGTCAGAAAATCAACATGAATCATGTAGTTCCTTCATATTCAAGTTGTTTTTATTAGTTTCTGTAGAGATTTGTGAAGTTTTTGAAGAGATTTGTGCAATTTGACTGCACTTCAAGTTTATGTGTCATAAAGGCACTCAACGCTGAATTGAGCCTGTTTTTGAACTTTGTATTAAATGTTGTGAAAACAGCAAATCAGAGCAGAAAATCAACAGGAATCATGTAGTTACTTCATATTCTAGTAGTTCTGAGTAGTTTGTGCAGAGATTTTTGCAGTTTTTGAAGAGATTTGTTTAGTTTGATTGCATGTTAGCATGAAGTGTTAAAAACGCACTGAACGCTGAATTGAGCCTGTTTTTGACCTCTGTATTAAAAGTGGTGAAAACAGCAAATCCCAGCAGAAAATCAACAGGAATCATGTAGTTCCTTCATATTCAAGTTGTTCTGAGTAGTTTGTGCAGAGATTTGTGTAGTTTTTGATGAGATTTGTGCAGTTTGATTGCATGTTAGCATGAAGTGTTAAAAACGCACTGAACGCTGAATTGAGCCTGTTTTTGAACTCTCTATTAAAAGTAGTGAAAACAGCAAATCAGAGCAGAAAATCAACAAAAATCATGTAGTTCCTTCATATTCAAGTAGTTCTGAGTAGTTTGTGCAGAGATTTGTGCAGTTTGATTTCTTTTCAAGTTTACTAGTCATAAACGCACTCAATGCTGAATTGAGCCTGTTTTTGAACTCTGTAGTAAAAGTAGTGAAATAAGCAAATCCCATTAGAAAATCAACAGGAATCATGTAGTTCCTTCATATTCAAGTAGTTTTTATTAGTTTCTGTAGAGATTTGTGAAATTTTTGAAGAGATTTGTGCAGTTTGACTGCACTTCAAGTTGATGTGTCATAAAGGCACTCAACGCTGAATTGAGCCTGTTTTTGAACTTTGTATTAAATGTAGTGAAAACAGCAAATCAGAGCAGAAAATCAACAGGAATCATGTAGTTACTTCATATTCAAGTAGTTCTGAGTAGTTTGTGCAGAGATTTGTGTAGTTTTTGATGAGATTTGTGCAGTTTGATTGCAGTTAGCATGAAGTATCAAAAACGCACTGAACGCTGAATTGAGCCTGTTTTTGAACTCTCTATTAAAAGTAGTGAAAACAGCAAATCCCAGCAGAAAATCAACAGGAATCATGTAGTTCCTTCATGTTCAAGTAGCTTTTATTAGTTTGTGCAGAGATTTGTGCAGTTTTTGAAGAGATTTGTGCAGTTTGACTGCACTTCAAGTTTATGTGTCATAATGGCACTGAACGCTGAATTGAGCCTGTTTTTGAACTTTGTATTAAATGTAGTGAAAACAGCAAATCCCAGCAGAAAATCAACAGGAATCATATAGTCCCTTCATATTCAAGTAGTTCTGAGTAGTTTGTGCAGAGATTTGTGTAGATTTCGAAGAGATTTGTGCAGTGTGATTGTATGTTACCATGAAGTATCAGAAACGCACTCAACGCTGGATTGAACATGTTTTTGAACTCTGTATTAAATGTAGTGAAATCATTAAATCCGGGCAGAAAATCAACATGAATCATGTAGTTCCTTCATATTCAAGTAGTTTTTAGTAGTTTCTGCAGAGATTTGCGTAGTTTTTGAAGAGATTTGTGCAGTTTGACTGCACTTCAAGTTTATGTGTCATAATGGCACTGAACGCTGAATTGAGCCTGTTTTTGAACTCTGTATTAAAAGTAGTGAAAACAGCAAATCCCAGCAGAAAACAACAAGAATCAGGTACGTCCTTCATATTCAAGTAGTCCTGAGTAGTTTGTGCAGAGATTTGTGCAGTTTTTGAAGAGATTTGTTTGGTATGATTCCATGTTAGCATGAAGTATCAAAAAAGCACTGAACGCTGAATTGAGCCTGTTTTTGAACTCTGTATTAAAAGTAGTGAAAACAGTAAATCCCAGCAGAAAATCAATAGGAATCATGTAGTTCCTTCATATTCAAGTTGTTCTGAGTAGTTTGTGCAGAGATTTGTGTAGTTTTTGATGAGATTTGTGCAGTTTGATTTCATTTCAAGTTGATGAGTCACAAACGCACCCAATGCTGAATTGAGCCTGTTTTTGAACTTTCTATTAAAAGTAGCGAAATCAGCAAATCCCTGCAGAAAATCAACAAGAATCATGTAGTTCCTTCATATTCAAGTAGTTCTGAGTAGTTTGTGCAGAGATTTGTGCAGTTTGATTTCATTTCAAGTTGGTTAGTCATAAACGCACTCAATGCTGAATTGAGCCTCTTTTTGAACTCTGTATTAAAAGTAGTGAAATCAGCAAATCCCAGCAGAAAATCAACAAGAATCAGGTACTTCCTTCATATTCAAGTAGTTCTCAGTAGTTTGTGCAGAGATTTGTGTAGTTTTTGATGAGATTTGTTGAGTTTGATTGCATGTTAGCATGAAGTGTTAAAAACGCACTGAACGCTGAATTGAGCCTGTTTTTGAACTCTGTATTAAAAGTAGTGAAAACAGCAAATCCCAGCAGAAAATCAACAGGAATCATGTAGTTCCTTCATATTCAAGTTGTTCTGAGTAGTTTGTGCAGAGATTTGTGTAGTTTGATTTCATTTCAAGTTGGTTAGTCATAAACGCACTCAATGCTGAATTGAGCCTGTTTTTGAACTCTGTATTAAAAGTAGTGAAATCATCAAATCCCAGCAGAAAATCAACAAGAATCAGGTACTTCCTTCATATTCAAGTAGTTCTCAGTAGTTTATGGAGAGATTTGTGTAGTTTTTGATGAGATTTGTGCAGTTTGACTGCATGTTAGCATGAAGTGTTAAAAACGCACTGAACGCTGAATTGAGCCTGTTTTTGAACTCTGTATTAAAAGTAGTGAAATCATTAAATCCCAGAAGAAAATCAACAGGAATCATGTAGTTCCTTCATATTCAAGTAGTTTTTAGTAGTTTCTGCAGAGATTTGTGTAGTTTTTGAAGAGATTTGTGCAGTTTGACTGCACTTCAAGTTGATGTGTCATAAAGGCACTCAACGCTGAATTGAGCCTGTTTTTGAACTTTGTATTAAATGTAGTGAAAACAACAATTCCCAGTAGAAAATCAACGGGAATCATGTAGTCCCTTCATATTCAAGTAGTTCTGAGTAGTTTGTGCAGAGATTTGAGTAGTTTTTGATGAGATTTGTGCAGTTTGATTGCAGTTAGCATGAAGTATCAAAAACGCACTGAACGCTGAATTGAGCCTGTTTTTGAACTCTCTATTAAAAGTAGTGAAAACAGCAAATCCCAGCAGAAAATCAACAGGAATCATGTAGTTCCTTCATATTCAAGTTGTTCTGAGTAGTTTGTGCAGAGATTTGTGTAGTTTTTGATGAGATTTGTGCAGTTTGATTGCATGTTAGCATGAAGTGTTAAAAACGCACTGAACGCTTAATTGAGCCTGTTTTTGAACTCTGTATTAAAAGTAGTGAAAACAGCAAATCCCAGCAGAAAATCAACAGGAATCATGTAGTTCCTTCATATTCAAGTTGTTCTGAGTAGTTTGTGCAGAGATTTGTGTAGTTTTTGATGAGATTTGTGCAGTTTGATTGCATGTTAGCATGAAGTATCAAAAACGCACTGAACGCTGAATTGAGCCTGTTTTTGAACTTTGTATTAAATGTAGTGAAAACAACAATTCCCAGTAGAAAATCAACGGGAATCATGTAGTCCCTTCATATTCAAGTAGTTCTGAGTAGTTTGTGCAGAGATTTGTGTAGTTTTTGATGAGATTTGTGCAGTTTGATTGCATGTTAGCATGAAGTATCAAAAATGCACTGAACGCTGAATTGAGCCTGTTTTTGAACTCTGTATTAAATGTAGTGAAATCATTAAATCCGGGCAGAAAATCAACATGAATCATGTAGTTCCTTCATATTCAAGTAGTTTTTAGTAGTTTGTGCAGAGATTTGTGTAGTTTTTGAAAAGATTTGTGCAGTTTGACTGCACTTCAAGTTTATGTGTCATAAAGGTACTGAACGCTGAATTGAGCCTGTTTTTGAACTCTGTATTAAAAGTAGTGAAAACAGCAAATCCCAGCAGAAAATCAACAGGAATCATGTAGTTCCATCATATTCAAGTTGTTCTGAGTAGTTTGTGCAGAGATTTGTGTAGTTTTTGATGAGATTTGTGCAGTTTGATTGCATGTTAGCATGAAGTGTTAAAAACGCACTGAACGCTGAATTGAGCCTGTTTTTGAACTCTGTATTAAAAGTAGTGAAAACAGCAAATCCCAGCAGAAAATTAACAGGAATCATGTAGTTCCTTCATATTCAAGTAGTTTTTAGTAGTTTGTGCAGAGATTTGTGCAGTTTTTGAAGAGATTTGTTTGGTATGATTCCATGTTAGCATGAAGTATCAAAAAAGCACTGAACGCTGAATTGAGCCTGTTTTTGAACTCTGTATTAAAAGTAGTGAAAACAGCAAATCCCAGCAGAAAATCAACAGGAATCATGTAGTTCCATCATATTCAAGTTGTTCTGAGTAGTTTGTGCAGAGATTTGTGTAGTTTTTGATGAGATTTGTGCAGTTTTTGAAGAGATTTGTTTAGAATGATTCTATTTAGCATGAAGTGTTAAAAACGCACTGAACGCTGAATTGAGCCTGTTTTTGAACTCTGTATTAAAAGTAGTGAAAACAGCAAATCCCAGCAGAAAATCAACAAGAATCAGGTACTTCCTTCATATTCAAGTAGTTTTTAGTAGTTTCTGCAGAGATTTGTGTAGTTTTTGAAGAGATTTGTGCAGTTTTACTGCACTTCAAGTTTATGTGTCATAAAGGCACTGAACGCTGAATTGAGCCTGTTTTTGAACTCTCTATTAAAAGTAGTGAAAACAGCAAATCCCAGCAGAAAATCAACAGGAATCATGTAGTTCCTTCATATTCAAGTTGTTCTGAGTAGTTTGTGCAGAGATTTGTGTAGTTTTTGATGAGATTTGTGCAGTTTGATTGCATGTTAGCATGAAGTGTTAAAAACGCACTGAACGCTGAATTGAGCCTGTTTTTGAACTTTGTATTAAATGTAGTGAAAACAACAATTCCCAGTAGAAAATCAACGGGAATCATGTAGTCCCTTCATATTCAAGTAGTTCTGAGTAGTTTGTGCAGAGATTTGTGTAGTTTTTGATGAGATTTGTGCAGTTTGATTGCAGTTAGCATGAAGTATCAAAAACGCACTGAACGCTGAATTGAGCCTGTTTTTGAACTCTCTATTAAAAGTAGTGAAAACAGCAAATCCGGGCAGAAAATCAACAGGAATCATGTAGTTCCTTCATATTCAAGTGGTTCTGAGTAGTTTTTGCAGAGATTTGTGTAGTTTTTGAAGAGATTTGTTCAGTTTGACTGCACTTCAAGTTGATGTGTCATAAAGGCACTCAACGCTGAATTGAGTCTGTTTTTGAACTCTGTATTAAAAGCAGTGAAAACAGCAAATCCCAGCAGAAAATCAACAAGAATCAGGTACTTCCTTCATATTCAAGTAGTTCTGAGTAGTTTGTGCAGAGATTTGTGTAGTTTTTGATGAGATTTGTGCACTTTGATTTCATTTCAAGTTGGTTAGTCATAAACGCACTCAATGCTGAATTGAGCCTGTTTTTGAACTCTCTATTAAAAGTAGTGAAAACAGCAAATCCCAGCAGAAAATCAACAGGAATCATGTAGTTCCTTCATATTCAAGTTGTTCTGAGTAGTTTGTGCAGAGATTTCTGTAGTTTTTGATGAGATTTGTGCAGTTTGATTGCATGTTAGCATGAAGTGTTAAAAACGCACTGAACGCTGAATTGAGCCTGTTTTTGAACTCTGTATTAAAAGTAGTGAAAACAGCAAATCCCAGCAGAAAATCAACAGGAATCATGTAGTTCCTTCATATTCAAGTAGTTCTGAGTAGTTTGTGCAGAGAATTGTGTAGTTTTTGAAGATATTTGTGCAGTTTGACTGCACTTCAAGTTTATGTGTCATAAAGGCACTCAATGCTGAAGTGAGCCTCTTTTTGAACTTTGTATTAAATGTAGTGAAAACAGCAAATCCCAGCAGAAAATCAACGAGAATCATGTATTCCCTTCATATTCAAGTAGTTCTGAGTAGTTTGTGCAGAGATTTGTGCAGTTTTTGAAGAGATTTGTTTAGTGTGATTCCATGTTAGTATGAAGTATCAAAAAAGCACTGAACGCTGAATTGAGCCTGTTTTTGAACTCTGTATTAAAAGTAGTGAAATCATTAAATCCCAGAAGAAAATCAACAGGAATCATGTAGTTCCTTCATATTCAAGTAGTTTTTAGTAGTTTCTGCAGAGATTTGTGTAGTTTTTGAAGAGATTTGTGCAGTTTGACTGCACTTCAAGTTCATGTGTCATAAAGGCACTGAACGCTGAATTGAGCCTGTTTTTGAACTCTGTATTGAAAGTAGTGAAAACAGCAAATCCCAGCAGAAAATCAACAGGAATCATGTAGTTCCTTCATATTCAAGTTGTTCTGAGTAGTTTGTGCAGAGATTTGTGTAGTTTTTGTTGAGATTTGTGCAGTTTGATTGCGTGTTAGCATGAAGTATCAAAAACGCATTGAACGCTGAATTGAGCCTGTTTTTGAACTCTGTATTAAAAGTAGTGAAAACAGCAAATCCCAGCAGAAAATTAACAGGAATCATGTAGTTCCTTCATATTCAAGTAGTGTTTAGTAGTTTGTGCAGAGATTTGTGCAGTTTTTGAAGAGATTTGTTTGGTATGATTCCATGTTAGCATGAAGTATCAAAAACGCATTGAACGCTGAATTGAGCCTGTTTTTGAACTCTGTATTAAAAGTAGTGAAAACAGTAAATCCCTGCAGAAAATCAACAAGAATCATGTAGTTCCTTCATATTCAAGTAGTTCTGAGTAGTTTGTGCAGAGATTTGTGCAGTTTGATTTCATTTCAAGTTGATGAGTCACAAACGCACCCAATGCTGAATTGAGCCTGTTTTTGAACTTTCTATTAAAAGTAGCGAAATCAGCAAATCCCTGCAGAAAATCAACAAGAATCATGTAGTTCCTTCATATTCAAGTAGTTCTGAGTAGTTTGTGCAGAGATTTGTGCAGTTTGATTTCATTTCAAGTTGGTTAGTCATAAACGCACTCAATGCTGAATTGAGCCTGTTTTTGAACTCTCTATTAAAAGTAGTGAAAACAGCAAATCCCAGCAGAAAATCAACAGGAATCATGTAGTTCCTTCATATTCAAGTAGTTCTGAGTAGTTTGTGCAGAGAATTGTGTAGTTTTTGAAGATATTTGTGCAGTTTCACTGCACTTCAAGTTTATGTGTCATAAAGGCACTCAATGCTGAAGTGAGCCTGTTTTTGAACTTTGTATTAAATGTAGTGAAAACAGCAAATCCCAGCAGAAAATCAACGAGAATCATGTATTCCCTTCATATTCAAGTAGTTCTGAGTAGTTTGTGCAGAGATTTGTGCAGTTTTTGAAGAGATTTGTTTAGTGTGATTCCATGTTAGTATGAAGTATCAAAAAAGCACTGAACGCTGAATTGAGCCTGTTTTTGAACTCTGTATTAAAAGTAGTGAAATCATTAAATCCCAGAAGAAAATCAACAGGAATCATGTAGTTCCTTCATATTCAAGTAGTTTTTAGTAGTTTCTGCAGAGATTTGTGTAGTTTTTGAAGAGCTTTGTGCAGTTTGACTGCACTTCAAGTTGATGTGTCATAAAGGCACTCAACGCTGAATTGAGCCTGTTTTTGAACTCTGTATTAAAAGCAGTGAAAACAGCAAATCCCAGCAGAAAATCAACAAGAATCAGGTACTTCCTTCATATTCAAGTAGTTCTGAGTAGTTTTTGCAGAGATTTGTGTAGTTTTTGATGAGATTTGTGCAGTTTGATTTCATTTCAAGTTGGTTAGTCATAAACGCACTCAATGCTGAATTGAGCCTGTTTTTGAACTCTCTATTAAAAGTAGTGAAAACAGCAAATCCGGGCAGAAAATCAACATGAATCATGTAGTTCCTTCATATTCAAGTAGTTTTTAGTAGTTTGTGCAGAGATTTGTGCAGTTTTTGAAGAGATTTGTTTAGTATGATTCCATGTTAGCATGAAGTATCAAAAAAGCACTGAACGCTGAATTGAACATGTTTTTGAACTCTGTATTAAATGTAGTGAAAACAGCAAATCCCAGCAGAAAATCAACAGGAATCATGTAGTTCCTTCATATTCAAGTAGTTTTGAGTAGTTTGTGCAGAGATTTGTGTAGTTTTTGATGAGATTTGTTTAGTGTGATTCCATGTTAGCATGAAGTGTTAAAAACGAACTGAACGCTGAATTGAGCCTGTTTTTGAACTCTGTATTAAATGTAAGGAAATCATTAAATCCCAGAAGAAAATCAACAGGAATCATGTAGTTCCTTCATATTCAAGTGGTTCTGAGTAGTTTGTGCAGAGATTTGTGTAGTTTTTGATGAGATTTGTGCAGTTTGATTGCATGTTAGCATGAAGTGTCAAAAACGCACTGAACGCTGAATTGAGCCTGTTTTTGAACTCTCTATTAAAAGTAGTGAAAACAGCAAATCCCAGCAGAAAATCAACAGGAATCATGTAGTTCCTTCATATTCAAGTTGTTCTGAGTAGTTTGTGCAGAGATTTGTGTAGTTTTCGAAGAGATTTGTGCAATTTGACTGCACTTCAAGTTTATGTGTCATAAAGGCACTCAACGCTGAATTGAGCCTGTTTTTCAACTCTGTATTAAATGTAGTGAAATCATTAAATCCGGGCAGAAAATCAACATGAATCATGTAGTTCCTTCATATTCAAGTAGTTTTTAGTAGTTTCTGCAGAGATTTGTGTAGTTTTTGAAGAGATTTGTGCAGTTTGACTGCACTTCAAGTTTATGTGTCATAAAGGCACTGAACGCTGAATTGAGCCTGTTTTTGACCTCTCTATTAAAAGTAGTGAAAACAGAAAATCCCAGCAGAAAATCAACAGGAATCATGTAGTTCCTTCATATTCAAGTAATTCTGAGTAGTTTGTGCAGAGATTTGTGCAGTTTTTGAAGAGATTTGTTTAGTATGATTCCATGTTAGCATGAAGTATCAAAAACGCATTGAACGCTGAATTGAACCTGTTTTTGAACTCTGTATTAAAAGTAAGGAAATCATTAAATCCCAGAAGAAAATCAACAGGAATCATGTAGTTCCGTCATATTCAAGTTGTTCTGAGTAGTTTGTGCAGAGATTTGTGTAGTTTTTGATGAGATTTGTGCAGTTTGATTTCATTTCAAGTTGATGAGTCACAAACGCACCCAATGCTGAATTGAGCCTGTTTTTGAACTTTCTATTAAAAGTAGCGAAATCAGCAAATCCCTGCAGAAAATCAACAGGAATCATGTAGTTCCATCATATTCAAGTTGTTCTGAGTAGTTTGTGCAGAGATTTGTGCAGTTTTTGAAGAGATTTGTGCAGTTTGACTGCACTTCAAGTTTATGTGTCATAAAGGCACTGAACGCTGAATTGAGCCTGTTTTTGAACTTTCTATTAAAAGTAGCAAAATCAGCAAATCCCTGCAGAAAATCAACAAGAATCATGTAGTTCCTTCATATTCAAGTAGTTCTGAGTAGTTTGTGCAAAGATTTGTGTAGTTTTTGATGAGATTTGTGCAGTTTTATTGCATGTTAGCATGAAGTGTTAAAAACGCACTGAACGCTGAATTGAGCCTGTTTTTGAACGCTCTATTAAAAGTAGTGAAAACAGCAAATCCCAGCAGAAAATCAACAGGAATCATGTAGTTCCTTCATATTCAAGTTGTTCTGAGTAGTTTGTGCAGAGATTTGTGTAGTTTTTGGTGAGATTTGTGCAGTTTGATTGCATGTTAGCATGAAGTATCAAAAACGCACTGAACGCTGAATTGAGCCTGTTTTTGAACTCTGTATTAAATGTAAGGAAATCATTAAATCCCAGAAGAAAATCAACAGGAATCATGTAGTTCCTTCATATTCAAGTGGTTCTGAGTAGTTTGTGCAGAGATTTGTGCAGTTTGATTTCTTTTCAAGTTTACTAGTCATAAACGCACTCAATGCTGAATTGAGCCTGTTTTTGAACTCTGTAGTAAAAGTAGTGAAATAAGCAAATCCCATTAGAAAATCAACAGGAATCATGTAGTTCCTTCATATTCAAGTAGTTTTTATTAGTTTCTGTAGAGATTTGTGAAGTTTTTGAAGAGATTTGTGCAGTTTGACTGCAATTCAAGTTGATGTGTCATAAAGGCACTCAACGCTGAATTGAGCCTGTTTTTGAACTCTGTATTAAAAGTAGTGAAAACAGCAAATCCCAGCAGAAAATCAACAGGAATCATGTAGTTCCTTCATATTCAAGTTGTTCTGAGTAGTTTGTGCAGAGATTTGTGTAGTTTTTGATGAGATTTGTGCAGTTTGATTGCATGTTAGCATGAAGTATCAAAAACGCACTGAACGCTGAATTGAGCCTGTTTTTGAACTTTGTATTAAATGTAGTGAAAACAACAATTCCCAGTAGAAAATCAACGGGAATCATGTAGTCCCTTCATATTCAAGTAGTTCTGAGTAGTTTGTGCAGAGATTTGTGTAGTTTTTGATGAGATTTGTGCAGTTTGATTGCATGTTAGCATGAAGTATCAAAAATGCACTGAACGCTGAATTGAGCCTGTTTTTGAACTCTGTATTAAATGTAGTGAAATCATTAAATCCGGGCAGAAAATCAACATGAATCATGTAGTTCCTTCATATTCAAGTAGTTTTTAGTAGTTTGTGCAGAGATTTGTGTAGTTTTTGATGAGATTTGTGCAGTTTGATTGCATGTTAGCATGAAGTGTTAAAAACGCACTGAACGCTGAATTGAGCCTGTTTTTGAACTCTCTATTAAAAGTAGTGAAAACAGCAAATCCCAGCAGAAAATCAACAGGAATCATGTAGTTCCTTCATATTCAAGTAGTTTTTAGTAGTTTCTGCAGAGATTTGTGTAGTTTTTGAAGACATTTGTGCAGTTTGACTGCACTTCAAGTTTATGTGTCATAAAGGCACCGAACGCTGAATTGAGCCTGTTTTTGAACTCTGTATTAAAAGTAGTGAAAACAGCAAATCCCAGCAGAAAATTAACAGGAATCATGTAGTTCCTTCATATTCAAGTAGTTTTTAGTAGTTTGTGCAGAGATTTGTGCAGTTTTTGAAGAGATTTGTTTGGTATGATTCCATGTTAGCATGAAGTATCAAAAAAGCACTGAACGCTGAATTGAGCCTGTTTTTGAACTCTGTATTAAAAGTAGTGAAAACAGCAAATCCCAGCAGAAAATCAACAGGAATCATGTAGTTCCATCATATTCAAGTTGTTCTGAGTAGTTTGTGCAGAGATTTGTGTAGTTTTTGATGAGATTTGTGCAGTTTTTGAAGAGATTTGTTTAGAATGATTCTATTTAGCATGAAGTGTTAAAAACGCACTGAACGCTGAATTGAGCCTGTTTTTGAACTCTCTATTAAAAGTAGTGAAAACAGCAAATCCCAGCAGAAAATCAACAGGAATCATGTAGTTCCTTCATATTCAAGTAGTTTTTAGTAGTTTCTGCAGAGATTTGTGTAGTTTTTGAAGACATTTGTGCATTTTGACTGCACTTCAAGTTTATATGTCATAAAGGCACTGAACGCTGAATTGAGCCTGTTTTTGAACTCTGTATTAAAAGTAGTGAAAACAGCAAATCCCAGCAGAAAATCAACAAGAATCAGGTACTTCCTTCATATTCAAGTAGTTCTGAGTAGTTTGTGCAGAGATTTGTGTAGTTTTTGAAGAGATTTGTTTAGTTTGACTGCACTTCAAGTTTATGTGTCATAATGGCACTTAACGCTGAATTGAGCCTGTTTTTGAACTCTGTATTAAAAGTAGTGAAAACAGCAAATCCCAGCAGAAAATCAACAGGAATCATGTAGTTCCTTCATATTCAAGTTGTTCTGAGTAGTTTGTGCAGAGATTTGTGTAGTTTTTGATGAGATTTGTGCAGTTTGATTGCAGTTAGCATGAAGTATCAAAAACGCACTGAACGCTGAATTGAGCCTGTTTTTGAACTCTCTATTAAAAGTAGTGAAAACAGCAAATCCGGGCAGAAAATCAACAGGAATCATGTAGTTCCTTCATATTCAAGTGGTTCTGAGTAGTTTTTGCAGAGATTTGTGTAGTTTTTGAAGAGATTTGTTCAGTTTGACTGCACTTCAAGTTGATGTGTCATAAAGGCACTCAACGCTGAATTGAGCCTGTTTTTGAACTCTGTATTAAAAGTAGTGAAAACAGCAAATCCCAGCAGAAAATCAACAGGAATCATGTAGTTCCTTCATATTCAAGTTGTTCTGAGTAGTTTGTGCAGAGATTTGTGTAGTTTTTGATGAGATTTGTGCAGTTTGATTGCAGTTAGCATGAAGTATCAAAAACGCACTGAACGCTGAATTGAGCCTGTTTTTGAACTCTCTATTAAAAGTAGTGAAAACAGCAAATCCGGGCAGAAAATCAACAGGAATCATGTAGTTCCTTCATATTCAAGTGGTTCTGAGTAGTTTTTGCAGAGATTTGTGTAGTTTTTGAAGAGATTTGTTCAGTTTGACTGCACTTCAAGTTGATGTGTCATAAAGGCACTCAACGCTGAATTGAGCCTGTTTTTGAACTCTGTATTAAAAGCAGTGAAAACAGCAAATCCCAGCAGAAAATCAACAAGAATCAGGTACTTCCTTCATATTCAAGTAGTTCTGAGTAGTTTGTGCAGAGATTTGTGTAGTTTTTGATGAGATTTGTTGAGTTTGATTGCATGTTAGCATGAAGTGTTAAAAACGCACTGAACGCTGAATTGAGCCTGTTTTTGAACTCTGTATTAAAAGTAGTGAAAACAGCAAATCCCAGCAGAAAATCAACAGGAATCATGTAGTTCCTTCATATTCAAGTAGTTCTGAGTAGTTTGTGCAGAGAATTGTGTAGTTTTTGAAGATATTTGTGCAGTTTGACTGCACTTCAAGTTTATGTGTCATAAAGGCACTCAATGCTGAAGTGAGCCTCTTTTTGAACTTTGTATTAAATGTAGTGAAAACAGCAAATCCCAGCAGAAAATCAACGAGAATCATGTATTCCCTTCATATTCAAGTAGTTCTGAGTAGTTTGTGCAGAGATTTGTGCAGTTTTTGAAGAGATTTGTTTAGTGTGATTCCATGTTAGTATGAAGTATCAAAAAAGCACTGAACGCTGAATTGAGCCTGTTTTTGAACTCTGTATTAAAAGTAGTGAAATCATTAAATCCCAGCAGAAAATCAACAAGAATCAGGTACTTCCTTCATATTCAAGTAGTTCTGAGTAGTTTGTGCAGAGATTTGTGTAGTTTTTGATGAGATTTGTGCAGTTTGACTGCACTTCAAGTTGGTTAGTCATAAACGCACTCAATGCTGAATTGAGCCTGTTTTTGAACTCTCTATTAAAAGTAGTGAAAACAGCAAATCCCAGCAGAAAATCAACGAGAATCATGTATTCCCTTCATATTCAAGTAGTTCTGAGTAGTTTGTGCAGAGATTTGTGCAGTTTGATTTCATTTCAAGTTGGTTAGTCATAAACGCACTCAATGCTGAATTGAGCCTGTTTTTGAACTCTGTATTAAAAGTAGTGAAATCAGCAAATCCCAGCAGAAAACAACAAGAATGAGGTACGTCCTTCATATTCAAGTAGTTCTGAGTAGTTTGTGCAAAGATTTGTGTAGTTTTTGATGAGATTTGTGCAGTTTGATTGCATGTTAGCATGAAGTGTCAAAAACGCACTGAACGCTGAATTGAGCCTGTTTTTGAACTCTGTATTAAAAGTAGTGAAAACAGCAAATCCCAGCAGAAAATCAATAGGAATCATGTAGTTCCTTCATATTGAAGTAGTTCTGAGTGGTTTGGGCAGAGATTTGTGTAGTTTTTGATGAGATTTGTGCAGTTTGATTTCATTTCAAGTTGGTTAGTCATAAACGCACTCAATGCTGAATTGAGCCTGTTTTTGAACTCTCTATTAAAAGTAGTGAAAACAGCAAATCCCAGCAGAAAATCAACAGTAATCATGTAGTTCCTTCATATTCAAGTTGTTCTGAGTAGTTTGTGCAGAGATTTGTGTAGTTTTTGAAGAGATTTGTGCAATTTGACTGCACTTCAAGTTTATGTGTCATAAAGGCACTCAACGCTGAATTGAGCCTGTTTTTCAACTCTGTATTAAATGTAGTGAAATCATTAAATCCGGGCAGAAAATCAAGATGAATCATGTAGTTCCTTCATATTCAAGTAGTTTTTAGTAGTTTCTGCAGAGATTTGTGTAGTTTTTGAAGAGATTTGTGCAGTTTGACTGCACTTCAAGTTTATGTGTCATAAAGGCACTGAACGCTGAATTGAGCCTGTTTTTGAACTCTGTATTAAAAGTAGTGAAATCAGCAAATCCCAGCAGAAAACAACAAGAATCAGGTACGTCCTTCATATTCAAGTAGTTCTGAGTAGTTTGTGCAGAGATTTGTGCAGTTTGATTTCATTTCAAGTTGGTTAGTCATAAACGCACTCAATGCTGAATTGAGCCTGTTTTTGAACTCTGTATTAAATGTAGTGAAATCATTAAATCCGGGCAGAAAATCAACATGAATCATGTAGTTCCTTCATATTCAAGTGGTTCTGAGTAGTTTGTGCAGAGATTTATGTAGTTTTTGAAGAGATTTGTGCAATTTGACTGCACTTCAAGTTTATGTGTCATAAAGGCACTGAACGCTGAATTGAGCCTGTTTTTGAACTCTGTATTAAAAGTAGTAAAAACAGCAAATCCCAGCAAAAAATCAACGAGAATCATGTATTCCCTTCATATTCAAGTAGTTCTGAGTAGTTTGTGCAGAGATTTGTGTAGTTTTTGATGAGATTTGTGCAGTTTGATTGCATGTTAGCATGAAGTATCAAAAAGGCATTGAACGCTGAATTGAGCCTGTTTTTGAACTCTGTATTAAATGTAAGGAAATCATTAAATCCCAGCAGAAAATCAATAGGAATCATGTAGTTCCTTCATATTCAAGTTGTTCTGAGTAGTTTGTGCAGAGATTTGTGTAGTTTTTGATGAGATTTGTGCAGTTTGATTGCATGTTAGCATGAAGTGTCAAAAACGCACTGAACGCTGAATTGAGCCTGTTTTTGAACTCTGTATTAAAAGTAGTGAAAACAGCAAATCCCAGCAGAAAATCAACAAGAATCAGGTACTTCCTTCATATTCAAGTAGTTCTGAGTAGTTTGTGCAGAGATTTGTGTAGTTTTTGATGAGATTTGTGCAGTTTGATTTCATTTCAAGTTGATGAGTCATAAACGCACCCAATGCTGAATTGAGCCTGTTTTTGAACTTTCTATTAAAAGTAGCGAAATCAGCAAATCCCTGCAGAAAATCAACAAGAATCATGTAGTTCCTTCATATTCAAGTAGTTCTGAGTAGTTTGTGCAAAGATTTGTGTAGTTTTTGATGAGATTTGTGCAGTTTGATTGCATGTTAGCATGAAGTGTTAAAAACGCACGGAACGCTGAATTGAGCCTGTTTTTGAACTCTCTATTAAAAGTAGTGAAAACAGCAAATCCCAGCAGAAAATCAACAGGAATCATGTAGTTCCTTCATATTCAAGTTGTTCTGAGTAGTTTGTGCAGAGATTTGTGTAGTTTTTGAAGAGATTTGTGCAATTTGACTGCACTTAAAGTTTATGTGTCATAAAGGCACTCAACGCTGAATTGAGCCTGTTTTTCAACTCTGTATTAAATGTAGGGAAATCATTAAATCCGGGCAGAAAATCAAGATGAATCATGTAGTTCCTTCATATTCAAGTAGTTTTTAGTAGTTTCTGCAGAGATTTGTGTAGTTTTTGAAGAGATTTGTGCAGTTTGACTGCACTTCAAGTTTATGTGTCATAAAGGCACTGAACGCTGAATTGAGCCTGTTTTTGAACTCTGTATTAAAAGTAGTAAAAACAGCAAATCCCAGCAGAAAATCAACGAGAATCATGTATTCCCTTCATATTCAAGTAGTTCTGAGTAGTTTGTGCAGAGATTTGTGCAGTTTGATTTCATTTCAAGTTGGTTAGTCATAAACGCACTCAATGCTGAATTGAGCCTGTTTTTGAACTCTGTATTAAAAGTAGTGAAATCAGCAAATCCCAGCAGAAAACAACAAGAATGAGGTACGTCCTTCATATTCAAGTAGTTCTGAGTAGTTTGTGCAAAGATTTGTGTAGTTTTTGATGAGATTTGTGCAGTTTGATTGCATGTTAGCATGAAGTGTCAAAAACGCACTGAACGCTGAATTGAGCCTGTTTTTGAACTCTGTATTAAAAGTAGTGAAAACAGCAAATCCCAGCAGAAAATCAATAGGAATCATGTAGTTCCTTCATATTGAAGTAGTTCTGAGTGGTTTGGGCAGAGATTTGTGTAGTTTTTGATGAGATTTGTGCAGTTTGATTTCATTTCAAGTTGGTTAGTCATAAACGCACTCAATGCTGAATTGAGCCTGTTTTTGAACTCTCTATTAAAAGTAGTGAAAACAGCAAATCCCAGCAGAAAATCAACAGTAATCATGTAGTTCCTTCATATTCAAGTTGTTCTGAGTAGTTTGTGCAGAGATTTGTGTAGTTTTTGAAGAGATTTGTGCAATTTGACTGCACTTCAAGTTTATGTGTCATAAAGGCACTCAACGCTGAATTGAGCCTGTTTTTCAACTCTGTATTAAATGTAGTGAAATCATTAAATCCGGGCAGAAAATCAAGATGAATCATGTAGTTCCTTCATATTCAAGTAGTTTTTAGTAGTTTCTGCAGAGATTTGTGTAGTTTTTGAAGAGATTTGTGCAGTTTGACTGCACTTCAAGTTTATGTGTCATAAAGGCACTGAACGCTGAATTGAGCCTGTTTTTGAACTCTGTATTAAAAGTAGTAAAAACAGCAAATCCCAGCAGAAAATCAACGAGAATCATGTATTCCCTTCATATTCAAGTAGTTCTGAGTAGTTTGTGCAGAGATTTGTGCAGTTTGATTTCATTTCAAGTTGGTTAGTCATAAACGCACTCAATGCTGAATTGAGCCTGTTTTTGAACTCTGTATTAAAAGTAGTGAAATCAGCAAATCCCAGCAGAAAACAACAAGAATGAGGTACGTCCTTCATATTCAAGTAGTTCTGAGTAGTTTGTGCAAAGATTTGTGTAGTTTTTGATGAGATTTGTGCAGTTTGATTGCATGTTAGCATGAAGTGTCAAAAACGCACTGAACGCTGAATTGAGCCTGTTTTTGAACTCTGTATTAAAAGTAGTGAAAACAGCAAATCCCAGCAGAAAATCAATAGGAATCATGTAGTTCCTTCATATTGAAGTAGTTCTGAGTGGTTTGGGCAGAGATTTGTGTAGTTTTTGATGAGATTTGTGCAGTTTGATTTCATTTCAAGTTGGTTAGTCATAAACGCACTCAATGCTGAATTGAGCCTGTTTTTGAACTCTGTATTAAATGTAGTGAAATCATTAAATCCGGGCAGAAAATCAACATGAATCATGTAGTTCCTTCATATTCAAGTAGTTTTTAGTAGTTTCTGCAGAGATTTGTGTAGTTTTTGAAGAGATTTGTGCAGTTTGACTGCACTTCAAGTTCATGTGTCATAAAGGCACTGAACGCTGAATTGAGCCTGTTTTTGAACTCTGTATTGAAAGTAGTGAAAACAGCAAATCCCAGCAGAAAATCAACAGGAATCATGTAGTTCCTTCATATTCAAGTTGTTCTGAGTAGTTTGTGCAGAGATTTGTGTAGTTTTTGTTGAGATTTGTGCAGTTTGATTGCGTGTTAGCATGAAGTATCAAAAACGCATTGAACGCTGAATTGAGCCTGTTTTTGAACTCTGTATTAAAAGTAGTGAAAACAGCAAATCCCAGCAGAAAATTAACAGGAATCATGTAGTTCCTTCATATTCAAGTAGTGTTTAGTAGTTTGTGCAGAGATTTGTGCAGTTTTTGAAGAGATTTGTTTGGTATGATTCCATGTTAGCATGAAGTATCAAAAAAGCACTGAACGCTGAATTGAGCCTGTTTTTGAACTCTGTATTAAAAGTAGTGAAAACAGTAAATCCCTGCAGAAAATCAACAAGAATCATGTAGTTCCTTCATATTCAAGTAGTTCTGAGTAGTTTGTGCAGAGATTTGTGCAGTTTGATTTCATTTCAAGTTGATGAGTCACAAACGCACCCAATGCTGAATTGAGCCTGTTTTTGAACTTTCTATTAAAAGTAGCGAAATCAGCAAATCCCTGCAGAAAATCAACAAGAATCATGTAGTTCCTTCATATTCAAGTAGTTCTGAGTAGTTTGTGCAGAGATTTGTGCAGTTTGATTTCATTTCAAGTTGGTTAGTCATAAACGCACTCAATGCTGAATTGAGCCTGTTTTTGAACTCTCTATTAAAAGTAGTGAAAACAGCAAATCCCAGCAGAAAATCAACAGGAATCATGTAGTTCCTTCATATTCAAGTTGTTCTGAGTAGTTTGTGCAGAGATTTGTGTAGTTTTTGATGAGATTTGTGCAGTTTGATTGCATGTTAGCATGAAGTGTTAAAAACGCACTGAACGCTGAATTGAGCCTGTTTTTGAACTCTGTATTAAAAGTAGTGAAAACAGCAAATCCCAGCAGAAAATCAACAGGAATCATGTAGTTCCTTCATATTCAAGTAGTTCTGAGTAGTTTGTGCAGAGAATTGTGTAGTTTTTGAAGATATTTGTGCAGTTTCACTGCACTTCAAGTTTATGTGTCATAAAGGCACTCAATGCTGAAGTGAGCCTGTTTTTGAACTTTGTATTAAATGTAGTGAAAACAGCAAATCCCAGCAGAAAATCAACGAGAATCATGTATTCCCTTCATATTCAAGTAGTTCTGAGTAGTTTGTGCAGAGATTTGTGCAGTTTTTGAAGAGATTTGTTTAGTGTGATTCCATGTTAGTATGAAGTATCAAAAAAGCACTGAACGCTGAATTGAGCCTGTTTTTGAACTCTGTATTAAAAGTAGTGAAATCATTAAATCCCAGAAGAAAATCAACAGGAATCATGTAGTTCCTTCATATTCAAGTAGTTTTTAGTAGTTTCTGCAGAGATTTGTGTAGTTTTTGAAGAGCTTTGTGCAGTTTGACTGCACTTCAAGTTGATGTGTCATAAAGGCACTCAACGCTGAATTGAGCCTGTTTTTGAACTCTGTATTAAAAGCAGTGAAAACAGCAAATCCCAGCAGAAAATCAACAAGAATCAGGTACTTCCTTCATATTCAAGTAGTTCTGAGTAGTTTTTGCAGAGATTTGTGTAGTTTTTGATGAGATTTGTGCAGTTTGATTTCATTTCAAGTTGGTTAGTCATAAACGCACTCAATGCTGAATTGAGCCTGTTTTTGAACTCTCTATTAAAAGTAGTGAAAACAGCAAATCCGGGCAGAAAATCAACATGAATCATGTAGTTCCTTCATATTCAAGTAGTTTTTAGTAGTTTGTGCAGAGATTTGTGCAGTTTTTGAAGAGATTTGTTTAGTATGATTCCATGTTAGCATGAAGTATCAAAAAAGCACTGAACGCTGAATTGAACATGTTTTTGAACTCTGTATTAAATGTAGTGAAAACAGCAAATCCCAGCAGAAAATCAACAGGAATCATGTAGTTCCTTCATATTCAAGTAGTTCTGAGTAGTTTGTGCAGAGATTTGTGTAGTTTTTGATGAGATTTGTTTAGTGTGATTCCATGTTAGCATGAAGTGTTAAAAACGAACTGAACGCTGAATTGAGCCTGTTTTTGAACTCTGTATTAAATGTAAGGAAATCATTAAATCCCAGAAGAAAATCAACAGGAATCATGTAGTTCCTTCATATTCAAGTGGTTCTGAGTAGTTTGTGCAGAGATTTGTGTAGTTTTTGATGAGATTTGTGCAGTTTGATTGCATGTTAGCATGAAGTGTCAAAAACGCACTGAACGCTGAATTGAGCCTGTTTTTGAACTCTCTATTAAAAGTAGTGAAAACAGCAAATCCCAGCAGAAAATCAACAGGAATCATGTAGTTCCTTCATATTCAAGTTGTTCTGAGTAGTTTGTGCAGAGATTTGTGTAGTTTTTGAAGAGATTTGTGCAATTTGACTGCACTTCAAGTTTATGTGTCATAAAGGCACTCAACGCTGAATTGAGCCTGTTTTTCAACTCTGTATTAAATGTAGTGAAATCATTAAATCCGGGCAGAAAATCAACATGAATCATGTAGTTCCTTCATATTCAAGTAGTTTTTAGTAGTTTCTGCAGAGATTTGTGTAGTTTTTGAAGAGATTTGTGCAGTTTGACTGCACTTCAAGTTTATGTGTCATAAAGGCACTGAACGCTGAATTGAGCCTGTTTTTGACCTCTCTATTAAAAGTAGTGAAAACAGAAAATCCCAGCAGAAAATCAACAGGAATCATGTAGTTCCTTCATATTCAAGTAGTTCTGAGTAGTTTGTGCAGAGATTTGTGTAGTTTTTGATGAGATTTGTGCAGTTTGATTGCATGTTAGCATGAAGTATCAAAAACGCATTGAACGCTGAATTGAACCTGTTTTTGAACTCTGTATTAAAAGTAAGGAAATTATTAAATCCCAGAAGAAAATCAACAGGAATCATGTAGTTCCGTCATATTCAAGTTGTTCTGAGTAGTTTGTGCAGAGATTTGTGTAGTTTTTGATGAGATTTGTGCAGTTTGATTTCATTTCAAGTTGATGAGTCACAAACGCACCCAATGCTGAATTGAGCCTGTTTTTGAACTTTCTATTAAAAGTAGCGAAATCAGCAAATCCCTGCAGAAAATCAACAGGAATCATGTAGTTCCATCATATTCAAGTTGTTCTGAGTAGTTTGTGCAGAGATTTGTGCAGTTTTTGAAGAGATTTGTGCAGTTTGACTGCACTTCAAGTTTATGTGTCATAAAGGTACTGAACGCTGAATTGAGCCTGTTTTTGAACTCTGTATTAAAAGTAGTGAAAACAGCAAATCCCAGCAGAAAATCAACAGGAATCATGTAGTTCCATCATATTCAAGTTGTTCTGAGTAGTTTGTGCAGAGATTTGTGCAGTTTTTGAAGAGATTTGTTTAGTTTGATTGCATGTTAGCATGAAGTGTTAAAAACGCACTGAACGCTGAATTGAGCCTGTTTTTGAACTCTCTATTAAAAGTAGTGAAAACAGCAAATCAGAGCAGAAAATCAACAGGAATCATGTAGTTCCTTCATATTCAAGTAGTTTTTATTAGTTTCTGTAGAGATTTGTGAAGTTTTTGAAGAGATTTGTGCAGTTTGACTGCACTTCAAGTTGATGTGTCATAAAGGCACTCAACGCTGAATTGAGCCTGTTTTTGAACTTTGTATTAAATGTAGTGAAAACAGCAAATCAGAGCAGAAAATCAACAGGAATCATGTAGTTACTTCATATTCAAGTTGTTCTGAGTAGTTTGTGCAGAGATTTGTGTAGTTTTTGATGAGATTTGTGCAGTTTGATTGCATGTTAGCATGAAGTATCAAAAACGCACTGAACGCTGAATTGAGCCTGTTTTTGAACTCTGTATTAATAGTGAAAACAGCAAATCCCAGCAGAAAATCAACAAAAATCATGTAGTTCCTTCATATTCAAGTAGTTCTGAGTAGTTTGTGCAGAGATTTGTGCAGTTTGATTTCATTTCAAGTTGGTTAGTCATAAACGCACTGAACGCTGAATTGAGCCTGTTTTTGAACTCTGTATTAAAAGTAGTGAAAACAGCAAATCCCAGCAGAAAATCAACAGGAATCATGTAGTTCCTTCATATTCAAGTTGTTCTGAGTAGTTTGTGCAGAGATTTGTGTAGTTTGATTTCATTTCAAGTTGGTTAGTCATAAACGCACTCAATGCTGAATTGAGCCTGTTTTTGAACTCTGTATTAAAAGTAGTGAAATCATCAAATCCCAGCAGAAAATCAACAAGAATCAGGTACTTCCTTCATATTCAAGTAGTTCTCAGTAGTTTGTGGAGAGATTTGTGTAGTTTTTGATGAGATTTGTGCAGTTTGACTGCATGTTAGCATGAAGTGTTAAAAACGCAATGAACGCTGAATTGAGCCTGTTTTTGAACTCTGTATTAAAAGTAGTGAAATCATTAAATCCCAGAAGAAAATCAACAGGAATCATGTAGTTCCTTCATATTCAAGTAGTTTTTAGTAGTTTCTGCAGAGATTTGTGTAGTTTTTGAAGAGATTTGTGCAGTTTGACTGCACTTCAAGTTGATGTGTCATAAAGGCACTCAACGCTGAATTGAGCCTGTTTTTGAACTTTGTATTAAATGTAGTGAAAACAACAATTCCCAGTAGAAAATCAACGGGAATCATGTAGTCCCTTCATATTCAAGTAGTTCTGAGTAGTTTGTGCAGAGATTTGAGTAGTTTTTGATGAGATTTGTGCAGTTTGATTGCAGTTAGCATGAAGTATCAAAAACGCACTGAACGCTGAATTGAGCCTGTTTTTGAACTCTCTATTAAAAGTAGTGAAAACAGCAAATCCCAGCAGAAAATCAACAGGAATCATGTAGTTCCTTCATATTCAAGTTGTTCTGAGTAGTTTGTGCAGAGATTTGTGTAGTTTTTGATGAGATTTGTGCAGTTTGATTGCATGTTAGCATGAAGTGTTAAAAACGCACTGAACGCTGAATTGAGCCTGTTTTTGAACTCTGTATTAAAAGTAGTGAAAACAGCAAATCCCAGCAGAAAATCAACAGGAATCATGTAGTTCCATCATATTCAAGTTGTTCTGAGTAGTTTGTGCAGAGATTTGTGTAGTTTTTGATGAGATTTGTGCAGTTTGATTGCATGTTAGCATGAAGTGTTAAAAACGCACTGAACGCTGAATTGAGCCTGTTTTTGAACTCTGTATTAAAAGTAGTGAAAACAGCAAATCCCAGCAGAAAATTAACAGGAATCATGTAGTTCCTTCATATTCAAGTAGTTTTTAGTAGTTTGTGCAGAGATTTGTGCAGTTTTTGAAGAGATTTGTTTGGTATGATTCCATGTTAGCATGAAGTATCAAAAAAGCACTGAACGCTGAATTGAGCCTGTTTTTGAACTCTGTATTAAAAGTAGTGAAAACAGCAAATCCCAGCAGAAAATCAACAGGAATCATGTAGTTCCATCATATTCAAGTTGTTCTGAGTAGTTTGTGCAGAGATTTGTGTAGTTTTTGATGAGATTTGTGCAGTTTTTGAAGAGATTTGTTTAGAATGATTCTATTTAGCATGAAGTGTTAAAAACGCACTGAACGCTGAATTGAGCCTGTTTTTGAACTCTCTATTAAAAGTAGTGAAAACAGCAAATCCCAGCAGAAAATCAACAGGAATCATGTAGTTCCTTCATATTCAAGTAGTTTTTAGTAATTTCTGCAGAGATTTGTGTAGTTTTTGAAGACATTTGTGCAGTTTGACTGCACTTCAAGTTTATGTGTCATAAAGGCACTGAACGCTGAATTGAGCCTGTTTTTGAACTCTGTATTAAAAGTAGTGAAAACAGCAAATCCCAGCAGAAAATCAACAGGAATCATGTATTCCCTTCATATTCAAGTAGTTCTGAGTAGTTTGTGCAGAGATTTGTGTAGTTTTTGAAGATATTTGTGCAGTTTGACTGCACTTCAAGTTTATGTGTCATAAAGGCACTGAACGCTGAATTGAGCCTGTTTTTGAACTCTGTATTAAAAGTAGTAAAAACAGCAAATCCCAGCAGAAAATCAACGAGAATCATGTATTCCCTTCATATTCAAGTAGTTCTGAGTAGTTTGTGCAAAGATTTGTGTAGTTTTTGATGAGATTTGTGCAGTTTGATTGCATGTTAGCATGAAGTGTCAAAAACGCACTGAACGCTGAATTGAGCCTGTTTTTGAACTCTGTATTAAAAGTAGTGAAAACAGCAAATCCCAGCAGAAAATCAACAAGAATCAGGTACTTCCTTCATATTCAAGTAGTTTTTAGTAGTTTCTGCAGAGATTTGTGTAGTTTTTGAAGAGATTTGTGCAGTTTTACTGCACTTCAAGTTTATGTGTCATAAAGGCACTGAACGCTGAATTGAGCCTGTTTTTGAACTCTCTATTAAAAGTAGTGAAAACAGCAAATCCCAGCAGAAAATCAACAGGAATCATGTAGTTCCTTCATATTCAAGTTGTTCTGAGTAGTTTGTGCAGAGATTTGTGTAGTTTTTGATGAGATTTGTGCAGTTTGATTGCATGTTAGCATGAAGTATCAAAAACGCACTGAACGCTGAATTGAGCCTGTTTTTGAACTTTGTATTAAATGTAGTGAAAACAACAATTCCCAGTAGAAAATCAACGGGAATCATGTAGTCCCTTCATATTCAAGTAGTTCTGAGTAGTTTGTGCAGAGATTTGTGTAGTTTTTGATGAGATTTGTGCAGTTTGATTGCAGTTAGCATGAAGTATCAAAAACGCATTGAACGCTGAATTGAGCCTGTTTTTGAACTCTGTATTAAAAGTAGTGAAAACAGTAAATCCCTGCAGAAAATCAACAAGAATCATGTAGTTCCTTCATATTCAAGTAGTTCTGAGTAGTTTGTGCAGAGATTTGTGCAGTTTGATTTCATTTCAAGTTGATGAGTCACAAACGCACCCAATGCTGAATTGAGCCTGTTTTTGAACTTTCTATTAAAAGTAGCGAAATCAGCAAATCCCTGCAGAAAATCAACAAGAATCATGTAGTTCCTTCATATTCAAGTAGTTCTGAGTAGTTTGTGCAGAGATTTGTGCAGTTTGATTTCATTTCAAGTTGGTTAGTCATAAACGCACTCAATGCTGAATTGAGCCTGTTTTTGAACTCTCTATTAAAAGTAGTGAAAACAGCAAATCCCAGCAGAAAATCAACAGGAATCATGTAGTTCCTTCATATTCAAGTAGTTCTGAGTAGTTTGTGCAGAGAATTGTGTAGTTTTTGAAGATATTTGTGCAGTTTCACTGCACTTCAAGTTTATGTGTCATAAAGGCACTCAATGCTGAAGTGAGCCTGTTTTTGAACTTTGTATTAAATGTAGTGAAAACAGCAAATCCCAGCAGAAAATCAACGAGAATCATGTATTCCCTTCATATTCAAGTAGTTCTGAGTAGTTTGTGCAGAGATTTGTGCAGTTTTTGAAGAGATTTGTTTAGTGTGATTCCATGTTAGTATGAAGTATCAAAAAAGCACTGAACGCTGAATTGAGCCTGTTTTTGAACTCTGTATTAAAAGTAGTGAAATCATTAAATCCCAGAAGAAAATCAACAGGAATCATGTAGTTCCTTCATATTCAAGTAGTTTTTAGTAGTTTCTGCAGAGATTTGTGTAGTTTTTGAAGAGCTTTGTGCAGTTTGACTGCACTTCAAGTTGATGTGTCATAAAGGCACTCAACGCTGAATTGAGCCTGTTTTTGAACTCTGTATTAAAAGCAGTGAAAACAGCAAATCCCAGCAGAAAATCAACAAGAATCAGGTACTTCCTTCATATTCAAGTAGTTCTGAGTAGTTTTTGCAGAGATTTGTGTAGTTTTTGATGAGATTTGTGCAGTTTGATTTCATTTCAAGTTGGTTAGTCATAAACGCACTCAATGCTGAATTGAGCCTGTTTTTGAACTCTCTATTAAAAGTAGTGAAAACAGCAAATCCGGGCAGAAAATCAACATGAATCATGTAGTTCTTTCATATTCAAGTAGTTTTTAGTAGTTTGTGCAGAGATTTGTGTAGTTTTTGAAGAGATTTGTTTAGTATGATTCCATGTTAGCATGAAGTATCAAAAAAGCACTGAACGCTGAATTGAACATGTTTTTGAACTCTGTATTAAATGTAGTGAAAACAGCAAATCCCAGCAGAAAATCAACAGGAATCATGTAGTTCCTTCATATTCAAGTAGTTCTGAGTAGTTTGTGCAGAGATTTGTGTAGTTTTTGATGAGATTTGTGCAGTTTGATTGCATGTTAGCATGAAGTGTTAAAAACGCACTGAACGCTGAATTGAGCCTGTTTTTGACCTCTCTATTAAAAGTAATGAAAACAGAAAATCCCAGCAGAAAATCAACAGGAATCATGTAGTTCCTTCATATTCAAGTAGTTCTGAGTAGTTTGTGCAGAGATTTGTGTAGTTTTTGATGAGATTTGTTTAGTGTGATTCCATGTTAGCATGAAGTGTTAAAAACGAACTGAACGCTGAATTGAGCCTGTTTTTGAACTCTGTATTAAATGTAAGGAAATCATTAAATCCCAGAAGAAAATCAACAGGAATCATGTAGTTCCTTCATATTCAAGTGGTTCTGAGTAGTTTGTGCAGAGATTTGTGCAGTTTTTGAAGAGATTTGTTTAGTATGATTCTATTTAGCATGAAGTGTTAAAAACGCACTGAACGCTGAATTGAGCCTGTTTTTGAACTCTCTATTAAAAGTAGTGAAAACAGCAAATCCCAGCAGAAAATCAACAGGAATAATGTAGTTCCTTCATATTCAAGTTGTTCTGAGTAGTTTCTGCAGAGATTTGTGTAGTTTTTGATGAGATTTGTTTAGTGTGATTCCATGTTAGCATGAAGTGTTAAAAACGAACTGAACGCTGAATTGAGCCTGTTTTTGAACTCTGTATTGAATGTAAGGAAATCATTAAATCCCAGAAGAAAATCAACAGGAATCATGTAGTTCCTTCATATTCAAGTGGTTCTGAGTAGTTTGTGCAGAGATTTGTGTAGTTTTTGATGAGATTTGTTTAGTGTGATTCCATGTTAGCATGAAGTGTTAAAAACGAACTGAACGCTGAATTGAGCCTGTTTTTGAACTCTGTATTGAATGTAAGGAAATCATTAAATCCCAGAAGAAAATCAACAGGAATCATGTAGTTCCTTCATATTCAAGTGGTTCTGAGTAGTTTGTGCAGAGATTTGTGCAGTTTTTGAAGAGATTTGTTTAGTATGATTCCATGTTAGCATGAAGTATCAAAAACGCACTGAACGCTGAATTGAGCCTGTTTTTGAACTCTGTATTAAAAGTAAGGAAATCATTAAATTCCAGCAGAAAATCAACAGGAATCATGTAGTTCCGTCATATTCAAGTTGTTCTGAGTAGTTTGTGCAGAGATTTGTGTAGTTTTTGATGAGATTTGTGCAGTTTGATTGCATGTTAGCATGAAGTGTTAAAAACGCACTGAACGCTGAATTGAGCCTGTTTTTGACCTCTCTATTAAAAGTAGTGAAAACAGAAAATCCCAGCAGAAAATCAACAGGAATCATGTAGTTCCTTCATATTCAAGTAGTTCTGAGTAGTTTGTGCAGAGATTTGTGTAGTTTTTGATGAGATTTGTGCAGTTTGATTGCATGTTAGCATGAAGTGTTAAAAACGCACTGAACGCTGAATTGAGCCTGTTTTTGAACTCTCTATTAAAAGTAGTGAAAACCGCAAATCCCAGCAGAAAATCAACAGGAATCATGTAGTTACTTCATATTCAAGTTGTTCTGAGTAGTTTGTGCAGAGATTTGTGTAGTTTTTGATGAGATTTGTGCAGTTTGATTGCAAGTTAGCATGAAGTAACAAAAACGCATTGAACGCTGAATTGAGCCTGTTTTTGAACTCTGTATTAAATGTAAGGAAATCATTAAATCCCAGAAGAACATCAACAGGAATCATGTAGTTCCTTCATATTCAAGTGGTTCTGAGTAGTTTGTGCAGAGATTTGTGCAGTTTTTGAAGAGATTTGTTTAGTATGATTCCATGTTAGCATGAAGTATCAAAAACGTACTGAACACTGAATTGAGCCTGTTTTTGAACTCTGTATTAAAAGTAGTAAAAACAGCAAATCCCAGCAGAAAATCAACGAGAATCATGTATTCCCTTCATATTCAAGTAGTTCTGAGTAGTTTGTGTAGAGATTTGTGCAGTTTTTGAAGAGATTTGTTTAGTATGATTCCATGTTAGCATGAAGTATCAAAAACGCACTGAACGCTGAATTGAACCTGTTTTTGAACTCTGTATTAAAAGTAAGGAAATCATTAAATCCCAGAAGAAAATCAACAGGAATCATGTAGTTCCGTCATATTCAAGTTGTTCTGAGTAGTTTGTGCAGAGATTTGTGTAGTTTTTGATGAGATTTGTGCAGTTTGATTTCATTTCAAGTTGATGAGTCACAAACGCACCCAATGCTGAATTGAGCCTGTTTTTGAACTTTCTATTAAAAGTAGCGAAATCAGCAAATCCCTGCAGAAAATCAACAAAAATCATGTAGTTCCTTCATATTCAAGTAGTTCTGAGTAGTTTGTGCAGAGATTTGTGTAGTTTTTGATGAGATTTGTGCAGTTTGATTGCACTTCAAGTTTATGTGTCATAAAGGCACTCAACGCTGAATTGAGCCTGTTTTTCAACTCTGTATTAAATGTAGTGAAATCATTAAATCCGGGCAGAAAATCAACATGAATCATGTAGTTCCTTCATATTCAAGTAGTTTTTAGTAGTTTCTGCAGAGATTTGTGTAGTTTTTGAAGAGATTTGTGCAGTTTGACTGCACTTCAAGTTCATGTGTCATAAAGGCACTGAACGCTGAATTGAGCCTGTTTTTGAACTCTGTATTAAAAGTAGTAAAAACAGCAAATCCCAGCAAAAAATCAACGAGAATCATGTATTCCCTTCATATTCAAGTAGTTCTGAGTAGTTTGTGCAGAGATTTGTGTAGTTTTTGATGAGATTTGTGCAGTTTGATTGCATGTTAGCATGAAGTATCAAAAAGGCATTGAACGCTGAATTGAGCCTGTTTTTGAACTCTGTATTAAATGTAAGGAAATCATTAAATCCCAGCAGAAAATCAATAGGAATCATGTAGTTCCTTCATATTCAAGTTGTTCTGAGTAGTTTGTGCAGAGATTTGTGTAGTTTTTGATGAGATTTGTGCAGTTTGATTGCATGTTAGCATGAAGTGTCAAAAACGCACTGAACGCTGAATTGAGCCTGTTTTTGAACTCTGTATTAAAAGTAGTGAAAACAGCAAATCCCAGCAGAAAATCAACAAGAATCAGGTACTTCCTTCATATTCAAGTAGTTCTGAGTAGTTTGTGCAGAGATTTGTGTAGTTTTTGATGAGATTTGTGCAGTTTGATTTCATTTCAAGTTGATGAGTCATAAACGCACCCAATGCTGAATTGAGCCTGTTTTTGAACTTTCTATTAAAAGTAGCGAAATCAGCAAATCCCTGCAGAAAATCAACAAGAATCATGTAGTTCCTTCATATTCAAGTAGTTCTGAGTAGTTTGTGCAAAGATTTGTGTAGTTTTTGATGAGATTTGTGCAGTTTGATTGCATGTTAGCATGAAGTGTTAAAAACGCACTGAACGCTGAATTGAGCCTGTTTTTGAACTCTCTATTAAAAGTAGTGAAAACAGCAAATCCCAGCAGAAAATCAACAGGAATCATGTAGTTCCTTCATATTCAAGTTGTTCTGAGTAGTTTGTGCAGAGATTTGTGTAGTTTTTGAAGAGATTTGTGCAATTTGACTGCACTTCAAGTTTATGTGTCATAAAGGCACTCAACGCTGAATTGAGCCTGTTTTTCAACTCTGTATTAAATGTAGTGAAATCATTAAATCCGGGCAGAAAATCAAGATGAATCATGTAGTTCCTTCATATTCAAGTAGTTTTTAGTAGTTTCTGCAGAGATTTGTGTAGTTTTTGAAGAGATTTGTGCAGTTTGACTGCACTTCAAGTTTATGTGTCATAAAGGCACTGAACGCTGAATTGAGCCTGTTTTTGAACTCTGTATTAAAAGTAGTAAAAACAGCAAATCCCAGCAGAAAATCAACGAGAATCATGTATTCCCTTCATATTCAAGTAGTTCTGAGTAGTTTGTGCAGAGATTTGTGCAGTTTGATTTCATTTCAAGTTGGTTAGTCATAAACGCACTCAATGCTGAATTGAGCCTGTTTTTGAACTCTGTATTAAAAGTAGTGAAATCAGCAAATCCCAGCAGAAAACAACAAGAATGAGGTACGTCCTTCATATTCAAGTAGTTCTGAGTAGTTTGTGCAAAGATTTGTGTAGTTTTTGATGAGATTTGTGCAGTTTGATTGCATGTTAGCATGAAGTGTCAAAAACGCACTGAACGCTGAATTGAGCCTGTTTTTGAACTCTGTATTAAAAGTAGTGAAAACAGCAAATCCCAGCAGAAAATCAATAGGAATCATGTAGTTCCTTCATATTGAAGTAGTTCTGAGTGGTTTGGGCAGAGATTTGTGTAGTTTTTGATGAGATTTTTGCAGTTTGATTTCATTTCAAGTTGGTTAGTCATAAACGCACTCAATGCTGAATTGAGCCTGTTTTTGAACTCTCTATTAAAAGTAGTGAAAACAGCAAATCCCAGCAGAAAATCAACAGTAATCATGTAGTTCCTTCATATTCAAGTTGTTCTGAGTAGTTTGTGCAGAGAATTCTGTAGTTTTTGAAGATATTTGTGCAGTTTGACTGCACTTCAAGTTTATGTGTCATAAAGGCACTCAACGCTGAATTGAGCCTGTTTTTCAACTCTGTATTAAATGTAGTGAAATCATTAAATCCGGGCAGAAAATCAACATGAATCATGTAGTTCCTTCATATTCAAGTAGTTTTTAGTAGTTTCTGCAGAGAATTGTGTAGTTTTTGAAGATATTTGTGCAGTTTCACTGCACTTCAAGTTTATGTGTCATAAAGGCACTCAATGCTGAAGTGAGCCTGTTTTTGAACTTTGTATTAAATGTAGTGAAAACAGCAAATCCCAGCAGAAAATCAACGAGAATCATGTATTCCCTTCATATTCAAGTAGTTCTGAGTAGTTTGTGCAGAGATTTGTGCAGTTTTTGAAGAGATTTGTTTAGTGTGATTCCATGTTAGTATGAAGTATCAAAAAAGCACTGAACGCTGAATTGAGCCTGTTTTTGAACTCTGTATTAAAAGTAGTGAAATCATTAAATCCCAGAAGAAAATCAACAGGAATCATGTAGTTCCTTCATATTCAAGTAGTTTTTAGTAGTTTCTGCAGAGATTTGTGTAGTTTTTGAAGAGCTTTGTGCAGTTTGACTGCACTTCAAGTTGATGTGTCATAAAGGCACTCAACGCTGAATTGAGCCTGTTTTTGAACTCTGTATTAAAAGCAGTGAAAACAGCAAATCCCAGCAGAAAATCAACAAGAATCAGGTACTTCCTTCATATTCAAGTAGTTCTGAGTAGTTTTTGCAGAGATTTGTGTAGTTTTTGATGAGATTTGTGCAGTTTGATTTCATTTCAAGTTGGTTAGTCATAAACGCACTCAATGCTGAATTGAGCCTGTTTTTGAACTCTCTATTAAAAGTAGTGAAAACAGCAAATCCGGGCAGAAAATCAACATGAATCATGTAGTTCCTTCATATTCAAGTAGTTTTTAGTAGTTTGTGCAGAGATTTGTGCAGTTTTTGAAGAGATTTGTTTAGTATGATTCCATGTTAGCATGAAGTATCAAAAAAGCACTGAACGCTGAATTGAACATGTTTTTGAACTCTGTATTAAATGTAGTGAAAACAGCAAATCCCAGCAGAAAATCAACAGGAATCATGTAGTTCCTTCATATTCAAGTAGTTTTGAGTAGTTTGTGCAGAGATTTGTGTAGTTTTTGATGAGATTTGTTTAGTGTGATTCCATGTTAGCATGAAGTGTTAAAAACGAACTGAACGCTGAATTGAGCCTGTTTTTGAACTCTGTATTAAATGTAAGGAAATCATTAAATCCCAGAAGAAAATCAACAGGAATCATGTAGTTCCTTCATATTCAAGTGGTTCTGAGTAGTTTGTGCAGAGATTTGTGTAGTTTTTGATGAGATTTGTGCAGTTTGATTGCATGTTAGCATGAAGTGTCAAAAACGCACTGAACGCTGAATTGAGCCTGTTTTTGAACTCTCTATTAAAAGTAGTGAAAACAGCAAATCCCAGCAGAAAATCAACAGGAATCATGTAGTTCCTTCATATTCAAGTTGTTCTGAGTAGTTTGTGCAGAGATTTGTGTAGTTTTCAAAGAGATTTGTGCAATTTGACTGCACTTCAAGTTTATGTGTCATAAAGGCACTCAACGCTGAATTGAGCCTGTTTTTCAACTCTGTATTAAATGTAGTGAAATCATTAAATCCGGGCAGAAAATCAACATGAATCATGTAGTTCCTTCATATTCAAGTAGTTTTTAGTAGTTTCTGCAGAGATTTGTGTAGTTTTTGAAGAGATTTGTGCAGTTTGACTGCACTTCAAGTTTATGTGTCATAAAGGCACTGAACGCTGAATTGAGCCTGTTTTTGACCTCTCTATTAAAAGTAGTGAAAACAGAAAATCCCAGCAGAAAATCAACAGGAATCATGTAGTTCCTTCATATTCAAGTAGTTCTGAGTAGTTTGTGCAGAGATTTGTGTAGTTTTTGATGAGATTTGTGCAGTTTGATTGCATGTTAGCATGAAGTGTTAAAAACGCACTGAACGCTGAATTGAGCCTGTTTTTGAACTCTCTATTAAAAGTAGTGAAAACCGCAAATCCCAGCAGAAAATCAACAGGAATCATGTAGTTACTTCATATTCAAGTTGTTCTGAGTAGTTTGTGCAGAGATTTGTGTAGTTTTTGATGAGATTTGTGCAGTTTGATTGCAAGTTAGCATGAAGTAACAAAAAGGCATTGAACGCTGAATTGAGCCTGTTTTTGAACTCTGTATTAAATTTAAGGAAATCATTAAATCCCAGAAGAAAATCAACAGGAATCATGTAGTTCCTTCATATTCAAGTGGTTCTGAGTAGTTTGTGCAGAGATTTGTGCAGTTTTTGAAGAGATTTGTTTAGTATGATTCCATGTTAGCATGAAGTATCAAAAACGTACTGAACACTGAATTGAGCCTGTTTTTGAACTCTGTATTAAAAGTAGTAAAAACAGCAAATCCCAGCAGAAAATCAACGAGAATCATGTATTCCCTTCATATTCAAGTAGTTCTGAGTAGTTTGTGCAGAGATTTGTGCAGTTTTTGAAGAGATTTGTTTAGTATGATTCCATGTTAGCATGAAGTATCAAAAACGCATTGAACGCTGAATTGAACCTGTTTTTGAACTCTGTATTAAAAGTAAGGAAATCATTAAATCCCAGAAGAAAATCAACAGGAATCATGTAGTTCCGTCATATTCAAGTTGTTCTGAGTAGTTTGTGCAGAGATTTGTGTAGTTTTTGATGAGATTTGTGCAGTTTGATTTCATTTCAAGTTGATGAGTCACAAACGCACCCAATGCTGAATTGAGCCTGTTTTTGAACTTTCTATTAAAAGTAGCGAAATCAGCAAATCCCTGCAGAAAATCAACAGGAATCATGTAGTTCCATCATATTCAAGTTGTTCTGAGTAGTTTGTGCAGAGATTTGTGCAGTTTTTGAAGAGATTTGTTTAGTTTGATTGCATGTTAGCATGAAGTGTTAAAAACGCACTGAACGCTGAATTGAGCCTGTTTTTGAACTCTCTATTAAAAGTAGTGAAAACAGCAAATCAGAGCAGAAAATCAACAAAAATCATGTAGTTCCTTCATATTCAAGTAGTTCTGAGTAGTTTGTGCAGAGATTTGTGCAGTTTGATTTCTTTTCAAGTTTACTAGTCATAAACGCACTCAATGCTGAATTGAGCCTGTTTTTGAACTCTGTAGTAAAAGTAGTGAAATAAGCAAATCCCATTAGAAAATCAACAGGAATCATGTAGTTCCTTCATATTCAAGTAGTTTTTATTAGTTTCTGTAGAGATTTGTGAAGTTTTTGAAGAGATTTGTGCAGTTTGACTGCACTTCAAGTTGATGTGTCATAAAGGCACTCAACGCTGAATTGAGCCTGTTTTTGAACTTTGTATTAAATGTAGTGAAAACAGCAAATCAGAGCAGAAAATCAACAGGAATCATGTAGTTACTTCATATTCAAGTAGTTCTGAGTAGTTTGTGCAGAGATTTGTGTAGTTTTTGATGAGATTTGTGCAGTTTGATTGCAGTTAGCATGAAGTATCAAAAACGCACTGAACGCTGAATTGAGCCTGTTTTTGAACTCTCTATTAAAAGTAGTGAAAACAGCAAATCCCAGCAGAAAATCAACAGGAATCATGTAGTTCCTTCATGTTCAAGTAGCTTTTATTAGTTTGTGCAGAGATTTGTGCAGTTTTTGAAGAGATTTGTGCAGTTTGACTGCACTTCAAGTTTATGTGTCATAAAGGCACTCAACGCTGAATTGAGCCTGTTTTTAAACTTTGCATTAAATGTAGTGAAATCATTAAATCCGGTCAGAAAATCAACATGAATCATGTAGTTCCTTCATATTCAAGTTGTTTTTATTAGTTTCTGTAGAGATTTGTGAAGTTTTTGAAGAGATTTGTGCAGTTTGACTGCACTTCAAGTTTATGTGTCATAAAGGCACTCAACGCTGAATTGAGCCTGTTTTTGAACTTTGTATTAAATGTTGTGAAAACAGCAAATCAGAGCAGAAAATCAACAGGAATCATGTAGTTACTTCATATTCTAGTAGTTCTGAGTAGTTTGTGCAGAGATTTTTGCAGTTTTTGAAGACATTTGTTTAGTTTGATTGCATGTTAGCATGAAGTGTTAAAAACGCACTGAACGCTGAATTGAGCCTGTTTTTGACCTCTCTATTAAAAGTAGTGAAAACAGCAAATCCCAGCAGAAAATCAACAGGAATCATGTAGTTCCTTCATATTCAAGTTGTTCTGAGTAGTTTGTGCAGAGATTTGTGTAGTTTTTAATGAGATTTGTGCAGTTTGATTGCATGGTAGCATGAAGTATCAAAAACCCACTGACCGCTGAATTGAGCCTGTTTTTGAACTCTGTATTAAAAGTAGTGAAAACAGCAAATCCCAGCAGAAAATCAGCAGGAATCATGTAGTTCCGTCATATTCAAGTTGTTCTGAGTAGTTTGTGCAGAGATTTGTGTAGTTTTTGATGAGATTTGTGCAGTTTGATTGCATGTTAGCATGAAGTGTTAAAAACGCACTGAACGCTGAATTGAGCCTGTTTTTGAACTCTGTATTAAAAGTAGTGAAAACAGCAAATCCCAGCAGAAAATCAACAGGAATCATGTAGTTCCTTCATATTCAAGCAGTTCTGAGTAGTTTGTGCAGAGAATTATGTAGTTTTTGAAGATATTTGTGCAGTTTGACTGCACTTCAAGTTTATGTGTCATAAAGGCACTCAACGCTGAATTGAGCCTGTTTTTCAACTCTGTATTAAATGTAGTGAAATCATTAAATCCGGGCAGAAAATCAACATGAATCATGTAGTTCCTTCATATTCAAGTAGTTTTTAGTAGTTTGTGCAGAGATTTGTGTAGTTTTTGAAGAGATTTGTGCAGTTTGACTGCACTTCAAGTTTATGTGTCATAAAGGCACTGAACGCTGAATTGAGCCTGTTTTTGAACTCTGTATTAAAAGTAGTGAAAACAGCAAATCCCAGCAGAAAATCAACAGGAATCATGTAGTTCCGTCATATTCAAGTTGTTCTGAGTAGTTTGTGCAGAGATTTGTGTAGTTTTTGATGAGATTTGTGCAGTTTGATTGCATGTTAGCATGAAGTGTTAAAAACGCACTGAACGCTGAATTGAGCCTGTTTTTGAACTCTGTATTAAAAGTAGTGAAAACAGCAAATCCCAGCAGAAAATCAACAGGAATCATGTAGTTCCTTCATATTCAAGTAGTTCTGAGTAGTTTGTGCAGAGAATTGTGTAGTTTTTGAAGATATTTGTGCAGTTTGACTGCACTTCAAGTTTATGTGTCATAAAGGTACTGAACGCTGAATTGAGCCTGTTTTTGAACTCTGTATTAAAAGTAGTAAAAACAGCAAATCCCAGCAGAAAATCAACGAGAATCATGTATTCCCTTCATATTCAAGTAGTTCTGAGTAGTTTGTGCAGAGATTTGTGTAGTTTTTGATGAGATTTGTGCAGTTTGATTGCATGTTAGCATGAAGTGTCAAAAACGCACTGAACGCTGAATTGAGCCTGTTTTTGAACTCTGTATTAAAAGTAGTGAAAACAGCAAATCCCAGCAGAAAATCAACAAGAATCAGGTACTTCCTTCATATTCAAGTAGTTCTGAGTAGTTTGTGCAGAGAATTGTGTAGTTTTTGAAGATATTTGTGCAGTTTGACTGCACTTCAAGTTTATGTGTCATAAAGGCACTGAACGCTGAATTGAGCCTGTTTTTGAACTCTGTATTAAATGTAGTGAAATCATTAAATCCGGGCAGAAAATCAACATGAATCATGTAGTTCCTTCATATTCAAGTGGTTCTGAGTAGTTTTTGCAGAGATTTGTGTAGTTTTTGAAGAAATTTGTTCAGTTTGACTGCACTTCAAGTTTATGTGTTATAATGGCACTGAACGCTGAATTGAGCCTGTTTTTGAACTCTGTATTAAAAGTAGTGAAAACAGCAAATCCCAGCAGAAAATCAACAGGAATCATGTAGTTCCTTCATATTCAAGTAGTTTTTAGTAGTTTCTGCAGAGATTTGTGTAGTTTTTGAAGAGATTTGTGCAGTTTGACTGCACTTCAAGTTTATGTGTCATAATGGCACTGAACGCTGAATTGAGCCTGTTTTTGAACTCTGTATTAAAAGTAGTGAAAACAGCAAATCCCAGCAGAAAATCAACAGGAATCATGTAGTTCCTTCATATTCAAGTTGTTCTGAGTAGTTTGTGCAGAGATTTGTGTAGTTTTTGATGAGATTTGTGCAGTTTGATTGCATGTTAGCATGAAGTATCAAAAACGCACTGAACGCTGAATTGAGCCTGTTTTTGAACTTTGTATTAAATGTAGTGAAAACAACAATTCCCAGTAGAAAATCAACGGGAATCATGTAGTCCCTTCATATTCAAGTAGTTCTGAGTAGTTCGTGCAGAGATTTGTGTAGTTTTTGATGAGATTTGTGCAGTTTGATTGCATGTTAGCATGAAGTGTTAAAAACGCACTGAACGCTGAATTGAGCCTGTTTTTGAACTCTGTATTAAAAGTAGTGAAAACAGCAAATCCCAGCAGAAAATCAACAGGAATCATGTAGTTCCTTCATATTCAAGTAGTTCTGAGTAGTTTGTGCAGAGAATTGTGTAGTTTTTGAAGATATTTGTGCAGTTTGACTGCACTTCAAGTTTATGTGTCATAAAGGCACTGAACGCTGAATTGAGCCTGTTTTTGAACTCTGTATTAAAAGCAGTGAAAACAGCAAATCCCAGCAGAAAATCAACAAGAATCAGGTACTTCCTTCATATTCAAGTAGTTCTGAGTAGTTTGTGAAGAGATTTGTGTAGTTTTTGATGAGATTTGTGCAGTTTGATTTCATTTCAAGTTGGTTAGTCATAAACGCACTCAATGCTGAATTGAGCCTGTTTTTGAACTCTCTATTAAAAGTAGTGAAAACAGCAAATCCCAGCAGAAAATCAACAGGAATCATGTAGTTCCTTCATATTCAAGTTGTTCTGAGTAGTTTGTGCAGAGATTTGTGTAGTTTTTAATGAGATTTGTGCAGTTTGATTGCATGTTAGCATGAAGTATCAAAAACGCATTGAACGCTGAATTGAGCCTGTTTTTGAACTCTGTATTAAATGTAAGGAAATCATTAAATCCCAGCAGAAAATCAATAGGAATCATGTATTTCCTTCATATTCAAGTTGTTCTGAGTAGTTTGTGCAGAGATTTGTGTAGTTTTTGATGAGATTTGTGCAGTTTGATTGCATGTTAGCATGAAGTGTCAAAAACGCACTGAACGCTGAATTGAGCCTGTTTTTGAACTCTGTATTAAAAGTAGTGAAAACAGCAAATCCCAGCAGAAAATCAACAGGAATCATGTAGTTCCTTCATATTCAAGTTGTTCTGAGTAGTTTGTGCAGAGATTTGTGTAGTTTTTGATGAGATTTGTGCAGTTTGATTTCATTTCAAGTTGGTTAGTCATAAACGCACTCAATGCTGAATTGAGCCTGTTTTTGAACTCTCTATTAAAAGTAGTGAAAACAGCAAATCCCAGCAGAAAATCAACAGGAATCATGTAGTTCCTTCATATTCAAGTTGTTCTGAGTAGTTTGTGCAGAGATTTGTGTAGTTTTTAATGAGATTTGTGCAGTTTGATTGCCTGGTAGCATGAAGTATCAAAAACCCACTGACCGCTGAATTGAGCCTGTTTTTGAACTCTGTATTAAAAGTAGTGAAAACAGCAAATCCCAGCAGAAAATCAGCAGGAATCATGTAGTTCCGTCATATTCAAGTTGTTCTGAGTAGTTTGTGCAGAGATTTGTGTAGTTTTTGATGAGATTTGTGCAGTTTGATTGCATGTTAGCATGAAGTGTTAAAAACGCACTGAACGCTGAATTGAGCCTGTTTTTGAACTCTGTATTAAAAGTAGTGAAAACAGCAAATCCCAGCAGAAAATCAACAGGAATCATGTAGTTCCTTCATATTCAAGCAGTTCTGAGTAGTTTGTGCAGAGAATTGTGTAGTTTTTGAAGATATTTGTGCAGTTTGACTGCACTTCAAGTTTATGTGTCATAAAGGCACTCAACGCTGAATTGAGCCTGTTTTTCAACTCTGTATTAAATGTAGTGAAATCATTAAATCCGGGCAGAAAATCAACATGAATCATGTAGTTCCTTCATATTCAAGTAGTTTTTAGTAGTTTGTGCAGAGATTTGTGTAGTTTTTGAAGAGATTTGTGCAGTTTGACTGCACTTCAAGTTTATGTGTCATAAAGGCACTGAACGCTGAATTGAGCCTGTTTTTGAACTCTGTATTAAAAGTAGTGAAAACAGCAAATCCCAGCAGAAAATCAACAGGAATCATGTAGTTCCGTCATATTCAAGTTGTTCTGAGTAGTTTGTGCAGAGATTTGTGTAGTTTTTGATGAGATTTGTGCAGTTTGATTGCATGTTAGCATGAAGTGTTAAAAACGCACTGAACGCTGAATTGAGCCTGTTTTTGAACTCTGTATTAAAAGTAGTGAAAACAGCAAATCCCAGCAGAAAATCAACAGGAATCATGTAGTTCCTTCATATTCAAGTAGTTCTGAGTAGTTTGTGCAGAGAATTGTGTAGTTTTTGATGAGATTTGTGCAGTTTGATTGCATGTTAGCATGAAGTGTTAAAAACGCACTGAACGCTGAATTGAGCCTGTTTTTGAACTCTGTATTAAAAGTAGTGAAAACAGCAAATCCCAGCAGAAAATCAACAGGAATCATGTATTTCCTTCATATTCAAGTTGTTCTGAGTAGTTTGTGCAGAGATTTGTGTAGTTTTTGATGAGATTTGTGCAGTTTGATTGCATGTTAGCATGAAGTGTCAAAAACGCACTGAACGCTGAATTGAGCCTGTTTTTGAACTCTGTATTAAAAGTAGTGAAAACAGCAAATCCCAGCAGAAAATCAACAAGAATCAGGTACTTCCTTCATATTCAAGTAGTTCTGAGTAGTTTGTGCAGAGATTTGTGTAGTTTTTGATGAGATTTGTGCAGTTTGATTTCATTTCAAGTTGATGAGTCACAAACGCACCCAATGCTGAATTGAGCCTGTTTTTGAACTTTCTATTAAAATTAGCGAAATCAGCAAATCCCTGCGAAAAATCAACAAGCATCATGTAGTTCCTTCATATTCAAGTAGTTCTGAGTAGTTTGTGCAGAGATTTGTGCAGTTTGATTTCATTTCAAGTTGGTTAGTCATAAACGCACTCAATGCTGAATTGAGCCTGTTTTTGAACTCTGTATTAAAAGTAGTGAAATCAGCAAATCCCAGCAGAAAACAACAAGAATCAGGTACGTCCTTCATATTCAAGTAGTCCTGAGTAGTTTGTGCAGAGATTTGTGCAGTTTTTGAAGAGATTTGTTTAGTATGATTCCATGTTAGCATGAAGTATCAAAAAAGCACTGAACGCTGAATTGAACATGTTTTTGAACTCTGTATTAAATGTAGTGAAAACAGCAAATCCCAGCAGAAAATCAACAGGAATCATGTAGTTCCTTCATATTCAAGTAGTTCTGAGTAGTTTGTGCAGAGATTTGTGTAGTTTTTGATGAGATTTGTGCAGTTTGATTGCATGTTAGCATGAAGTGTTAAAAACGCACTGAACGCTGAATTGAGCCTGTTTTTGACCTCTCTATTAAAAGTAGTGAAAACAGAAAATCCCAGCAGAAAATCAACAGGAATCATGTAGTTCCTTCATATTCAAGTAGTTCTGAGTAGTTTGTGCAGAGATTTGTGTAGTTTTTGATGAGATTTGTTTAGTGTGATTCCATGTTAGCATGAAGTGTTAAAAACGAACTGAACGCTGAATTGAGCCTGTTTTTGAACTCTGTATTAAATGTAAGGAAATCATTAAATCCCAGAAGAAAATCAACAGGAATCATGTAGTTCCTTCATATTCAAGTGGTTCTGAGTAGTTTGTGCAGAGATTTGTGCAGTTTTTGAAGAGATTTGTTTAGTATGATTCTATTTAGCATGAAGTGTTAAAAACGCACTGAACGCTGAATTGAGCCTGTTTTTGAACTCTGTATTAAATGTAAGGAAATCATTAAATCCCAGAAGAAAATCAACAGGAATCATGTAGTTCCTTCATATTCAAGTGGTTCTGAGTAGTTTGTGCAGAGATTTGTGTAGTTTTTGATGAGATTTGTGCAGTTTGATTGCATGTTAGCATGAAGTGTCAAAAACGCACTGAACGCTGAATTGAGCCTGTTTTTGAACTCTCTATTAAAAGTAGTGAAAACAGCAAATCCCAGCAGAAAATCAACAGGAATCATGTAGTTCCTTCATATTCAAGTTGTTCTGAGTAGTTTGTGCAGAGATTTGTGTAGTTTTCAAAGAGATTTGTGCAATTTGACTGCACTTCAAGTTTATGTGTCATAAAGGCACTCAACGCTGAATTGAGCCTGTTTTTCAACTCTGTATTAAATGTAGTGAAATCATTAAATCCGGGCAGAAAATCAACATGAATCATGTAGTTCCTTCATATTCAAGTAGTTTTTAGTAGTTTCTGCAGAGATTTGTGTAGTTTTTGAAGAGATTTGTGCAGTTTGACTGCACTTCAAGTTTATGTGTCATAAAGGCACTGAACGCTGAATTGAGCCTGTTTTTGACCTCTCTATTAAAAGTAGTGAAAACAGAAAATCCCAGCAGAAAATCAACAGGAATCATGTAGTTCCTTCATATTCAAGTAGTTCTGAGTAGTTTGTGCAGAGATTTGTGTAGTTTTTGATGAGATTTGTGCAGTTTGATTGCATGTTAGCATGAAGTGTTAAAAACGCACTGAACGCTGAATTGAGCCTGTTTTTGAACTCTCTATTAAAAGTAGTGAAAACCGCAAATCCCAGCAGAAAATCAACAGGAATCATGTAGTTACTTCATATTCAAGTTGTTCTGAGTAGTTTGTGCAGAGATTTGTGTAGTTTTTGATGAGATTTGTGCAGTTTGATTGCAAGTTAGCATGAAGTAACAAAAAGGCATTGAACGCTGAATTGAGCCTGTTTTTGAACTCTGTATTAAATTTAAGGAAATCATTAAATCCCAGAAGAAAATCAACAGGAATCATGTAGTTCCTTCATATTCAAGTGGTTCTGAGTAGTTTGTGCAGAGATTTGTGCAGTTTTTGAAGAGATTTGTTTAGTATGATTCCATGTTAGCATGAAGTATCAAAAACGTACTGAACACTGAATTGAGCCTGTTTTTGAACTCTGTATTAAAAGTAGTAAAAACAGCAAATCCCAGCAGAAAATCAACGAGAATCATGTATTCCCTTCATATTCAAGTAGTTCTGAGTAGTTTGTGCAGAGATTTGTGCAGTTTTTGAAGAGATTTGTTTAGTATGATTCCATGTTAGCATGAAGTATCAAAAACGCATTGAACGCTGAATTGAACCTGTTTTTGAACTCTGTATTAAAAGTAAGGAAATCATTAAATCCCAGAAGAAAATCAACAGGAATCATGTAGTTCCGTCATATTCAAGTTGTTCTGAGTAGTTTGTGCAGAGATTTGTGTAGTTTTTGATGAGATTTGTGCAGTTTGATTTCATTTCAAGTTGATGAGTCACAAACGCACCCAATGCTGAATTGAGCCTGTTTTTGAACTTTCTATTAAAAGTAGCGAAATCAGCAAATCCCTGCAGAAAATCAACAGGAATCATGTAGTTCCATCATATTCAAGTTGTTCTGAGTAGTTTGTGCAGAGATTTGTGCAGTTTTTGAAGAGATTTGTTTAGTTTGATTGCATGTTAGCATGAAGTGTTAAAAACGCACTGAACGCTGAATTGAGCCTGTTTTTGAACTCTCTATTAAAAGTAGTGAAAACAGCAAATCAGAGCAGAAAATCAACAAAAATCATGTAGTTCCTTCATATTCAAGTAGTTCTGAGTAGTTTGTGCAGAGATTTGTGCAGTTTGATTTCTTTTCAAGTTTACTAGTCATAAACGCACTCAATGCTGAATTGAGCCTGTTTTTGAACTCTGTAGTAAAAGTAGTGAAATAAGCAAATCCCATTAGAAAATCAACAGGAATCATGTAGTTCCTTCATATTCAAGTAGTTTTTATTAGTTTCTGTAGAGATTTGTGAAGTTTTTGAAGAGATTTGTGCAGTTTGACTGCACTTCAAGTTGATGTGTCATAAAGGCACTCAACGCTGAATTGAGCCTGTTTTTGAACTTTGTATTAAATGTAGTGAAAACAGCAAATCAGAGCAGAAAATCAACAGGAATCATGTAGTTACTTCATATTCAAGTAGTTCTGAGTAGTTTGTGCAGAGATTTGTGTAGTTTTTGATGAGATTTGTGCAGTTTGATTGCAGTTAGCATGAAGTATCAAAAACGCACTGAACGCTGAATTGAGCCTGTTTTTGAACTCTCTATTAAAAGTAGTGAAAACAGCAAATCCCAGCAGAAAATCAACAGGAATCATGTAGTTCCTTCATGTTCAAGTAGCTTTTATTAGTTTGTGCAGAGATTTGTGCAGTTTTTGAAGAGATTTGTGCAGTTTGACTGCACTTCAAGTTTATGTGTCATAAAGGCACTCAACGCTGAATTGAGCCTGTTTTTAAACTTTGCATTAAATGTAGTGAAATCATTAAATCCGGTCAGAAAATCAACATGAATCATGTAGTTCCTTCATATTCAAGTTGTTTTTATTAGTTTCTGTAGAGATTTGTGAAGTTTTTGAAGAGATTTGTGCAGTTTGACTGCACTTCAAGTTTATGTGTCATAAAGGCACTCAACGCTGAATTGAGCCTGTTTTTGAACTTTGTATTAAATGTTGTGAAAACAGCAAATCAGAGCAGAAAATCAACAGGAATCATGTAGTTACTTCATATTCTAGTAGTTCTGAGTAGTTTGTGCAGAGATTTTTGCAGTTTTTGAAGAGATTTGTTTAGTTTGATTGCATGTTAGCATGAAGTGTTAAAAACGCACTGAACGCTGAATTGAGCCTGTTTTTGACCTCTCTATTAAAAGTAGTGAAAACAGCAAATCCCAGCAGAAAATCAACAGGAATCATGTAGTTCCTTCATATTCAAGTTGTTCTGAGTAGTTTGTGCAGAGATTTGTGTAGTTTTTAATGAGATTTGTGCAGTTTGATTGCATGGTAGCATGAAGTATCAAAAACCCACTGACCGCTGAATTGAGCCTGTTTTTGAACTCTGTATTAAAAGTAGTGAAAACAGCAAATCCCAGCAGAAAATCAGCAGGAATCATGTAGTTCCGTCATATTCAAGTTGTTCTGAGTAGTTTGTGCAGAGATTTGTGTAGTTTTTGATGAGATTTGTGCAGTTTGATTGCATGTTAGCATGAAGTGTTAAAAACGCACTGAACGCTGAATTGAGCCTGTTTTTGAACTCTGTATTAAAAGTAGTGAAAACAGCAAATCCCAGCAGAAAATCAACAGGAATCATGTAGTTCCTTCATATTCAAGCAGTTCTGAGTAGTTTGTGCAGAGAATTATGTAGTTTTTGAAGATATTTGTGCAGTTTGACTGCACTTCAAGTTTATGTGTCATAAAGGCACTCAACGCTGAATTGAGCCTGTTTTTCAACTCTGTATTAAATGTAGTGAAATCATTAAATCCGGGCAGAAAATCAACATGAATCATGTAGTTCCTTCATATTCAAGTAGTTTTTAGTAGTTTGTGCAGAGATTTGTGTAGTTTTTGAAGAGATTTGTGCAGTTTGACTGCACTTCAAGTTTATGTGTCATAAAGGCACTGAACGCTGAATTGAGCCTGTTTTTGAACTCTGTATTAAAAGTAGTGAAAACAGCAAATCCCAGCAGAAAATCAACAGGAATCATGTAGTTCCGTCATATTCAAGTTGTTCTGAGTAGTTTGTGCAGAGATTTGTGTAGTTTTTGATGAGATTTGTGCAGTTTGATTGCATGTTAGCATGAAGTGTTAAAAACGCACTGAACGCTGAATTGAGCCTGTTTTTGAACTCTGTATTAAAAGTAGTGAAAACAGCAAATCCCAGCAGAAAATCAACAGGAATCATGTAGTTCCTTCATATTCAAGTAGTTCTGAGTAGTTTGTGCAGAGAATTGTGTAGTTTTTGAAGATATTTGTGCAGTTTGACTGCACTTCAAGTTTATGTGTCATAAAGGTACTGAACGCTGAATTGAGCCTGTTTTTGAACTCTGTATTAAAAGTAGTAAAAACAGCAAATCCCAGCAGAAAATCAACGAGAATCATGTATTCCCTTCATATTCAAGTAGTTCTGAGTAGTTTGTGCAGAGATTTGTGTAGTTTTTGATGAGATTTGTGCAGTTTGATTGCATGTTAGCATGAAGTGTCAAAAACGCACTGAACGCTGAATTGAGCCTGTTTTTGAACTCTGTATTAAAAGTAGTGAAAACAGCAAATCCCAGCAGAAAATCAACAAGAATCAGGTACTTCCTTCATATTCAAGTAGTTCTGAGTAGTTTGTGCAGAGAATTGTGTAGTTTTTGAAGATATTTGTGCAGTTTGACTGCACTTCAAGTTTATGTGTCATAAAGGCACTGAACGCTGAATTGAGCCTGTTTTTGAACTCTGTATTAAATGTAGTGAAATCATTAAATCCGGGCAGAAAATCAACATGAATCATGTAGTTCCTTCATATTCAAGTGGTTCTGAGTAGTTTTTGCAGAGATTTGTGTAGTTTTTGAAGAAATTTGTTCAGTTTGACTGCACTTCAAGTTTATGTGTTATAATGGCACTGAACGCTGAATTGAGCCTGTTTTTGAACTCTGTATTAAAAGTAGTGAAAACAGCAAATCCCAGCAGAAAATCAACAGGAATCATGTAGTTCCTTCATATTCAAGTAGTTTTTAGTAGTTTCTGCAGAGATTTGTGTAGTTTTTGAAGAGATTTGTGCAGTTTGACTGCACTTCAAGTTTATGTGTCATAATGGCACTGAACGCTGAATTGAGCCTGTTTTTGAACTCTGTATTAAAAGTAGTGAAAACAGCAAATCCCAGCAGAAAATCAACAGGAATCATGTAGTTCCTTCATATTCAAGTTGTTCTGAGTAGTTTGTGCAGAGATTTGTGTAGTTTTTGATGAGATTTGTGCAGTTTGATTGCATGTTAGCATGAAGTGTTAAAAACGCACTGAACGCTGAATTGAGCCTGTTTTTGAACTCTGTATTAAAAGTAGTGAAAACAGCAAATCCCAGCAGAAAATCAACAGGAATCATGTAGTTCCTTCATATTCAAGTAGTTCTGAGTAGTTTGTGCAGAGAATTGTGTAGTTTTTGAAGATATTTGTGCAGTTTGACTGCACTTCAAGTTTATGTGTCATAAAGGCACTGAACGCTGAATTGAGCCTGTTTTTGAACTCTGTATTAAAAGCAGTGAAAACAGCAAATCCCAGCAGAAAATCAACAAGAATCAGGTACTTCCTTCATATTCAAGTAGTTCTGAGTAGTTTGTGAAGAGATTTGTGTAGTTTTTGATGAGATTTGTGCAGTTTGATTTCATTTCAAGTTGGTTAGTCATAAACGCACTCAATGCTGAATTGAGCCTGTTTTTGAACTCTCTATTAAAAGTAGTGAAAACAGCAAATCCCAGCAGAAAATCAACAGGAATCATGTAGTTCCTTCATATTCAAGTTGTTCTGAGTAGTTTGTGCAGAGATTTGTGTAGTTTTTAATGAGATTTGTGCAGTTTGATTGCATGTTAGCATGAAGTATCAAAAACGCATTGAACGCTGAATTGAGCCTGTTTTTGAACTCTGTATTAAATGTAAGGAAATCATTAAATCCCAGCAGAAAATCAATAGGAATCATGTATTTCCTTCATATTCAAGTTGTTCTGAGTAGTTTGTGCAGAGATTTGTGTAGTTTTTGATGAGATTTGTGCAGTTTGATTGCATGTTAGCATGAAGTGTCAAAAACGCACTGAACGCTGAATTGAGCCTGTTTTTGAACTCTGTATTAAAAGTAGTGAAAACAGCAAATCCCAGCAGAAAATCAACAGGAATCATGTAGTTCCTTCATATTCAAGTTGTTCTGAGTAGTTTGTGCAGAGATTTGTGTAGTTTTTGATGAGATTTGTGCAGTTTGATTTCATTTCAAGTTGGTTAGTCATAAACGCACTCAATGCTGAATTGAGCCTGTTTTTGAACTCTCTATTAAAAGTAGTGAAAACAGCAAATCCCAGCAGAAAATCAACAGGAATCATGTAGTTCCTTCATATTCAAGTTGTTCTGAGTAGTTTGTGCAGAGATTTGTGTAGTTTTTAATGAGATTTGTGCAGTTTGATTGCCTGGTAGCATGAAGTATCAAAAACCCACTGACCGCTGAATTGAGCCTGTTTTTGAACTCTGTATTAAAAGTAGTGAAAACAGCAAATCCCAGCAGAAAATCAGCAGGAATCATGTAGTTCCGTCATATTCAAGTTGTTCTGAGTAGTTTGTGCAGAGATTTGTGTAGTTTTTGATGAGATTTGTGCAGTTTGATTGCATGTTAGCATGAAGTGTTAAAAACGCACTGAACGCTGAATTGAGCCTGTTTTTGAACTCTGTATTAAAAGTAGTGAAAACAGCAAATCCCAGCAGAAAATCAACAGGAATCATGTAGTTCCTTCATATTCAAGCAGTTCTGAGTAGTTTGTGCAGAGAATTGTGTAGTTTTTGAAGATATTTGTGCAGTTTGACTGCACTTCAAGTTTATGTGTCATAAAGGCACTCAACGCTGAATTGAGCCTGTTTTTCAACTCTGTATTAAATGTAGTGAAATCATTAAATCCGGGCAGAAAATCAACATGAATCATGTAGTTCCTTCATATTCAAGTAGTTTTTAGTAGTTTGTGCAGAGATTTGTGTAGTTTTTGAAGAGATTTGTGCAGTTTGACTGCACTTCAAGTTTATGTGTCATAAAGGCACTGAACGCTGAATTGAGCCTGTTTTTGAACTCTGTATTAAAAGTAGTGAAAACAGCAAATCCCAGCAGAAAATCAACAGGAATCATGTAGTTCCGTCATATTCAAGTTGTTCTGAGTAGTTTGTGCAGAGATTTGTGTAGTTTTTGATGAGATTTGTGCAGTTTGATTGCATGTTAGCATGAAGTGTTAAAAACGCACTGAACGCTGAATTGAGCCTGTTTTTGAACTCTGTATTAAAAGTAGTGAAAACAGCAAATCCCAGCAGAAAATCAACAGGAATCATGTAGTTCCTTCATATTCAAGTAGTTCTGAGTAGTTTGTGCAGAGAATTGTGTAGTTTTTGATGAGATTTGTGCAGTTTGATTGCATGTTAGCATGAAGTGTTAAAAACGCACTGAACGCTGAATTGAGCCTGTTTTTGAACTCTGTATTAAAAGTAGTGAAAACAGCAAATCCCAGCAGAAAATCAACAGGAATCATGTATTTCCTTCATATTCAAGTTGTTCTGAGTAGTTTGTGCAGAGATTTGTGTAGTTTTTGATGAGATTTGTGCAGTTTGATTGCATGTTAGCATGAAGTGTCAAAAACGCACTGAACGCTGAATTGAGCCTGTTTTTGAACTCTGTATTAAAAGTAGTGAAAACAGCAAATCCCAGCAGAAAATCAACAAGAATCAGGTACTTCCTTCATATTCAAGTAGTTCTGAGTAGTTTGTGCAGAGATTTGTGTAGTTTTTGATGAGATTTGTGCAGTTTGATTTCATTTCAAGTTGATGAGTCACAAACGCACCCAATGCTGAATTGAGCCTGTTTTTGAACTTTCTATTAAAATTAGCGAAATCAGCAAATCCCTGCGAAAAATCAACAAGCATCATGTAGTTCCTTCATATTCAAGTAGTTCTGAGTAGTTTGTGCAGAGATTTGTGCAGTTTGATTTCATTTCAAGTTGGTTAGTCATAAACGCACTCAATGCTGAATTGAGCCTGTTTTTGAACTCTGTATTAAAAGTAGTGAAATCAGCAAATCCCAGCAGAAAACAACAAGAATCAGGTACGTCCTTCATATTCAAGTAGTCCTGAGTAGTTTGTGCAGAGATTTGTGCAGTTTTTGAAGAGATTTGTTTAGTATGATTCCATGTTAGCATGAAGTATCAAAAAAGCACTGAACGCTGAATTGAACATGTTTTTGAACTCTGTATTAAATGTAGTGAAAACAGCAAATCCCAGCAGAAAATCAACAGGAATCATGTAGTTCCTTCATATTCAAGTAGTTCTGAGTAGTTTGTGCAGAGATTTGTGTAGTTTTTGATGAGATTTGTGCAGTTTGATTGCATGTTAGCATGAAGTGTTAAAAACGCACTGAACGCTGAATTGAGCCTGTTTTTGACCTCTCTATTAAAAGTAGTGAAAACAGAAAATCCCAGCAGAAAATCAACAGGAATCATGTAGTTCCTTCATATTCAAGTAGTTCTGAGTAGTTTGTGCAGAGATTTGTGTAGTTTTTGATGAGATTTGTTTAGTGTGATTCCATGTTAGCATGAAGTGTTAAAAACGAACTGAACGCTGAATTGAGCCTGTTTTTGAACTCTGTATTAAATGTAAGGAAATCATTAAATCCCAGAAGAAAATCAACAGGAATCATGTAGTTCCTTCATATTCAAGTGGTTCTGAGTAGTTTGTGCAGAGATTTGTGCAGTTTTTGAAGAGATTTGTTTAGTATGATTCTATTTAGCATGAAGTGTTAAAAACGCACTGAACGCTGAATTGAGCCTGTTTTTGAACTCTGTATTAAAAGTAGTGAAAACAGCAAATCCCAGCAGAAAATCAACAAGAATCAGGTACTTCCTTCATATTCAAGTAGTTCTGAGTAATTTGTGCAGAGATTTGTGTAGTTTTTGATGAGATTTGTGCAGTTTGATTGCATGTTAGCATGAAGTGTCAAAAACGCACTGAACGCTGAATTGAGCTTGTTTTTGAACTTTCTATTAAAAGTAGCGAAATCAGTAAATCCCAGCAGAGAATGAACAGGAATCATGTAGTTCCTTCATATTCAAGTAGTTTTGAGTAGTTTGTGCAGAGATTTGTGCAGTTTGATTTCATTTCAAGTTGATTAGTCATAAACGCACCCAATGCTGAATTGAGCCTGTTTTTGAACTCTGTGTTAAAAGTAGTGAAATAAGCAAATCCCATTAGAAAATCAACAGGAATCATGTAGTTCCTTCATATTCAAGTAGCTTTTATTAGTTTGTGTAGAGATTTCTGCAATTTGGTTGCATGTTAGTATGAAGTAACAAAAACGCACTCAATGCTGAATTAAGCCTGTTTTTGAACTCTGTATTAAAATTAGTGAAATCATTAAATCCGGGCAGAAAATCAACAGGAATCATGTAGTTCCGTCATATTCAAGTTGTTCTGAGTAGTTTGTGCAGAGATTTGTGTAGTTTTTGTAGAGATTTGTGCAGTTTGACTGCACTTCAAGTTGATGTGTCATAAAGGTACTCAACGCTGAATTGAGCCTGTTTTTGAACTTTGTATGAAATGTAGTGAAATCTTTAAATCCCAGCAGAAAATCAACATGAATCATGTAGTTCCTTCATATTCAAGTAGTTCTGAGTAGTTTGTACAGAGATTTGTGTAGATTTCGAAGAGATTTGTTTAGTATGATTCCATTTTAGCATGAAATATCAAAAACGCACTGAACGCTGAATTGAGCCTGTTTTTGAACTCTGTATTAAAAGTATTTAAAACAGCAAATCCCAGCAGAAAATCAACAGGAATCATGTAATTCCTTCATATTCAAGTAGTTCTGAGTAGTTTGTGCAGAGAATTGTATAGTTTTTGAAGATATTTGTGCAGTTTGACTGCACTTCAAGTTTATGTGTCATAAAAGCACTCAACGCTGAATTGAGCCTGTTTTTGAACTCTGTCTTAAAAGTAGTGAAATAAGCAAATCCCATTAGAAAATCAACAGGAATCATGTAGTTCCTTCATATTCAAGTAGCTTTTAGTAGTTTGTGCAGAGATTTGTGCAGTTTGGTTGCATGTTAGTATGAAGTACCAAAAACGCACTCAATGCTGAATTGAGCCTGTTTTTGAACTCTGTATTAAAAGTAGTGAAATCAGCAAATCCCATTAGAAAATCAGCAAGAATCATGTAGTTCCTTCATATTTAAGTAGCTTTTATTAGTTTGTGCAGAGATTTATGTAGGTTTTGAAGAGATTTGTGCAGTTTGATTTCATTTCAAGTTGATGAATCACAAACGCACTCAATGCTGGATTGAGCCTGTTTTTGAACTCTGTATTAAAAGTAGTAAAATCAGCAAATCCCAGCAGAAAATCAACAAGAATCAGGTACTTCCTTCATATTGAAGTAGTTCTGAGTAGTTTGTGCAGAGATTTGTGTAGTTTTTGATGAGATTTGTGCAGTTTGATTGCATGTTAGCATGAAGTGTTAAAAACGCACTTTGCTGAATTGAGCCTGTTTTTGAACTCTGTATTATAAGTAGTGAAAACAGCAAATCCCAGCAGAAAATCAACAGGAATCATGTAGTTCCTTCATATTGAAGTAGTTCTGAGTGGTTTGGGCAGAGATTTGTGTAGTTTTTGAAGATATTTGTGCAGTTTGACTGCACTTCAAGTTTATGTGTCATAAAGGCACTGAACGCTGAATTGAGCTGTTTTTGAACTCTGTATTAAAAGTAGTGAAAACAGCAAATCCCAGCAGAAAATCAACAGGAATCATGTAGTTCCTTCATGTTCAAGTAGCTTTTATTAGTTTGTGCAGAGATTTGTGCAGTTTTTGAAGAGATTTGTGCAGTTTGACTGCACTTCAAGTTTATGTGTCATAAAGGCACTCAACGCTGAATTGAACCTGTTTTTAAACTTTGCATTAAATGTAGTGAAATCATTAAATCCGGTCAGAAAATCAACATGAATCATGTAGTTCCTTCATATTCAAGTTGTTTTTATTAGTTTCTGTAGAGATTTGTGAAGTTTTTGAAGAGATTTGTGCAGTTTGACTGCACTTCAAGTTGATGTGTCATAAAGGCACTCAACGCTGAATTGAGCCTGTTTTTGAACTTTGTATTAAATGTTGTGAAAACAGTAAATCAGAGCAGAAAATCAACAGGAATCATGTAGTTACTTCATATTCAAGTAGTTCTGAGTAGTTTGTGCAGAGATTTGTGTAGATTTCGAAGAGATTTGTGCAGTGTGATTGTATGTTAACATGAAGTATCAGAAACGCACTCAACGCTGAATTGAGCCTGTTTTTAAACTTTGCATTAAATGTAGTGAAATCATTAAATCCCAGCAGAAAATCAACGGGAATCATGTAGTCCCTTCATATTCTAGTAGTTCTGAGTAGTTTGTGCAGAGATTTTTGCAGTTTTTGAAGAGATTTGTTTAGTTTGATTGCATGTTAGCATGAAGTGTTAAAAACGCACTGAACGCTGAATTGAGCCTGTTTTTGACCTCTCTATTAAAAGTAGTGAAAACAGCAAATCCCAGCAGAAAATCAACAGAAATCATGTAGTTCCTTCATATTCAAGTTGTTCTGAGTAGTTTGTGCAGAGATTTGTGCAGTTTGATTTCTTTTCAAGTTTAGTAGTCATAAACGCACTCAATGCTGAATTGAGCCTGTTTTTGAACTCTGTAGTAAAAGTAGTGAAATAAGCAAATCCCATTAGAAAATCAACAGGAATCATGTAGTTCCTTCATATTCAAGTAGTTTTTATTAGTTTGTGCAGAGATTTGTGCAGTTTTTGAAGAGATTTGTGCAGTTTGACTGCACTTCAAGTTTATGTGTCATAAAGGCACTCAACGCTGAATTGAGCCTGTTTTTAAACTTTGCATTAAATGTAGTGAAATCATTAAATCCGATCAGAAAATCAACATGAATCATGTAGTTCCTTCATATTCAAGTAGTTTTTATTAGTTTCTGTAGAGATTTGTGAAGTTTTTGAAGAGATTTGTGCAGTTTGACTGCACTTCAAGTTGATGTGTCATAAAGGCACTCAACGCTGAATTGAGCCTGTTTTTGAACTTTGTATTAAATGTAGTGAAAACAGCAAATCAGAGCAGAAAATCAACAGGAATCATGTAGTTACTTCATATTCAAGTAGTTCTGAGTAGTTTGTGCAGAGATTTGTGTAGATTTCGAAGAGATTTGTGCAGTGTGATTGTATGTTACCATGAAGTATCAGAAACGCACTCAACGCTGAATTGAGCCTGTTTTTAAACTTTGCATTAAATGTAGTGAAATCATTAAATCCCAGCAGAAAATCAACGGGAATCATGTAGTCCCTTCATATTCAAGTAGTTCTGAGTAGTTTGTGCAGAGATTTGTGCAGTTTTTGAAGAGATTTGTTTAGTTTTATTGCATGTTAGCATGAAGTGTTAAAAACGCACTGAACGCTGAATTGAGCCTGTTTTTGAACTCTCTATTAAAAGTAGTGAAAACAGCAAATCCCAGCAGAAAATCAACAGGAATCATGTAGTTCCTTCATATTCAAGTTGTTCTGAGTAGTTTGTGCAGAGATTTGTGTAGTTTTTGGTGAGATTTGTGCAGTTTGATTGCATGTTAGCATGAAGTATCAAAAACGCACTGAACGCTGAATTGAGCCTGTTTTTGAACTCTGTATTAAATGTAAGGAAATCATTAAATCCCAGAAGAAAATCAACAGGAATCATGTAGTTCCTTCATATTCAAGTAGTTTTTAGTAGTTTCTGCAGAGATTTGTGTAGTTTTTGAAGAGATTTGTGCAGTTTGACTGCACTTCAAGTTCATGTGTCATAAAGGCACTGAACGCTGAATTGAGCCTGTTTTTGAACTCTGTATTAAAAGTAGTGAAAACAGCAAATCCCAGCAGAAAATCAACAGGAATCATGTAGTTCCTTCATATTCAAGTTGTTCTGAGTAGTTTGTGCAGAGATTTGTGTAGTTTTTGATGAGATTTGTGCAGTTTGATTGCATGTTAGCATGAAGTATCAAAAACGCATTGAACGCTGAATTGAGCCTGTTTTTGAACTCTGTATTAAATGTAAGGAAATCATTAAATCCCAGCAGAAAATCAATAGGAATCATGTATTTCCTTCATATTCAAGTTGTTCTGAGTAGTTTGTGCAGAGATTTGTGTAGTTTTTGATGAGATTTGTGCAGTTTGATTGCATGTTAGCATGAAGTGTCAAAAACGCACTGAACGCTGAATTGAGCCTGTTTTTGAACTCTGTATTAAAAGTAGTGAAAACAGCAAATCCCAGCAGAAAATCAACAAGAATCAGGTACTTCCTTCATATTCAAGTAGTTCTGAGTAGTTTGTGCAGAGATTTGTGTAGTTTTTGATGAGATTTGTGCAGTTTGATTTCATTTCAAGTTGATGAGTCACAAACGCACCCAATGCTGAATTGAGCCTGTTTTTGAACTTTCTATTAAAATTAGCGAAATCAGCAAATCCCTGCGAAAAATCAACAAGCATCATGTAGTTCCTTCATATTCAAGTAGTTCTGAGTAGTTTGTGCAGAGATTTGTGCAGTTTGATTTCATTTCAAGTTGGTTAGTCATAAACGCACTCAATGCTGAATTGAGCCTGTTTTTGAACTCTGTATTAAAAGTAGTGAAATCAGCAAATCCCAGCAGAAAACAACAAGAATCAGGTACGTCCTTCATATTCAAGTAGTCCTGAGTAGTTTGTGCAGAGATTTGTGCAGTTTTTGAAGAGATTTGTTTAGTATGATTCCATGTTAGCATGAAGTATCAAAAAAGCACTGAACGCTGAATTGAACATGTTTTTGAACTCTGTATTAAATGTAGTGAAAACAGCAAATCCCAGCAGAAAATCAACAGGAATCATGTAGTTCCTTCATATTCAAGTAGTTCTGAGTAGTTTGTGCAGAGATTTGTGTAGTTTTTGATGAGATTTGTGCAGTTTGATTGCATGTTAGCATGAAGTGTTAAAAACGCACTGAACGCTGAATTGAGCCTGTTTTTGACCTCTCTATTAAAAGTAGTGAAAACAGAAAATCCCAGCAGAAAATCAACAGGAATCATGTAGTTCCTTCATATTCAAGTAGTTCTGAGTAGTTTGTGCAGAGATTTGTGCAGTTTGATTTCATTTCAAGTTGATTAGTCATAAACGCACTCAATGCTGAATTGAGCCTGTTTTTGAACTCTGTGTTAAAAGTAGTGAAATAAGCAAATCCCATTAGAAAATCAACAGGAATCATGTAGTTCCTTCATATTCAAGTAGCTTTTATTAGTTTGTGTAGAGATTTCTGCAATTTGGTTGCATGTTAGTATGAAGTAACAAAAACGCACTCAATGCTGAATTAAGCCTGTTTTTGAACTCTGTATTAAAATTAGTGAAATCATTAAATCCGGGCAGAAAATCAACAGGAATCATGTAGTTCCGTCATATTCAAGTTGTTCTGAGTAGTTTGTGCAGAGATTTGTGTAGTTTTTGTAGAGATTTGTGCAGTTTGACTGCACTTCAAGTTGATGTGTCATAAAGGTACTCAACGCTGAATTGAGCCTGTTTTTGAACTTTGTATTAAATGTAGTGAAATCTTTAAATCCCAGCAGAAAATCAACATGAATCATGTAGTTCCTTCATATTCAAGTAGTTCTGAGTAGTTTGTACAGAGATTTGTGTAGATTTCGAAGAGATTTGTTTAGTATGATTCCATGTTAGCATGAAATATCAAAAACGCACTGAACGCTGAATTGAGCCTGTTTTTGAACTCTGTATTAAAAGTATTGAAAACAGCAAATCCCAGCAGAAAATCAACAGGAATCATGTAATTCCTTCATATTCAAGTAGTTCTGAGTAGTTTGTGCAGAGAATTGTATAGTTTTTGAAGATATTTGTGCAGTTTGACTGCACTTCAAGTTTATGTGTCATAAAAGCACTCAACGCTGAATTGAGCCTGTTTTTGAACTCTGTATTAAAAGTAGTGAAATCAGCAAATCCCATTAGAAAATCAGCAAGAATCATGTAGTTCCTTCATATTTAAGTAGCTTTTATTAGTTTGTGCAGAGATTTATGTAGGTTTTGAAGAGATTTGTGCAGTTTGATTTCATTTCAAGTTGATGAATCACAAACGCACTCAATGCTGGATTGAGCCTGTTTTTGAACTCTGTATTAAAAGTAGTAAAATCAGCAAATCCCAGCAGAAAATCAACAAGAATCAGGTACTTCCTTCATATTCAAGTAGTTCTGAGTAGTTTGTGCAGAGATTTGTGCAGTTTGATTTCATTTCAAGTTGATTAGTCATAAACGCACTCAATGCTGAATTGAGCCTGTTTTTGAACTCTGTGTTAAAAGTAGTGAAATAAGCAAATCCCATTAGAAAATCAACAGGAATCATGTAGTTTCTTCATATTCAAGTAGCTTTTATTAGTTTGTGTAGAGATTTCTGCAATTTGGTTGCATGTTAGTATGAAGTAACAAAAACGCACTCAATGCTGAATTAAGCCTGTTTTTGAACTCTGTATTAAATGTAGTGAAATCATTAAATCCGATCAGAAAATCAACATGAATCATGTAGTTCCTTCATATTCAAGTAGTTTTTATTAGTTTCTGTAGAGATTTGTGAAGTTTTTGAAGAGATTTGTGCAGTTTGACTGCACTTCAAGTTGATGTGTCATAAAGGCACTCAACGCTGAATTGAGCCTGTTTTTGAACTTTGTATTAAATGTAGTGAAAACAGCAAATCAGAGCAGAAAATCAACAGGAATCATGTAGTTACTTCATATTCAAGTAGTTCTGAGTAGTTTGTGCAGAGATTTGTGTAGATTTCGAAGAGATTTGTGCAGTGTGATTGTATGTTACCATGAAGTATCAGAAACGCACTCAACGCTGAATTGAGCCTGTTTTTAAACTTTGCATTAAATGTAGTGAAATCATTAAATCCCAGCAGAAAATCAACGGGAATCATGTAGTCCCTTCATATTCAAGTAGTTCTGAGTAGTTTGTGCAGAGATTTGTGCAGTTTTTGAAGAGATTTGTTTAGTTTTATTGCATGTTAGCATGAAGTGTTAAAAACGCACTGAACGCTGAATTGAGCCTGTTTTTGAACTCTGTATTAAAAGTAGTGAAAACAGCAAATCCCAGCAGAAAATCAACAAGAATCAGGTACTTCCTTCATATTCAAGTAGTTCTGAGTAGTTTGTGCAGAGATTTGTGCAGTTTGATTTCATTTCAAGTTGGTTAGTCATAAATGCACTCAATGCTGAATTGAGCCTGTTTTTGAACTCTGTATTAAAAGTAGTGAAATCAGCAAATCCCAGCAGAAAACAACAAGAATCAGGTACGTCCTTCATATTCAAGTAGTTCTGAGTAGTTTTTGCAGAGATTTGTGCAGTTTTTGAAGAGATTTGTTTAGTATGATTCCATGTTAGCATGAAGTATCAAAAAAGCACTGAACGCTGAATTGAGCCTATTTTTGAACTCTGTATTAAAAGTAGTGAAAACAGTAAATCCCAGCAGAAAATCAATAGGAATCATGTAGTTCCTTCATATTCAAGTTGTTTTTAGTAGTTTCTGCAGAGATTTGTGTAGTTTTTGAAGAGATTTGTGCAGTTTGACTGCACTTCAAGTTTATGTGTCATAAAGGCACTGAACGCTGAATTGAGCCTGTTTTTGAACTCTGTATTAAAAGTAGTGAAAACAGCAAATCCCATTAGAAAATCAACAGGAATCATGTAGTTCCTTCATATTCAAGTAGCTTTTATTAGTTTGTGCAGAGATTTGTGCAGTTTTTGAAGAGATTTGTGCAGTTTGACTGCACTTCAAGTTTATGTGTCATAAAGGCACTCAACGCTGAATTGAGCCTGTTTTTAAACTTTGCATTAAATGTAGTGAAATCATTAAATCCGATCAGAAAATCAACATGAATCATGTAGTTCCTTCATATTCAAGTAGTTTTTATTAGTTTCTGTAGAGATTTGTGAAGTTTTTGAAGAGATTTGTGCAGTTTGACTGCACTTCAAGTTGATGAGTCATAAATGCACCCAATGCTGAAATGAGCCTGTTTTTGAACTTTCTATTAAAAGTAGCGAAATCAGCAAATCCCAGCAGAGAATGAACAGGAATCATGTAGTTCCTTCATATTCAAGTAGTTTTGAGTAGTTTGTGCAGAGATTTGTGCAGTTTGATTTCATTTCAAGTTGATTAGTCATAAACGCACTCAATGCTGAATTGAGCCTGTTTTTGACCTCTGTGTTAAAAGTAGTGAAATAAGCAAATCCCATTAGAAAATCAACAGGAATCATGTAGTTTCTTCATATTCAAGTAGCTTTTATTAGTTTGTGTAGAGATTTCTGCAATTTGGTTGCATGTTAGTATGAAGTAACAAAAACGCACTCAATGCTGAATTAAGCCTGTTTTTGAACTCTGTATTAAAATTAGTGAAATCATTAAATCCGGGCAGAAAATCAACAGGAATCATGTAGTTCCGTCATATTCAAGTTGTTTTGAGTAGTTTGTGCAGAGATTTGTGTAGGTTTTGTAGAGATTTGTGCAGTTTGACTGCACTTCAAGTTGATGTGTCATAAAGGTACTCAACGCTGAATTGAGCCTGTTTTTGAACTTTGTATTAAATGTAGTGAAATCTTTAAATCCCAGCAGAAAATCAACATGAATCATGTAGTTACTTCATATTCAAGTAGTTCTGAGTAGTTTGTACAGAGATTTGTGTAGATTTCGAAGAGATTTGTTTAGTATGATTCCATGTTAGCATGAAATATCAAAAACGCACTGAACGCTGAATTGAGCCTGTTTTTGAACTCTGTATTAAAAGTATTGAAAACAGCAAATCCCAGCAGAAAATCAACAGGAATCATGTAATTCCTTCATATTCAAGTAGTTCTGAGTAGTTTGTGCAGAGAATTGTATAGTTTTTGAAGATATTTGTGCAGTTTGACTGCACTTCAAGTTTATGTGTCATAAAAGCACTCAACGCTGAATTGAGCCTGTTTTTGAACTCTGTCTTAAAAGTAGTGAAATAAGCAAATCCCATTAGAAAATCAGCAAGAATCATGTAGTTCCTTCATATTTAAGTAGCTTTTATTAGTTTGTGCAGAGATTTATGTAGGTTTTGAAGAGATTTGTGCAGTTTGATTTCATTTCAAGTTGATGAGTCACAAACGCACCCAATACTGAATTGAGCCTGTTTTTGAACTTTCTATTAAAAGTAGCGAAATCAGCAAATCCCTGCAGAAAATCAATAAGAATCATGTAGTTCCTTCATATTCAAGTAGTTCTGAGTAGTTTGTGCAGAGATTTGTGCAGTTTGATTTCATTTCAAGTTGGTTAGTCATAAACGCACTCAATGCTGAATTGAGCCTGTTTTTGAACTCTGTATTAAAAGTAGTGAAATCAGCAAATCCCAGCAGAAAATCAACAAGAATCAGGTACTTCCTTCATATTCAAGTAGTTCTGAGTAGTTTGTGCAGAGATTTGTGTAGTTTTTGAAGATATTTTTGCAGTTTGACTGCACTTCAAGTTTATGTGTCATAAAGGCACTCAATGCTGAAGTGAGCCTGTTTTTGAACTTTGTATTAAATGTAGTGAAAATAGCAAATCCCAGCAGAAAATCAACGAGAATCATGTATTCCCTTCATATTCAAGTATTTCTGAGTAGTTTGTGCAGAGATTTGTGTAGTTTTTGATGAGATTTGTGCAGTTTCATTGCAGTTAGCATGAAGTATCAAAAACGCACTGAACGCTGAATTGAGCCTGTTTTTGAACTCTGTATTGAAAGTAGTGAAAACAGCAAATCCCAGCAGAAAATCAACAAGAATCAGGTACTTCCTTCATATTCAAGTAGTTCTGAGTAGTTTGTGCAGAGATTTGTGTAGTTTTTGATGAGATTTGTGCAGTTTGATTGCATGTTAGCATGAAGTGTTAAAAACGCACTTTGCTGAATTGAGCCTGTTTTTGAACTCTGTATTATAAGTAGTGAAAACAGCAAATCCCAGCAGAAAATCAACAGGAATTATGTCGTTCCTTCATATTCAAGTAGTTCTGAGTAGTTTGTGCAGAGAATTGTGTAGTTTTTGAAGATATTTTTGCAGTTTGACTGCACTTCAAGTTTATGTGTCATAAAGGCACTCAATGCTGAAGTGAGCCTGTTTTTGAACTTTGTATTAAATGTAGTGAAAATAGCAAATCCCAGCAGAAAATCAACGAGAATCATGTATTCCCTTCATATTCAAGTAGTTCTGAGTAGTTTGTGCAGAGATTTGTGTAGTTTTTGATGAGATTTGTGCAGTTTCATTGCAGTTAGCATGAAGTATCAAAAACGCACTGAACGCTGAATTGAGCCTGTTTTTGAACTCTCTATTAAAAGTAGTGAAAACAGCAAATCCCAGCAGAAAATCAACAGGAATCATGTAGTTCCTTCATATTCAAGTAGTTCTGAGTAGTTTGTGCAGAGATTTGTGTAGTTTTTGATGAGATTTGTGCAGTGTGATTGTATGTTACCATGAAGTATCAGAAACCCACTCAACGCTGGATTGAACATGTTTTTGAACTCTGTATTAAATGTAGTGAAATCATTAAATCCCAGCAGAAAATCAACAGGAATCATGTAGTTCCTTCATATTCAAGTAGTTCTGAGTAGTTTGTGCAGAGATTTGTGCAGTTTTTGAAGAGATTTGTTTAGTATGATTCCATGTTAGCATGAAGTATCAAAAACGCACTGAACGCTGAATTGAGCCTTTTTTTGAACTCTGTATTAAAAGCAGTGAAAACAGCAAATCCCAGCAGAAAATCAACAAGAATCAGGTACTTCCTTCATATTCAAGTAGTTCTGAGTAGTTTGTGCAGAGATTTGTGTAGTTTTTGATGAGATTTGTGCAGTTTGATTTCATTTCAAGTTGGTTAGTCATAAACGCACTTAATGCTGAATTGAGCCTGTTTTTGAACTCTCTATTAAAAGTAGTGAAAACAGCAAATCCCAGCAGAAAATCAACAGGAATCATGTAGTTCCGTCATATTCAAGTTGTTCTGAGTAGTTTGTGCAGAGATTTGTGTAGTTTTTGATGAGATTTGTGCAGTTTGATTGCATGTTAGCATGAAGTGTTAAAAACGCACTGAACGCTGAATTGAGCCTGTTTTTGAACTCTGTATTAAAAGTAGTGAAAACAGCAAATCCCAGCAGAAAATCAACAGGAATCATGTAGTTCCTTCATATTCAAGTTGTTCTGAGTAGTTTGTGCAGAGATTTGTGTAGTTTTTGATGAGATTTGTGCAGTTTGATTGCAGTTAGCATGAAGTATCAAAAACGCACTGAACGCTGAATTGAGCCTGTTTTTGAACTCTCTATTAAAAGTAGTGAAAACAGCAAATCCCAGCAGAAAATCAACAGGAATCATGTAGTTCCTTCATATTCAAGTTGTTCTGAGTAGTTTGTGCAGAGATTTGTGTAGTTTTTGATGAGATTTGTGCAGTTTGATTGCATGTTAGCATGAAGTGTTAAAAACGCACTGAACGCTGAATTGAGCCTGTTTTTGAACTCTGTATTAAAAGTAGTGAAAACAGCAAATCCCAGCAGAAAATCAACAGGAATCATGTAGTTCCTTCATATTCAAGTAGTTTTTAGTAGTTTCTGCAGAGATTTGTGTAGTTTTTGAAGAGATTTGTGCAGTTTTACTGCACTTCAAGTTTATGTGTCATAAAGGCACTGAACGCTGAATTGAGCCTGTTTTTGAACTCTCTATTAAAAGTAGTGAAAACAGCAAATCCCAGCAGAAAATCAATAGGAATCATGTAGTTCCTTCATATTCAAGTTGTTCTGAGTAGTTTGTGCAGAGATTTGTGTAGTTTTTGATGAGATTTGTGCAGTTTGATTGCAGTTAGCATGAAGTATCAAAAACGCACTGAACGCTGAATTGAGCCTGTTTTTGAACTCTGTATTAAATGTAGTGAAATCATTAAATCCCAGAAGAAAATCAACAGGAATCATGTAGTTCCTTCATATTCAAGTAGTTTTAGTAGTTTCTGCAGAGATTTGTGTAGTTTTTGAAGCGATTTGTGCAGTTTGACTGCACTTCAAGTTGATGTGTCATAAAGGCACTCAACGCTGAATTGAGCCTGTTTTTGAACTTTGTATTAAATGTAGTGAAAACAGCAAATCCCAGCAGAAAATCAACAGGAATCATATAGTCCCTTCATATTCAAGTAGTTCTGAGTAGTTTGTGCAGAGATTTGTGTAGATTTCGAAGAGATTTGTGCAGTGTGATTGTATGTTACCATGAAGTATCAGAAACGCACTCAACGCTGGATTGAACATGTTTTTGAACTCTGTATTAAATGTAAGGAAATCATTAAATCCCAGCAGAAAATCAATAGGAATCATGTAGTTCCTTCATATTCAAGTTGTTCTGAGTAGTTTGTGCAGAGATTTGTGTAGTTTTTGATGAGATTTGTGCAGTTTGATTGCATGTTAGCATGAAGTGTCAAAAACGCATTGAACGCTGAATTGAGCCTGTTTTTGAACTCTGTATTAAAAGTAGTGAAAACAGCAAATCCCAGCAGAAAATCAACAGGAATCATGTAGTTCCTTCATATTCAAGCAGTTTTTAGTAGTTTCTGCAGAGATTTGTGTACTTTTTGAAGAGATTTGTGCAGTTTGACTGCACTTCAAGTTTATGTGTCATAATGGCACTGAACGCTGAATTGAGCCTGTTTTTGAACTCTGTATTAAAAGTAGTGAAAACAGCAAATCCCAGCAGAAAATCAACAGGAAGCATGTAGTTCCTTCATATTCAAGTTGTTCTGAGTAGTTTGTGCAGAGATTTGTGTAGTTTTTGATGAGATTTGTGCAGTTTGATTGCATGTTAGCATGAAGTATCAAAAACGCACTGAACGCTGAATTGAGCCTGTTTTTTAACTTTGTATTAAATGTAGTGAAAACAACAATTCCCAGTAGAAAATCAACGGGAATCATGTAGTCCCTTCATATTCAAGTAGTTCTGAGTAGTTTGTGCAGAGATTTGTGTAGTTTTTGAAGAGATTTGTGCAGTTTGATTGCATGTTAGCATGAAGTATCAAAAACGCACTGAACGCTGAATTGAGCCTGTTTTTGAACTCTGTATTAAATGTAGTGAAATCATTAAATCCGGGCAGAAAATCAACATGAATCATGTAGTTCCTTCATATTCCAGTAGTTTTTAGTAGTTTGTGCAGAGATTTGTGTAGTTTTTGAAGAGATTTGTGCAGTTTGACTGCACTTCAAGTTTATGTGTCATAAAGGCACTGAACGCTGAATTGAGCCTGTTTTTGAACTCTGTATTAAAAGTAGTGAAAACAGCAAATCCCAGCAGAAAATCAACAGGAATCATGTAGTTCCCTCATATTCAAGTTGTTCTGAGTAGTTTGTGCAGAGATTTGTGTAGTTTTTGATGAGATTTGTGCAGTTTGATTGCATGTTAGCATGAAGTGTTAAAAACGCACTGAACGCTGAATTGAGCCTGTTTTTGAACTCTGTATTAAAAGTAGTGAAAACAGCAAATCCCAGCAGAAAATCAACAGGAATCATGTAGTTCTGTCATATTCAAATTGTTCTGAGTAGTTTGTGCAGAGATTTGTGTAGTTTTTGATGAGATTTGTGCAGTTTGATTTCATTTCAAGTTGATGAGTCACAAATGCACCCAATGCTGAATTGAGCCTGTTTTTGAACTTTCTATTAAAAGTAGCGAAATCAGCAAATCCCTGCAGAAAATCAACAAAAATCACGTACGTCCTTCATATTCAAGTAGTCCTGAGTAGTTTGTGCAGAGATTTGTGCAGTTTTTGAAGAGATTTGTTTAGTATGATTCCATGTTAGCATGAAGTATCAAAAAAGCACTGAACGCTGAATTGAACATGTTTTTGAACTCTGTATTAAATGTAGTGAAAACAGCAAATCCCAGCAGAAAATCAACAGGAATCATGTAGTTCCTTCATATTCAAGTAGTTCTGAGTAGTTTGTGCAGAGATTTGTGTAGTTTTTGATGAGATTTGTGCAGTTTGATTGCATGTTAGCATGAAGTGTTAAAAACGCACTGAACGCTGAATTGAGCCTGTTTTTGAACTCTGTATTAAAAGTAGTGAAAACAGCAAATCCCAGCAGAAAATCAACAGGAATCATGTAGTTCCTTCATATTCAAGTAGTTCTGAGTAGTTTGTGCAGAGATTTGTGTAGTTTTTGAAGAGATTTGTGCAGTTTGACTGCACTTCAAGTTTATGTGTCATAAAGGCACTGAACGCTGAATTGAGCCTGTTTTTGAACTCTGTATTAAATGTACTGAAATCATTAAATCCGGGCAGAAAATCAACATGAATCATGTAGTTCCTTCATATTCAAGTGGTTCTGAGTAGTTTTTGCAGAGATTTGTTCAGTTGGACTGCACTTCAAGTTTATGTGTCATAAAGGCACTGAACGCTGAATTGAGCCTGTTTTTGAACTCTGTATTAAATGTAGTGAAATCGTTAAATCCCAGAAGAAAATCAACAGGAATCATATAGTCCCTTCATATTCAAGTAGTTCTGAGTAGTTTGTGCAGAGATTTGTGTAGATTTCGAAGAGATTTGTGCAGTGTGATTGTATGTTACCATGAAGTATCAGAAACGCACTCAACGCTGGATTGAACATGTTTTTGAACTCTGTATTAAATGTAGTGAAATCATTAAATCCCAGCAGAAAATCAACAGGAATCATGTAGTTCCTTCATATTCAAGTTGTTCTGAGTAGTTTGTGCAGAGATTTGTGTAGTTTTTGAAGAGATTTGTGCAGTTTGACTGCACTTCAAGTTTATGTGTCATAAAGGCACTGAACGCTGAATTGAGCCTGTTTTTGAACTCTGTATTAAAAGTAGTGAAAACAGCAAATCCCAGCAGAAAATCAACAGGAATCATGTAGTTCCTTCATATTCAAGTTGTTCTGAGTAGTTTGTGCAGAGATTTGTGTAGTTTTTGATGAGATTTGTGCAGTTTGATTGCATGTTAGCATGAAGTATCAAAAACGCACTGAACGCTGAATTGAGCCTGTTTTTGAACTCTGTATTAAAAGTAGTGAAAACAGCAAATCCCAGCAGAAAATCAACAGGAATCATGTAGTTCCGTCATATTCAAGTTGTTCTGAGTAGTTTGTGCAGAGATTTGTGTAGTTTTTGATGAGATTTGTGCAGTTTGATTGCATGTTAGCATGAAGTGTTAAAAACGCACTGAACGCTGAATTGAGCCTGTTTTTGAACTCTGTATTAAAAGTAGTGAAAACAGCAAATCCCAGCAGAAAATCAACAGGAATCATGTAGTTCCTTCATATTCAAGTAGTTCTGAGTAGTTTGTGCAGAGAATTGTGTAGTTTTTGAAGATATTTGTGCAGTTTGACTGCACTTCAAGTTTATGTGTCATAAAGGTACTGAACGCTGAATTGAGCCTGTTTTTGAACTCTGTATTAAAAGTAGTAAAAACAGCAAATCCCAGCAGAAAATCAACGAGAATCATGTATTCCCTTCATATTCAAGTAGTTCTGAGTAGTTTGTGCAGAGATTTGTGTAGTTTTTGATGAGATTTGTGCAGTTTGATTGCATGTTAGCATGAAGTGTCAAAAACGCACTGAACGCTGAATTGAGCCTGTTTTTGAACTCTGTATTAAAAGTAGTGAAAACAGCAAATCCCAGCAGAAAATCAACAAGAATCAGGTACTTCCTTCATATTCAAGTAGTTCTGAGTAGTTTGTGCAGAGAATTGTGTAGTTTTTGAAGATATTTGTGCAGTTTGACTGCACTTCAAGTTTATGTGTCATAAAGGCACTGAACGCTGAATTGAGCCTGTTTTTGAACTCTGTATTAAATGTAGTGAAATCATTAAATCCGGGCAGAAAATCAACATGAATCATGTAGTTCCTTCATATTCAAGTGGTTCTGAGTAGTTTTTGCAGAGATTTGTGTAGTTTTTGAAGAAATTTGTTCAGTTTGACTGCACTTCAAGTTTATGTGTTATAATGGCACTGAACGCTGAATTGAGCCTGTTTTTGAACTCTGTATTAAAAGTAGTGAAAACAGCAAATCCCAGCAGAAAATCAACAGGAATCATGTAGTTCCTTCATATTCAAGTAGTTTTTAGTAGTTTCTGCAGAGATTTGTGTAGTTTTTGAAGAGATTTGTGCAGTTTGACTGCACTTCAAGTTTATGTGTCATAATGGCACTGAACGCTGAATTGAGCCTGTTTTTGAACTCTGTATTAAAAGTAGTGAAAACAGCAAATCCCAGCAGAAAATCAACAGGAATCATGTAGTTCCTTCATATTCAAGTTGTTCTGAGTAGTTTGTGCAGAGATTTGTGTAGTTTTTGATGAGATTTGTGCAGTTTGATTGCATGTTAGCATGAAGTATCAAAAACGCACTGAACGCTGAATTGAGCCTGTTTTTGAACTTTGTATTAAATGTAGTGAAAACAACAATTCCCAGTAGAAAATCAACGGGAATCATGTAGTCCCTTCATATTCAAGTAGTTCTGAGTAGTTTGTGCAGAGATTTGTGTAGTTTTTGATGAGATTTGTGCAGTTTGATTGCATGTTAGCATGAAGTGTTAAAAACGCACTGAACGCTGAATTGAGCCTGTTTTTGAACTCTGTATTAAAAGTAGTGAAAACAGCAAATCCCAGCAGAAAATCAACAGGAATCATGTAGTTCCTTCATATTCAAGTAGTTCTGAGTAGTTTGTGCAGAGAATTGTGTAGTTTTTGAAGATATTTGTGCAGTTTGACTGCACTTCAAGTTTATGTGTCATAAAGGCACTGAACGCTGAATTGAGCCTGTTTTTGAACTCTGTATTAAAAGCAGTGAAAACAGCAAATCCCAGCAGAAAATCAACAAGAATCAGGTACTTCCTTCATATTCAAGTAGTTCTGAGTAGTTTGTGAAGAGATTTGTGTAGTTTTTGATGAGATTTGTGCAGTTTGATTTCATTTCAAGTTGGTTAGTCATAAACGCACTCAATGCTGAATTGAGCCTGTTTTTGAACTCTCTATTAAAAGTAGTGAAAACAGCAAATCCCAGCAGAAAATCAACAGGAATCATGTAGTTCCTTCATATTCAAGTTGTTCTGAGTAGTTTGTGCAGAGATTTGTGTAGTTTTTAATGAGATTTGTGCAGTTTGATTGCATGGTAGCATGAAGTATCAAAAACCCACTGACCGCTGAATTGAGCCTGTTTTTGAACTCTGTATTAAAAGTAGTGAAAACAGCAAATCCCAGCAGAAAATCAGCAGGAATCATGTAGTTCCGTCATATTCAAGTTGTTCTGAGTAGTTTGTGCAGAGATTTGTGTAGTTTTTGATGAGATTTGTGCAGTTTGATTGCATGTTAGCATGAAGTGTTAAAAACGCACTGAACGCTGAATTGAGCCTGTTTTTGAACTCTGTATTAAAAGTAGTGAAAACAGCAAATCCCAGCAGAAAATCAACAGGAATCATGTAGTTCCTTCATATTCAAGCAGTTCTGAGTAGTTTGTGCAGAGAATTGTGTAGTTTTTGAAGATATTTGTGCAGTTTGACTGCACTTCAAGTTTATGTGTCATAAAGGCACTCAACGCTGAATTGAGCCTGTTTTTCAACTCTGTATTAAATGTAGTGAAATCATTAAATCCGGGCAGAAAATCAACATGAATCATGTAGTTCCTTCATATTCAAGTAGTTTTTAGTAGTTTGTGCAGAGATTTGTGTAGTTTTTGAAGAGATTTGTGCAGTTTGACTGCACTTCAAGTTTATGTGTCATAAAGGCACTGAACGCTGAATTGAGCCTGTTTTTGAACTCTGTATTAAAAGTAGTGAAAACAGCAAATCCCAGCAGAAAATCAACAGGAATCATGTAGTTCCGTCATATTCAAGTTGTTCTGAGTAGTTTGTGCAGAGATTTGTGTAGTTTTTGATGAGATTTGTGCAGTTTGATTGCATGTTAGCATGAAGTGTTAAAAACGCACTGAACGCTGAATTGAGCCTGTTTTTGAACTCTGTATTAAAAGTAGTGAAAACAGCAAATCCCAGCAGAAAATCAACAGGAATCATGTAGTTCCTTCATATTCAAGTAGTTCTGAGTAGTTTGTGCAGAGAATTGTGTAGTTTTTGATGAGATTTGTGCAGTTTGATTGCATGTTAGCATGAAGTGTTAAAAACGCACTGAACGCTGAATTGAGCCTGTTTTTGAACTCTGTATTAAAAGTAGTGAAAACAGCAAATCCCAGCAGAAAATCAACAGGAATCATGTAGTTCCTTCATATTCAAGTAGTTCTGAGTAGTTTGTGCAGAGAATTGTGTAGTTTTTGAAGATATTTGTGCAGTTTGACTGCACTTCAAGTTTATGTGTCATAAAGGTACTGAACGCTGAATTGAGCCTGTTTTTGAACTCTGTATTAAAAGTAGTAAAAACAGCAAATCCCAGCAGAAAATCAACGAGAATCATGTATTCCCTTCATATTCAAGTAGTTCTGAGTAGTTTGTGCAGAGATTTGTGTAGTTTTTGATGAGATTTGTGCAGTTTGATTGCATGTTAGCATGAAGTGTCAAAAACGCACTGAACGCTGAATTGAGCCTGTTTTTGAACTCTGTATTAAAAGTAGTGAAAACAGCAAATCCCAGCAGAAAATCAACAAGAATCAGGTACTTCCTTCATATTCAAGTAGTTTTTAGTAGTTTCTGCAGAGATTTGTGTAGTTTTTGAAGAGATTTGTGCAGTTTGACTGCACTTCAAGTTCATGTGTCATAAAGGCACTGAACGCTGAATTGAGCCTGTTTTTGAACTCTGTATTAAAAGTAGTGAAAACAGCAAATCCCAGCAGAAAATCAACAGGAATCATGTAGTTCCTTCATATTCAAGTTGTTCTGAGTAGTTTGTGCAGAGATTTGTGTAGTTTTTGATGAGATTTGTGCAGTTTGATTGCATGTTAGCATGAAGTGTCAAAAACGCACTGAACGCTGAATTGAGCCTGTTTTTGAACTCTGTATTAAAAGTAGTGAAAACAGCAAATCCCAGCAGAAAATCAACAGGAATCATGTAGTTCCTTCATATTCAAGTAGTTCTGAGTAGTTTGTGCAGAGATTTGTGTAGTTTTTGATGAGATTTGTTTAGTGTGATTCCATGTTAGCATGAAGTGTTAAAAACGAACTGAACGCTGAATTGAGCCTGTTTTTGAACTCTGTATTAAATGTAAGGAAATCATTAAATCCCAGAAGAAAATCAACAGGAATCATGTAGTTCCTTCATATTCAAGTGGTTCTGAGTAGTTTGTGCAGAGATTTGTGCAGTTTTTGAAGAGATTTGTGCAGTTTGACTGCACTTCAAGTTTATGTGTCATAAAGGCACTGAACGCTGAATTGAGCTTGTTTTTGAACTTTCTATTAAAAGTAGCGAAATCAGTAAATCCCAGCAGAGAATGAACAGGAATCATGTAGTTCCTTCATATTCAAGTAGTTTTGAGTAGTTTGTGCAGAGATTTGTGCAGTTTGATTTCATTTCAAGTTGATTAGTCATAAACGCACTCAATGCTGAATTGAGCCTGTTTTTGAACTCTGTGTTAAAAGTAGTGAAATAAGCAAATCCCATTAGAAAATCAACAGGAATCATGTAGTTCCTTCATATTCAAGTAGCTTTTATTAGTTTGTGTAGAGATTTCTGCAATTTGGTTGCATGTTAGTATGAAGTAACAAAAACGCACTCAATGCTGAATTAAGCCTGTTTTTGAACTCTGTATTAAAATTAGTGAAATCATTAAATCCGGGCAGAAAATCAACAGGAATCATGTAGTTCCGTCATATTCAAGTTGTTCTGAGTAGTTTGTGCAGAGATTTGTGTAGTTTTTGTAGAGATTTGTGCAGTTTGACTGCACTTCAAATTGATGTGTCATAAAGGTACTCAACGCTGAATTGAGCCTGTTTTTGAACTTTGTATTAAATGTAGTGAAATCTTTAAATCCCAGCAGAAAATCAACATGAATCATGTAGTTCCTTCATATTCAAGTAGTTCTGAGTAGTTTGTACAGAGATTTGTGTAGATTTCGAAGAGATTTGTTTAGTATGATTCCATGTTAGCATGAAATATCAAAAACGCACTGAACGCTGAATTGAGCCTGTTTTTGAACTCTGTATTAAAAGTATTGAAAACAGCAAATCCCAGCAGAAAATCAACAGGAATCATGTAATTCCTTCATATTCAAGTAGTTCTGAGTAGTTTGTGCAGAGAATTGTATAGTTTTTGAAGATATTTGTGCAGTTTGACTGCACTTCAAGTTTATGTGTCATAAAAGCACTCAACGCTGAATTGAGCCTGTTTTTGAACTCTGTATTAAAAGTAGTGAAATCAGCAAATCCCATTAGAAAATCAGCAAGAATCATGTAGTTCCTTCATATTTAAGTAGCTTTTATTAGTTTGTGCAGAGATTTATGTAGGTTTTGAAGAGATTTGTGCAGTTTGATTTCATTTCAAGTTGATGAATCACAAACGCACTCAATGCTGGATTGAGCCTGTTTTTGAACTCTGTATTAAAAGTAGTGAAAACAGCAAATCCCAGCAGAAAATCAACAAGAATCAGGTACTTCCTTCATATTCAAGTAGTTCTGAGTAGTTTGTGCAGAGATTTGTGTAGTTTTTGATGAGATTTGTGCAGTTTGATTGCATGTTAGCATGAAGTGTCAAAAACGCACTGAACGCTGAATTGAGCCTGTTTTTGAACTCTGTATTAAAAGTAGTGAAAACAGCAAATCCCAGCAGAAAATCAACAAGAATCAGGTACTTCCTTCATATTCAAGTAGTTCTGAGTAGTTTGTGCAGAGATTTGTGTAGTTTTTGATGAGATTTGTGCAGTTTGATTTCATTTCAAGTTGATGAGTCACAAACGCACCCAATGCTGAATTGAGCCTGTTTTTGAACTTTCTATTAAAATTAGCGAAATCAGCAAATCCCTGCGAAAAATCAACAAGCATCATGTAGTTCCTTCATATTCAAGTAGTTCTGAGTAGTTTGTGCAGAGATTTGTGCAGTTTGATTTCATTTCAAGTTGGTTAGTCATAAACGCACTCAATGCTGAATTGAGCCTGTTTTTGAACTCTGTATTAAAAGTAGTGAAATCAGCAAATCCCAGCAGAAAACAACAAGAATCAGGTACGTCCTTCATATTCAAGTAGTCCTGAGTAGTTTGTGCAGAGATTTGTGCAGTTTTTGAAGAGATTTGTTTAGTATGATTCCATGTTAGCATGAAGTATCAAAAAAGCACTGAACGCTGAATTGAACATGTTTTTGAACTCTGTATTAAATGTAGTGAAAACAGCAAATCCCAGCAGAAAATCAACAGGAATCATGTAGTTCCTTCATATTCAAGTAGTTCTGAGTAGTTTGTGCAGAGATTTGTGTAGTTTTTGATGAGATTTGTGCAGTTTGATTGCATGTTAGCATGAAGTGTTAAAAACGCACTGAACGCTGAATTGAGCCTGTTTTTGACCTCTCTATTAAAAGTAGTGAAAACAGAAAATCCCAGCAGAAAATCAACAGGAATCATGTAGTTCCTTCATATTCAAGTAGTTCTGAGTAGTTTGTGCAGAGATTTGTGTAGTTTTTGATGAGATTTGTTTAGTGTGATTCCATGTTAGCATGAAGTGTTAAAAACGAACTGAACGCTGAATTGAGCCTGTTTTTGAACTCTGTATTAAATGTAAGGAAATCATTAAATCCCAGAAGAAAATCAACAGGAATCATGTAGTTCCTTCATATTCAAGTGGTTCTCAGTAGTTTGTGCAGAGATTTGTGCAGTTTTTGAAGAGATTTGTGCAGTTTGACTGCACTTCAAGTTTATGTGTCATAAAGGCACTGAACGCTGAATTGAGCTTGTTTTTGAACTTTCTATTAAAAGTAGCGAAATCAGTAAATCCCAGCAGAGAATGAACAGGAATCATGTAGTTCCTTCATATTCAAGTAGTTTTGAGTAGTTTGTGCAGAGATTTGTGCAGTTTGATTTCATTTCAAGTTGATTAGTCATAAACGCACTCAATGCTGAATTGAGCCTGTTTTTGAACTCTGTGTTAAAAGTAGTGAAATAAGCAAATCCCATTAGAAAATCAACAGGAATCATGTAGTTCCTTCATATTCAAGTAGCTTTTATTAGTTTGTGTAGAGATTTCTGCAATTTGGTTGCATGTTAGTATGAAGTAACAAAAACGCACTCAATGCTGAATTAAGCCTGTTTTTGAACTCTGTATTAAAATTAGTGAAATCATTAAATCCGGGCAGAAAATCAACAGGAATCATGTAGTTCCGTCATATTCAAGTTGTTCTGAGTAGTTTGTGCAGAGATTTGTGTAGTTTTTGTAGAGATTTGTGCAGTTTGACTGCACTTCAAGTTGATGTGTCATAAAGGTACTCAACGCTGAATTGAGCCTGTTTTTGAACTTTGTATTAAATGTAGTGAAATCTTTAAATCCCAGCAGAAAATCAACATGAATCATGTAGTTCCTTCATATTCAAGTAGTTCTGAGTAGTTTGTACAGAGATTTGTGTAGATTTCGAAGAGATTTGTTTAGTATGATTCCATGTTAGCATGAAATATCAAAAACGCACTGAACGCTGAATTGAGCCTGTTTTTGAACTCTGTATTAAAAGTATTGAAAACAGCAAATCCCAGCAGAAAATCAACAGGAATCATGTAATTCCTTCATATTCAAGTAGTTCTGAGTAGTTTGTGCAGAGAATTGTATAGTTTTTGAAGATATTTGTGCAGTTTGACTGCACTTCAAGTTTATGTGTCATAAAAGCACTCAACGCTGAATTGAGCCTGTTTTTGAACTCTGTATTAAAAGTAGTGAAATCAGCAAATCCCATTAGAAAATCAGCAAGAATCATGTAGTTCCTTCATATTTAAGTAGCTTTTATTAGTTTGTGCAGAGATTTATGTAGGTTTTGAAGAGATTTGTGCAGTTTGATTTCATTTCAAGTTGATGAATCACAAACGCACTCAATGCTGGATTGAGCCTGTTTTTGAACTCTGTATTAAAAGTAGTAAAATCAGCAAATCCCAGCAGAAAATCAACAAGAATCAGGTACTTCCTTCATATTCAAGTAGTTCTGAGTAGTTTGTGCAGAGATTTGTGCAGTTTGATTTCATTTCAAGTTGATTAGTCATAAACGCACTCAATGCTGAATTGAGCCTGTTTTTGAACTCTGTGTTAAAAGTAGTGAAATAAGCAAATCCCATTAGAAAATCAACAGGAATCATGTAGTTTCTTCATATTCAAGTAGCTTTTATTAGTTTGTGTAGAGATTTCTGCAATTTGGTTGCATGTTAGTATGAAGTAACAAAAACGCACTCAATGCTGAATTAAGCCTGTTTTTGAACTCTGTATTAAATGTAGTGAAATCATTAAATCCGATCAGAAAATCAACATGAATCATGTAGTTCCTTCATATTCAAGTAGTTTTTATTAGTTTCTGTAGAGATTTGTGAAGTTTTTGAAGAGATTTGTGCAGTTTGACTGCACTTCAAGTTGATGTGTCATAAAGGCACTCAACGCTGAATTGAGCCTGTTTTTGAACTTTGTATTAAATGTAGTGAAAACAGCAAATCAGAGCAGAAAATCAACAGGAATCATGTAGTTACTTCATATTCAAGTAGTTTTGAGTAGTTTGTGCAGAGATTTGTGTAGATTTCGAAGAGATTTGTGCAGTGTGATTGTATGTTACCATGAAGTATCAGAAACGCACTCAACGCTGAATTGAGCCTGTTTTTAAACTTTGCATTAAATGTAGTGAAATCATTAAATCCCAGCAGAAAATCAACGGGAATCATGTAGTCCCTTCATATTCAAGTAGTTCTGAGTAGTTTGTGCAGAGATTTGTGCAGTTTTTGAAGAGATTTGTTTAGTTTTATTGCATGTTAGCATGAAGTGTTAAAAACGCACTGAACGCTGAATTGAGCCTGTTTTTGAACTCTGTATTAAAAGTAGTGAAAACAGCAAATCCCAGCAGAAAATCAACAAGAATCAGGTACTTCCTTCATATTCAAGTAGTTCTGAGTAGTTTGTGCAGAGATTTGTGTAGTTTTTGATGAGATTTGTGCAGTTTGATTGCATGTTAGCATGAAGTGTCAAAAACGCACTGAACGCTGAATTGAGCCTGTTTTTGAACTCTGTATTAAAAGTAGTGAAAACAGCAAATCCCAGCAGAAAATCAACAAGAATCAGGTACTTCCTTCATATTCAAGTAGTTCTGAGTAGTTTGTGCAGAGATTTGTGTAGTTTTTGATGAGATTTGTGCAGTTTGATTGCATGTTAGCATGAAGTGTTAAAAACGCACTTTGCTGAATTGAGCCTGTTTTTGAACTCTGTATTATAAGTAGTGAAAACAGCAAATCCCAGCAGAAAATCAACAGGAATCATGTAGTTCCTTCATATTGAAGTAGTTCTGAGTGGTTTGGGCAGAGATTTGTATAGTTTTTGAAGATATTTGTGCAGTTTGACTGCACTTCAAGTTTATGTGTCATAAAGGCACTGAACGCTGAATTGAGCTGTTTTTGAACTCTGTATTAAAAGTAGTGAAAACAGCAAATCCCAGCAGAAAATCAACAGGAATCATGTAGTTCCTTCATGTTGAAGTAGCTTTTATTAGTTTGTGCAGAGATTTGTGCAGTTTTTGAAGAGATTTGTGCAGTTTGACTGCACTTCAAGTTTATGTGTCATAAAGGCACTCAACGCTGAATTGAGCCTGTTTTTGAACTTTGTATTAAATGTTGTGAAAACAGCAAATCAGAGCAGAAAATCAACAGGAATCATGTAGTTACTTCATATTCAAGTAGTTCTGAGTAGTTTGTGCAGAGATTTGTGTAGATTTCGAAGAGATTTGTGCAGTGTGATTGTATGTTAACATGAAGTATCAGAAACGCACTCAACGCTGAATTGAGCCTGTTTTTAAACTTTGCATTAAATGTAGTGAAATCATTAAATCCCAGCAGAAAATCAACGGGAATCATGTAGTCCCTTCATATTCTAGTAGTTCTGAGTAGTTTGTGCAGAGATTTTTGCAGTTTTTGAAGAGATTTGTTTAGTTTGATTGCATGTTAGCATGAAGTGTTAAAAACGCACTGAACGCTGAATTGAGCCTGTTTTTGACCTCTCTATTAAAAGTAGTGAAAACAGCAAATCCCAGCAGAAAATCAACAGGAATCATGTAGTTCCTTCATATTCAAGTTGTTCTGAGTAGTTTGTGCAGAGATTTGTGTAGTTTTTGATGAGATTTGTGCAGTTTGATTGCATGTTAGCATGAAGTATCAAAAACGCACTGAACGCTGAATTGAGCCTGTTTTTGAACTCTGTATTAATAGTGAAAACAGCAAATCCCAGCAGAAAATCAACAGAAATCATGTAGTTCCTTCATATTCAAGTAGTTCTGAGTAGTTTGTGCAGAGATTTGTGCAGTTTGATTTCTTTTCAAGTTTACTACTCATAAACGCACTCAATGCTGAATTGAGCCTGTTTTTGAACTCTGTAGTAAAAGTAGTGAAATAAGCAAATCCCATTAGAAAATCAACAGGAATCATGTAGTTCCTTCATATTCAAGTAGCTTTTATTAGTTTGTGCAGAGATTTGTGCAGTTTTTGAAGAGATTTGTGCAGTTTGACTGCACTTCAAGTTTATGTGTCATAAAGGCACTCAACGCTGAATTGAGCCTGTTTTTAAACTTTGCATTAAATGTAGTGAAATCATTAAATCCGATCAGAAAATCAACATGAATCATGTAGTTCCTTCATATTCAAGTAGTTTTTATTAGTTTCTGTAGAGATTTGTGAAGTTTTTGAAGAGATTTGTGCAGTTTGACTGCACTTCAAGTTGATGTGTCATAAAGGCACTCAACGCTGAATTGAGCCTGTTTTTGAACTTTGTATTAAATGTAGTGAAAACAGCAAATCAGAGCAGAAAATCAACAGGAATCATGTAGTTACTTCATATTCAAGTAGTTCTGAGTAGTTTGTGCAGAGATTTGTGTGGATTTCGAAGAGATTTGTGCAGTGTGATTGTATGTTACCATGAAGTATCAGAAACGCACTCAACGCTGAATTGAGCCTGTTTTTAAACTTTGCATTAAATGTAGTGAAATCATTAAATCCCAGCAGAAAATCAACGGGAATCATGTAGTCCCTTCATATTCAAGTAGTTCTGAGTAGTTTGTGCAGAGATTTGTGCAGTTTTTGAAGAGATTTGTTTAGTTTTATTGCATGTTAGCATGAAGTGTTAAAAACGCACTGAACGCTGAATTGAGCCTGTTTTTGAACTCTCTATTAAAAGTAGTGAAAACAGCAAATCCCAGCAGAAAATCAACAGGAATCATGTAGTTCCTTCATATTCAAGTTGTTCTGAGTAGTTTGTGCAGAGATTTGTGTAGTTTTTGGTGAGATTTGTGCAGTTTGATTGCATGTTAGCATGAAGTATCAAAAACGCACTGAACGCTGAATTGAGCCTGTTTTTGAACTCTGTATTAAATATAAGGAAATCATTAAATCCCAGAAGAAAATCAACAGGAATCATGTAGTTCCTTCATATTCAAGTGGTTCTGAGTAGTTTGGGCAGAGATTTGTGCAGTTTTTGAAGAGATTTGTTTAGTATGATTCCATGTTAGCATGAAGTATCAAAAACGCACTGAACGCTGAATTGAGCCTGTTTTTGAACTCTGTATTAAAAGTAAGGAAATCATTAAATCCCAGAATAAAATCAACAGGAATCATGTAGTTCCGTCATATTCAAGTTGTTCTGAGTAGTTTGTGCAGAGATTTGTGTAGTTTTTGATGAGATTTGTGCAGTTTGATTTCATTTCAAGTTGATGAGTCACAAACGCACCCAATGCTGAATTGAGCCTGTTTTTGAACTTTCTATTAAAAGTAGCGAAATCAGCAAATCCCTGCAGAAAATCAACAAAAATCATGTAGTTCCTTCATATTCAAGTAGTTCTGAGTAGTTTGTGCAGAGATTTGTGCAGTTTGATTTCATTTCAAGTTGGTTAGTCATAAACGCACTCAATGCTGAATTGAGCCTGTTTTTGAACTCTGTATTAAAAGTAGTGAAATCAGCAAATCCCAGCAGAAAACAACAAGAATCAGGTACGTCCTTCATATTCAAGTAGTTCTGAGTAGTTTTTGCAGAGATTTGTGCAGTTTTTGAAGAGATTTGTTTAGTATGATTCCATGTTAGCATGAAGTATCAAAAAAGCACTGAACGCTGAATTGAGCCTATTTTTGAACTCTGTATTAAAAGTAGTGAAAACAGTAAATCCCAGCAGAAAATCAATAGGAATCATGTAGTTCCTTCATATTCAAGTTGTTTTTAGTAGTTTCTGCAGAGATTTGTGTAGTTTTTGAAGAGATTTGTGCAGTTTGACTGCACTTCAAGTTTATGTGTCATAAAGGCACTGAACGCTGAATTGAGCCTGTTTTTGAACTCTGTATTAAAAGTAGTGAAAACAGCAAATCCCATTAGAAAATCAACAGGAATCATGTAGTTCCTTCATATTCAAGTAGCTTTTATTAGTTTGTGCAGAGATTTGTGCAGTTTTTGAAGAGATTTGTGCAGTTTGACTGCACTTCAAGTTTATGTGTCATAAAGGCACTCAACGCTGAATTGAGCCTGTTTTTAAACTTTGCATTAAATGTAGTGAAATCATTAAATCCGATCAGAAAATCAACATGAATCATGTAGTTCCTTCATATTCAAGTAGTTTTTATTAGTTTCTGTAGAGATTTGTGAAGTTTTTGAAGAGATTTGTGCAGTTTGACTGCACTTCAAGTTGATGTGTCATAAAGGCACTCAACGCTGAATTGAGCCTGTTTTTGAACTTTGTATTAAATGTAGTGAAAACAGCAAATCAGAGCAGAAAATCAACAGGAATCATGTAGTTACTTCATATTCAAGTAGTTCTGAGTAGTTTGTGCAGAGATTTGTGTGGATTTCGAAGAGATTTGTGCAGTGTGATTGTATGTTACCATGAAGTATCAGAAACGCACTCAACGCTGAATTGAGCCTGTTTTTAAACTTTGCATTAAATGTAGTGAAATCATTAAATCCCAGCAGAAAATCAACGGGAATCATGTAGTCCCTTCATATTCAAGTAGTTCTGAGTAGTTTGTGCAGAGATTTGTGCAGTTTTTGAAGAGATTTGTTTAGTTTTATTGCATGTTAGCATGAAGTGTTAAAAACGCACTGAACGCTGAATTGAGCCTGTTTTTGAACTCTCTATTAAAAGTAGTGAAAACAGCAAATCCCAGCAGAAAATCAACAGGAATCATGTAGTTCCTTCATATTCAAGTTGTTCTGAGTAGTTTGTGCAGAGATTTGTGTAGTTTTTGGTGAGATTTGTGCAGTTTGATTGCATGTTAGCATGAAGTATCAAAAACGCACTGAACGCTGAATTGAGCCTGTTTTTGAACTCTGTATTAAATATAAGGAAATCATTAAATCCCAGAAGAAAATCAACAGGAATCATGTAGTTCCTTCATATTCAAGTGGTTCTGAGTAGTTTGGGCAGAGATTTGTGCAGTTTTTGAAGAGATTTGTTTAGTATGATTCCATGTTAGCATGAAGTATCAAAAACGCACTGAACGCTGAATTGAGCCTGTTTTTGAACTCTGTATTAAAAGTAAGGAAATCATTAAATCCCAGAATAAAATCAACAGGAATCATGTAGTTCCGTCATATTCAAGTTGTTCTGAGTAGTTTGTGCAGAGATTTGTGTAGTTTTTGATGAGATTTGTGCAGTTTGATTTCATTTCAAGTTGATGAGTCACAAACGCACCCAATGCTGAATTGAGCCTGTTTTTGAACTTTCTATTAAAAGTAGCGAAATCAGCAAATCCCTGCAGAAAATCAACAAAAATCATGTAGTTCCTTCATATTCAAGTAGTTCTGAGTAGTTTGTGCAGAGATTTGTGCAGTTTGATTTCATTTCAAGTTGGTTAGTCATAAACGCACTCAATGCTGAATTGAGCCTGTTTTTGAACTCTGTATTAAAAGTAGTGAAATCAGCAAATCCCAGCAGAAAACAACAAGAATCAGGTACGTCCTTCATATTCAAGTAGTTCTGAGTAGTTTTTGCAGAGATTTGTGCAGTTTTTGAAGAGATTTGTTTAGTATGATTCCATGTTAGCATGAAGTATCAAAAAAGCACTGAACGCTGAATTGAGCCTATTTTTGAACTCTGTATTAAAAGTAGTGAAAACAGTAAATCCCAGCAGAAAATCAATAGGAATCATGTAGTTCCTTCATATTCAAGTTGTTTTTAGTAGTTTCTGCAGAGATTTGTGTAGTTTTTGAAGAGATTTGTGCAGTTTGACTGCACTTCAAGTTTATGTGTCATAAAGGCACTGAACGCTGAATTGAGCCTGTTTTTGAACTCTGTATTAAAAGTAGTAAAAACAGCAAATCCCAGCAGAAAATCAACGAGAATCATGTATTCCCTTCATATTCAAGTAGTTCTGAGTAGTTTGTGCAAAGATTTGTGTAGTTTTTGATGAGATTTGTGCAGTTTGATTGCATGTTAGCATGAAGTATCAAAAACGCACTGAACGCTGAATTGAGCCTGTTTTTGAACTCTGTATTAAAAGTAAGGAAATCATTAAATCCCAGAAGAAAATCAACAGGAATCATGTAGTTCCTTCATATTCAAGTGGTTCTGAGTAGTTTGTGCAGAGATTTGTGTAGTTTTTGATGAGATTTGTGCAGTTTGATTGCATGTTAGCATGAAGTGTCAAAAACGCACTGAACGCTGAATTGAGCCTGTTTTTGAACTCTGTATTAAAAGTAGTGAAAACAGCAAATCCCAGCAGAAAATCAACATGAATCATGTAGTTCCTTCATATTCAAGTAGTTTTTAGTAGTTTCTGCAGAGATTTGTGTAGTTTTTGAAGAGATTTTTGCAGTTTGACTGCACTTCAAGTTTATGTGTCATAATGGCACTGAACGCTGAATTGAGCCTGTTTTTGAACTCTGTATTAAAAGTAGTGAAAACAGCAAATCCCAGCAGAAAATCAACAGGAATCATGTAGTTCCTTCATATTCAAGTTGTTCTGAGTAGTTTGTGCAGAGATTTGTGTAGTTTTTGATGAGATTTGTGCAGTTTGATTGCAGTTAGCATGAAGTATCAAAAACGCACTGAACGCTGAATTGAGCCTGTTTTTGAACTCTGTATTAAAAGTAAGGAAATCATTAAATCCCAGAAGAAAATCAACAGGAATCATGTAGTTCCTTCATATTCAAGTGGTTCTGAGTAGTTTGTGCAGAGATTTGTGTAGTTTTTGATGAGATTTGTGCAGTTTGATTGCATGTTAGCATGAAGTGTCAAAAACGCACTGAACGCTGAATTGAGCCTGTTTTTGAACTCTGTATTAAAAGTAGTGAAAACAGCAAATCCCAGCAGAAAATCAACATGAATCATGTAGTTCCTTCATATTCAAGTAGTTTTTAGTAGTTTGTGCAGAGATTTGTGTAGTTTTTGAAGAGATTTTTGCAGTTTGACTGCACTTCAAGTTTATGTGTCATAATGGCACTGAACGCTGAATTGAGCCTGTTTTTGAACTCTGTATTAAAAGTAGTGAAAACAGCAAATCCCAGCAGAAAATCAACAGGAATCATGTAGTTCCTTCATATTCAAGTTGTTCTGAGTAGTTTGTGCAGAGATTTGTGTAGTTTTTGATGAGATTTGTGCAGTTTGATTTCATTTCAAGTTGATGAGTCATAAATGCACCCAATGCTGAAATGAGCCTGTTTTTGAACTTTCTATTAAAAGTAGCGAAATCAGCAAATCCCAGCAGAGAATGAACAGGAATCATGTAGTTCCTTCATATTCAAGTAGTTTTGAGTAGTTTGTGCAGAGATTTGTGCAGTTTGATTTCATTTCAAGTTGATTAGTCATAAACGCACTCAATGCTGAATTGAGCCTGTTTTTGACCTCTGTGTTAAAAGTAGTGAAATAAGCAAATCCCATTAGAAAATCAACAGGAATCATGTAGTTTCTTCATATTCAAGTAGCTTTTATTAGTTTGTGTAGAGATTTCTGCAACTTGGTTGCATGTTAGTATGAAGTAACAAAAACGCACTCAATGCTGAATTAAGCCTGTTTTTGAACTCTGTATTAAAATTAGTGAAATCATTAAATCCGGGCAGAAAATCAACAGGAATCATGTAGTTCCGTCATATTCAAGTTGTTTTGAGTAGTTTGTGCAGAGATTTGTGTAGGTTTTGTAGAGATTTGTGCAGTTTGACTGCACTTCAAGTTGATGTGTCATAAAGGTACTCAACGCTGAATTGAGCCTGTTTTTGAACTTTGTATTAAATGTAGTGAAATCTTTAAATCCCAGCAGAAAATCAACATGAATCATGTAGTTACTTCATATTCAAGTAGTTCTGAGTAGTTTGTACAGAGATTTGTGTAGATTTCGAAGAGATTTGTTTAGTATGATTCCATGTTAGCATGAAATATCAAAAACGCACTGAACGCTGAATTGAGCCTGTTTTTGAACTCTGTATTAAAAGTATTGAAAACAGCAAATCCCAGCAGAAAATCAACAGGAATCATGTAATTCCTTCATATTCAAGTAGTTCTGAGTAGTTTGTGCAGAGAATTGTATAGTTTTTGAAGATATTTGTGCAGTTTGACTGCACTTCAAGTTTATGTGTCATAAAAGCACTCAACGCTGAATTGAGCCTGTTTTTGAACTCTGTCTTAAAAGTAGTGAAATAAGCAAATCCCATTAGAAAATCAGCAAGAATCATGTAGTTCCTTCATATTTAAGTAGCTTTTATTAGTTTGTGCAGAGATTTATGTAGGTTTTGAAGAGATTTGTGCAGTTTGATTTCATTTCAAGTTGATGAGTCACAAACGCACCCAATACTGAATTGAGCCTGTTTTTGAACTTTCTATTAAAAGTAGCGAAATCAGCAAATCCCTGCAGAAAATCAACAAGAATCATGTAGTTCCTTCATATTCAAGTAGTTCTGAGTAGTTTGTGCAGAGATTTGTGCAGTTTGATTTCATTTCAAGTTGGTTAGTCATAAACGCACTCAATGCTGAATTGAGCCTGTTTTTGAACTCTGTATTAAAAGTAGTGAAATCAGCAAATCCCAGCAGAAAATCAACAAGAATCAGATACTTCCTTCATATTCAAGTAGTTCTGAGTAGTTTGTGCAGAGATTTGTGTAGTTTTTGAAGATATTTTTGCAGTTTGACTGCACTTCAAGTTTATGTGTCATAAAGGCACTCAATGCTGAAGTGAGCCTGTTTTTGAACTTTGTATTAAATGTAGTGAAAATAGCAAATCCCAGCAGAAAATCAACGAGAATCATGTATTCCCTTCATATTCAAGTATTTCTGAGTAGTTTGTGCAGAGATTTGTGTAGTTTTTGATGAGATTTGTGCAGTTTCATTGCAGTTAGCATGAAGTATCAAAAACGCACTGAACGCTGAATTGAGCCTGTTTTTGAACTCTGTATTAAAAGTAGTGAAAACAGCAAATCCCAGCAGAAAATCAACAAGAATCAGGTACTTCCTTCATATTCAAGTAGTTCTGAGTAGTTTGTGCAGAGATTTGTGTAGTTTTTGATGAGATTTGTGCAATTTGATTGCATGTTAGCATGAAGTGTTAAAAACGCACTTTGCTGAATTGAGCCTGTTTTTGAACTCTGTATTATAAGTAGTGAAAACAGCAAATCCCAGCAGAAAATCAACAGGAATTATGTCGTTCCTTCATATTCAAGTAGTTCTGAGTAGTTTGTGCAGAGAATTGTGTAGTTTTTGAAGATATTTTTGCAGTTTGACTGCACTTCAAGTTTATGTGTCATAAAGGCACTCAATGCTGAAGTGAGCCTGTTTTTGAACTTTGTATTAAATGTAGTGAAAATAGCAAATCCCAGCAGAAAATCAACGAGAATCATGTATTCCCTTCATATTCAAGTAGTTCTGAGTAGTTTGTGCAGAGATTTGTGTAGTTTTTGATGAGATTTGTGCAGTTTCATTGCAGTTAGCATGAAGTATCAAAAACGCACTGAACGCTGAATTGAGCCTGTTTTTGAACTCTCTATTAAAAGTAGTGAAAACAGCAAATCCCAGCAGAAAATCAACAGGAATCATGTAGTTCCTTCATATTCAAGTAGTTCTGAGTAGTTTGTGCAGAGATTTGTGTAGTTTTTGATGAGATTTGTGCAGTGTGATTGTATGTTACCATGAAGTATCAGAAACCCACTCAACGCTGGATTGAACATGTTTTTGAACTCTGTATTAAATGTAGTGAAATCATTAAATCCCAGCAGAAAATCAACAGGAATCATGTAGTTCCTTCATATTCAAGTAGTTCTGAGTAGTTTGTGCAGAGATTTGTGCAGTTTTTGAAGAGATTTGTTTAGTATGATTCCATGTTAGCATGAAGTATCAAAAACGCACTGAACGCTGAATTGAGCCTTTTTTTGAACTCTGTATTAAAAGCAGTGAAAACAGCAAATCCCAGCAGAAAATCAACAAGAATCAGGTACTTCCTTCATATTCAAGTAGTTCTGAGTAGTTTGTGCAGAGATTTGTGTAGTTTTTGATGAGATTTGTGCAGTTTGATTTCATTTCAAGTTGGTTAGTCATAAACGCACTCAATGCTGAATTGAGCCTGTTTTTGAACTCTCTATTAAAAGTAGTGAAAACAGCAAATCCCAGCAGAAAATCAACAGGAATCATGTAGTTCCGTCATATTCAAGTTGTTCTGAGTAGTTTGTGCAGAGATTTGTGCAGTTTGATTTGATTTCAAGTTGGTTAGTCATAAACGCACTCAATGCTGAATTGAGCCTGTTTTTGAACTCTGTATTAAAAGTAGTGAAATCAGCAAATCCCAGCAGAAAATCAACAAGAATCAGGTACTTCCTTCATATTCAAGTAGTTCTCAGTAGTTTGTGCAGAGATTTGTGTAGTTTTTGATGAGATTTGTGCAGTTTTACTGGACTTCAAGTTTATTTGTCATAAAGGCACTGAACGCTGAATTGAGCCTGTTTTTGAACTTCTATTAAAAGTAGTGAAAACAGCAAATCCCAGCAGAAAATCAACAGGAATCATGTAGTTCCTTCATATTCAAGTTGTTCTGAGTAGTTTGTGCAGAGATTTGTGTAATTTTTGATGAGATTTGTGCAGTTTGATTGCAGTTAGCATGAAGTATCAAAAACGCACTGAACGCTGAATTGAGCCTGTTTTTGAACTCTGTATTAAATGTAGTGAAATCATTAAATCCCAGAAGAAAATCAACAGGAATCATGTAGTTCCTTCATATTCAAGTAGTTTTAGTAGTTTCTGCAGAGATTTGTGTAGTTTTTGAAGCGATTTGTGCAGTTTGACTGCACTTCAAGTTGATGTGTCATAAAGGCACTCAACGCTGAATTGAGCCTGTTTTTGAACTTTGTATTAAATGTAGTGAAAACAGCAAATCCCAGCAGAAAATCAACAGGAATCATATAGTCCCTTCATATTCAAGTAGTTCTGAGTAGTTTGTGCAGAGATTTGTGTAGATTTCGAAGAGATTTGTGCAGTGTGATTGTATGTTACCATGAAGTATCAGAAACGCACTGAACGCTGAATTGAGCCTGTTTTTGAACTCTGTATTAAAAGTAGTGAAAACAGCAAATCCCAGCAGAAAATCAACAGGAATCATGTAGTTCCTTCATATTCAAGTAGTTTTTAGTAGTTTCTGCAGAGATTTGTGTAGTTTTTGAAGAGATTTGTGCAGTTTGACTGCACTTCAAGTTGATGTGTCATAAAGGCACTCAACGCTGAATTGAGCCTGTTTTTGAACTCTGTATTAAAAGCAGTGAAAACAGCAAATCCCAGCAGAAAATCAACAAGAATCAGGTACTTCCTTCATATTCAAGTAGTTCTGAGTAGTTTGTGCAGAGATTTGTGTAGTTTTTGATGAGATTTGTGCAGTTTGACTGCACTTCAAGTTGGTTAGTCATAAACGCACTCAATGCTGAATTGAGCCTGTTTTTGAACTCTCTATTAAAAGTAGTGAAAACAGCAAATCCCAGCAGAAAATCAACAGTAATCATGTAGTTCCTTCATATTCAAGTTGTTCTGAGTAGTTTGTGCAGAGATTTGTGTAGTTTTTGATGAGATTTGTGCAGTTTGATTGCATGGTAGCATGAAGTATCAAAAACCCACTGAACGCTGAATTGAGCCTGTTTTTGAACTCTGTATTAAAAGTAGTGAAAACAGCAAATCCCAGCAGAAAATCAACAGGAATCATGTAGTTCCGTCATATTCAAGTTGTTCTGAGTAGTTTGTGCAGAGATTTGTGTAGTTTTTGATGAGATTTGTGCAGTTTGATTGCATGTTAGCATGAAGTGTTAAAAACGCACTGAACGCTGAATTGAGCCTGTTTTTGAACTCTGTATTAAAAGTAGTGAAAACAGCAAATCCCAGCAGAAAATCAACAGGAATCATGTAGTTCCTTCATATTCAAGTAGTTCTGAGTAGTTTGTGCAGAGATTTGTGTAGTTTTTGAAGAGATTTGTGCAGTTTGACTGCACTTCAAGTTTATGTGTCATAAAGGCACTGAACGCTGAATTGAGCCTGTTTTTGAACTCTGTATTAAATGTAGTGAAATCATTAAATCCGGGCAGAAAATCAACATGAATCATGTAGTTCCTTCATATTCAAGTGGTTCTGAGTAGTTTTTGCAGAGATTTGTTCAGTTGGACTGCACTTCAAGTTTATGTGTCATAAAGGCACTGAACGCTGAATTGAGCCTGTTTTTGAACTCTGTATTAAATGTAGTGAAATCATTAAATCCCAGAAGAAAATCAACAGGAATCATATAGTCCCTTCATATTCAAGTAGTTCTGAGTAGTTTGTGCAGAGATTTGTGTAGATTTCGAAGAGATTTGTGCAGTGTGATTGTATGTTACCATGAAGTATCAGAAACGCACTCAACGCTGGATTGAACATGTTTTTGAACTCTGTATTAAATGTAGTGAAATCATTAAATCCCAGCAGAAAATCAACAGGAATCATGTAGTTCCTTCATATTCAAGTTGTTCTGAGTAGTTTGTGCAGAGATTTGTGTAGTTTTTGAAGAGATTTGTGCAGTTTGACTGCACTTCAAGTTTATGTGTCATAAAGGCACTGAACGCTGAATTGAGCCTGTTTTTGAACTCTGTATTAAAAGTAGTGAAAACAGCAAATCCCAGCAGAAAATCAACAGGAATCATGTAGTTCCCTCATATTCAAGTTGTTCTGAGTAGTTTGTGCAGAGATTTGTGTAGTTTTTGATGAGATTTGTGCAGTTTGATTGCATGTTAGCATGAAGTGTTAAAAACGCACTGAACGCTGAATTGAGCCTGTTTTTGAACTCTGTATTAAAAGTAGTGAAAACAGCAAATCCCAGCAGAAAATCAACAGGAATCATGTAGTTCTGTCATATTCAAATTGTTCTGAGTAGTTTGTGCAGAGATTTGTGTAGTTTTTGATGAGATTTGTGCAGTTTGATTTCATTTCAAGTTGATGAGTCACAAATGCACCCAATGCTGAATTGAGCCTGTTTTTGAACTTTCTATTAAAAGTAGCGAAATCAGCAAATCCCTGCAGAAAATCAACAAAAATCAGGTACGTCCTTCATATTCAAGTAGTCCTGAGTAGTTTGTGCAGAGATTTGTGCAGTTTTTGAAGAGATTTGTTTAGTATGATTCCATGTTAGCATGAAGTATCAAAAAAGCACTGAACGCTGAATTGAACATGTTTTTGAACTCTGTATTAAATGTAGTGAAAACAGCAAATCCCAGCAGAAAATCAACAGGAATCATGTAGTTCCTTCATATTCAAGTAGTTCTGAGTAGTTTGTGCAGAGATTTGTGTAGTTTTTGATGAGATTTGTGCAGTTTGATTGCATGTTAGCATGAAGTGTTAAAAACGCACTGAACGCTGAATTGAGCCTGTTTTTGAACTCTGTATTAAAAGTAGTGAAAACAGCAAATCCCAGCAGAAAATCAACAGGAATCATGTAGTTCCTTCATATTCAAGTAGTTCTGAGTAGTTTGTGCAGAGATTTGTGTAGTTTTTGAAGAGATTTGTGCAGTTTGACTGCACTTCAAGTTTATGTGTCATAAAGGCACTGAACGCTGAATTGAGCCTGTTTTTGAACTCTGTATTAAATGTAGTGAAATCATTAAATCCGGGCAGAAAATCAACATGAATCATGTAGTTCCTTCATATTCAAGTGGTTCTGAGTAGTTTTTGCAGAGATTTGTTCAGTTGGACTGCACTTCAAGTTTATGTGTCATAAAGGCACTGAACGCTGAATTGAGCCTGTTTTTGAACTCTGTATTAAATGTAGTGAAATCATTAAATCCCAGAAGAAAATCAACAGGAATCATATAGTCCCTTCATATTCAAGTAGTTCTGAGTAGTTTGTGCAGAGATTTGTGTAGATTTCGAAGAGATTTGTGCAGTGTGATTGTATGTTACCATGAAGTATCAGAAACGCACTCAACGCTGGATTGAACATGTTTTTGAACTCTGTATTAAATGTAGTGAAATCATTAAATCCCAGCAGAAAATCAACAGGAATCATGTAGTTCCTTCATATTCAAGTTGTTCTGAGTAGTTTGTGCAGAGATTTGTGTAGTTTTTGATGAGATTTGTGCAGTTTGATTGCAGTTAGCATGAAGTATCAAAAACGCACTGAACGCTAAATTGAGCCTGTTTTTGAACTCTGTATTAAAAGTAGTGAAAACAGCAAATCCCAGCAGAAAATCAACAGGAATCATGTAGTTCCTTCATATTCAAGTAGTTTTTAGTAGTTTCTGCAGAGATTTGTGTACTTTTTGAAGAGATTTGTGCAGTTTGACTGCACTTCAAGTTTATGTGTCATAATGGCACTGAACGCTGAATTGAGCCTGTTTTTGAACTCTGTATTAAAAGTAGTGAAAACAGCAAATCCCAGCAGAAAATCAACAGGAATCATGTAGTTCCTTCATATTCAAGTTGTTCTGAGTAGTTTGTGCAGAGATTTGTGTAGTTTTTGATGAGATTTGTGCAGTTTGATTGCATGTTAGCATGAAGTATCAAAAACGCACTGAACGCTGAATTGAGCCTGTTTTTTAACTTTGTATTAAAAGTAGTGAAAACAGCAAATCCCAGCAGAAAATCAACAGGAATCATGTAGTTCCTTCATATTCAAGTAGTTTTTAGTAGTTTCTGCAGAGATTTGTGTAGTTTTTGAAGAGATTTGTGCAGTTTGACTGCACTTCAAGTTTATGTGTCATAATGGCACTGAACGCTGAATTGAGCCTGTTTTTGAACTCTGTATTAAAAGTAGTGAAAACAGCAAATCCCAGCAGAAAATCAACAGGAATCATGTAGTTCCTGCATATTCAAGTTGTTCTGAGTAGTTTGTGCAGAGATTTGTGTAGTTTTTGATGAGATTTGTGCAGTTTGATTGCATGTTAGCATGAAGTGTTAAAAACGCACTGAACGCTGAATTGAGCCTGTTTTTGAACTCTGTATTAAATGTAGTGAAAACAACAATTCCCAGTAGAAAATCAACGGGAATCATGTAGTCCCTTCATATTCAAGTAGTTCTGAGTAGTTTGTGCAGAGATTTGTGTAGTTTTTGAAGAGATTTGTGCAGTTTGATTGCATGTTAGCATGAAGTGTCAAAAACGCACTGAACGCTGAATTGAGCCTGTTTTTGAACTCTGTATTAAAAGTAGTGAAAACAGCAAATCCCAGCAGAAAATCAACAAGAATCAGGTACTTCCTTCATATTCATTAGTTCTGAGTAGTTTGTGCAGAGATTTGTGTAGTTTTTGAAGAGATTTGTGCAGTTTGACTGCACTTCAAGTTTATGTGTCATAAAGGCACTGAACGCTGAATTGAGCCTGTTTTTGAACTTTGTATTACAAGTATTGAAAACAGCAAATCCCAGCAGAAAATCAACAGGAATCATGTAATTCCTTCATATTCAAGTAGTTCTGAGTAGTTTGTGCAGAGAATTGTATAGTTTTTGAAGATATTTGTGCAGTTTGACTGCACTTCAAGTTTATGTGTCATAAAAGCACTCAACGCTGAATTGAGCCTGTTTTTGAACTCTGTTTTAAAAGTAGTGAAATAAGCAAATCCCATTAGAAAATCAACAGGAATCATGTAGTTCCTTCATATTTAAGTAGCTTTTATTAGTTTGTGCAGAGATTTATGTAGGTTTTGAAGAGATTTGTGCAGTTTGATTTCATTTCAAGTTGTTGAGTCACAAACGCACCCAATACTGAATTGAGCCTGTTTTTGAACTTTCTATTAAAAGTAGCGAAATCAGCAAATCCCTGCAGAAAATCAACAAGAATCATGTAGTTCCTTCATATTCAAGTAGTTCTGAGTAGTTTGTGCAGAGATTTGTGCAGTTTGATTTCATTTCAAGTTGGTTAGTCATAAACGCACTCAATGCTGAATTGAGCCTGTTTTTGACCTCTGTATTAAAAGTAGTGAAATCAGCAAATCCCAGCAGAAAATCAACAAGAATCAGGTACTTCCTTCATATTCAAGTAGTTCTGAGTAGTTTGTGCAGAGATTTGTGTAGTTTTTGAAGATATTTTTGCAGTTTGACTGCACTTCAAGTTTATGTGTCATAAAGGCACTCAATGCTGAAGTGAGCCTGTTTTTGAACTTTGTATTAAATGTAGTGAAAATAGCAAATCCCAGCAGAAAATCAATGAGAATCATGTATTCCCTTCATATTCAAGTAGTTCTGAGTAGTTTGTTCAGAGATTTGTGTAGTTTTTGATGAGATTTGTGCAGTTTCATTGCAGTTAGCATGAAGTATCAAAAACGCACTGAACGCTGAATTGAGCCTGTTTTTGAACTCTGTATCATAAGTAGTGAAAACAGCAAATCCCAGCAGAAAATCAACAGGAATTATGTAGTTCCTTCATATTCAAGTAGTTCTGAGTAGTTTGTGCAGAGAATTGTGTAGTTTTTGAAGATATTTTTGCAGTTTGACTGCACTTCAAGTTTATGTGTTTTAAAGGCACTCAATGCTGAAGTGAGCCTGTTTTTGAACTTTGTATTAAATGTAGTGAAAATAGCAAATCCCAGCAGAAAATCAACGAGAATCATGTATTCCCTTCATATTCAAGTAGTTCTGAGTAGTTTGTGCAGAGATTTGTGTAGTTTTTGATGAGATTTGTGCAGTTTGATTGCATGTTAGCATGAAGTATCAAAAACGTACTGAACACTGAATTGAGCCTGTTTTTGAACTCTGTATTAAAAGTAGTAAAAACAGTAAATCCCAGCAGAAAATCAACAGAAATCATGTAGTTCCTTCATATTCAAGTAGTTCTGAGTAGTTTGTGCAGAGATTTGTGCAGTTTGATTTCTTTTCAAGTTTACTAGTCATAAACGCACTCAATGCTGAATTGAGCCTGTTTTTGAACTCTGTAGTAAAAGTAGTGAAATAAGCAAATCCCAGCAGAAAATCAACAGGAATCATGTAGTTCCTTCATATTCAAGTTGTTCTGAGTAGTTTGTGCAGAGATTTGTGTAGTTTTTGATGAGATTTGTGCAGTTTGATTGCATGTTAGCATGAAGTATCAAAAACGCACTGAATGCTGAATTGAGCCTGTTTTTGAACTTTGTATTAAATGTAGTGAAAACAACAATTCCCAGTAGAAAATCAACGGGAATCATGTAGTCCCTTCATATTCAAGTAGTTCTGAGTAGTTTGTGCAGAGATTTGTGTAGTTTTTGATGAGATTTGTGCAGTTTGATTGCATGTTAGCATGAAGTATCAAAAACGCACTGAACGCTGAATTGAGCCTGTTTTTGAACTCTGTATTAAATGTAGTGAAATCATTAAATCCGGGCAGAAAATCAACATGAATCATGTAGTTCCTTCATATTCAAGTAGTTTTTAGTAGTTTGTGCAGAGATTTGTGCAGTTTGATTTGATTTCAAGTTGGTTAGTCATAAACGCACTCAATGCTGAATTGAGCCTGTTTTTGAACTCTGTATTAAAAGTAGTGAAATCAGCAAATCCCAGCAGAAAATCAACAAGAATCAGGTACTTCCTTCATATTCAAGTAGTTCTCAGTAGTTTGTGCAGAGATTTGTGTAGTTTTTGATGAGATTTGTGCAGTTTTACTGCACTTCAAGTTTATTTGTCATAAAGGCACTGAACGCTGAATTGAGCCTGTTTTTGAACTTCTATTAAAAGTAGTGAAAACAGCAAATCCCAGCAGAAAATCAACAGGAATCATGTAGTTCCTTCATATTCAAGTTGTTCTGAGTAGTTTGTGCAGAGATTTGTGTAATTTTTGATGAGATTTGTGCAGTTTGATTGCAGTTAGCATGAAGTATCAAAAACGCACTGAACGCTGAATTGAGCCTGTTTTTGAACTCTGTATTAAATGTAGTGAAATCATTAAATCCCAGAAGAAAATCAACAGGAATCATGTAGTTCCTTCATATTCAAGTAGTTTTAGTAGTTTCTGCAGAGATTTGTGTAGTTTTTGAAGCGATTTGTGCAGTTTGACTGCACTTCAAGTTGATGTGTCATAAAGGCACTCAACGCTGAATTGAGCCTGTTTTTGAACTTTGTATTAAATGTAGTGAAAACAGCAAATCCCAGCAGAAAATCAACAGGAATCATATAGTCCCTTCATATTCAAGTAGTTCTGAGTAGTTTGTGCAGAGATTTGTGTAGATTTCGAAGAGATTTGTGCAGTGTGATTGTATGTTACCATGAAGTATCAGAAACGCACTGAACGCTGAATTGAGCCTGTTTTTGAACTCTGTATTAAAAGTAGTGAAAACAGCAAATCCCAGCAGAAAATCAACAGGAATCATGTAGTTCCTTCATATTCAAGTAGTTTTTAGTAGTTTCTGCAGAGATTTGTGTAGTTTTTGATGAGATTTGTGCAGTTTGATTGCATGTTAGCATGAAGTATCAAAAACGCATTGAACGCTGAATTGAGCCTGTTTTTGAACTCTGTATTAAATGTAAGGAAATCATTAAATCCCAGCAGAAAATCAATAGGAATCATGTAGTTCCTTCATATTCAAGTAGTTCTGAGTAGTTTGTGCAGAGATTTGTGCAGTTTGATTTCATTTCAAGTTGGTTAGTCATAAACGCACTCAATGCTGAATTGAGCCTGTTTTTGAACTCTGTATTAAAAGTAGTGAAATCAGCAAATCCCAGCAGAAAACAACAAGAATCAGGTACGTCCTTCATATTCAAGTAGTCCTGAGTAGTTTGTGCAGAGATTTGTGCAGTTTTTGAAGAGATTTGTTTAGTATGATTCCATGTTAGCATGAAGTATCAAAAACGCACTGAACGCTGAATTGAGCCTGTTTTTGAACTCTGTATTAAATGTAGTGAAATCATTAAATCCGGGCAGAAAATCAACATGAATCATGTAGTTCCTTCATATTCAAGTAGTTTTTAGTAGTTTGTGCAGAGATTTGTGCAGTTTGATTTCATTTCAAGTTGGTTAGTCATAAACGCACTCAATGCTGAATTGAGCCTGTTTTTGAACTCTGTATTAAAAGTAGTGAAATCAGCAAATCCCAGCAGAAAATCAACAAGAATCAGGTACTTCCTTCATATTCAAGTAGTTCTCAGTAGTTTGTGCAGAGATTTGTGTAGTTTTTGATGAGATTTGTGCAGTTTGATTGCATGTTAGCATGAAGTGTTAAAAACGCACTGAACGCTGAATTGAGCCTGTTTTTGAACTCTGCATTAAAAGTAGTGAAAACAGCAAATCCCAGCAGAAAATCAACAGGAATCATGTAGTTCCTTCATATTCAAGTAGTTTTTAGTAGTTTCTGCAGAGATTTGTGTAGTTTTTGAAGAGATTTGTGCAGTTTTACTGCACTTCAAGTTTATTTGTCATAAAGGCACTGAACGCTGAATTGAGCCTGTTTTTGAACTTCTATTAAAAGTAGTGAAAACAGCAAATCCCAGCAGAAAATCAACAGGAATCATGTAGTTCCTTCATATTCAAGTTGTTCTGAGTAGTTTGTGCAGAGATTTGTGTAATTTTTGATGAGATTTGTGCAGTTTGATTGCAGTTAGCATGAAGTATCAAAAACGCACTGAACGCTGAATTGAGCCTGTTTTTGAACTCTGTATTAAATGTAGTGAAATCATTAAATCCCAGAAGAAAATCAACAGGAATCATGTAGTTCCTTCATATTCAAGTAGTTTTAGTAGTTTCTGCAGAGATTTGTGTAGTTTTTGAAGCGATTTGTGCAGTTTGACTGCACTTCAAGTTGATGTGTCATAAAGGCACTCAACGCTGAATTGAGCCTGTTTTTGAACTTTGTATTAAATGTAGTGAAAACAGCAAATCCCAGCAGAAAATCAACAGGAATCATATAGTCCCTTCATATTCAAGTAGTTCTGAGTAGTTTGTGCAGAGATTTGTGTAGATTTCGAAGAGATTTGTGCAGTGTGATTGTATGTTACCATGAAGTATCAGAAACGCACTGAACGCTGAATTGAGCCTGTTTTTGAACTCTGTATTAAAAGTAGTGAAAACAGCAAATCCCAGCAGAAAATCAACAGGAATCATGTAGTTCCTTCATATTCAAGTTGTTCTGAGTAGTTTGTGCAGAGATTTGTGTAGTTTTTGATGAGATTTGTGCAGTTTGATTGCATGTTAGCATGAAGTATCAAAAACGCATTGAACGCTGAATTGAGCCTGTTTTTGAACTCTGTATTAAATGTAAGGAAATCATTAAATCCCAGCAGAAAATCAATAGGAATCATGTAGTTCCTTCATATTCAAGTAGTTCTGAGTAGTTTGTGCAGAGATTTGTGCAGTTTGATTTCATTTCAAGTTGGTTAGTCATAAACGCACTCAATGCTGAATTGAGCCTGTTTTTGAACTCTGTATTAAAAGTAGTGAAATCAGCAAATCCCAGCAGAAAACAACAAGAATCAGGTACGTCCTTCATATTCAAGTAGTCCTGAGTAGTTTGTGCAGAGATTTGTGCAGTTTTTGAAGAGATTTGTTTAGTATGATTCCATGTTACCATGAAGTATCAAAAAAGCACTGAACGCTGAATTGAACATGTTTTTGAACTCTGTATTAAATGTAGTGAAAACAGCAAATCCCAGCAGAAAATCAACAGGAATCATGTAGTTCCTTCATATTCAAGTAGTTCTGAGTAGTTTGTGCAGAGATTTGTGTAGTTTTTGATGAGATTTGTTTAGTGTGATTCCATGTTAGCATGAAGTGTTAAAAACGAACTGAACGCTGAATTGAGCCTGTTTTTGAACTCTGTATTAAATGTAGTGAAATCATTAAATCCGGGCAGAAAATCAACATGAATCATGTAGTTCCTTCATATTCAAGTAGTTTTTAGTAGTTTCTGCAGAGATTTGTGTAGTTTTTGAAGAGATTTGTGCAGTTTGACTGCACTTCAAGTTTATGTGTCATAAAGGCACTGAACGCTGAATTGAGCCTGTTTTTGAACTCTCTATTAAAAGTAGTAAAAACAGCAAATCCCAGCAGAAAATCAACGAGAATCATGTATTCCCTTCATATTCAAGTAGTTCTGAGTAGTTTGTGCAGAGATTTGTGTAGTTTTTGAAGAGATTTGTGCAGTTTGACTGCACTTCAAGTTTATGTGTCATAATGGCACTGAACGCTGAATTGAGCCTGTTTTTGAACTCTGTATTAAAAGTAGTGAAAACAGCAAATCCCAGCAGAAAATCAACAGGAATCATGTAGTTCCTTCATATTCAAGTGGTTCTGAGTAGTTTTTGCAGAGATTTGTTCAGTTTGACTGCACTTCAAGTTTATGTGTCATAATGGCACTGAACGCTGAATTGAGCCTGTTTTTGAACTCTGTATTAAAAGTAGTGAAAACAGCAAATCCCAGCAGAAAATCAACAGGAATCATGTAGTTCCTTCATATTCAAGTTGTTCTGAGTAGTTTGTGCAGAGATTTGTGTAGTTTTTGATGAGATTTGTGCAGTTTGATTGCAGTTAGCATGAAGTATCAAAAACGCACTGAACGCTGAATTGAGCCTGTTTTTGAACTCTCTATTAAAAGTAGTGAAAACAGCAAATCCCAGCAGAAAATCAACAGGAATCATGTAGTTCCTTCATATTCAAGTTGTTCTGAGTAGTTTGTGCAGAGATTTGTGTAGTTTTTGATGAGATTTGTGCAGTTTGATTGCATGTTAGCATGAAGTGTTAAAAACGCACTGAACGCTGAATTGAGCCTGTTTTTGAACTCTGTATTAAAAGTAGTGAAAACAGCAAATCCCAGCAGAAAATCAACAGGAATCATGTAGTTCCTTCATATTCAAGTAGTTTTTAGTAGTTTCTGCAGAGATTTGTGTAGTTTTTGAAGAGATTTGTGCAGTTTTACTGCACTTCAAGTTTATGTGTCATAAAGGCACTGAACGCTGAATTGAGCCTGTTTTTGAACTCTCTATTAAAAGTAGTGAAAACAGCAAATCCCAGCAGAAAATCAACAGGAATCATGTAGTTCCTTCATATTCAAGTTGTTCTGAGTAGTTTGTGCAGAGATTTGTGTAGTTTTTGATGAGATTTGTGCAGTTTGATTGCAGTTAGCATGAAGTATCAAAAACGCACTGAACGCTGAATTGAGCCTGTTTTTGAACTCTGTATTAAATGTAGTGAAATCGTTAAGTCCCAGCAGAAAATCAACGAGAATCATGTATTCCCTTCATATTCAAGTAGTTCTGAGTAGTTTGTGCAGAGATTTGTGTAGTTTTTGATGAGATTTGTGCAGTTTGATTGCATGTTAGCATGAAGTGTCAAAAACGCACTGAACGCTGAATTGAGCCTGTTTTTGAACTCTGTATTAAAAGTAGTGAAAACAGCAAATCCCAGCAGAAAATCAACAAGAATCAGGTACTTCATTCATATTCAAGTAGTTCTGAGTAGTTTGTGCAGAGAATTGTGTAGTTTTTGAAGATATTTGTGCAGTTTGACTGCACTTCAAGTCTATGTGTCATAAAGGCACTGAACGCTGAATTGAGCCTGTTTTTGAACTCTGTATTAAATGTAGTGAAATCATTAAATCCCAGCAGAAAATCAACAGGAATCATGTAGTTCCTTCATATTCAAGTTGTTCTGAGTAGTTTGTGCAGAGATTTGTGTAGTTTTGATGAGATTTGTGCAGTTTGATTGCAGCTAGCATGAATTATCAAAAACGCACTGAACGCTGAATTGAGCCTGTTTTTGAACTCTGTATTAAATGTAGTGAAATCATTAAATCCCAGCAGAAAATCAACGAGAATCATGTATTCCCTTCATATTCAAGTAGTTCTGAGTAGTTTGTGCAGAGATTTGTGTAGTTTTTGATGAGATTTGTGCAGTTTGATTGCAGTTAGCATGAAGTATCAAAAACGCACTGAACGCTGAATTGAGCCTGTTTTTGAACTCTCTATTAAAAGTAGTGAAAACAGCAAATCCCAGCAGAAAATCAAGAAGAATCAGGTACTTCCTTCATATTCAAGTAGTTCTGAGTAGTTTGTGCAGAGATTTGTGTAGTTTTTGATGAGATTTGTGCAGTTTGATTTCATTTCAAGTTGATGAGTCACAAACGCACCCAATGCTGAATTGAGCCTGTTTTTGAACTTTCTATTAAAATTAGCGAAATCAGCAAATCCCTGCGAAAAATCAACAAGCATCATGTAGTTCCTTCATATTCAAGTAGTTCTGAGTAGTTTGTGCAGAGATTTGTGCAGTTTTTGATGAGATTTGTGCAGTTTGATTGCATGTTAGCATGAAGTGTTAAAAACGCACTGAACGCTGAATTGAGCCTATGTTTGAACTCTGTATTGAATGTAAGGAAATCATTAAATCCCAGAAGAAAATCAACAGGAATCATGTAGTTCCTTCATATTCAAGTGGTTCTGAGTAGTTTGTGCAGAGATTTGTGCAGTTTTTGAAGAGATTTGTTTAGTATGATTCCATGTTAGCATGAAGTATCAAAAACGTACTGAACACTGAATTGAGCCTGTTTTTGAACTCTGTATTAAAAGTAGTGAAAACAGCAAATCCCAGCAGAAAATCAACAAGAATCAGGTACTTCATTCATATTCAAGTAGTTCTGAGTAGTTTGTGCAGAGAATTGTGTAGTTTTTGAAGATATTTGTGCAGTTTGACTGCACTTCAAGTCTATGTGTCATAAAGGCACTGAACGCTGAATTGAGCCTGTTTTTGAACTCTCTATTAAATGTAGTGAAATCATTAAATCCCAGCAGAAAATCAACAGGAATCATGTAGTTCCTTCATATTCAAGTTGTTCTGAGTTGTTTGTGCAGAGATTTGTGTAGTTTTGATGAGATTTGTGCAGTTTGATTGCAGCTAGCATGAATTATCAAAAACGCACTGAACGCTGAATTGAGCCTGTTTTTGAACTCTGTATTAAATGTAGTGAAATCATTAAATCCCAGCAGAAAATCAACGAGAATCATGTATTCCCTTCATATTCAAGTAGTTCTGAGTAGTTTGTGCAGAGATTTGTGTAGTTTTTGATGAGATTTGTGCAGTTTGATTGCAGTTAGCATGAAGTATCAAAAACGCACTGAACGCTGAATTGAGCCTGTTTTTGAACTCTCTATTAAAAGTAGTGAAAACAGCAAATCCCAGCAGAAAATCAAGAAGAATCAGGTACTTCCTTCATATTCAAGTAGTTCTGAGTAGTTTGTGCAGAGATTTGTGTAGTTTTTGATGAGATTTGTGCAGTTTGATTTCATTTCAAGTTGATGAGTCACAAACGCACCCAATGCTGAATTGAGCCTGTTTTTGAACTTTCTATTAAAATTAGCGAAATCAGCAAATCCCTGCGAAAAATCAACAAGCATCATGTAGTTCCTTCATATTCAAGTAGTTCTGAGTAGTTTGTGCAGAGATTTGTGCAGTTTTTGATGAGATTTGTGCAGTTTGATTGCATGTTAGCATGAAGTGTTAAAAACGCACTGAACGCTGAATTGAGCCTATGTTTGAACTCTGTATTGAATGTAAGGAAATCATTAAATCCCAGAAGAAAATCAACAGGAATCATGTAGTTCCTTCATATTCAAGTGGTTCTGAGTAGTTTGTGCAGAGATTTGTGCAGTTTTTGAAGAGATTTGTTTAGTATGATTCCATGTTAGCATGAAGTATCAAAAACGTACTGAACACTGAATTGAGCCTGTTTTTGAACTCTGTATTAAAAGTAGTAAAAACAGCAAATCCCAGCAGAAAATCAACGAGAATCATGTATTCCCTTCATATTCAAGTAGTTCTGAGTAGTTTGTGCAGAGATTTGTGCAGTTTTTGAAGAGATTTGTTTAGTATGATTCCATGTTAGCATGAAGTATCAAAAACGCACTGAACGCTGAATTGAGCCTGTTTTTGAACTCTGTATTAAAAGTAAGGAAATCATTAAATTCCAGAAGAAAATCAACAGGAATCATGTAGTTCCTTCATATTCAAGTGGTTCTGAGTAGTTTGTGCAGAGATTTGTGTAGTTTTTGATGAGATTTGTGCAGTTTGATTGCATGTTAGCATGAAGTGTCAAAAACGCACTGAACGCTGAATTGAGCCTGTTTTTGAACTCTGTATTAAAAGTAGTGAAAACAGCAAATCCCAGCAGAAAATCAACAGGAATCATGTAGTTCCTTCATATTCAAGTAGTTCTGAGTAGTTTGTGCAGAGATTTGTGTAGTTTTTGATGAGATTTGTGCAGTTTGATTTCATTTCAAGTTGATGAGTCACAAATGCACCCAATGCTGAATTGAGCCTGTTTTTGAACTTTCTATTAAAAGTAGCGAAATCAGCAAATCCCTGCAGAAAATCAACAAAAATCATGTAGTTCCTTCATATTCAAGTAGTTCTGAGTAGTTTGTGCAGAGATTTGTGCAGTTTGATTTCATTTCAAGTTGGTTAGTCATAAACGCACTCAATGCTGAATTGAGCCTGTTTTTGAACTCTGTATTAAAAGTAGTGAAATCAGCAAATCCCAGCAGAAAACAACAAGAATCAGGTACGTCCTTCATATTCAAGTAGTCCTGAGTAGTTTGTGCAGAGATTTGTGCAGTTTTTGAAGAGATTTGTTTAGTATGATTCCATGTTAGCATGAAGTATCAAAAAAGCACTGAACGCTGAATTGAACATGTTTTTGAACTCTGTATTAAATGTAGTGAAAACAGCAAATCCCAGCAGAAAATCAACAGGAATCATGTAGTTCCTTCATATTCAAGTAGTTCTGAGTAGTTTGTGCAGAGATTTGTGTAGTTTTTGATGAGATTTGTGCAGTTTGATTGCATGTTAGCATGAAGTGTTAAAAACGCACTGAACGCTGAATTGAGCCTGTTTTTGACCTCTCTATTAAAAGTAGTGAAAACAGAAAATCCCAGCAGAAAATCAAGAAGAATCAGGTACTTCCTTCATATTCAAGTAGTTCTGAGTAGTTTGTGCAGAGATTTGTGTAGTTTTTGATGAGATTTGTTCAGTTTGATTTCATTTCAAGTTGATGAGTCACAAACGCACCCAATGCTGAATTGAGCCTGTTTTTGAACTTTCTATTAAAATTAGCGAAATCAGCAAATCCCTGCGAAAAATCAACAAGCATCATGTAGTTCCTTCATATTCAAGTAGTTCTGAGTAGTTTGTGCAGAGATTTGTGCAGTTTTTGATGAGATTTGTGCAGTTTGATTGCATGTTAGCATGAAGTGTTAAAAACGCACTGAACGCTGAATTGAGCCTATGTTTGAACTCTGTATTGAATGTAAGGAAATCATTAAATCCCAGAAGAAAATCAACAGGAATCATGTAGTTCCTTCATATTCAAGTGGTTCTGAGTAGTTTGTGCAGAGATTTGTGCAGTTTTTGAAGAGATTTGTTTAGTATGATTCCATGTTAGCATGAAGTATCAAAAACGTACTGAACACTGAATTGAGCCTGTTTTTGAACTCTGTATTAAAAGTAGTAAAAACAGCAAATCCCAGCAGAAAATCAACAGGAATCATGTAGTTCCGTCATATTCAAATTGTTCTGAGTAGTTTGTGCAGAGATTTGTGTAGTTTTTGATGAGATTTGTGCAGTTTGATTTCATTTCAAGTTGATGAGTCACAAATGCACCCAATGCTGAATTGAGCCTGTTTTTGAACTTTCTATTAAAAGTAGCGAAATCAGCAAATCCCTGCAGAAAATCAACAAAAATCATGTAGTTCCTTCATATTCAAGTAGTTCTGAGTAGTTTGTGCAGAGATTTGTGCAGTTTGATTTCATTTCAAGTTGGTTAGTCATAAACGCACTCAATGCTGAATTGAGCCTGTTTTTGAACTCTGTATTAAAAGTAGTGAAATCAGCAAATCCCAGCAGAAAACAACAAGAATCAGGTACGTCCTTCATATTCAAGTAGTCCTGAGTAGTTTGTGCAGAGATTTGTGCAGTTTTTGAAGAGATTTGTTTAGTATGATTCCATGTTAGCATGAAGTATCAAAAAAGCACTGAACGCTGAATTGAACATGTTTTTGAACTCTGTATTAAATGTAGTGAAAACAGCAAATCCCAGCAGAAAATCAACAGGAATCATGTAGTTCCTTCATATTCAAGTAGTTCTGAGTAGTTTGTGCAGAGATTTGTGTAGTTTTTGATGAGATTTGTGCAGTTTGATTGCATGTTAGCATGAAGTGTTAAAAACGCACTGAACGCTGAATTGAGCCTGTTTTTGACCTCTCTATTAAAAGTAGTGAAAACAGAAAATCCCAGCAGAAAATCAACGAGAATCATGTATTCCCTTCATATTCAAGTAGTTCTGAGTAGTTTGTGCAGAGATTTGTGTAGTTTTTGAAGAGATTTGTGCAGTTTGACTGCACTTCAAGTTTATGTGTCATAATGGCACTGAACGCTGAATTGAGCCTGTTTTTGAACTCTGTATTAAAAGTAGTGAAAACAGCAAATCCCAGCAGAAAATCAACAGGAATCATGTAGTTCCTTCATATTCAAGTGGTTCTGAGTAGTTTTTGCAGAGATTTGTTCAGTTTGACTGCACTTCAAGTTTATGTGTCATAATGGCACTGAACGCTGAATTGAGCCTGTTTTTGAACTCTGTATTAAAAGTAGTGAAAACAGCAAATCCCAGCAGAAAATCAACAGGAATCATGTAGTTCCTTCATATTCAAGTTGTTCTGAGTAGTTTGTGCAGAGATTTGTGTAGTTTTTGATGAGATTTGTGCAGTTTGATTGCAGTTAGCATGAAGTATCAAAAACGGACTGAACGCTGAATTGAGCCTGTTTTTGAACTCTCTATTAAAAGTAGTGAAAACAGCAAATCCCAGCAGAAAATCAACAGGAATCATGTAGTTCCTTCATATTCAAGTTGTTCTGAGTAGTTTGTGCAGAGATTTGTGTAGTTTTTGATGAGATTTGTGCAGTTTGATTTCATTTCAAGTTGATGAGTCACAAACGCACCCAATGCTGAATTGAGCCTGTTTTTGAACTTTCTATTAAAATTAGCGAAATCAGCAAATCCCTGCGAAAAATCAACAAGCATCATGTAGTTCCTTCATATTCAAGTAGTTCTGAGTAGTTTGTGCAGAGATTTGTGCAGTTTTTGATGAGATTTGTGCAGTTTGATTGCATGTTAGCATGAAGTGTTAAAAACGCACTGAACGCTGAATTGAGCCTATGTTTGAACTCTGTATTGAATGTAAGGAAATCATTAAATCCCAGAAGAAAATCAACAGGAATCATGTAGTTCCTTCATATTCAAGTGGTTCTGAGTAGTTTGTGCAGAGATTTGTGCAGTTTTTGAAGAGATTTGTTTAGTATGATTCCATGTTAGCATGAAGTATCAAAAACGTACTGAACACTGAATTGAGCCTGTTTTTGAACTCTGTATTAAAAGTAGTAAAAACAGCAAATCCCAGCAGAAAATCAACGAGAATCATGTATTCCCTTCATATTCAAGTAGTTCTGAGTAGTTTGTGCAGAGATTTGTGCAGTTTTTGAAGAGATTTGTTTAGTATGATTCCATGTTAGCATGAAGTATCAAAAACGCACTGAACGCTGAATTGAGCCTGTTTTTGAACTCTGTATTAAAAGTAAGGAAATCATTAAATTCCAGAAGAAAATCAACAGGAATCATGTAGTTCCTTCATATTCAAGTGGTTCTGAGTAGTTTGTGCAGAGATTTGTGTAGTTTTTGATGAGATTTGTGCAGTTTGATTGCATGTTAGCATGAAGTGTCAAAAACGCACTGAACGCTGAATTGAGCCTGTTTTTGAACTCTGTATTAAAAGTAGTGAAAACAGCAAATCCCAGCAGAAAATCAACAGGAATCATGTAGTTCCGTCATATTCAAATTGTTCTGAGTAGTTTGTGCAGAGATTTGTGTAGTTTTTGATGAGATTTGTGCAGTTTGATTTCATTTCAAGTTGATGAGTCACAAATGCACCCAATGCTGAATTGAGCCTGTTTTTGAACTTTCTATTAAAAGTAGCGAAATCAGCAAATCCCTGCAGAAAATCAACAAAAATCATGTAGTTCCTTCATATTCAAGTAGTTCTGAGTAGTTTGTGCAGAGATTTGTGCAGTTTGATTTCATTTCAAGTTGGTTAGTCATAAACGCACTCAATGCTGAATTGAGCCTGTTTTTGAACTTTCTATTAAAAGTAGTGAAATCAGCAAATCCCAGCAGAAAACAACAAGAATCAGGTACGTCCTTCATATTCAAGTAGTCCTGAGTAGTTTGTGCAGAGATTTGTGCAGTTTTTGAAGAGATTTGTTTAGTATGATTCCATGTTAGCATGAAGTATCAAAAAAGCACTGAACGCTGAATTGAACATGTTTTTGAACTCTGTATTAAATGTAGTGAAAACAGCAAATCCCAGCAGAAAATCAACGAGAATCATGTATTCCCTTCATATTCAAGTAGTTCTGAGTAGTTTGTGCAGAGATTTGTGTAGTTTTTGATGAGATTTGTGCAGTTTGATTGCATGTTAGCATGAAGTGTCAAAAACGCACTGAACGCTGAATTGAGCCTGTTTTTGAACTCTGTATTAAAAGTAGTGAAAACAGCAAATCCCAGCAGAAAATCAACAAGAATCAGGTACTTCATTCATATTCAAGTAGTTCTGAGTAGTTTGTGCAGAGAATTGTGTAGTTTTTGAAGATATTTGTGCAGTTTGACTGCACTTCAAGTTTATGTGTCATAAAGGCACTGAACGCTGAATTGAGCCTGTTTTTGAACTCTGTATTAAAAGTAGTGAAAACAGCAAATCCCAGCAGAAAATCAACAAGAATCAGGTACTTCCTTCATATTCAAGTAGTTCTGAGTAGTTTGTGCAGAGATTTGTGTAGTTTTTGATGAGATTTGTGCAGTTTGATTGCATGTTAGCATGAAGTGTTAAAAACGCACTGAACGCTGAATTGAGCCTGTTTTTGAACTCTCTATTAAAAGTAGTGAAAACAGCAAATCCCAGCAGAAAATCAACAGAAATCATGTAGTTCCTTCATATTCAAGTTGTTCTGAGTAGTTTGTGCAGAGATTTGTGTAGTTTTTGATGAGATTTGTGCAGTTTGATTGCATGTTAGCATGAAGTGTTAAAAACGCACTGAACGCTGAATTGAGCCTGTTTTCGAACTCTGTATTAAAAGTAGTGAAAACAGCAAATCCCAGCAGAAAATCAACAAGAATCAGGTACTTCCTTCATATTCAAGTAATTCTGAGTAGTTTGTGCAGAGATTTGTGTAGTTTTTGATGAGATTTGTGCAGTTTGATTTCATTTCAAGTTGATGAGTCACAAACGCACCCAATGCTGAATTGAGCCTGTTTTTGAACTTTCTATTAAAAGTAGCGAAATCAGCAAATCCCTGCAGAAAATCAACAAGAATCATGTAGTTCCTTCATATTCAAGTAGTTCTGAGTAGTTTGTGCAGAGATTTGTGCAGTTTGATTTCATTTCAAGTTGGTTAGTCATAAACGCACTCAATGCTGAATTGAGCCTGTTTTTGAACTCTGTATTAAAAGTAGTGAAATCAGCAAATCCCAGCAGAAAACAACAAGAATCAGGTACGTCCTTCATATTCAAGTAGTTCTGAGTAGTTTGTGCAGAGATTTGTGCAGTTTTTGAAGAGATTTGTTTAGTATGATTCCATGTTAGCATGAAGTATCAAAAAAGCACTGAACGCTGAATTGAGCCTATTTTTGAACTCTGTATTAAAAGTAGTGAAAACAGTAAATCCCAGCAGAAAATCAATAGGAATCATGTAGTTCCTTCATATTCAAGTTGTTCTGAGTAGTTTGTGCAGAGATTTGTGTAGTTTTTGAAGAGATTTGTGCAGTTTGACTGCACTTCAAGTTTATGTGTCATGAAGGCACTGAACGCTGAATTGAGTCTGTTTTTGAACTCTGTATTAAAAGTAGTGAAAACAGCAAATCCCAGCAGAAAATCAACAGGAATCATGTAGTTCCTTCATATTCAAGTTGTTCTGAGTAGTTTGTGCAGAGATTTGTGTAGTTTTTGAAGAGATTTGTGCAGATTTACTGCACTTCAAGTTTATGTGTCATAAAGGCACTCAACGCTGAATTGAGCCTGTTTTTCAACTCTGTATTAAATGTAGTGAAATCATTAAATCCGGGCAGAAAATCAACATGAATCATGTAGTTCCTTCATATTCAAGTAGTTTTTAGTAGTTTCTGCAGAGATTTGTGTAGTTTTTGAAGAGATTTGTGCAGTTTGACTGCACTTCAAGTTTATGTGTCATAAAGGCACTGAACGCTGAATTGAGCCTGTTTTTGAACTCTGTATTAAAAGTAGTGAAAACAGCAAATCCCAGCAGAAAATCAACAAGAATCAGGTACTTCCTTCATATTCAAGTAATTCTGAGTAGTTTGTGCAGAGATTTGTGTAGTTTTTGATGAGATTTGTGCAGTTTGATTTCATTTCAAGTTGATGAGTCACAAACGCACCCAATGCTGAATTGAGCCTGTTTTTGAACTTTCTATTAAAAGTAGCGAAATCAGCAAATCCCTGCAGAAAATCAACAAGAATCATGTAGTTCCTTCATATTCAAGTAGTTCTGAGTAGTTTGTGCAGAGATTTGTGCAGTTTGATTTCATTTCAAGTTGGTTAGTCATAAACGCACTCAATGCTGAATTGAGCCTGTTTTTGAACTCTGTATTAAAAGTAGTGAAATCAGCAAATCCCAGCAGAAAACAACAAGAATCAGGTACGTCCTTCATATTCAAGTAGTTCTGAGTAGTTTGTGCAGAGATTTGTGCAGTTTTTGAAGAGATTTATTTAGTATGATTCCATGTTAGCATGAAGTATCAAAAAAGCACTGAACGCTGAATTGAGCCTATTTTTGAACTCTGTATTAAAAGTAGTGAAAACAGTAAATCCCAGCAGAAAATCAATAGGAATCATGTAGTTCCTTCATATTCAAGTTGTTCTGAGTAGTTTGTGCAGAGATTTGTGTAGTTTTTGAAGAGATTTGTGCAGTTTGACTGCACTTCAAGTTTATGTGTCATGAAGGCACTGAACGCTGAATTGAGTCTGTTTTTGAACTCTGTATTAAAAGTAGTGAAAACAGCAAATCCCAGCAGAAAATCAACAGGAATCATGTAGTTCCTTCATATTCAAGTTGTTCTGAGTAGTTTGTGCAGAGATTTGTGTAGTTTTTGAAGAGATTTGTGCAGTTTGACTGCACTTCAAGTTTATGTGTCATAAAGGCACTCAACGCTGAATTGAGCCTGTTTTTCAACTCTGTATTAAATGTAGTGAAATCATTAAATCCCAGCAGAAAATCAACAAGAATCAGGTACTTCCTTCATATTCAAGTAGTTCTGAGTAGTTTGTGTAGTTTTTGATGAGATTTGTGCAGTTTGATTGCATGTTAGCATGAAGTGTTAAAAACGCACTGAACGCTGAATTGAGCCTGTTTTTGAACTCTCTATTAAAAGTAGTGAAAACAGCAAATCCCAGCAGAAAATCAACAGAAATCATGTAGTTCCTTCATATTCAAGTTGTTCTGAGTAGTTTGTGCAGAGATTTGTGTAGTTTTTGATGAGATTTGTGCAGTTTGATTGCATGTTAGCATGAAGTGTTAAAAACGCACTGAACGCTGAATTGAGCCTGTTTTTGAACTCTGTATTAAAAGTAGTGAAAACAGCAAATCCCAGCAGAAAATCAACAAGAATCAGGTACTTCCTTCATATTCAAGTAGTTCTGAGTAGTTTGTGCAGAGATTTGTGTAGTTTTTGATGAGATTTGTGCAGTTTGATTGTAGTTAGCATGAAGCATCAAAAACGCACTGAACGCTGAATTGAGCCTGATTTTTGAACTCTGTATTAAAAGTAGTGAAAACAGCAAATCCCAGCAGAAAATCAACAGGTATCATGTAGTTCCTTCATATTGAAGTAGTTCTGAGTATTTGGGCAGAGATTTGTGCAGTTTTTGAAGAGATTTGTTTAGTATGATTCCATGTTAGCATGAAGTATCAAAAAAGCACTGAACGCTGAATTGAGCCTGTTTTTGAACTCTGTATTAAAAGTACTGAAAACAGTAAATCCCAGCAGAAAATCACAATAGGAATCATGTAGTTCCTTCATATTCAAGTTGTTCTGAGTAGTTTGTGCAGAGATTTGTGTAGTTTTTGATGAGATTTGTGCATTTTGATTTCATTTCAAGTTGATGAGTCACAAACGCACCCAATGCTGAATTGAGTCTGTTTTTGAACTCTGTATTAAAAGTAGTGAAAACAGCAAATCCCAGCAGAAAATCAACAGGAATCATGTAGTTCCTTCATATTTAAGTTGTTCTGAGGAGTTTGTGCAGAGATTTGTGTAGTTTTTGATGAGATTTGTGCAGTTTGATTTCATTTCAAGTTGATGAGTCACAAACGCACCCAATGCTATATTGAGCCTGTTTTTGAACTTTCTATTAAAAGTAGCGAAATCAGCAAATCCCTGCAGAAAATCAACAAGAATCATGTAGTTCCTTCATATTCAAGTAGTTCTGAGTAGTTTGTGCAGAGATTTGTGTAGTTTTTGATGAGATTTGTGCAGTTTGACTGCACTTCAAGTTTATGTGTCATGAAGGCACTGAACGCTGAATTGAGTCTGTTTTTGAACTCTGTATTAAAAGTAGTGAAAACAGCAAATCCCAGCAGAAAATCAACAGGAATCATGTAGTTCCTTCATATTCAAGTTGTTCTGAGTAGTTTGTGCAGAGATTTGTGTAGTTTTTGAAGAGATTTGTGCAGATTTACTGCACTTCAAGTTTATGTGTCATAAAGGCACTCAACGCTGAATTGAGCCTGTTTTTCAACTCTGTATTAAATGTAGTGAAATCATTAAATCCGGGCAGAAAATCAACATGAATCATGTAGTTCCTTCATATTCAAGTAGTTTTTAGTAGTTTCTGCAGAGATTTGTGTAGTTTTTGAAGAGATTTGTGCAGTTTGACTGCACTTCAAGTTTATGTGTCATAAAGGCACTGAACGCTGAATTGAGCCTGTTTTTGAACTCTGTATTAAAAGTAGTGAAAACAGCAAATCCCAGCAGAAAATCAACAAGAATCAGGTACTTCCTTCATATTCAAGTAGTTCTGAGTAGTTTGTGCAGAGATTTGTGTAGTTTTTGATGAGATTTGTGCAGTTTGATTGCATGTTAGCATGAAGTGTTAAAAACGCACTGAACGCTGAATTGAGCCTGTTTTTGAACTCTCTATTAAAAGTAGTGAAAACAGCAAATCCCAGCAGAAAATCAACAGAAATCATGTAGTTCCTTCATATTCAAGTTGTTCTGAGTAGTTTGTGCAGAGATTTGTGTAGTTTTTGATGAGATTTGTGCAGTTTGATTGCATGTTAGCATGAAGTGTTAAAAACGCACTGAACGCTGAATTGAGCCTGTTTTCGAACTCTGTATTAAAAGTAGTGAAAACAGCAAATCCCAGCAGAAAATCAACAAGAATCAGGTACTTCCTTCATATTCAAGTAATTCTGAGTAGTTTGTGCAGAGATTTGTGTAGTTTTTGATGAGATTTGTGCAGTTTGATTTCATTTCAAGTTGATGAGTCACAAACGCACCCAATGCTGAATTGAGCCTGTTTTTGAACTTTCTATTAAAAGTAGCGAAATCAGCAAATCCCTGCAGAAAATCAACAAGAATCATGTAGTTCCTTCATATTCAAGTAGTTCTGAGTAGTTTGTGCAGAGATTTGTGCAGTTTGATTTCATTTCAAGTTGGTTAGTCATAAACGCACTCAATGCTGAATTGAGCCTGTTTTTGAACTCTGTATTAAAAGTAGTGAAATCAGCAAATCCCAGCAGAAAACAACAAGAATCAGGTACGTCCTTCATATTCAAGTAGTTCTGAGTAGTTTGTGCAGAGATTTGTGCAGTTTTTGAAGAGATTTGTTTAGTATGATTCCATGTTAGCATGAAGTATCAAAAAAGCACTGAACGCTGAATTGAGCCTATTTTTGAACTCTGTATTAAAAGTAGTGAAAACAGTAAATCCCAGCAGAAAATCAATAGGAATCATGTAGTTCCTTCATATTCAAGTTGTTCTGAGTAGTTTGTGCAGAGATTTGTGTAGTTTTTGAAGAGATTTGTGCAGTTTGACTGCACTTCAAGTTTATGTGTCATGAAGGCACTGAACGCTGAATTGAGTCTGTTTTTGAACTCTGTATTAAAAGTAGTGAAAACAGCAAATCCCAGCAGAAAATCAACAGGAATCATGTAGTTCCTTCATATTCAAGTTGTTCTGAGTAGTTTGTGCAGAGATTTGTGTAGTTTTTGAAGAGATTTGTGCAGATTTACTGCACTTCAAGTTTATGTGTCATAAAGGCACTCAACGCTGAATTGAGCCTGTTTTTCAACTCTGTATTAAATGTAGTGAAATCATTAAATCCGGGCAGAAAATCAACATGAAGCATGTAGTTCCTTCATATTCAAGTAGTTTTTAGTAGTTTCTGCAGAGATTTGTGTAGTTTTTGAAGAGATTTGTGCAGTTTGACTGCACTTCAAGTTTATGTGTCATAAAGGCACTGAACGCTGAATTGAGCCTGTTTTTGAACTCTGTATTAAAAGTAGTGAAAACAGCAAATCCCAGCAGAAAATCAACAAGAATCAGGTACTTCCTTCATATTCAAGTAGTTCTGAGTAGTTTGTGCAGAGATTTGTGTAGTTTTTGATGAGATTTGTGCAGTTTGATTGCATGTTAGCATGAAGTGTTAAAAACGCACTGAACGCTGAATTGAGCCTGTTTTTGAACTCTCTATTAAAAGTAGTGAAAACAGCAAATCCCAGCAGAAAATCAACAGAAATCATGTAGTTCCTTCATATTCAAGTTGTTCTGAGTAGTTTGTGCAGAGATTTGTGTAGTTTTTGATGAGATTTGTGCAGTTTGATTGCATGTTAGCATGAAGTGTTAAAAACGCACTGAACGCTGAATTGAGCCTGTTTTCGAACTCTGTATTAAAAGTAGTGAAAACAGCAAATCCCAGCAGAAAATCAACAAGAATCAGGTACTTCCTTCATATTCAAGTAATTCTGAGTAGTTTGTGCAGAGATTTGTGTAGTTTTTGATGAGATTTGTGCAGTTTGATTTCATTTCAAGTTGATGAGTCACAAACGCACCCAATGCTGAATTGAGCCTGTTTTTGAACTTTCTATTAAAAGTAGCGAAATCAGCAAATCCCTGCAGAAAATCAACAAGAATCATGTAGTTCCTTCATATTCAAGTAGTTCTGAGTAGTTTGTGCAGAGATTTGTGCAGTTTGATTTCATTTCAAGTTGGTTAGTCATAAACGCACTCAATGCTGAATTGAGCCTGTTTTTGAACTCTGTATTAAAAGTAGTGAAATCAGCAAATCCCAGCAGAAAACAACAAGAATCAGGTACGTCCTTCATATTCAAGTAGTTCTGAGTAGTTTGTGCAGAGATTTGTGCAGTTTTTGAAGAGATTTGTTTAGTATGATTCCATGTTAGCATGAAGTATCAAAAAAGCACTGAACGCTGAATTGAGCCTATTTTTGAACTCTGTATTAAAAGTAGTGAAAACAGTAAATCCCAGCAGAAAATCAATAGGAATCATGTAGTTCCTTCATATTCAAGTTGTTCTGAGTAGTTTGTGCAGAGATTTGTGTAGTTTTTGAAGAGATTTGTGCAGTTTGACTGCACTTCAAGTTTATGTGTCATGAAGGCACTGAACGCTGAATTGAGTCTGTTTTTGAACTCTGTATTAAAAGTAGTGAAAACAGCAAATCCCAGCAGAAAATCAACAGGAATCATGTAGTTCCTTCATATTCAAGTTGTTCTGAGTAGTTTGTGCAGAGATTTGTGTAGTTTTTGAAGAGATTTGTGCAGTTTGACTGCACTTCAAGTTTATGTGTCATAAAGGCACTCAACGCTGAATTGAGCCTGTTTTTCAACTCTGTATTAAATGTAGTGAAATCATTAAATCCCAGCAGAAAATCAACAAGAATCAGGTACTTCCTTCATATTCAAGTAGTTCTGAGTAGTTTGTGTAGTTTTTGATGAGATTTGTGCAGTTTGATTGCATGTTAGCATGAAGTGTTAAAAACGCACTGAACGCTGAATTGAGCCTGTTTTTGAACTCTCTATTAAAAGTAGTGAAAACAGCAAATCCCAGCAGAAAATCAACAGGAATCATGTAGTTCCTTCATATTCAAGTAGTTTTTAGTAGTTTCTGCAGAGATTTGTGTAGTTCTTGAAGAGATTTGTGCAGTTTGACTGCACTTCAAGTTTATGTGTCATAAAGGCACTCAACGCTGAATTGAGTCTGTTTTTGAACTTTCTATTAAAAGTAGCGAAATCAGCAAATCCCTGCAGAAAATCAACAAGAATCATGTAGTTCCTTCATATTCAAGTAGTTCTGAGTAGTTTGTGCAAAGATTTGTGTAGTTTTTGATGAGATTTGTGCAGTTTGACTGCACTTCAAGTTTATGTGTCATGAAGGCACTGAACGCTGAATTGAGTCTGTTTTTGAACTCTGTATTAAAAGTAGTGAAAACAGCAAATCCCAGCAGAAAATCAACAGGAATCATGTAGTTCCTTCATATTCAAGTTGTTCTGAGTAGTTTGTGCAGAGATTTGTGTAGTTTTTGAAGAGATTTGTGCAGTTTGACTGCACTTCAAGTTTATGTGTCATAAAGGCACTCAACGCTGAATTGAGCCTGTTTTTCAACTCTGTATTAAATGTAGTGAAATCATTAAATCCGGGCAGAAAATCAACATGAATCATGTAGTTCCTTCATATTCAAGTAGTTTTTAGTAGTTTCTGCAGAGATTTGTGTAGTTTTTGAAGAGATTTGTGCAGTTTGACTGCACTTCAAGTTTATGTGTCATAAAGGCACTGAACGCTGAATTGAGCCTGTTTTTGAACTCTGTATTAAAAGTAGTGAAAACAGCAAATCCCAGCAGAAAATCAACAAGAATCAGGTACTTCCTTCATATTCAAGTAGTTCTGAGTAGTTTGTGCAGAGATTTGTGTAGTTTTTGATGAGATTTGTGCAGTTTGATTGCATGTTAGCATGAAGTGTTAAAAACGCACTGAACGCTGAATTGAGCCTGTTTTTGAACTCTCTATTAAAAGTAGTGAAAACAGCAAATCCCAGCAGAAAATCAACAGGAATCATGTAGTTCCTTCATATTCAAGTTGTTCTGAGTAGTTTGTGCAGAGATTTGTGTAGTTTTTGATGAGATTTGTGCAGTTTGATTGCATGTTAGCATGAAGTGTTAAAAACGCACTGAACGCTGAATTGAGCCTGTTTTTGAACTCTGTATTAAAAGTAGTGAAAACAGCAAATCCCAGCAGAAAATCAACAAGAATCAGGTACTTCCTTCATATTCAAGTCATTCTGAGTAGTTTGTGCAGAGATTTGTGTAGTTTTTGATGAGATTTGTGCAGTTTGATTTCATTTCAAGTTGATGAGTCACAAACGCACCCAATGCTGAATTGAGCCTGTTTTTGAACTTTCTATTAAAAGTAGCGAAATCAGCAAATCCCTGCAGAAAATCAACAAGAATCATGTAGTTCCTTCATATTCAAGTAGTTCTGAGTAGTTTGTGCAAAGATTTGTGTAGTTTTTGATGAGATTTGTGCAGTTTGACTGCACTTCAAGTTTATGTGTCATGAAGGCACTGAACGCTGAATTGAGTCTGTTTTTGAACTCTGTATTAAAAGTAGTGAAAACAGCAAATCCCAGCAGAAAATCAACAGGAATCATGTAGTTCCTTCATATTCAAGTTGTTCTGAGTAGTTTGTGCAGAGATTTGTGTAGTTTTTGAAGAGATTTGTGCAGTTTGACTGCACTTCAAGTTTATGTGTCATAAAGGCACTCAACGCTGAATTGAGCCTGTTTTTCAACTCTGTATTAAATGTAGTGAAATCATTAAATCCGGGCAGAAAATCAACATGAATCATGTAGTTCCTTCATATTCAAGTAGTTTTTAGTAGTTTCTGCAGAGATTTGTGTAGTTTTTGAAGAGATTTGTGCAGTTTGATTGCATGTTAGCATGAAGTGTTAAAAACGCACTGAACGCTGAATTGAGCCTGTTTTTGAACTCTCTATTAAAAGTAGTGAAAACAGCAAATCCCAGCAGAAAATCAACAGGAATCATGTAGTTCCTTCATATTCAAGTTGTTCTGAGTAGTTTGTGCAGAGATTTGTGTAGTTTTTGATGAGATTTGTGCAGTTTGATTGCATGTTAGCATGAAGTGTTAAAAACGCACTGAACGCTGAATTGAGCCTGTTTTTGAACTCTGTATTAAAAGTAGTGAAAACAGCAAATCCCAGCAGAAAATCAACAAGAATCAGGTACTTCCTTCATATTCAAGTTGTTCTGAGTAGTTTGTGCAGAGATTTGTGTAGTTTTTGATTAGATTTGTGCAGTTTGATTTCATTTCAAGTTGATGAGTCACAAACGCACCCAATGCTGAATTGAGCCTGTTTTTGAACTTTCTATTAAAAGTAGCGAAATCAGCAAATCCCTGCAGAAAATCAACAAGAATCATGTAGTTCCTTCATATTCAAGTAGTTCTGAGTAGTTTGTGCAGAGATTTGTGCAGTTTGATTTCATTTCAAGTTGGTTAGTCATAAACGCACTCAATGCTGAATTGAGCCTGTTTTTGAACTCTGTATTAAAAGTAGTGAAATCAGCAAATCCCAGCAGAAAACAACAAGAATTAGGTACGTCCTTCATATTCAAGTAGTTCTGAGTAGTTTGTGCAGAGATTTGTGCAGTTTTTGAAGAGATTTGTTTAGTATGATTCCATGTTAGCATGAAGTATCAAAAAAGCACTGAACGCTGAATTGAGCCTATTTTTGAACTCTGTATTAAAAGTAGTGAAAACAGTAAATCCCAGCAGAAAATCAATAGGAATCATGTAGTTCCTTCATATTCAAGTTGTTCTGAGTAGTTTGTGCAGAGATTTGTGTAGTTTTTGAAGAGATTTGTGCAGTTTGACTGCACTTCAAGTTTATGTGTCATAAAGGCACTCAACGCTGAATTGAGCCTGTTTTTCAACTCTGTATTAAATGTAGTGAAATCATTAAATCCGGGCAGAAAATCAACATGAATCATATAGTTCCTTCATATTCAAGTAGTTTTTAGTAGTTTCTGCAGAGATTTGTGTAGTTTTTGAAGAGATTTGTGCAGTTTGACTGCACTTCAAGTTTATGTGTCATAAAGGCACTGAACGCTGAATTGAGCCTGTTTTTGAACTCTGTATTAAAAGTACTGAAAACAGTAAATCCCAGCAGAAAATCACAATAGGAATCATGTAGTTCCTTCATATTCAAGTTGTTCTGAGTAGTTTGTGCAGAGATTTGTGTAGTTTTTGATGAGATTTGTGCATTTTGATTTCATTTCAAGTTGATGAGTCACAAACGCACCCAATGCTGAATTGAGCCTGTTTTTGAACTTTCTATTAAAAGTAGCGAAATCAGCAAATCCCTGCAGAAAATCAACAAGAATCATGTAGTTCCTTCATATTCAAGTAGTTCTGAGTAGTTTGTGCAAAGATTTGTGTAGTTTTTGATGAGATTTGTGCAGTTTGACTGCACTTCAAGTTTATGTGTCATGAAGGCACTGAACGCTGAATTGAGTCTGTTTTTGAACTCTGTATTAAAAGTAGTGAAAACAGCAAATCCCAGCAGAAAATCAACAGGAATCATGTAGTTCCTTCATATTCAAGTTGTTCTGAGTAGTTTGTGCAGAGATTTGTGCAGTTTTTGAAGAGATTTGTTTAGTATGATTCCATGTTAGCATGAAGTATCAAAAAAGCACTGAACGCTGAATTGAGCCTATTTTTGAACTCTGTATTAAAAGTAGTGAAAACAGTAAATCCCAGCAGAAAATCAATAGGAATCATGTAGTTCCTTCATATTCAAGTTGTTCTGCGTAGTTTGTGCAGAGATTTGTGTAGTTTTTGAAGAGATTTGTGCAGTTTGACTGCACTTCAAGTTTATGTGTCATAAAGGCACTCAACGCTGAATTGAGCCTGTTTTTCAACTCTGTATTAAATGTAGTGAAATCATTAAATCCGGGCAGAAAATCAACATGAATCATGTAGTTCCTTCATATTCAAGTAGTTTTTAGTAGTTTCTGCAGAGATTTGTGTAGTTTTTGATGAGATTTGTGCAGTTTGATTGCATGTTAGCATGAAGTGTTAAAAACGCAATGAACGCTGAATTGAGCCTGTTTTTGAACTCTCTATTAAAAGTAGTGAAAACAGCAAATCCCAGCAGAAAATCAACAGGAATCATGTAGTTCCTTCATATTCAAGTAGTTTTTAGTAGTTTCTGCAGAGATTTGTGTAGTTCTTGAAGAGATTTGTGCAGTTTGACTGCACTTCAAGTTTATGTGTCATAAAGGCACTGAACGCTGAATTGAGTCTGTTTTTCAACTTTCTATTAAAAGTAGCGAAATCAGCAAATCCCTGCAGAAAATCAACAAGAATCATGTAGTTCCTTCATATTCAAGTAGTTCTGAGTAGTTTGTGCAAAGATTTGTGTAGTTTTTGAAGAGATTTGTGCAGTTTGACTGCACTTCAAGTTTATGTGTCATAAAGGCACGCAACGCTGAATTGAGCCTGTTTTTCAACTCTGTATTAAATGTAGTGAAATCATTAAATCCGGGCAGAAAATCAACATGAATCATGTAGTTCCTTCATATTCAAGTAGTTTTTAGTAGTTTCTGCAGAGATTTGTGTAGTTTTTGATGAGATTTGTGCAGTTTGATTTCATTTCAAGTTGATGAGTCACAAACGCACCCAATGCTGAATTGAGCCTGTTTTTGAACTCTGTATTAAAAGTAGCGAAATCAGCAAATCCCTGCAGAAAATCAATAGGAATCATGTAGTTCCTTCATATTCAAGTTGTTCTGAGTAGTTTGTGCAGAGATTTGTGCAGTTTTTAAAGAGATTTGTTTAATATGATTCCATGTTAGCATGAAGTATCAAAAACGTACTGAACGCTGAATTGAGCCTGTTTTTGAACTCTGTATTAAAAGTAGTGAAAACAGCAAATCCCAGCAGAAAATCAACAGGAATCATGTAGTTCCTTCATATTGAAGTAGTTTTTAGTAGTTTCTGCAGAGATTTGTGTAGTTTTTGAAGAGATTTGTGCAGTTTGACTGCACTTCAAGTTTATGTGTCATAAAGGCACTGAACGCTGAATTGAGCCTGTTTTTGAACTCTGTATTAAAAGTAGTGAAAACAGCAAATCCCAGCAGAAAATCAACAAGAATCAGGTACTTCCTTCATATTCAAGTAGTTCTGAGTAGTTTGTGCAGAGATTTGTGTAGTTTTTGATGAGATTTATGCAGTTTGATTGCATGTTAGCATGAAGTGTTAAAAACGCACTGAACGCTGAATTGAGCCTGTTTTTGAACTCTCTATTAAAAGTAGTGAAAACAGCAAATCCCAGCAGAAAATCAACAGAAATCATGTACTTCCTTCATATTCAAGTTGTTCTGAGTAGTTTGTGCAGAGATTTGTGTAGTTTTTGATGAGATTTGTGCAGTTTGATTGCATGTTAGCATGAAGTGTTAAAAACGCACTGAACGCTGAATTGAGCCTGTTTTTGAACTCTGTATTAAAAGTAGTGAAAACAGCAAATCCCAGCAGAAAATCAACAAGAATCAGGTACTTCCTTCATATTCAAGTAGTTCTGAGTAGTTTGTGCAGAGATTTGTGTAGTTTTTGATGAGATTTGTGCAGTTTGATTGTAGTTAGCATGAAGCATCAAAAACGCACTGAACGCTGAATTGAGCCTGTTTTTGAACTCTGTATTAAAAGTAGTGAAAACAGCAAATCCCAGCAGAAAATCAACAGGTATCATGTAGTTCCTTCATATTGAAGTAGTTCTGAGTATTTGGGCAGAGATTTGTGCAGTTTTTGAAGAGATTTGTTTAGTATGATTCCATGTTAGCATGAAGTATCAAAAAAGCACTGAACGCTGAATTGAGCCTGTTTTTGAACTCTGTATTAAAAGTACTGAAAACAGTAAATCCCAGCAGAAAATCACAATAGGAATCATGTAGTTCCTTCATATTCAAGTTGTTCTGAGTAGTTTGTGCAGAGATTTGTGTAGTTTTTGATGAGATTTGTGCATTTTGATTTCATTTCAAGTTGATGAGTCACAAACGCACCCAATGCTGAATTGAGTCTGTTTTTGAACTCTGTATTAAAAGTAGTGAAAACAGCAAATCCCAGCAGAAAATCAACAGGAATCATGTAGTTCCTTCATATTCAAGTTGTTCTGAGTAGTTTGTGCAGAGATTTGTGTAGTTTTTGAAGAGATTTGTGCAGTTTGACTGCACTTCAAGTTTATGTGTCATAAAGGCACTCAACGCTGAATTGAGCCTGTTTTTCAACTCTGTATTAAATGTAGTGAAATCATTAAATCCGGGCAGAAAATCAACATGAATCATGTAGTTCCTTCATATTCAAGTAGTTTTTAGTAGTTTCTGCAGAGATTTGTGTAGTTTTTGAAGAGATTTGTGCAGTTTGACTGCACTTCAAGTTTATGTGTCATAAAGGCACTGAACGCTGAATTGAGCCTGTTTTTGAACTCTGTATTAAAAGTAGTGAAAACAGCAAATCCCTGCAGAAAATCAACAAGAATCAGGTACTTCCTTCATATTCAAGTAGTTCTGAGTAGTTTGTGCAGAGATTTGTGTAGTTTTTGATGAGATTTGTGCAGTTTGATTGCATGTTAGCATGAAGTGTTAAAAACGCACTGAACGCTGAATTGAGCCTGTTTTTGAACTCTGTATTAAAAGTAGTGAAAACAGCAAATCCCAGCAGAAAATCAACAAGAATCAGGTACTTCCTTCATATTCAAGTAATTCTGAGTAGTTTGTGCAGAGATTTGTGTAGTTTTTGATGAGATTTGTGCAGTTTGATTTCATTTCAAGTTGATGAGTCACAAACGCACCCAATGCTGAATTGAGCCTGTTTTTGAACTTTCTATTAAAAGTAGCGAAATCAGCAAATCCCTGCAGAAAATCAACAAGAATCATGTAGTTCCTTCATATTCAAGTAGTTCTGAGTAGTTTGTGCAGAGATTTGTGCAGTTTGATTTCATTTCAAGTTGGTTAGTCATAAACGCACTCAATGCTGAATTGAGCCTGTTTTTGAACTCTGTATTAAAAGTAGTGAAATCAGCAAATCCCAGCAGAAAACAACAAGAATCAGGTACGTCCTTCATATTCAAGTAGTTCTGAGTAGTTTGTGCAGAGATTTGTGCAGTTTTTGAAGAGATTTGTTTAGTATGATTCCATGTTAGCATGAAGTATCAAAAAAGCACTGAACGCTGAATTGAGCCTATTTTTGAACTCTGTATTAAAAGTAGTGAAAACAGTAAATCCCAGCAGAAAATCAATAGGAATCATGTAGTTCCTTCATATTCAAGTTGTTCTGAGTAGTTTGTGCAGAGATTTGTGTAGTTTTTGAAGAGATTTGTGCAGTTTGACTGCACTTCAAGTTTATGTGTCATAAAGGCACTCAACGCTGAATTGAGCCTGTTTTTCAACTCTGTATTAAATGTAGTGAAATCATTAAATCCGGGCAGAAAATCAACATGAATCATGTAGTTCCTTCATATTCAAGTAGTTTTTAGTAGTTTCTGCAGAGATTTGTGTAGTTCTTGAAGAGATTTGTGCAGTTTGACTGCACTTCAAGTTTATGTGTCATAAAGGCACTGAACGCTGAATTGAGTCTGTTTTTGAACTTTCTATTAAAAGTAGCGAAATCAGCAAATCCCTGCAGAAAATCAACAAGAATCATGTAGTTCCTTCATATTCAAGTTGTTCTGAGTAGTTTGTGCAGAGATTTGTGCAGTTTTTAAAGAGATTTGTTTAATATGATTCCATGTTAGCATGAAGTATCAAAAACGTACTGAACGCTGAATTGAGCCTGTTTTTGAACTCTGTATTAAAAGTAGTGAAAACAGCAAATCCCAGCAGAAAATCAACAGGTATCATGTAGTTCCTTCATATTCAAGTAGTTTTTAGTAGTTTCTGCAGAGATTTGTGTAGTTTTTGAAGAGATTTGTGCAGTTTGACTGCACTTCAAGTTTATGTGTCATAAAGGCACTGAACGCTGAATTGAGCCTGTTTTTGAACTCTGTATTAAAAGTAGTGAAAACAGCAAATCCCAGCAGAAAATCAACAAGAATCAGGTACTTCCTTCATATTCAAGTAGTTCTGAGTAGTTTGTGCAGAGATTTGTGCAGTTTGATTTCATTTCAAGTTGATGAGTCACAAACGCACCCAATGCTGAATTGAGCCTGTTTTTGAACTTTCTATTAAAAGTAGCGAAATCAGCAAATCCCTGCAGAAAATCAAAAAGAATCAGGTACTTCCTTCATATTCAAGTAGTTCTGAGTAGTTTGTGCAAAGATTTGTGTAGTTTTTGATGAGATTTGTGCAGTTTGATTGCATGTTAGCATGAAGTGTTAAAAACGCACTGAACGCTGAATTGAGCCTGTTTTTGAACTCTCTATTAAAAGTAGTGAAAACAGCAAATCCCAGCAGAAAATCAACAGAAATCATGTAGTTCCTTCATATTCAAGTTGTTCTGAGTAGTTTGTGCAGAGATTTGTGTAGTTTTTGATGAGATTTGTGCAGTTTGATTGCATGTTAGCATGAAGTGTTAAAAACGCACTGAACGCTGAATTGAGCCTGCTTTTGAACTCTGTATTAAAAGTAGTGAAAACAGCAAATCCCAGCAGAAAATCAACAAGAATCAGGTACTTCCTTCATATTCAAGTAGTTCTGAGTAGTTTGTGCAGAGATTTGTGTAGTTTTTGATGAGATTTGTGCAGTTTGATTGTAGTTAGCATGAAGCATCAAAAACGCACTGAACGCTGAATTGAGCCTGATTTTTGAACTCTGTATTAAAAGTAGTGAAAACAGCAAATCCCAGCAGAAAATCAACAGGTATCATGTAGTTCCTTCATATTGAAGTAGTTCTGAGTATTTGGGCAGAGATTTGTGCAGTTTTTGAAGAGATTTGTTTAGTATGATTCCATGTTAGCATGAAGTATCAAAAAAGCACTGAACGCTGAATTGAGCCTGTTTTTGAACTCTGTATTAAAAGTACTGAAAACAGTAAATCCCAGCAGAAAATCACAATAGGAATCATGTAGTTCCTTCATATTCAAGTTGTTCTGAGTAGTTTGTGCAGAGATTTGTGTAGTTTTTGATGAGATTTGTGCATTTTGATTTCATTTCAAGTTGATGAGTCACAAACGCACCCAATGCTGAATTGAGTCTGTTTTTGAACTCTGTATTAAAAGTAGTGAAAACAGCAAATCCCAGCAGAAAATCAACAGGAATCATGTAGTTCCTTCATATTTAAGTTGTTCTGAGGAGTTTGTGCAGAGATTTGTGTAGTTTTTGATGAGATTTGTGCAGTTTGATTTCATTTCAAGTTGATGAGTCACAAACGCACCCAATGCTGAATTGAGCCTGTTTTTGAACTTTCTATTAAAAGTAGCGAAATCAGCAAATCCCTGCAGAAAATCAACAAGAATCATGTAGTTCCTTCATATTCAAGTAGTTCTGAGTAGTTTGTGCAGAGATTTGTGCAGTTTGATTTCATTTCAAGTTGGTTAGTCATAAACGCACTCAATGCTGAATTGAGCCTGTTTTTGAACTCTGTATTAAAAGTAGTGAAATCAGCAAATCCCTGCAGAAAATCAACAAGAATCATGTAGTTCCTTCATATTCAAGTAGTTCTGAGTAGTTTGTGCAGAGATTTGTGTAGTTTTTGATGAGATTTGTGCAGTTTGACTGCACTTCAAGTTTATGTGTCATGAAGGCACTGAACGCTGAATTGAGTCTGTTTTTGAACTCTGTATTAAAAGTAGTGAAAACAGCAAATCCCAGCAGAAAATCAACAGGAATCATGTAGTTCCTTCATATTCAAGTTGTTCTGAGTAGTTTGTGCAGAGATTTGTGTAGTTTTTGAAGAGATTTGTGCAGATTTACTGCACTTCAAGTTTATGTGTCATAAAGGCACTCAACGCTGAATTGAGCCTGTTTTTCAACTCTGTATTAAATGTAGTGAAATCATTAAATCCGGGCAGAAAATCAACATGAATCATGTAGTTCCTTCATATTCAAGTAGTTTTTAGTAGTTTCTGCAGAGATTTGTGTAGTTTTTGAAGAGATTTGTGCAGTTTGACTGCACTTCAAGTTTATGTGTCATAAAGGCACTGAACGCTGAATTGAGCCTGTTTTTGAACTCTGTATTAAAAGTAGTGAAAACAGCAAATCCCAGCAGAAAATCAACAAGAATCAGGTACTTCCTTCATATTCAAGTAGTTCTGAGTAGTTTGTGCAGAGATTTGTGTAGTTTTTGATGAGATTTGTGCAGTTTGATTGCATGTTAGCATGAAGTGTTAAAAACGCACTGAACGCTGAATTGAGCCTGTTTTTGAACTCTCTATTAAAAGTAGTGAAAACAGCAAATCCCAGCAGAAAATCAACAGAAATCATGTAGTTCCTTCATATTCAAGTTGTTCTGAGTAGTTTGTGCAGAGATTTGTGTAGTTTTTGATGAGATTTGTGCAGTTTGATTGCATGTTAGCATGAAGTGTTAAAAACGCACTGAACGCTGAATTGAGCCTGTTTTCGAACTCTGTATTAAAAGTAGTGAAAACAGCAAATCCCAGCAGAAAATCAACAAGAATCAGGTACTTCCTTCATATTCAAGTAATTCTGAGTAGTTTGTGCAGAGATTTGTGTAGTTTTTGATGAGATTTGTGCAGTTTGATTTCATTTCAAGTTGATGAGTCACAAACGCACCCAATGCTGAATTGAGCCTGTTTTTGAACTTTCTATTAAAAGTAGCGAAATCAGCAAATCCCTGCAGAAAATCAACAAGAATCATGTAGTTCCTTCATATTCAAGTAGTTCTGAGTAGTTTGTGCAGAGATTTGTGCAGTTTGATTTCATTTCAAGTTGGTTAGTCATAAACGCACTCAATGCTGAATTGAGCCTGTTTTTGAACTCTGTATTAAAAGTAGTGAAATCAGCAAATCCCAGCAGAAAACAACAAGAATCAGGTACGTCCTTCATATTCAAGTAGTTCTGAGTAGTTTGTGCAGAGATTTGTGCAGTTTTTGAAGAGATTTGTTTAGTATGATTCCATGTTAGCATGAAGTATCAAAAAAGCACTGAACGCTGAATTGAGCCTATTTTTGAACTCTGTATTAAAAGTAGTGAAAACAGTAAATCCCAGCAGAAAATCAATAGGAATCATGTAGTTCCTTCATATTCAAGTTGTTCTGAGTAGTTTGTGCAGAGATTTGTGTAGTTTTTGAAGAGATTTGTGCAGTTTGACTGCACTTCAAGTTTATGTGTCATGAAGGCACTGAACGCTGAATTGAGTCTGTTTTTGAACTCTGTATTAAAAGTAGTGAAAACAGCAAATCCCAGCAGAAAATCAACAGGAATCATGTAGTTCCTTCATATTCAAGTTGTTCTGAGTAGTTTGTGCAGAGATTTGTGTAGTTTTTGAAGAGATTTGTGCAGATTTACTGCACTTCAAGTTTATGTGTCATAAAGGCACTCAACGCTGAATTGAGCCTGTTTTTCAACTCTGTATTAAATGTAGTGAAATCATTAAATCCGGGCAGAAAATCAACATGAATCATGTAGTTCCTTCATATTCAAGTAGTTTTTAGTAGTTTCTGCAGAGATTTGTGTAGTTTTTGAAGAGATTTGTGCAGTTTGACTGCACTTCAAGTTTATGTGTCATAAAGGCACTGAACGCTGAATTGAGCCTGTTTTTGAACTCTGTATTAAAAGTAGTGAAAACAGCAAATCCCAGCAGAAAATCAACAAGAATCAGGTACTTCCTTCATATTCAAGTAGTTCTGAGTAGTTTGTGCAGAGATTTGTGTAGTTTTTGATGAGATTTGTGCAGTTTGATTGCATGTTAGCATGAAGTGTTAAAAACGCACTGAACGCTGAATTGAGCCTGTTTTTGAACTCTCTATTAAAAGTAGTGAAAACAGCAAATCCCAGCAGAAAATCAACAGAAATCATGTAGTTCCTTCATATTCAAGTTGTTCTGAGTAGTTTGTGCAGAGATTTGTGTAGTTTTTGATGAGATTTGTGCAGTTTGATTGCATGTTAGCATGAAGTGTTAAAAACGCACTGAACGCTGAATTGAGCCTGTTTTCGAACTCTGTATTAAAAGTAGTGAAAACAGCAAATCCCAGCAGAAAATCAACAAGAATCAGGTACTTCCTTCATATTCAAGTAATTCTGAGTAGTTTGTGCAGAGATTTGTGTAGTTTTTGATGAGATTTGTGCAGTTTGATTGCATGTTAGCATGAAGTGTTAAAAACGCACTGAACGCTGAATTGAGCCTGTTTTCGAACTCTGTATTAAAAGTAGTGAAAACAGCAAATCCCAGCAGAAAATCAACAAGAATCAGGTACTTCCTTCATATTCAAGTAGTTCTGAGTAGTTTGTGTAGTTTTTGATGAGATTTGTGCAGTTTGATTGCATGTTAGCATGAAGTGTTAAAAACGCACTGAACGCTGAATTGAGCCTGTTTTTGAACTCTCTATTAAAAGTAGTGAAAACAGAAAATCCCAGCAGAAAATCAACAGGAATCATGTAGTTCCGTCATATTCAAATTGTTCTGAGTAGTTTGTGCAGAGATTTGTGTAGTTTTTGATGAGATTTGTGCAGTTTGATTTCATTTCAAGTTGATGAGTCACAAATGCACCCAATGCTGAATTGAGCCTGTTTTTGAACTTTCTATTAAAAGTAGCGAAATCAGCAAATCCCTGCAGAAAATCAACAAAAATCATGTAGTTCCTTCATATTCAAGTAGTTCTGAGTAGTTTGTGCAGAGTTTTGTGCAGTTTGATTTCATTTCAAGTTGGTTAGTCATAAACGCACTCAATGCTGAATTGAGCCTGTTTTTGAACTCTGTATTAAAAGTAGTGAAATCAGCAAATCCCAGCAGAAAACAACAAGAATCAGGTACGTCCTTCATATTCAAGTAGTCCTGAGTAGTTTGTGCAGAGATTTGTGCAGTTTTTGAAGAGATTTGTTTAGTATGATTCCATGTTAGCATGAAGTATCAAAAAAGCACTGAACGCTGAATTGAACATGTTTTTGAACTCTGTATTAAATGTAGTGAAAACAGCAAATCCCAGCAGAAAATCAACAGGAATCATGTAGTTCCTTCATATTCAAGTAGTTCTGAGTAGTTTGTGCAGAGATTTGTGTAGTTTTTGATGAGATTTGTGCAGTTTGATTGCATGTTAGCATGAAGTGTTAAAAACGCACTGAACGCTGAATTGAGCCTGTTTTTGACCTCTCTATTAAAAGTAGTGAAAACAGAAAATCCCAGCAGAAAATCAACAGGAATCGTGTAGTTCTTTCATATTCAAGTAGTTCTGAGTAGTTTGTGCAGAGATTTGTGTAGTTTTTGATGAGATTTGTTTAGTGTGATTCCATGTTAGCATGAAGTGTTAAAAACGAACTGAACGCTGAATTGAGCCTGTTTTTGAACTCTGTATTAAAAGTAGTGAAAACAGCAAATCCCAGCAGAAAATCAACAGGAATCATGTAGTTCCTTCATATTCAAGTTGTTCTGAGTAGTTTGTGCAGAGATTTGTGTAGTTTTTGATGAGATTTGTGCAGTTTGATTGCATGTTAGCATGAAGTATCAAAAACGCATTGAACGCTGAATTGAGCCTGTTTTTGAACTCTGTATTAAATGTAAGGAAATCATTAAATCCCAGCAGAAAATCAATAGGAATCATGTAGTTCCTTCATATTCAAGTTGTTCTGAGTAGTTTGTGCAGAGATTTGTGTAGTTTTTGATGAGATTTGTGCAGTTTGATTGCATGTTAGCATGAAGTGTCAAAAACGCACTGAACGCTGAATTGAGCCTGTTTTTGAACTCTGTATTAAAAGTAGTGAAAACAGCAAATCCCAGCAGAAAATCAAGAAGAATCGGGTACTTCCTTCATATTCAAGTAGTTCTGAGTAGTTTGTGCAGAGATTTGTGTAGTTTTTGATGAGATTTGTGCAGTTTGATTTCATTTCAAGTTGATGAGTCACAAACGCACCCAATGCTGAATTGAGCCTGTTTTTGAACTTTCTATTAAAATTAGCGAAATCAGCAAATCCCTGCGAAAAATCAACAAGCATCATGTAGTTCCTTCATATTCAAGTAGTTCTGAGTAGTTTGTGCAGAGATTTGTGCAGTTTTTGATGAGATTTGTGCAGTTTGATTGCATGTTAGCATGAAGTGTTAAAAACGCACTGAACGCTGAATTGAGCCTATGTTTGAACTCTGTATTGAATGTAAGGAAATCATTAAATCCCAGAAGAAAATCAACAGGAATCATGTAGTTCCTTCATATTCAAGTGGTTCTGAGTAGTTTGTGCAGAGATTTGTGCAGTTTTTGAAGAGATTTGTTTAGTATGATTCCATGTTAGCATGAAGTATCAAAAACGTACTGAACACTGAATTGAGCCTGTTTTTGAACTCTGTATTAAAAGTAGAAAAACAGCAAATCCCAGCAGAAAATCAACAGGAATCATGTAGTTCCGTCATATTCAAATTGTTCTGAGTAGTTTGTGCAGAGATTTGTGTAGTTTTTGATGAGATTTGTGCAGTTTGATTTCATTTCAAGTTGGTTAGTCATAAACGCACTCAATGCTGAATTGAGCCTGTTTTTGAACTCTGTATTAAAAGTAGTGAAATCAGCAAATCCCAGCAGAAAACAACAAGAATCAGGTACGTCCTTCATATTCAAGTAGTCCTGAGTAGTTTGTGCAGAGATTTGTGCAGTTTGATTTCATTTCAAGTTGGTTAGTCATAAACGCACTCAATGCTGAATTGAGCCTGTTTTTGAACTCTGTATTAAAAGTAGTGAAATCAGCAAATCCCAGCAGAAAACAACAAGAATCAGGTACGTCCTTCATATTCAAGTAGTCCTGAGTAGTTTGTGCAGAGATTTGTGCAGTTTTTGAAGAGATTTGTTTAGTATGATTCCATGTTAGCATGAAGTATCAAAAAAGCACTGAACGCTGAATTGAACATGTTTTTGAACTCTGTATTAAATGTAGTGAAAACAGCAAATCCCAGCAGAAAATCAACAGGAATCATGTAGTTCCTTCATATTCAAGTAGTTCTGAGTAGTTTGTGCAGAGATTTGTGTAGTTTTTGATGAGATTTGTGCAGTTTGATTGCATGTTAGCATGAAGTGTTAAAAACGCACTGAACGCTGAATTGAGCCTGTTTTTGACCTCTCTATTAAAAGTAGTGAAAACAGAAAATCCCAGCAGAAAATCAACGAGAATCATGTATTCCCTTCATATTCAAGTAGTTCTGAGTAGTTTGTGCAGAGATTTGTGTAGTTTTTGAAGAGATTTGTGCAGTTTGACTGCACTTCAAGTTTATGTGTCATAATGGCACTGAACGCTGAATTGAGCCTGTTTTTGAACTCTGTATTAAAAGTAGTGAAAACAGCAAATCCCAGCAGAAAATCAACAGGAATCATGTAGTTCCTTCATATTCAAGTGGTTCTGAGTAGTTTTTGCAGAGATTTGTTCAGTTTGACTGCACTTCAAGTTTATGTGTCATAATGGCACTGAACGCTGAATTGAGCCTGTTTTTGAACTCTGTATTAAAAGTAGTGAAAACAGCAAATCCCAGCAGAAAATCAACAGGAATCATGTAGTTCCTTCATATTCAAGTAGTTCTGAGTAGTTTGTGCAGAGATTTGTGTAGTTTTTGAAGATATTTTTGCAGTTTGACTGCACTTCAAGTTTATGTGTCATAAAGGCACTCAATGCTGAAGTGAGCCTGTTTTTGAACTTTGTATTAAATGTAGTGAAAATAGCAAATCCCAGCAGAAAATCAATGAGAATCATGTATTCCCTTCATATTCAAGTAGTTCTGAGTAGTTTGTTCAGAGATTTGTGTAGTTTTTGATGAGATTTGTGCAGTTTCATTGCAGTTAGCATGAAGTATCAAAAACGCACTGAACGCTGAATTGAGCCTGTTTTTGAACTCTGTATCATAAGTAGTGAAAACAGCAAATCCCAGCAGAAAATCAACAGGAATTATGTAGTTCCTTCATATTCAAGTAGTTCTGAGTAGTTTGTGCAGAGAATTGTGTAGTTTTTGAAGATATTTTTGCAGTTTGACTGCACTTCAAGTTTATGTGTTTTAAAGGCACTCAATGCTGAAGTGAGCCTGTTTTTGAACTTTGTATTAAATGTAGTGAAAATAGCAAATCCCAGCAGAAAATCAACGAGAATCATGTATTCCCTTCATATTCAAGTAGTTCTGAGTAGTTTGTGCAGAGATTTGTGTAGTTTTTGATGAGATTTGTGCAGTTTGATTGCATGTTAGCATGAAGTATCAAAAACGTACTGAACACTGAATTGAGCCTGTTTTTGAACTCTGTATTAAAAGTAGTAAAAACAGTAAATCCCAGCAGAAAATCAACAGAAATCATGTAGTTCCTTCATATTCAAGTAGTTCTGAGTAGTTTGTGCAGAGATTTGTGCAGTTTGATTTCTTTTCAAGTTTACTAGTCATAAACGCACTCAATGCTGAATTGAGCCTGTTTTTGAACTCTGTAGTAAAAGTAGTGAAATAAGCAAATCCCAGCAGAAAATCAACAGGAATCATGTAGTTCCTTCATATTCAAGTTGTTCTGAGTAGTTTGTGCAGAGATTTGTGTAGTTTTTGATGAGATTTGTGCAGTTTGATTGCAGTTAGCATGAAGTATCAAAAACGCACTGAACGCTGAATTGAGCCTGTTTTTGAACTCTGTATTAAAAGTAGTGAAAACAGCAAATCCCAGCAGAAAATCAACAGGAATCACGTAGTTCCTTCATATTCAAGTTGTTCTGAGTAGTTTGTGCAGAGATTTGTGTAGTTTTTGATGAGATTTGTGCAGTTTGATTGCATGTTAGCATGAAGTATCAAAAACGCATTGAACGCTGAATTGAGCCTGTTTTTGAACTCTGTATTAAATGTAAGGAAATCATTAAATCCCAGCAGAAAATCAATAGGAATCATGTAGTTCCTTCATATTCAAGTTGTTCTGAGTAGTTTGTGCAGAGATTTGTGTAGTTTTTGATGAGATTTGTGCAGTTTGATTGCATGTTAGCATGAAGTGTTAAAAACGCACTGAACGCTGAATTGAGCCTGTTTTTGAACTCTGTATTAAAAGTAGTGAAAACAGCAAATCCCAGCAGAAAATCAAGAAGAATCAGGTACTTCCTTCATATTCAAGTAGTTCTGAGTAGTTTGTGCAGAGATTTGTGTAGTTTTTGATGAGATTTGTGCAGTTTGATTGCAGTTAGCATGAAGTATCAAAAACGCACTGAACGCTGAATTGAGCCTGTTTTTGAACTCTCTATTAAAAGTAGTGAAAACAGCAAATCCCAGCAGAAAATCAACAGGAATCATGTAGTTCCTTCATATTCAAGTTGTTCTGAGTAGTTTGTGCAGAGATTTGTGTAGTTTTTGATGAGATTTGTGCAGTTTGATTGCATGTTAGCATGAAGTGTTAAAAACGCACTGAACGCTGAATTGAGCCTGTTTTTGAACTCTGTATTAAAAGTAGTGAAAACAGCAAATCCCAGCAGAAAATCAACAGGAATCATGTAGTTCCTTCATATTCAAGTAGTTTTTAGTAGTTTCTGCAGAGATTTGTGTAGTTTTTGAAGAGATTTGTGCAGTTTTACTGCACTTCAAGTTTATGTGTCATAAAGGCACTGAACGCTGAATTGAGCCTGTTTTTGAACTCTCTATTAAAAGTAGTGAAAACAGCAAATCCCAGCAGAAAATCAACAGGAATCATGTAGTTCCTTCATATTCAAGTTGTTCTGAGTAGTTTGTGCAGAGATTTGTGTAGTTTTTGATGAGATTTGTGCAGTTTGATTGCAGTTAGCATGAAGTATCAAAAACGCACTGAACGCTGAATTGAGCCTGTTTTTGAACTCTGTATTAAATGTAGTGAAATCATTAAATCCCAGAAGAAAATCAACAGGAATCATGTAGTTCCTTCATATTCAAGTAGTTCTGAGTAGTTTGTGCAGAGAATTGTGTAGTTTTTGAAGATATTTGTGCAGTTTGACTGCACTTCAAGTTTATGTGTCATAAAGGCACTGAACGCTGAATTGAGCCTGTTTTTGAACTCTGTATTAAAAGTAGTAAAAACAGCAAATCCCAGCAGAAAATCAACGAGAATCATGTATTCCCTTCATATTCAAGTAGTTCTGAGTAGTTTGTGCAGAGATTTGTGTAGTTTTTGATGAGATTTGTGCAGTTTGATTGCATGTTAGCATGAAGTGTTAAAAACGCACTGAACGCTGAATTGAGCCTATGTTTGAACTCTGTATTGAATGTAAGGAAATCATTAAATCCCAGAAGAAAATCAACAGGAATCATGTAGTTCCTTCATATTCAAGTGGTTCTGAGTAGTTTGTGCAGAGATTTGTGCAGTTTTTGAAGAGATTTGTTTAGTATGATTCCATGTTAGCATGAAGTATCAAAAACGTACTGAACACTGAATTGAGCCTGTTTTTGAACTCTGTATTAAAAGTAGTAAAAACAGCAAATCCCAGCAGAAAATCAACAGGAATCATGTAGTTCCGTCATATTCAAATTGTTCTGAGTAGTTTGTGCAGAGATTTGTGTAGTTTTTGATGAGATTTGTGCAGTTTGATTTCATTTCAAGTTGATGAGTCACAAATGCACCCAATGCTGAATTGAGCCTGTTTTTGAACTTTCTATTAAGAGTAGCGAAATCAGCAAATCCCTGCAGAAAATCAACAAAAATCATGTAGTTCCTTCATATTCAAGTAGTTCTGAGTAGTTTGTGCAGAGATTTGTGCCGTTTGATTTCATTTCAAGTTGGTTAGTCATAAACGCACTCAATGCTGAATTGAGCCTGTTTTTGAACTCTGTATTAAAAGTAGTGAAATCAGCAAATCCCAGCAGAAAACAACAAGAATCAGGTACGTCCTTCATATTCAAGTAGTCCTGAGTAGTTTGTGCAGAGATTTGTGCAGTTTTTGAAGAGATTTGTTTAGTAAGATTCCATGTTAGCATGAAGTATCAAAAAAGCACTGAACGCTGAATTGAACATGTTTTTGAACTCTGTATTAAATGTAGTGAAAACAGCAAATCCCAGCAGAAAATCAACAGGAATCATGTAGTTCCTTCATATTCAAGTAGTTCTGAGTAGTTTGTGCAGAGATTTGTGTAGTTTTTGATGAGATTTGTGCAGTTTGATTGCATGTTAGCATGAAGTGTTAAAAACGCACTGAACGCTGAATTGAGCCTGTTTTTGACCTCTCTATTAAAAGTAGTGAAAACAGAAAATCCCAGCAGAAAATCAACAGGAATCATGTAGTTCCTTCATATTCAAGTAGTTCTGAGTAGTTTGTGCAGAGATTTGTGTAGTTTTTGATGAGATTTGTTTAGTGTGATTCCATGTTAGCATGAAGTGTTAAAAACGCACTGAACGCTGAATTGAGCCTGTTTTTGAACTCTGTATTAAATGTAGTGAAATCATTAAATCCGGGCAGAAAATCAACATGAATCATGTAGTTCCTTCATATTCAAGTAGTTTTTAGTAGTTTCTGCAGAGATTTGTGTAGTTTTTGAAGAGATTTGTGCAGTTTGACTGCACTTCAAGTTTATGTGTCATAAAGGCACTGAACGCTGAATTGAGCCTGTTTTTGAACTCTGTATTAAAAGTAGTAAAAACAGCAAATCCCAGCAGAAAATCAACAGGAATCATGTAGTTCCTTCATATTCAAGTTGTTCTGAGTAGTTTGTGCAGAGATTTGTGTAGTTTTTGATGAGATTTGTGCAGTTTGATTGCATGTTAGCATGAAGTGTTAAAAACGCACTGAACGCTGAATTGAGCCTGTTTTTGAACTCTGTATTAAAAGTAGTGAAAACAGCAAATCCCAGCAGAAAATCAACAGGAATCATGTAGTTCCTTCATATTCAAGTAGTTTTTAGTAGTTTCTGCAGAGATTTGTGTAGTTTTTGAAGAGATTTGTGCAGTTTTACTGCACTTCAAGTTTATGTGTCATAAAGGCACTGAACGCTGAATTGAGCCTGTTTTTGAACTCTCTATTAAAAGTAGTGAAAACAGCAAATCCCAGCAGAAAATCAACAGGAATCATGTAGTTCCTTCATATTCAAGTTGTTCTGAGTAGTTTGTGCAGAGATTTGTGTAGTTTTTGATGAGATTTGTGCAGTTTGATTGCAGTTAGCATGAAGTATCAAAAACGCACTGAACGCTGAATTGAGCCTGTTTTTGAACTCTGTATTAAATGTAGTGAAATCATTAAATCCCAGAAGAAAATCAACAGGAATCATGTAGTTCCTTCATATTCAAGTAGTTTTTAGTAGTTTCTGCAGAGATTTGTGTAGTTTTTGAAGCGATTTGTGCAATTTGACTGCACTTCAAGTTGATGTGTCATAAAGGCACTCAACGCTGAATTGAGCCTGTTTTTGAACTTTGTATTAAATGTAGTGAAAACAGCAAATCCCAGCAGAAAATCAACAGGAATCATATAGTCCCTTCATATTCAAGTAGTTCTGAGTAGTTTGTGCAGAGATTTGTGTAGATTTCGAAGAGATTTGTGCAGTGTGATTGTATGTTACCATGAAGTATCAGAAACGCACTCAACGCTGGATTGAACATGTTTTTGAACTCTGTATTAAATGTAGTGAAATCATTAAATCCCAGCAGAAAATCAACAGGAATCATGTAGTTCCTTCATATTCAAGTTGTTCTGAGTAGTTTGTGCAGAGATTTGTGTAGTTTTTGAAGAGATTTGTGCAGTTTGACTGCACTTCAAGTTTATGTGTCATAAAGGCACTGAACGCTGAATTGAGCCTGTTTTTGAACTCTGTATTAAAAGTAGTAAAAACAGCAAATCCCAGCAGAAAATCAACGAGAATCATGTATTCCCTTCATATTCAAGTAGTTCTGAGTAGTTTGTGCAGAGATTTGTGTAGTTTTTGATGAGATTTGTGCAGTTTGATTGCATGTTAGCATGAAGTGTCAAAAACGCACCCAATGCTGAATTGAGCCTGTTTTTGAACTTTCTATTAAAATTAGCGAAATCAGCAAATCCCTGCGAAAAATCAACAAGCATCATGTAGTTCCTTCATATTCAAGTAGTTCTGAGTAGTTTGTGCAGAGATTTGTGCAGTTTTTGATGAGATTTGTGCAGTTTGATTGCATGTTAGCATGAAGTGTTAAAAACGCACTGAACGCTGAATTGAGCCTATGTTTGAACTCTGTATTGAATGTAAGGAAATCATTAAATCCCAGAAGAAAATCAACAGGAATCATGTAGTTCCTTCATATTCAAGTGGTTCTGAGTAGTTTGTGCAGAGATTTGTGCAGTTTTTGAAGAGATTTGTTTAGTATGATTCCATGTTAGCATGAAGTATCAAAAACGTACTGAACACTGAATTGAGCCTGTTTTTGAACTCTGTATTAAAAGTAGTAAAAACAGCAAATCCCAGCAGAAAATCAACGAGAATCATGTATTCCCTTCATATTCAAGTAGTTCTGAGTAGTTTGTGCAGAGATTTGTGCAGTTTTTGAAGAGATTTGTTTAGTATGATTCCATGTTAGCATGAAGTATCAAAAACGTACTGAACACTGAATTGAGCCTGTTTTTGAACTCTGTATTAAAAGTAGTAAAAACAGCAAATCCCAGCAGAAAATCAACGAGAATCATGTATTCCCTTCACATTCAAGTAGTTCTGAGTAGTTTGTGCAGAGATTTGTGCAGTTTTTGAAGAGATTTGTTTAGTATGATTCCATGTTAGCATGAAGTATCAAAAACGCACTGAACGCTGAATTGAGCCTGTTTTTGAACTCTGTATTAAATGTAGTGAAATCATTAAATCCGGGCAGAAAATCAACAGGAATCATGTAGTTCCTTCATATTCAAGTGGTTCTGAGTAGTTTTTGCAGAGATTTGTGCAGTTTTTGAAGAGATTTGTTTAGTATGATTCCATGTTAGCATGAAGTATGAAAAACGTACTGAACACTGAATTGAGCCTGTTTTTGAACTCTGTATTAAAAGTAGTAAAAACAGTAAATCCCAGCAGAAAATCAACAGAAATCATGTAGTTCCTTCATATTCAAGTAGTTCTGAGTAGTTTGTGCAGGGATTTGTGCAGTTTGATTTCTTTTCAAGTTTACTAGTCATAAACGCACTCAATGCTGAATTGAGCCTGTTTTTGAACTCTGTAGTAAAAGTAGTGAAATAAGCAAATCCCATTAGAAAATCAACAGGAATCATGTAGTTCCTTCATATTCAAGTAGTTTTTATTAGTTTCTGTAGAGATTTGTGAAGTTTTTGAAGAGATTTGTGCAGTTTGACTGCACTTCAGGTTGATGTGTCATAAAGGCACTCAACGCTGAATTGAGCCTGTTTTTGAACTTTGTATTAAATGTAGTGAAAACAGCAAATCAGAGCAGAAAATCAACAGGAATCATGTAGTTACTTCATATTCAAGTAGTTCTGAGTAGTTTGTGCAGAGATTTGTGTAGTTTTTGATGAGATTTGTGCAGTTTGATTGCAGTTAGCATGAAGTATCAAAAACGCACTGAACGCTGAATTGAGCCTGTTTTTGAACTCTCTATTAAAAGTAGTGAAAACAGCAAATCCCAGCAGAAAATCAACAGGAATCATGTAGTTCCTTCATATTCAAGTAGTTCTGAGTAGTTTGTGCAGAGATTTGTGTAGTTTTTGATGAGATTTGTGCAGTTTGATTGCATGGTAGCATGAAGTATCAAAAACCCACTGAACGCTGAATTGAGCCTGTTTTTGAACTCTGTATTAAAAGTAGTGAAAACAGCAAATCCCAGCAGAAAATCAACAGGAATCATGTAGTTCCCTCATATTCAAGTTGTTCTGAGTAGTTTGTGCAGAGATTTGTGTAGTTTTTGAAGAGATTTGTGCAGTTTGATTTCATTTCAAGTTGGTTTAGTCATAAACGCACTCAATGCTGAATTGAGCCTGTTTTTGAACTCTGTATTAAAAGTAGTGAAATCAGCAAATCCCAGCAGAAAATCAACAAGAATCAGGTACTTCCTTCATATTCAAGTAGTTCTCAGTAGTTTCTGCAGAGATTTGTGTAGTTTTTGAAGAGATTTGTGCAGTTTGACTGCACTTCAAGTTTATGTGTCATAATGGCACTGAACGCTGAATTGAGCCTGTTTTTGAACTCTGTATTAAAAGTAGTGAAAACAGCAAATCCCAGCAGAAAATCAACAGGAATCATGTAGTTCCTTCATATTCAAGTTGTTCTGAGTAGTTTGTGCAGAGATTTGTGTAGTTTTTGATGAGATTTGTGCAGTTTGATTGCATGTTAGCATGAAGTGTTAAAAACGCACTGAACGCTGAATTGAGCCTGTTTTTGAACTCTGTATTAAAAGTAGTGAAAACAGCAAATCCCAGCAGAAAATCAACAGGAATCATGTAGTTCCGTCATATTCAAGTTGTTCTGAGTAGTTTGTGCAGAGATTTGTGTAGTTTTTGATGAGATTTGTGCAGTATGATTCCATGTTAGTATGAAGTATCAAAAAAGCACTGAACGCTGAATTGAGCCTGTTTTTGAACTCTGTATTAAAAGTAGTGAAATCATTAAATCCCAGAAGAAAATCAACAGGAATCATGTAGTTCCTTCATATTCAAGTAGTTTTTAGTAGTTTCTGCAGAGATTTGTGTACTTTTTGAAGAGATTTGTGCAGTTTGACTGCACTTCAAGTTTATGTGTCATAATGGCACTGAACGCTGAATTGAGCCTGTTTTTGAACTCTGTATTAAAAGTAGTGAAAACAGCAAATCCCAGCAGAAAATCAACAGGAATCATGTAGTTCCTTCATATTCAAGTAGTTTTTAGTAGTTTGTGCAGAGATTTGTGCAGTTTGATTTCATTTCAAGTTGGTTAGTCATGAACGCACTCAATGCTGAATTGAGCCTGTTTTTGAACTCTGTATTAAAAATAGTGAAATCAGCAAATCCCAGCAGAAAATCAACATGAATCATGTAGTTCCTTCATATTCAAGTAGTTTTTAGTAGTTTGTGCAGAGATTTGTGCAGTTTGATTTCATTTCAAGTTGGTTAGTCATGAACGCACTCAATGCTGAATTGAGCCTGTTTTTGAACTCTGTATTAAAAGTAGTGAAAACAGCAAATCCCAGCAGAAAATCAACAGGAATCATGTAGTTCCTTCATATTCAAGTTGTTCTGAGTAGTTTGTGCAGAGATTTGTGTAATTTTTGATGAGATTTGTGCAGTTTGATTGCAGTTAGCATGAAGTATCAAAAACGCACTGAACGCTGAATTGAGCCTGTTTTTGAACTCTGTATTAAATGTAGTGAAATCATTAAATCCCAGAAGAAAATCAACAGGAATCATGTAGTTCCTTCATATTCAAGTAGTTTTAGTAGTTTCTGCAGAGATTTGTGTAGTTTTTGAAGCGATTTGTGCAGTTTGACTGCACTTCAAGTTGATGTGTCATAAAGGCACTCAACGCTGAATTGAGCCTGTTTTTGAACTTTGTATTAAATGTAGTGAAAACAGCAAATCCCAGCAGAAAATCAACAGGAATCATATAGTCCCTTCATATTCAAGTAGTTCTGAGTAGTTTGTGCAGAGATTTGTGTAGATTTCGAAGAGATTTGTGCAGTGTGATTGTATGTTACCATGAAGTATCAGAAACGCACTGAACGCTGAATTGAGCCTGTTTTTGAACTCTGTATTAAAAGTAGTGAAAACAGCAAATCCCAGCAGAAAATCAACAGGAATCATGTAGTTCCTTCATATTCAAGTAGTTTTTAGTAGTTTCTGCAGAGATTTGTGTACTTTTTGAAGAGATTTGTGCAGTTTGACTGCACTTCAAGTTTATGTGTCATAATGGCACTGAACGCTGAATTGAGCCTGTTTTTGAACTCTGTATTAAAAGTAGTGAAAACAGCAAATCCCAGCAGAAAATCAACAGGAATCATGTAGTTCCTTCATATTCAAGTTGTTCTGAGTAGTTTGTGCAGAGATTTGTGTAGTTTTTGATGAGATTTGTGCAGTTTGATTGCATGTTAGCATGAAGTATCAAAAACGCATTGAACGCTGAATTGAGCCTGTTTTTGAACTCTGTATTAAATGTAAGGAAATCATTAAATCCCAGCAGAAAATCAATAGGAATCATGTAGTTCCTTCATATTCAAGTAGTTCTGAGTAGTTTGTGCAGAGATTTGTGCAGTTTGATTTCATTTCAAGTTGGTTAGTCATAAACGCACTCAATGCTGAATTGAGCCTGTTTTTGAACTCTGTATTAAAAGTAGTGAAATCAGCAAATCCCAGCAGAAAACAACAAGAATCAGGTACGTCCTTCATATTCAAGTAGTCCTGAGTAGTTTGTGCAGAGATTTGTGCAGTTTTTGAAGAGATTTGTTTAGTATGATTCCATGTTAGCATGAAGTATCAAAAAAGCACTGAACGCTGAATTGAACATGTTTTTGAACTCTGTATTAAATGTAGTGAAAACAGCAAATCCCAGCAGAAAATCAACAGGAATCATGTAGTTCCTTCATATTCAAGTAGTTCTGAGTAGTTTGTGCAGAGATTTGTGTAGTTTTTGATGAGATTTGTTTAGTGTGATTCCATGTTAGCATGAAGTGTTAAAAACGAACTGAACGCTGAATTGAGCCTGTTTTTGAACTCTGTATTAAATGTAAGGAAATCATTAAATCCCAGAAGAAAATCAACAGGAATCATGTAGTTCCTTCATATTCAAGTGGTTCTGAGTAGTTTGTGCAGAGATTTGTGCAGTTTTTGAAGAGATTTGTTTAGTATGATTCTATTTAGCATGAAGTGTTAAAAACGCACTGAACGCTGAATTGAGCCTGTTTTTGAACTCTGTATTAAATGTAGTGAAATCATTAAATCCGGGCAGAAAATCAACATGAATCATGTAGTTCCTTCATATTCAAGTAGTTTTTAGTAGTTTCTGCGGAGATTTGTGTAGTTTTTGAAGAGATTTGTGCAGTTTGACTGCACTTCAAGTTTATGTGTCATAAAGGCACTGAACGCTGAATTGAGCCTGTTTTTGAACTCTCTATTAAAAGTAGTAAAAACAGCAAATCCCAGCAGAAAATCAACGAGAATCATGTATTCCCTTCATATTCAAGTAGTTCTGAGTAGTTTGTGCAGAGATTTGTGTAGTTTTTGAAGAGATTTGTGCAGTTTGACTGCACTTCAAGTTTATGTGTCATAATGGCACTGAACGCTGAATTGAGCCTGTTTTTGAACTCTGTATTAAAAGTAGTGAAAACAGCAAATCCCAGCAGAAAATCAACAGGAATCATGTAGTTCCTTCATATTCAAGTGGTTCTGAGTAGTTTTTGCAGAGATTTGTTCAGTTTGACTGCACTTCAAGTTTATGTGTCATAATGGCACTGAACGCTGAATTGAGCCTGTTTTTGAACTCTGTATTAAAAGTAGTGAAAACAGCAAATCCCAGCAGAAAATCAACAGGAATCATGTAGTTCCTTCATATTCAAGTAGTTTTAGTAGTTTCTGCAGAGATTTGTGTAGTTTTTGAAGCGATTTGTGCAGTTTGACTGCACTTCAAGTTGATGTGTCATAAAGGCACTCAACGCTGAATTGAGCCTGTTTTTGAACTTTGTATTAAATGTAGTGAAAACAGCAAATCCCAGCAGAAAATCAACAGGAATCATATAGTCCCTTCATATTCAAGTAGTTCTGAGTAGTTTGTGCAGAGATTTGTGTAGATTTCGAAGAGATTTGTGCAGTGTGATTGTATGTTACCATGAAGTATCAGAAACGCACTGAACGCTGAATTGAGCCTGTTTTTGAACTCTGTATTAAAAGTAGTGAAAACAGCAAATCCCAGCAGAAAATCAACAGGAATCATGTAGTTCCTTCATATTCAAGTAGTTTTTAGTAGTTTCTGCAGAGATTTGTGTACTTTTTGAAGAGATTTGTGCAGTTTGACTGCACTTCAAGTTTATGTGTCATAATGGCACTGAACGCTGAATTGAGCCTGTTTTTGAACTCTGTATTAAAAGTAGTGAAAACAGCAAATCCCAGCAGAAAATCAACAGGAATCATGTAGTTCCTTCATATTCAAGTTGTTCTGAGTAGTTTGTGCAGAGATTTGTGTAGTTTTTGATGAGATTTGTGCAGTTTGATTGCATGTTAGCATGAAGTATCAAAAACGCATTGAACGCTGAATTGAGCCTGTTTTTGAACTCTGTATTAAATGTAAGGAAATCATTAAATCCCAGCAGAAAATCAATAGGAATCATGTAGTTCCTTCATATTCAAGTAGTTCTGAGTAGTTTGTGCAGAGATTTGTGCAGTTTGATTTCATTTCAAGTTGGTTAGTCATAAACGCACTCAATGCTGAATTGAGCCTGTTTTTGAACTCTGTATTAAAAGTAGTGAAATCAGCAAATCCCAGCAGAAAACAACAAGAATCAGGTACGTCCTTCATATTCAAGTAGTCCTGAGTAGTTTGTGCAGAGATTTGTGCAGTTTTTGAAGAGATTTGTTTAGTATGATTCCATGTTAGCATGAAGTATCAAAAAAGCACTGAACGCTGAATTGAACATGTTTTTGAACTCTGTATTAAATGTAGTGAAAACAGCAAATCCCAGCAGAAAATCAACAGGAATCATGTAGTTCCTTCATATTCAAGTAGTTCTGAGTAGTTTGTGCAGAGATTTGTGTAGTTTTTGATGAGATTTGTTTAGTGTGATTCCATGTTAGCATGAAGTGTTAAAAACGAACTGAACGCTGAATTGAGCCTGTTTTTGAACTCTGTATTAAATGTAAGGAAATCATTAAATCCCAGAAGAAAATCAACAGGAATCATGTAGTTCCTTCATATTCAAGTGGTTCTGAGTAGTTTGTGCAGAGATTTGTGCAGTTTTTGAAGAGATTTGTTTAGTATGATTCTATTTAGCATGAAGTGTTAAAAACGCACTGAACGCTGAATTGAGCCTGTTTTTGAACTCTGTATTAAATGTAGTGAAATCATTAAATCCGGGCAGAAAATCAACATGAATCATGTAGTTCCTTCATATTCAAGTAGTTTTTAGTAGTTTCTGCGGAGATTTGTGTAGTTTTTGAAGAGATTTGTGCAGTTTGACTGCACTTCAAGTTTATGTGTCATAAAGGCACTGAACGCTGAATTGAGCCTGTTTTTGAACTCTCTATTAAAAGTAGTAAAAACAGCAAATCCCAGCAGAAAATCAACGAGAATCATGTATTCCCTTCATATTCAAGTAGTTCTGAGTAGTTTGTGCAGAGATTTGTGTAGTTTTTGAAGAGATTTGTGCAGTTTGACTGCACTTCAAGTTTATGTGTCATAATGGCACTGAACGCTGAATTGAGCCTGTTTTTGAACTCTGTATTAAAAGTAGTGAAAACAGCAAATCCCAGCAGAAAATCAACAGGAATCATGTAGTTCCTTCATATTCAAGTGGTTCTGAGTAGTTTTTGCAGAGATTTGTTCAGTTTGACTGCACTTCAAGTTTATGTGTCATAATGGCACTGAACGCTGAATTGAGCCTGTTTTTGAACTCTGTATTAAAAGTAGTGAAAACAGCAAATCCCAGCAGAAAATCAACAGGAATCATGTAGTTCCTTCATATTCAAGTTGTTCTGAGTAGTTTGTGCAGAGATTTGTGTAGTTTTTGATGAGATTTGTGCAGTTTGATTGCAGTTAGCATGAAGTATCAAAAACGCACTGAACGCTGAATTGAGCCTGTTTTTGAACTCTCTATTAAAAGTAGTGAAAACAGCAAATCCCAGCAGAAAATCAACAGGAATCATGTAGTTCCTTCATATTCAAGTTGTTCTGAGTAGTTTGTGCAGAGATTTGTGTAGTTTTTGATGAGATTTGTGCAGTTTGATTGCATGTTAGCATGAAGTGTTAAAAACGCACTGAACGCTGAATTGAGCCTGTTTTTGAACTCTGTATTAAAAGTAGTGAAAACAGCAAATCCCAGCAGAAAATCAACAGGAATCATGTAGTTCCTTCATATTCAAGTAGTTTTTAGTAGTTTCTGCAGAGATTTGTGTAGTTTTTGAAGAGATTTGTGCAGTTTTACTGCACTTCAAGTTTATGTGTCATAAAGGCACTGAACGCTGAATTGAGCCTGTTTTTGAACTCTCTATTAAAAGTAGTGAAAACAGCAAATCCCAGCAGAAAATCAACAGGAATCATGTAGTTCCTTCATATTCAAGTTGTTCTGAGTAGTTTGTGCAGAGATTTGTGTAGTTTTTGATGAGATTTGTGCAGTTTGATTGCAGTTAGCATGAAGTATCAAAAACGCACTGAACGCTGAATTGAGCCTGTTTTTGAACTCTGTATTAAATGTAGTGAAATCGTTAAGTCCCAGCAGAAAATCAACGAGAATCATGTATTCCCTTCATATTCAAGTAGTTCTGAGTAGTTTGTGCAGAGATTTGTGTAGTTTTTGATGAGATTTGTGCAGTTTGATTGCATGTTAGCATGAAGTGTCAAAAACGCACTGAACGCTGAATTGAGCCTGTTTTTGAACTCTGTATTAAAAGTAGTGAAAACAGCAAATCCCAGCAGAAAATCAACAAGAATCAGGTACTTCATTCATATTCAAGTAGTTCTGAGTAGTTTGTGCAGAGAATTGTGTAGTTTTTGAAGATATTTGTGCAGTTTGACTGCACTTCAAGTCTATGTGTCATAAAGGCACTGAACGCTGAATTGAGCCTGTTTTTGAACTCTGTATTAAATGTAGTGAAATCATTAAATCCCAGCAGAAAATCAACAGGAATCATGTAGTTCCTTCATATTCAAGTTGTTCTGAGTAGTTTGTGCAGAGATTTGTGTAGTTTTGATGAGATTTGTGCAGTTTGATTGCAGCTAGCATGAATTATCAAAAACGCACTGAACGCTGAATTGAGCCTGTTTTTGAACTCTGTATTAAATGTAGTGAAATCATTAAATCCCAGCAGAAAATCAACGAGAATCATGTATTCCCTTCATATTCAAGTAGTTCTGAGTAGTTTGTGCAGAGATTTGTGTAGTTTTTGATGAGATTTGTGCAGTTTGATTGCAGTTAGCATGAAGTATCAAAAACGCACTGAACGCTGAATTGAGCCTGTTTTTGAACTCTCTATTAAAAGTAGTGAAAACAGCAAATCCCAGCAGAAAATCAAGAAGAATCAGGTACTTCCTTCATATTCAAGTAGTTCTGAGTAGTTTGTGCAGAGATTTGTGTAGTTTTTGATGAGATTTGTGCAGTTTGATTTCATTTCAAGTTGATGAGTCACAAACGCACCCAATGCTGAATTGAGCCTGTTTTTGAACTTTCTATTAAAATTAGCGAAATCAGCAAATCCCTGCGAAAAATCAACAAGCATCATGTAGTTCCTTCATATTCAAGTAGTTCTGAGTAGTTTGTGCAGAGATTTGTGCAGTTTTTGATGAGATTTGTGCAGTTTGATTGCATGTTAGCATGAAGTGTTAAAAACGCACTGAACGCTGAATTGAGCCTATGTTTGAACTCTGTATTGAATGTAAGGAAATCATTAAATCCCAGAAGAAAATCAACAGGAATCATGTAGTTCCTTCATATTCAAGTGGTTCTGAGTAGTTTGTGCAGAGATTTGTGCAGTTTTTGAAGAGATTTGTTTAGTATGATTCCATGTTAGCATGAAGTATCAAAAACGTACTGAACACTGAATTGAGCCTGTTTTTGAACTCTGTATTAAAAGTAGTGAAAACAGCAAATCCCAGCAGAAAATCAACAAGAATCAGGTACTTCATTCATATTCAAGTAGTTCTGAGTAGTTTGTGCAGAGAATTGTGTAGTTTTTGAAGATATTTGTGCAGTTTGACTGCACTTCAAGTCTATGTGTCATAAAGGCACTGAACGCTGAATTGAGCCTGTTTTTGAACTCTCTATTAAATGTAGTGAAATCATTAAATCCCAGCAGAAAATCAACAGGAATCATGTAGTTCCTTCATATTCAAGTTGTTCTGAGTTGTTTGTGCAGAGATTTGTGTAGTTTTGATGAGATTTGTGCAGTTTGATTGCAGCTAGCATGAATTATCAAAAACGCACTGAACGCTGAATTGAGCCTGTTTTTGAACTCTGTATTAAATGTAGTGAAATCATTAAATCCCAGCAGAAAATCAACGAGAATCATGTATTCCCTTCATATTCAAGTAGTTCTGAGTAGTTTGTGCAGAGATTTGTGTAGTTTTTGATGAGATTTGTGCAGTTTGATTGCAGTTAGCATGAAGTATCAAAAACGCACTGAACGCTGAATTGAGCCTGTTTTTGAACTCTCTATTAAAAGTAGTGAAAACAGCAAATCCCAGCAGAAAATCAAGAAGAATCAGGTACTTCCTTCATATTCAAGTAGTTCTGAGTAGTTTGTGCAGAGATTTGTGTAGTTTTTGATGAGATTTGTGCAGTTTGATTTCATTTCAAGTTGATGAGTCACAAACGCACCCAATGCTGAATTGAGCCTGTTTTTGAACTTTCTATTAAAATTAGCGAAATCAGCAAATCCCTGCGAAAAATCAACAAGCATCATGTAGTTCCTTCATATTCAAGTAGTTCTGAGTAGTTTGTGCAGAGATTTGTGCAGTTTTTGATGAGATTTGTGCAGTTTGATTGCATGTTAGCATGAAGTGTTAAAAACGCACTGAACGCTGAATTGAGCCTATGTTTGAACTCTGTATTGAATGTAAGGAAATCATTAAATCCCAGAAGAAAATCAACAGGAATCATGTAGTTCCTTCATATTCAAGTGGTTCTGAGTAGTTTGTGCAGAGATTTGTGCAGTTTTTGAAGAGATTTGTTTAGTATGATTCCATGTTAGCATGAAGTATCAAAAACGTACTGAACACTGAATTGAGCCTGTTTTTGAACTCTGTATTAAAAGTAGTAAAAACAGCAAATCCCAGCAGAAAATCAACGAGAATCATGTATTCCCTTCATATTCAAGTAGTTCTGAGTAGTTTGTGCAGAGATTTGTGCAGTTTTTGAAGAGATTTGTTTAGTATGATTCCATGTTAGCATGAAGTATCAAAAACGCACTGAACGCTGAATTGAGCCTGTTTTTGAACTCTGTATTAAAAGTAAGGAAATCATTAAATTCCAGAAGAAAATCAACAGGAATCATGTAGTTCCTTCATATTCAAGTGGTTCTGAGTAGTTTGTGCAGAGATTTGTGTAGTTTTTGATGAGATTTGTGCAGTTTGATTGCATGTTAGCATGAAGTGTCAAAAACGCACTGAACGCTGAATTGAGCCTGTTTTTGAACTCTGTATTAAAAGTAGTGAAAACAGCAAATCCCAGCAGAAAATCAACAGGAATCATGTAGTTCCTTCATATTCAAGTAGTTCTGAGTAGTTTGTGCAGAGATTTGTGTAGTTTTTGATGAGATTTGTGCAGTTTGATTTCATTTCAAGTTGATGAGTCACAAATGCACCCAATGCTGAATTGAGCCTGTTTTTGAACTTTCTATTAAAAGTAGCGAAATCAGCAAATCCCTGCAGAAAATCAACAAAAATCATGTAGTTCCTTCATATTCAAGTAGTTCTGAGTAGTTTGTGCAGAGATTTGTGCAGTTTGATTTCATTTCAAGTTGGTTAGTCATAAACGCACTCAATGCTGAATTGAGCCTGTTTTTGAACTCTGTATTAAAAGTAGTGAAATCAGCAAATCCCAGCAGAAAACAACAAGAATCAGGTACGTCCTTCATATTCAAGTAGTCCTGAGTAGTTTGTGCAGAGATTTGTGCAGTTTTTGAAGAGATTTGTTTAGTATGATTCCATGTTAGCATGAAGTATCAAAAAAGCACTGAACGCTGAATTGAACATGTTTTTGAACTCTGTATTAAATGTAGTGAAAACAGCAAATCCCAGCAGAAAATCAACAGGAATCATGTAGTTCCTTCATATTCAAGTAGTTCTGAGTAGTTTGTGCAGAGATTTGTGTAGTTTTTGATGAGATTTGTGCAGTTTGATTGCATGTTAGCATGAAGTGTTAAAAACGCACTGAACGCTGAATTGAGCCTGTTTTTGACCTCTCTATTAAAAGTAGTGAAAACAGAAAATCCCAGCAGAAAATCAAGAAGAATCAGGTACTTCCTTCATATTCAAGTAGTTCTGAGTAGTTTGTGCAGAGATTTGTGTAGTTTTTGATGAGATTTGTTCAGTTTGATTTCATTTCAAGTTGATGAGTCACAAACGCACCCAATGCTGAATTGAGCCTGTTTTTGAACTTTCTATTAAAATTAGCGAAATCAGCAAATCCCTGCGAAAAATCAACAAGCATCATGTAGTTCCTTCATATTCAAGTAGTTCTGAGTAGTTTGTGCAGAGATTTGTGCAGTTTTTGATGAGATTTGTGCAGTTTGATTGCATGTTAGCATGAAGTGTTAAAAACGCACTGAACGCTGAATTGAGCCTATGTTTGAACTCTGTATTGAATGTAAGGAAATCATTAAATCCCAGAAGAAAATCAACAGGAATCATGTAGTTCCTTCATATTCAAGTGGTTCTGAGTAGTTTGTGCAGAGATTTGTGCAGTTTTTGAAGAGATTTGTTTAGTATGATTCCATGTTAGCATGAAGTATCAAAAACGTACTGAACACTGAATTGAGCCTGTTTTTGAACTCTGTATTAAAAGTAGTAAAAACAGCAAATCCCAGCAGAAAATCAACAGGAATCATGTAGTTCCGTCATATTCAAATTGTTCTGAGTAGTTTGTGCAGAGATTTGTGTAGTTTTTGATGAGATTTGTGCAGTTTGATTTCATTTCAAGTTGATGAGTCACAAATGCACCCAATGCTGAATTGAGCCTGTTTTTGAACTTTCTATTAAAAGTAGCGAAATCAGCAAATCCCTGCAGAAAATCAACAAAAATCATGTAGTTCCTTCATATTCAAGTAGTTCTGAGTAGTTTGTGCAGAGATTTGTGCAGTTTGATTTCATTTCAAGTTGGTTAGTCATAAACGCACTCAATGCTGAATTGAGCCTGTTTTTGAACTCTGTATTAAAAGTAGTGAAATCAGCAAATCCCAGCAGAAAACAACAAGAATCAGGTACGTCCTTCATATTCAAGTAGTCCTGAGTAGTTTGTGCAGAGATTTGTGCAGTTTTTGAAGAGATTTGTTTAGTATGATTCCATGTTAGCATGAAGTATCAAAAAAGCACTGAACGCTGAATTGAACATGTTTTTGAACTCTGTATTAAATGTAGTGAAAACAGCAAATCCCAGCAGAAAATCAACAGGAATCATGTAGTTCCTTCATATTCAAGTAGTTCTGAGTAGTTTGTGCAGAGATTTGTGTAGTTTTTGATGAGATTTGTGCAGTTTGATTGCATGTTAGCATGAAGTGTTAAAAACGCACTGAACGCTGAATTGAGCCTGTTTTTGACCTCTCTATTAAAAGTAGTGAAAACAGAAAATCCCAGCAGAAAATCAACGAGAATCATGTATTCCCTTCATATTCAAGTAGTTCTGAGTAGTTTGTGCAGAGATTTGTGTAGTTTTTGAAGAGATTTGTGCAGTTTGACTGCACTTCAAGTTTATGTGTCATAATGGCACTGAACGCTGAATTGAGCCTGTTTTTGAACTCTGTATTAAAAGTAGTGAAAACAGCAAATCCCAGCAGAAAATCAACAGGAATCATGTAGTTCCTTCATATTCAAGTGGTTCTGAGTAGTTTTTGCAGAGATTTGTTCAGTTTGACTGCACTTCAAGTTTATGTGTCATAATGGCACTGAACGCTGAATTGAGCCTGTTTTTGAACTCTGTATTAAAAGTAGTGAAAACAGCAAATCCCAGCAGAAAATCAACAGGAATCATGTAGTTCCTTCATATTCAAGTTGTTCTGAGTAGTTTGTGCAGAGATTTGTGTAGTTTTTGATGAGATTTGTGCAGTTTGATTGCAGTTAGCATGAAGTATCAAAAACGGACTGAACGCTGAATTGAGCCTGTTTTTGAACTCTCTATTAAAAGTAGTGAAAACAGCAAATCCCAGCAGAAAATCAACAGGAATCATGTAGTTCCTTCATATTCAAGTTGTTCTGAGTAGTTTGTGCAGAGATTTGTGTAGTTTTTGATGAGATTTGTGCAGTTTGATTTCATTTCAAGTTGATGAGTCACAAACGCACCCAATGCTGAATTGAGCCTGTTTTTGAACTTTCTATTAAAATTAGCGAAATCAGCAAATCCCTGCGAAAAATCAACAAGCATCATGTAGTTCCTTCATATTCAAGTAGTTCTGAGTAGTTTGTGCAGAGATTTGTGCAGTTTTTGATGAGATTTGTGCAGTTTGATTGCATGTTAGCATGAAGTGTTAAAAACGCACTGAACGCTGAATTGAGCCTATGTTTGAACTCTGTATTGAATGTAAGGAAATCATTAAATCCCAGAAGAAAATCAACAGGAATCATGTAGTTCCTTCATATTCAAGTGGTTCTGAGTAGTTTGTGCAGAGATTTGTGCAGTTTTTGAAGAGATTTGTTTAGTATGATTCCATGTTAGCATGAAGTATCAAAAACGTACTGAACACTGAATTGAGCCTGTTTTTGAACTCTGTATTAAAAGTAGTAAAAACAGCAAATCCCAGCAGAAAATCAACGAGAATCATGTATTCCCTTCATATTCAAGTAGTTCTGAGTAGTTTGTGCAGAGATTTGTGCAGTTTTTGAAGAGATTTGTTTAGTATGATTCCATGTTAGCATGAAGTATCAAAAACGCACTGAACGCTGAATTGAGCCTGTTTTTGAACTCTGTATTAAAAGTAAGGAAATCATTAAATTCCAGAAGAAAATCAACAGGAATCATGTAGTTCCTTCATATTCAAGTGGTTCTGAGTAGTTTGTGCAGAGATTTGTGTAGTTTTTGATGAGATTTGTGCAGTTTGATTGCATGTTAGCATGAAGTGTCAAAAACGCACTGAACGCTGAATTGAGCCTGTTTTTGAACTCTGTATTAAAAGTAGTGAAAACAGCAAATCCCAGCAGAAAATCAACAGGAATCATGTAGTTCCGTCATATTCAAATTGTTCTGAGTAGTTTGTGCAGAGATTTGTGTAGTTTTTGATGAGATTTGTGCAGTTTGATTTCATTTCAAGTTGATGAGTCACAAATGCACCCAATGCTGAATTGAGCCTGTTTTTGAACTTTCTATTAAAAGTAGCGAAATCAGCAAATCCCTGCAGAAAATCAACAAAAATCATGTAGTTCCTTCATATTCAAGTAGTTCTGAGTAGTTTGTGCAGAGATTTGTGCAGTTTGATTTCATTTCAAGTTGGTTAGTCATAAACGCACTCAATGCTGAATTGAGCCTGTTTTTGAACTTTCTATTAAAAGTAGTGAAATCAGCAAATCCCAGCAGAAAACAACAAGAATCAGGTACGTCCTTCATATTCAAGTAGTCCTGAGTAGTTTGTGCAGAGATTTGTGCAGTTTTTGAAGAGATTTGTTTAGTATGATTCCATGTTAGCATGAAGTATCAAAAAAGCACTGAACGCTGAATTGAACATGTTTTTGAACTCTGTATTAAATGTAGTGAAAACAGCAAATCCCAGCAGAAAATCAACGAGAATCATGTATTCCCTTCATATTCAAGTAGTTCTGAGTAGTTTGTGCAGAGATTTGTGTAGTTTTTGATGAGATTTGTGCAGTTTGATTGCATGTTAGCATGAAGTGTCAAAAACGCACTGAACGCTGAATTGAGCCTGTTTTTGAACTCTGTATTAAAAGTAGTGAAAACAGCAAATCCCAGCAGAAAATCAACAAGAATCAGGTACTTCATTCATATTCAAGTAGTTCTGAGTAGTTTGTGCAGAGAATTGTGTAGTTTTTGAAGATATTTGTGCAGTTTGACTGCACTTCAAGTTTATGTGTCATAAAGGCACTGAACGCTGAATTGAGCCTGTTTTTGAACTCTGTATTAAAAGTAGTGAAAACAGCAAATCCCAGCAGAAAATCAACAAGAATCAGGTACTTCCTTCATATTCAAGTAGTTCTGAGTAGTTTGTGCAGAGATTTGTGTAGTTTTTGATGAGATTTGTGCAGTTTGATTGCATGTTAGCATGAAGTGTTAAAAACGCACTGAACGCTGAATTGAGCCTGTTTTTGAACTCTCTATTAAAAGTAGTGAAAACAGCAAATCCCAGCAGAAAATCAACAGAAATCATGTAGTTCCTTCATATTCAAGTTGTTCTGAGTAGTTTGTGCAGAGATTTGTGTAGTTTTTGATGAGATTTGTGCAGTTTGATTGCATGTTAGCATGAAGTGTTAAAAACGCACTGAACGCTGAATTGAGCCTGTTTTCGAACTCTGTATTAAAAGTAGTGAAAACAGCAAATCCCAGCAGAAAATCAACAAGAATCAGGTACTTCCTTCATATTCAAGTAATTCTGAGTAGTTTGTGCAGAGATTTGTGTAGTTTTTGATGAGATTTGTGCAGTTTGATTTCATTTCAAGTTGATGAGTCACAAACGCACCCAATGCTGAATTGAGCCTGTTTTTGAACTTTCTATTAAAAGTAGCGAAATCAGCAAATCCCTGCAGAAAATCAACAAGAATCATGTAGTTCCTTCATATTCAAGTAGTTCTGAGTAGTTTGTGCAGAGATTTGTGCAGTTTGATTTCATTTCAAGTTGGTTAGTCATAAACGCACTCAATGCTGAATTGAGCCTGTTTTTGAACTCTGTATTAAAAGTAGTGAAATCAGCAAATCCCAGCAGAAAACAACAAGAATCAGGTACGTCCTTCATATTCAAGTAGTTCTGAGTAGTTTGTGCAGAGATTTGTGCAGTTTTTGAAGAGATTTGTTTAGTATGATTCCATGTTAGCATGAAGTATCAAAAAAGCACTGAACGCTGAATTGAGCCTATTTTTGAACTCTGTATTAAAAGTAGTGAAAACAGTAAATCCCAGCAGAAAATCAATAGGAATCATGTAGTTCCTTCATATTCAAGTTGTTCTGAGTAGTTTGTGCAGAGATTTGTGTAGTTTTTGAAGAGATTTGTGCAGTTTGACTGCACTTCAAGTTTATGTGTCATGAAGGCACTGAACGCTGAATTGAGTCTGTTTTTGAACTCTGTATTAAAAGTAGTGAAAACAGCAAATCCCAGCAGAAAATCAACAGGAATCATGTAGTTCCTTCATATTCAAGTTGTTCTGAGTAGTTTGTGCAGAGATTTGTGTAGTTTTTGAAGAGATTTGTGCAGATTTACTGCACTTCAAGTTTATGTGTCATAAAGGCACTCAACGCTGAATTGAGCCTGTTTTTCAACTCTGTATTAAATGTAGTGAAATCATTAAATCCGGGCAGAAAATCAACATGAATCATGTAGTTCCTTCATATTCAAGTAGTTTTTAGTAGTTTCTGCAGAGATTTGTGTAGTTTTTGAAGAGATTTGTGCAGTTTGACTGCACTTCAAGTTTATGTGTCATAAAGGCACTGAACGCTGAATTGAGCCTGTTTTTGAACTCTGTATTAAAAGTAGTGAAAACAGCAAATCCCAGCAGAAAATCAACAAGAATCAGGTACTTCCTTCATATTCAAGTAATTCTGAGTAGTTTGTGCAGAGATTTGTGTAGTTTTTGATGAGATTTGTGCAGTTTGATTTCATTTCAAGTTGATGAGTCACAAACGCACCCAATGCTGAATTGAGCCTGTTTTTGAACTTTCTATTAAAAGTAGCGAAATCAGCAAATCCCTGCAGAAAATCAACAAGAATCATGTAGTTCCTTCATATTCAAGTAGTTCTGAGTAGTTTGTGCAGAGATTTGTGCAGTTTGATTTCATTTCAAGTTGGTTAGTCATAAACGCACTCAATGCTGAATTGAGCCTGTTTTTGAACTCTGTATTAAAAGTAGTGAAATCAGCAAATCCCAGCAGAAAACAACAAGAATCAGGTACGTCCTTCATATTCAAGTAGTTCTGAGTAGTTTGTGCAGAGATTTGTGCAGTTTTTGAAGAGATTTATTTAGTATGATTCCATGTTAGCATGAAGTATCAAAAAAGCACTGAACGCTGAATTGAGCCTATTTTTGAACTCTGTATTAAAAGTAGTGAAAACAGTAAATCCCAGCAGAAAATCAATAGGAATCATGTAGTTCCTTCATATTCAAGTTGTTCTGAGTAGTTTGTGCAGAGATTTGTGTAGTTTTTGAAGAGATTTGTGCAGTTTGACTGCACTTCAAGTTTATGTGTCATGAAGGCACTGAACGCTGAATTGAGTCTGTTTTTGAACTCTGTATTAAAAGTAGTGAAAACAGCAAATCCCAGCAGAAAATCAACAGGAATCATGTAGTTCCTTCATATTCAAGTTGTTCTGAGTAGTTTGTGCAGAGATTTGTGTAGTTTTTGAAGAGATTTGTGCAGTTTGACTGCACTTCAAGTTTATGTGTCATAAAGGCACTCAACGCTGAATTGAGCCTGTTTTTCAACTCTGTATTAAATGTAGTGAAATCATTAAATCCCAGCAGAAAATCAACAAGAATCAGGTACTTCCTTCATATTCAAGTAGTTCTGAGTAGTTTGTGTAGTTTTTGATGAGATTTGTGCAGTTTGATTGCATGTTAGCATGAAGTGTTAAAAACGCACTGAACGCTGAATTGAGCCTGTTTTTGAACTCTCTATTAAAAGTAGTGAAAACAGCAAATCCCAGCAGAAAATCAACAGAAATCATGTAGTTCCTTCATATTCAAGTTGTTCTGAGTAGTTTGTGCAGAGATTTGTGTAGTTTTTGATGAGATTTGTGCAGTTTGATTGCATGTTAGCATGAAGTGTTAAAAACGCACTGAACGCTGAATTGAGCCTGTTTTTGAACTCTGTATTAAAAGTAGTGAAAACAGCAAATCCCAGCAGAAAATCAACAAGAATCAGGTACTTCCTTCATATTCAAGTAGTTCTGAGTAGTTTGTGCAGAGATTTGTGTAGTTTTTGATGAGATTTGTGCAGTTTGATTGTAGTTAGCATGAAGCATCAAAAACGCACTGAACGCTGAATTGAGCCTGATTTTTGAACTCTGTATTAAAAGTAGTGAAAACAGCAAATCCCAGCAGAAAATCAACAGGTATCATGTAGTTCCTTCATATTGAAGTAGTTCTGAGTATTTGGGCAGAGATTTGTGCAGTTTTTGAAGAGATTTGTTTAGTATGATTCCATGTTAGCATGAAGTATCAAAAAAGCACTGAACGCTGAATTGAGCCTGTTTTTGAACTCTGTATTAAAAGTACTGAAAACAGTAAATCCCAGCAGAAAATCACAATAGGAATCATGTAGTTCCTTCATATTCAAGTTGTTCTGAGTAGTTTGTGCAGAGATTTGTGTAGTTTTTGATGAGATTTGTGCATTTTGATTTCATTTCAAGTTGATGAGTCACAAACGCACCCAATGCTGAATTGAGTCTGTTTTTGAACTCTGTATTAAAAGTAGTGAAAACAGCAAATCCCAGCAGAAAATCAACAGGAATCATGTAGTTCCTTCATATTTAAGTTGTTCTGAGGAGTTTGTGCAGAGATTTGTGTAGTTTTTGATGAGATTTGTGCAGTTTGATTTCATTTCAAGTTGATGAGTCACAAACGCACCCAATGCTATATTGAGCCTGTTTTTGAACTTTCTATTAAAAGTAGCGAAATCAGCAAATCCCTGCAGAAAATCAACAAGAATCATGTAGTTCCTTCATATTCAAGTAGTTCTGAGTAGTTTGTGCAGAGATTTGTGTAGTTTTTGATGAGATTTGTGCAGTTTGACTGCACTTCAAGTTTATGTGTCATGAAGGCACTGAACGCTGAATTGAGTCTGTTTTTGAACTCTGTATTAAAAGTAGTGAAAACAGCAAATCCCAGCAGAAAATCAACAGGAATCATGTAGTTCCTTCATATTCAAGTTGTTCTGAGTAGTTTGTGCAGAGATTTGTGTAGTTTTTGAAGAGATTTGTGCAGATTTACTGCACTTCAAGTTTATGTGTCATAAAGGCACTCAACGCTGAATTGAGCCTGTTTTTCAACTCTGTATTAAATGTAGTGAAATCATTAAATCCGGGCAGAAAATCAACATGAATCATGTAGTTCCTTCATATTCAAGTAGTTTTTAGTAGTTTCTGCAGAGATTTGTGTAGTTTTTGAAGAGATTTGTGCAGTTTGACTGCACTTCAAGTTTATGTGTCATAAAGGCACTGAACGCTGAATTGAGCCTGTTTTTGAACTCTGTATTAAAAGTAGTGAAAACAGCAAATCCCAGCAGAAAATCAACAAGAATCAGGTACTTCCTTCATATTCAAGTAGTTCTGAGTAGTTTGTGCAGAGATTTGTGTAGTTTTTGATGAGATTTGTGCAGTTTGATTGCATGTTAGCATGAAGTGTTAAAAACGCACTGAACGCTGAATTGAGCCTGTTTTTGAACTCTCTATTAAAAGTAGTGAAAACAGCAAATCCCAGCAGAAAATCAACAGAAATCATGTAGTTCCTTCATATTCAAGTTGTTCTGAGTAGTTTGTGCAGAGATTTGTGTAGTTTTTGATGAGATTTGTGCAGTTTGATTGCATGTTAGCATGAAGTGTTAAAAACGCACTGAACGCTGAATTGAGCCTGTTTTCGAACTCTGTATTAAAAGTAGTGAAAACAGCAAATCCCAGCAGAAAATCAACAAGAATCAGGTACTTCCTTCATATTCAAGTAATTCTGAGTAGTTTGTGCAGAGATTTGTGTAGTTTTTGATGAGATTTGTGCAGTTTGATTTCATTTCAAGTTGATGAGTCACAAACGCACCCAATGCTGAATTGAGCCTGTTTTTGAACTTTCTATTAAAAGTAGCGAAATCAGCAAATCCCTGCAGAAAATCAACAAGAATCATGTAGTTCCTTCATATTCAAGTAGTTCTGAGTAGTTTGTGCAGAGATTTGTGCAGTTTGATTTCATTTCAAGTTGGTTAGTCATAAACGCACTCAATGCTGAATTGAGCCTGTTTTTGAACTCTGTATTAAAAGTAGTGAAATCAGCAAATCCCAGCAGAAAACAACAAGAATCAGGTACGTCCTTCATATTCAAGTAGTTCTGAGTAGTTTGTGCAGAGATTTGTGCAGTTTTTGAAGAGATTTGTTTAGTATGATTCCATGTTAGCATGAAGTATCAAAAAAGCACTGAACGCTGAATTGAGCCTATTTTTGAACTCTGTATTAAAAGTAGTGAAAACAGTAAATCCCAGCAGAAAATCAATAGGAATCATGTAGTTCCTTCATATTCAAGTTGTTCTGAGTAGTTTGTGCAGAGATTTGTGTAGTTTTTGAAGAGATTTGTGCAGTTTGACTGCACTTCAAGTTTATGTGTCATGAAGGCACTGAACGCTGAATTGAGTCTGTTTTTGAACTCTGTATTAAAAGTAGTGAAAACAGCAAATCCCAGCAGAAAATCAACAGGAATCATGTAGTTCCTTCATATTCAAGTTGTTCTGAGTAGTTTGTGCAGAGATTTGTGTAGTTTTTGAAGAGATTTGTGCAGATTTACTGCACTTCAAGTTTATGTGTCATAAAGGCACTCAACGCTGAATTGAGCCTGTTTTTCAACTCTGTATTAAATGTAGTGAAATCATTAAATCCGGGCAGAAAATCAACATGAAGCATGTAGTTCCTTCATATTCAAGTAGTTTTTAGTAGTTTCTGCAGAGATTTGTGTAGTTTTTGAAGAGATTTGTGCAGTTTGACTGCACTTCAAGTTTATGTGTCATAAAGGCACTGAACGCTGAATTGAGCCTGTTTTTGAACTCTGTATTAAAAGTAGTGAAAACAGCAAATCCCAGCAGAAAATCAACAAGAATCAGGTACTTCCTTCATATTCAAGTAGTTCTGAGTAGTTTGTGCAGAGATTTGTGTAGTTTTTGATGAGATTTGTGCAGTTTGATTGCATGTTAGCATGAAGTGTTAAAAACGCACTGAACGCTGAATTGAGCCTGTTTTTGAACTCTCTATTAAAAGTAGTGAAAACAGCAAATCCCAGCAGAAAATCAACAGAAATCATGTAGTTCCTTCATATTCAAGTTGTTCTGAGTAGTTTGTGCAGAGATTTGTGTAGTTTTTGATGAGATTTGTGCAGTTTGATTGCATGTTAGCATGAAGTGTTAAAAACGCACTGAACGCTGAATTGAGCCTGTTTTCGAACTCTGTATTAAAAGTAGTGAAAACAGCAAATCCCAGCAGAAAATCAACAAGAATCAGGTACTTCCTTCATATTCAAGTAATTCTGAGTAGTTTGTGCAGAGATTTGTGTAGTTTTTGATGAGATTTGTGCAGTTTGATTTCATTTCAAGTTGATGAGTCACAAACGCACCCAATGCTGAATTGAGCCTGTTTTTGAACTTTCTATTAAAAGTAGCGAAATCAGCAAATCCCTGCAGAAAATCAACAAGAATCATGTAGTTCCTTCATATTCAAGTAGTTCTGAGTAGTTTGTGCAGAGATTTGTGCAGTTTGATTTCATTTCAAGTTGGTTAGTCATAAACGCACTCAATGCTGAATTGAGCCTGTTTTTGAACTCTGTATTAAAAGTAGTGAAATCAGCAAATCCCAGCAGAAAACAACAAGAATCAGGTACGTCCTTCATATTCAAGTAGTTCTGAGTAGTTTGTGCAGAGATTTGTGCAGTTTTTGAAGAGATTTGTTTAGTATGATTCCATGTTAGCATGAAGTATCAAAAAAGCACTGAACGCTGAATTGAGCCTATTTTTGAACTCTGTATTAAAAGTAGTGAAAACAGTAAATCCCAGCAGAAAATCAATAGGAATCATGTAGTTCCTTCATATTCAAGTTGTTCTGAGTAGTTTGTGCAGAGATTTGTGTAGTTTTTGAAGAGATTTGTGCAGTTTGACTGCACTTCAAGTTTATGTGTCATGAAGGCACTGAACGCTGAATTGAGTCTGTTTTTGAACTCTGTATTAAAAGTAGTGAAAACAGCAAATCCCAGCAGAAAATCAACAGGAATCATGTAGTTCCTTCATATTCAAGTTGTTCTGAGTAGTTTGTGCAGAGATTTGTGTAGTTTTTGAAGAGATTTGTGCAGTTTGACTGCACTTCAAGTTTATGTGTCATAAAGGCACTCAACGCTGAATTGAGCCTGTTTTTCAACTCTGTATTAAATGTAGTGAAATCATTAAATCCCAGCAGAAAATCAACAAGAATCAGGTACTTCCTTCATATTCAAGTAGTTCTGAGTAGTTTGTGTAGTTTTTGATGAGATTTGTGCAGTTTGATTGCATGTTAGCATGAAGTGTTAAAAACGCACTGAACGCTGAATTGAGCCTGTTTTTGAACTCTCTATTAAAAGTAGTGAAAACAGCAAATCCCAGCAGAAAATCAACAGGAATCATGTAGTTCCTTCATATTCAAGTAGTTTTTAGTAGTTTCTGCAGAGATTTGTGTAGTTCTTGAAGAGATTTGTGCAGTTTGACTGCACTTCAAGTTTATGTGTCATAAAGGCACTCAACGCTGAATTGAGTCTGTTTTTGAACTTTCTATTAAAAGTAGCGAAATCAGCAAATCCCTGCAGAAAATCAACAAGAATCATGTAGTTCCTTCATATTCAAGTAGTTCTGAGTAGTTTGTGCAAAGATTTGTGTAGTTTTTGATGAGATTTGTGCAGTTTGACTGCACTTCAAGTTTATGTGTCATGAAGGCACTGAACGCTGAATTGAGTCTGTTTTTGAACTCTGTATTAAAAGTAGTGAAAACAGCAAATCCCAGCAGAAAATCAACAGGAATCATGTAGTTCCTTCATATTCAAGTTGTTCTGAGTAGTTTGTGCAGAGATTTGTGTAGTTTTTGAAGAGATTTGTGCAGTTTGACTGCACTTCAAGTTTATGTGTCATAAAGGCACTCAACGCTGAATTGAGCCTGTTTTTCAACTCTGTATTAAATGTAGTGAAATCATTAAATCCGGGCAGAAAATCAACATGAATCATGTAGTTCCTTCATATTCAAGTAGTTTTTAGTAGTTTCTGCAGAGATTTGTGTAGTTTTTGAAGAGATTTGTGCAGTTTGACTGCACTTCAAGTTTATGTGTCATAAAGGCACTGAACGCTGAATTGAGCCTGTTTTTGAACTCTGTATTAAAAGTAGTGAAAACAGCAAATCCCAGCAGAAAATCAACAAGAATCAGGTACTTCCTTCATATTCAAGTAGTTCTGAGTAGTTTGTGCAGAGATTTGTGTAGTTTTTGATGAGATTTGTGCAGTTTGATTGCATGTTAGCATGAAGTGTTAAAAACGCACTGAACGCTGAATTGAGCCTGTTTTTGAACTCTCTATTAAAAGTAGTGAAAACAGCAAATCCCAGCAGAAAATCAACAGGAATCATGTAGTTCCTTCATATTCAAGTTGTTCTGAGTAGTTTGTGCAGAGATTTGTGTAGTTTTTGATGAGATTTGTGCAGTTTGATTGCATGTTAGCATGAAGTGTTAAAAACGCACTGAACGCTGAATTGAGCCTGTTTTTGAACTCTGTATTAAAAGTAGTGAAAACAGCAAATCCCAGCAGAAAATCAACAAGAATCAGGTACTTCCTTCATATTCAAGTCATTCTGAGTAGTTTGTGCAGAGATTTGTGTAGTTTTTGATGAGATTTGTGCAGTTTGATTTCATTTCAAGTTGATGAGTCACAAACGCACCCAATGCTGAATTGAGCCTGTTTTTGAACTTTCTATTAAAAGTAGCGAAATCAGCAAATCCCTGCAGAAAATCAACAAGAATCATGTAGTTCCTTCATATTCAAGTAGTTCTGAGTAGTTTGTGCAAAGATTTGTGTAGTTTTTGATGAGATTTGTGCAGTTTGACTGCACTTCAAGTTTATGTGTCATGAAGGCACTGAACGCTGAATTGAGTCTGTTTTTGAACTCTGTATTAAAAGTAGTGAAAACAGCAAATCCCAGCAGAAAATCAACAGGAATCATGTAGTTCCTTCATATTCAAGTTGTTCTGAGTAGTTTGTGCAGAGATTTGTGTAGTTTTTGAAGAGATTTGTGCAGTTTGACTGCACTTCAAGTTTATGTGTCATAAAGGCACTCAACGCTGAATTGAGCCTGTTTTTCAACTCTGTATTAAATGTAGTGAAATCATTAAATCCGGGCAGAAAATCAACATGAATCATGTAGTTCCTTCATATTCAAGTAGTTTTTAGTAGTTTCTGCAGAGATTTGTGTAGTTTTTGAAGAGATTTGTGCAGTTTGATTGCATGTTAGCATGAAGTGTTAAAAACGCACTGAACGCTGAATTGAGCCTGTTTTTGAACTCTCTATTAAAAGTAGTGAAAACAGCAAATCCCAGCAGAAAATCAACAGGAATCATGTAGTTCCTTCATATTCAAGTTGTTCTGAGTAGTTTGTGCAGAGATTTGTGTAGTTTTTGATGAGATTTGTGCAGTTTGATTGCATGTTAGCATGAAGTGTTAAAAACGCACTGAACGCTGAATTGAGCCTGTTTTTGAACTCTGTATTAAAAGTAGTGAAAACAGCAAATCCCAGCAGAAAATCAACAAGAATCAGGTACTTCCTTCATATTCAAGTTGTTCTGAGTAGTTTGTGCAGAGATTTGTGTAGTTTTTGATTAGATTTGTGCAGTTTGATTTCATTTCAAGTTGATGAGTCACAAACGCACCCAATGCTGAATTGAGCCTGTTTTTGAACTTTCTATTAAAAGTAGCGAAATCAGCAAATCCCTGCAGAAAATCAACAAGAATCATGTAGTTCCTTCATATTCAAGTAGTTCTGAGTAGTTTGTGCAGAGATTTGTGCAGTTTGATTTCATTTCAAGTTGGTTAGTCATAAACGCACTCAATGCTGAATTGAGCCTGTTTTTGAACTCTGTATTAAATGTAGTGAAATCATTAAATCCCAGAAGAAAATCAACAGGAATCATGTAGTTCCTTCATATTCAAGTAGTTTTAGTAGTTTCTGCAGAGATTTGTGTAGTTTTTGAAGCGATTTGTGCAGTTTGACTGCACTTCAAGTTGATGTGTCATAAAGGCACTCAACGCTGAATTGAGCCTGTTTTTGAACTTTGTATTAAATGTAGTGAAAACAGCAAATCCCAGCAGAAAATCAACAGGAATCATATAGTCCCTTCATATTCAAGTAGTTCTGAGTAGTTTGTGCAGAGATTTGTGTAGATTTCGAAGAGATTTGTGCAGTGTGATTGTATGTTACCATGAAGTATCAGAAACGCACTGAACGCTGAATTGAGCCTGTTTTTGAACTCTGTATTAAAAGTAGTGAAAACAGCAAATCCCAGCAGAAAATCAACAGGAATCATGTAGTTCCTTCATATTCAAGTAGTTTTTAGTAGTTTCTGCAGAGATTTGTGTACTTTTTGAAGAGATTTGTGCAGTTTGACTGCACTTCAAGTTTATGTGTCATAATGGCACTGAACGCTGAATTGAGCCTGTTTTTGAACTCTGTATTAAAAGTAGTGAAAACAGCAAATCCCAGCAGAAAATCAACAGGAATCATGTAGTTCCTTCATATTCAAGTTGTTCTGAGTAGTTTGTGCAGAGATTTGTGTAGTTTTTGATGAGATTTGTGCAGTTTGATTGCATGTTAGCATGAAGTATCAAAAACGCATTGAACGCTGAATTGAGCCTGTTTTTGAACTCTGTATTAAATGTAAGGAAATCATTAAATCCCAGCAGAAAATCAATAGGAATCATGTAGTTCCTTCATATTCAAGTAGTTCTGAGTAGTTTGTGCAGAGATTTGTGCAGTTTGATTTCATTTCAAGTTGGTTAGTCATAAACGCACTCAATGCTGAATTGAGCCTGTTTTTGAACTCTGTATTAAAAGTAGTGAAATCAGCAAATCCCAGCAGAAAACAACAAGAATCAGGTACGTCCTTCATATTCAAGTAGTCCTGAGTAGTTTGTGCAGAGATTTGTGCAGTTTTTGAAGAGATTTGTTTAGTATGATTCCATGTTAGCATGAAGTATCAAAAAAGCACTGAACGCTGAATTGAACATGTTTTTGAACTCTGTATTAAATGTAGTGAAAACAGCAAATCCCAGCAGAAAATCAACAGGAATCATGTAGTTCCTTCATATTCAAGTAGTTCTGAGTAGTTTGTGCAGAGATTTGTGTAGTTTTTGATGAGATTTGTTTAGTGTGATTCCATGTTAGCATGAAGTGTTAAAAACGAACTGAACGCTGAATTGAGCCTGTTTTTGAACTCTGTATTAAATGTAAGGAAATCATTAAATCCCAGAAGAAAATCAACAGGAATCATGTAGTTCCTTCATATTCAAGTGGTTCTGAGTAGTTTGTGCAGAGATTTGTGCAGTTTTTGAAGAGATTTGTTTAGTATGATTCTATTTAGCATGAAGTGTTAAAAACGCACTGAACGCTGAATTGAGCCTGTTTTTGAACTCTGTATTAAATGTAGTGAAATCATTAAATCCGGGCAGAAAATCAACATGAATCATGTAGTTCCTTCATATTCAAGTAGTTTTTAGTAGTTTCTGCGGAGATTTGTGTAGTTTTTGAAGAGATTTGTGCAGTTTGACTGCACTTCAAGTTTATGTGTCATAAAGGCACTGAACGCTGAATTGAGCCTGTTTTTGAACTCTCTATTAAAAGTAGTAAAAACAGCAAATCCCAGCAGAAAATCAACGAGAATCATGTATTCCCTTCATATTCAAGTAGTTCTGAGTAGTTTGTGCAGAGATTTGTGTAGTTTTTGAAGAGATTTGTGCAGTTTGACTGCACTTCAAGTTTATGTGTCATAATGGCACTGAACGCTGAATTGAGCCTGTTTTTGAACTCTGTATTAAAAGTAGTGAAAACAGCAAATCCCAGCAGAAAATCAACAGGAATCATGTAGTTCCTTCATATTCAAGTGGTTCTGAGTAGTTTTTGCAGAGATTTGTTCAGTTTGACTGCACTTCAAGTTTATGTGTCATAATGGCACTGAACGCTGAATTGAGCCTGTTTTTGAACTCTGTATTAAAAGTAGTGAAAACAGCAAATCCCAGCAGAAAATCAACAGGAATCATGTAGTTCCTTCATATTCAAGTAGTTTTAGTAGTTTCTGCAGAGATTTGTGTAGTTTTTGAAGCGATTTGTGCAGTTTGACTGCACTTCAAGTTGATGTGTCATAAAGGCACTCAACGCTGAATTGAGCCTGTTTTTGAACTTTGTATTAAATGTAGTGAAAACAGCAAATCCCAGCAGAAAATCAACAGGAATCATATAGTCCCTTCATATTCAAGTAGTTCTGAGTAGTTTGTGCAGAGATTTGTGTAGATTTCGAAGAGATTTGTGCAGTGTGATTGTATGTTACCATGAAGTATCAGAAACGCACTGAACGCTGAATTGAGCCTGTTTTTGAACTCTGTATTAAAAGTAGTGAAAACAGCAAATCCCAGCAGAAAATCAACAGGAATCATGTAGTTCCTTCATATTCAAGTAGTTTTTAGTAGTTTCTGCAGAGATTTGTGTACTTTTTGAAGAGATTTGTGCAGTTTGACTGCACTTCAAGTTTATGTGTCATAATGGCACTGAACGCTGAATTGAGCCTGTTTTTGAACTCTGTATTAAAAGTAGTGAAAACAGCAAATCCCAGCAGAAAATCAACAGGAATCATGTAGTTCCTTCATATTCAAGTTGTTCTGAGTAGTTTGTGCAGAGATTTGTGTAGTTTTTGATGAGATTTGTGCAGTTTGATTGCATGTTAGCATGAAGTATCAAAAACGCATTGAACGCTGAATTGAGCCTGTTTTTGAACTCTGTATTAAATGTAAGGAAATCATTAAATCCCAGCAGAAAATCAATAGGAATCATGTAGTTCCTTCATATTCAAGTAGTTCTGAGTAGTTTGTGCAGAGATTTGTGCAGTTTGATTTCATTTCAAGTTGGTTAGTCATAAACGCACTCAATGCTGAATTGAGCCTGTTTTTGAACTCTGTATTAAAAGTAGTGAAATCAGCAAATCCCAGCAGAAAACAACAAGAATCAGGTACGTCCTTCATATTCAAGTAGTCCTGAGTAGTTTGTGCAGAGATTTGTGCAGTTTTTGAAGAGATTTGTTTAGTATGATTCCATGTTAGCATGAAGTATCAAAAAAGCACTGAACGCTGAATTGAACATGTTTTTGAACTCTGTATTAAATGTAGTGAAAACAGCAAATCCCAGCAGAAAATCAACAGGAATCATGTAGTTCCTTCATATTCAAGTAGTTCTGAGTAGTTTGTGCAGAGATTTGTGTAGTTTTTGATGAGATTTGTTTAGTGTGATTCCATGTTAGCATGAAGTGTTAAAAACGAACTGAACGCTGAATTGAGCCTGTTTTTGAACTCTGTATTAAATGTAAGGAAATCATTAAATCCCAGAAGAAAATCAACAGGAATCATGTAGTTCCTTCATATTCAAGTGGTTCTGAGTAGTTTGTGCAGAGATTTGTGCAGTTTTTGAAGAGATTTGTTTAGTATGATTCTATTTAGCATGAAGTGTTAAAAACGCACTGAACGCTGAATTGAGCCTGTTTTTGAACTCTGTATTAAATGTAGTGAAATCATTAAATCCGGGCAGAAAATCAACATGAATCATGTAGTTCCTTCATATTCAAGTAGTTTTTAGTAGTTTCTGCGGAGATTTGTGTAGTTTTTGAAGAGATTTGTGCAGTTTGACTGCACTTCAAGTTTATGTGTCATAAAGGCACTGAACGCTGAATTGAGCCTGTTTTTGAACTCTCTATTAAAAGTAGTAAAAACAGCAAATCCCAGCAGAAAATCAACGAGAATCATGTATTCCCTTCATATTCAAGTAGTTCTGAGTAGTTTGTGCAGAGATTTGTGTAGTTTTTGAAGAGATTTGTGCAGTTTGACTGCACTTCAAGTTTATGTGTCATAATGGCACTGAACGCTGAATTGAGCCTGTTTTTGAACTCTGTATTAAAAGTAGTGAAAACAGCAAATCCCAGCAGAAAATCAACAGGAATCATGTAGTTCCTTCATATTCAAGTGGTTCTGAGTAGTTTTTGCAGAGATTTGTTCAGTTTGACTGCACTTCAAGTTTATGTGTCATAATGGCACTGAACGCTGAATTGAGCCTGTTTTTGAACTCTGTATTAAAAGTAGTGAAAACAGCAAATCCCAGCAGAAAATCAACAGGAATCATGTAGTTCCTTCATATTCAAGTTGTTCTGAGTAGTTTGTGCAGAGATTTGTGTAGTTTTTGATGAGATTTGTGCAGTTTGATTGCAGTTAGCATGAAGTATCAAAAACGCACTGAACGCTGAATTGAGCCTGTTTTTGAACTCTCTATTAAAAGTAGTGAAAACAGCAAATCCCAGCAGAAAATCAACAGGAATCATGTAGTTCCTTCATATTCAAGTTGTTCTGAGTAGTTTGTGCAGAGATTTGTGTAGTTTTTGATGAGATTTGTGCAGTTTGATTGCATGTTAGCATGAAGTGTTAAAAACGCACTGAACGCTGAATTGAGCCTGTTTTTGAACTCTGTATTAAAAGTAGTGAAAACAGCAAATCCCAGCAGAAAATCAACAGGAATCATGTAGTTCCTTCATATTCAAGTAGTTTTTAGTAGTTTCTGCAGAGATTTGTGTAGTTTTTGAAGAGATTTGTGCAGTTTTACTGCACTTCAAGTTTATGTGTCATAAAGGCACTGAACGCTGAATTGAGCCTGTTTTTGAACTCTCTATTAAAAGTAGTGAAAACAGCAAATCCCAGCAGAAAATCAACAGGAATCATGTAGTTCCTTCATATTCAAGTTGTTCTGAGTAGTTTGTGCAGAGATTTGTGTAGTTTTTGATGAGATTTGTGCAGTTTGATTGCAGTTAGCATGAAGTATCAAAAACGCACTGAACGCTGAATTGAGCCTGTTTTTGAACTCTGTATTAAATGTAGTGAAATCGTTAAGTCCCAGCAGAAAATCAACGAGAATCATGTATTCCCTTCATATTCAAGTAGTTCTGAGTAGTTTGTGCAGAGATTTGTGTAGTTTTTGATGAGATTTGTGCAGTTTGATTGCATGTTAGCATGAAGTGTCAAAAACGCACTGAACGCTGAATTGAGCCTGTTTTTGAACTCTGTATTAAAAGTAGTGAAAACAGCAAATCCCAGCAGAAAATCAACAAGAATCAGGTACTTCATTCATATTCAAGTAGTTCTGAGTAGTTTGTGCAGAGAATTGTGTAGTTTTTGAAGATATTTGTGCAGTTTGACTGCACTTCAAGTCTATGTGTCATAAAGGCACTGAACGCTGAATTGAGCCTGTTTTTGAACTCTGTATTAAATGTAGTGAAATCATTAAATCCCAGCAGAAAATCAACAGGAATCATGTAGTTCCTTCATATTCAAGTTGTTCTGAGTAGTTTGTGCAGAGATTTGTGTAGTTTTGATGAGATTTGTGCAGTTTGATTGCAGCTAGCATGAATTATCAAAAACGCACTGAACGCTGAATTGAGCCTGTTTTTGAACTCTGTATTAAATGTAGTGAAATCATTAAATCCCAGCAGAAAATCAACGAGAATCATGTATTCCCTTCATATTCAAGTAGTTCTGAGTAGTTTGTGCAGAGATTTGTGTAGTTTTTGATGAGATTTGTGCAGTTTGATTGCAGTTAGCATGAAGTATCAAAAACGCACTGAACGCTGAATTGAGCCTGTTTTTGAACTCTCTATTAAAAGTAGTGAAAACAGCAAATCCCAGCAGAAAATCAAGAAGAATCAGGTACTTCCTTCATATTCAAGTAGTTCTGAGTAGTTTGTGCAGAGATTTGTGTAGTTTTTGATGAGATTTGTGCAGTTTGATTTCATTTCAAGTTGATGAGTCACAAACGCACCCAATGCTGAATTGAGCCTGTTTTTGAACTTTCTATTAAAATTAGCGAAATCAGCAAATCCCTGCGAAAAATCAACAAGCATCATGTAGTTCCTTCATATTCAAGTAGTTCTGAGTAGTTTGTGCAGAGATTTGTGCAGTTTTTGATGAGATTTGTGCAGTTTGATTGCATGTTAGCATGAAGTGTTAAAAACGCACTGAACGCTGAATTGAGCCTATGTTTGAACTCTGTATTGAATGTAAGGAAATCATTAAATCCCAGAAGAAAATCAACAGGAATCATGTAGTTCCTTCATATTCAAGTGGTTCTGAGTAGTTTGTGCAGAGATTTGTGCAGTTTTTGAAGAGATTTGTTTAGTATGATTCCATGTTAGCATGAAGTATCAAAAACGTACTGAACACTGAATTGAGCCTGTTTTTGAACTCTGTATTAAAAGTAGTGAAAACAGCAAATCCCAGCAGAAAATCAACAAGAATCAGGTACTTCATTCATATTCAAGTAGTTCTGAGTAGTTTGTGCAGAGAATTGTGTAGTTTTTGAAGATATTTGTGCAGTTTGACTGCACTTCAAGTCTATGTGTCATAAAGGCACTGAACGCTGAATTGAGCCTGTTTTTGAACTCTCTATTAAATGTAGTGAAATCATTAAATCCCAGCAGAAAATCAACAGGAATCATGTAGTTCCTTCATATTCAAGTTGTTCTGAGTAGTTTGTGCAGAGATTTGTGTAGTTTTGATGAGATTTGTGCAGTTTGATTGCAGCTAGCATGAATTATCAAAAACGCACTGAACGCTGAATTGAGCCTGTTTTTGAACTCTGTATTAAATGTAGTGAAATCATTAAATCCCAGCAGAAAATCAACGAGAATCATGTATTCCCTTCATATTCAAGTAGTTCTGAGTAGTTTGTGCAGAGATTTGTGTAGTTTTTGATGAGATTTGTGCAGTTTGATTGCAGTTAGCATGAAGTATCAAAAACGCACTGAACGCTGAATTGAGCCTGTTTTTGAACTCTCTATTAAAAGTAGTGAAAACAGCAAATCCCAGCAGAAAATCAAGAAGAATCAGGTACTTCCTTCATATTCAAGTAGTTCTGAGTAGTTTGTGCAGAGATTTGTGTAGTTTTTGATGAGATTTGTGCAGTTTGATTTCATTTCAAGTTGATGAGTCACAAACGCACCCAATGCTGAATTGAGCCTGTTTTTGAACTTTCTATTAAAATTAGCGAAATCAGCAAATCCCTGCGAAAAATCAACAAGCATCATGTAGTTCCTTCATATTCAAGTAGTTCTGAGTAGTTTGTGCAGAGATTTGTGCAGTTTTTGATGAGATTTGTGCAGTTTGATTGCATGTTAGCATGAAGTGTTAAAAACGCACTGAACGCTGAATTGAGCCTATGTTTGAACTCTGTATTGAATGTAAGGAAATCATTAAATCCCAGAAGAAAATCAACAGGAATCATGTAGTTCCTTCATATTCAAGTGGTTCTGAGTAGTTTGTGCAGAGATTTGTGCAGTTTTTGAAGAGATTTGTTTAGTATGATTCCATGTTAGCATGAAGTATCAAAAACGTACTGAACACTGAATTGAGCCTGTTTTTGAACTCTGTATTAAAAGTAGTAAAAACAGCAAATCCCAGCAGAAAATCAACGAGAATCATGTATTCCCTTCATATTCAAGTAGTTCTGAGTAGTTTGTGCAGAGATTTGTGCAGTTTTTGAAGAGATTTGTTTAGTATGATTCCATGTTAGCATGAAGTATCAAAAACGCACTGAACGCTGAATTGAGCCTGTTTTTGAACTCTGTATTAAAAGTAAGGAAATCATTAAATTCCAGAAGAAAATCAACAGGAATCATGTAGTTCCTTCATATTCAAGTGGTTCTGAGTAGTTTGTGCAGAGATTTGTGTAGTTTTTGATGAGATTTGTGCAGTTTGATTGCATGTTAGCATGAAGTGTCAAAAACGCACTGAACGCTGAATTGAGCCTGTTTTTGAACTCTGTATTAAAAGTAGTGAAAACAGCAAATCCCAGCAGAAAATCAACAGGAATCATGTAGTTCCTTCATATTCAAGTAGTTCTGAGTAGTTTGTGCAGAGATTTGTGTAGTTTTTGATGAGATTTGTGCAGTTTGATTTCATTTCAAGTTGATGAGTCACAAATGCACCCAATGCTGAATTGAGCCTGTTTTTGAACTTTCTATTAAAAGTAGCGAAATCAGCAAATCCCTGCAGAAAATCAACAAAAATCATGTAGTTCCTTCATATTCAAGTAGTTCTGAGTAGTTTGTGCAGAGATTTGTGCAGTTTGATTTCATTTCAAGTTGGTTAGTCATAAACGCACTCAATGCTGAATTGAGCCTGTTTTTGAACTCTGTATTAAAAGTAGTGAAATCAGCAAATCCCAGCAGAAAACAACAAGAATCAGGTACGTCCTTCATATTCAAGTAGTCCTGAGTAGTTTGTGCAGAGATTTGTGCAGTTTTTGAAGAGATTTGTTTAGTATGATTCCATGTTAGCATGAAGTATCAAAAAAGCACTGAACGCTGAATTGAACATGTTTTTGAACTCTGTATTAAATGTAGTGAAAACAGCAAATCCCAGCAGAAAATCAACAGGAATCATGTAGTTCCTTCATATTCAAGTAGTTCTGAGTAGTTTGTGCAGAGATTTGTGTAGTTTTTGATGAGATTTGTGCAGTTTGATTGCATGTTAGCATGAAGTGTTAAAAACGCACTGAACGCTGAATTGAGCCTGTTTTTGACCTCTCTATTAAAAGTAGTGAAAACAGAAAATCCCAGCAGAAAATCAAGAAGAATCAGGTACTTCCTTCATATTCAAGTAGTTCTGAGTAGTTTGTGCAGAGATTTGTGTAGTTTTTGATGAGATTTGTTCAGTTTGATTTCATTTCAAGTTGATGAGTCACAAACGCACCCAATGCTGAATTGAGCCTGTTTTTGAACTTTCTATTAAAATTAGCGAAATCAGCAAATCCCTGCGAAAAATCAACAAGCATCATGTAGTTCCTTCATATTCAAGTAGTTCTGAGTAGTTTGTGCAGAGATTTGTGCAGTTTTTGATGAGATTTGTGCAGTTTGATTGCATGTTAGCATGAAGTGTTAAAAACGCACTGAACGCTGAATTGAGCCTATGTTTGAACTCTGTATTGAATGTAAGGAAATCATTAAATCCCAGAAGAAAATCAACAGGAATCATGTAGTTCCTTCATATTCAAGTGGTTCTGAGTAGTTTGTGCAGAGATTTGTGCAGTTTTTGAAGAGATTTGTTTAGTATGATTCCATGTTAGCATGAAGTATCAAAAACGTACTGAACACTGAATTGAGCCTGTTTTTGAACTCTGTATTAAAAGTAGTAAAAACAGCAAATCCCAGCAGAAAATCAACAGGAATCATGTAGTTCCGTCATATTCAAATTGTTCTGAGTAGTTTGTGCAGAGATTTGTGTAGTTTTTGATGAGATTTGTGCAGTTTGATTTCATTTCAAGTTGATGAGTCACAAATGCACCCAATGCTGAATTGAGCCTGTTTTTGAACTTTCTATTAAAAGTAGCGAAATCAGCAAATCCCTGCAGAAAATCAACAAAAATCATGTAGTTCCTTCATATTCAAGTAGTTCTGAGTAGTTTGTGCAGAGATTTGTGCAGTTTGATTTCATTTCAAGTTGGTTAGTCATAAACGCACTCAATGCTGAATTGAGCCTGTTTTTGAACTCTGTATTAAAAGTAGTGAAATCAGCAAATCCCAGCAGAAAACAACAAGAATCAGGTACGTCCTTCATATTCAAGTAGTCCTGAGTAGTTTGTGCAGAGATTTGTGCAGTTTTTGAAGAGATTTGTTTAGTATGATTCCATGTTAGCATGAAGTATCAAAAAAGCACTGAACGCTGAATTGAACATGTTTTTGAACTCTGTATTAAATGTAGTGAAAACAGCAAATCCCAGCAGAAAATCAACAGGAATCATGTAGTTCCTTCATATTCAAGTAGTTCTGAGTAGTTTGTGCAGAGATTTGTGTAGTTTTTGATGAGATTTGTGCAGTTTGATTGCATGTTAGCATGAAGTGTTAAAAACGCACTGAACGCTGAATTGAGCCTGTTTTTGACCTCTCTATTAAAAGTAGTGAAAACAGAAAATCCCAGCAGAAAATCAACGAGAATCATGTATTCCCTTCATATTCAAGTAGTTCTGAGTAGTTTGTGCAGAGATTTGTGTAGTTTTTGAAGAGATTTGTGCAGTTTGACTGCACTTCAAGTTTATGTGTCATAATGGCACTGAACGCTGAATTGAGCCTGTTTTTGAACTCTGTATTAAAAGTAGTGAAAACAGCAAATCCCAGCAGAAAATCAACAGGAATCATGTAGTTCCTTCATATTCAAGTGGTTCTGAGTAGTTTTTGCAGAGATTTGTTCAGTTTGACTGCACTTCAAGTTTATGTGTCATAATGGCACTGAACGCTGAATTGAGCCTGTTTTTGAACTCTGTATTAAAAGTAGTGAAAACAGCAAATCCCAGCAGAAAATCAACAGGAATCATGTAGTTCCTTCATATTCAAGTTGTTCTGAGTAGTTTGTGCAGAGATTTGTGTAGTTTTTGATGAGATTTGTGCAGTTTGATTGCAGTTAGCATGAAGTATCAAAAACGGACTGAACGCTGAATTGAGCCTGTTTTTGAACTCTCTATTAAAAGTAGTGAAAACAGCAAATCCCAGCAGAAAATCAACAGGAATCATGTAGTTCCTTCATATTCAAGTTGTTCTGAGTAGTTTGTGCAGAGATTTGTGTAGTTTTTGATGAGATTTGTGCAGTTTGATTTCATTTCAAGTTGATGAGTCACAAACGCACCCAATGCTGAATTGAGCCTGTTTTTGAACTTTCTATTAAAATTAGCGAAATCAGCAAATCCCTGCGAAAAATCAACAAGCATCATGTAGTTCCTTCATATTCAAGTAGTTCTGAGTAGTTTGTGCAGAGATTTGTGCAGTTTTTGATGAGATTTGTGCAGTTTGATTGCATGTTAGCATGAAGTGTTAAAAACGCACTGAACGCTGAATTGAGCCTATGTTTGAACTCTGTATTGAATGTAAGGAAATCATTAAATCCCAGAAGAAAATCAACAGGAATCATGTAGTTCCTTCATATTCAAGTGGTTCTGAGTAGTTTGTGCAGAGATTTGTGCAGTTTTTGAAGAGATTTGTTTAGTATGATTCCATGTTAGCATGAAGTATCAAAAACGTACTGAACACTGAATTGAGCCTGTTTTTGAACTCTGTATTAAAAGTAGTAAAAACAGCAAATCCCAGCAGAAAATCAACGAGAATCATGTATTCCCTTCATATTCAAGTAGTTCTGAGTAGTTTGTGCAGAGATTTGTGCAGTTTTTGAAGAGATTTGTTTAGTATGATTCCATGTTAGCATGAAGTATCAAAAACGCACTGAACGCTGAATTGAGCCTGTTTTTGAACTCTGTATTAAAAGTAAGGAAATCATTAAATTCCAGAAGAAAATCAACAGGAATCATGTAGTTCCTTCATATTCAAGTGGTTCTGAGTAGTTTGTGCAGAGATTTGTGTAGTTTTTGATGAGATTTGTGCAGTTTGATTGCATGTTAGCATGAAGTGTCAAAAACGCACTGAACGCTGAATTGAGCCTGTTTTTGAACTCTGTATTAAAAGTAGTGAAAACAGCAAATCCCAGCAGAAAATCAACAGGAATCATGTAGTTCCGTCATATTCAAATTGTTCTGAGTAGTTTGTGCAGAGATTTGTGTAGTTTTTGATGAGATTTGTGCAGTTTGATTTCATTTCAAGTTGATGAGTCACAAATGCACCCAATGCTGAATTGAGCCTGTTTTTGAACTTTCTATTAAAAGTAGCGAAATCAGCAAATCCCTGCAGAAAATCAACAAAAATCATGTAGTTCCTTCATATTCAAGTAGTTCTGAGTAGTTTGTGCAGAGATTTGTGCAGTTTGATTTCATTTCAAGTTGGTTAGTCATAAACGCACTCAATGCTGAATTGAGCCTGTTTTTGAACTTTCTATTAAAAGTAGTGAAATCAGCAAATCCCAGCAGAAAACAACAAGAATCAGGTACGTCCTTCATATTCAAGTAGTCCTGAGTAGTTTGTGCAGAGATTTGTGCAGTTTTTGAAGAGATTTGTTTAGTATGATTCCATGTTAGCATGAAGTATCAAAAAAGCACTGAACGCTGAATTGAACATGTTTTTGAACTCTGTATTAAATGTAGTGAAAACAGCAAATCCCAGCAGAAAATCAACGAGAATCATGTATTCCCTTCATATTCAAGTAGTTCTGAGTAGTTTGTGCAGAGATTTGTGTAGTTTTTGATGAGATTTGTGCAGTTTGATTGCATGTTAGCATGAAGTGTCAAAAACGCACTGAACGCTGAATTGAGCCTGTTTTTGAACTCTGTATTAAAAGTAGTGAAAACAGCAAATCCCAGCAGAAAATCAACAAGAATCAGGTACTTCATTCATATTCAAGTAGTTCTGAGTAGTTTGTGCAGAGAATTGTGTAGTTTTTGAAGATATTTGTGCAGTTTGACTGCACTTCAAGTTTATGTGTCATAAAGGCACTGAACGCTGAATTGAGCCTGTTTTTGAACTCTGTATTAAATGTAGTGAAATCATTAAATCCGGGCAGAAAATCAACATGAATCATGTAGTTCCTTCATATTCAAGTTGTTCTGAGTAGTTTGTGCAGAGATTTGTGTAGTTTTTGATGAGATTTGTGCAGTTTGATTGCATGTTAGCATGAAGTATCAAAAACGCACTGAACGCTGAATTGAGCCTGTTTTTGAACTCTCTATTAAAAGTAGTGAAAACAGCAAATCCCAGCAGAAAATCAACAGGAATCATGTAGTTCCTTCATATTCAAGTTGTTCTGAGTAGTTTGTGCAGAGATTTGTGTAGTTTTTGATGAGATTTGTGCAGTTTGATTGCATGTTAGCATGAAGTGTTAAAAACGCACTGAACGCTGAATTGAGCCTGTTTTTGAACTCTGTATTAAAAGTAGTGAAAACAGCAAATCCCAGCAGAAAATCAACAGGAATCATGTAGTTCCTTCATATTTAAGTAGTTTTTAGTAGTTTCTGCAGAGATTTGTGTAGTTTTTGAAGAGATTTGTGCAGTTTTACTGCACTTCAAGTTTATGTGTCATAAAGGCACTGAACGCTGAATTGAGCCTGTTTTTGAACTCTCTATTAAAAGTAGTGAAAACAGCAAATCCCAGCAGAAAATCAACAGGAATCATGTAGTTCCTTCATATTCAAGTTGTTCTGAGTAGTTTGTGCAGAGATTTGTGTAGTTTTTGATGAGATTTGTGCAGTTTGATTGCAGTTAGCATGAAGTATCAAAAACGCACTGAACGCTGAATTGAGCCTGTTTTTGAACTCTGTATTAAATGTAGTGAAATCATTAAATCCCAGAAGAAAATCAACAGGAATCATGTAGTTCCTTCATATTCAAGTAGTTTTTAGTAGTTTCTGCAGAGATTTGTGTAGTTTTTGAAGCGATTTGTGCAGTTTGACTGCACTTCAAGTTGATGTGTCATAAAGGCACTCAACGCTGAATTGAGCCTGTTTTTGAACTTTGTATTAAATGTAGTGAAAACAGCAAATACCAGCAGAAAATCAACAGGAATCATATAGTCCCTTCATATTCAAGTAGTTCTGAGTAGTTTGTGCAGAGATTTGTGTAGATTTCGAAGAGATTTGTGCAGTGTGATTGTATGTTACCATGAAGTATCAGAAACCCACTCAACGCTGGATTGAACATGTTTTTGAACTCTGTATTAAATGTAGTGAAATCATTAAATCCCAGCAGAAAATCAACAGGAATCATGTAGTTCCTTCATATTCAAGTTGTTCTGAGTAGTTTGTGCAGAGATTTGTGTAGTTTTTGATGAGATTTGTGCAGTTTGATTGCAGTTAGCATGAAGTATCAAAAACGCACTGAACGCTGAATTGAGCCTGTTTTTGAACTCTGTATTAAAAGTAGTGAAAACAGCAAATCCCAGCAGAAAATCAACAGGAATCATGTAGTTCCTTCATATTCAAGTAGTTTTTAGTAGTTTCTGCAGAGATTTGTGTACTTTTTGAAGAGATTTGTGCAGTTTGACTGCACTTCAAGTTTATGTGTCATAATGGCACTGAACGCTGAATTGAGCCTGTTTTTGAACTCTGTATTAAAAGTAGTGAAAACAGCAAATCCCAGCAGAAAATCAACAGGAATCATGTAGTTCCTTCATATTCAAGTTGTTCTGAGTAGTTTGTGCAGAGATTTGTGCAGTTTGATTTCATTTCAAGTTGGTTAGTCATAAACGCACTCAATGCTGAATTGAGCCTGTTTTTGAACTCTGTATTAAAAGTAGTGAAATCAGCAAATCCCAGCAGAAAATCAACAAGAATCAGGTACTTCCTTCATATTCAAGTAGTTCTCAGTAGTTTGTGGAGAGATTTGTGTAGTTTTTGATGATATTTGTGCAGTTTGACTGCATGTTAGCATGAAGTGTTAAAAACGCACTGAACGCTGAATTGAGCCTGTTTTTGAACTCTGTATTAAAAGTAGTGAAAACAGCAAATCCCAGCAGAAAATCAACAGGAATCATGTAGTTCCGTCATATTCAAGTTGTTCTGAGTAGTTTGTGCAGAGATTTGTGTAGTTTTTGATGAGATTTGTGCAGTTTGATTGCATGTTAGCATGAAGTGTTAAAAACGCACTGAACGCTGAATTGAGCCTGTTTTTGAACTCTGTATTAAAAGTAGTGAAAACAGCAAATCCCAGCAGAAAATCAACAGGAATCATGTAGTTCCTTCATATTCAAGTAGTTTTTAGTAGTTTCTGCAGAGATTTGTGTAGTTTTTGAAGAGATTTGTGCAGTTTGACTGCACTTCAAGTTTATGTGTCATAATGGCACTGAACGCTGAATTGAGCCTGTTTTTGAACTCTGTATTAAAAGTAGTGAAAACAGCAAATCCCAGCAGAAAATCAACAGGAATCATGTAGTTCCGTCATATTCAAGTTGTTCTGAGTAGTTTGTGCAGAGATTTGTGTAGTTTTTGATGAGATTTGTGCAGTATGATTCCATGTTAGTATGAAGTATCAAAAAAGCACTGAACGCTGAATTGAGCCTGTTTTTGAACTCTGTATTAAAAGTAGTGAAATCATTAAATCCCAGAAGAAAATCAACAGGAATCATGTAGTTCCTTCATATTCAAGTAGTTTTTAGTAGTTTCTGCAGAGATTTGTGTAGTTTTTGAAGAGATTTGTGCAGTTTGACTGCACTTCAAGTTGATGTGTCATAAAGGCACTCAACGCTGAATTGAGCCTGTTTTTGAACTTTGTATTAAATGTAGTGAAAACAGCAAATCCCAGCAGAAAATCAACAGGAATCATATAGTCCCTTCATATTCAAGTAGTTCTGAGTAGTTTGTGCAGAGATTTGTGTAGCTTTCGAAGAGATTTGTGCAGTGTGATTGTATGTTACCATGAAGTATCAGAAACCCACTCAACGCTGGATTGAACATGTTTTTGAACTCTGTATTAAATGTACTGAAATCATTAAATCCGGGCAGAAAATCAACATGAATCATGTAGTTCCTTCATATTCAAGTAGTTTTTAGTAGTTTGTGCAGAGATTTGTGCAGTTTGATTTCATTTCAAGTTGGTTAGTCATAAACGCACTCAATGCTGAATTGAGCCTGTTTTTGAACTCTGTATTAAAAGTAGTGAAATCAGCAAATCCCAGCAGAAAATCAACAAGAATCAGGTACTTCCTTCATATTCAAGTAGTTCTCAGTAGTTTGTGCAGAGATTTGTGTAGTTTTTGATGAGATTTGTGGAGTTTGATTGCATGTTAGCATGAAGTGTTAAAAACGCACTGAACGCTGAATTGAGCCTATGTTTGAACTCTGTATTGAATGTAAGGAAATCATTAAATCCCAGAAGAAAATCAACAGGAATCATGTAGTTCCTTCATATTCAAGTGGTTCTGAGTAGTTTGTGCAGAGATTTGTGCAGTTTTTGAAGAGATTTGTTTAGTATGATTCCATGTTAGCATGAAGTATCAAAAACGTACTGAACACTGAATTGAGCCTGTTTTTGAACTCTGTATTAAAAGTAGTAAAAACAGCAAATCCCAGCAGAAAATCAACAGGAATCATGTAGTTCCGTCATATTCAAATTGTTCTGAGTAGTTTGTGCAGAGATTTGTGTAGTTTTTGATGAGATTTGTGCAGTTTGATTTCATTTCAAGTTGATGAGTCACAAATGCACCCAATGCTGAATTGAGCCTGTTTTTGAACTTTCTATTAAGAGTAGCGAAATCAGCAAATCCCTGCAGAAAATCAACAAAAATCATGTAGTTCCTTCATATTCAAGTAGTTCTGAGTAGTTTGTGCAGAGATTTGTGCAGTTTGATTTCATTTCAAGTTGGTTAGTCATAAACGCACTCAATGCTGAATTGAGCCTGTTTTTGAACTCTGTATTAAAAGTAGTGAAATCAGCAAATCCCAGCAGAAAACAACAAGAATCAGGTACGTCCTTCATATTCAAGTAGTCCTGAGTAGTTTGTGCAGAGATTTGTGCAGTTTTTGAAGAGATTTGTTTAGTAAGATTCCATGTTAGCATGAAGTATCAAAAAAGCACTGAACGCTGAATTGAACATGTTTTTGAACTCTGTATTAAATGTAGTGAAAACAGCAAATCCCAGCAGAAAATCAACAGGAATCATGTAGTTCCTTCATATTCAAGTAGTTCTGAGTAGTTTGTGCAGAGATTTGTGTAGTTTTTGATGAGATTTGTGCAGTTTGATTGCATGTTAGCATGAAGTGTTAAAAACGCACTGAACGCTGAATTGAGCCTGTTTTTGACCTCTCTATTAAAAGTAGTGAAAACAGAAAATCCCAGCAGAAAATCAACAGGAATCATGTAGTTCCTTCATATTCAAGTAGTTCTGAGTAGTTTGTGCAGAGATTTGTGTAGTTTTTGATGAGATTTGTTTAGTGTGATTCCATGTTAGCATGAAGTGTTAAAAACGAACTGAACGCTGAATTGAGCCTGTTTTTGAACTCTGTATTAAATGTAAGGAAATCATTAAATCCCAGAAGAAAATCAACAGGAATCATGTAGTTCCTTCATATTCAAGTGGTTCTGAGTAGTTTGTGCAGAGATTTGTGCAGTTTTTGAAGAGATTTGTTTAGTATGATTCTATTTAGCATGAAGTGTTAAAAACGCACTGAACGCTGAATTGAGCCTGTTTTTGAACTCTGTATTAAATGTAGTGAAATCATTAAATCCGGGCAGAAAATCAACATGAATCATGTAGTTCCTTCATATTCAAGTAGTTTTTAGTAGTTTCTGCAGAGATTTGTGTAGTTTTTGAAGAGATTTGTGCAGTTTGACTGCACTTCAAGTTTATGTGTCATAAAGGCACTGAACGCTGAATTGAGCCTGTTTTTGAACTCTGTATTAAAAGTAGTAAAAACAGCAAATCCCAGCAGAAAATCAACAGGAATCATGTAGTTCCTTCATATTCAAGTTGTTCTGAGTAGTTTGTGCAGAGATTTGTGTAGTTTTTGATGAGATTTGTGCAGTTTGATTGCATGTTAGCATGAAGTGTTAAAAACGCACTGAACGCTGAATTGAGCCTGTTTTTGAACTCTGTATTAAAAGTAGTGAAAACAGCAAATCCCAGCAGAAAATCAACAGGAATCATGTAGTTCCTTCATATTCAAGTAGTTTTTAGTAGTTTCTGCAGAGATTTGTGTAGTTTTTGAAGAGATTTGTGCAGTTTTACTGCACTTCAAGTTTATGTGTCATAAAGGCACTGAACGCTGAATTGAGCCTGTTTTTGAACTCTCTATTAAAAGTAGTGAAAACAGCAAATCCCAGCAGAAAATCAACAGGAATCATGTAGTTCCTTCATATTCAAGTTGTTCTGAGTAGTTTGTGCAGAGATTTGTGTAGTTTTTGATGAGATTTGTGCAGTTTGATTGCAGTTAGCATGAAGTATCAAAAACGCACTGAACGCTGAATTGAGCCTGTTTTTGAACTCTGTATTAAATGTAGTGAAATCATTAAATCCCAGAAGAAAATCAACAGGAATCATGTAGTTCCTTCATATTCAAGTAGTTTTTAGTAGTTTCTGCAGAGATTTGTGTAGTTTTTGAAGCGATTTGTGCAATTTGACTGCACTTCAAGTTGATGTGTCATAAAGGCACTCAACGCTGAATTGAGCCTGTTTTTGAACTTTGTATTAAATGTAGTGAAAACAGCAAATCCCAGCAGAAAATCAACAGGAATCATATAGTCCCTTCATATTCAAGTAGTTCTGAGTAGTTTGTGCAGAGATTTGTGTAGATTTCGAAGAGATTTGTGCAGTGTGATTGTATGTTACCATGAAGTATCAGAAACGCACTCAACGCTGGATTGAACATGTTTTTGAACTCTGTATTAAATGTAGTGAAATCATTAAATCCCAGCAGAAAATCAACAGGAATCATGTAGTTCCTTCATATTCAAGTTGTTCTGAGTAGTTTGTGCAGAGATTTGTGTAGTTTTTGAAGAGATTTGTGCAGTTTGACTGCACTTCAAGTTTATGTGTCATAATGGCACTGAACGCTGAATTGAGCCTGTTTTTGAACTCTGTATTAAAAGTAGTGAAAACAGCAAATCCCAGCAGAAAATCAACAGGAATCATGTAGTTCCTTCATATTCAAGTTGTTCTGAGTAGTTTGTGCAGAGATTTGTGTAGTTTTTGATGAGATTTGTGCAGTTTGATTGCAGTTAGCATGAAGTATCAAAAACGCACTGAACGCTGAATTGAGCCTGTTTTTGAACTCTCTATTAAAAGTAGTGAAAACAGCAAATCCCAGCAGAAAATCAACAGGAATCATGTAGTTCCTTCATATTCAAGTTGTTCTGAGTAGTTTGTGCAGAGATTTGTGTAGTTTTTGATGAGATTTGTGCAGTTTGATTGCATGTTAGCATGAAGTGTTAAAAACGCACTGAACGCTGAATTGAGCCTGTTTTTGAACTCTGTATTAAAAGTAGTGAAAACAGCAAATCCCAGCAGAAAATCAACAGGAATCATGTAGTTCCTTCATATTCAAGTAGTTTTTAGTAGTTTCTGCAGAGATTTGTGTAGTTTTTGAAGAGATTTGTGCAGTTTTACTGCACTTCAAGTTTATGTGTCATAAAGGCACTGAACGCTGAATTGAGCCTGTTTTTGAACTCTGTATTAAAAGTAGTAAAAACAGCAAATCCCAGCAGAAAATCAACGAGAATCATGTATTCCCTTCATATTCAAGTAGTTCTGAGTAGTTTGTGCAGAGATTTGTGTAGTTTTTGATGAGATTTGTGCAGTTTGATTGCATGTTAGCATGAAGTGTCAAAAACGCACCCAATGCTGAATTGAGCCTGTTTTTGAACTTTCTATTAAAATTAGCGAAATCAGCAAATCCCTGCGAAAAATCAACAAGCATCATGTAGTTCCTTCATATTCAAGTAGTTCTGAGTAGTTTGTGCAGAGATTTGTGCAGTTTTTGATGAGATTTGTGCAGTTTGATTGCATGTTAGCATGAAGTATCAAAAACGTACTGAACACTGAATTGAGCCTGTTTTTGAACTCTGTATTAAAAGTAGAAAAAACAGCAAATCCCAGCAGAAAATCAACGAGAATCATGTATTCCCTTCATATTCAAGTAGTTCTGAGTAGTTTGTGCAGAGATTTGTGCAGTTTTTGAAGAGATTTGTTTAGTATGATTCCATGTTAGCATGAAGTATCAAAAACGTACTGAACACTGAATTGAGCCTGTTTTTGAACTCTGTATTAAAAGTAGTAAAAACAGCAAATCCCAGCAGAAAATCAACGAGAATCATGTATTCCCTTCATATTCAAGTAGTTCTGAGTAGTTTGTGCAGAGATTTGTGCAGTTTTTGAAGAGATTTGTTTAGTATGATTCCATGTTAGCATGAAGTATCAAAAACGCACTGAACGCTGAATTGAGCCTGTTTTTGAACTCTGTATTAAAAGTAGCGAAATCAGCAAATCCCTGCAGAAAATCAACAAAAATAATGTAGTTCCTTCATATTCAAGTAGTTCTGAGTAGTTTGTGCAGAGATTTGTGCAGTTTGATTTCATTTCAAGTTGGTTAGTCATAAACGCACTCAATGCTGAATTGAGCCTGTTTTTGAACTCTGTATTAAAAGTAGTGAAAACAGCAAATCCCAGCAGAAAATCAACAGGAATCATGTAGTTCCGTCATATTCAAATTGTTCTGAGTAGTTTGTGCAGAGATTTGTGTAGTTTTTGATGAGATTTGTGCAGTTTGATTTCATTTCAAGTTGATGAGTCACAAATGCACCCAATGCTGAATTGAGCCTGTTTTTGAACTTTCTATTAAAAGTAGCGAAATCAGCAAATCCCTGCAGAAAATCAACAAAAATAATGTAGTTCCTTCATATTCAAGTAGTTCTGAGTAGTTTGTGCAGAGATTTGTGCAGTTTGATTTCATTTCAAGTTGGTTAGTCATAAACGCACTCAATGCTGAATTGAGCCTGTTTTTGAACTCTGTATTAAAAGTAGTGAAATCAGCAAATCCCAGCAGAAAACAACAAGAATCAGGTACGTCCTTCATATTCAAGTAGTCCTGAGTAGTTTGTGCAGAGATTTGTGCAGTTTTTGAAGAGATTTGTTTAGTATGATTCCATGTTAGCATGAAGTATCAAAAAAGCACTGAACGCTGAATTGAACATGTTTTTGAACTCTGTATTAAATGTAGTGAAAACAGCAAATCCCAGCAGAAAATCAACAGGAATCATGTAGTTCCTTCATATTCAAGTAGTTCTGAGTAGTTTGTGCAGAGATTTGTGTAGTTTTTGATGAGATTTGTTTAGTGTGATTCCATGTTAGCATGAAGTGTTAAAAACGAACTGAACGCTGAATTGAGCCTGTTTTTGACCTCTCTATTAAAAGTAGTGAAAACAGAAAATCCCAGCAGAAAATCAACAGGAATCATGTAGTTCCTTCATATTCAAGTAGTTCTGAGTAGTTTGTGCAGAGATTTGTGTAGTTTTTGATGAGATTTGTTTAGTGTGATTCCATGTTAGCATGAAGTGTTAAAAACGAACTGAACGCTGAATTGAGCCTGTTTTTGAACTCTGTATTAAATGTAAGGAAATCATTAAATCCCAGAAGAAAATCAACAGGAATCATGTAGTTCCTTCATATTCAAGTGGTTCTGAGTAGTTTGTGCAGAGATTTGTGCAGTTTTTGAAGAGATTTGTTTAGTATGATTCTATTTAGCATGAAGTGTTAAAAACGCACTGAACGCTGAATTGAGCCTGTTTTTGAACTCTGTATTAAATGTAGTGAAATCATTAAATCCGGGCAGAAAATCAACATGAATCATGTAGTTCCTTCATATTCAAGTAGTTTTTAGTAGTTTCTGCAGAGATTTGTGTAGTTTTTGAAGAGATTTGTGCAGTTTGACTGCACTTCAAGTTTATGTGTCATAAAGGCACTGAACGCTGAATTGAGCCTGTTTTTGAACTCTGTATTAAAAGTAGTAAAAACAGCAAATCCCAGCAGAAAATCAACGAGAATCATGTATTCCCTTCATATTCAAGTAGTTCTGAGTAGTTTGTGCAGAGATTTGTGTAGTTTTTGATGAGATTTGTGCAGTTTGATTGCATGTTAGCATGAAGTGTCAAAAACGCACTGAACGCTGAATTGAGCCTGTTTTTGAACTCTGTATTAAAAGTAGTGAAAACAGCAAATCCCAGCAGAAAATCAACAAGAATCAGGTACTTCCTTCATATTCAAGTAGTTCTGAGTAGTTTGTGCAGAGATTTGTGTAGTTTTTGAAGAGATTTGTGCAGTTTGACTGCACTTCAAGTTTATGTGTCATAATGGCACTGAACGCTGAATTGAGCCTGTTTTTGAACTCTGTATTAAAAGTAGTGAAAACAGCAAATCCCAGCAGAAAATCAACAGGAATCATGTAGTTCCTTCATATTCAAGTGGTTCTGAGTAGTTTTTGCAGAGATTTGTTCAGTTTGACTGCACTTCAACTTTATGTGTCATAATGGCACTGAACGCTGAATTGAGCCTGCTTTTGAACTCTGTATTAAAAGTAGTGAAAACAGCAAATCCCAGCAGAAAATCAACAGGAATCATGTAGTTCCTTCATATTCAAGTGGTTCTGAGTAGTTTTTGCAGAGATTTGTTCAGTTTGACTGCACTTCAAGTTTATGTGTCATAATGGCACTGAACGCTGAATTGAGCCTGTTTTTGAACTCTGTATTAAAAGTAGTGAAAACAGCAAATCCCAGCAGAAAATCAACAGGAATCATGTAGTTCCTTCATATTCAAGTTGTTCTGAGTAGTTTGTGCAGAGATTTGTGTAATTTTTGATGAGATTTGTGCAGTTTGATTGCAGTTAGCATGAAGTATCAAAAACGCACTGAACGCTGAATTGAGCCTGTTTTTGAACTCTCTATTAAATGTAGTGAAATCATTAAATCCCAGAAGAAAATCAACAGGAATCATGTAGTTCCTTCATATTCAAGTAGTTCTGAGTAGTTTGTGCAGAGAATTGTGTAGTTTTTGAAGATATTTGTGCAGTTTGACTGCACTTCAAGTTTATGTGTCATAAAGGCACTGAACGCTGAATTGAGCCTGTTTTTGAACTCTGTATTAAAAGTAGTAAAAACAGCAAATCCCAGCAGAAAATCAACGAGAATCATGTATTCCCTTCATATTCAAGTAGTTCTGAGTAGTTTGTGCAGAGATTTGTGTTGTTTTTGATGAGATTTGTGCAGTTTGATTGCATGTTAGCATGAAGTGTCAAAAACGCACTGAACGCTGAATTGAGCCTGTTTTTGAACTCTGTATTAAAAGTAGTGAAAACAGCAAATCCCAGCAGAAAATCAACAAGAATCAGGTACTTCATTCATATTCAATTAGTTCTGAGTAGTTTGTGCAGAGAATTGTGTAGTTTTTGAAGATATTTGTGCAGTTTGACTGCACTTCAAGTTTATGTGTCATAAAGGCACTGAACGCTGAATTGAGCCTGTTTTTGAACTCTGTATTAAATGTAGTGAAATCATTAAATCCGGGCAGAAAATCAACATGAATCATGTAGTTCCTTCATATTCAAGTGGTTCTGAGTAGTTTTTGCAGAGATTTGTGTAGTTTTTGATGAGATTTGTGCAGTTTGATTGCAGTTAGCATGAAGTATCAAAAACGCACTGAACGCTGAATTGAGCCTGTTTTTGAACTCTGTATTAAAAGTAGTGAAAACAGCAAATCCCAGCAGAAAATCAACAGGAATCATGTAGTTCCTTCATATTCAAGTAGTTTTTAGTAGTTTCTGCAGAGATTTGTGTACTTTTTGAAGAGATTTGTGCAGTTTGACTGCACTTCAAGTTTATGTGTCATAATGGCACTGAACGCTCAATTGAGCCTGTTTTTGAACTCTGAATTAAAAGTAGTGAAAACAGCAAATCCCAGCAGAAAATCAACAGGAATCATGTAGTTCCTTCATATTCAAGTAGTTCTGAGTAGTTTGTGCAGAGATTTGTGTAGTTTTTGATGAGATTTGTGCAGTTTGATTGCATGTTAGCATGAAGTGTTAAAAACGCATTGAACGCTGACTTGAGCCTGTTTTTGAACTCTGTATTAAATGTAAGGAAATCATTAAATCCCAGAAGAAAATCAACAGGAATCATGTAGTTCCTTCATATTCAAGTGGTTCTGAGTAGTTTGTGCAGAGATTTGTGCAGTTTTTGAAGAGATTTGTTTAGTATGATTCTATTTAGCATGAAGTGTTAAAAACGCACTGAACGCTGAATTGAGCCTGTTTTTGAACTCTGTATTAAATGTAGTGAAATCATTAAATCCGGGCAGAAAATCAACATGAATCATGTAGTTCCTTCATATTCAAGTAGTTTTTAGTAGTTTCTGCAGAGATTTGTGTAGTTTTTGAAGAGATTTGTGCAGTTTGACTGCACTTCAAGTTTATGTGTCATAAAGGCACTGAACGCTGAATTGAGCCTGTTTTTGAACTCTGTATTAAAAGTAGTAAAAACAGCAAATCCCAGCAGAAAATCAACGAGAATCATGTATTCCCTTCATATTCAAGTAGTTCTGAGTAGTTTGTGCAGAGATTTGTGTAGTTTTTGATGAGATTTGTGCAGTTTGATTGCATGTTAGCATGAAGTGTCAAAAACGCACTGAACGCTGAATTGAGCCTGTTTTTGAACTCTGTATTAAAAGTAGTGAAAACAGCAAATCCCAGCAGAAAATCAACAAGAATCAGGTACTTCCTTCATATTCAAGTAGTTCTGAGTAGTTTGTGCAGAGATTTGTGTAGTTTTTGATGAGATTTGTGCAGTTTGATTGCATGTTAGCATGAAGTGTTAAAAACGCACTTTGCTGAATTGAGCCTGTTTTTGAACTCTGTATCATAAGTAGTGAAAACAGCAAATCCCAGCAGAAAATCAACAGGAATTATGTAGTTCCTTCATATTCAAGTAGTTCTGAGTAGTTTGTGCAGAGAATTGTGTAGTTTTTGAAGATATTTTTGCAGTTTGACTGCACTTCAAGTTTATGTGTCATAAAGGCACTCAATGCTGAAGTGAGCCTGTTTTTGAACTTTGTATTAAATGTAGTGAAAATAGCAAATCCCAGCAGAAAATCAACGAGAATCATGTATTCCCTTCATATTCAAGTAGTTCTGAGTAGTTTGTGCAGAGATTTGTGTAGTTTTTGATGAGATTTGTGCAGTTTGATTGCATGTTAGCATGAAGTGTTAAAAACGCATTGAACGCTGACTTGAGCCTGTTTTTGAACTCTGTATTAAATGTAAGGAAATCATTAAATCCCAGAAGAAAATCAACAGGAATCATGTAGTTCCTTCATATTCAAGTGGTTCTGAGTAGTTTTTGCAGAGATTTGTGCAGTTTTTGAAGAGATTTGTTTAGTATGATTCCATGTTAGCATGAAGTATGAAAAACGTACTGAACACTGAATTGAGCCTGTTTTTGAACTCTGTATTAAAAGTAGTAAAAACAGTAAATCCCAGCAGAAAATCAACAGAAATCATGTAGTTCCTTCATATTCAAGTAGTTCTGAGTAGTTTGTGCAGGGATTTGTGCAGTTTGATTTCTTTTCAAGTTTACTAGTCATAAACGCACTCAATGCTGAATTGAGCCTGTTTTTGAACTCTGTAGTAAAAGTAGTGAAATAAGCAAATCCCATTAGAAAATCAACAGGAATCATGTAGTTCCTTCATATTCAAGTAGTTTTTATTAGTTTCTGTAGAGATTTGTGAAGTTTTTGAAGAGATTTGTGCAGTTTGACTGCACTTCAGGTTGATGTGTCATAAAGGCACTCAACGCTGAATTGAGCCTGTTTTTGAACTTTGTATTAAATGTAGTGAAAACAGCAAATCAGAGCAGAAAATCAACAGGAATCATGTAGTTACTTCATATTCAAGTAGTTCTGAGTAGTTTGTGCAGAGATTTGTGTAGTTTTTGATGAGATTTGTGCAGTTTGATTGCAGTTAGCATGAAGTATCAAAAACGCACTGAACGCTGAATTGAGCCTGTTTTTGAACTCTCTATTAAAAGTAGTGAAAACAGCAAATCCCAGCAGAAAATCAACAGGAATCATGTAGTTCCTTCATATTCAAGTAGTTCTGAGTAGTTTGTGCAGAGATTTGTGTAGTTTTTGATGAGATTTGTGCAGTTTGATTGCATGGTAGCATGAAGTATCAAAAACCCACTGAACGCTGAATTGAGCCTGTTTTTGAACTCTGTATTAAAAGTAGTGAAAACAGCAAATCCCAGCAGAAAATCAACAGGAATCATGTAGTTCCCTCATATTCAAGTTGTTCTGAGTAGTTTGTGCAGAGATTTGTGTAGTTTTTGAAGAGATTTGTGCAGTTTGATTGCATGTTAGCATGAAGTGTTAAAAACGCACTGAACGCTGAATTGAGCCTGTTTTTGAACTCTGTATTAAAAGTAGTGAAAACAGCAAATCCCAGCAGAAAATCAACAGGAATCATGTAGTTCCCTCATATTCAAGTTGTTCTGAGTAGTTTGTGCAGAGATTTGTGTAGTTTTTGATGAGATTTGTGCAGTTTGATTGCATGTTAGCATGAAGTGTTAAAAACGCACTGAACGCTGAATTGAGCCTGTTTTTGAACTCTGTATTAAAAGTAGTGAAAACAGCAAATCCCAGCAGAAAATCAACAGGAATCATGTAGTTCCGTCATATTCAAGTTGTTCTGAGTAGTTTGTGCAGAGATTTGTGTAGTTTTTGATGAGATTTGTGCAGTTTGATTGCATGTTAGCATGAAGTGTTAAAAACGCACTGAACGCTGAATTGAGCCTGTTTTTGAACTCTATATTAAAAGTAGTGAAAACAGCAAATCCCAGCAGAAAATCAACAGGAATCATGTAGTTCCTTCATATTCAAGTAGTTTTTAGTAGTTTCTGCAGAGATTTGTGTAGTTTTTGAAGAGATTTGTGCAGTTTGACTGCACTTCAAGTTTATGTGTCATAATGGCACTGAACGCTGAATTGAGCCTGTTTTTGAACTCTGTATTAAAAGTAGTGAAAACAGCAAATCCCAGCAGAAAATCAACAGGAATCATGTAGTTCCTTCATATTCAAGTAGTTTTTAGTAGTTTCTGCAGAGATTTGTGTAGTTTTTGAAGAGATTTGTGCAGTTTGACTGCACTTCAAGTTTATGTGTCATAATGGCACTGAACGCTGAATTGAGCCTGTTTTTGAACTCTGTATTAAAAGTAGTGAAAACAGCAAATCCCAGCAGAAAATCAACAGGAATCATGTAGTTCCTTCATATTCAAGTTGTTCTGAGTAGTTTGTGCAGAGATTTGTGCAGTTTGATTTCATTTCAAGTTGGTTAGTCATAAACGCACTCAATGCTGAATTGAGCCTGTTTTTGAACTCTGTATTAAAAGTAGTGAAATCAGCAAATCCCAGCAGAAAATCAACAAGAATCAGGTACTTCCTTCATATTCAAGTAGTTCTCAGTAGTTTCTGCAGAGATTTGTGTAGTTTTTGAAGAGATTTGTGCAGTTTGACTGCACTTCAAGTTTATGTGTCATAATGGCACTGAACGCTGAATTGAGCCTGTTTTTGAACTCTGTATTAAAAGTAGTGAAAACAGCAAATCCCAGCAGAAAATCAACAGGAATCATGTAGTTCCTTCATATTCAAGTTGTTCTGAGTAGTTTGTGCAGAGATTTGTGTAGTTTTTGATGAGATTTGTGCAGTTTGATTGCATGTTAGCATGAAGTGTTAAAAACGCACTGAACGCTGAATTGAGCCTGTTTTTGAACTCTGTATTAAAAGTAGTGAAAACAGCAAATCCCAGCAGAAAATCAACAGGAATCATGTAGTTCCGTCATATTCAAGTTGTTCTGAGTAGTTTGTGCAGAGATTTGTGTAGTTTTTGATGAGATTTGTGCAGTATGATTCCATGTTAGTATGAAGTATCAAAAAAGCACTGAACGCTGAATTGAGCCTGTTTTTGAACTCTGTATTAAAAGTAGTGAAATCATTAAATCCCAGAAGAAAATCAACAGGAATCATGTAGTTCCTTCATATTCAAGTAGTTTTTAGTAGTTTCTGCAGAGATTTGTGTAGTTTTTGAAGAGATTTGTGCAGTTTGACTGCACTTCAAGTTGATGTGTCATAAAGGCACTCAACGCTGAATTGAGCCTGTTTTTGAACTTTGTATTAAATGTAGTGAAAACAGCAAATCCCAGCAGAAAATCAACAGGAATCATGTAGTTCCTTCATATTCAAGTAGTTTTTAGTAGTTTGTGCAGAGATTTGTGCAGTTTGATTTCATTTCAAGTTGGTTAGTCATGAACGCACTCAATGCTGAATTGAGCCTGTTTTTGAACTCTGTATTAAAAGTAGTGAAATCAGCAAATCCCAGCAGAAAATCAACATGAATCATGTAGTTCCTTCATATTCAAGTAGTTTTTAGTAGTTTGTGCAGAGATTTGTGCAGTTTGATTTCATTTCAAGTTGGTTAGTCATGAACGCACTCAATGCTGAATTGAGCCTGTTTTTGAACTCTGTATTAAAAGTAGTGAAATCAGCAAATCCCAGGAGAAAATCAACAAGAATCAGGTACTTCCTTCATATTCAAGTAGTTCTCAGTAGTTTGTGCAGAGATTTGTGTAGTTTTTGATGAGATTTGTGGAGTTTGATTGCATGTTAGCATGAAGTGTTAAAAACGCACTGAACGCTGAATTGAGCCTGTTTTTGAACTCTGTATTAAAAGTAGTGAAAACATCAAATCCCAGCAGAAAATCAACAGGAATCATGTAGTTCCTTCATATTCAAGTTGTTCTGAATAGTTTGTGCAGAGATTTGTGCAGTTTGATTTCATTTCAAGTTGGTTAGTCATGAACGCACTCAATGCTGAATTGAGCCTGTTTTTGAACTCTGTATTAAAAGTAGTGAAATCAGCAAATCCCAGGAGAAAATCAACAAGAATCAGGTACTTCCTTCATATTCAAGTAGTTCTCAGTAGTTTGTGCAGAGATTTGTGTAGTTTTTGATGAGATTTGTGGAGTTTGATTGCATGTTAGCATGAAGTGTTAAAAACGCACTGAACGCTGAATTGAGCCTGTTTTTGAACTCTGTATTAAAAGTAGTGAAAACATCAAATCCCAGCAGAAAATCAACAGGAATCATGTAGTTCCTTCATATTCAAGTTGTTCTGAATAGTTTGTGCAGAGATTTGTGCAGTTTGATTTCATTTCAAGTTGGTTAGTCATAAACGCACTCAATGCTGAATTGAGCCTGTTTTTGAACTCTGTATTAAAAGTAGTGAAATCAGCAAATCCTAGCAGAAAATCAACAAGAATCAGGTACTTCCTTCATATTCAAGTAGTTCTCAGTAGTTTGTGCAGAGATTTGTGTAGTTTTTGATGAGATTTGTGCAGTTTGATTGCATGTTAGCATGAAGTGTTAAAAACGCACTGAACGCTGAATTGAGCCTGTTTTTGAACTCTGCATTAAAAGTAGTGAAAACAGCAAATCCCAGCAGAAAATCAACAGGAATCATGTAGTTCCTTCATATTCAAGAAGTTTTTAGTAGTTTCTGCAGAGATTTGTGTAGTTTTTGAAGAGATTTGTGCAGTTTTACTGCACTTCAAGTTTATGTGTCATAAAGGCACTGAACGCTGAATTGAGCCTGTTTTTGAACTCTCTATTAAAAGTAGTGAAAACAGCAAATCCCAGCAGAAAATCAACAGGAATCATGTAGTTCCTTCATATTCAAGTAGTTCTGAGTAGTTTGTGCAGAGATTTGTGTAGTTTTTGATGAGATTTGTGCAGTTTGATTGCAGTTAGCATGAAGTATCAAAAACGCAATGAACGCTGAATTGAGCCTGTTTTTGAACTCTGTATTAAATGTAGTGAAATCATTAAATCCCAGAAGAAAATCAACAGGAATCATGTAGTTCCTTCATATTCAAGTAGTTTTAGTAGTTTCTGCAGAGATTTGTGTAGTTTTTGAAGCGATTTGTGCAGTTTGACTGCACTTCAAGTTGATGTGTCATAAAGGCACTCAACGCTGAATTGAGCCTGTTTTTGAACTTTGTATTAAATGTAGTGAAAACAGCAAATCCCAGCAGAAAATCAACAGGAATCATATAGTCCCTTCATATTCAAGTAGTTCTGAGTAGTTTGTGCAGAGATTTGTGTAGATTTCGAAGAGATTTGTGCAGTGTGATTGTATGTTACCATGAAGTATCAGAAACGCACTCAACGCTGGATTGAACATGTTTTTGAACTCTGTATTAAATGTAGTGAAATCATTAAATCCCAGCAGAAAATCAACAGGAATCATGTAGTTCCTTCATATTCAAGTAGTTCTGAGTAGTTTGTGCAGAGATTTGTGTAGTTTTTGATGAGATTTGTGCAGTTTGATTGCAGTTAGCATGAAGTATCAAAAACGCACTGAACGCTGAATTGAGCCTGTTTTTGAACTCTGTATTAAAAGTAGTGAAAACAGCAAATCCCAGCAGAAAATCAACAGGAATCATGTAGTTCCTTCATATTCAAGTAGTTTTTAGTAGTTTCTGCAGAGATTTGTGTACTTTTTGAAGAGATTTGTGCAGTTTGACTGCACTTCAAGTTTATGTGTCATAAAGGCACTGAACGCTGAATTGAGCCTGTTTTTGAACTCTGTATTAAAAGTAGTAAAAACAGCAAATCCCAGCAGAAAATCAACGAGAATCATGTATTCCCTTCATATTCAAGTAGTTCTGAGTAGTTTGTGCAGAGATTTGTGTAGTTTTTGATGAGATTTGTGCAGTTTGATTGCATGTTAGCATGAAGTGTCAAAAACGCACTGAACGCTGAATTGAGCCTGTTTTTGAACTCTGTATTAAAAGTAGTGAAAACAGCAAATCCCAGCAGAAAATCAACACGAATCAGGTACTTCCTTCATATTCAAGTAGTTCTGAGTAGTTTGTGCAGAGATTTGTGTAGTTTTTGAAGAGATTTGTGCAGTTTGACTGCACTTCAAGTTTATGTGTCATAATGGCACTGAACGCTGAATTGAGCCTGTTTTTGAACTCTGTATTAAAAGTAGTGAAAACAGCAAATCCCAGCAGAAAATCAACAGGAATCATGTAGTTCCTTCATATTCAAGTGGTTCTGAGTAGTTTTTGCAGAGATTTGTTCAGTTTGACTGCACTTCAAGTTTATGTGTCATAATGGCACTGAACGCTGAATTGAGCCTGTTTTTGAACTCTGTATTAAAAGTAGTGAAAACAGCAAATCCCAGCAGAAAATCAACAGGAATCATGTAGTTCCTTCATATTCAAGTTGTTCTGAGTAGTTTGTGCAGAGATTTGTGTAGTTTTTGATGAGATTTGTTTAGTGTGATTCCATGTTAGCATGAAGTGTTAAAAACGAACTGAACGCTGAATTGAGCCTGTTTTTGAACTCTGTATTAAATGTAAGGAAATCATTAAATCCCAGAAGAAAATCAACAGGAATCATGTAGTTCCTTCATATTCAAGTGGTTCTGAGTAGTTTGTGCAGAGATTTGTGCAGTTTTTGAAGAGATTTGTTTAGTATGATTCTATTTAGCATGAAGTGTTAAAAACGCACTGAACGCTGAATTGAGCCTGTTTTTGAACTCTGTATTAAATGTAGTTTAATCATTAAATCCGGGCAGAAAATCAACATGAATCATGTAGTTCCTTCATATTCAAGTAGTTCTGAGTAGTTTGTGCAGAGATTTGTGCAGTTTTTGATGAGATTTGTGCAGTTTGATTGCATGTTAGCATGAAGTGTTAAAAACGCACTGAACGCTGAATTGAGCCTATGTTTGAACTCTGTATTGAATGTAAGGAAATCATTAAATCCCAGAAGAAAATCAACAGGAATCATGTAGTTCCTTCATATTCAAGTGGTTCTGAGTAGTTTGTGCAGAGATTTGTGCAGTTTTTGATGAGATTTGTTTAGTATGATTCCATGTTAGCATGAAGTATCAAAAACGTACTGAATACTGAATTGAGCCTGTTTTTGAACTCTGTATTAAAAGTAGTAAAAACAGCAAATCCCAGCAGAAAATCAACAGGAATCATGTAGTTCCGTCATATTCAAATTGTTCTGAGTAGTTTGTGCAGAGATTTGTGTAGTTTTTGATGAGATTTGTGCAGTTTGATTTCATTTCAAGTTGATGAGTCACAAATGCACCCAATGCTGAATTGAGCCTGTTTTTGAACTTTCTATTAAAAGTAGCGAAATCAGCAAATCCCTGCAGAAAATCAACAAAAATCATGTAGTTCCTTCATATTCAAGTAGTTCTGAGTAGTTTGTGCAGAGATTTGTGCAGTTTGATTTCATTTCAAGTTGGTTAGTCATAAACGCACTCAATGCTGAATTGAGCCTGTTTTTGAACTCTGTATTAAAAGTAGTGAAATCAGCAAATCCCAGCAGAAAACAACAAGAATCAGGTACGTCCTTCATATTCAAGTAGTCCTGAGTAGTTTGTGCAGAGATTTGTGCAGTTTTTGAAGAGATTTGTTTAGTATGATTCCATGTTAGCATGAAGTATCAAAAAAGCACTGAACGCTGAATTGAACATGTTTTTGAACTCTGTATTAAATGTAGTGAAAACAGCAAATCCCAGCAGAAAATCAACAGGAATCATGTAGTTCCTTCATATTCAAGTAGTTCTGAGTAGTTTGTGCAGAGATTTGTGTAGTTTTTGATGAGATTTGTGCAGTTTGATTGCATGTTAGCATGAAGTGTTAAAAACGCACTGAACGCTGAATTGAGCCTGTTTTTGACCTCTCTATTAAAAGTAGTGAAAACAGAAAATCCCAGCAGAAAATCAACAGGAATCATGTAGTTCCTTCATATTCAAGTAGTTCTGAGTAGTTTGTGCAGAGATTTGTGTAGTTTTTGATGAGATTTGTTTAGTGTGATTCCATGTTAGCATGAAGTGTTAAAAACGAACTGAACGCTGAATTGAGCCTGTTTTTGAACTCTGTATTAAATGTAAGGAAATCATTAAATCCCAGAAGAAAATCAACAGGAATCATGTAGTTCCTTCATATTCAAGTGGTTCTGAGTAGTTTGTGCAGAGATTTGTGCAGTTTTTGAAGAGATTTGTTTAGTATGATTCTATTTAGCATGAAGTGTTAAAAACGCACTGAACGCTGAATTGAGCCTGTTTTTGAACTCTGTATTAAATGTAGTGAAATCATTAAATCCGGGCAGAAAATCAACATGAATCATGTAGTTCCTTCATATTCAAGTAGTTTTTAGTAGTTTCTGCAGAGATTTGTGTAGTTTTTGAAGAGATTTGTGCAGTTTGACTGCACTTCAAGTTTATGTGTCATAAAGGCACTGAACGCTGAATTGAGCCTGTTTTTGAACTCTGTATTAAAAGTAATAAAAACAGCAAATCCCAGCAGAAAATCAACGAGAATCATGTATTCCCTTCATATTCAAGTAGTTCTGAGTAGTTTGTGCAGAGATTTGTGTAGTTTTTGATGAGATTTGTGCAGTTTGATTGCAGTTAGCATGAAGTATCAAAAACGCACTGAACGCTGAATTGAGCCTGTTTTTGAACTCTCTATTAAAAGTAGTGAAAACAGCAAATCCCAGCAGAAAATCAACAGGAATCATGTAGTTCCTTCATATTCAAGTTGTTCTGAGTAGTTTGTGCAGAGATTTGTGTAGTTTTTGATGAGATTTGTGCAGTTTGATTGCATGTTAGCATGAAGTGTTAAAAACGCACTGAACGCTGAATTGAGCCTGTTTTTGAACTCTGTATTAAAAGTAGTGAAAACAGCAAATCCCAGCAGAAAATCAACAGGAATCATGTAGTTCCTTCATATTCAAGTAGTTTTTAGTAGTTTCTGCAGAGATTTGTGTAGTTTTTGAAGAGATTTGTGCAGTTTTACTGCACTTCAAGTTTATGTGTCATAAAGGCACTGAACGCTGAATTGAGCCTGTTTTTGAACTCTCTATTAAAAGTAGTGAAAACAGCAAATCCCAGCAGAAAATCAACAGGAATCATGTAGTTCCTTCATATTCAAGTTGTTCTGAGTAGTTTGTGCAGAGATTTGTGTAGTTTTTGATGAGATTTGTGCAGTTTGATTGCAGTTAGCATGAAGTATCAAAAACGCACTGAACGCTGAATTGAGCCTGTTTTTGAACTCTGTATTAAATGTAGTGAAATCATTAAATCCCAGAAGAAAATCAACAGGAATCATGTAGTTCCTTCATATTCAAGTAGTTCTGAGTAGTTTGTGCAGAGAATTGTGTAGTTTTTGAAGATATTTGTGCAGTTTGACTGCACTTCAAGTTTATGTGTCATAAAGGCACTGAACGCTGAATTGAGCCTGTTTTTGAACTCTGTATTAAAAGTAGTAAAAACAGCAAATCCCAGCAGAAAATCAACGAGAATCATGTATTCCCTTCATATTCAAGTAGTTCTGAGTAGTTTGTGCAGAGATTTGTGTAGTTTTTGATGAGATTTGTGCAGTTTGATTGCAGTTAGCATGAAGTATCAAAAACGCACTGAACGCTGAATTGAGCCTGTTTTTGAACTCTCTATTAAAAGTAGTGAAAACAGCAAATCCCAGCAGAAAATCAACAGGAATCATGTAGTTCCTTCATATTCAAGTTGTTCTGAGTAGTTTGTGCAGAGATTTGTGTAGTTTTTGATGAGATTTGTGCAGTTTGATTGCATGTTAGCATGAAGTGTTAAAAACGCACTGAACGCTGAATTGAGCCTGTTTTTGAACTCTGTATTAAAAGTAGTGAAAACAGCAAATCCCAGCAGAAAATCAACAGGAATCTTGTAGTTCCTTCATATTCAAGTAGTTTTTAGTAGTTTCTGCAGAGATTTGTGTAGTTTTTGAAGAGATTTGTGCAGTTTTACTGCACTTCAAGTTTATGTGTCATAAAGGCACTGAACGCTGAATTGAGCCTGTTTTTGAACTCTCTATTAAAAGTAGTGAAAACAGCAAATCCCAGCAGAAAATCAACAGGAATCATGTAGTTCCTTCATATTCAAGTTGTTCTGAGTAGTTTGTGCAGAGATTTGTGTAGTTTTTGATGAGATTTGTGCAGTTTGATTGCAGTTAGAATGAAGTATCAAAAACGCACTGAACGCTGAATTGAGCCTGTTTTTGAACTCTGTATTAAATGTAGTGAAATCATTAAATCCCAGAAGAAAATCAACAGGAATCATGTAGTTCCTTCATATTCAAGTAGTTTTTAGTAGTTTCTGCAGAGATTTGTGTAGTTTTTGAAGCGATTTGTGCAGTTTGACTGCACTTCAAGTTGATGTGTCATAAAGGCACTCAACGCTGAATTGAGCCTGTTTTTGAACTTTGTATTAAATGTAGTGAAAAAAGCAAATCCCAGCAGAAAATCAACAGGAATCATATAGTCCCTTCATATTCAAGTTGTTCTGAGTAGTTTGTGCAGAGATTTGTGTAGATTTCGAAGAGATTTGTGCAGTGTGATTGTATGTTACCATGAAGTATCAGAAACGCACTGAACGCTGAATTGAGCCTGTTTTTGAACTCTGTATTAAATGTAGTGAAATCATTAAATCCGGGCAGAAAATCAACATGAATCATGTAGTTCCTTCATATTCAAGTGGTTCTGAGTAGTTTTTGCAGAGATTTGTGTAGTTTTTGAAGAGATTTGTTCAGTTTGACTGCACTTCAAGTTTATGTGTCATAATGGCACTGAACGCTGAATTGAGCCTGTTTTTGAACTCTGTATTAAATGTAGTGAAATCATTAAATCCCAGCAGAAAATCAACGAGAATCATGTATTCCCTTCATATTCAAGTAGTTCTGAGTAGTTTGTGCAGAGATTTGTGTAGTTTTTGATGAGATTTGTGCAGTTTGATTGCAGTTAGCATGAAGTATCAAAAACGCACTGAACGCTGAATTGAGCCTGTTTTTGAACTCTCTATTAAAAGTAGTGAAAACAGCAAATCCCAGCAGAAAATCAACAGGAATCATGTAGTTCCTTCATATTCAAGTTGTTCTGAGTAGTTTGTGCAGAGATTTGTGTAGTTTTTGATGAGATTTGTGCAGTTTGATTGCATGTTAGCATGAAGTGTTAAAAACGCACTGAACGCTGAATTGAGCCTGTTTTTGAACTCTGTATTAAAAGTAGTGAAAACAGCAAATCCCAGCAGAAAATCAACAGGAATCATGTAGTTCCTTCATATTCAAGTAGTTTTTAGTAGTTTCTGCAGAGATTTGTGTAGTTTTTGAAGAGATTTGTGCAGTTTTACTGCACTTCAAGTTTATGTGTCATAAAGGCACTGAACGTTGAATTGAGCCTGTTTTTGAACTCTCTATTAAAAGTAGTGAAAACAGCAAATCCCAGCAGAAAATCAACAGGAATCATGTAGTTCCTTCATATTCAAGTTGTTCTGAGTAGTTTGTGCAGAGATTTGTGTAGTTTTTGATGAGATTTGTGCAGTTTGATTGCAGTTAGCATGAAGTATCAAAAACGCACTGAACGCTGAATTGAGCCTGTTTTTGAACTCTGTATTAAATGTAGTGAAATCATTAAATCCCAGAAGAAAATCAACAGGAATCATGTAGTTCCTTCATATTCAAGTAGTTTTTAGTAGTTTCTGCAGAGATTTGTGTAGTTTTTGAAGCGATTTGTGCAATTTGACTGCACTTCAAGTTGATGTGTCATAAAGGCACTCAACGCTGAATTGAGCCTGTTTTTGAACTTTGTATTAAATGTAGTGAAAACAGCAAATCCCAGCAGAAAATCAACAGGAATCATATAATCCCTTCATATTCAAGTAGTTCTGAGTAGTTTGTGCAGAGATTTGTGTAGATTTCGAAGAGATTTGTGCAGTGTGATTGTATGTTACCATGAAGTATCAGAAACGCACTCAACGCTGGATTGAACATGTTTTTGAACTCTGTATTAAATGTAGTGAAATCATTAAATCCCAGCAGAAAATCAACAGGAATCATGTAGTTCCTTCATATTCAAGTTGTTCTGAGTAGTTTGTGCAGAGATTTGTGTAGTTTTGATGAGATTTGTGCAGTTTGATTGCAGTTAGCATGAATTATCAAAAACGCACTGAACGCTGAATTGAGCCTGTTTTTGAACTCTGTATTAAATGTAGTGAAATCATTAAATCCCAGCAGAAAATCAACGAGAATCATGTATTCCCTTCATATTCAAGTAGTTCTGAGTAGTTTGTGCAGAGATTTGTGTAGTTTTTGATGAGATTTGTGCAGTTTGATTGCAGTTAGCATGAAGTATCAAAAACGCACTCAACGCTGAATTGAGCCTGTTTTTGAACTTTGTATTAAATGTAGTGAAAACAGCAAATCCCAGCAGAAAATCAACAGGAATCATATAGTCCCTTCATATTCAAGTAGTTCTGAGTAGTTTGTGCAGAGATTTGTGTAGATTTCGAAGAGATTTGTGCAGTGTGATTGTATGTTACCATGAAGTATCAGAAACGCACTCAACGCTGGATTGAACATGTTTTTGAACTCTGTATTAAATGTAGTGAAATCATTAAATCCCAGCAGAAAATCAACAGGAATCATGTAGTTCCTTCATATTCAAGTTGTTCTGAGTAGTTTGTGCAGAGATTTGTGTAGTTTTTGATGAGATTTGTGCAGTTTGATTGCAGTTAGCATGAAGTATCAAAAACGCACTGAACGCTGAATTGAGCCTGTTTTTGAACTCTGTATTAAATGTAGTGAAATCATTAAATCCCAGAAGAAAATCAACAGGAATCATGTAGTTCCTTCATATTTAAGTAGTTTTTAGTAGTTTCTGCAGAGATTTGTGTAGTTTTTGAAGCGATTTGTGCAATTTGACTGCACTTCAAGTTGATGTGTCATAAAGGCACTCAACGCTGAATTGAGCCTGTTTTTGAACTTTGTATTAAATGTAGTGAAAACAGCAAATCCCAGCAGAAAATCAACAGGAATCATATAGTCCCTTCATATTCAAGTAGTTCTGAGTAGTTTGTGCAGAGATTTGTGTAGATTTCGAAGAGATTTGTGCAGTGTGATTGTATGTTACCATGAAGTATCAGAAACGCACTCAACGCTGGATTGAACATGTTTTTGAACTCTGTATTAAATGTAGTGAAATCATTAAATCCCAGCAGAAAATCAACAGGAATCATGTAGTTCCTTCATATTCAAGTTCTTCTGAGTAGTTTGTGCAGAGATTTGTGTAGTTTTGATGAGATTTGTGCAGTTTGATTGCAGTTAGCATGAATTATCAAAAACGCACTGAACGCTGAATTGAGCCTGTTTTTGAACTCTGTATTAAATGTAGTGAAATCATTAAATCCCAGCAGAAAATCAACGAGAATCATGTATTCCCTTCATATTCAAGTAGTTCTGAGTAGTTTGTGCAGAGATTTGTGTAGTTTTTGATGAGATTTGTGCAGTTTGATTGCAGTTAGCATGAAGTATCAAAAACGCACTGAACGCTGAATTGAGCCTGTTTTTGAACTCTGTATTAAATGTAGTGAAATCATTAAATCCCCGCAGAAAATCAACGAGAATCATGTATTCCCTTCATATTCAAGTAGTTCTGAGTAGTTTGTGCAGAGATTTGTGTAGTTTTTGATGAGATTTGTGCAGTTTGATTGCAGTTAGCATGAAGTATCAAAAACGCACTGAACGCTGAATTGAGCCTGTTTTTGAACTCTCTATTAAAAGTAGTGAAAACAGCAAATCCCAGCAGAAAATCAACAGGAATCATGTAGTTCCTTCATATTCAAGTTGTTCTGAGTAGTTTGTGCAGAGATTTGTGTAGTTTTTGATGAGATTTGTGCAGTTTGATTGCATGTTAGCATGAAGTGTTAAAAACGCACTGAACACTGAATTGAGCCTGTTTTTGAACTCTGTATTAAAAGTAGTGAAAACAGCAAATCCCAGCAGAAAATCAAGAAGAATCAGGTACTTCCTTCATATTCAAGTAGTTCTGAGTAGTTTGTGCAGAGATTTGTGTAGTTTTTGATGAGATTTGTGCAGTTTAATTTCATTTCAAGTTGATGAGTCACAAACGCACCCAATGCTGAATTGAGCCTGTTTTTGAACTTTCTATTAAAATTAGCGAAATCAGCAAATCCCTGCGAAAAATCAACAAGCATCATGTAGTTCCTTCATATTCAAGTAGTTCTGAGTAGTTTGTGCAGAGATTTGTGCAGTTTTTGATGAGATTTGTGCAGTTTGATTGCATGTTAGCATGAAGTGTTAAAAACGCACTGAACGCTGAATTGAGCCTATGTTTGAACTCTGTATTGAATGTAAGGAAATCATTAAATCCCAGAAGAAAATCAACAGGAATCATGTAGTTCCTTCATATTCAAGTGGTTCTGAGTAGTTTGTGCAGAGATTTGTGCAGTTTTTGAAGAGATTTGTTTAGTATGATTCCATGTTAGCATGAAGTATCAAAAACGTACTGAACACTGAATTGAGCCTGTTTTTGAACTCTGTATTAAAAGTAGTAAAAACAGCAAATCCCAGCAGAAAATCAACGAGAATCATGTATTCCCTTCATATTCAAGTAGTTCTGAGTAGTTTGTGCAGAGATTTGTGCAGTTTTTGAAGAGATTTGTTTAGTATGATTCCATGTTAGCATGAAGTATCAAAAACGCACTGAACGCTGAATTGAGCCTGTTTTTGAACTCTGTATTAAAAGCAAGGAAATCATTAAATTCCAGAAGAAAATCAACAGGAATCATGTAGTTCCTTCATATTCAAGTGGTTCTGAGTAGTTTGTGCAGAGATTTGTGTAGTTTTTGATGAGATTTGTGCAGTTTGATTGCATGTTAGCATGAAGTGTCAAAAACGCACTGAACGCTGAATTGAGCCTGTTTTTGAACTCTGTATTAAAAGTAGTGAAAACAGCAAATCCCAGCAGAAAATCAACAGGAATCATGTAGTTCCGTCATATTCAAATTGTTCTGAGTAGTTTGTGCAGAGATTTGTGCAGTTTGATTTCATTTCAAGTTGATGAGTCACAAATGCACCCAATGCTGAATTGAGCCTGTTTTTGAACTTTCTATTAAAAGTAGCGAAATCAGCAAATCCCTGCAGAAAATCAACAAAAATCATGTAGTTCCTTCATATTCAAGTAGTTCTGAGTAGTTTGTGCAGAGATTTGTGCAGTTTGATTTCATTTCAAGTTGGTTAGTCATAAACGCACTCAATGCTGAATTGAGCCTGTTTTTGAACTCTGTATTAAAAGTAGTGAAATCAGCAAATCCCAGCAGAAAACAACAAGAATCAGGTACGTCCTTCATATTCAAGTAGTCCTGAGTAGTTTGTGCAGAGATTTGTGCAGTTTTTGAAGAGATTTGTTTAGTATGATTCCATGTTAGCATGAAGTATCAAAAAAGCACTGAACACTGAATTGAACATGTTTTTGAACTCTGTATTAAAAGTAGTGAAAACAGCAAATCCCAGCAGAAAATCAACAAGAATCAGGTACTTCCTTCATATTCAAGTAGTTCTGAGTAGTTTGTGCAGAGATTTGTGTAGTTTTTGAAGAGATTTGTGCAGTTTGACTGCACTTCAAGTTTATGTGTCATAATGGCACTGAACGCTGAATTGAGCCTGTTTTTGAACTCTGTATTAAAAGTAGTGAAAACAGCAAATCCCAGCAGAAAATCAACAGGAATCATGTAGTTCCTTCATATTCAAGTGGTTCTGAGTAGTTTTTGCAGAGATTTGTTCAGTTTGACTGCACTTCAAGTTTATGTGTCATAATGGCACTGAACGCTGAATTGAGCCTGTTTTTGAACTCTGTATTAAAAGTAGTGAAAACAGCAAATCCCAGCAGAAAATCAACAGGAATCATGTAGTTCCTTCATATTCAAGTTGTTCTGAGTAGTTTGTGCAGAGATTTGTGTAGTTTTTGATGAGATTTGTGCAGTTTGATTGCAGTTAGCATGAAGTATCAAAAACGCACTGAACGCTGAATTGAGCCTGTTTTTGAACTCTCTATTAAATGTAGTGAAATCATTAAATCCCAGAAGAAAATCAACAGGAATCATGTAGTTCCTTCATATTCAAGTAGTTCTGAGTAGTTTGTGCAGAGAATTGTGTAGTTTTTGAAGATATTTGTGCAGTTTGACTGCACTTCAAGTTTATGTGTCATAAAGGCACTGAACGCTGAATTGAGCCTGTTTTTGAACTCTGTATTAAAAGTAGTAAAAACAGCAAATCCCAGCAGAAAATCAACGAGAATCATGTATTCCCTTCATATTCAAGTAGTTCTGAGTAGTTTGTGCAGAGATTTGTGTAGTTTTTGATGAGATTTGTGCAGTTTGATTGCATGTTAGCATGAAGTGTCAAAAACGCACTGAACGCTGAATTGAGCCTGTTTTTGAACTCTGTATTAAAAGTAGTGAAAACAGCAAATCCCAGCAGAAAATCAACAGGAATCATGTAGTTCCTTCATATTCAAGTAGTTTTTAGTAGTTTCTGCAGAGATTTGTGTAGTTTTTGAAGAGATTTGTGCAGTTTTACTGCACTTCAAGTTTATGTGTCATAAAGGCACTGAACGCTGAATTGAGCCTGTTTTTGAACTCTCTATTAAAAGTAGTGAAAACAGCAAATCCCAGCAGAAAATCAACAGGAATCATGTAGTTCCTTCATATTCAAGTAGTTCTGAGTAGTTTGTGCAGAGATTTGTGTAGTTTTTGATGAGATTTGTGCAGTTTGATTGCAGTTAGCATGAAGTATCAAAAACGCAATGAACGCTGAATTGAGCCTGTTTTTGAACTCTGTATTAAATGTAGTGAAATCATTAAATCCCAGAAGAAAATCAACAGGAATCATGTAGTTCCTTCATATTCAAGTAGTTTTAGTAGTTTCTGCAGAGATTTGTGTAGTTTTTGAAGCGATTTGTGCAGTTTGACTGCACTTCAAGTTGATGTGTCATAAAGGCACTCAACGCTGAATTGAGCCTGTTTTTGAACTTTGTATTAAATGTAGTGAAAACAGCAAATCCCAGCAGAAAATCAACAGGAATCATATAGTCCCTTCATATTCAAGTAGTTCTGAGTAGTTTGTGCAGAGATTTGTGTAGATTTCGAAGAGATTTGTGCAGTGTGATTGTATGTTACCATGAAGTATCAGAAACGCACTCAACGCTGGATTGAACATGTTTTTGAACTCTGTATTAAATGTAGTGAAATCATTAAATCCCAGCAGAAAATCAACAGGAATCATGTAGTTCCTTCATATTCAAGTAGTTCTGAGTAGTTTGTGCAGAGATTTGTGTAGTTTTTGATGAGATTTGTGCAGTTTGATTGCAGTTAGCATGAAGTATCAAAAACGCACTGAACGCTGAATTGAGCCTGTTTTTGAACTCTGTATTAAAAGTAGTGAAAACAGCAAATCCCAGCAGAAAATCAACAGGAATCATGTAGTTCCTTCATATTCAAGTTGTTCTGAGTAGTTTGTGCAGAGATTTGTGTAGTTTTTGATGAGATTTGTGCAGTTTGATTGCATGTTAGCATGAAGTATCAAAAACGCATTGAACGCTGAATTGAGCCTGTTTTTGAACTCTGTATTAAATGTAAGGAAATCATTAAATCCCAGCAGAAAATCAATAGGAATCATGTAGGTCCTTCATATTCAAGTTGTTCTGAGTAGTTTGTGCAGAGATTTGTGTAGTTTTTGATGAGATTTGTGCAGTTTGATTTCATTTCAAGTTGATGAGTCACAAACGCACCCAATGCTGAATTGAGCCTGTTTTTGAACTTTCTATTAAAATTAGCGAAATCAGCAAATCCCTGCGAAAAATCAACAAGCATCATGTAGTTCCTTCATATTCAAGTAGTTCTGAGTAGTTTGTGCAGAGATTTGTGCAGTTTTTGATGAGATTTGTGCAGTTTGATTGCATGTTAGCATGAAGTGTTAAAAACGCACTGAACGCTGAATTGAGCCTATGTTTGAACTCTGTATTGAATGTAAGGAAATCATTAAATCCCAGAAGAAAATCAACAGGAATCATGTAGTTCCTTCATATTCAAGTGGTTCTGAGTAGTTTGTGCAGAGATTTGTGCAGTTTTTGAAGAGATTTGTTTAGTATGATTCCATGTTAGCATGAAGTATCAAAAACGTACTGAACACTGAATTGAGCCTGTTTTTGAACTCTGTATTAAAAGTAGTAAAAACAGCAAATCCCAGCAGAAAATCAACGAGAATCATGTATTCCCTTCATATTCAAGTAGTTCTGAGTAGTTTGTGCAGAGATTTGTGCAGTTTTTGAAGAGATTTGTTTAGTATGATTCCATGTTAGCATGAAGTATCAAAAACGCACTGAACGCTGAATTGAGCCTGTTTTTGAACTCTGTATTAAAAGTAAGGAAATCATTAAATTCCAGAAGAAAATCAACAGGAATCATGTAGTTCCTTCATATTCAAGTGGTTCTGAGTAGTTTGTGCAGAGATTTGTGTAGTTTTTGATGAGATTTGTGCAGTTTGATTGCATGTTAGCATGAAGTGTCAAAAACGCACTGAACGCTGAATTGAGCCTGTTTTTGAAGTCTGTATTAAAAGTAGTGAAAACAGCAAATCCCAGCAGAAAATCAACAGGAATCATGTAGTTCCGTCATATTCAAATTGTTCTGAGTAGTTTGTGCAGAGATTTGTGTAGTTTTTGATGAGATTTGTGCAGTTTGATTTCATTTCAAGTTGATGAGTCACAAATGCACCCAATGCTGAATTGAGCCTGTTTTTGAACTTTCTATTAAAAGTAGCGAAATCAGCAAATCCCTGCAGAAAATCAACAAAAATCATGTAGTTCCTTCATATTCAAGTAGTTCTGAGTAGTTTGTGCAGAGATTTGTGCAGTTTTTGAAGAGATTTGTTTAGTATGATTCCATGTTAGCATGAAGTATCAAAAACGTACTGAACACTGAATTGAGCCTGTTTTTGAACTCTGTATTAAAAGTAGTAAAAACAGCAAATCCCAGCAGAAAATCAACAGGAATCATGTAGTTCCTTCATATTCAAGTAGTTCTGAGTAGTTTGTGCAGAGATTTGTGCAGTTTGATTTCATTTCAAGTTGGTTAGTCATAAACGCACTCAATGCTGAATTGAGCCTGTTTTTGAACTCTGTATTAAAAGTAGTGAAATCAGCAAATCCCAGCAGAAAACAACAAGAATCAGGTACGTCCTTCATATTCAAGTAGTCCTGAGTAGTTTGTGCAGAGATTTGTGCAGTTTTTGAAGAGATTTGTTTAGTATGATTCCATGTTAGCATGAAGTATCAAAAAAGCACTGAACGCTGAATTGAACATGTTTTTGAACTCTGTATTAAATGTAGTGAAAACAGCAAATCCCAGCAGAAAATCAACAGGAATCATGTAGTTCCTTCATATTCAAGTAGTTCTGAGTAGTTTGTGCAGAGATTTGTGTAGTTTTTGATGAGATTTGTGCAGTTTGATTGCATGTTAGCATGAAGTGTTAAAAACGCACTGAACGCTGAATTGAGCCTGTTTTTGACCTCTCTATTAAAAGTAGTGAAAACAGAAAATCCCAGCAGAAAATCAACGAGAATCATGTATTCCCTTCATATTCAAGTAGTTCTGAGTAGTTTGTGCAGAGATTTGTGTAGTTTTTGAAGAGATTTGTGCAGTTTGACTGCACTTCAAGTTTATGTGTCATAATGGCACTGAACGCTGAATTGAGCCTGTTTTTGAACTCTGTATTAAAAGTAGTGAAAACAGCAAATCCCAGCAGAAAATCAACAGGAATCATGTAGTTCCTTCATATTCAAGTGGTTCTGAGTAGTTTTTGCAGAGATTTGTTCAGTTTGACTGCACTTCAAGTTTATGTGTCATAATGGCACTGAACGCTGAATTGAGCCTGTTTTTGAACTCTGTATTAAAAGTAGTGAAAACAGCAAATCCCAGCAGAAAATCAACAGGAATCATGTAGTTCCTTCATATTCAAGTTGTTCTGAGTAGTTTGTGCAGAGATTTGTGTAGTTTTTGATGAGATTTGTGCAGTTTGATTGCAGTTAGCATGAAGTATCAAAAACGGACTGAACGCTGAATTGAGCCTGTTTTTGAACTCTCTATTAAAAGTAGTGAAAACAGCAAATCCCAGCAGAAAATCAACAGGAATCATGTAGTTCCTTCATATTCAAGTTGTTCTGAGTAGTTTGTGCAGAGATTTGTGTAGTTTTTGATGAGATTTGTGCAGTTTGATTTCATTTCAAGTTGATGAGTCACAAACGCACCCAATGCTGAATTGAGCCTGTTTTTGAACTTTCTATTAAAATTAGCGAAATCAGCAAATCCCTGCGAAAAATCAACAAGCATCATGTAGTTCCTTCATATTCAAGTAGTTCTGAGTAGTTTGTGCAGAGATTTGTGCAGTTTTTGATGAGATTTGTGCAGTTTGATTGCATGTTAGCATGAAGTGTTAAAAACGCACTGAACGCTGAATTGAGCCTATGTTTGAACTCTGTATTGAATGTAAGGAAATCATTAAATCCCAGAAGAAAATCAACAGGAATCATGTAGTTCCTTCATATTCAAGTGGTTCTGAGTAGTTTGTGCAGAGATTTGTGCAGTTTTTGAAGAGATTTGTTTAGTATGATTCCATGTTAGCATGAAGTATCAAAAACGTACTGAACACTGAATTGAGCCTGTTTTTGAACTCTGTATTAAAAGTAGTAAAAACAGCAAATCCCAGCAGAAAATCAACGAGAATCATGTATTCCCTTCATATTCAAGTAGTTCTGAGTAGTTTGTGCAGAGATTTGTGCAGTTTTTGAAGAGATTTGTTTAGTATGATTCCATGTTAGCATGAAGTATCAAAAACGCACTGAACGCTGAATTGAGCCTGTTTTTGAACTCTGTATTAAAAGTAGTGAAAACAGCAAATCCCAGCAGAAAATCAACAGGAATCATGTAGTTCCGTCATATTCAAATTGTTCTGAGTAGTTTGTGCAGAGATTTGTGTAGTTTTTGATGAGATTTGTGCAGTTTGATTTCATTTCAAGTTGATGAGTCACAAATGCACCCAATGCTGAATTGAGCCTGTTTTTGAACTTTCTATTAAAAGTAGCGAAATCAGCAAATCCCTGCAGAAAATCAACAAAAATCATGTAGTTCCTTCATATTCAAGTAGTTCTGAGTAGTTTGTGCAGAGATTTGTGCAGTTTGATTTCATTTCAAGTTGGTTAGTCATAAACGCACTCAATGCTGAATTGAGCCTGTTTTTGAACTTTCTATTAAAAGTAGTGAAATCAGCAAATCCCAGCAGAAAACAACAAGAATCAGGTACGTCCTTCATATTCAAGTAGTCCTGAGTAGTTTGTGCAGAGATTTGTGCAGTTTTTGAAGAGATTTGTTTAGTATGATTCCATGTTAGCATGAAGTATCAAAAAAGCACTGAACGCTGAATTGAACATGTTTTTCAACTCTGTATTAAATGTAGTGAAAACAGCAAATCCCAGCAGAAAATCAACGAGAATCATGTATTCCCTTCATATTCAAGTAGTTCTGAGTAGTTTGTGCAGAGATTTGTGTAGTTTTTGATGAGATTTGTGCAGTTTGATTGCATGTTAGCATGAAGTGTCAAAAACGCACTGAACGCTGAATTGAGCCTGTTTTTGAACTCTGTATTAAAAGTAGTGAAAACAGCAAATCCCAGCAGAAAATCAACAAGAATCAGGTACTTCATTCATATTCAAGTAGTTCTGAGTAGTTTGTGCAGAGAATTGTGTAGTTTTTGAAGCGATTTGTGCAATTTGACTGCACTTCAAGTTGATGTGTCATAAAGGCACTCAACGCTGAATTGAGCCTGTTTTTGAACTTTGTATTAAATGTAGTGAAAACAGCAAATCCCAGCAGAAAATCAACAGGAATCATATAGTCCCTTCATATTCAAGTAGTTCTGAGTAGTTTGTGCAGAGATTTGTGTAGATTTCGAAGAGATTTGTGCAGTGTGATTGTATGTTACCATGAAGTATCAGAAACGCACTCAACGCTGGATTGAAAATGTTTTTGAACTCTGTATTAAATGTAGTGAAATCATTAAATCCCAGCAGAAAATCAACAGGAATCATGTAGTTCCTTCATATTCAAGTTGTTCTGAGTAGTTTGTGCAGAGATTTGTGTAGTTTTGATGAGATTTGTGCAGTTTGATTGCAGTTAGCATGAATTATCAAAAACGCACTGAACGCTGAATTGAGCCTGTTTTTGAACTCTGTATTAAATGTAGTGAAATCATTAAATCCCAGCAGAAAATCAACGAGAATCATGTATTCCCTTCATATTCAAGTAGTTCTGAGTAGTTTGTGCAGAGATTTGTGTAGTTTTTGATGAGATTTGTGCAGTTTGATTGCAGTTAGCATGAAGTATCAAAAACGCACTGAACGCTGAATTGAGCCTGTTTTTGAACTCTCTATTAAAAGTAGTGAAAACAGCAAATCCCAGCAGAAAATCAACGGGAATCATGTAGTTCCTTCATATTTAAGTAGTTTTTAGTAGTTTCTGCAGAGATTTGTGTAGTTTTTGAAGAGATTTGTGCAGTTTTACTGCACTTCAAGTTTATGTGTCATAAAGGCACTGAACGCTGAATTGAGCCTGTTTTTGAACTCTCTATTAAAAGTAGTGAAAACAGCAAATCCCAGCAGAAAATCAACAGGAATCATGTAGTTCCTTCATATTCAAGTTGTTCTGAGTAGTTTGTGCAGAGATTTGTGTAGTTTTTGATGAGATTTGTGCAGTTTGATTGCAGTTAGCATGAAGTATCAAAAACGCACTGAACGCTGAATTGAGCCTGTTTTTGAACTCTGTATTAAATGTAGTGAAATCATTAAATCCCAGAAGAAAATCAACAGGAATCATGTAGTTCCTTCATATTCAAGTAGTTTTTAGTAGTTTCTGCAGAGATTTGTGTAGTTTTTGAAGCGATTTGTGCAGTTTGACTGCACTTCAAGTTGATGTGTCATAAAGGCACTCAACGCTGAATTGAGCCTGTTTTTGAACTTTGTATTAAATGTAGTGAAAACAGCAAATCCCAGCAGAAAATCAACAGGAATCATATAGTCCCTTCATATTCAAGTAGTTCTGAGTAGTTTGTGCAGAGATTTGTGTAGATTTCGAAGAGATTTGTGCAGTGTGATTGTATGTTACCATGAAGTATCAGAAACCCACTCAACGCTGGATTGAACATGTTTTTGAACTCTGTATTAAATGTAGTGAAATCATTAAATCCCAGCAGAAAATCAACAGGAATCATGTAGTTCCTTCATATTCAAGTTTTTCTGAGTAGTTTGTGCAGAGATTTGTGTAGTTTTTGATGAGATTTGTGCAGTTTGATTGCAGTTAGCATGAAGTATCAAAAACGCACTGAACGCTGAATTGAGCCTGTTTTTGAACTCTGTATTAAAAGTAGTGAAAACAGCAAATCCCAGCAGAAAATCAACAGGAATCATGTAGTTCCTTCATATTCAAGTAGTTTTTAGTAGTTTCTGCAGAGATTTGTGTACTTTTTGAAGAGATTTGTGCAGTTTGACTGCACTTCAAGTTTATGTGTCATAATGGCACTGAACGCTGAATTGAGCCTGTTTTTGAACTCTGTATTAAAAGTAGTGAAAACAGCAAATCCCAGCAGAAAATCAACAGGAATCATGTAGTTCCTTCATATTCAAGTTGTTCTGAGTAGTTTGTGCAGAGATTTGTGCAGTTTGATTTCATTTCAAGTTGGTTAGTCATAAACGCACTCAATGCTGAATTGAGCCTGTTTTTGAACTCTGTATTAAAAGTAGTGAAATCAGCAAATCCCAGCAGAAAATCAACAAGAATCAGGTACTTCCTTCATATTCAAGTAGTTCTCAGTAGTTTGTGGAGAGATTTGTGTAGTTTTTGATGATATTTGTGCAGTTTGACTGCATGTTAGCATGAAGTGTTAAAAACGCACTGAACGCTGAATTGAGCCTGTTTTTGAACTCTGTATTAAAAGTAGTGAAAACAGCAAATCCCAGCAGAAAATCAACAGGAATCATGTAGTTCCGTCATATTCAAGTTGTTCTGAGTAGTTTGTGCAGAGATTTGTGTAGTTTTTGATGAGATTTGTGCAGTATGATTCCATGTTAGTATGAAGTATCAAAAAAGCACTGAACGCTGAATTGAGCCTGTTTTTGAACTCTGTATTAAAAGTAGTGAAATCATTAAATCCCAGAAGAAAATCAACAGGAATCATGTAGTTCCTTCATATTCAAGTAGTTTTTAGTAGTTTCTGCAGAGATTTGTGTAGTTTTTGAAGAGATTTGTGCAGTTTGACTGCACTTCAAGTTGATGTGTCATAAAGGCACTCAACGCTGAATTGAGCGTGTTTTTGAACTTTGTATTAAATGTAGTGAAAACAGCAAATCCCAGCAGAAAATCAACAGGAATCATATAGTCCCTTCATATTCAAGTAGTTCTGAGTAGTTTGTGCAGAGATTTGTGTAGCTTTCGAAGAGATTTGTGCAGTGTGATTGTATGTTACCATGAAGTATCAGAAACCCACTCAACGCTGGATTGAACATGTTTTTGAACTCTGTATTAAATGTACTGAAATCATTAAATCCGGGCAGAAAATCAACATGAATCATGTAGTTCCTTCATATTCAAGTAGTTTTTAGTAGTTTGTGCAGAGATTTGTGCAGTTTGATTTCATTTCAAGTTGGTTAGTCATAAACGCACTCAATGCTGAATTGAGCCTGTTTTTGAACTCTGTATTAAAAGTAGTGAAATCAGCAAATCCCAGCAGAAAATCAACAAGAATCAGGTACTTCCTTCATATTCAAGTAGTTCTCAGTAGTTTGTGCAGAGATTTGTGTAGTTTTTGATGAGATTTGTGGAGTTTGATTGCATGTTAGCATGAAGTGTTAAAAACGCACTGAACGCTGAATTGAGCCTGTTTTTGAACTCTGTATTAAAAGTAGTGAAAACATCAAATCCCAGCAGAAAATCAACAGGAATCATGTAGTTCCTTCATATTCAAGTTGTTCTGAATAGTTTGTGCAGAGATTTGTGCAGTTTGATTTCATTTCAAGTTGGTTAGTCATAAACGCACTCAATGCTGAATTGAGCCTGTTTTTGAACTCTGTATTAAAAGTAGTGAAATCATTAAATCCCAGAAGAAAATCAACAGGAATCATGTAGTTCCTTCATATTCAAGTAGTTTTTAGTAGTTTCTGCAGAGATTTGTGTAGTTTTTTAAGAGATTTGTGCAGTTTTACTGCACTTCAAGTTTATGTGTCATAAAGGCACTGAACGCTGAATTGAGCCTGTTTTTGAACTCTCTATTAAAAGTAGTGAAAACAGCAAATCCCAGCAGAAAATCAACAGGAATCATGTAGTTCCTTCATATTCAAGTTGTTCTGAGTAGTTTGTGCAGAGATTTGTGTAGTTTTTGATGAGATTTGTGCAGTTTGATTGCAGTTAGCATGAAGTATCAAAAACGCAATGAACGCTGAATTGAGCCTGTTTTTGAACTCTGTATTAAATGTAGTGAAATCATTAAATCCCAGAAGAAAATCAACAGGAATCATGTAGTTCCTTCATATTCAAGTAGTTTTAGTAGTTTCTGCAGAGATTTGTGTAGTTTTTGAAGAGATTTGTGCAGTTTTACTGCACTTCAAGTTTATGTGTCATAAAGGCACTGAACGCTGAATTGAGCCTGTTTTTGAACTCTCTATTAAAAGTAGTGAAAACAGCAAATCCCAGCAGAAAATCAACAGGAATCATGTAGTTCCTTCATATTCAAGTTGTTCTGAGTAGTTTGTGCAGAGATTTGTGTAGTTTTTGATGAGATTTGTGCAGTTTGATTGCAGTTAGCATGAAGTATCAAAAACGCAATGAACGCTGAATTGAGCCTGTTTTTGAACTCTGTATTAAATGTAGTGAAATCATTAAATCCCAGAAGAAAATCAACAGGAATCATGTAGTTCCTTCATATTCAAGTAGTTTTAGTAGTTTCTGCAGAGATTTGTGTAGTTTTTGAAGCGATTTGTGCAGTTTGACTGCACTTCAAGTTGATGTGTCATAAAGGCACTCAACGCTGAATTGAGCCTGTTTTTGAACTTTGTATTAAATGTAGTGAAAACAGCAAATCCCAGCAGAAAATCAACAGGAATCATATAGTCCCTTCATATTCAAGTAGTTCTGAGTAGTTTGTGCAGAGATTTGTGTAGATTTCGAAGAGATTTGTGCAGTGTGATTGTATGTTACCATGAAGTATCAGAAACGCACTCAACGCTGGATTGAACATGTTTTTGAACTCTGTATTAAATGTAGTGAAATCATTAAATCCCAGCAGAAAATCAACAGGAATCATGTAGTTCCTTCATATTCAAGTAGTTCTGAGTAGTTTGTGCAGAGATTTGTGTAGTTTTTGATGAGATTTGTGCAGTTTGATTGCAGTTAGCATGAAGTATCAAAAACGCACTGAACGCTGAATTGAGCCTGTTTTTGAACTCTGTATTAAAAGTAGTGAAAACAGCAAATCCCAGCAGAAAATCAACAGGAATCATGTAGTTCCTTCATATTCAAGTTGTTCTGAGTAGTTTGGGCAGAGATTTGTGTAGTTTTTGATGAGATTTGTGCAGTTTGATTGCATGTTAGCATGAAGTATCAAAAACGCATTGAACGCTGAATTGAGCCTGTTTTTGAACTCTGTATTAAATGTAAGGAAATCATTAAATCCCAGCAGAAAATCAATAGGAATCATGTAGTTCCTTCATATTCAAGTTGTTCTGAGTAGTTTGTGCAGAGATTTGTGTAGTTTTTGATGAGATTTGTGCAGTTTGATTGCATGTTAGCATGAAGTGTTAAAAACGCACTGAACGCTGAATTGAGCCTGTTTTTGAACTTTGTATTAAATGTAGTGAAAACAGCAAATCCCAGCAGAAAATCAACAGGAATCATATAGTCCCTTCATATTCAAGTAGTTCTGAGTAGTTTGTGCAGAGATTTGTGTAGATTTCGAAGAGATTTGTGCAGTGTGATTGTATGTTACCATGAAGTATCAGAAACCCACTCAACGCTGGATTGAACATGTTTTTGAACTCTGTATTAAATGTAGTGAAATCATTAAATCCCAGCAGAAAATCAACAGGAATCATGTAGTTCCTTCATATTCAAGTTTTTCTGAGTAGTTTGTGCAGAGATTTGTGTAGTTTTTGATGAGATTTGTGCAGTTTGATTGCAGTTAGCATGAAGTATCAAAAACGCACTGAACGCTGAATTGAGCCTGTTTTTGAACTCTGTATTAAAAGTAGTGAAAACAGCAAATCCCAGCAGAAAATCAACAGGAATCATGTAGTTCCTTCATATTCAAGTAGTTTTTAGTAGTTTCTGCAGAGATTTGTGTACTTTTTGAAGAGATTTGTGCAGTTTGACTGCACTTCAAGTTTATGTGTCATAATGGCACTGAACGCTGAATTGAGCCTGTTTTTGAACTCTGTATTAAAAGTAGTGAAAACAGCAAATCCCAGCAGAAAATCAACAGGAATCATGTAGTTCCTTCATATTCAAGTTGTTCTGAGTAGTTTGTGCAGAGATTTGTGCAGTTTGATTTCATTTCAAGTTGGTTAGTCATAAACGCACTCAATGCTGAATTGAGCCTGTTTTTGAACTCTGTATTAAAAGTAGTGAAATCAGCAAATCCCAGCAGAAAATCAACAAGAATCAGGTACTTCCTTCATATTCAAGTAGTTCTCAGTAGTTTGTGGAGAGATTTGTGTAGTTTTTGATGATATTTGTGCAGTTTGACTGCATGTTAGCATGAAGTGTTAAAAACGCACTGAACGCTGAATTGAGCCTGTTTTTGAACTCTGTATTAAAAGTAGTGAAAACAGCAAATCCCAGCAGAAAATCAACAGGAATCATGTAGTTCCGTCATATTCAAGTTGTTCTGAGTAGTTTGTGCAGAGATTTGTGTAGTTTTTGATGAGATTTGTGCAGTATGATTCCATGTTAGTATGAAGTATCAAAAAAGCACTGAACGCTGAATTGAGCCTGTTTTTGAACTCTGTATTAAAAGTAGTGAAATCATTAAATCCCAGAAGAAAATCAACAGGAATCATGTAGTTCCTTCATATTCAAGTAGTTTTTAGTAGTTTCTGCAGAGATTTGTGTAGTTTTTGAAGAGATTTGTGCAGTTTGACTGCACTTCAAGTTGATGTGTCATAAAGGCACTCAACGCTGAATTGAGCGTGTTTTTGAACTTTGTATTAAATGTAGTGAAAACAGCAAATCCCAGCAGAAAATCAACAGGAATCATATAGTCCCTTCATATTCAAGTAGTTCTGAGTAGTTTGTGCAGAGATTTGTGTAGCTTTCGAAGAGATTTGTGCAGTGTGATTGTATGTTACCATGAAGTATCAGAAACCCACTCAACGCTGGATTGAACATGTTTTTGAACTCTGTATTAAATGTACTGAAATCATTAAATCCGGGCAGAAAATCAACATGAATCATGTAGTTCCTTCATATTCAAGTAGTTTTTAGTAGTTTGTGCAGAGATTTGTGCAGTTTGATTTCATTTCAAGTTGGTTAGTCATAAACGCACTCAATGCTGAATTGAGCCTGTTTTTGAACTCTGTATTAAAAGTAGTGAAATCAGCAAATCCCAGCAGAAAATCAACAAGAATCAGGTACTTCCTTCATATTCAAGTAGTTCTCAGTAGTTTGTGCAGAGATTTGTGTAGTTTTTGATGAGATTTGTGGAGTTTGATTGCATGTTAGCATGAAGTGTTAAAAACGCACTGAACGCTGAATTGAGCCTGTTTTTGAACTCTGTATTAAAAGTAGTGAAAACATCAAATCCCAGCAGAAAATCAACAGGAATCATGTAGTTCCTTCATATTCAAGTTGTTCTGAATAGTTTGTGCAGAGATTTGTGCAGTTTGATTTCATTTCAAGTTGGTTAGTCATAAACGCACTCAATGCTGAATTGAGCCTGTTTTTGAACTCTGTATTAAAAGTAGTGAAATCATTAAATCCCAGAAGAAAATCAACAGGAATCATGTAGTTCCTTCATATTCAAGTAGTTTTTAGTAGTTTCTGCAGAGATTTGTGTAGTTTTTGAAGAGATTTGTGCAGTTTTACTGCACTTCAAGTTTATGTGTCATAAAGGCACTGAACGCTGAATTGAGCCTGTTTTTGAACTCTCTATTAAAAGTAGTGAAAACAGCAAATCCCAGCAGAAAATCAACAGGAATCATGTAGTTCCTTCATATTCAAGTTGTTCTGAGTAGTTTGTGCAGAGATTTGTGTAGTTTTTGATGAGATTTGTGCAGTTTGATTGCAGTTAGCATGAAGTATCAAAAACGCAATGAACGCTGAATTGAGCCTGTTTTTGAACTCTGTATTAAATGTAGTGAAATCATTAAATCCCAGAAGAAAATCAACAGGAATCATGTAGTTCCTTCATATTCAAGTAGTTTTAGTAGTTTCTGCAGAGATTTGTGTAGTTTTTGAAGAGATTTGTGCAGTTTTACTGCACTTCAAGTTTATGTGTCATAAAGGCACTGAACGCTGAATTGAGCCTGTTTTTGAACTCTCTATTAAAAGTAGTGAAAACAGCAAATCCCAGCAGAAAATCAACAGGAATCATGTAGTTCCTTCATATTCAAGTTGTTCTGAGTAGTTTGTGCAGAGATTTGTGTAGTTTTTGATGAGATTTGTGCAGTTTGATTGCAGTTAGCATGAAGTATCAAAAACGCAATGAACGCTGAATTGAGCCTGTTTTTGAACTCTGTATTAAATGTAGTGAAATCATTAAATCCCAGAAGAAAATCAACAGGAATCATGTAGTTCCTTCATATTCAAGTAGTTTTAGTAGTTTCTGCAGAGATTTGTGTAGTTTTTGAAGCGATTTGTGCAGTTTGACTGCACTTCAAGTTGATGTGTCATAAAGGCACTCAACGCTGAATTGAGCCTGTTTTTGAACTTTGTATTAAATGTAGTGAAAACAGCAAATCCCAGCAGAAAATCAACAGGAATCATATAGTCCCTTCATATTCAAGTAGTTCTGAGTAGTTTGTGCAGAGATTTGTGTAGATTTCGAAGAGATTTGTGCAGTGTGATTGTATGTTACCATGAAGTATCAGAAACGCACTCAACGCTGGATTGAACATGTTTTTGAACTCTGTATTAAATGTAGTGAAATCATTAAATCCCAGCAGAAAATCAACAGGAATCATGTAGTTCCTTCATATTCAAGTAGTTCTGAGTAGTTTGTGCAGAGATTTGTGTAGTTTTTGATGAGATTTGTGCAGTTTGATTGCAGTTAGCATGAAGTATCAAAAACGCACTGAACGCTGAATTGAGCCTGTTTTTGAACTCTGTATTAAAAGTAGTGAAAACAGCAAATCCCAGCAGAAAATCAACAGGAATCATGTAGTTCCTTCATATTCAAGTTGTTCTGAGTAGTTTGGGCAGAGATTTGTGTAGTTTTTGATGAGATTTGTGCAGTTTGATTGCATGTTAGCATGAAGTATCAAAAACGCATTGAACGCTGAATTGAGCCTGTTTTTGAACTCTGTATTAAATGTAAGGAAATCATTAAATCCCAGCAGAAAATCAATAGGAATCATGTAGTTCCTTCATATTCAAGTTGTTCTGAGTAGTTTGTGCAGAGATTTGTGTAGTTTTTGATGAGATTTGTGCAGTTTGATTGCATGTTAGCATGAAGTGTTAAAAACGCACTGAACGCTGAATTGAGCCTGTTTTTGAACTCTGTATTAAAAGTAGTGAAAACAGCAAATCCCAGCAGAAAATCAAGAAGAATCAGGTACTTCCTTCATATTCAAGTAGTTCTGAGTAGTTTGTGCAGAGATTTGTGTAGTTTTTGATGAGATTTGTGCAGTTTGATTGCAGTTAGCATGAAGTATCAAAAACGCACTGAACGCTGAATTGAGCCTGTTTTTGAACTCTCTATTAAAAGTAGTGAAAACAGCAAATCCCAGCAGAAAATCAACAGGAATCATGTAGTTCCTTCATATTCAAGTTGTTCTGAGTAGTTTGTGCAGAGATTTGTGTAGTTTTTGATGAGATTTGTGCAGTTTGATTGCATGTTAGCATGAAGTGTTAAAAACGCACTGAACGCTGAATTGAGCCTGTTTTTGAACTCTGTATTAAAAGTAGTGAAAACAGCAAATCCCAGCAGAAAATCAACAGGAATCATGTAGTTCCTTCATATTCAAGTAGTTTTTAGTAGTTTCTGCAGAGATTTGTGTAGTTTTTGAAGAGATTTGTGCAGTTTTACTGCACTTCAAGTTTATGTGTCATAAAGGCACTGAACGCTGAATTGAGCCTGTTTTTGAACTCTCTATTAAAAGTAGTAAAAACAGCAAATCCCAGCAGAAAATCAACAGAAATCATGTAGTTCCGTCATATTCAAATTGTTCTGAGTAGTTTGTGCAGAGATTTGTGTAGTTTTTGATGAGATTTGTGCAGTTTGATTTCATTTCAAGTTGATGAGTCACAAATGCACCCAATGCTGAATTGAGCCTGTTTTTGAACTTTCTATTAAGAGTAGCGAAATCAGCAAATCCCTGCAGAAAATCAACAAAAATCATGTAGTTCCTTCATATTCAAGTAGTTCTGAGTAGTTTGTGCAGAGATTTGTGCAGTTTGATTTCATTTCAAGTTGGTTAGTCATAAACGCACTCAATGCTGAATTGAGCCTGTTTTTGAACTCTGTATTAAAAGTAGTGAAATCAGCAAATCCCAGCAGAAAACAACAAGAATCAGGTACGTCCTTCATATTCAAGTAGTCCTGAGTAGTTTGTGCAGAGATTTGTGCAGTTTTTGAAGAGATTTGTTTAGTAAGATTCCATGTTAGCATGAAGTATCAAAAAAGCACTGAACGCTGAATTGAACATGTTTTTGAACTCTGTATTAAATGTAGTGAAAACAGCAAATCCCAGCAGAAAATCAACAGGAATCATGTAGTTCCTTCATATTCAAGTAGTTCTGAGTAGTTTGTGCAGAGATTTGTGTAGTTTTTGATGAGATTTGTGCAGTTTGATTGCATGTTAGCATGAAGTGTTAAAAACGCACTGAACGCTGAATTGAGCCTGTTTTTGACCTCTCCATTAAAAGTAGTGAAAACAGAAAATCCCAGCAGAAAATCAACAGGAATCATGTAGTTCCTTCATATTCAAGTAGTTCTGAGTAGTTTGTGCAGAGATTTGTGTAGTTTTTGATGAGATTTGTTTAGTGTGATTCCATGTTAGCATGAAGTGTTAAAAACGAACTGAACGCTGAATTGAGCCTGTTTTTCAACTCTGTATTAAATGTAAGGAAATCATTAAATCCCAGAAGAAAATCAACAGGAATCATGTAGTTCCTTCATATTCAAGTGGTTCTGAGTAGTTTGTGCAGAGATTTGTGCAGTTTTTGAAGAGATTTGTTTAGTATGATTCTATTTAGCATGAAGTGTTAAAAACGCACTGAACGCTGAATTGAGCCTGTTTTTGAACTCTGTATTAAATGTAGTGAAATCATTAAATCCGGGCAGAAAATCAACATGAATCATGTAGTTCCTTCATATTCAAGTAGTTTTTAGTAGTTTCTGCAGAGATTTGTGTAGTTTTTGAAGAGATTTGTGCAGTTTGACTGCACTTCAAGTTTATGTGTCATAAAGGCACTGAACGCTGAATTGAGCCTGTTTTTGAACTCTGTATTAAAAATAGTAAAAACAGCAAATCCCAGCAGAAAATCAACAGGAATCATGTAGTTCCTTCATATTCAAGTTGTTCTGAGTAGTTTGTGCAGAGATTTGTGTAGTTTTTGATGAGATTTGTGCAGTTTGATTGCAGTTAGCATGAAGTATCAAAAACGCACTGAACGCTGAATTGAGCCTGTTTTTGAACTCTGTATTAAATGTAGTGAAATCATTAAATCCCAGAAGAAAATCAACAGGAATCATGTAGTTCCTTCATATTCAAGTAGTTTTTAGTAGTTTCTGCAGAGATTTGTGTAGTTTTTGAAGCGATTTGTGCAATTTGACTGCACTTCAAGTTGATGTGTCATAAAGGCACTCAACGCTGAATTGAGCCTGTTTTTGAACTTTGTATTAAATGTAGTGAAAACAGCAAATCCCAGCAGAAAATCAACAGGAATCATATAGTCCCTTCATATTCAAGTAGTTCTGAGTAGTTTGTGCAGAGATTTGTGTAGATTTCGAAGAGATTTGTGCAGTGTGATTGTATGTTACCATGAAGTATCAGAAACGCACTCAACGCTGGATTGAACATGTTTTTGAACTCTGTATTAAATGTAGTGAAATCATTAAATCCCAGCAGAAAATCAACAGGAATCATGTAGTTCCTTCATATTCAAGTTGTTCTGAGTAGTTTGTGCAGAGATTTGTGTAGTTTTTGAAGAGATTTGTGCAGTTTGACTGCACTTCAAGTTTATGTGTCATAATGGCACTGAACGCTGAATTGAGCCTGTTTTTGAACTCTGTATTAAAAGTAGTGAAAACAGCAAATCCCAGCAGAAAATCAACAGGAATCATGTAGTTCCTTCATATTCAAGTTGTTCTGAGTAGTTTGTGCAGAGATTTGTGTAGTTTTTGATGAGATTTGTGCAGTTTGATTGCAGTTAGCATGAAGTATCAAAAACGCACTGAACGCTGAATTGAGCCTGTTTTTGAACTCTCTATTAAAAGTAGTGAAAACAGCAAATCCCAGCAGAAAATCAACAGGAATCATGTAGTTCCTTCATATTCAAGTTGTTCTGAGTAGTTTGTGCAGAGATTTGTGTAGTTTTTGATGAGATTTGTGCAGTTTGATTGCATGTTAGCATGAAGTGTTAAAAACGCACTGAACGCTGAATTGAGCCTGTTTTTGAACTCTGTATTAAAAGTAGTGAAAACAGCAAATCCCAGCAGAAAATCAACAGGAATCATGTAGTTCCTTCATATTCAAGTAGTTTTTAGTAGTTTCTGCAGAGATTTGTGTAGTTTTTGAAGAGATTTGTGCAGTTTTACTGCACTTCAAGTTTATGTGTCATAAAGGCACTGAACGCTGAATTGAGCCTGTTTTTGAACTCTCTATTAAAAGTAGTGAAAACAGCAAATCCCAGCAGAAAATCAACAGGAATCATGTAGTTCCTTCATATTCAAGTTGTTCTGAGTAGTTTGTGCAGAGATTTGTGTAGTTTTTGATGAGATTTGTGCAGTTTGATTGCAGTTAGCATGAAGTATCAAAAACGCACTGAACGCTGAATTGAGCCTGTTTTTGAACTCTGTATTAAATGTAGTGAAATCATTAAATCCCAGAAGAAAATCAACAGGAATCATGTAGTTCCTTCATATTCAAGTAGTTCTGAGTAGTTTGTGCAGAGAATTGTGTAGTTTTTGAAGATATTTGTGCAGTTTGACTGCACTTCAAGTTTATGTGTCATAAAGGCACTGAACGCTGAATTGAGCCTGTTTTTGAACTCTGTATTAAAAGTAGTAAAAACAGCAAATCCCAGCAGAAAATCAACGAGAATCATGTATTCCCTTCATATTCAAGTAGTTCTGAGTAGTTTGTGCAGAGATTTGTGTAGTTTTTGATGAGATTTTTGCAGTTTGATTGCATGTTAGCATGAAGTGTCAAAAACGCACCCAATGCTGAATTGAGCCTGTTTTTGAACTTTCTATTAAAATTAGCGAAATCAGCAAATCCCTGCGAAAAATCAACAAGCATCATGTAGTTCCTTCATATTCAAGTAGTTCTGAGTAGTTTGTGCAGAGATTTGTGCAGTTTTTGATGAGATTTGTGCAGTTTGATTGCATGTTAGCATGAAGTGTTAAAAACGCACTGAACGCTGAATTGAGCCTATGTTTGAACTCTGTATTGAATGTAAGGAAATCATTAAATCCCAGAAGAAAATCAACAGGAATCATGTAGTTCCTTCATATTCAAGTGGTTCTGAGTAGTTTGTGCAGAGATTTGTGCAGTTTTTGAAGAGATTTGTTTAGTATGATTCCATGTTAGCATGAAGTATCAAAAACGTACTGAACACTGAATTGAGCCTGTTTTTGAACTCTGTATTAAAAGTAGTAAAAACAGCAAATCCCAGCAGAAAATCAACGAGAATCATGTATTCCCTTCATATTCAAGTAGTTCTGAGTAGTTTGTGCAGAGATTTGTGCAGTTTTTGAAGAGATTTGTTTAGTATGATTCCATGTTAGCATGAAGTATCAAAAACGTACTGAACACTGAATTGAGCCTGTTTTTGAACTCTATATTAAAAGTAGTAAAAACAGCAAATCCCAGCAGAAAATCAACGAGAATCATGTATTCCCTTCATATTCAAGTAGTTCTGAGTAGTTTGTGCAGAGATTTGTGCAGTTTTTGAAGAGATTTGTTTAGTATGATTCCATGTTAGCATGAAGTATCAAAAACGCACTGAACGCTGAATTGAGCCTGTTTTTGAACTCTGTATTAAAAGTAGCGAAATCAGCAAATCCCTGCAGAAAATCAACAAAAATAATGTAGTTCCTTCATATTCAAGTAGTTCTGAGTAGTTTGTGCAGAGATTTGTGCAGTTTGATTTCATTTCAAGTTGGTTAGTCATAAACGCACTCAATGCTGAATTGAGCCTGTTTTTGAACTCTGTATTAAAAGTAGTGAAAACAGCAAATCCCAGCAGAAAATCAACAGGAATCATGTAGTTCCGTCATATTCAAATTGTTCTGAGTAGTTTGTGCAGAGATTTGTGTAGTTTTTGATGAGATTTGTGCAGTTTGATTTCATTTCAAGTTGATGAGTCACAAATGCACCCAATGCTGAATTGAGCCTGTTTTTGAACTTTCTATTAAAAGTAGCGAAATCAGCAAATCCCTGCAGAAAATCAACAAAAATAATGTAGTTCCTTCATATTCAAGTAGTTCTGAGTAGTTTGTGCAGAGATTTGTGCAGTTTGATTTCATTTCAAGTTGGTTAGTCATAAACGCACTCAATGCTGAATTGAGCCTGTTTTTGAACTCTGTATTAAAAGTAGTGAAATCAGCAAATCCCAGCAGAAAACAACAAGAATCAGGTACGTCCTTCATATTCAAGTAGTCCTGAGTAGTTTGTGCAGAGATTTGTGCAGTTTTTGAAGAGATTTGTTTAGTATGATTCCATGTTAGCATGAAGTATCAAAAAAGCACTGAACGCTGAATTGAACATGTTTTTGAACTCTGTATTAAATGTAGTGAAAACAGCAAATCCCAGCAGAAAATCAACAGGAATCATGTAGTTCCTTCATATTCAAGTAGTTCTGAGTAGTTTGTGCAGAGATTTGTGTAGTTTTTGATGAGATTTGTGCAGTTTGATTGCATGTTAGCATGAAGTGTTAAAAACGCACTGAACGCTGAATTGAGCCTGTTTTTGAACTCTGTATTAAATGTAGTGAAATCATTAAATCCGGGCAGAAAATCAACATGAATCATGTAGTTCCTTCATATTCAAGTAGTTTTTAGTAGTTTCTGCAGAGATTTGTGTAGTTTTTGAAGAGATTTGTGCAGTTTGACTGCACTTCAAGTTTATGTGTCATAAAGGCAATGAACGCTGAATTGAGCCTGTTTTTGAACTCTGTATTAAAAGTAGTAAAAACAGCAAATCCCAGCAGAAAATCAACAGGAATCATATAGTTCCTTCATATTCAAGTTGTTCTGAGTAGTTTGTGCAGAGATTTGTGTAGTTTTTGATGAGATTTGTGCAGTTTGATTGCATGTTAGCATGAAGTGTTAAAAACGCACTGAACGCTGAATTGAGCCTGTTTTTGAACTCTGTATTAAAAGTAGTGAAAACAGCAAATCCCAGCAGAAAATCAACAGGAATCATGTAGTTCCTTCATATTCAAGTAGTTTTTAGTAGTTTCTGCAGAGATTTGTGTAGTTTTTGAAGAGATTTGTGCAGTTTTACTGCACTTCAAGTTTATGTGTCATAAAGGCACTGAACGCTGAATTGAGCCTGTTTTTGAACTCTCTATTAAAAGTAGTGAAAACAGCAAATCCCAGCAGAAAATCAACAGGAATCATGTAGTTCCTTCATATTCAAGTTGTTCTGAGTAGTTTGTGCAGAGATTTGTGTAGTTTTTGATGAGATTTGTGCAGTTTGATTGCAGTTAGCATGAAGTATCAAAAACGCACTGAACGCTGAATTGAGCCTGTTTTTGAACTCTGTATTAAATGTAGTGAAATCATTAAATCCCAGAAGAAAATCAACAGGAATCATGTAGTTCCTTCATATTCAAGTAGTTTTTAGTAGTTTCTGCAGAGATTTGTGTAGTTTTTGAAGCGATTTGTGCAATTTGACTGCACTTCAAGTTGATGTGTCATAAAGGCACTCAACGCTGAATTGAGCCTGTTTTTGAACTTTGTATTAAATGTAGTGAAAACAGCAAATCCCAGCAGAAAATCAACAGGAATCATATAGTCCCTTCATATTCAAGTAGTTCTGAGTAGTTTGTGCAGAGATTTGTGTAGATTTCGAAGAGATTTGTGCAGTGTGATTGTATGTTACCATGAAGTATCAGAAACGCACTCAACGCTGGATTGAACATGTTTTTGAACTCTGTATTAAATGTAGTGAAATCATTAAATCCCAGCAGAAAATCAACAGGAATCATGTAGTTCCTTCATATTCAAGTTGTTCTGAGTAGTTTGTGCAGAGATTTGTGTAGTTTTTGAAGAGATTTGTGCAGTTTGACTGCACTTCAAGTTTATGTGTCATAATGGCACTGAACGCTGAATTGAGCCTGTTTTTGAACTCTGTATTAAAAGTAGTGAAAACAGCAAATCCCAGCAGAAAATCAACAGGAATCATGTAGTTCCTTCATATTCAAGTTGTTCTGAGTAGTTTGTGCAGAGATTTGTGTAGTTTTTGATGAGATTTGTGCAGTTTGATTGCAGTTAGCATGAAGTATCAAAAACGCACTGAACGCTGAATTGAGCCTGTTTTTGAACTCTCTATTAAAAGTAGTGAAAACAGCAAATCCCAGCAGAAAATCAACAGGAATCATGTAGTTCCTTCATATTCAAGTTGTTCTGAGTAGTTTGTGCAGAGATTTGTGTAGTTTTTGATGAGATTTGTGCAGTTTGATTGCATGTTAGCATGAAGTGTTAAAAACGCACTGAACGCTGAATTGAGCCTGTTTTTGAACTCTGTATTAAAAGTAGTGAAAACAGCAAATCCCAGCAGAAAATCAACAGGAATCATGTAGTTCCTTCATATTCAAGTAGTTTTTAGTAGTTTCTGCAGAGATTTGTGTAGTTTTTGAAGAGATTTGTGCAGTTTTACTGCACTTCAAGTTTATGTGTCATAAAGGCACTGAACGCTGAATTGAGCCTGTTTTTGAACTCTCTATTAAAAGTAGTGAAAACAGCAAATCCCAGCAGAAAATCAACAGGAATCATGTAGTTCCTTCATATTCAAGTTGTTCTGAGTAGTTTGTGCAGAGATTTGTGTAGTTTTTGATGAGATTTGTGCAGTTTGATTGCAGTTAGCATGAAGTATCAAAAACGCACTGAACGCTGAATTGAGCCTGTTTTTGAACTCTGTATTAAATGTAGTGAAATCATTAAATCCCAGAAGAAAATCAACAGGAATCATGTAGTTCCTTCATATTCAAGTAGTTCTGAGTAGTTTGTGCAGAGAATTGTGTAGTTTTTGAAGATATTTGTGCAGTTTGACTGCACTTCAAGTTTATGTGTCATAAAGGCACTGAACGCTGAATTGAGCCTGTTTTTGAACTCTGTATTAAAAGTAGTAAAAACAGCAAATCCCAGCAGAAAATCAACGAGAATCATGTATTCCCTTCATATTCAAGTAGTTCTGAGTAGTTTGTGCAGAGATTTGTGTAGTTTTTGATGAGATTTGTGCAGTTTGATTGCATGTTAGCATGAAGTGTCAAAAACGCACCCAATGCTGAATTGAGCCTGTTTTTGAACTTTCTATTAAAATTAGCGAAATCAGCAAATCCCTGCGAAAAATCAACAAGCATCATGTAGTTCCTTCATATTCAAGTAGTTCTGAGTAGTTTGTGCAGAGATTTGTGCAGTTTGATTTCATTTCAAGTTGGTTAGTCATAAACGCACTCAATGCTGAATTGAGCCTGTTTTTGAACTCTGTATTAAAAGTAGTGAAATCAGCAAATCCCAGCAGAAAACAACAAGAATCAGGTACGTCCTTCATATTCAAGTAGTCCTGAGTAGTTTGTGCAGAGATTTGTGCAGTTTTTGAAGAGATTTGTTTAGTATGATTCCATGTTAGCATGAAGTATCAAAAACGTACTGAACACTGAATTGAGCCTGTTTTTGAACTCTATATTAAAAGTAGTAAAAACAGCAAATCCCAGCAGAAAATCAACGAGAATCATGTATTCCCTTCATATTCAAGTAGTTCTGAGTAGTTTGTGCAGAGATTTGTGCAGTTTTTGAAGAGATTTGTTTAGTATGATTCCATGTTAGCATGAAGTATCAAAAACGCACTGAACGCTGAATTGAGCCTGTTTTTGAACTCTGTATTAAAAGTAGCGAAATCAGCAAATCCCTGCAGAAAATCAACAAAAATAATGTAGTTCCTTCATATTCAAGTAGTTCTGAGTAGTTTGTGCAGAGATTTGTGCAGTTTGATTTCATTTCAAGTTGGTTAGTCATAAACGCACTCAATGCTGAATTGAGCCTGTTTTTGAACTCTGTATTAAAAGTAGTGAAAACAGCAAATCCCAGCAGAAAATCAACAGGAATCATGTAGTTCCGTCATATTCAAATTGTTCTGAGTAGTTTGTGCAGAGATTTGTGTAGTTTTTGATGAGATTTGTGCAGTTTGATTTCATTTCAAGTTGATGAGTCACAAATGCACCCAATGCTGAATTGAGCCTGTTTTTGAACTTTCTATTAAAAGTAGCGAAATCAGCAAATCCCTGCAGAAAATCAACAAAAATAATGTAGTTCCTTCATATTCAAGTAGTTCTGAGTAGTTTGTGCAGAGATTTGTGCAGTTTGATTTCATTTCAAGTTGGTTAGTCATAAACGCACTCAATGCTGAATTGAGCCTGTTTTTGAACTCTGTATTAAAAGTAGTGAAATCAGCAAATCCCAGCAGAAAACAACAAGAATCAGGTACGTCCTTCATATTCAAGTAGTCCTGAGTAGTTTGTGCAGAGATTTGTGCAGTTTTTGAAGAGATTTGTTTAGTATGATTCCATGTTAGCATGAAGTATCAAAAAAGCACTGAACGCTGAATTGAACATGTTTTTGAACTCTGTATTAAATGTAGTGAAAACAGCAAATCCCAGCAGAAAATCAACAGGAATCATGTAGTTCCTTCATATTCAAGTAGTTCTGAGTAGTTTGTGCAGAGATTTGTGTAGTTTTTGATGAGATTTGTGCAGTTTGATTGCATGTTAGCATGAAGTGTTAAAAACGCACTGAACGCTGAATTGAGCCTGTTTTTGACCTCTCTATTAAAAGTAGTGAAAACAGAAAATCCCAGCAGAAAATCAAAAGGAATCATGTAGTTCCTTCATATTCAAGTAGTTCTGAGTAGTTTGTGCAGAGATTTGTGTAGTTTTTGATGAGATTTGTTTAGTGTGATTCCATGTTAGCATGAAGTGTTAAAAACGAACTGAACGCTGAATTGAGCCTGTTTTTGAACTCTGTATTAAATGTAAGGAAATCATTAAATCCCAGAAGAAAATCAACAGGAATCATGTAGTTCCTTCATATTCAAGTGGTTCTGAGTAGTTTGTGCAGAGATTTGTGCAGTTTTTGAAGAGATTTGTTTAGTATGATTCTATTTAGCATGAAGTGTTAAAAACGCACTGAACGCTGAATTGAGCCTGTTTTTGAACTCTGTATTAAATGTAGTGAAATCATTAAATCCGGGCAGAAAATCAACATGAATCATGTAGTTCCTTCATATTCAAGTAGTTTTTAGTAGTTTCTGCAGAGATTTGTGTAGTTTTTGAAGAGATTTGTGCAGTTTGACTGCACTTCAAGTTTATGTGTCATAAAGGCACTGAACGCTGAATTGAGCCTGTTTTTGAACTCTGTATTAAAAGTAGTAAAAACAGCAAATCCCAGCAGAAAATCAACGAGAATCATGTATTCCCTTCATATTCAAGTAGTTCTGAGTAGTTTGTGCAGAGATTTGTGTAGTTTTTGATGAGATTTGTGCAGTTTGATTGCATGTTAGCATGAAGTGTCAAAAACGCACTGAACGCTGAATTGAGCCTGTTTTTGAACTCTGTATTAAAAGTAGTGAAAACAGCAAATCCCAGCAGAAAATCAACAAGAATCAGGTACTTCCTTCATATTCAAGTAGTTCTGAGTAGTTTGTGCAGAGATTTGTGTAGTTTTTGAAGAGATTTGTGCAGTTTGACTGCACTTCAAGTTTATGTGTCATAATGGCACTGAACGCTGAATTGAGCCTGTTTTTGAACTCTGTATTAAAAGTAGTGAAAACAGCAAATCCCAGCAGAAAATCAACAGGAATCATGTAGTTCCTTCATATTCAAGTGGTTCTGAGTAGTTTTTGCAGAGATTTGTTCAGTTTGACTGCACTTCAACTTTATGTGTCATAATGGCACTGAACGCTGAATTGAGCCTGCTTTTGAACTCTGTATTAAAAGTAGTGAAAACAGCAAATCCCAGCAGAAAATCAACAGGAATCATGTAGTTCCTTCATATTCAAGTGGTTCTGAGTAGTTTTTGCAGAGATTTGTTCAGTTTGACTGCACTTCAAGTTTATGTGTCATAATGGCACTGAACGCTGAATTGAGCCTGTTTTTGAACTCTGTATTAAAAGTAGTGAAAACAGCAAATCCCAGCAGAAAATCAACAGGAATCATGTAGTTCCTTCATATTCAAGTTGTTCTGAGTAGTTTGTGCAGAGATTTGTGTAGTTTTTGATGAGATTTGTGCAGTTTGATTGCAGTTAGCATGAAGTATCAAAAACGCACTGAACGCTGAATTGAGCCTGTTTTTGAACTCTCTATTAAATGTAGTGAAATCATTAAATCCCAGAAGAAAATCAACAGGAATCATGTAGTTCCTTCATATTCAAGTGGTTCTGAGTAGTTTTTGCAGAGATTTGTGTAGTTTTTGATGAGATTTGTGCAGTTTGATTGCAGTTAGCATGAAGTATCAAAAACGCACTGAACGCTGAATTGAGCCTGTTTTTGAACTCTGTATTAAAAGTAGTGAAAACAGCAAATCCCAGCAGAAAATCAACAGGAATCATGTAGTTCCTTCATATTCAAGTAGTTTTTAGTAGTTTCTGCAGAGATTTGTGTACTTTTTGAAGAGATTTGTGCAGTTTGACTGCACTTCAAGTTTATGTGTCATAATGGCACTGAACGCTGAATTGAGCCTGTTTTTGAACTCTGTATTAAAAGTAGTGAAAACAGCAAATCCCAGCAGAAAATCAACAGGAATCATGTAGTTCCTTCATATTCAAGTAGTTCTGAGTAGTTTGTGCAGAGATTTGTGTAGTTTTTGATGAGATTTGTGCAGTTTGATTGCATGTTAGCATGAAGTGTTAAAAACGCATTGAACGCTGACTTGAGCCTGTTTTTGAACTCTGTATTAAATGTAAGGAAATCATTAAATCCCAGAAGAAAATCAACAGGAATCATGTAGTTCCTTCATATTCAAGTGGTTCTGAGTAGTTTGTGCAGAGATTTGTGCAGTTTTTGAAGAGATTTGTTTAGTATGATTCTATTTAGCATGAAGTGTTAAAAACGCACTGAACGCTGAATTGAGCCTGTTTTTGAACTCTGTATTAAATGTAGTGAAATCATTAAATCCGGGCAGAAAATCAACATGAATCATGTAGTTCCTTCATATTCAAGTAGTTTTTAGTAGTTTCTGCAGAGATTTGTGTAGTTTTTGAAGAGATTTGTGCAGTTTGACTGCACTTCAAGTTTATGTGTCATAAAGGCACTGAACGCTGAATTGAGCCTGTTTTTGAACTCTGTATTAAAAGTAGTAAAAACAGCAAATCCCAGCAGAAAATCAACGAGAATCATGTATTCCCTTCATATTCAAGTAGTTCTGAGTAGTTTGTGCAGAGATTTGTGTAGTTTTTGATGAGATTTGTGCAGTTTGATTGCATGTTAGCATGAAGTGTCAAAAACGCACTGAACGCTGAATTGAGCCTGTTTTTGAACTCTGTATTAAAAGTAGTGAAAACAGCAAATCCCAGCAGAAAATCAACAAGAATCAGGTACTTCCTTCATATTCAAGTAGTTCTGAGTAGTTTGTGCAGAGATTTGTGTAGTTTTTGATGAGATTTGTGCAGTTTGATTGCATGTTAGCATGAAGTGTTAAAAACGCACTTTGCTGAATTGAGCCTGTTTTTGAACTCTGTATCATAAGTAGTGAAAACAGCAAATCCCAGCAGAAAATCAACAGGAATTATGTAGTTCCTTCATATTCAAGTAGTTCTGAGTAGTTTGTGCAGAGAATTGTGTAGTTTTTGAAGATATTTTTGCAGTTTGACTGCACTTCAAGTTTATGTGTCATAAAGGCACTCAATGCTGAAGTGAGCCTGTTTTTGAACTTTGTATTAAATGTAGTGAAAATAGCAAATCCCAGCAGAAAATCAACGAGAATCATGTATTCCCTTCATATTCAAGTAGTTCTGAGTAGTTTGTGCAGAGATTTGTGTAGTTTTTGATGAGATTTGTGCAGTTTGATTGCATGTTAGCATGAAGTGTTAAAAACGCATTGAACGCTGACTTGAGCCTGTTTTTGAACTCTGTATTAAATGTAAGGAAATCATTAAATCCCAGAAGAAAATCAACAGGAATCATGTAGTTCCTTCATATTCAAGTGGTTCTGAGTAGTTTTTGCAGAGATTTGTGCAGTTTTTGAAGAGATTTGTTTAGTATGATTCCATGTTAGCATGAAGTATGAAAAACGTACTGAACACTGAATTGAGCCTGTTTTTGAACTCTGTATTAAAAGTAGTAAAAACAGTAAATCCCAGCAGAAAATCAACAGAAATCATGTAGTTCCTTCATATTCAAGTAGTTCTGAGTAGTTTGTGCAGGGATTTGTGCAGTTTGATTTCTTTTCAAGTTTACTAGTCATAAACGCACTCAATGCTGAATTGAGCCTGTTTTTGAACTCTGTAGTAAAAGTAGTGAAATAAGCAAATCCCATTAGAAAATCAACAGGAATCATGTAGTTCCTTCATATTCAAGTAGTTTTTATTAGTTTCTGTAGAGATTTGTGAAGTTTTTGAAGAGATTTGTGCAGTTTGACTGCACTTCAGGTTGATGTGTCATAAAGGCACTCAACGCTGAATTGAGCCTGTTTTTGAACTTTGTATTAAATGTAGTGAAAACAGCAAATCAGAGCAGAAAATCAACAGGAATCATGTAGTTACTTCATATTCAAGTAGTTCTGAGTAGTTTGTGCAGAGATTTGTGTAGTTTTTGATGAGATTTGTGCAGTTTGATTGCAGTTAGCATGAAGTATCAAAAACGCACTGAACGCTGAATTGAGCCTGTTTTTGAACTCTCTATTAAAAGTAGTGAAAACAGCAAATCCCAGCAGAAAATCAACAGGAATCATGTAGTTCCTTCATATTCAAGTAGTTCTGAGTAGTTTGTGCAGAGATTTGTGTAGTTTTTGATGAGATTTGTGCAGTTTGATTGCATGGTAGCATGAAGTATCAAAAACCCACTGAACGCTGAATTGAGCCTGTTTTTGAACTCTGTATTAAAAGTAGTGAAAACAGCAAATCCCAGCAGAAAATCAACAGGAATCATGTAGTTCCCTCATATTCAAGTTGTTCTGAGTAGTTTGTGCAGAGATTTGTGTAGTTTTTGAAGAGATTTGTGCAGTTTGATTGCATGTTAGCATGAAGTGTTAAAAACGCACTGAACGCTGAATTGAGCCTGTTTTTGAACTCTGTATTAAAAGTAGTGAAAACAGCAAATCCCAGCAGAAAATCAACAGGAATCATGTAGTTCCTTCATATTCAAGTAGTTTTTAGTAGTTTCTGCAGAGATTTGTGTAGTTTTTGAAGAGATTTGTGCAGTTTGACTGCACTTCAAGTTTATGTGTCATAATGGCACTGAACGCTGAATTGAGCCTGTTTTTGAACTCTGTATTAAAAGTAGTGAAAACAGCAAATCCCAGCAGAAAATCAACAGGAATCATGTAGTTCCTTCATATTCAAGTAGTTTTTAGTAGTTTCTGCAGAGATTTGTGTAGTTTTTGAAGAGATTTGTGCAGTTTGATTGCACTTCAAGTTTATGTGTCATAATGGCACTGAACGCTGAATTGAGCCTGTTTTTGAACTCTGTATTAAAAGTAGTGAAAACAGCAAATCCCAGCAGAAAATCAACAGGAATCATGTAGTTCCTTCATATTCAAGTTGTTCTGAGTAGTTTGTGCAGAGATTTGTGCAGTTTGATTTCATTTCAAGTTGGTTAGTCATAAACGCACTCAATGCTGAATTGAGCCTGTTTTTGAACTCTGTATTAAAAGTAGTGAAATCAGCAAATCCCAGCAGAAAATCAACAAGAATCAGGTACTTCCTTCATATTCAAGTAGTTCTCAGTAGTTTCTGCAGAGATTTGTGTAGTTTTTGAAGAGATTTGTGCAGTTTGACTGCACTTCAAGTTTATGTGTCATAATGGCACTGAACGCTGAATTGAGCCTGTTTTTGAACTCTGTATTAAAAGTAGTGAAAACAGCAAATCCCAGCAGAAAATCAACAGGAATCATGTAGTTCCTTCATATTCAAGTTGTTCTGAGTAGTTTGTGCAGAGATTTGTGTAGTTTTTGATGAGATTTGTGCAGTTTGATTGCATGTTAGCATGAAGTGTTAAAAACGCACTGAACGCTGAATTGAGCCTGTTTTTGAACTCTGTATTAAAAGTAGTGAAAACAGCAAATCCCAGCAGAAAATCAACAGGAATCATGTAGTTCCGTCATATTCAAGTTGTTCTGAGTAGTTTGTGCAGAGATTTGTGTAGTTTTTGATGAGATTTGTGCAGTATGATTCCATGTTAGTATGAAGTATCAAAAAAGCACTGAACGCTGAATTGAGCCTGTTTTTGAACTCTGTATTAAAAGTAGTGAAATCATTAAATCCCAGAAGAAAATCAACAGGAATCATGTAGTTCCTTCATATTCAAGTAGTTTTTAGTAGTTTCTGCAGAGATTTGTGTAGTTTTTGAAGAGATTTGTGCAGTTTGACTGCACTTCAAGTTGATGTGTCATAAAGGCACTCAACGCTGAATTGAGCCTGTTTTTGAACTTTGTATTAAATGTAGTGAAAACAGCAAATCCCAGCAGAAAATCAACAGGAATCATGTAGTTCCTTCATATTCAAGTAGTTTTTAGTAGTTTGTGCAGAGATTTGTGCAGTTTGATTTCATTTCAAGTTGGTTAGTCATGAACGCACTCAATGCTGAATTGAGCCTGTTTTTGAACTCTGTATTAAAAGTAGTGAAATCAGCAAATCCCAGCAGAAAATCAACATGAATCATGTAGTTCCTTCATATTCAAGTAGTTTTTAGTAGTTTGTGCAGAGATTTGTGCAGTTTGATTTCATTTCAAGTTGGTTAGTCATGAACGCACTCAATGCTGAATTGAGCCTGTTTTTGAACTCTGTATTAAAAGTAGTGAAATCAGCAAATCCCAGGAGAAAATCAACAAGAATCAGGTACTTCCTTCATATTCAAGTAGTTCTCAGTAGTTTGTGCAGAGATTTGTGTAGTTTTTGATGAGATTTGTGGAGTTTGATTGCATGTTAGCATGAAGTGTTAAAAACGCACTGAACGCTGAATTGAGCCTGTTTTTGAACTCTGTATTAAAAGTAGTGAAAACATCAAATCCCAGCAGAAAATCAACAGGAATCATGTAGTTCCGTCATATTCAAGTTGTTCTGAGTAGTTTGTGCAGAGATTTGTGTAGTTTTTGATGAGATTTGTGCAGTATGATTCCATGTTAGTATGAAGTATCAAAAAAGCACTGAACGCTGAATTGAGCCTGTTTTTGAACTCTGTATTAAAAGTAGTGAAATCATTAAATCCCAGAAGAAAATCAACAGGAATCATGTAGTTCCTTCATATTCAAGTAGTTTTTAGTAGTTTCTGCAGAGATTTGTGTAGTTTTTGAAGAGATTTGTGCAGTTTGACTGCACTTCAAGTTGATGTGTCATAAAGGCACTCAACGCTGAATTGAGCGTGTTTTTGAACTTTGTATTAAATGTAGTGAAAACAGCAAATCCCAGCAGAAAATCAACAGGAATCATATAGTCCCTTCATATTCAAGTAGTTCTGAGTAGTTTGTGCAGAGATTTGTGTAGCTTTCGAAGAGATTTGTGCAGTGTGATTGTATGTTACCATGAAGTATCAGAAACCCACTCAACGCTGGATTGAACATGTTTTTGAACTCTGTATTAAATGTACTGAAATCATTAAATCCGGGCAGAAAATCAACATGAATCATGTAGTTCCTTCATATTCAAGTAGTTTTTAGTAGTTTGTGCAGAGATTTGTGCAGTTTGATTTCATTTCAAGTTGGTTAGTCATAAACGCACTCAATGCTGAATTGAGCCTGTTTTTGAACTCTGTATTAAAAGTAGTGAAATCAGCAAATCCCAGCAGAAAATCAACAAGAATCAGGTACTTCCTTCATATTCAAGTAGTTCTCAGTAGTTTGTGCAGAGATTTGTGTAGTTTTTGATGAGATTTGTGGAGTTTGATTGCATGTTAGCATGAAGTGTTAAAAACGCACTGAACGCTGAATTGAGCCTGTTTTTGAACTCTGTATTAAAAGTAGTGAAAACATCAAATCCCAGCAGAAAATCAACAGGAATCATGTAGTTCCTTCATATTCAAGTTGTTCTGAATAGTTTGTGCAGAGATTTGTGCAGTTTGATTTCATTTCAAGTTGGTTAGTCATAAACGCACTCAATGCTGAATTGAGCCTGTTTTTGAACTCTGTATTAAAAGTAGTGAAATCATTAAATCCCAGAAGAAAATCAACAGGAATCATGTAGTTCCTTCATATTCAAGTAGTTTTTAGTAGTTTCTGCAGAGATTTGTGTAGTTTTTGAAGAGATTTGTGCAGTTTTACTGCACTTCAAGTTTATGTGTCATAAAGGCACTGAACGCTGAATTGAGCCTGTTTTTGAACTCTCTATTAAAAGTAGTGAAAACAGCAAATCCCAGCAGAAAATCAACAGGAATCATGTAGTTCCTTCATATTCAAGTTGTTCTGAGTAGTTTGTGCAGAGATTTGTGTAGTTTTTGATGAGATTTGTGCAGTTTGATTGCAGTTAGCATGAAGTATCAAAAACGCAATGAACGCTGAATTGAGCCTGTTTTTGAACTCTGTATTAAATGTAGTGAAATCATTAAATCCCAGAAGAAAATCAACAGGAATCATGTAGTTCCTTCATATTCAAGTAGTTTTAGTAGTTTCTGCAGAGATTTGTGTAGTTTTTGAAGCGATTTGTGCAGTTTGACTGCACTTCAAGTTGATGTGTCATAAAGGCACTCAACGCTGAATTGAGCCTGTTTTTGAACTTTGTATTAAATGTAGTGAAAACAGCAAATCCCAGCAGAAAATCAACAGGAATCATATAGTCCCTTCATATTCAAGTAGTTCTGAGTAGTTTGTGCAGAGATTTGTGTAGATTTCGAAGAGATTTGTGCAGTGTGATTGTATGTTACCATGAAGTATCAGAAACGCACTCAACGCTGGATTGAACATGTTTTTGAACTCTGTATTAAATGTAGTGAAATCATTAAATCCCAGCAGAAAATCAACAGGAATCATGTAGTTCCTTCATATTCAAGTAGTTCTGAGTAGTTTGTGCAGAGATTTGTGTAGTTTTTGATGAGATTTGTGCAGTTTGATTGCAGTTAGCATGAAGTATCAAAAACGCACTGAACGCTGAATTGAGCCTGTTTTTGAACTCTGTATTAAAAGTAGTGAAAACAGCAAATCCCAGCAGAAAATCAACAGGAATCATGTAGTTCCTTCATATTCAAGTTGTTCTGAGTAGTTTGTGCAGAGATTTGTGTAGTTTTTGATGAGATTTGTGCAGTTTGATTGCATGTTAGCATGAAGTATCAAAAACGCATTGAACGCTGAATTGAGCCTGTTTTTGAACTCTGTATTAAATGTAAGGAAATCATTAAATCCCAGCAGAAAATCAATAGGAATCATGTAGTTCCTTCATATTCAAGTTGTTCTGAGTAGTTTGTGCAGAGATTTGTGTAGTTTTTGAAGAGATTTGTGCAGTTTGACTGCACTTCAAGTTTATGTGTCATAAAGGCACTGAACGCTGAATTGAGCCTGTTTTTGAACTCTGTATTAAAAGTAGTAAAAACAGCAAATCCCAGCAGAAAATCAACAGGAATCATGTAGTTCCTTCATATTCAAGTAGTTCTGAGTAGTTTGTGCAGAGATTTGTGTAGTTTTTGATGAGATTTGTGCAGTTTGATTGCAGTTAGCATGAAGTATCAAAAACGCACTGAACGCTGAATTGAGCCTGTTTTTGAACTCTCTATTAAAAGTAGTGAAAACAGCAAATCCCAGCAGAAAATCAACAGGAATCATGTAGTTCCTTCATATTCAAGTTGTTCTGAGTAGTTTGTGCAGAGATTTGTGTAGTTTTTGATGAGATTTGTGCAGTTTGATTGCATGTTAGCATGAAGTGTTAAAAACGCACTGAACGCTGAATTGAGCCTGTTTTTGAACTCTGTATTAAAAGTAGTGAAAACAGCAAATCCCAGCAGAAAATCAACAGGAATCATGTAGTTCCTTCATATTCAAGTAGTTTTTAGTAGTTTCTGCAGAGATTTGTGTAGTTTTTGAAGAGATTTGTGCAGTTTTACTGCACTTCAAGTTTATGTGTCATAAAGGCACTGAACGCTGAATTGAGCCTGTTTTTGAACTCTCTATTAAAAGTAGTGAAAACAGCAAATCCCAGCAGAAAATCAACAGGAATCATGTAGTTCCTTCATATTCAAGTTGTTCTGAGTAGTTTGTGCAGAGATTTGTGTAGTTTTTGATGAGATTTGTGCAGTTTGATTGCAGTTAGCATGAAGTATCAAAAACGCACTGAACGCTGAATTGAGCCTGTTTTTGAACTCTGTATTAAATGTAGTGAAATCATTAAATCCCAGAAGAAAATCAACAGGAATCATGTAGTTCCTTCATATTCAAGTAGTTCTGAGTAGTTTGTGCAGAGAATTGTGTAGTTTTTGAAGATATTTGTGCAGTTTGACTGCACTTCAAGTTTATGTGTCATAAAGGCACTGAACGCTGAATTGAGCCTGTTTTTGAACTCTGTATTAAAAGTAGTAAAAACAGCAAATCCCAGCAGAAAATCAACGAGAATCATGTATTCCCTTCATATTCAAGTAGTTCTGAGTAGTTTGTGCAGAGATTTGTGTAGTTTTTGATGAGATTTGTGCAGTTTGATTGAATGTTAGCATGAAGTGTTAAAAACGCACTGAACGCTGAATTGAGCCTATGTTTGAACTCTGTATTGAATGTAAGGAAATCATTAAATCCCAGAAGAAAATCAACAGGAATCATGTAGTTCCTTCATATTCAAGTGGTTCTGAGTAGTTTGTGCAGAGATTTGTGCAGTTTTTGAAGAGATTTGTTTAGTATGATTCCATGTTAGCATGAAGTATCAAAAACGCACTGAACACTGAATTGAGCCTGTTTTTGAACTCTGTATTAAAAGTAGTAAAAACAGCAAATCCCAGCAGAAAATCAACAGAAATCATGTAGTTCCGTCATATTCAAATTGTTCTGAGTAGTTTGTGCAGAGATTTGTGTAGTTTTTGATGAGATTTGTGCAGTTTGATTTCATTTCAAGTTGATGAGTCACAAATGCACCCAATGCTGAATTGAGCCTGTTTTTGAACTTTCTATTAAGAGTAGCGAAATCAGCAAATCCCTGCAGAAAATCAACAAAAATCATGTAGTTCCTTCATATTCAAGTAGTTCTGAGTAGTTTGTGCAGAGATTTGTGCAGTTTGATTTCATTTCAAGTTGGTTAGTCATAAACGCACTCAATGCTGAATTGAGCCTGTTTTTGAACTCTGTATTAAAAGTAGTGAAATCAGCAAATCCCAGCAGAAAACAACAAGAATCAGGTACGTCCTTCATATTCAAGTAGTCCTGAGTAGTTTGTGCAGAGATTTGTGCAGTTTTTGAAGAGATTTGTTTAGTAAGATTCCATGTTAGCATGAAGTATCAAAAAAGCACTGAACGCTGAATTGAACATGTTTTTGAACTCTGTATTAAATGTAGTGAAAACAGCAAATCCCAGCAGAAAATCAACAGGAATCATGTAGTTCCTTCATATTCAAGTAGTTCTGAGTAGTTTGTGCAGAGATTTGTGTAGTTTTTGATGAGATTTGTGCAGTTTGATTGCATGTTAGCATGAAGTGTTAAAAACGCACTGAACGCTGAATTGAGCCTGTTTTTGACCTCTCCATTAAAAGTAGTGAAAACAGAAAATCCCAGCAGAAAATCAACAGGAATCATGTAGTTCCTTCATATTCAAGTAGTTCTGAGTAGTTTGTGCAGAGATTTGTGTAGTTCTTGATGAGATTTGTTTAGTGTGATTCCATGTTAGCATGAAGTGTTAAAAACGAACTGAACGCTGAATTGAGCCTGTTTTTGAACTCTGTATTAAATGTAAGGAAATCATTAAATCCCAGAAGAAAATCAACAGGAATCATGTAGTTCCTTCATATTCAAGTGGTTCTGAGTAGTTTGTGCAGAGATTTGTGCAGTTTTTGAAGAGATTTGTTTAGTATGATTCTATTTAGCATGAAGTGTTAAAAACGCACTGAACGCTGAATTGAGCCTGTTTTTGAACTCTGTATTAAATGTAGTGAAATCATTAAATCCGGGCAGAAAATCAACATGAATCATGTAGTTCCTTCATATTCAAGTAGTTTTTAGTAGTTTCTGCAGAGATTTGTGTAGTTTTTGAAGAGATTTGTGCAGTTTGACTGCACTTCAAGTTTATGTGTCATAAAGGCACTGAACGCTGAATTGAGCCTGTTTTTGAACTCTGTATTAAAAGTAGTAAAAACAGCAAATCCCAGCAGAAAATCAACAGGAATCATGTAGTTCCTTCATATTCAAGTTGTTCTGAGTAGTTTGTGCAGAGATTTGTGTAGTTTTTGATGAGATTTGTGCAGTTTGATTGCATGTTAGCATGAAGTGTTAAAAACGCACTGAACGCTGAATTGAGCCTGTTTTTGAACTCTGTATTAAAAGTAGTGAAAACAGCAAATCCCAGCAGAAAATCAACAGGAATCATGTAGTTCCTTCATATTCAAGTAGTTTTTAGTAGTTTCTGCAGAGATTTGTGTAGTTTTTGAAGAGATTTGTGCAGTTTTACTGCACTTCAAGTTTATGTGTCATAAAGGCACTGAACGCTGAATTGAGCCTGTTTTTGAACTCTCTATTAAAAGTAGTGAAAACAGCAAATCCCAGCAGAAAATCAACAGGAATCATGTAGTTCCTTCATATTCAAGTTGTTCTGAGTAGTTTGTGCAGAGATTTGTGTAGTTTTTGATGAGATTTGTGCAGTTTGATTGCAGTTAGCATGAAGTATCAAAAACGCACTGAACGCTGAATTGAGCCTGTTTTTGAACTCTGTATTAAATGTAGTGAAATCATTAAATCCCAGAAGAAAATCAACAGGAATCATGTAGTTCCTTCATATTCAAGTAGTTTTTAGTAGTTTCTGCAGAGATTTGTGTAGTTTTTGAAGCGATTTGTGCAATTTGACTGCACTTCAAGTTGATGTGTCATAAAGGCACTCAACGCTGAATTGAGCCTGTTTTTGAACTTTGTATTAAATGTAGTGAAAACAGCAAATCCCAGCAGAAAATCAACAGGAATCATATAGTCCCTTCATATTCAAGTAGTTCTGAGTAGTTTGTGCAGAGATTTGTGTAGATTTCGAAGAGATTTGTGCAGTGTGATTGTATGTTACCATGAAGTATCAGAAACGCACTCAACGCTGGATTGAACATGTTTTTGAACTCTGTATTAAATGTAGTGAAATCATTAAATCCCAGCAGAAAATCAACAGGAATCATGTAGTTCCTTCATATTCAAGTTGTTCTGAGTAGTTTGTGCAGAGATTTGTGTAGTTTTTGAAGAGATTTGTGCAGTTTGACTGCACTTCAAGTTTATGTGTCATAATGGCACTGAACGCTGAATTGAGCCTGTTTTTGAACTCTGTATTAAAAGTAGTGAAAACAGCAAATCCCAGCAGAAAATCAACAGGAATCATGTAGTTCCGTCATATTCAAATTGTTCTGAGTAGTTTGTGCAGAGATTTGTGTAGTTTTTGATGAGATTTGTGCAGTTTGATTGCAGTTAGCATGAAGTATCAAAAACGCACTGAACGCTGAATTGAGCCTGTTTTTGAACTCTGTATTAAATGTAGTGAAATCATTAAATCCCAGAAGAAAATCAACAGGAATCATGTAGTTCCTTCATATTCAAGTAGTTTTTAGTAGTTTCTGCAGAGATTTGTGTAGTTTTTGAAGCGATTTGTGCAATTTGACTGCACTTCAAGTTGATGTGTCATAAAGGCACTCAACGCTGAATTGAGCCTGTTTTTGAACTTTGTATTAAATGTAGTGAAAACAGCAAATCCCAGCAGAAAATCAACAGGAATCATATAGTCCCTTCATATTCAAGTAGTTCTGAGTAGTTTGTGCAGAGATTTGTGTAGATTTCGAAGAGATTTGTGCAGTGTGATTGTATGTTACCATGAAGTATCAGAAACGCACTCAACGCTGGATTGAACATGTTTTTGAACTCTGTATTAAATGTAGTGAAATCATTAAATCCCAGCAGAAAATCAACAGGAATCATGTAGTTCCTTCATATTCAAGTTGTTCTGAGTAGTTTGTGCAGAGATTTGTGTAGTTTTTGAAGAGATTTGTGCAGTTTGACTGCACTTCAAGTTTATGTGTCATAATGGCACTGAACGCTGAATTGAGCCTGTTTTTGAACTCTGTATTAAAAGTAGTGAAAACAGCAAATCCCAGCAGAAAATCAACAGGAATCATGTAGTTCCTTCATATTCAAGTTGTTCTGAGTAGTTTGTGCAGAGATTTGTGTAGTTTTTGATGAGATTTGTGCAGTTTGATTGCAGTTAGCATGAAGTATCAAAAACGCACTGAACGCTGAATTGAGCCTGTTTTTGAACTCTCTATTAAAAGTAGTGAAAACAGCAAATCCCAGCAGAAAATCAACAGGAATCATGTAGTTCCTTCATATTCAAGTTGTTCTGAGTAGTTTGTGCAGAGATTTGTGTAGTTTTTGATGAGATTTGTGCAGTTTGATTGCATGTTAGCATGAAGTGTTAAAAACGCACTGAACGCTGAATTGAGCCTGTTTTTGAACTCTGTATTAAAAGTAGTGAAAACAGCAAATCCCAGCAGAAAATCAACAGGAATCATGTAGTTCCTTCATATTCAAGTAGTTTTTAGTAGTTTCTGCAGAGATTTGTGTAGTTTTTGAAGAGATTTGTGCAGTTTTACTGCACTTCAAGTTTATGTGTCATAAAGGCACTGAACGCTGAATTGAGCCTGTTTTTGAACTCTCTATTAAAAGTAGTGAAAACAGCAAATCCCAGCAGAAAATCAACAGGAATCATGTAGTTCCTTCATATTCAAGTTGTTCTGAGTAGTTTGTGCAGAGATTTGTGTAGTTTTTGATGAGATTTGTGCAGTTTGATTGCAGTTAGCATGAAGTATCAAAAACGCACTGAACGCTGAATTGAGCCTGTTTTTGAACTCTGTATTAAATGTAGTGAAATCATTAAATCCCAGAAGAAAATCAACAGGAATCATGTAGTTCCTTCATATTCAAGTAGTTCTGAGTAGTTTGTGCAGAGAATTGTGTAGTTTTTGAAGATATTTGTGCAGTTTGACTGCACTTCAAGTTTATGTGTCATAAAGGCACTGAACGCTGAATTGAGCCTGTTTTTGAACTCTGTATTAAAAGTAGTAAAAACAGCAAATCCCAGCAGAAAATCAACGAGAATCATGTATTCCCTTCATATTCAAGTAGTTCTGAGTAGTTTGTGCAGAGATTTGTGTAGTTTTTGATGAGATTTGTGCAGTTTGATTGCATGTTAGCATGAAGTGTCAAAAACGCACCCAATGCTGAATTGAGCCTGTTTTTGAACTTTCTATTAAAATTAGCGAAATCAGCAAATCCCTGCGAAAAATCAACAAGCATCATGTAGTTCCTTCATATTCAAGTAGTTCTGAGTAGTTTGTGCAGAGATTTGTGCAGTTTTTGATGAGATTTGTGCAGTTTGATTGCATGTTAGCATGAAGTGTTAAAAACGCACTGAACGCTGAATTGAGCCTATGTTTGAACTCTGTATTGAATGTAAGGAAATCATTAAATCCCAGAAGAAAATCAACAGGAATCATGTAGTTCCTTCATATTCAAGTGGTTCTGAGTAGTTTGTGCAGAGATTTGTGCAGTTTTTGAAGAGATTTGTTTAGTATGATTCCATGTTAGCATGAAGTATCAAAAACGTACTGAACACTGAATTGAGCCTGTTTTTGAACTCTGTATTAAAAGTAGTAAAAACAGCAAATCCCAGCAGAAAATCAACGAGAATCATGTATTCCCTTCATATTCAAGTAGTTCTGAGTAGTTTGTGCAGAGATTTGTGCAGTTTTTGAAGAGATTTGTTTAGTATGATTCCATGTTAGCATGAAGTATCAAAAACGTACTGAACACTGAATTGAGCCTGTTTTTGAACTCTATATTAAAAGTAGTAAAAACAGCAAATCCCAGCAGAAAATCAACGAGAATCATGTATTCCCTTCATATTCAAGTAGTTCTGAGTAGTTTGTGCAGAGATTTGTGCAGTTTTTGAAGAGATTTGTTTAGTATGATTCCATGTTAGCATGAAGTATCAAAAACGCACTGAACGCTGAATTGAGCCTGTTTTTGAACTCTGTATTAAAAGTAGCGAAATCAGCAAATCCCTGCAGAAAATCAACAAAAATAATGTAGTTCCTTCATATTCAAGTAGTTCTGAGTAGTTTGTGCAGAGATTTGTGCAGTTTGATTTCATTTCAAGTTGGTTAGTCATAAACGCACTCAATGCTGAATTGAGCCTGTTTTTGAACTCTGTATTAAAAGTAGTGAAAACAGCAAATCCCAGCAGAAAATCAACAGGAATCATGTAGTTCCGTCATATTCAAATTGTTCTGAGTAGTTTGTGCAGAGATTTGTGTAGTTTTTGATGAGATTTGTGCAGTTTGATTTCATTTCAAGTTGATGAGTCACAAATGCACCCAATGCTGAATTGAGCCTGTTTTTGAACTTTCTATTAAAAGTAGCGAAATCAGCAAATCCCTGCAGAAAATCAACAAGAATCAGGTACTTCCTTCATATTCAAGTAGTTCTGAGTAGTTTGTGCAGAGATTTGTGTAGTTTTTGATGAGATTTGTGCAGTTTGATTGCATGTTAGCATGAAGTGTTAAAAACGCACTGAACGCTGAATTGAGCCTGTTTTTGAACTCTGTATTAAAAGTAGTGAAAACAGCAAATCCCAGCAGAAAATCAACAAGAATCAGGTACTTCCTTCATATTCAAGTAGTTCTGAGTAGTTTGTGCAGAGATTTGTGTAGTTTTTGATGAGATTTGTGCAGTTTGATTGCATGTTAGCATGAAGTGTTAAAAACGCACTTTGCTGAATTGAGCCTGTTTTTGAACTCTGTATCATAAGTAGTGAAAACAGCAAATCCCAGCAGAAAATCAACAGGAATTATGTAGTTCCTTCATATTCAAGTAGTTCTGAGTAGTTTGTGCAGAGAATTGTGTAGTTTTTGAAGATATTTTTGCAGTTTGACTGCACTTCAAGTTTATGTGTCATAAAGGCACTCAATGCTGAAGTGAGCCTGTTTTTGAACTTTGTATTAAATGTAGTGAAAATAGCAAATCCCAGCAGAAAATCAACGAGAATCATGTATTCCCTTCATATTCAAGTAGTTCTGAGTAGTTTGTGCAGAGATTTGTGTAGTTTTTGATGAGATTTGTGCAGTTTGATTGCATGTTAGCATGAAGTGTTAAAAACGCATTGAACGCTGACTTGAGCCTGTTTTTGAACTCTGTATTAAATGTAAGGAAATCATTAAATCCCAGAAGAAAATCAACAGGAATCATGTAGTTCCTTCATATTCAAGTGGTTCTGAGTAGTTTTTGCAGAGATTTGTGCAGTTTTTGAAGAGATTTGTTTAGTATGATTCCATGTTAGCATGAAGTATGAAAAACGTACTGAACACTGAATTGAGCCTGTTTTTGAACTCTGTATTAAAAGTAGTAAAAACAGTAAATCCCAGCAGAAAATCAACAGAAATCATGTAGTTCCTTCATATTCAAGTAGTTCTGAGTAGTTTGTGCAGGGATTTGTGCAGTTTGATTTCTTTTCAAGTTTACTAGTCATAAACCCACTCAATGCTGAATTGAGCCTGTTTTTGAACTCTGTAGTAAAAGTAGTGAAATAAGCAAATCCCATTAGAAAATCAACAGGAATCATGTAGTTCCTTCATATTCAAGTAGTTTTTATTAGTTTCTGTAGAGATTTGTGAAGTTTTTGAAGAGATTTGTGCAGTTTGACTGCACTTCAGGTTGATGTGTCATAAAGGCACTCAACGCTGAATTGAGCCTGTTTTTGAACTTTGTATTAAATGTAGTGAAAACAGCAAATCAGAGCAGAAAATCAACGAGAATCATGTATTCCCTTCATATTCAAGTAGTTCTGAGTAGTTTGTGCAGAGATTTGTGTAGTTTTTGATGAGATTTGTGCAGTTTGATTGCATGTTAGCATGAAGTGTTAAAAACGCACTGAACGCTGAATTGAGCCTGTTTTTGAACTCTCTATTAAAAGTAGTGAAAACAGCAAATCCCAGCAGAAAATCAACAAGAATCAGGTACTTCATTCATATTCAATTAGTTCTGAGTAGTTTGTGCAGAGAATTGTGTAGTTTTTGAAGATATTTGTGCAGTTTGACTGCACTTCAAGTTTATGTGTCATAAAGGCACTGAACGCTGAATTGAGCCTGTTTTTGAACTCTGTATTAAATGTAGTGAAATCATTAAATCCGGGCAGAAAATCAACATGAATCATGTAGTTCCTTCATATTCAAGTGGTTCTGAGTAGTTTTTGCAGAGATTTGTGTAGTTTTTGATGAGATTTGTGCAGTTTGATTGCAGTTAGCATGAAGTATCAAAAACGCACTGAACGCTGAATTGAGCCTGTTTTTGAACTCTGTATTAAAAGTAGTGAAAACAGCAAATCCCAGCAGAAAATCAACAGGAATCATGTAGTTCCTTCATATTCAAGTAGTTTTTAGTAGTTTCTGCAGAGATTTGTGTACTTTTTGAAGAGATTTGTGCAGTTTGACTGCACTTCAAGTTTATGTGTCATAATGGCACTGAACGCTGAATTGAGCCTGTTTTTGAACTCTGTATTAAAAGTAGTGAAAACAGCAAATCCCAGCAGAAAATCAACAGGAATCATGTAGTTCCTTCATATTCAAGTAGTTCTGAGTAGTTTGTGCAGAGATTTGTGTAGTTTTTGATGAGATTTGTGCAGTTTGATTGCATGTTAGCATGAAGTGTTAAAAACGCATTGAACGCTGACTTGAGCCTGTTTTTGAACTCTGTATTAAATGTAAGGAAATCATTAAATCCCAGAAGAAAATCAACAGGAATCATGTAGTTCCTTCATATTCAAGTGGTTCTGAGTAGTTTGTGCAGAGATTTGTGCAGTTTTTGAAGAGATTTGTTTAGTATGATTCTATTTAGCATGAAGTGTTAAAAACGCACTGAACGCTGAATTGAGCCTGTTTTTGAACTCTGTATTAAATGTAGTGAAATCATTAAATCCGGGCAGAAAATCAACATGAATCATGTAGTTCCTTCATATTCAAGTAGTTTTTAGTAGTTTCTGCAGAGATTTGTGTAGTTTTTGAAGAGATTTGTGCAGTTTGACTGCACTTCAAGTTTATGTGTCATAAAGGCACTGAACGCTGAATTGAGCCTGTTTTTGAACTCTGTATTAAAAGTAGTAAAAACAGCAAATCCCAGCAGAAAATCAACGAGAATCATGTATTCCCTTCATATTCAAGTAGTTCTGAGTAGTTTGTGCAGAGATTTGTGTAGTTTTTGATGAGATTTGTGCAGTTTGATTGCATGTTAGCATGAAGTGTCAAAAACGCACTGAACGCTGAATTGAGCCTGTTTTTGAACTCTGTATTAAAAGTAGTGAAAACAGCAAATCCCAGCAGAAAATCAACAAGAATCAGGTACTTCCTTCATATTCAAGTAGTTCTGAGTAGTTTGTGCAGAGATTTGTGTAGTTTTTGATGAGATTTGTGCAGTTTGATTGCATGTTAGCATGAAGTGTTAAAAACGCACTTTGCTGAATTGAGCCTGTTTTTGAACTCTGTATCATAAGTAGTGAAAACAGCAAATCCCAGCAGAAAATCAACAGGAATTATGTAGTTCCTTCATATTCAAGTAGTTCTGAGTAGTTTGTGCAGAGAATTGTGTAGTTTTTGAAGATATTTTTGCAGTTTGACTGCACTTCAAGTTTATGTGTCATAAAGGCACTCAATGCTGAAGTGAGCCTGTTTTTGAACTTTGTATTAAATGTAGTGAAAATAGCAAATCCCAGCAGAAAATCAACGAGAATCATGTATTCCCTTCATATTCAAGTAGTTCTGAGTAGTTTGTGCAGAGATTTGTGTAGTTTTTGATGAGATTTGTGCAGTTTGATTGCATGTTAGCATGAAGTGTTAAAAACGCATTGAACGCTGACTTGAGCCTGTTTTTGAACTCTGTATTAAATGTAAGGAAATCATTAAATCCCAGAAGAAAATCAACAGGAATCATGTAGTTCCTTCATATTCAAGTGGTTCTGAGTAGTTTTTGCAGAGATTTGTGCAGTTTTTGAAGAGATTTGTTTAGTATGATTCCATGTTAGCATGAAGTATGAAAAACGTACTGAACACTGAATTGAGCCTGTTTTTGAACTCTGTATTAAAAGTAGTAAAAACAGTAAATCCCAGCAGAAAATCAACAGAAATCATGTAGTTCCTTCATATTCAAGTAGTTCTGAGTAGTTTGTGCAGGGATTTGTGCAGTTTGATTTCTTTTCAAGTTTACTAGTCATAAACGCACTCAATGCTGAATTGAGCCTGTTTTTGAACTCTGTAGTAAAAGTAGTGAAATAAGCAAATCCCATTAGAAAATCAACAGGAATCATGTAGTTCCTTCATATTCAAGTAGTTTTTATTAGTTTCTGTAGAGATTTGTGAAGTTTTTGAAGAGATTTGTGCAGTTTGACTGCACTTCAGGTTGATGTGTCATAAAGGCACTCAACGCTGAATTGAGCCTGTTTTTGAACTTTGTATTAAATGTAGTGAAAACAGCAAATCAGAGCAGAAAATCAACAGGAATCATGTAGTTACTTCATATTCAAGTAGTTCTGAGTAGTTTGTGCAGAGATTTGTGTAGTTTTTGATGAGATTTGTGCAGTTTGATTGCAGTTAGCATGAAGTATCAAAAACGCACTGAACGCTGAATTGAGCCTGTTTTTGAACTCTCTATTAAAAGTAGTGAAAACAGCAAATCCCAGCAGAAAATCAACAGGAATCATGTAGTTCCTTCATATTCAAGTAGTTCTGAGTAGTTTGTGCAGAGATTTGTGTAGTTTTTGATGAGATTTGTGCAGTTTGATTGCATGGTAGCATGAAGTATCAAAAACCCACTGAACGCTGAATTGAGCCTGTTTTTGAACTCTGTATTAAAAGTAGTGAAAACAGCAAATCCCAGCAGAAAATCAACAGGAATCATGTAGTTCCCTCATATTCAAGTTGTTCTGAGTAGTTTGTGCAGAGATTTGTGTAGTTTTTGAAGAGATTTGTGCAGTTTGATTGCATGTTAGCATGAAGTGTTAAAAACGCACTGAACGCTGAATTGAGCCTGTTTTTGAACTCTGTATTAAAAGTAGTGAAAACAGCAAATCCCAGCAGAAAATCAACAGGAATCATGTAGTTCCCTCATATTCAAGTTGTTCTGAGTAGTTTGTGCAGAGATTTGTGTAGTTTTTGATGAGATTTGTGCAGTTTGATTGCATGTTAGCATGAAGTGTTAAAAACGCACTGAACGCTGAATTGAGCCTGTTTTTGAACTCTGTATTAAAAGTAGTGAAAACAGCAAATCCCAGCAGAAAATCAACAGGAATCATGTAGTTCCTTCATATTCAAGTAGTTTTTAGTAGTTTCTGCAGAGATTTGTGTAGTTTTTGAAGAGATTTGTGCAGTTTGACTGCACTTCAAGTTTATGTGTCATAATGGCACTGAACGCTGAATTGAGCCTGTTTTTGAACTCTGTATTAAAAGTAGTGAAAACAGCAAATCCCAGCAGAAAATCAACAGGAATCATGTAGTTCCTTCATATTCAAGTAGTTTTTAGTAGTTTCTGCAGAGATTTGTGTAGTTTTTGAAGAGATTTGTGCAGTTTGACTGCACTTCAAGTTTATGTGTCATAATGGCACTGAACGCTGAATTGAGCCTGTTTTTGAACTCTGTATTAAAAGTAGTGAAAACAGCAAATCCCAGCAGAAAATCAACAGGAATCATGTAGTTCCTTCATATTCAAGTTGTTCTGAGTAGTTTGTGCAGAGATTTGTGCAGTTTGATTTCATTTCAAGTTGGTTAGTCATAAACGCACTCAATGCTGAATTGAGCCTGTTTTTGAACTCTGTATTAAAAGTAGTGAAATCAGCAAATCCCAGCAGAAAATCAACAAGAATCAGGTACTTCCTTCATATTCAAGTAGTTCTCAGTAGTTTCTGCAGAGATTTGTGTAGTTTTTGAAGAGATTTGTGCAGTTTGACTGCACTTCAAGTTTATGTGTCATAATGGCACTGAACGCTGAATTGAGCCTGTTTTTGAACTCTGTATTAAAAGTAGTGAAAACAGCAAATCCCAGCAGAAAATCAACAGGAATCATGTAGTTCCTTCATATTCAAGTTGTTCTGAGTAGTTTGTGCAGAGATTTGTGTAGTTTTTGATGAGATTTGTGCAGTTTGATTGCATGTTAGCATGAAGTGTTAAAAACGCACTGAACGCTGAATTGAGCCTGTTTTTGAACTCTGTATTAAAAGTAGTGAAAACAGCAAATCCCAGCAGAAAATCAACAGGAATCATGTAGTTCCGTCATATTCAAGTTGTTCTGAGTAGTTTGTGCAGAGATTTGTGTAGTTTTTGATGAGATTTGTGCAGTATGATTCCATGTTAGTATGAAGTATCAAAAAAGCACTGAACGCTGAATTGAGCCTGTTTTTGAACTCTGTATTAAAAGTAGTGAAATCATTAAATCCCAGAAGAAAATCAACAGGAATCATGTAGTTCCTTCATATTCAAGTAGTTTTTAGTAGTTTCTGCAGAGATTTGTGTAGTTTTTGAAGAGATTTGTGCAGTTTGACTGCACTTCAAGTTGATGTGTCATAAAGGCACTCAACGCTGAATTGAGCCTGTTTTTGAACTTTGTATTAAATGTAGTGAAAACAGCAAATCCCAGCAGAAAATCAACATGAATCATGTAGTTCCTTCATATTCAAGTAGTTTTTAGTAGTTTGTGCAGAGATTTGTGCAGTTTGATTTCATTTCAAGTTGGTTAGTCATGAACGCACTCAATGCTGAATTGAGCCTGTTTTTGAACTCTGTATTAAAAGTAGTGAAATCAGCAAATCCCAGGAGAAAATCAACAAGAATCAGGTACTTCCTTCATATTCAAGTAGTTTTTAGTAGTTTGTGCAGAGATTTGTGCAGTTTGATTTCATTTCAAGTTGGTTAGTCATGAACGCACTCAATGCTGAATTGAGCCTGTTTTTGAACTCTGTATTAAAAGTAGTGAAATCAGCAAATCCCAGCAGAAAATCAACATGAATCATGTAGTTCCTTCATATTCAAGTAGTTTTTAGTAGTTTGTGCAGAGATTTGTGCAGTTTGATTTCATTTCAAGTTGGTTAGTCATGAACGCACTCAATGCTGAATTGAGCCTGTTTTTGAACTCTGTATTAAAAGTAGTGAAATCAGCAAATCCCAGGAGAAAATCAACAAGAATCAGGTACTTCCTTCATATTCAAGTAGTTCTCAGTAGTTTGTGCAGAGATTTGTGTAGTTTTTGATGAGATTTGTGGAGTTTGATTGCATGTTAGCATGAAGTGTTAAAAACGCACTGAACGCTGAATTGAGCCTGTTTTTGAACTCTGTATTAAAAGTAGTGAAAACATCAAATCCCAGCAGAAAATCAACAGGAATCATGTAGTTCCTTCATATTCAAGTTGTTCTGAATAGTTTGTGCAGAGATTTGTGCAGTTTGATTTCATTTCAAGTTGGTTAGTCATAAACGCACTCAATGCTGAATTGAGCCTGTTTTTGAACTCTGTATTAAAAGTAGTGAAATCAGCAAATCCCAGCAGAAAATCAACAAGAATCAGGTACTTCCTTCATATTCAAGTAGTTCTCAGTAGTTTGTGCAGAGATTTGTGTAGTTTTTGATGAGATTTGTGCAGTTTGATTGCATGTTAGCATGAAGTGTTAAAAACGCACTGAACGCTGAATTGAGCCTGTTTTTGAACTCTGCATTAAAAGTAGTGAAAACAGCAAATCCCAGCAGAAAATCAACAGGAATCATGTAGTTCCTTCATATTCAAGTAGTTTTTAGTAGTTTCTGCAGAGATTTGTGTAGTTTTTGAAGAGATTTGTGCAGTTTTACTGCACTTCAAGTTTATGTGTCATAAAGGCACTGAACGCTGAATTGAGCCTGTTTTTGAACTCTCTATTAAAAGTAGTGAAAACAGCAAATCCCAGCAGAAAATCAACAGGAATCATGTAGTTCCTTCATATTCAAGTAGTTCTGAGTAGTTTGTGCAGAGATTTGTGTAGTTTTTGATGAGATTTGTGCAGTTTGATTGCAGTTAGCATGAAGTATCAAAAACGCAATGAACGCTGAATTGAGCCTGTTTTTGAACTCTGTATTAAATGTAGTGAAATCATTAAATCCCAGAAGAAAATCAACAGGAATCATGTAGTTCCTTCATATTCAAGTAGTTTTAGTAGTTTCTGCAGAGATTTGTGTAGTTTTTGAAGCGATTTGTGCAGTTTGACTGCACTTCAAGTTGATGTGTCATAAAGGCACTCAACGCTGAATTGAGCCTGTTTTTGAACTTTGTATTAAATGTAGTGAAAACAGCAAATCCCAGCAGAAAATCAACAGGAATCATATAGTCCCTTCATATTCAAGTAGTTCTGAGTAGTTTGTGCAGAGATTTGTGTAGATTTCGAAGAGATTTGTGCAGTGTGATTGTATGTTACCATGAAGTATCAGAAACGCACTCAACGCTGGATTGAACATGTTTTTGAACTCTGTATTAAATGTAGTGAAATCATTAAATCCCAGCAGAAAATCAACAGGAATCATGTAGTTCCTTCATATTCAAGTAGTTCTGAGTAGTTTGTGCAGAGATTTGTGTAGTTTTTGATGAGATTTGTGCAGTTTGATTGCAGTTAGCATGAAGTATCAAAAACGCACTGAACGCTGAATTGAGCCTGTTTTTGAACTCTGTATTAAAAGTAGTGAAAACAGCAAATCCCAGCAGAAAATCAACAGGAATCATGTAGTTCCTTCATATTCAAGTAGTTTTTAGTAGTTTCTGCAGAGATTTGTGTACTTTTTGAAGAGATTTGTGCAGTTTGACTGCACTTCAAGTTTATGTGTCATAATGGCACTGAACGCTGAATTGAGCCTGTTTTTGAACTCTGTATTAAAAGTAGTGAAAACAGCAAATCCCAGCAGAAAATCAACAGGAATCATGTAGTTCCTTCATATTCAAGTTGTTCTGAGTAGTTTGTGCAGAGATTTGTGTAGTTTTTGATGAGATTTGTGCAGTTTGATTGCATGTTAGCATGAAGTATCAAAAACGCATTGAACGCTGAATTGAGCCTGTTTTTGAACTCTGTATTAAATGTAAGGAAATCATTAAATCCCAGCAGAAAATCAATAGGAATCATGTAGTTCCTTCATATTCAAGTTGTTCTGAGTAGTTTGTGCAGAGATTTGTGTAGTTTTTGATGAGATTTGTGCAGTTTGATTGCATGTTAGCATGAAGTGTCAAAAACGCACTGAACGCTGAATTGAGCCTGTTTTTGAACTCTGTATTAAAAGTAGTGAAAACAGCAAATCCCAGCAGAAAATCAAGAAGAATCAGGTACTTCCTTCATATTCAAGTAGTTCTGAGTAGTTTGTGCAGAGATTTGTGTAGTTTTTGATGAGATTTGTGCAGTTTGATTTCATTTCAAGTTGATGAGTCACAAACGCACCCAATGCTGAATTGAGCCTGTTTTTGAACTTTCTATTAAAATTAGCGAAATCAGCAAATCCCTGCGAAAAATCAACAAGCATCATGTAGTTCCTTCATATTCAAGTAGTTCTGAGTAGTTTGTGCAGAGATTTGTGCAGTTTTTGATGAGATTTGTGCAGTTTGATTGCATGTTAGCATGAAGTGTTAAAAACGCACTGAACGCTGAATTGAGCCTATGTTTGAACTCTGTATTGAATGTAAGGAAATCATTAAATCCCAGAAGAAAATCAACAGGAACCATGTAGTTCCTTCATATTCAAGTGGTTCTGAGTAGTTTGTGCAGAGATTTGTGCAGTTTTTGAAGAGATTTGTTTAGTATGATTCCATGTTAGCATGAAGTATCAAAAACGTACTGAACACTGAATTGAGCCTGTTTTTGAACTCTGTATTAAAAGTAGTAAAAACAGCAAATCCCAGCAGAAAATCAACAGGAATCATGTAGTTCCGTCATATTCAAATTGTTCTGAGTAGTTTGTGCAGAGATTTGTGTAGTTTTTGATGAGATTTGTGCAGTTTGATTTCATTTCAAGTTGATGAGTCACAATTGCACCCAATGCTGAATTGAGCCTGTTTTTGAACTTTCTATTAAAAGTAGCGAAATCAGCAAATCCCTGCAGAAAATCAACAAAAATCATGTAGTTCCTTCATATTCAAGTAGTTCTGAGTAGTTTGTGCAGAGATTTGTGCAGTTTGATTTCATTTCAAGTTGGTTAGTCATAAACGCACTCAATGCTGAATTGAGCCTGTTTTTGAACTCTGTATTAAAAGTAGTGAAATCAGCAAATCCCAGCAGAAAAGGACAAGAATCAGGTACGTCCTTCATATTCAAGTAGTCCTGAGTAGTTTGTGCAGAGATTTGTGCAGTTTTTGAAGAGATTTGTTTAGTATGATTCCATGTTAGCATGAAGTATCAAAAAAGCACTGAACGCTAAATTGAACATGTTTTTGAACTCTGTATTAAATGTAGTGAAAACAGCAAATCCCAGCAGAAAATCAACAGGAATCATGTAGTTCCTTCATATTCAAGTAGTTCTGAGTAGTTTGTGCAGAGATTTGTGTAGTTTTTGATGAGATTTGTGCAGTTTGATTGCATGTTAGCATGAAGTGTTAAAAACGCACTGAACGCTGAATTGAGCCTGTTTTTGACCTCTCTATTAAAAGTAGTGAAAACAGAAAATCCCAGCAGAAAATCAACAGGAATCATGTAGTTCCTTCATATTCAAGTAGTTCTGAGTAGTTTGTGCAGAGATTTGTGTAGTTTTTGATGAGATTTGTTTAGTGTGATTCCATGTTAGCATGAAGTGTTAAAAACGAACTGAACGCTGAATTGAGCCTGTTTTTGAACTCTGTATTAAATGTAAGGAAATCATTAAATCCCAGAAGAAAATCAACAGGAATCATGTAGTTCCTTCATATTCAAGTGGTTCTGAGTAGTTTGTGCAGAGATTTGTGCAGTTTTTGAAGAGATTTGTTTAGTATGATTCTATTTAGCATGAAGTGTTAAAAACGCACTGAACGCTGAATTGAGCCTGTTTTTGAACTCTGTATTAAATGTAGTGAAATCATTAAATCCCAGCAGAAAATCAACGAGAATCATGTATTCCCTTCATATTCAAGTAGTTCTGAGTAGTTTGTGCAGAGATTTGTGTAGTTTTTGAAGAGATTTGTGCAGTTTGACTGCACTTCAAGTTTATGTGTCATAAAGGCACTGAACGCTGAATTGAGCCTGTTTTTGAACTCTGTATTAAAAGTAGTAAAAACAGCAAATCCCAGCAGAAAATCAACGAGAATCATGTATTCCCTTCATATTCAAGTAGTTCTGAGTAGTTTGTGCAGAGATTTGTGTAGTTTTTGATGAGATTTGTGCAGTTTGATTGCATGTTAGCATGAAGTGTCAAAAACGCACTGAACGCTGAATTGAGCCTGTTTTTGAACTCTGTATTAAAAGTAGTGAAAACAGCAAATCCCAGCAGAAAATCAACACGAATCAGGTACTTCCTTCATATTCAAGTAGTTCTGAGTAGTTTGTGCAGAGATTTGTGTAGTTTTTGAAGAGATTTGTGCAGTTTGACTGCACTTCAAGTTTATGTGTCATAATGGCACTGAACGCTGAATTGAGCCTGTTTTTGAACTCTGTATTAAAAGTAGTGAAAACAGCAAATCCCAGCAGAAAATCAACAGGAATCATGTAGTTCCTTCATATTCAAGTGGTTCTGAGTAGTTTTTGCAGAGATTTGTTCAGTTTGACTGCACTTCAAGTTTATGTGTCATAATGGCACTGAACGCTGAATTGAGCCTGTTTTTGAACTCTGTATTAAAAGTAGTGAAAACAGCAAATCCCAGCAGAAAATCAACAGGAATCATGTAGTTCCTTCATATTCAAGTTGTTCTGAGTAGTTTGTGCAGAGATTTGTGTAGTTTTTGATGAGATTTGTTTAGTGTGATTCCATGTTAGCATGAAGTGTTAAAAACGAACTGAACGCTGAATTGAGCCTGTTTTTGAACTCTGTATTAAATGTAAGGAAATCATTAAATCCCAGAAGAAAATCAACAGGAATCATGTAGTTCCTTCATATTCAAGTGGTTCTGAGTAGTTTGTGCAGAGATTTGTGCAGTTTTTGAAGAGATTTGTTTAGTATGATTCTATTTAGCATGAAGTGTTAAAAACGCACTGAACGCTGAATTGAGCCTGTTTTTGAACTCTGTATTAAATGTAGTTTAATCATTAAATCCGGGCAGAAAATCAACATGAATCATGTAGTTCCTTCATATTCAAGTAGTTCTGAGTAGTTTGTGCAGAGATTTGTGCAGTTTTTGATGAGATTTGTGCAGTTTGATTGCATGTTAGCATGAAGTGTTAAAAACGCACTGAACGCTGAATTGAGCCTATGTTTGAACTCTGTATTGAATGTAAGGAAATCATTAAATCCCAGAAGAAAATCAACAGGAATCATGTAGTTCCTTCATATTCAAGTGGTTCTGAGTAGTTTGTGCAGAGATTTGTGCAGTTTTTGAAGAGATTTGTTTAGTATGATTCCATGTTAGCATGAAGTATCAAAAACGTACTGAATACTGAATTGAGCCTGTTTTTGAACTCTGTATTAAAAGTAGTAAAAACAGCAAATCCCAGCAGAAAATCAACAGGAATCATGTAGTTCCGTCATATTCAAATTGTTCTGAGTAGTTTGTGCAGAGATTTGTGTAGTTTTTGATGAGATTTGTGCAGTTTGATTTCATTTCAAGTTGATGAGTCACAAATGCACCCAATGCTGAATTGAGCCTGTTTTTGAACTTTCTATTAAAAGTAGCGAAATCAGCAAATCCCTGCAGAAAATCAACAAAAATCATGTAGTTCCTTCATATTCAAGTAGTTCTGAGTAGTTTGTGCAGAGATTTGTGCAGTTTGATTTCATTTCAAGTTGGTTAGTCATAAACGCACTCAATGCTGAATTGAGCCTGTTTTTGAACTCTGTATTAAAAGTAGTGAAATCAGCAAATCCCAGCAGAAAACAACAAGAATCAGGTACGTCCTTCATATTCAAGTAGTCCTGAGTAGTTTGTGCAGAGATTTGTGCAGTTTTTGAAGAGATTTGTTTAGTATGATTCCATGTTAGCATGAAGTATCAAAAAAGCACTGAACGCTGAATTGAACATGTTTTTGAACTCTGTATTAAATGTAGTGAAAACAGCAAATCCCAGCAGAAAATCAACAGGAATCATGTAGTTCCTTCATATTCAAGTAGTTCTGAGTAGTTTGTGCAGAGATTTGTGTAGTTTTTGATGAGATTTGTGCAGTTTGATTGCATGTTAGCATGAAGTGTTAAAAACGCACTGAACGCTGAATTGAGCCTGTTTTTGACCTCTCTATTAAAAGTAGTGAAAACAGAAAATCCCAGCAGAAAATCAACAGGAATCATGTAGTTCCTTCATATTCAAGTAGTTCTGAGTAGTTTGTGCAGAGATTTGTGTAGTTTTTGATGAGATTTGTTTAGTGTGATTCCATGTTAGCATGAAGTGTTAAAAACGAACTGAACGCTGAATTGAGCCTGTTTTTGAACTCTGTATTAAATGTAAGGAAATCATTAAATCCCAGAAGAAAATCAACAGGAATCATGTAGTTCCTTCATATTCAAGTGGTTCTGAGTAGTTTGTGCAGAGATTTGTGCAGTTTTTGAAGAGATTTGTTTAGTATGATTCTATTTAGCATGAAGTGTTAAAAACGCACTGAACGCTGAATTGAGCCTGTTTTTGAACTCTGTATTAAATGTAGTGAAATCATTAAATCCGGGCAGAAAATCAACATGAATCATGTAGTTCCTTCATATTCAAGTAGTTTTTAGTAGTTTCTGCAGAGATTTGTGTAGTTTTTGAAGAGATTTGTGCAGTTTGACTGCACTTCAAGTTTATGTGTCATAAAGGCACTGAACGCTGAATTGAGCCTGTTTTTGAACTCTGTATTAAAAGTAGTAAAAACAGCAAATCCCAGCAGAAAATCAACGAGAATCATGTATTCCCTTCATATTCAAGTAGTTCTGAGTAGTTTGTGCAGAGATTTGTGTAGTTTTTGATGAGATTTGTGCAGTTTGATTGCATGTTAGCATGAAGTGTCAAAAACGCACTGAACGCTGAATTGAGCCTGTTTTTGAACTCTGTATTAAAAGTAGTGAAAACAGCAAATCCCAGCAGAAAATCAACACGAATCAGGTACTTCCTTCATATTCAAGTAGTTCTGAGTAGTTTGTGCAGAGATTTGTGTAGTTTTTGAAGAGATTTGTGCAGTTTGACTGCACTTCAAGTTTATGTGTCATAATGGCACTGAACGCTGAATTGAGCCTGTTTTTGAACTCTGTATTAAAAGTAGTGAAAACAGCAAATCCCAGCAGAAAATCAACAGGAATCATGTAGTTCCTTCATATTCAAGTGGTTCTGAGTAGTTTTTGCAGAGATTTGTTCAGTTTGACTGCACTTCAAGTTTATGTGTCATAATGGCACTGAACGCTGAATTGAGCCTGTTTTTGAACTCTGTATTAAAAGTAGTGAAAACAGCAAATCCCAGCAGAAAATCAACAGGAATCATGTAGTTCCTTCATATTCAAGTTGTTCTGAGTAGTTTGTGCAGAGATTTGTGTAGTTTTTGATGAGATTTGTTTAGTGTGATTCCATGTTAGCATGAAGTGTTAAAAACGAACTGAACGCTGAATTGAGCCTGTTTTTGAACTCTGTATTAAATGTAAGGAAATCATTAAATCCCAGAAGAAAATCAACAGGAATCATGTAGTTCCTTCATATTCAAGTGGTTCTGAGTAGTTTGTGCAGAGATTTGTGCAGTTTTTGAAGAGATTTGTTTAGTATGATTCTATTTAGCATGAAGTGTTAAAAACGCACTGAACGCTGAATTGAGCCTGTTTTTGAACTCTGTATTAAATGTAGTTTAATCATTAAATCCGGGCAGAAAATCAACATGAATCATGTAGTTCCTTCATATTCAAGTAGTTCTGAGTAGTTTGTGCAGAGATTTGTGCAGTTTTTGATGAGATTTGTGCAGTTTGATTGCATGTTAGCATGAAGTGTTAAAAACGCACTGAACGCTGAATTGAGCCTATGTTTGAACTCTGTATTGAATGTAAGGAAATCATTAAATCCCAGAAGAAAATCAACAGGAATCATGTAGTTCCTTCATATTCAAGTAGTTCTGAGTAGTTTGTGCAGAGAATTGTGTAGTTTTTGAAGATATTTGTGCAGTTTGACTGCACTTCAAGTTTATGTGTCATAAAGGCACTGAACGCTGAATTGAGCCTGTTTTTGAACTCTGTATTAAAAGTAGTAAAAACAGCAAATCCCAGCAGAAAATCAACGAGAATCATGTATTCCCTTCATATTCAAGTAGTTCTGAGTAGTTTGTGCAGAGATTTGTGTAGTTTTTGATGAGATTTGTGCAGTTTGATTGCAGTTAGCATGAAGTATCAAAAACGCACTGAACGCTGAATTGAGCCTGTTTTTGAACTCTCTATTAAAAGTAGTGAAAACAGCAAATCCCAGCAGAAAATCAACAGGAATCATGTAGTTCCTTCATATTCAAGTTGTTCTGAGTAGTTTGTGCAGAGATTTGTGTAGTTTTTGATGAGATTTGTGCAGTTTGATTGCATGTTAGCATGAAGTGTTAAAAACGCACTGAACGCTGAATTGAGCCTGTTTTTGAACTCTGTATTAAAAGTAGTGAAAACAGCAAATCCCAGCAGAAAATCAACAGGAATCTTGTAGTTCCTTCATATTCAAGTAGTTTTTAGTAGTTTCTGCAGAGATTTGTGTAGTTTTTGAAGAGATTTGTGCAGTTTTACTGCACTTCAAGTTTATGTGTCATAAAGGCACTGAACGCTGAATTGAGCCTGTTTTTGAACTCTCTATTAAAAGTAGTGAAAATAGCAAATCCCAGCAGAAAATCAACAGGAATCATGTAGTTCCTTCATATTCAAGTTGTTCTGAGTAGTTTGTGCAGAGATTTGTGTAGTTTTTGATGAGATTTGTGCAGTTTGATTGCAGTTAGAATGAAGTATCAAAAACGCACTGAACGCTGAATTGAGCCTGTTTTTGAACTCTGTATTAAATGTAGTGAAATCATTAAATCCCAGAAGAAAATCAACAGGAATCATGTAGTTCCTTCATATTCAAGTAGTTTTTAGTAGTTTCTGCAGAGATTTGTGTAGTTTTTGAAGCGATTTGTGCAGTTTGACTGCACTTCAAGTTGATGTGTCATAAAGGCACTCAACGCTGAATTGAGCCTGTTTTTGAACTTTGTATTAAATGTAGTGAAAAAAGCAAATCCCAGCAGAAAATCAACAGGAATCATATAGTCCCTTCATATTGAAGTTGTTCTGAGTAGTTTGTGCAGAGATTTGTGTAGATTTCGAAGAGATTTGTGCAGTGTGATTGTATGTTACCATGAAGTATCAGAAACGCACTGAACGCTGAATTGAGCCTGTTTTTGAACTCTGTATTAAATGTAGTGAAATCATTAAATCCGGGCAGAAAATCAACATGAATCATGTAGTTCCTTCATATTCAAGTGGTTCTGAGTAGTTTTTGCAGAGATTTGTGTAGTTTTTGAAGAGATTTGTTCAGTTTGACTGCACTTCAAGTTTATGTGTCATAATGGCACTGAACGCTGAATTGAGCCTGTTTTTGAACTCTGTATTAAATGTAGTGAAATCATTAAATCCCAGCAGAAAATCAACGAGAATCATGTATTCCCTTCATATTCAAGTAGTTCTGAGTAGTTTGTGCAGAGATTTGTGTAGTTTTTGATGAGATTTGTGCAGTTTGATTGCAGTTAGCATGAAGTATCAAAAACGCACTGAACGCTGAATTGAGCCTGTTTTTGAACTCTCTATTAAAAGTAGTGAAAACAGCAAATCCCAGCAGAAAATCAACAGGAATCATGTAGTTCCTTCATATTCAAGTTGTTCTGAGTAGTTTGTGCAGAGATTTGTGTAGTTTTTGATGAGATTTGTGCAGTTTGATTGCATGTTAGCATGAAGTGTTAAAAACGCACTGAACGCTGAATTGAGCCTGTTTTTGAACTCTGTATTAAAAGTAGTGAAAACAGCAAATCCCAGCAGAAAATCAACAGGAATCATGTAGTTCCTTCATATTCAAGTAGTTTTTAGTAGTTTGTGCAGAGATTTGTGTAGTTTTTGAAGAGATTTGTGCAGTTTTACTGCACTTCAAGTTTATGTGTCATAAAGGCACTGAACGCTGAATTGAGCCTGTTTTTGAACTCTCTATTAAAAGTAGTGAAAACAGCAAATCCCAGCAGAAAATCAACAGGAATCATGTAGTTCCTTCATATTCAAGTTGTTCTGAGTAGTTTGTGCAGAGATTTGTGTAGTTTTTGATGAGATTTGTGCAGTTTGATTGCAGTTAGCATGAAGTATCAAAAACGCACTGAACGCTGAATTGAGCCTGTTTTTGAACTCTGTATTAAATGTAGTGAAATCATTAAATCCCAGAAGAAAATCAACAGGAATCATGTAGTTCCTTCATATTCAAGTAGTTTTTAGTAGTTTCTGCAGAGATTTGTGTAGTTTTTGAAGCGATTTGTGCAATTTGACTGCACTTCAAGTTGATGTGTCATAAAGGCACTCAACGCTGAATTGAGCCTGTTTTTGAACTTTGTATTAAATGTAGTGAAAACAGCAAATCCCAGCAGAAAATCAACAGGAATCATATAATCCCTTCATATTCAAGTAGTTCTGAGTAGTTTGTGCAGAGATTTGTGTAGATTTCGAAGAGATTTGTGCAGTGTGATTGTATGTTACCATGAAGTATCAGAAACGCACTCAACGCTGGATTGAACATGTTTTTGAACTCTGTATTAAATGTAGTGAAATCATTAAATCCCAGCAGAAAATCAACAGGAATCATGTAGTTCCTTCATATTCAAGTTGTTCTGAGTAGTTTGTGCAGAGATTTGTGTAGTTTTGATGAGATTTGTGCAGTTTGATTGCAGTTAGCATGAATTATCAAAAACGCACTGAACGCTGAATTGAGCCTGTTTTTGAACTCTGTATTAAATGTAGTGAAATCATTAAATCCCAGCAGAAAATCAACGAGAATCATGTATTCCCTTCATATTCAAGTAGTTCTGAGTAGTTTGTGCAGAGATTTGTGTAGTTTTTGATGAGATTTGTGCAGTTTGATTGCAGTTAGCATGAAGTATCAAAAACGCACTCAACGCTGAATTGAGCCTGTTTTTGAACTTTGTATTAAAAGTAGTGAAAACAGCAAATCCCAGCAGAAAATCAACAGGAATCATGTAGTTCCCTCATATTCAAGTTGTTCTGAGTAGTTTGTGCAGAGATTTGTGTAGTTTTTGAAGAGATTTGTGCAGTTTGATTGCATGTTAGCATGAAGTGTTAAAAACGCACTGAACGCTGAATTGAGCCTGTTTTTGAACTCTGTATTAAAAGTAGTGAAAACAGCAAATCCCAGCAGAAAATCAACAGGAATCATGTAGTTCCCTCATATTCAAGTTGTTCTGAGTAGTTTGTGCAGAGATTTGTGTAGTTTTTGATGAGATTTGTGCAGTTTGATTGCATGTTAGCATGAAGTGTTAAAAACGCACTGAACGCTGAATTGAGCCTGTTTTTGAACTCTGTATTAAATGTAGTGAAATCATTAAATCCCAGAAGAAAATCAACAGGAATCATGTAGTTCCTTCATATTCAAGTAGTTTTTAGTAGTTTCTGCAGAGATTTGTGTAGTTTTTGAAGCGATTTGTGCAGTTTGACTGCACTTCAAGTTGATGTGTCATAAAGGCACTCAACGCTGAATTGAGCCTGTTTTTGAACTTTGTATTAAATGTAGTGAAAAAAGCAAATCCCAGCAGAAAATCAACAGGAATCATATAGTCCCTTCATATTCAAGTTGTTCTGAGTAGTTTGTGCAGAGATTTGTGTAGATTTCGAAGAGATTTGTGCAGTGTGATTGTATGTTACCATGAAGTATCAGAAACGCACTGAACGCTGAATTGAGCCTGTTTTTGAACTCTGTATTAAATGTAGTGAAATCATTAAATCCGGGCAGAAAATCAACATGAATCATGTAGTTCCTTCATATTCAAGTGGTTCTGAGTAGTTTTTGCAGAGATTTGTGTAGTTTTTGAAGAGATTTGTTCAGTTTGACTGCACTTCAAGTTTATGTGTCATAATGGCACTGAACGCTGAATTGAGCCTGTTTTTGAACTCTGTATTAAATGTAGTGAAATCATTAAATCCCAGCAGAAAATCAACGAGAATCATGTATTCCCTTCATATTCAAGTAGTTCTGAGTAGTTTGTGCAGAGATTTGTGTAGTTTTTGATGAGATTTGTGCAGTTTGATTGCAGTTAGCATGAAGTATCAAAAACGCACTGAACGCTGAATTGAGCCTGTTTTTGAACTCTCTATTAAAAGTAGTGAAAACAGCAAATCCCAGCAGAAAATCAACAGGAATCATGTAGTTCCTTCATATTCAAGTTGTTCTGAGTAGTTTGTGCAGAGATTTGTGTAGTTTTTGATGAGATTTGTGCAGTTTGATTGCATGTTAGCATGAAGTGTTAAAAACGCACTGAACGCTGAATTGAGCCTGTTTTTGAACTCTGTATTAAAAGTAGTGAAAACAGCAAATCCCAGCAGAAAATCAACAGGAATCATGTAGTTCCTTCATATTCAAGTAGTTTTTAGTAGTTTGTGCAGAGATTTGTGTAGTTTTTGAAGAGATTTGTGCAGTTTTACTGCACTTCAAGTTTATGTGTCATAAAGGCACTGAACGCTGAATTGAGCCTGTTTTTGAACTCTCTATTAAAAGTAGTGAAAACAGCAAATCCCAGCAGAAAATCAACAGGAATCATGTAGTTCCTTCATATTCAAGTTGTTCTGAGTAGTTTGTGCAGAGATTTGTGTAGTTTTTGATGAGATTTGTGCAGTTTGATTGCAGTTAGCATGAAGTATCAAAAACGCACTGAACGCTGAATTGAGCCTGTTTTTGAACTCTGTATTAAATGTAGTGAAATCATTAAATCCCAGAAGAAAATCAACAGGAATCATGTAGTTCCTTCATATTCAAGTAGTTTTTAGTAGTTTCTGCAGAGATTTGTGTAGTTTTTGAAGCGATTTGTGCAATTTGACTGCACTTCAAGTTGATGTGTCATAAAGGCACTCAACGCTGAATTGAGCCTGTTTTTGAACTTTGTATTAAATGTAGTGAAAACAGCAAATCCCAGCAGAAAATCAACAGGAATCATATAATCCCTTCATATTCAAGTAGTTCTGAGTAGTTTGTGCAGAGATTTGTGTAGATTTCGAAGAGATTTGTGCAGTGTGATTGTATGTTACCATGAAGTATCAGAAACGCACTCAACGCTGGATTGAACATGTTTTTGAACTCTGTATTAAATGTAGTGAAATCATTAAATCCCAGCAGAAAATCAACAGGAATCATGTAGTTCCTTCATATTCAAGTTGTTCTGAGTAGTTTGTGCAGAGATTTGTGTAGTTTTGATGAGATTTGTGCAGTTTGATTGCAGTTAGCATGAATTATCAAAAACGCACTGAACGCTGAATTGAGCCTGTTTTTGAACTCTGTATTAAATGTAGTGAAATCATTAAATCCCAGCAGAAAATCAACGAGAATCATGTATTCCCTTCATATTCAAGTAGTTCTGAGTAGTTTGTGCAGAGATTTGTGTAGTTTTTGATGAGATTTGTGCAGTTTGATTGCAGTTAGCATGAAGTATCAAAAACGCACTCAACGCTGAATTGAGCCTGTTTTTGAACTTTGTATTAAAAGTAGTGAAAACAGCAAATCCCAGCAGAAAATCAACAGGAATCATGTAGTTCCCTCATATTCAAGTTGTTCTGAGTAGTTTGTGCAGAGATTTGTGTAGTTTTTGAAGAGATTTGTGCAGTTTGATTGCATGTTAGCATGAAGTGTTAAAAACGCACTGAACGCTGAATTGAGCCTGTTTTTGAACTCTGTATTAAAAGTAGTGAAAACAGCAAATCCCAGCAGAAAATCAACAGGAATCATGTAGTTCCCTCATATTCAAGTTGTTCTGAGTAGTTTGTGCAGAGATTTGTGTAGTTTTTGATGAGATTTGTGCAGTTTGATTGCATGTTAGCATGAAGTGTTAAAAACGCACTGAACGCTGAATTGAGCCTGTTTTTGAACTCTGTATTAAAAGTAGTGAAAACAGCAAATCCCAACAGAAAATCAACAGGAATCATGTAGTTCCTTCATATTCAAGTAGTTTTTAGTAGTTTCTGCAGAGATTTGTGTAGTTTTTGAAGAGATTTGTGCAGTTTGACTGCACTTCAAGTTTATGTGTCATAATGGCACTGAACGCTGAATTGAGCCTGTTTTTGAACTCTGTATTAAAAGTAGTGAAAACAGCAAATCCCAGCAGAAAATCAACAGGAATCATGTAGTTCCTTCATATTCAAGTAGTTTTTAGTAGTTTCTGCAGAGATTTGTGTAGTTTTTGAAGAGATTTGTGCAGTTTGACTGCACTTCAAGTTTATGTGTCATAATGGCACTGAACGCTGAATTGAGCCTGTTTTTGAACTCTGTATTAAAAGTAGTGAAAACAGCAAATCCCAGCAGAAAATCAACAGGAATCATGTAGTTCCTTCATATTCAAGTTGTTCTGAGTAGTTTGTGCAGAGATTTGTGCAGTTTGATTTCATTTCAAGTTGGTTAGTCATAAACGCACTCAATGCTGAATTGAGCCTGTTTTTGAACTCTGTATTAAAAGTAGTGAAATCAGCAAATCCCAGCAGAAAATCAACAAGAATCAGGTACTTCCTTCATATTCAAGTAGTTCTCAGTAGTTTCTGCAGAGATTTGTGTAGTTTTTGAAGAGATTTGTGCAGTTTGACTGCACTTCAAGTTTATGTGTCATAATGGCACTGAACGCTGAATTGAGCCTGTTTTTGAACTCTGTATTAAAAGTAGTGAAAACAGCAAATCCCAGCAGAAAATCAACAGGAATCATGTAGTTCCTTCATATTCAAGTTGTTCTGAGTAGTTTGTGCAGAGATTTGTGTAGTTTTTGATGAGATTTGTGCAGTTTGATTGCATGTTAGCATGAAGTGTTAAAAACGCACTGAACGCTGAATTGAGCCTGTTTTTGAACTCTGTATTAAAAGTAGTGAAAACAGCAAATCCCAGCAGAAAATCAACAGGAATCATGTAGTTCCGTCATATTCAAGTTGTTCTGAGTAGTTTGTGCAGAGATTTGTGTAGTTTTTGATGAGATTTGTGCAGTATGATTCCATGTTAGTATGAAGTATCAAAAAAGCACTGAACGCTGAATTGAGCCTGTTTTTGAACTCTGTATTAAAAGTAGTGAAATCATTAAATCCCAGAAGAAAATCAACAGGAATCATGTAGTTCCTTCATATTCAAGTAGTTTTTAGTAGTTTCTGCAGAGATTTGTGTAGTTTTTGAAGAGATTTGTGCAGTTTGACTGCACTTCAAGTTGATGTGTCATAAAGGCACTCAACGCTGAATTGAGCCTGTTTTTGAACTTTGTATTAAATGTAGTGAAAACAGCAAATCCCAGCAGAAAATCAACAGGAATCATGTAGTTCCTTCATATTCAAGTAGTTTTTAGTAGTTTGTGCAGAGATTTGTGCAGTTTGATTTCATTTCAAGTTGGTTAGTCATGAACGCACTCAATGCTGAATTGAGCCTGTTTTTGAACTCTGTATTAAAAGTAGTGAAATCAGCAAATCCCAGGAGAAAATCAACAAGAATCAGGTACTTCCTTCATATTCAAGTAGTTCTCAGTAGTTTGTGCAGAGATTTGTGCAGTTTGATTTCATTTCAAGTTGGTTAGTCATAAACGCACTCAATGCTGAATTGAGCCTGTTTTTGAACTCTGTATTAAAAGTAGTGAAATCAGCAAATCCCAGCAGAAAATCAACAAGAATCAGGTACTTCCTTCATATTCAAGTAGTTCTCAGTAGTTTGTGCAGAGATTTGTGTAGTTTTTGATGAGATTTGTGCAGTTTGATTGCATGTTAGCATGAAGTGTTAAAAACGCACTGAACGCTGAATTGAGCCTGTTTTTGAACTCTGCATTAAAAGTAGTGAAAACAGCAAATCCCAGCAGAAAATCAACAGGAATCATGTAGTTCCTTCATATTCAAGTAGTTTTTAGTAGTTTCTGCAGAGATTTGTGTAGTTTTTGAAGAGATTTGTGCAGTTTTACTGCACTTCAAGTTTATGTGTCATAAAGGCACTGAACGCTGAATTGAGCCTGTTTTTGAACTCTCTATTAAAAGTAGTGAAAACAGCAAATCCCAGCAGAAAATCAACAGGAATCATGTAGTTCCTTCATATTCAAGTAGTTCTGAGTAGTTTGTGCAGAGATTTGTGTAGTTTTTGATGAGATTTGTGCAGTTTGATTGCAGTTAGCATGAAGTATCAAAAACGCAATGAACGCTGAATTGAGCCTGTTTTTGAACTCTGTATTAAATGTAGTGAAATCATTAAATCCCAGAAGAAAATCAACAGGAATCATGTAGTTCCTTCATATTCAAGTAGTTTTAGTAGTTTCTGCAGAGATTTGTGTAGTTTTTGAAGCGATTTGTGCAGTTTGACTGCACTTCAAGTTGATGTGTCATAAAGGCACTCAACGCTGAATTGAGCCTGTTTTTGAACTTTGTATTAAATGTAGTGAAAACAGCAAATCCCAGCAGAAAATCAACAGGAATCATATAGTCCCTTCATATTCAAGTAGTTCTGAGTAGTTTGTGCAGAGATTTGTGTAGATTTCGAAGAGATTTGTGCAGTGTGATTGTATGTTACCATGAAGTATCAGAAACGCACTCAACGCTGGATTGAACATGTTTTTGAACTCTGTATTAAATGTAGTGAAATCATTAAATCCCAGCAGAAAATCAACAGGAATCATGTAGTTCCTTCATATTCAAGTAGTTCTGAGTAGTTTGTGCAGAGATTTGTGTAGTTTTTGATGAGATTTGTGCAGTTTGATTGCAGTTAGCATGAAGTATCAAAAACGCACTGAACGCTGAATTGAGCCTGTTTTTGAACTCTGTATTAAAAGTAGTGAAAACAGCAAATCCCAGCAGAAAATCAACAGGAATCATGTAGTTCCTTCATATTCAAGTAGTTTTTAGTAGTTTCTGCAGAGATTTGTGTACTTTTTGAAGAGATTTGTGCAGTTTGACTGCACTTCAAGTTTATGTGTCATAATGGCACTGAACGCTGAATTGAGCCTGTTTTTGAACTCTGTATTAAAAGTAGTGAAAACAGCAAATCCCAGCAGAAAATCAACAGGAATCATGTAGTTCCTTCATATTCAAGTTGTTCTGAGTAGTTTGTGCAGAGATTTGTGTAGTTTTTGATGAGATTTGTGCAGTTTGATTGCATGTTAGCATGAAGTATCAAAAACGCATTGAACGCTGAATTGAGCCTGTTTTTGAACTCTGTATTAAATGTAAGGAAATCATTAAATCCCAGCAGAAAATCAATAGGAATCATGTAGTTCCTTCATATTCAAGTTGTTCTGAGTAGTTTGTGCAGAGATTTGTGTAGTTTTTGATGAGATTTGTGCAGTTTGATTGCATGTTAGCATGAAGTGTCAAAAACGCACTGAACGCTGAATTGAGCCTGTTTTTGAACTCTGTATTAAAAGTAGTGAAAACAGCAAATCCCAGCAGAAAATCAAGAAGAATCAGGTACTTCCTTCATATTCAAGTAGTTCTGAGTAGTTTGTGCAGAGATTTGTGTAGTTTTTGATGAGATTTGTGCAGTTTGATTTCATTTCAAGTTGATGAGTCACAAACGCACCCAATGCTGAATTGAGCCTGTTTTTGAACTTTCTATTAAAATTAGCGAAATCAGCAAATCCCTGCGAAAAATCAACAAGCATCATGTAGTTCCTTCATATTCAAGTAGTTCTGAGTAGTTTGTGCAGAGATTTGTGCAGTTTTTGATGAGATTTGTGCAGTTTGATTGCATGTTAGCATGAAGTGTTAAAAACGCACTGAACGCTGAATTGAGCCTATGTTTGAACTCTGTATTGAATGTAAGGAAATCATTAAATCCCAGAAGAAAATCAACAGGAACCATGTAGTTCCTTCATATTCAAGTGGTTCTGAGTAGTTTGTGCAGAGATTTGTGCAGTTTTTGAAGAGATTTGTTTAGTATGATTCCATGTTAGCATGAAGTATCAAAAACATACTGAACACTGAATTGAGCCTGTTTTTGAACTCTGTATTAAAAGTAGTAAAAACAGCAAATCCCAGCAGAAAATCAACAGGAATCATGTAGTTCCGTCATATTCAAATTGTTCTGAGTAGTTTGTGCAGAGATTTGTGTAGTTTTTGATGAGATTTGTGCAGTTTGATTTCATTTCAAGTTGATGAGTCACAATTGCACCCAATGCTGAATTGAGCCTGTTTTTGAACTTTCTATTAAAAGTAGCGAAATCAGCAAATCCCTGCAGAAAATCAACAAAAATCATGTAGTTCCTTCATATTCAAGTAGTTCTGAGTAGTTTGTGCAGAGATTTGTGCAGTTTGATTTCATTTCAAGTTGGTTAGTCATAAACGCACTCAATGCTGAATTGAGCCTGTTTTTGAACTCTGTATTAAAAGTAGTGAAATCAGCAAATCCCAGCAGAAAAGGACAAGAATCAGGTACGTCCTTCATATTCAAGTAGTCCTGAGTAGTTTGTGCAGAGATTTGTGCAGTTTTTGAAGAGATTTGTTTAGTATGATTCCATGTTAGCATGAAGTATCAAAAAAGCACTGAACGCTAAATTGAACATGTTTTTGAACTCTGTATTAAATGTAGTGAAAACAGCAAATCCCAGCAGAAAATCAACAGGAATCATGTAGTTCCTTCATATTCAAGTAGTTCTGAGTAGTTTGTGCAGAGATTTGTGTAGTTTTTGATGAGATTTGTGCAGTTTGATTGCATGTTAGCATGAAGTGTTAAAAACGCACTGAACGCTGAATTGAGCCTGTTTTTGACCTCTCTATTAAAAGTAGTGAAAACAGAAAATCCCAGCAGAAAATCAACAGGAATCATGTAGTTCCTTCATATTCAAGTAGTTCTGAGTAGTTTGTGCAGAGATTTGTGTAGTTTTTGATGAGATTTGTTTAGTGTGATTCCATGTTAGCATGAAGTGTTAAAAACGAACTGAACGCTGAATTGAGCCTGTTTTTGAACTCTGTATTAAATGTAAGGAAATCATTAAATCCCAGAAGAAAATCAACAGGAATCATGTAGTTCCTTCATATTCAAGTGGTTCTGAGTAGTTTGTGCAGAGATTTGTGCAGTTTTTGAAGAGATTTGTTTAGTATGATTCTATTTAGCATGAAGTGTTCAAAACGCACTGAACGCTGAATTGAGCCTGTTTTTCAACTCTGTATTAAATGTAGTGAAATCATTAAATCCGGGCAGAAAATCAACATGAATCATGTAGTTCCTTCATATTCAAGTAGTTTTTAGTAGTTTCTGCAGAGATTTGTGTAGTTTTTGAAGAGATTTGTGCAGTTTGACTGCACTTCAAGTTTATGTGTCATAAAGGCACTGAACGCTGAATTGAGCCTGTTTTTGAACTCTGTATTAAAAGTAGTAAAAACAGCAAATCCCAGCAGAAAATCAACGAGAATCATGTATTCCCTTCATATTCAAGTAGTTCTGAGTAGTTTGTGCAGAGATTTGTGTAGTTTTTGATGAGATTTGTGCAGTTTGATTGCATGTTAGCATGAAGTGTCAAAAACGCACTGAACGCTGAATTGAGCCTGTTTTTGAACTCTGTATTAAAAGTAGTGAAAACAGCAAATCCCAGCAGAAAATCAACACGAATCAGGTACTTCCTTCATATTCAAGTAGTTCTGAGTAGTTTGTGCAGAGATTTGTGTAGTTTTTGAAGAGATTTGTGCAGTTTGACTGCACTTCAAGTTTATGTGTCATAATGGCACTGAACGCTGAATTGAGCCTGTTTTTGAACTCTGTATTAAAAGTAGTGAAAACAGCAAATCCCAGCAGAAAATCAACAGGAATCATGTAGTTCCTTCATATTCAAGTGGTTCTGAGTAGTTTTTGCAGAGATTTGTTCAGTTTGACTGCACTTCAAGTTTATGTGTCATAATGGCACTGAACGCTGAATTGAGCCTGTTTTTGAACTCTGTATTAAAAGTAGTGAAAACAGCAAATCCCAGCAGAAAATCAACAGGAATCATGTAGTTCCTTCATATTCAAGTTGTTCTGAGTAGTTTGTGCAGAGATTTGTGTAGTTTTTGATGAGATTTGTTTAGTGTGATTCCATGTTAGCATGAAGTGTTAAAAACGAACTGAACGCTGAATTGAGCCTGTTTTTGAACTCTGTATTAAATGTAAGGAAATCATTAAATCCCAGAAGAAAATCAACAGGAATCATGTAGTTCCTTCATATTCAAGTGGTTCTGAGTAGTTTGTGCAGAGATTTGTGCAGTTTTTGAAGAGATTTGTTTAGTATGATTCTATTTAGCATGAAGTGTTAAAAACGCACTGAACGCTGAATTGAGCCTGTTTTTGAACTCTGTATTAAATGTAGTTTAATCATTAAATCCGGGCAGAAAATCAACATGAATCATGTAGTTCCTTCATATTCAAGTAGTTCTGAGTAGTTTGTGCAGAGATTTGTGCAGTTTTTGATGAGATTTGTGCAGTTTGATTGCATGTTAGCATGAAGTGTTAAAAACGCACTGAACGCTGAATTGAGCCTATGTTTGAACTCTGTATTGAATGTAAGGAAATCATTAAATCCCAGAAGAAAATCAACAGGAATCATGTAGTTCCTTCATATTCAAGTGGTTCTGAGTAGTTTGTGCAGAGATTTGTGCAGTTTTTGAAGAGATTTGTTTAGTATGATTCCATGTTAGCATGAAGTATCAAAAACGTACTGAATACTGAATTGAGCCTGTTTTTGAACTCTGTATTAAAAGTAGTAAAAACAGCAAATCCCAGCAGAAAATCAACAGGAATCATGTAGTTCCGTCATATTCAAATTGTTCTGAGTAGTTTGTGCAGAGATTTGTGTAGTTTTTGATGAGATTTGTGCAGTTTGATTTCATTTCAAGTTGATGAGTCACAAATGCACCCAATGCTGAATTGAGCCTGTTTTTGAACTTTCTATTAAAAGTAGCGAAATCAGCAAATCCCTGCAGAAAATCAACAAAAATCATGTAGTTCCTTCATATTCAAGTAGTTCTGAGTAGTTTGTGCAGAGATTTGTGCAGTTTGATTTCATTTCAAGTTGGTTAGTCATAAACGCACTCAATGCTGAATTGAGCCTGTTTTTGAACTCTGTATTAAAAGTAGTGAAATCAGCAAATCCCAGCAGAAAACAACAAGAATCAGGTACGTCCTTCATATTCAAGTAGTCCTGAGTAGTTTGTGCAGAGATTTGTGCAGTTTTTGAAGAGATTTGTTTAGTATGATTCCATGTTAGCATGAAGTATCAAAAAAGCACTGAACGCTGAATTGAACATGTTTTTGAACTCTGTATTAAATGTAGTGAAAACAGCAAATCCCAGCAGAAAATCAACAGGAATCATGTAGTTCCTTCATATTCAAGTAGTTCTGAGTAGTTTGTGCAGAGATTTGTGTAGTTTTTGATGAGATTTGTGCAGTTTGATTGCATGTTAGCATGAAGTGTTAAAAACGCACTGAACGCTGAATTGAGCCTGTTTTTGACCTCTCTATTAAAAGTAGTGAAAACAGAAAATCCCAGCAGAAAATCAACAGGAATCATGTAGTTCCTTCATATTCAAGTAGTTCTGAGTAGTTTGTGCAGAGATTTGTGTAGTTTTTGATGAGATTTGTTTAGTGTGATTCCATGTTAGCATGAAGTGTTAAAAACGAACTGAACGCTGAATTGAGCCTGTTTTTGAACTCTGTATTAAATGTAAGGAAATCATTAAATCCCAGAAGAAAATCAACAGGAATCATGTAGTTCCTTCATATTCAAGTGGTTCTGAGTAGTTTGTGCAGAGATTTGTGCAGTTTTTGAAGAGATTTGTTTAGTATGATTCTATTTAGCATGAAGTGTTAAAAACGCACTGAACGCTGAATTGAGCCTGTTTTTGAACTCTGTATTAAATGTAGTGAAATCATTAAATCCGGGCAGAAAATCAACATGAATCATGTAGTTCCTTCATATTCAAGTAGTTTTTAGTAGTTTCTGCAGAGATTTGTGTAGTTTTTGAAGAGATTTGTGCAGTTTGACTGCACTTCAAGTTTATGTGTCATAAAGGCACTGAACGCTGAATTGAGCCTGTTTTTGAACTCTGTATTAAAAGTAGTAAAAACAGCAAATCCCAGCAGAAAATCAACGAGAATCATGTATTCCCTTCATATTCAAGTAGTTCTGAGTAGTTTGTGCAGAGATTTGTGTAGTTTTTGATGAGATTTGTGCAGTTTGATTGCATGTTAGCATGAAGTGTCAAAAACGCACTGAACGCTGAATTGAGCCTGTTTTTGAACTCTGTATTAAAAGTAGTGAAAACAGCAAATCCCAGCAGAAAATCAACACGAATCAGGTACTTCCTTCATATTCAAGTAGTTCTGAGTAGTTTGTGCAGAGATTTGTGTAGTTTTTGAAGAGATTTGTGCAGTTTGACTGCACTTCAAGTTTATGTGTCATAATGGCACTGAACGCTGAATTGAGCCTGTTTTTGAACTCTGTATTAAAAGTAGTGAAAACAGCAAATCCCAGCAGAAAATCAACAGGAATCATGTAGTTCCTTCATATTCAAGTGGTTCTGAGTAGTTTTTGCAGAGATTTGTTCAGTTTGACTGCACTTCAAGTTTATGTGTCATAATGGCACTGAACGCTGAATTGAGCCTGTTTTTGAACTCTGTATTAAAAGTAGTGAAAACAGCAAATCCCAGCAGAAAATCAACAGGAATCATGTAGTTCCTTCATATTCAAGTTGTTCTGAGTAGTTTGTGCAGAGATTTGTGTAGTTTTTGATGAGATTTGTTTAGTGTGATTCCATGTTAGCATGAAGTGTTAAAAACGAACTGAACGCTGAATTGAGCCTGTTTTTGAACTCTGTATTAAATGTAAGGAAATCATTAAATCCCAGAAGAAAATCAACAGGAATCATGTAGTTCCTTCATATTCAAGTGGTTCTGAGTAGTTTGTGCAGAGATTTGTGCAGTTTTTGAAGAGATTTGTTTAGTATGATTCTATTTAGCATGAAGTGTTAAAAACGCACTGAACGCTGAATTGAGCCTGTTTTTGAACTCTGTATTAAATGTAGTTTAATCATTAAATCCGGGCAGAAAATCAACATGAATCATGTAGTTCCTTCATATTCAAGTAGTTCTGAGTAGTTTGTGCAGAGATTTGTGCAGTTTTTGATGAGATTTGTGCAGTTTGATTGCATGTTAGCATGAAGTGTTAAAAACGCACTGAACGCTGAATTGAGCCTATGTTTGAACTCTGTATTGAATGTAAGGAAATCATTAAATCCCAGAAGAAAATCAACAGGAATCATGTAGTTCCTTCATATTCAAGTGGTTCTGAGTAGTTTGTGCAGAGATTTGTGCAGTTTTTGAAGAGATTTGTTTAGTATGATTCCATGTTAGCATGAAGTATCAAAAACGTACTGAATACTGAATTGAGCCTGTTTTTGAACTCTGTATTAAAAGTAGTAAAAAGAGCAAATCCCAGCAGAAAATCAACAGGAATCATGTAGTTCCGTCATATTCAAATTGTTCTGAGTAGTTTGTGCAGAGATTTGTGTAGTTTTTGATGAGATTTGTGCAGTTTGATTTCATTTCAAGTTGATGAGTCACAAATGCACCCAATGCTGAATTGAGCCTGTTTTTGAACTTTCTATTAAAAGTAGCGAAATCAGCAAATCCCTGCAGAAAATCAACAAAAATCATGTAGTTCCTTCATATTCAAGTAGTTCTGAGTAGTTTGTGCAGAGATTTGTGCAGTTTGATTTCATTTCAAGTTGGTTAGTCATAAACGCACTCAATGCTGAATTGAGCCTGTTTTTGAACTCTGTATTAAAAGTAGTGAAATCAGCAAATCCCAGCAGAAAACAACAAGAATCAGGTACGTCCTTCATATTCAAGTAGTCCTGAGTAGTTTGTGCAGAGATTTGTGCAGTTTTTGAAGAGATTTGTTTAGTATGATTCCATGTTAGCATGAAGTATCAAAAAAGCACTGAACGCTGAATTGAACATGTTTTTGAACTCTGTATTAAATGTAGTGAAAACAGCAAATCCCAGCAGAAAATCAACAGGAATCATGTAGTTCCTTCATATTCAAGTAGTTCTGAGTAGTTTGTGCAGAGATTTGTGTAGTTTTTGATGAGATTTGTGCAGTTTGATTGCATGTTAGCATGAAGTGTTAAAAACGCACTGAACGCTGAATTGAGCCTGTTTTTGACCTCTCTATTAAAAGTAGTGAAAACAGAAAATCCCAGCAGAAAATCAACAGGAATCATGTAGTTCCTTCATATTCAAGTAGTTCTGAGTAGTTTGTGCAGAGATTTGTGTAGTTTTTGATGAGATTTGTTTAGTGTGATTCCATGTTAGCATGAAGTGTTAAAAACGAACTGAACGCTGAATTGAGCCTGTTTTTGAACTCTGTATTAAATGTAAGGAAATCATTAAATCCCAGAAGAAAATCAACAGGAATCATGTAGTTCCTTCATATTCAAGTGGTTCTGAGTAGTTTGTGCAGAGATTTGTGCAGTTTTTGAAGAGATTTGTTTAGTATGATTCTATTTAGCATGAAGTGTTAAAAACGCACTGAACGCTGAATTGAGCCTGTTTTTGAACTCTGTATTAAATGTAGTGAAATCATTAAATCCGGGCAGAAAATCAACATGAATCATGTAGTTCCTTCATATTCAAGTAGTTTTTAGTAGTTTCTGCAGAGATTTGTGTAGTTTTTGAAGAGATTTGTGCAGTTTTACTGCACTTCAAGTTTATGTGTCATAAAGGCACTGAACGCTGAATTGAGCCTGTTTTTGAACTCTCTATTAAAAGTAGTGAAAACAGCAAATCCCAGCAGAAAATCAACAGGAATCATGTAGTTCCTTCATATTCAAGTTGTTCTGAGTAGTTTGTGCAGAGATTTGTGTAGTTTTTGATGAGATTTGTGCAGTTTGATTGCAGTTAGCATGAAGTATCAAAAACGCACTGAACGCTGAATTGAGCCTGTTTTTGAACTCTGTATTAAATGTAGTGAAATCATTAAATCCCAGAAGAAAATCAACAGGAATCATGTAGTTCCTTCATATTCAAGTTGTTCTGAGTAGTTTGTGCAGAGATTTGTGTAGTTTTTGATGAGATTTGTGCAGTTTGATTGCATGTTAGCATGAAGTGTTAAAAACGCACTGAACGCTGAATTGAGCCTGTTTTTGAACTCTGTATTAAAAGTAGTGAAAACAGCAAATCCCAGCAGAAAATCAACAGGAATCTTGTAGTTCCTTCATATTCAAGTAGTTTTTAGTAGTTTCTGCAGAGATTTGTGTAGTTTTTGAAGAGATTTGTGCAGTTTTACTGCACTTCAAGTTTATGTGTCATAAAGGCACTGAACGCTGAATTGAGCCTGTTTTTGAACTCTCTATTAAAAGTAGTGAAAACAGCAAATCCCAGCAGAAAATCAACAGGAATCATGTAGTTCCTTCATATTCAAGTTGTTCTGAGTAGTTTGTGCAGAGATTTGTGTAGTTTTTGATGAGATTTGTGCAGTTTGATTGCAGTTAGAATGAAGTATCAAAAACGCACTGAACGCTGAATTGAGCCTGTTTTTGAACTCTGTATTAAATGTAGTGAAATCATTAAATCCCAGAAGAAAATCAACAGGAATCATGTAGTTCCTTCATATTCAAGTAGTTTTTAGTAGTTTCTGCAGAGATTTGTGTAGTTTTTGAAGCGATTTGTGCAGTTTGACTGCACTTCAAGTTGATGTGTCATAAAGGCACTCAACGCTGAATTGAGCCTGTTTTTGAACTTTGTATTAAATGTAGTGAAAAAAGCAAATCCCAGCAGAAAATCAACAGGAATCATATAGTCCCTTCATATTCAAGTTGTTCTGAGTAGTTTGTGCAGAGATTTGTGTAGATTTCGAAGAGATTTGTGCAGTGTGATTGTATGTTACCATGAAGTATCAGAAACGCACTGAACGCTGAATTGAGCCTGTTTTTGAACTCTGTATTAAATGTAGTGAAATCATTAAATCCGGGCAGAAAATCAACATGAATCATGTAGTTCCTTCATATTCAAGTGGTTCTGAGTAGTTTTTGCAGAGATTTGTGTAGTTTTTGAAGAGATTTGTTCAGTTTGACTGCACTTCAAGTTTATGTGTCATAATGGCACTGAACGCTGAATTGAGCCTGTTTTTGAACTCTGTATTAAATGTAGTGAAATCATTAAATCCCAGCAGAAAATCAACGAGAATCATGTATTCCCTTCATATTCAAGTAGTTCTGAGTAGTTTGTGCAGAGATTTGTGTAGTTTTTGATGAGATTTGTGCAGTTTGATTGCAGTTAGCATGAAGTATCAAAAACGCACTGAACGCTGAATTGAGCCTGTTTTTGAACTCTCTATTAAAAGTAGTGAAAACAGCAAATCCCAGCAGAAAATCAACAGGAATCATGTAGTTCCTTCATATTCAAGTTGTTCTGAGTAGTTTGTGCAGAGATTTGTGTAGTTTTTGATGAGATTTGTGCAGTTTGATTGCATGTTAGCATGAAGTGTTAAAAACGCACTGAACGCTGAATTGAGCCTGTTTTTGAACTCTGTATTAAAAGTAGTGAAAACAGCAAATCCCAGCAGAAAATCAACAGGAATCTTGTAGTTCCTTCATATTCAAGTAGTTTTTAGTAGTTTCTGCAGAGATTTGTGTAGTTTTTGAAGAGATTTGTGCAGTTTTACTGCACTTCAAGTTTATGTGTCATAAAGGCACTGAACGCTGAATTGAGCCTGTTTTTGAACTCTCTATTAAAAGTAGTGAAAACAGCAAATCCCAGCAGAAAATCAACAGGAATCATGTAGTTCCTTCATATTCAAGTTGTTCTGAGTAGTTTGTGCAGAGATTTGTGTAGTTTTTGATGAGATTTGTGCAGTTTGATTGCAGTTAGAATGAAGTATCAAAAACGCACTGAACGCTGAATTGAGCCTGTTTTTGAACTCTGTATTAAATGTAGTGAAATCATTAAATCCCAGAAGAAAATCAACAGGAATCATGTAGTTCCTTCATATTCAAGTAGTTTTTAGTAGTTTCTGCAGAGATTTGTGTAGTTTTTGAAGCGATTTGTGCAGTTTGACTGCACTTCAAGTTGATGTGTCATAAAGGCACTCAACGCTGAATTGAGCCTGTTTTTGAACTTTGTATTAAATGTAGTGAAAAAAGCAAATCCCAGCAGAAAATCAACAGGAATCATATAGTCCCTTCATATTCAAGTTGTTCTGAGTAGTTTGTGCAGAGATTTGTGTAGATTTCGAAGAGATTTGTGCAGTGTGATTGTATGTTACCATGAAGTATCAGAAACGCACTGAACGCTGAATTGAGCCTGTTTTTGAACTCTGTATTAAATGTAGTGAAATCATTAAATCCGGGCAGAAAATCAACATGAATCATGTAGTTCCTTCATATTCAAGTGGTTCTGAGTAGTTTTTGCAGAGATTTGTGTAGTTTTTGAAGAGATTTGTTCAGTTTGACTGCACTTCAAGTTTATGTGTCATAATGGCACTGAACGCTGAATTGAGCCTGTTTTTGAACTCTGTATTAAATGTAGTGAAATCATTAAATCCCAGCAGAAAATCAACGAGAATCATGTATTCCCTTCATATTCAAGTAGTTCTGAGTAGTTTGTGCAGAGATTTGTGTAGTTTTTGATGAGATTTGTGCAGTTTGATTGCAGTTAGCATGAAGTATCAAAAACGCACTGAACGCTGAATTGAGCCTGTTTTTGAACTCTCTATTAAAAGTAGTGAAAACAGCAAATCCCAGCAGAAAATCAACAGGAATCATGTAGTTCCTTCATATTCAAGTTGTTCTGAGTAGTTTGTGCAGAGATTTGTGTAGTTTTTGATGAGATTTGTGCAGTTTGATTGCATGTTAGCATGAAGTGTTAAAAACGCACTGAACGCTGAATTGAGCCTGTTTTTGAACTCTGTATTAAAAGTAGTGAAAACAGCAAATCCCAGCAGAAAATCAACAGGAATCATGTAGTTCCTTCATATTCAAGTAGTTTTTAGTAGTTTCTGCAGAGATTTGTGTAGTTTTTGAAGAGCTTTGTGCAGTTTTACTGCACTTCAAGTTTATGTGTCATAAAGGCACTGAACGCTGAATTGAGCCTGTTTTTGAACTCTCTATTAAAAGTAGTGAAAACAGCAAATCCCAGCAGAAAATCAACAGGAATCATGTAGTTCCTTCATATTCAAGTTGTTCTGAGTAGTTTGTGCAGAGATTTGTGTAGTTTTTGATGAGATTTGTGCAGTTTGATTGCAGTTAGCATGAAGTATCAAAAACGCACTGAACGCTGAATTGAGCCTGTTTTTGAACTCTGTATTAAATGTAGTGAAATCATTAAATCCCAGAAGAAAATCAACAGGAATCATGTAGTTCCTTCATATTCAAGTAGTTTTTAGTAGTTTCTGCAGAGATTTGTGTAGTTTTTGAAGCGATTTGTGCAATTTGACTGCACTTCAAGTTGATGTGTCATAAAGGCACTCAACGCTGAATTGAGCCTGTTTTTGAACTTTGTATTAAATGTAGTGAAAACAGCAAATCCCAGCAGAAAATCAACAGGAATCATATAATCCCTTCATATTCAAGTAGTTCTGAGTAGTTTGTGCAGAGATTTGTGTAGATTTCGAAGAGATTTGTGCAGTGTGATTGTATGTTACCATGAAGTATCAGAAACGCACTCAACGCTGGATTGAACATGTTTTTGAACTCTGTATTAAATGTAGTGAAATCATTAAATCCCAGCAGAAAATCAACAGGAATCATGTAGTTCCTTCATATTCAAGTTGTTCTGAGTAGTTTGTGCAGAGATTTGTGTAGTTTTGATGAGATTTGTGCAGTTTGATTGCAGTTAGCATGAATTATCAAAAACGCACTGAACGCTGAATTGAGCCTGTTTTTGAACTCTGTATTAAATGTAGTGAAATCATTAAATCCCAGCAGAAAATCAACGAGAATCATGTATTCCCTTCATATTCAAGTAGTTCTGAGTAGTTTGTGCAGAGATTTGTGTAGTTTTTGATGAGATTTGTGCAGTTTGATTGCAGTTAGCATGAAGTATCAAAAACGCACTCAACGCTGAATTGAGCCTGTTTTTGAACTTTGTATTAAATGTAGTGAAAACAGCAAATCCCAGCAGAAAATCAACAGGAATCATATAGTCCCTTCATATTCAAGTAGTTCTGAGTAGTTTGTGCAGAGATTTGTGTAGATTTCGAAGAGATTTGTGCAGTGTGATTGTATGTTACCATGAAGTATCAGAAACGCACTCAACGCTGGATTGAACATGTTTTTGAACTCTGTATTAAATGTAGTGAAATCATTAAATCCCAGCAGAAAATCAACAGGAATCATGTAGTTCCTTCATATTCAAGTTGTTCTGAGTAGTTTGTGCAGAGATTTGTGTAGTTTTTGATGAGATTTGTGCAGTTTGATTGCAGTTAGCATGAAGTATCAAAAACGCACTGAACGCTGAATTGAGCCTGTTTTTGAACTCTGTATTAAATGTAGTGAAATCATTAAATCCCAGAAGAAAATCAACAGGAATCATGTAGTTCCTTCATATTTAAGTAGTTTTTAGTAGTTTCTGCAGAGATTTGTGTAGTTTTTGAAGCGATTTGTGCAATTTGACTGCACTTCAAGTTGATGTGTCATAAAGGCACTCAACGCTGAATTGAGCCTGTTTTTGAACTTTGTATTAAATGTAGTGAAAACAGCAAATCCCAGCAGAAAATCAACAGGAATCATATAGTCCCTTCATATTCAAGTAGTTCTGAGTAGTTTGTGCAGAGATTTGTGTAGATTTCGAAGAGATTTGTGCAGTGTGATTGTATGTTACCATGAAGTATCAGAAACGCACTCAACGCTGGATTGAACATGTTTTTGAACTCTGTATTAAATGTAGTGAAATCATTAAATCCCAGCAGAAAATCAACAGGAATCATGTAGTTCCTTCATATTCAAGTTGTTCTGAGTAGTTTGTGCAGAGATTTGTGTAGTTTTGATGAGATTTGTGCAGTTTGATTGCAGTTAGCATGAATTATCAAAAACGCACTGAACGCTGAATTGAGCCTGTTTTTGAACTCTGTATTAAATGTAGTGAAATCATTAAATCCCAGCAGAAAATCAACGAGAATCATGTATTCCCTTCATATTCAAGTAGTTCTGAGTAGTTTGTGCAGAGATTTGTGTAGTTTTTGATGAGATTTGTGCAGTTTGATTGCAGTTAGCATGAAGTATCAAAAACGCACTGAACGCTGAATTGAGCCTGTTTTTGAACTCTGTATTAAATGTAGTGAAATCATTAAATCCCCGCAGAAAATCAACGAGAATCATGTATTCCCTTCATATTCAAGTAGTTCTGAGTAGTTTGTGCAGAGATTTGTGTAGTTTTTGATGAGATTTGTGCAGTTTGATTGCAGTTAGCATGAAGTATCAAAAACGCACTGAACGCTGAATTGAGCCTGTTTTTGAACTCTCTATTAAAAGTAGTGAAAACAGCAAATCCCAGCAGAAAATCAACAGGAATCATGTAGTTCCTTCATATTCAAGTTGTTCTGAGTAGTTTGTGCAGAGATTTGTGTAGTTTTTGATGAGATTTGTGCAGTTTGATTGCATGTTAGCATGAAGTGTTAAAAACGCACTGAACACTGAATTGAGCCTGTTTTTGAACTCTGTATTAAAAGTAGTGAAAACAGCAAATCCCAGCAGAAAATCAAGAAGAATCAGGTACTTCCTTCATATTCAAGTAGTTCTGAGTAGTTTGTGCAGAGATTTGTGTAGTTTTTGATGAGATTTGTGCAGTTTAATTTCATTTCAAGTTGATGAGTCACAAACGCACCCAATGCTGAATTGAGCCTGTTTTTGAACTTTCTATTAAAATTAGCGAAATCAGCAAATCCCTGCGAAAAATCAACAAGCATCATGTAGTTCCTTCATATTCAAGTAGTTCTGAGTAGTTTGTGCAGAGATTTGTGCAGTTTTTGATGAGATTTGTGCAGTTTGATTGCATGTTAGCATGAAGTGTTAAAAACGCACTGAACGCTGAATTGAGCCTATGTTTGAACTCTGTATTGAATGTAAGGAAATCATTAAATCCCAGAAGAAAATCAACAGGAATCATGTAGTTCCTTCATATTCAAGTGGTTCTGAGTAGTTTGTGCAGAGATTTGTGCAGTTTTTGAAGAGATTTGTTTAGTATGATTCCATGTTAGCATGAAGTATCAAAAACGTACTGAACACTGAATTGAGCCTGTTTTTGAACTCTGTATTAAAAGTAGTAAAAACAGCAAATCCCAGCAGAAAATCAACGAGAATCATGTATTCCCTTCATATTCAAGTAGTTCTGAGTAGTTTGTGCAGAGATTTGTGCAGTTTTTGAAGAGATTTGTTTAGTATGATTCCATGTTAGCATGAAGTATCAAAAACGCACTGAACGCTGAATTGAGCCTGTTTTTGAACTCTGTATTAAAAGCAAGGAAATCATTAAATTCCAGAAGAAAATCAACAGGAATCATGTAGTTCCTTCATATTCAAGTGGTTCTGAGTAGTTTGTGCAGAGATTTGTGTAGTTTTTGATGAGATTTGTGCAGTTTGATTGCATGTTAGCATGAAGTGTCAAAAACGCACTGAACGCTGAATTGAGCCTGTTTTTGAACTCTGTATTAAAAGTAGTGAAAACAGCAAATCCCAGCAGAAAATCAACAGGAATCATGTAGTTCCGTCATATTCAAATTGTTCTGAGTAGTTTGTGCAGAGATTTGTGCAGTTTGATTTCATTTCAAGTTGATGAGTCACAAATGCACCCAATGCTGAATTGAGCCTGTTTTTGAACTTTCTATTAAAAGTAGCGAAATCAGCAAATCCCTGCAGAAAATCAACAAAAATCATGTAGTTCCTTCATATTCAAGTAGTTCTGAGTAGTTTGTGCAGAGATTTGTGCAGTTTGATTTCATTTCAAGTTGGTTAGTCATAAACGCACTCAATGCTGAATTGAGCCTGTTTTTGAACTCTGTATTAAATGTAGTGAAATCATTAAATCCGGGCAGAAAATCAACATGAATCATGTAGTTCCTTCATATTCAAGTAGTTTTTAGTAGTTTCTGCAGAGATTTGTGTAGTTTTTGAAGAGATTTGTGCAGTTTTACTGCACTTCAAGTTTATGTGTCATAAAGGCACTGAACGCTGAATTGAGCCTGTTTTTGAACTCTCTATTAAAAGTAGTGAAAACAGCAAATCCCAGCAGAAAATCAACAGGAATCATGTAGTTCCTTCATATTCAAGTTGTTCTGAGTAGTTTGTGCAGAGATTTGTGTAGTTTTTGATGAGATTTGTGCAGTTTGATTGCATGTTAGCATGAAGTGTTAAAAACGCACTGAACGCTGAATTGAGCCTGTTTTTGAACTCTGTATTAAAAGTAGTGAAAACAGCAAATCCCAGCAGAAAATCAACAGGAATCTTGTAGTTCCTTCATATTCAAGTAGTTTTTAGTAGTTTCTGCAGAGATTTGTGTAGTTTTTGAAGAGATTTGTGCAGTTTTACTGCACTTCAAGTTTATGTGTCATAAAGGCACTGAACGCTGAATTGAGCCTGTTTTTGAACTCTCTATTAAAAGTAGTGAAAACAGCAAATCCCAGCAGAAAATCAACAGGAATCATGTAGTTCCTTCATATTCAAGTTGTTCTGAGTAGTTTGTGCAGAGATTTGTGTAGTTTTTGATGAGATTTGTGCAGTTTGATTGCAGTTAGAATGAAGTATCAAAAACGCACTGAACGCTGAATTGAGCCTGTTTTTGAACTCTGTATTAAATGTAGTGAAATCATTAAATCCCAGAAGAAAATCAACAGGAATCATGTAGTTCCTTCATATTCAAGTAGTTTTTAGTAGTTTCTGCAGAGATTTGTGTAGTTTTTGAAGCGATTTGTGCAGTTTGACTGCACTTCAAGTTGATGTGTCATAAAGGCACTCAACGCTGAATTGAGCCTGTTTTTGAACTTTGTATTAAATGTAGTGAAAAAAGCAAATCCCAGCAGAAAATCAACAGGAATCATATAGTCCCTTCATATTCAAGTTGTTCTGAGTAGTTTGTGCAGAGATTTGTGTAGATTTCGAAGAGATTTGTGCAGTGTGATTGTATGTTACCATGAAGTATCAGAAACGCACTGAACGCTGAATTGAGCCTGTTTTTGAACTCTGTATTAAATGTAGTGAAATCATTAAATCCGGGCAGAAAATCAACATGAATCATGTAGTTCCTTCATATTCAAGTGGTTCTGAGTAGTTTTTGCAGAGATTTGTGTAGTTTTTGAAGAGATTTGTTCAGTTTGACTGCACTTCAAGTTTATGTGTCATAATGGCACTGAACGCTGAATTGAGCCTGTTTTTGAACTCTGTATTAAATGTAGTGAAATCATTAAATCCCAGCAGAAAATCAACGAGAATCATGTATTCCCTTCATATTCAAGTAGTTCTGAGTAGTTTGTGCAGAGATTTGTGTAGTTTTTGATGAGATTTGTGCAGTTTGATTGCAGTTAGCATGAAGTATCAAAAACGCACTGAACGCTGAATTGAGCCTGTTTTTGAACTCTCTATTAAAAGTAGTGAAAACAGCAAATCCCAGCAGAAAATCAACAGGAATCATGTAGTTCCTTCATATTCAAGTTGTTCTGAGTAGTTTGTGCAGAGATTTGTGTAGTTTTTGATGAGATTTGTGCAGTTTGATTGCATGTTAGCATGAAGTGTTAAAAACGCACTGAACGCTGAATTGAGCCTGTTTTTGAACTCTGTATTAAAAGTAGTGAAAACAGCAAATCCCAGCAGAAAATCAACAGGAATCATGTAGTTCCTTCATATTCAAGTAGTTTTTAGTAGTTTCTGCAGAGATTTGTGTAGTTTTTGAAGAGATTTGTGCAGTTTTACTGCACTTCAAGTTTATGTGTCATAAAGGCACTGAACGCTGAATTGAGCCTGTTTTTGAACTCTCTATTAAAAGTAGTGAAAACAGCAAATCCCAGCAGAAAATCAACAGGAATCATGTAGTTCCTTCATATTCAAGTTGTTCTGAGTAGTTTGTGCAGAGATTTGTGTAGTTTTTGATGAGATTTGTGCAGTTTGATTGCAGTTAGCATGAAGTATCAAAAACGCACTGAACGCTGAATTGAGCCTGTTTTTGAACTCTGTATTAAATGTAGTGAAATCATTAAATCCCAGAAGAAAATCAACAGGAATCATGTAGTTCCTTCATATTCAAGTAGTTTTTAGTAGTTTCTGCAGAGATTTGTGTAGTTTTTGAAGCGATTTGTGCAATTTGACTGCACTTCAAGTTGATGTGTCATAAAGGCACTCAACGCTGAATTGAGCCTGTTTTTGAACTTTGTATTAAATGTAGTGAAAACAGCAAATCCCAGCAGAAAATCAACAGGAATCATATAATCCCTTCATATTCAAGTAGTTCTGAGTAGTTTGTGCAGAGATTTGTGTAGATTTCGAAGAGATTTGTGCAGTGTGATTGTATGTTACCATGAAGTATCAGAAACGCACTCAACGCTGGATTGAACATGTTTTTGAACTCTGTATTAAATGTAGTGAAATCATTAAATCCCAGCAGAAAATCAACAGGAATCATGTAGTTCCTTCATATTCAAGTTGTTCTGAGTAGTTTGTGCAGAGATTTGTGTAGTTTTGATGAGATTTGTGCAGTTTGATTGCAGTTAGCATGAATTATCAAAAACGCACTGAACGCTGAATTGAGCCTGTTTTTGAACTCTGTATTAAATGTAGTGAAATCATTAAATCCCAGCAGAAAATCAACGAGAATCATGTATTCCCTTCATATTCAAGTAGTTCTGAGTAGTTTGTGCAGAGATTTGTGTAGTTTTTGATGAGATTTGTGCAGTTTGATTGCAGTTAGCATGAAGTATCAAAAACGCACTCAACGCTGAATTGAGCCTGTTTTTGAACTTTGTATTAAATGTAGTGAAAACAGCAAATCCCAGCAGAAAATCAACAGGAATCATATAGTCCCTTCATATTCAAGTAGTTCTGAGTAGTTTGTGCAGAGATTTGTGTAGATTTCGAAGAGATTTGTGCAGTGTGATTGTATGTTACCATGAAGTATCAGAAACGCACTCAACGCTGGATTGAACATGTTTTTGAACTCTGTATTAAATGTAGTGAAATCATTAAATCCCAGCAGAAAATCAACAGGAATCATGTAGTTCCTTCATATTCAAGTTGTTCTGAGTAGTTTGTGCAGAGATTTGTGTAGTTTTTGATGAGATTTGTGCAGTTTGATTGCAGTTAGCATGAAGTATCAAAAACGCACTGAACGCTGAATTGAGCCTGTTTTTGAACTCTCTATTAAATGTAGTGAAATCATTAAATCCCAGAAGAAAATCAACAGGAATCATGTAGTTCCTTCATATTCAAGTAGTTCTGAGTAGTTTGTGCAGAGAATTGTGTAGTTTTTGAAGATATTTGTGCAGTTTGACTGCACTTCAAGTTTATGTGTCATAAAGGCACTGAACGCTGAATTGAGCCTGTTTTTGAACTCTGTATTAAAAGTAGTAAAAACAGCAAATCCCAGCAGAAAATCAACGAGAATCATGTATTCCCTTCATATTCAAGTAGTTCTGAGTAGTTTGTGCAGAGATTTGTGTAGTTTTTGATGAGATTTGTGCAGTTTGATTGCATGTTAGCATGAAGTGTCAAAAACGCACTGAACGCTGAATTGAGCCTGTTTTTGAACTCTGTATTAAAAGTAGTGAAAACAGCAAATCCCAGCAGAAAATCAACAGGAATCATGTAGTTCCTTCATATTCAAGTAGTTTTTAGTAGTTTCTGCAGAGATTTGTGTAGTTTTTGAAGAGATTTGTGCAGTTTTACTGCACTTCAAGTTTATGTGTCATAAAGGCACTGAACGCTGAATTGAGCCTGTTTTTGAACTCTCTATTAAAAGTAGTGAAAACAGCAAATCCCAGCAGAAAATCAACAGGAATCATGTAGTTCCTTCATATTCAAGTTGTTCTGAGTAGTTTGTGCAGAGATTTGTGTAGTTTTTGATGAGATTTGTGCAGTTTGATTGCAGTTAGCATGAAGTATCAAAAACGCACTGAACGCTGAATTGAGCCTGTTTTTGAACTCTGTATTAAATGTAGTGAAATCATTAAATCCCAGAAGAAAATCAACAGGAATCATGTAGTTCCTTCATATTCAAGTAGTTTTTAGTAGTTTCTGCAGAGATTTGTGTAGTTTTTGAAGCGATTTGTGCAATTTGACTGCACTTCAAGTTGATGTGTCATAAAGGCACTCAACGCTGAATTGAGCCTGTTTTTGAACTCTGTATCATAAGTAGTGAAAACAGCAAATCCCAGCAGAAAATCAACAGGAATTATGTAGTTCCTTCATATTCAAGTAGTTCTGAGTAGTTTGTGCAGAGAATTGTGTAGTTTTTGAAGATATTTTTGCAGTTTGACTGCACTTCAAGTTTATGTGTCATAAAGGCACTCAATGCTGAAGTGAGCCTGTTTTTGAACTTTGTATTAAATGTAGTGAAAATAGCAAATCCCAGCAGAAAATCAACGAGAATCATGTATTCCCTTCATATTCAAGTAGTTCTGAGTAGTTTGTGCAGAGATTTGTGTAGTTTTTGATGAGATTTGTGCAGTTTGATTGCATGTTAGCATGAAGTGTTAAAAACGCATTGAACGCTGACTTGAGCCTGTTTTTGAACTCTGTATTAAATGTAAGGAAATCATTAAATCCCAGAAGAAAATCAACAGGAATCATGTAGTTCCTTCATATTCAAGTGGTTCTGAGTAGTTTGTGCAGAGATTTGTGCAGTTTTTGAAGAGATTTGTTTAGTATGATTCTATTTAGCATGAAGTGTTAAAAACGCACTGAACGCTGAATTGAGCCTGTTTTTGAACTCTGTATTAAATGTAGTGAAATCATTAAATCCGGGCAGAAAATCAACATGAATCATGTAGTTCCTTCATATTCAAGTAGTTCTGAGTAGTTTGTGCAGAGATTTGTGCAGTTTGATTTCTTTTAAAGTTTACTAGTCATAAACGCACTCAATGCTGAATTGAGCCTGTTTTTGAACTCTGTAGTAAAAGTAGTGAAATAAGCAAATCCCATTAGAAAATCAACAGGAATCATGTAGTTCCTTCATATTCAAGTAGTTTTTATTAGTTTCTGTAGAGATTTGTGAAGTTTTTGAAGAGATTTGTGCAGTTTGACTGCACTTCAGGTTGATGTGTCATAAAGGCACTCAACGCTGAATTGAGCCTGTTTTTGAACTTTGTATTAAATGTAGTGAAAACAGCAAATCAGAGCAGAAAATCAACAGGAATCATGTAGTTCCTTCATATTCAAGTTGTTCTGAGTAGTTTGTGCAGAGATTTGTGTAGTTTTTGATGAGATTTGTGCAGTTTGATTGCATGTTAGCATGAAGTGTTAAAAACGCACTGAACGCTGAATTGAGCCTGTTTTTGAACTCTGTATTAAAAGTAGTGAAAACAGCAAATCCCAGCAGAAAATCAACAGGAATCATGTAGTTCCTTCATATTCAAGTAGTTTTTAGTAGTTTCTGCAGAGATTTGTGTAGTTTTTGAAGAGATTTGTGCAGTTTTACTGCACTTCAAGTTTATGTGTCATAAAGGCACTGAACGCTGAATTGAGCCTGTTTTTGAACTCTCTATTAAAAGTAGTGAAAACAGCAAATCCCAGCAGAAAATCAACAGGAATCATGTAGTTCCGTCATATTCAAATTGTTCTGAGTAGTTTGTGCAGAGATTTGTGCAGTTTGATTTCATTTCAAGTTGATGAGTCACAAATGCACCCAATGCTGAATTGAGCCTGTTTTTGAACTTTCTATTAAAAGTAGCGAAATCAGCAAATCCCTGCAGAAAATCAACAAAAATCATGTAGTTCCTTCATATTCAAGTAGTTCTGAGTAGTTTGTGCAGAGATTTGTGCAGTTTGATTTCATTTCAAGTTGGTTAGTCATAAACGCACTCAATGCTGAATTGAGCCTGTTTTTGAACTCTGTATTAAAAGTAGTGAAATCAGCAAATCCCAGCAGAAAACAACAAGAATCAGGTACGTCCTTCATATTCAAGTAGTCCTGAGTAGTTTGTGCAGAGATTTGTGCAGTTTTTGAAGAGATTTGTTTAGTATGATTCCATGTTAGCATGAAGTATCAAAAAAGCACTGAACACTGAATTGAACATGTTTTTGAACTCTGTATTAAATGTAGTGAAAACAGCAAATCCCAGCAGAAAATCAACAGGAATCATGTAGTTCCTTCATATTCAAGTAGTTCTGAGTAGTTTGTGCAGAGATTTGTGTAGTTTTTGATGAGATTTGTGCAGTTTGATTGCATGTTAGCATGAAGTGTTAAAAACGAACTGAACGCTGAATTGAGCCTGTTTTTGAACTCTGTATTAAATGTAAGGAAATCATTAAATCCCAGAAGAAAATCAACAGGAATCATGTAGTTCCTTCATATTCAAGTGGTTCTGAGTAGTTTGTGCAGAGATTTGTGCAGTTTTTGAAGAGATTTGTTTAGTATGATTCTATTTAGCATGAAGTGTTAAAAACGCACTGAACGCTGAATTGAGCCTGTTTTTGAACTCTGTATTAAATGTAGTGAAATCATTAAATCCGGGCAGAAAATCAACATGAATCATGTAGTTCCTTCATATTCAAGTAGTTTTTAGTAGTTTCTGCAGAGATTTGTGTAGTTTTTGAAGAGATTTGTGCAGTTTGACTGCACTTCAAGTTTATGTGTCATAAAGGCACTGAACGCTGAATTGAGCCTGTTTTTGAACTCTGTATTAAAAGTAGTAAAAACAGCAAATCCCAGCAGAAAATCAACGAGAATCATGTATTCCCTTCATATTCAAGTAGTTCTGAGTAGTTTGTGCAGAGATTTGTGTAGTTTTTGATGAGATTTGTGCAGTTTGATTGCATGTTAGCATGAAGTGTCAAAAACGCACTGAACGCTGAATTGAGCCTGTTTTTGAACTCTGTATTAAAAGTAGTGAAAACAGCAAATCCCAGCAGAAAATCAACAAGAATCAGGTACTTCCTTCATATTCAAGTAGTTCTGAGTAGTTTGTGCAGAGATTTGTGTAGTTTTTGAAGAGATTTGTGCAGTTTGACTGCACTTCAAGTTTATGTGTCATAATGGCACTGAACGCTGAATTGAGCCTGTTTTTGAACTCTGTATTAAAAGTAGTGAAAACAGCAAATCCCAGCAGAAAATCAACAGGAATCATGTAGTTCCTTCATATTCAAGTTGTTCTGAGTAGTTTGTGCAGAGATTTGTGTAGTTTTTGATGAGATTTGTGCAGTTTGATTGCAGTTAGCATGAAGTGTCAAAAACGCACTGAACGCTGAATTGAGCCTGTTTTTGAACTCTGTATTAAAAGTAGTGAAAACAGCAAATCCCAGCAGAAAATCAACAGGAATCATGTAGTTCCTTCATATTCAAGTAGTTTTTAGTAGTTTCTGCAGAGATTTGTGTAGTTTTTGAAGAGATTTGTGCAGTTTTACTGCACTTCAAGTTTATGTGTCATAAAGGCACTGAACGCTGAATTGAGCCTGTTTTTGAACTCTCTATTAAAAGTAGTGAAAACAGCAAATCCCAGCAGAAAATCAACAGGAATCATGTAGTTCCTTCATATTCAAGTTGTTCTGAGTAGTTTGTGCAGAGATTTGTGTAGTTTTTGATGAGATTTGTGCAGTTTGATTGCAGTTAGCATGAAGTATCAAAAACGCACTGAACGCTGAATTGAGCCTGTTTTTGAACTCTGTATTAAATGTAGTGAAATCATTAAATCCCAGAAGAAAATCAACAGGAATCATGTAGTTCCTTCATATTCAAGTAGTTTTTAGTAGTTTCTGCAGAGATTTGTGTAGTTTTTGAAGCGATTTGTGCAATTTGACTGCACTTCAAGTTGATGTGTCATAAAGGCACTCAACGCTGAATTGAGCCTGTTTTTGAACTCTGTATCATAAGTAGTGAAAACAGCAAATCCCAGCAGAAAATCAACAGGAATTATGTAGTTCCTTCATATTCAAGTAGTTCTGAGTAGTTTGTGCAGAGAATTGTGTAGTTTTTGAAGATATTTTTGCAGTTTGACTGCACTTCAAGTTTATGTGTCATAAAGGCACTCAATGCTGAAGTGAGCCTGTTTTTGAACTTTGTATTAAATGTAGTGAAAATAGCAAATCCCAGCAGAAAATCAACGAGAATCATGTATTCCCTTCATATTCAAGTAGTTCTGAGTAGTTTGTGCAGAGATTTGTGTAGTTTTTGATGAGATTTGTGCAGTTTGATTGCATGTTAGCATGAAGTGTTAAAAACGCATTGAACGCTGACTTGAGCCTGTTTTTGAACTCTGTATTAAATGTAAGGAAATCATTAAATCCCAGAAGAAAATCAACAGGAATCATGTAGTTCCTTCATATTCAAGTGGTTCTGAGTAGTTTTTGCAGAGATTTGTGCAGTTTTTGAAGAGATTTGTTTAGTATGATTCCATGTTAGCATGAAGTATCAAAAACGTACTGAACACTGAATTGAGCCTGTTTTTGAACTCTGTATTAAAAGTAGTAAAAACAGTAAATCCCAGCAGAAAATCAACAGAAATCATGTAGTTCCTTCATATTCAAGTAGTTCTGAGTAGTTTGTGCAGAGATTTGTGCAGTTTGATTTCTTTTCAAGTTTACTAGTCATAAACGCACTCAATGCTGAATTGAGCCTGTTTTTGAACTCTGTAGTAAAAGTAGTGAAATAAGCAAATCCCATTAGAAAATCAACAGGAATCATGTAGTTCCTTCATATTCAAGTAGTTTTTATTAGTTTCTGTAGAGATTTGTGAAGTTTTTGAAGAGATTTGTGCAGTTTGACTGCACTTCAGGTTGATGTGTCATAAAGGCACTCAACGCTGAATTGAGCCTGTTTTTGAACTTTGTATTAAATGTAGTGAAAACAGCAAATCAGAGCAGAAAATCAACAGGAATCATGTAGTTCCTTCATATTCAAGTTGTTCTGAGTAGTTTGTGCAGAGATTTGTGTAGTTTTTGATGAGATTTGTGCAGTTTGATTGCATGTTAGCATGAAGTGTTAAAAACGCACTGAACGCTGAATTGAGCCTGTTTTTGAACTCTGTATTAAAAGTAGTGAAAACAGCAAATCCCAGCAGAAAATCAACAGGAATCATGTAGTTCCTTCATATTCAAGTAGTTTTTAGTAGTTTCTGCAGAGATTTGTGTAGTTTTTGAAGAGATTTGTGCAGTTTTACTGCACTTCAAGTTTATGTGTCATAAAGGCACTGAACGCTGAATTGAGCCTGTTTTTGAACTCTCTATTAAAAGTAGTGAAAACAGCAAATCCCAGCAGAAAATCAACAGGAATCATGTAGTTCCTTCATATTCAAGTTGTTCTGAGTAGTTTGTGCAGAGATTTGTGTAGTTTTTGATGAGATTTGTGCAGTTTGATTGCAGTTAGCATGAAGTATCAAAAACGCACTGAACGCTGAATTGAGCCTGTTTTTGAACTCTGTATTAAATGTAGTGAAATCATTAAATCCCAGAAGAAAATCAACAGGAATCATGTAGTTCCTTCATATTTAAGTAGTTTTTAGTAGTTTCTGCAGAGATTTGTGTAGTTTTTGAAGCGATTTGTGCAATTTGACTGCACTTCAAGTTGATGTGTCATAAAGGCACTCAACGCTGAATTGAGCCTGTTTTTGAACTTTGTATTAAATGTAGTGAAAATAGCAAATCCCAGCAGAAAATCAACAGGAATCATATAGTCCCTTCATATTCAAGTAGTTCTGAGTAGTTTGTGCAGAGATTTGTGTAGATTTCGAAGAGATTTGTGCAGTGTGATTGTATGTTACCATGAAGTATCAGAAACGCACTCAACGCTGGATTGAACATGTTTTTGAACTCTGTATTAAATGTAGTGAAATCATTAAATCCCAGCAGAAAATCAACAGGAATCATGTAGTTCCTTCATATTCAAGTTGTTCTGAGTAGTTTGTGCAGAGATTTGTGTAGTTTTGATGAGATTTGTGCAGTTTGATTGCAGTTAGCATGAATTATCAAAAACGCACTGAACGCTGAATTGAGCCTGTTTTTGAACTCTGTATTAAATGTAGTGAAATCATTAAATCCCAGCAGAAAATCAACGAGAATCATGTATTCCCTTCATATTCAAGTAGTTCTGAGTAGTTTGTGCAGAGATTTGTGTAGTTTTTGATGAGATTTGTGCAGTTTGATTGCAGTTAGCATGAAGTATCAAAAACGCACTGAACGCTGAATTGAGCCTGTTTTTGAACTCTGTATTAAATGTAGTGAAATCATTAAATCCCCGCAGAAAATCAACGAGAATCATGTATTCCCTTCATATTCAAGTAGTTCTGAGTAGTTTGTGCAGAGATTTGTGTAGTTTTTGATGAGATTTGTGCAGTTTGATTGCAGTTAGCATGAAGTATCAAAAACGCACTGAACGCTGAATTGAGCCTGTTTTTGAACTCTGTATTAAAAGTAGTGAAAACAGCAAATCCCAGCAGAAAATCAACAGGAATCATATAGTCCCTTCATATTCAAGTAGTTCTGAGTAGTTTGTGCAGAGATTTGTGTAGATTTCGAAGAGATTTGTGCAGTGTGATTGTATGTTACCATGAAGTATCAGAAACGCACTCAACGCTGGATTGAACATGTTTTTGAACTCTGTATTAAATGTAGTGAAATCATTAAATCCCAGCAGAAAATCAACAGGAATCATGTAGTTCCTTCATATTCAAGTAGTTCTGAGTAGTTTGTGCAGAGATTTGTGTAGTTTTTGATGAGATTTGTGCAGTTTGATTGCAGTTAGCATGAAGTATCAAAAACGCACTGAACGCTGAATTGAGCCTGTTTTTGAACTCTGTATTAAAAGTAGTGAAAACAGCAAATCCCAGCAGAAAATCAACAGGAATCATGTAGTTCCTTCATATTCAAGTAGTTTTTAGTAGTTTCTGCAGAGATTTGTGTACTTTTTGAAGAGATTTGTGCAGTTTGACTGCACTTCAAGTTTATGTGTCATAATGGCACTGAACGCTGAATTGAGCCTGTTTTTGAACTTTCTATTAAAATTAGCGAAATCAGCAAATCCCTGCAAAAAATCAACAAGCATCATGTAGTTCCTTCATATTCAAGTAGTTCTGAGTAGTTTGTGCAGAGATTTTTGCAGTTTTTGATGAGATTTGTGCAGTTTGATTGCATGTTAGCATGAAGTGTTAAAAACGCACTGAACGCTGAATTGAGCCTATGTTTGAACTCTGTATTGAATGTAAGGAAATCATTAAATCCCAGAAGAAAATCAACAGGAATCATGTAGTTCCTTCATATTCAAGTGGTTCTGAGTAGTTTGTGCAGAGATTTGTGCAGTTTTTGAAGAGATTTGTTTAGTATGATTCCATGTTAGCATGAAGTATCAAAAACGTACTGAACACTGAATTGAGCCTGTTTTTGAACTCTGTATTAAAAGTAGTAAAAACAGCAAATCCCAGCAGAAAATCAACGAGAATCATGTATTCCCTTCATATTCAAGTAGTTCTGAGTAGTTTGTGCAGAGATTTGTGCAGTTTTTGAAGAGATTTGTTTAGTATGATTCCATGTTAGCATGAAGTATCAAAAACGCACTGAACGCTGAATTGAGCCTGTTTTTGAACTCTGTATTAAAAGTAAGGAAATCATTAAATTCCAGAAGAAAATCAACAGGAATCATGTAGTTCCTTCATATTCAAGTGGTTTTGAGTAGTTTGTGCAGAGATTTGTGTAGTTTTTGATGAGATTTGTGCAGTTTGATTGCATGTTAGCATGAAGTGTCAAAAACGCACTGAACGCTGAATTGAGCCTGTTTTTGAACTCTGTATTAAAAGTAGTGAAAACAGCAAATCCCAGCAGAAAATCAACAGGAATCATGTAGTTCCGTCATATTCAAATTGTTCTGAGTAGTTTGTGCAGAGATTTGTGTAGTTTTTGATGAGATTTGTGCAGTTTGATTTCATTTCAAGTTGATGAGTCACAAATGCACCCAATGCTGAATTGAGCCTGTTTTTGAACTTTCTATTAAAAGTAGCGAAATCAGCAAATCCCTGCAGAAAATCAACAAAAATCATGTAGTTCCTTCATATTCAAGTAGTTCTGAGTAGTTTGTGCAGAGATTTGTGCAGTTTGATTTCATTTCAAGTTGGTTAGTCATAAACGCACTCAATGCTGAATTGAGCCTGTTTTTGAACTCTGTATTAAAAGTAGTGAAATCAGCAAATCCCAGCAGAAAACAACAAGAATCAGGTACGTCCTTCATATTCAAGTGGTTCTGAGTAGTTTGTGCAGAGATTTGTGTAGTTTTGATGAGATTTGTGCAGTTTGATTGCAGTTAGCATGAATTATCAAAAACGCACTGAACGCTGAATTGAGCCTGTTTTTGAACTCTGTATTAAATGTAGTGAAATCATTAAATCCCAGCAGAAAATCAACGAGAATCATGTATTCCCTTCATATTCAAGTAGTTCTGAGTAGTTTGTGCAGAGATTTGTGTAGTTTTTGATGAGATTTGTGCAGTTTGATTGCAGTTAGCATGAAGTATCAAAAACGCACTGAACGCTGAATTGAGCCTGTTTTTGAACTCTGTATTAAAAGTAGTGAAAACAGCAAATCCCAGCAGAAAATCAACAGGAATCATATAGTCCCTTCATATTCAAGTAGTTCTGAGTAGTTTGTGCAGAGATTTGTGTAGATTTCGAAGAGATTTGTGCAGTGTGATTGTATGTTACCATGAAGTATCAGAAACGCACTCAACGCTGGATTGAACATGTTTTTGAACTCTGTATTAAATGTAGTGAAATCATTAAATCCCAGCAGAAAATCAACAGGAATCATGTAGTTCCTTCATATTCAAGTAGTTCTGAGTAGTTTGTGCAGAGATTTGTGTAGTTTTTGATGAGATTTGTGCAGTTTGATTGCAGTTAGCATGAAGTATCAAAAACGCACTGAACGCTGAATTGAGCCTGTTTTTGAACTCTGTATTAAAAGTAGTGAAAACAGCAAATCCCAGCAGAAAATCAACAGGAATCATGTAGTTCCTTCATATTCAAGTAGTTTTTAGTAGTTTCTGCAGAGATTTGTGTACTTTTTGAAGAGATTTGTGCAGTTTGACTGCACTTCAAGTTTATGTGTCATAATGGCACTGAACGCTGAATTGAGCCTGTTTTTGAACTTTCTATTAAAATTAGCGAAATCAGCAAATCCCTGCGAAAAATCAACAAGCATCATGTATTCCCTTCATATTCAAGTAGTTCTGAGTAGTTTGTGCAGAGATTTGTGCAGTTTTTGAAGAGATTTGTTTAGTATGATTCCATGTTAGCATGAAGTATCAAAAACGCACTGAACGCTGAATTGAGCCTGTTTTTGAACTCTGTATTAAAAGTAAGGAAATCATTAAATTCCAGAAGAAAATCAACAGGAATCATGTAGTTCCTTCATATTCAAGTGGTTTTGAGTAGTTTGTGCAGAGATTTGTGTAGTTTTTGATGAGATTTGTGCAGTTTGATTGCATGTTAGCATGAAGTGTCAAAAACGCACTGAACGCTGAATTGAGCCTGTTTTTGAACTCTGTATTAAAAGTAGTGAAAACAGCAAATCCCAGCAGAAAATCAACAGGAATCATGTAGTTCCGTCATATTCAAATTGTTCTGAGTAGTTTGTGCAGAGATTTGTGTAGTTTTTGATGAGATTTGTGCAGTTTGATTTCATTTCAAGTTGATGAGTCACAAATGCACCCAATGCTGAATTGAGCCTGTTTTTGAACTTTCTATTAAAAGTAGCGAAATCAGCAAATCCCTGCAGAAAATCAACAAAAATCATGTAGTTCCTTCATATTCAAGTAGTTCTGAGTAGTTTGTGCAGAGATTTGTGCAGTTTGATTTCATTTCAAGTTGGTTAGTCATAAACGCACTCAATGCTGAATTGAGCCTGTTTTTGAACTCTGTATTAAAAGTAGTGAAATCAGCAAATCCCAGCAGAAAACAACAAGAATCAGGTACGTCCTTCATATTCAAGTAGTCCTGAGTAGTTTGTGCAGAGATTTGTGCAGTTTTTGAAGAGATTTGTTTAGTTTTTGATGAGATTTGTGCAGTTTGATTGCATGTTAGCATGAAGTGTTAAAAACGCACTGAACGCTGAATTGAGCCTGTTTTTGACCTCTCTATTAAAAGTAGTGAAAACAGAAAATCCCAGCAGAAAATCAACAGGAATCATGTAGTTCCTTCATATTCAAGTAGTTCTGAGTAGTTTGTGCAGAGATTTGTGTAGTTTTTGATGAGATTTGTTTAGTGTGATTCCATGTTAGCATGAAGTGTTAAAAACGAACTGAACGCTCAATTGAGCCTGTTTTTGAACTCTGTATTAAATGTAAGGAAATCATTAAATCCCAGAAGAAAATCAACAGGAATCATGTAGTTCCTTCATATTCAAGTGGTTCTGAGTAGTTTGTGCAGAGATTTGTGCAGTTTTTGAAGAGATTTGTTTAGTATGATTCTATTTAGCATGAAGTGTTAAAAACGCACTGAACGCTGAATTGAGCCTGTTTTTGAACTCTGTATTAAATGTAGTGAAATCATTAAATCCGGGCAGAAAATCAACATGAATCATGTAGTTCCTTCATATTCAAGTAGTTTTTAGTAGTTTCTGCAGAGATTTGTGTAGTTTTTGAAGAGATTTGTGCAGTTTGACTGCACTTCAAGTTTATGTGTCATAAAGGCACTGAACGCTGAATTGAGCCTGTTTTTGAACTCTGTATTAAAAGTAGTAAAAACAGCAAATCCCAGCAGAAAATCAACGAGAATCATGTATTCCCTTCATATTCAAGTAGTTCTGAGTAGTTTGTGCAGAGATTTGTGTAGTTTTTGAAGAGATTTGTGCAGTTTGACTGCACTTCAAGTTTATGTGTCATAATGGCACTGAACGCTGAATTGAGCCTGTTTTTGAACTCTGTATTAAAAGTAGTGAAAACAGCAAATCCCAGCAGAAAATCAACAGGAATCATGTAGTTCCTTCATATTCAAGTGGTTCTGAGTAGTTTTTGCAGAGATTTGTTCAGTTTGACTGCACTTCAAGTTTATGTGTCATAATGGCACTGAACGCTGAATTGAGCCTGTTTTTGAACTCTGTATTAAAAGTAGTGAAAACAGCAAATCCCAGCAGAAAATCAACAGGAATCATGTAGTTCCTTCATATTCAAGTTGTTCTGAGTAGTTTGTGCAGAGATTTGTGTAGTTTTTGATGAGATTTGTGCAGTTTGATTGCAGTTAGCATGAAGTATCAAAAACGCATTGAACGCTGAATTGAGCCTGTTTTTGAACTCTCTATTAAATGTAGTGAAATCATTAAATCCCAGAAGAAAATCAACAGGAATCATGTAGTTCCTTCATATTCAAGTAGTTCTGAGTAGTTTGTGCAGAGAATTGTGTAGTTTTTGAAGATATTTGTGCAGTTTGACTGCACTTCAAGTTTATGTGTCATAAAGGCACTGAACGCTGAATTGAGCCTGTTTTTGAACTCTGTATTAAAAGTAGTAAAAACAGCAAATCCCAGCAGAAAATCAACGAGAATCATGTATTCCCTTCATATTCAAGTAGTTCTGAGTAGTTTGTGCAGAGATTTGTGTAGTTTTTGATGAGATTTGTTTAGTGTGATTCCATGTTAGCATGAAGTGTTAAAAACGAACTGAACGCTCAATTGAGCCTGTTTTTGAACTCTGTATTAAAAGTAGTGAAAACAGCAAATCCCAGCAGAAAATCAACAAGAATCAGGTACTTCATTCATATTCAAGTAGTTCTGAGTAGTTTGTGCAGAGAATTGTGTAGTTTTTGAAGATATTTGTGCAGTTTGACTGCACTTCAAGTTTATGTGTCATAATGGCACTGAACGCTGAATTGAGCCTGTTTTTGAACTTTGTATTAAAAGTAGTGAAAACAGCAAATCCCAGCAGAAAATCAACAGGAATCATGTAGTTCCTTCATATTCAAGTTGTTCTGAGTAGTTTGTGCAGAGATTTGTGTAGTTTTGATGAGATTTGTGCAGTTTGATTGCAGTTAGCATGAATTATCAAAAACGCACTGAACGCTGAATTGAGCCTGTTTTTGAACTCTGTATTAAATGTAGTGAAATCAATAAATCCCAGCAGAAAATCAACAGGAATCATGTAGTTCCTTCATATTCAAGTAGTTTTTAGTAGTTTCTGCAGAGATTTGTGTAGTTTTTGAAGCGATTTGTGCAGTTTGACTGCACTTCAAGTTGATGTGTCATAAAGGCACTCAACGCTGAATTGAGCCTGTTTTTGAACTTTGTATTAAATGTAGTGAAAAAAGCAAATCCCAGCAGAAAATCAACAGGAATCATATAGTCCCTTCATATTCAAGTTGTTCTGAGTAGTTTGTGCAGAGATTTGTGTAGATTTCGAAGAGATTTGTGCAGTGTGATTGTATGTTACCATGAAGTATCAGAAACGCACTCAACGCTGGATTGAACATGTTTTTGAACTCTGTATTAAATGTAGTGAAATCATTAAATCCCAGCAGAAAATCAACAGGAATCATGTAGTTCCTTCATATTCAAGTTGTTCTGAGTAGTTTGTGCAGAGATTTGTGTAGTTTTTGATGAGATTTGTGCAGTTTGATTGCAGTTAGCATGAAGTATCAAAAACGCACTGAACGCTGAATTGAGCCTGTTTTTGAACTCTGTATTAAAAGTAGTGAAAACAGCAAATCCCAGCAGAAAATCAACAGGAATCATGTAGTTCCTTCATATTCAAGTAGTTTTTAGTAGTTTCTGCAGAGATTTGTGTACTTTTTGAAGAGATTTGTGCAGTTTGACTGCACTTCAAGTTTATGTGTCATAATGGCACTGAACGCTGAATTGAGCCTGTTTTTGAACTCTGTATTAAAAGTAGTGAAAACAGCAAATCCCAGCAGAAAATCAACAGGAATCATGTAGTTCCTTCATATTCAAGTTGTTCTGAGTAGTTTGTGCAGAGATTTGTGTAGTTTTTGATGAGATTTGTGCAGTTTGATTGCATGTTAGCATGAAGTATCAAAAACGCACTGAACGCTGAATTGAGCCTGTTTTTGAACTTTGTATTAAATGTAGTGACAACAACAATTCCCAGTAGAAAATCAACGGGAATCATGTAGTCCCTTCATATTCAAGTAGTTCTGAGTAGTTTGTGCAGAGATTTGTGTAGTTTTTGAAGAGATTTGTGCAGTTTGATTGCATGTTAGCATGAAGTGTCAAAAACGCACTGAACGCTGAATTGAGCCTGTTTTTGAACTCTGTATTAAAAGTAGTGAAAACAGCAAATCCCAGCAGAAAATCAACAAGAATCAGGTACTTCCTTCATATTCAAGTAGTTCTGAGTAGTTTGTGCAGAGATTTGTGTAGTTTTTGATGAGATTTGTGCAGTTTGATTGCATGTTAGCATGAAGTGTTAAAAACGCACTTTGCTGAATTGAGCCTGTTTTTGAACTCTGTATCATAAGTAGTGAAAACAGCAAATCCCAGCAGAAAATCAACAGGAATTATGTAGTTCCTTCATATTCAAGTAGTTCTGAGTAGTTTGTGCAGAGAATTGTGTAGTTTTTGAAGATATTTTTGCAGTTTGACTGCACTTCAAGTTTATGTGTCATAAAGGCACTCAATGCTGAAGTGAGCCTGTTTTTGAACTTTGTATTAAATGTAGTGAAAATAGCAAATCCCAGCAGAAAATCAACGAGAATCATGTATTCCCTTCATATTCAAGTAGTTCTGAGTAGTTTGTTCAGAGATTTGTGTAGTTTTTGATGAGATTTGTGCAGTTTGATTGCATGTTAGCATGAAGTGTTAAAAACGCATTGAACGCTGACTTGAGCCTGTTTTTGAACTCTGTATTAAATGTAAGGAAATCATTAAATCCCAGAAGAAAATCAACAGGAATCATCTAGTTCCTTCATATTCAAGTGGTTCTGAGTAGTTTTTGCAGAGATTTGTGCAGTTTTTGAAGAGATTTGTTTAGTATGATTCCATGTTAGCATGAAGTATCAAAAACGTACTGAACACTGAATTGAGCCTGTTTTTGAACTCTGTATTAAAAGTAGTAAAAACAGTAAATCCCAGCAGAAAATCAACAGAAATCATGTAGTTCCTTCATATTCAAGTAGTTCTGAGTAGTTTGTGCAGAGATTTGTGCAGTTTTTGAAGAGATTTGTTTAGTATGATTCTATTTAGCATGAAGTGTTAAAAACGCACTGAACGCTGAATTGAGCCTGTTTTTGAACTCTGTATTAAATGTAGTGAAATCATTAAATCCGGGCAGAAAATCAACATGAATCATGTAGTTCCTTCATATTCAAGTAGTTTTTAGTAGTTTCTGCAGAGATTTGTGTAGTTTTTGAAGAGATTTGTGCAGTTTGACTGCACTTCAAGTTTATGTGTCATAAAGGCACTGAACGCTGAATTGAGCCTGTTTTTGAACTCTGTATTAAAAGTAGTAAAAACAGCAAATCCCAGCAGAAAATCAACGAGAATCATGTATTCCCTTCATATTCAAGTAGTTCTGAGTAGTTTGTGCAGAGATTTGTGTAGTTTTTGATGAGATTTGTGCAGTTTGATTGCATGTTAGCATGAAGTGTCAAAAACGCACTGAACGCTGAATTGAGCCTGTTTTTGAACTCTGTATTAAAAGTAGTGAAAACAGCAAATCCCAGCAGAAAATCAACAAGAATCAGGTACTTCCTTCATATTCAAGTAGTTCTGAGTAGTTTGTGCAGAGATTTGTGTAGTTTTTGAAGAGATTTGTGCAGTTTGACTGCACTTCAAGTTTATGTGTCATAATGGCACTGAACACTGAATTGAGCCTGTTTTTGAACTCTGTATTAAAAGTAGTGAAAACAGCAAATCCCAGCAGAAAAACAACAGGAATCATGTAGTTCCTTCATATTCAAGTGGTTCTGAGTAGTTTTTGCAGAGATTTGTTCAGTTTGACTGCACTTCAAGTTTATGTGTCATAATGGCACTGAACGCTGAATTGAGCCTGTTTTTGAACTCTGTATTAAAAGTAGTGAAAACAGCAAATCCCAGCAGAAAATCAACAGGAATCATGTAGTTCCTTCATATTCAAGTTGTTCTGAGTAGTTTGTGCAGAGATTTGTGTAGTTTTTGATGAGATTTGTGCAGTTTGATTGCAGTTAGCATGAAGTATCAAAAACGCATTGAACGCTGAATTGAGCCTGTTTTTGAACTCTCTATTAAATGTAGTGAAATCATTAAATCCCAGAAGAAAATCAACAGGAATCATGTAGTTCCTTCATATTCAAGTAGTTCTGAGTAGTTTGTGCAGAGAATTGTGTAGTTTTTGAAGATATTTGTGCAGTTTGACTGCACTTCAAGTTTATGTGTCATAAAGGCACTGAACGCTGAATTGAGCCTGTTTTTGAACTCTGTATTAAAAGTAGTAAAAACAGCAAATCCCAGCAGAAAATCAACGAGAATCATGTATTCCCTTCATATTCAAGTAGTTCTGAGTAGTTTGTGCAGAGATTTGTGTAGTTTTTGATGAGATTTGTGCAGTTTGATTGCATGTTAGCATGAAGTGTCAAAAACGCACTGAACGCTGAATTGAGCCTGTTTTTGAACTCTGTATTAAAAGTAGTGAAAACAGCAAATCCCAGCAGAAAATCAACAAGAATCAGGTACTTCCTTCATATTCAAGTAGTTCTGAGTAGTTTGTGCAGAGATTTGTGTAGTTTTTGAAGAGATTTGTGCAGTTTGACTGCACTTCAAGTTTATGTGTCATAATGGCACTGAACGCTGAATTGAGCCTGTTTTTGAACTCTGTATTAAAAGTAGTGAAAACAGCAAATCCCAGCAGAAAATCAACAGGAATCATGTAGTTCCTTCATATTCAAGTGGTTCTGAGTAGTTTTTGCAGAGATTTGTTCAGTTTGACTGCACTTCAAGTTTATGTGTCATAATGGCACTGAACGCTGAATTGAGCCTGTTTTTGAACTCTGTATTAAAAGTAGTGAAAACAGCAAATCCCAGCAGAAAATCAACAGGAATCATGTAGTTCCTTCATATTCAAGTTGTTCTGAGTAGTTTGTGCAGAGATTTGTGTAGTTTTTGATGAGATTTGTGCAGTTTGATTGCAGTTAGCATGAAGTATCAAAAACGCATTGAACGCTGAATTGAGCCTGTTTTTGAACTCTCTATTAAATGTAGTGAAATCATTAAATCCCAGAAGAAAATCAACAGGAATCATGTAGTTCCTTCATATTCAAGTAGTTCTGAGTAGTTTGTGCAGAGAATTGTGTAGTTTTTGAAGATATTTGTGCAGTTTGACTGCACTTCAAGTTTATGTGTCATAAAGGCACTGAACGCTGAATTGAGCCTGTTTTTGAACTCTGTATTAAAAGTAGTAAAAACAGCAAATCCCAGCAGAAAATCAACGAGAATCATGTATTCCCTTCATATTCAAGTAGTTCTGAGTAGTTTGTGCAGAGATTTGTGTAGTTTTTGATGAGATTTGTGCAGTTTGATTGCATGTTAGCATGAAGTGTCAAAAACGCACTGAACGCTGAATTGAGCCTGTTTTTGAACTCTGTATTAAAAGTAGTGAAAACAGCAAATCCCAGCAGAAAATCAACAAGAATCAGGTACTTCATTCATATTCAAGTAGTTCTGAGTAGTTTGTGCAGAGAATTGTGTAGTTTTTGAAGATATTTGTGCAGTTTGACTGCACTTCAAGTTTATGTGTCATAAAGGCACTGAACGCTGAATTGAGCCTGTTTTTGAACTCTGTATTAAATGTAGTGAAATCATTAAATCCCAGAAGAAAATCAACAGGAATCATGTAGTTCCTTCATATTCAAGTAGTTTTTAGTAGTTTCTGCAGAGATTTGTGTAGTTTTTGAAGCGATTTGTGCAATTTGACTGCACTTCAAGTTGATGTGTCATAAAGGCACTCAACGCTGAATTGAGCCTGTTTTTGAACTTTGTATTAAATGTAGTGAAAACAGCAAATCCCAGCAGAAAATCAACAGGAATCATATAATCCCTTTATATTCAAGTAGTTCTGAGTAGTTTGTGCAGAGATTTGTGTAGATTTCGAAAGGATTTGTGCAGTGTGATTGTATGTTACCATGAAGTATCAGAAACGCACTCAACGCTGGATTGAACATGTTTTTGAACTCTGTATTAAATGTAGTGAAATCATTAAATCCCAGCAGAAAATCAATAGGAATCATGTAGTTCCTTCATATTCAAGTTGTTCTGAGTAGTTTGTGCAGAGATTTGTGTAGTTTTGATGAGATTTGTGCAGTTTGATTGCAGTTAGCATGAATTATCAAAAACGCACTGAACGCTGAATTGAGCCTGTTTTTGAACTCTGTATTAAATGTAGTGAAATCATTAAATCCCAGCAGAAAATCAACGAGAATCATGTATTCCCTTCATATTCAAGTAGTTCTGAGTAGTTTGTGCAGAGATTTGTGTAGTTTTTGATGAGATTTGTGCAGTTTGATTGCAGTTAGCATGAAGTATCAAAAACGCACTGAACGCTGAATTGAGCCTGTTTTTGAACTCTCTATTAAAAGTAGTGAAAACAGCAAATCCCAGCAGAAAATCAACAGGAATCATGTAGTTCCTTCATATTCAAGTTGTTCTGAGTAGTTTGTGCAGAGATTTGTGTAGTTTTTGATGAGATTTGTGCAGTTTGATTGCATGTTAGCATGAAGTGTTAAAAACGCACTGAACGCTGAATTGAGCCTGTTTTTGAACTCTGTATTAAAAGTAGTGAAAACAGCAAATCCCAGCAGAAAATCAACAGGAATCTTGTAGTTCCTTCATATTCAAGTAGTTTTTAGTAGTTTCTGCAGAGATTTGTGTAGTTTTTGAAGAGATTTGTGCAGTTTTACTGCACTTCAAGTTTATGTGTCATAAAGGCACTGAACGCTGAATTGAGCCTGTTTTTGAACTCTCTATTAAAAGTAGTGAAAACAGCAAATCCCAGCAGAAAATCAACAGGAATCATGTAGTTCCTTCATATTCAAGTTGTTCTGAGTAGTTTGTGCAGAGATTTGTGTAGTTTTTGATGAGATTTGTGCAGTTTGATTGCAGTTAGAATGAAGTATCAAAAACGCACTGAACGCTGAATTGAGCCTGTTTTTGAACTCTGTATTAAATGTAGTGAAATCATTAAATCCCAGAAGAAAATCAACAGGAATCATGTAGTTCCTTCATATTCAAGTAGTTTTTAGTAGTTTCTGCAGAGATTTGTGTAGTTTTTGAAGCGATTTGTGCAGTTTGACTGCACTTCAAGTTGATGTGTCATAAAGGCACTCAACGCTGAATTGAGCCTGTTTTTGAACTTTGTATTAAATGTAGTGAAAAAAGCAAATCCCAGCAGAAAATCAACAGGAATCATATAGTCCCTTCATATTCAAGTTGTTCTGAGTAGTTTGTGCAGAGATTTGTGTAGATTTCGAAGAGATTTGTGCAGTGTGATTGTATGTTACCATGAAGTATCAGAAACGCACTCAACGCTGGATTGAACATGTTTTTGAACTTTGTATTAAATGTAGTGAAAACAACAATTCCCAGTAGAAAATCAACGGGAATCATGTAGTCCCTTCATATTCAAGTAGTTCTGAGTAGTTTGTGCAGAGATTTGTGTAGTTTTTGAAGAGATTTGTGCAGTTTGATTGCATGTTAGCATGAAGTGTCAAAAACGCACTGAACGCTGAATTGAGCCTGTTTTTGAACTCTGTATTAAAAGTAGTGAAAACAGCAAATCCCAGCAGAAAATCAACAAGAATCAGGTACTTCCTTCATATTCAAGTAGTTCTGAGTAGTTTGTGCAGAGATTTGTGTAGTTTTTGATGAGATTTGTGCAGTTTGATTGCATGTTAGCATGAAGTGTTAAAAACGCACTTTGCTGAATTGAGCCTGTTTTTGAACTCTGTATCATAAGTAGTGAAAACAGCAAATCCCAGCAGAAAATCAACAGGAATTATGTAGTTCCTTCATATTCAAGTAGTTCTGAGTAGTTTGTGCAGAGAATTGTGTAGTTTTTGAAGATATTTTTGCAGTTTGACTGCACTTCAAGTTTATGTGTCATAAAGGCACTCAATGCTGAAGTGAGCCTGTTTTTGAACTTTGTATTAAATGTAGTGAAAATAGCAAATCCCAGCAGAAAATCAACGAGAATCATGTATTCCCTTCATATTCAAGTAGTTCTGAGTAGTTTGTGCAGAGATTTGTGTAGTTTTTGATGAGATTTGTGCAGTTTGATTGCATGTTAGCATGAAGTGTTAAAAACGCATTGAACGCTGACTTGAGCCTGTTTTTGAACTCTGTATTAAATGTAAGGAAATCATTAAATCCCAGAAGAAAATCAACAGGAATCATGTAGTTCCTTCATATTCAAGTAGTTCTGAGTAGTTTGTGCAGAGATTTGTGCAGTTTGATTTCTTTTCAAGTTTACTAGTCATAAACGCACTCAATGCTGAATTGAGCCTGTTTTTGAACTCTGTAGTAAAAGTAGTGAAATAAGCAAATCCCATTAGAAAATCAACAGGAATCATGTAGTTCCTTCATATTCAAGTAGTTTTTATTAGTTTCTGTAGAGATTTGTGAAGTTTTTGAAGAGATTTGTGCAGTTTGACTGCACTTCAGGTTGATGTGTCATAAAGGCACTCAACGCTGAATTGAGCCTGTTTTTGAACTTTGTATTAAATGTAGTGAAAACAGCAAATCAGAGCAGAAAATCAACAGGAATCATGTAGTTACTTCATATTCAAGTAGTTCTGAGTAGTTTGTGCAGAGATTTGTGTAGTTTTTGATGAGATTTGTGCAGTTTGATTGCATGGTAGCATGAAGTATCAAAAACCCACTGAACGCTGAATTGAGCCTGTTTTTGAACTCTGTATTAAAAGTAGTGAAAACAGCAAATCCCAGCAGAAAATCAACAGGAATCATGTAGTTCCTTCATATTCAAGTGGTTCTGAGTAGTTTGTGCAGAGATTTGTGCAGTTTTTGAAGAGATTTGTTTAGTATGATTCTATTTAGCATGAAGTGTTAAAAACGCACTGAACGCTGAATTGAGCCTGTTTTTGAACTCTGTATTAAATGTAGTGAAATCATTAAATCCGGGCAGAAAATCAACATGAATCATGTAGTTCCTTCATATTGAAGTAGTTTTTAGTAGTTTCTGCAGAGATTTGTGTAGTTTTTGAAGAGATTTGTGCAGTTTGACTGCACTTCAAGTTTATGTGTCATAAAGGCACTGAACGCTGAATTGAGCCTGTTTTTGAACTCTGTATTAAAAGTAGTAAAAACAGCAAATCCCAGCAGAAAATCAACGAGAATCATGTATTCCCTTCATATTCAAGTAGTTCTGAGTAGTTTGTGCAGAGATTTGTGTAGTTTTTGATGAGATTTGTGCAGTTTGATTGCATGTTAGCATGAAGTGTCAAAAACGCACTGAACGCTGAATTGAGCCTGTTTTTGAACTCTGTATTAAAAGTAGTGAAAACAGCAAATCCCAGCAGAAAATCAACACGAATCAGGTACTTCCTTCATATTCAAGTAGTTCTGAGTAGTTTGTGCAGAGATTTGTGTAGTTTTTGAAGAGATTTGTGCAGTTTGACTGCACTTCAAGTTTATGTGTCATAATGGCACTGAACGCTGAATTGAGCCTGTTTTTGAACTCTGTATTAAAAGTAGTGAAAACAGCAAATCCCAGCAGAAAATCAACAGGAATCATGTAGTTCCTTCATATTCAAGTTGTTCTGAGTAGTTTGTGCAGAGATTTGTGTAGTTTTTGATGAGATTTGTGCAGTTTGATTGCAGTTAGCATGAAGTATCAAAAACGCACTGAACGCTGAATTGAGCCTGTTTTTGAACTCTCTATTAAAAGTAGTGAAAACAGCAAATCCCAGCAGAAAATCAACAGGAATCATGTAGTTCCTTCATATTCAAGTTGTTCTGAGTAGTTTGTGCAGAGATTTGTGTAGTTTTTGATGAGATTTGTGCAGTTTGATTGCAGTTAGCATGAAGTATCAAAAACGCACTGAACGCTGAATTGAGCCTGTTTTCGAACTCTCTATTAAAAGTAGTGAAAACAGCAAATCCCAGCAGAAAATCAACAGGAATCATGTAGTTCCTTCATATTCAAGTTGTTCTGAGAAGTTTGTGCAGAGATTTGTGTAGTTTTTGATGAGATTTGTGCAGTTTGATTGCATGTTAGCATGAAGTGTCAAAAACGCACTGAACGCTGAATTGAGCCTGTTTTTGAACTCTGTATTAAAAGTAGTGAAAACAGCAAATCCCAGCAGAAAATCAACAAGAATCAGGTAATTCATTCATATTCAAGTAGTTCTGAGTAGTTTGTGCAGAGAATTGTGTAGTTTTTGAAGATATTTGTGCAGTTTGACTGCACTTCAAGTTTATGTGTCATAAAGGCACTGAACGCTGAATTGAGCCTGTTTTTGAACTCTGTATTAAATGTAGTGAAATCATTAAATCCGGGTAGAAAATCAACATGAATCATGTAGTTCCTTCATATTCAAGTGGTTCTGAGTAGTTTTTGCAGAGATTTGTGTAGTTTTTGAAGAGATTTGTTCAGTTTGACTGCACTTCAAGTTTATGTGTCATAATGGCACTGAACGCTGAATTGAGCCTGTTTTTGAACTCTGTATTAAAAGTAGTGAAAACAGCAAATCCCAGCAGAAAATCAACAGGAATCATGTAGTTCCTTCATATTCAAGTTGTTCTGAGTAGTTTGTGCAGAGATTTGTGTAGTTTTGATGAGATTTGTGCAGTTTGATTGCAGTTAGCATGAATTATCAAAAACGCACTGAACGCTGAATTGAGCCTGTTTTTGAACTTTGTATTAAATGTAGTGAAAACAGCAAATCCCAGCAGAAAATCAACAGGAATCATATAGTCCCTTCATATTCAAGTAGTTCTGAGTAGTTTGTGCAGAGATTTGTGTAGATTTCGAAGAGATTTGTGCAGTGTGATTGTATGTTACCATGAAGTATCAGAAACGCACTCAACGCTGGATTGAACATGTTTTTGAACTCTGTATTAAATGTAGTGAAATCATTAAATCCCAGCAGAAAATCAACAGGAATCATGTAGTTCCTTCATATTCAAGTTGTTCTGAGTAGTTTGTGCAGAGATTTGTGTAGTTTTTGATGAGATTTGTGCAGTTTGATTGCAGTTAGCATGAAGTATCAAAAACGCACTGAACGCTGAATTGAGCCTGTTTTTGAACTCTGTATTAAAAGTAGTGAAAACAGCAAATCCCAGCAGAAAATCAACAGGAATCATGTAGTTCCTTCATATTCAAGTAGTTTTTAGTAGTTTCTGCAGAGATTTGTGTACTTTTTGAAGAGATTTGTGCAGTTTGACTGCACTTCAAGTTTATGTGTCATAATGGCACTGAACGCTGAATTGAGCCTGTTTTTGAACTCTGTATTAAAAGTAGTGAAAACAGCAAATCCCAGCAGAAAATCAACAGGAATCATGTAGTTCCTTCATATTCAAGTTGTTCTGAGTAGTTTGTGCAGAGATTTGTGTAGTTTTTGATGAGATTTGTGCAGTTTGATTGCATGTTAGCATGAATTATCAAAAACGCACTGAACGCTGAATTGAGCCTTTTTTTGAACTTTGTATTAAATGTAGTGAAAACAACAATTCCCAGTAGAAAATCAACGGGAATCATGTAGTCCCTTCATATTCAAGTAGTTCTGAGTAGTTTGTGCAGAGATTTGTGTAGTTTTTGATGAGATTTGTGCAGTTTGATTGCAGTTAGCATGAAGTATCAAAAACGCACTGAACGCTGAATTGAGCCTGTTTTTGAACTCTCTATTAAAAGTAGTAAAAACAGCAAATCCCAGCAGAAAATCAACAGGAATCATGTAGTTCCTTCATATTCAAGTAGTTCTGAGTAGTTTGTGCAGAGATTTGTGTAGTTTTTGATGAGATTTGTGCAGTTTGATTGCATGGTAGCATGAAGTATCAAAAACCCACTGAACGCTGAATTGAGCCTGTTTTTGAACTCTGTAGTAAAAGTAGTGAAAACAGCAAATCCCAGCAGAAAATCAACAGGAATCATGTAGTTCCTTCATATTCAAGTGGTTCTGAGTAGTTTGTGCAGAGATTTGTGTAGTTTTTGAAGAGATTTGTGCAGTTTGATTGCATGTTAGCATGAAGTATCAAAAACGCACTGAACCCTGAATTGAGCCTGTTTTTGAACTCTGTATTAAATGTAGTGAAATCATTAAATCCGGGCAGAAAATCAACATGAATCATGTAGTTCTTTCATATTCAAGTAGTTTTTAGTAGTTTGTGCAGAGATTTGTGTAGTTTTTGAAGAAATTTGTGCAGTTTGACTGCACTTCAAGTTTATGTGTCATAAAGGCACTGAACGCTGAATTGAGCCTGTTTTTGAACTCTGTATTAAAAGTAGTGAAATCAGCAAATCCCAGCAGAAAACAACAAGAATCAGGTACGTCCTTCATATTCAAGTAGTCCTGAGTAGTTTGTGCAGAGATTTGTGCAGTTTTTGAAGAGATTTGTTTAGTATGATTCCATGTTAGCATGAAGTATCAAAAAAGCACTGAACGCTGAATTGAACATGTTTTTGAACTCTGTATTAAATGTAGTGAAAACAGCAAATCCCAGCAGAAAATCAACAGGAATCATGTAGTTCCTTCATATTCAAGTAGTTCTGAGTAGTTTGTGCAGAGATTTGTATAGTTTTTGATGAGATTTGTGCAGTTTGATTGCATGTTAGCATGAAGTGTTAAAAACGCACTGAACGCTGAATTGAGCCTGTTTTTGACCTCTCTATTAAAAGTAGTGAAAACAGAAAATCCCAGCAGAAAATCAACAGGAATCATGTAGTTCCTTCATATTCAAGTACTTCTGAGTAGTTTGTGCAGAGATTTGTGTAGTTTTTGATGAGATTTGTTTAGTGTGATTCCATGTTAGCATGAAGTGTTAAAAACGAACTGAACGCTGAATTGAGCCTGTTTTTGAACTCTGTATTAAATGTAAGGAAATCATTAAATCCCAGAAGAAAATCAACAGGAATCATGTAGTTCCTTCATATTCAAGTGGTTCTGAGTAGTTTGTGCAGAGATTTGTGCAGTTTTTGAAGAGATTTGTTTAGTATGATTCTATTTAGCATGAAGTGTTAAAAACGCACTGAACGCTGAATTGAGCCTGTTTTTGAACTCTGTATTAAATGTAGTGAAATCATTAAATCCGGGCAGAAAATCAACATGAATCATGTAGTTCCTTCATATTCAAGTAGTTTTTAGTAGTTTCTGCAGAGATTTGTGTAGTTTTTGAAGAGATTTGTGCAGTTTGACTGCACTTCAAGTTTATGTGTCATAAAGGCACTGAACGCTGAATTGAGCCTGTTTTTGAACTCTGTATTAAAAGTAGTAAAAACAGCAAATCCCAGCAGAAAATCAACGAGAATCATGTATTCCCTTCATATTCAAGTAGTTCTGAGTAGTTTGTGCAGAGATTTGTGTAGTTTTTGATGAGATTTGTGCAGTTTGATTGCATGTTAGCATGAAGTGTCAAAAACGCACTGAACGCTGAATTGAGCCTGTTTTTGAACTCTGTATTAAAAGTAGTGAAAACAGCAAATCCCAGCAGAAAATCAACAGGAATCATGTAGTTCCTTCATATTCAAGTGGTTCTGAGTAGTTTTTGCAGAGATTTGTTCAGTTTGACTGCACTTCAAGTTTATGTGTCATAATGGCACTGAACGCTGAATTGAGCCTGTTTTTGAAACTCTGTATTAAAAGTAGTGAAAACAGCAAATCCCAGCAGAAAATCAACAAGAATCAGGTACTTCATTCATATTCAAGTAGTTCTGAGTAGTTTGGGCAGAGAATTGTGTAGTTTTTGAAGATATTTGTGCAGTTTGACTGCACTTCAAGTTTATGTGTCATAAAGGCACTGAACGCTGAATTGAGCCTGTTTTTGAACTCTGTATTAAATGTAGTGAAATCATTAAATCCGGGCAGAAAATCAACATGAATCATGTAGTTCCTTCATATTCAAGTGGTTCTGAGTAGTTTTTGCAGAGATTTGTGTAGTTTTTGAAGAGATTTGTTCAGTTTGACTGCACTTCAAGTTTATGTGTCATAATGGCACTGAACGCTGAATTGAGCCTGTTTTTGAACTCTGTATTAAAAGTAGTGAAAACAGCAAATCCCAGCAGAAAATCAACAGGAATCATGTAGTTCCTTCATATTCAAGTTGTTCTGAGTAGTTTGTGCAGAGATTTGTGTAGTTTTGATGAGATTTGTGCAGTTTGATTGCAGTTAGCATGAATTATCAAAAACGCACTGAACGCTGAATTGAGCCTGTTTTTGAACTCTGTATTAAATGTAGTGAAATCATTAAATCCCAGCAGAAAATCAACGAGAATCATGTATTCCCTTCATATTCAAGTAGTTCTGAGTAGTTTGTGCAGAGATTTGTGTAGTTTTTGATGAGATTTGTGCAGTTTGATTGCAGTTAGCATGAAGTATCAAAAACGCACTGAACGCTGAATTGAGCCTGTTTTTGAACTCTGTATTAAAAGTAGTGAAAACAGCAAATCCCAGCAGAAAATCAACAGGAATCATGTAGTTCCTTCATATTCAAGTAGTTTTTAGTAGTTTCTGCAGAGATTTGTGTAGTTTTTGAAGCGATTTGTGCAATTTGACTGCACTTCAAGTTGATGTGTCATAAAGGCACTCAACGCTGAATTGAGCCTGTTTTTGAACTTTGTATTAAATGTAGTGAAAACAGCAAATCCCAGCAGAAAATCAACAGGAATCATATAGTCCCTTCATATTCAAGTAGTTCTGAGTAGTTTGTGCAGAGATTTGTGTAGATTTCGAAGAGATTTGTGCAGTGTGATTGTATGTTACCATGAAGTATCAGAAACGCACTCAACGCTGGATTGAACATGTTTTAGAACTCTGTATTAAATGTAGTGAAATCATTAAATCCCAGCAGAAAATCAACAGGAATCATGTAGTTCCTTCATATTCAAGTTGTTCTGAGTAGTTTGTGCAGAGATTTGTGTAGTTTTGATGAGATTTGTGCAGTTTGATTGCAGTTAGCATGAATTATCAAAAACGCACTGAACGCTGAATTGAGCCTGTTTTTGAACTCTGTATTAAATGTAGTGAAATCATTAAATCCCAGCAGAAAATAAACGAGAATCATGTATTCCCTTCATATTCAAGTAGTTCTGAGTAGTTTGTGCAGAGATTTGTGTAGTTTTTGATGAGATTTGTGCAGTTTGATTGCAGTTAGCATGAAGTATCAAAAACGCACTGAACGCTGAATTGAGCCTGTTTTTGAACTCTCTATTAAAAGTAGTGAAAACAGCAAATCCCAGCAGAAAATCAACAGGAATCATGTAGTTCCTTCATATTCAAGTTGTTCTGAGTAGTTTGTGCAGAGATTTGTGTAGTTTTTGATGAGATTTGTGCAGTTTGATTGCATGTTAGCATGAAGTGTTAAAAACGCACTGAACGCTGAATTGAGCCTGTTTTTGAACTCTGTATTAAAAGTAGTGAAAACAGCAAATCCCAGCAGAAAATCAACAGGAATCATGTAGTTCCTTCATAATCAAGTAGTTTTTAGTAGTTTCTGCAGAGATTTGTGTACTTTTTGAAGAGATTTGTGCAGTTTGACTGCACTTCAAGTTTATGTGTCATAATGGCACTGAACGCTGAATTGAGCCTGTTTTTGAACTCTGTATTAAAAGTAGTGAAAACAGCAAATCCCAGCAGAAAATCAACAGGAATCATGTAGTTCCGTCATATTCAACTTGTTCTGAGTAGTTTGTGCAGAGATTTGTGTAGTTTTTGATGAGATTTGTGCAGTTTGATTGCATGTTAGCATGAAGTATCAAAAACGCACTGAACGCTGAATTGAGCCTGTTTTTGAACTTTGTATTAAATGTAGTGAAAACAACAATTCCCAGTAGAAAATCAACGGGAATCATGTAGTCCCTTCATATTCAAGTAGTTCTGAGTAGTTTGTGCAGAGATTTGTGTAGTTTTTGAAGAGATTTGTGCAGTTTGATTGCATGTTAGCATGAAGTATCAAAAACGCACTGAACCCTGAATTGAGCCTGTTTTTGAACTCTGTGTTAAATGTAGTGAAATCATTAAATCCCAGCAGAAAATCAACAGGAATCATGTAGTTCCTTCATATTCAAGTAGTTTTTAGTAGTTTCTGCAGAGATTTGTGTAGTTTTTGAAGAGATTTGTGCAGTTTGACTGCACTTCAAGTTTATGTGTCACAATGGCACTGAACGCTGAATTGAGCCTGTTTTTGAACTCTCTATTAAAAGTAGTGAAAACAGCAAATCCCAGCAGAAAATCAACAGGAATCATGTAGTTCCTTCATATTCAAGTAGTTCTGAGTAGTTTGTACAGAGATTTGTGTAGATTTCGAAGAGATTTGTTTAGTATGATTCCATGTTAGCATGAAATATCAAAAACGCACTGAACGCTGAATTGAGCCTGTTTTTGAACTCTGTATTAAAAGTATTGAAAACAGCAAATCCCAGCAGAAAATCAACAGGAATCATGTAATTCCTTCATATTCAAGTAGTTCTGAGTAGTTTGTGCAGAGAATTGTATAGTTTTTGAAGATATTTGTGAGTTTGACTGCACTTCAAGTTTATGTGTCATAAAAGCACTCAACGCTGAATTGAGCCTGTTTTTGAACTCTGTTTTAAAAGTAGTGAAATAAGCAAATCCCTGCAGGAAATCAACAAGAATCATGTAGTTCCTTCATATTCAAGTAGTTCTGAGTAGTTTGTGCAGAGATTTGTGCAGTTTGATTTCATTTCAAGTTGGTTAGTCATAAACGCACTCAATGCTGAATTGAGCCTGTTTTTGAACTCTGTATTAAAAGTAGTGAAATCAGCAAATCCCAGCAGAAAATCAACAAGAATCAGGTACTTCCTTCATATTCAAGTAGTTCTGAGTAGTTTGTGCAGAGATTTGTGTAGTTTTTGAAGATATTTTTGCAGTTTGACTGCACTTCAAGTTTATGTGTCATAAAGGCACTCAACGCTGAATTGAGCCTGTTTTTCAACTCTGTATTAAAAGTAGTGAAAACAGCAAATCCCAGCAGAAAATCAACAAGAATCAGGTACTTCCTTCATATTCAAGTAGTTCTGAGTAGTTTGTGCAGAGATTTGTGTAGTTTTTGATGAGATTTGTGCAGTTTGATTGCATGTTAGCATGAAGTGTTAAAAACGCACTTTGCTGAATTGAGCCTGTTTTTGAACTCTGTATCATAAGTAGTGAAAACAGCAAATCCCAGCAGAAAATCAACAGGAATCATGTAGTTCCTTCATATTCAAGTTGTTCTGAGTAGTTTGTGCAGAGATTTGTGTAGATTTCGAAGAGATTTGTTTAGTATGATTCCATGTTAGCATGAAATATCAAAAACGCACTGAACGCTGAATTGAGCCTGTTTTTGAACTCTGTATTAAAAGTATTGAAAACAGCAAATCCCAGCAGAAAATCAACAGGAATCATGTAATTCCTTCATATTCAAGTAGTTCTGAGTAGTTTGTGCAGAGAATTGTATAGTTTTTGAAGATATTTGTGAGTTTGACTGCACTTCAAGTTTATGTGTCATAAAAGCACTCAACGCTGAATTGAGCCTGTTTTTGAACTCTGTTTTAAAAGTAGTGAAATAAGCAAATCCCTGCAGGAAATCAACAAGAATCATGTAGTTCCTTCATATTCAAGTAGTTCTGAGTAGTTTGTGCAGAGATTTGTGCAGTTTGATTTCATTTCAAGTTGGTTAGTCATAAACGCACTCAATGCTGAATTGAGCCTGTTTTTGAACTCTGTATTAAAAGTAGTGAAATCAGCAAATCCCAGCAGAAAATCAACAAGAATCAGGTACTTCCTTCATATTCAAGTAGTTCTGAGTAGTTTGTGCAGAGATTTGTGTAGTTTTTGAAGATATTTTTGCAGTTTGACTGCACTTCAAGTTTATGTGTCATAAAGGCACTCAACGCTGAATTGAGCCTGTTTTTCAACTCTGTATTAAAAGTAGTGAAAACAGCAAATCCCAGCAGAAAATCAACAAGAATCAGGTACTTCCTTCATATTCAAGTAGTTCTGAGTAGTTTGTGCAGAGATTTGTGTAGTTTTTGATGAGATTTGTGCAGTTTGATTGCATGTTAGCATGAAGTGTTAAAAACGCACTTTGCTGAATTGAGCCTGTTTTTGAACTCTGTATCATAAGTAGTGAAAACAGCAAATCCCAGCAGAAAATCAACAGGAATTATGTAGTTCCTTCATATTCAAGTAGTTCTGAGTAGTTTGTGCAGAGAATTGTGTAGTTTTTGAAGATATTTTTGCAGTTTGACTGCACTTCAAGTTTATGTGTCATAAAGGCACTCAATGCTGAAGTGAGCCTGTTTTTTAACTTTGTATTAAATGTAGTGAAAATAGCAAATCCCAGCAGAAAATCAACGAGAATCATGTATTCCCTTCATATTCAAGTAGTTCTGAGTAGTTTGTGCAGAGATTTGTGTAGTTTTTGATGAGATTTGTGCAGTTTGATTGCATGTTAGCATGAAGTGTTAAAAACGCATTGAACGCTGACTTGAGCCTGTTTTTGAACTCTGTATTAAATGTAAGGAAATCATTAAATCCCAGAAGAAAATCAACAGGAATCATGTAGTTCCTTCATATTCAAGTGGTTCTGAGTAGTTTTTGCAGAGATTTGTGCAGTTTTTGAAGAGATTTGTTTAGTATGATTCCATGTTAGCATGAAGTATCAAAAACGTACTGAACACTGAATTGAGCCTGTTTTTGAACTCTGTATTAAAAGTAGTAAAAACAGTAAATCCCAGCAGAAAATCAACAGAAATCATGTAGTTCCTTCATATTCAAGTAGTTCTGAGTAGTTTGTGCAGAGATTTGTGCAGTTTGATTTCTTTTCAAGTTTACTAGTCATAAACGCACTCAATGCTGAATTGAGCCTGTTTTTGAACTCTGTAGTAAAAGTAGTGAAATAAGCAAATCCCATTAGAAAATCAACAGGAATCATGTAGTTCCTTCATATTCAAGTAGTTTTTATTAGTTTCTGTAGAGATTTGTGAAGTTTTTGAAGAGATTTGTGCAGTTTGACTGCACTTCAGGTTGATGTGTCATAAAGGCACTCAACGCTGAATTGAGCCTGTTTTTGAACTTTGTATTAAATGTAGTGAAAACAGCAAATCAAAGCAGAAAATTAACAGGAATCATGTAGTTACTTCATATTCAAGTAGTTCTGAGTAGTTTGTGCAGAGATTTGTGTAGTTTTTGATGAGATTTGTGCAGTTTGATTGCAGTTAGCATGAAGTATCAAAAACGCACTGAACGCTGAATTGAGCCTGTTTTTGAACTCTCTATTAAAAGTAGTGAAAACAGCAAATCCCAGCAGAAAATCAACAGGAATCATGTAGTTCCTTCATATTCAAGTAGTTCTGAGTAGTTTGTGCAGAGATTTGTGTAGTTTTTGATGAGATTTGTGCAGTTTGATTGCATGGTAGCATGAAGTATCAAAAACCCACTGAACGCTGAATTGAGCCTGTTTTTGAACTCTGTATTAAAAGTAGTGAAAACAGCAAATCCCAGCAGAAAATCAACAGGAATCATGTAGTTCCCTCATATTCAAGTTGTTCTGAGTAGTTTGTGCAGAGATTTGTGTAGTTTTTGATGAGATTTGTGCAGTTTGATTGCATGTTAGCATGAAGTGTTAAAAACGCACTGAACGCTGAATTGAGCCTGTTTTTGAACTCTGTATTAAAAGTAGTGAAAACAGCAAATCCCAGCAGAAAATCAACAGGAATCATGTAGTTCCCTCATATTCAAGTTGTTCTGAGTAGTTTGTGCAGAGATTTGTGTAGTTTTTGATGAGATTTGTGCAGTTTGATTGCATGTTAGCATGAAGTGTTAAAAACGCACTGAACGCTGAATTGAGCCTGTTTTTGAACTCTGTATTAAAAGTAGTGAAAACAGCAAATCCCAGCAGAAAATCAACAGGAATCATGTAGTTCCGTCATATTCAAGTTGTTCTGAGTAGTTTGTGCAGAGATTTGTGTAGTTTTTGATGAGATTTGTGCAGTTTGATTGCATGTTAGCATGAAGTGTTAAAAACGCACTGAACGCTGAATTGAGCCTGTTTTTGAACTCTGTATTAAAAGTAGTGAAAACAGCAAATCCCAGCAGAAAATCAATAGGAATAGTGTAGTTCCTTCATATTCAAGTAGTTTTTAGTAGTTTCTGCAGAGATTTGTGTAGTTTTTGAAGAGATTTGTGCAGTTTGACTGCACTTCAAGTTTATGTGTCATAATGGCACTGAACGCTGAATTGAGCCTGTTTTTGAACTCTGTATTAAAAGTAGTGAAAACAGCAAATCCCAGCAGAAAATCAACAGGAATCATGTAGTTCCTTCATATTCAAGTAGTTTTTAGTAGTTTCTGCAGAGATTTGTGTAGTTTTTGAAGAGATTTGTGCAGTTTGACTGCACTTCAAGTTTATGTGTCATAATGGCACTGAACGCTGAATTGAGCCTGTTTTTGAACTCTGTATTAAAAGTAGTGAAAACAGCAAATCCCAGCAGAAAATCAACAGGAATCATGTAGTTCCTTCATATTCAAGTTGTTCTGAGTAGTTTGTGCAGAGATTTGTGTAGATTTCGAAGAGATTTGTTTAGTATGATTCCATGTTAGCATGAAATATCAAAAACGCACTGAACGCTGAATTGAGCCTGTTTTTGAACTCTGTATTAAAAGTATTGAAAACAGCAAATCCCAGCAGAAAATCAACAGGAATCATGTAATTCCTTCATATTCAAGTAGTTCTGAGTAGTTTGTGCAGAGAATTGTATAGTTTTTGAAGATATTTGTGAGTTTGACTGCACTTCAAGTTTATGTGTCATAAAAGCACTCAACGCTGAATTGAGCCTGTTTTTGAACTCTGTTTTAAAAGTAGTGAAATAAGCAAATCCCTGCAGGAAATCAACAAGAATCATGTAGTTCCTTCATATTCAAGTAGTTCTGAGTAGTTTGTGCAGAGATTTGTGCAGTTTGATTTCATTTCAAGTTGGTTAGTCATAAACGCACTCAATGCTGAATTGAGCCTGTTTTTGAACTCTGTATTAAAAGTAGTGAAATCAGCAAATCCCAGCAGAAAATCAACAAGAATCAGGTACTTCCTTCATATTCAAGTAGTTCTGAGTAGTTTGTGCAGAGATTTGTGTAGTTTTTGAAGATATTTTTGCAGTTTGACTGCACTTCAAGTTTATGTGTCATAAAGGCACTCAACGCTGAATTGAGCCTGTTTTTCAACTCTGTATTAAAAGTAGTGAAAACAGCAAATCCCAGCAGAAAATCAACAAGAATCAGGTACTTCCTTCATATTCAAGTAGTTCTGAGTAGTTTGTGCAGAGATTTGTGTAGTTTTTGATGAGATTTGTGCAGTTTGATTGCATGTTAGCATGAAGTGTTAAAAACGCACTTTGCTGAATTGAGCCTGTTTTTGAACTCTGTATCATAAGTAGTGAAAACAGCAAATCCCAGCAGAAAATCAACAGGAATTATGTAGTTCCTTCATATTCAAGTAGTTCTGAGTAGTTTGTGCAGAGAATTGTGTAGTTTTTGAAGATATTTTTGCAGTTTGACTGCACTTCAAGTTTATGTGTCATAAAGGCACTCAATGCTGAAGTGAGCCTGTTTTTTAACTTTGTATTAAATGTAGTGAAAATAGCAAATCCCAGCAGAAAATCAACGAGAATCATGTATTCCCTTCATATTCAAGTAGTTCTGAGTAGTTTGTGCAGAGATTTGTGTAGTTTTTGATGAGATTTGTGCAGTTTGATTGCATGTTAGCATGAAGTGTTAAAAACGCATTGAACGCTGACTTGAGCCTGTTTTTGAACTCTGTATTAAATGTAAGGAAATCATTAAATCCCAGAAGAAAATCAACAGGAATCATGTAGTTCCTTCATATTCAAGTGGTTCTGAGTAGTTTTTGCAGAGATTTGTGCAGTTTTTGAAGAGATTTGTTTAGTATGATTCCATGTTAGCATGAAGTATCAAAAACGTACTGAACACTGAATTGAGCCTGTTTTTGAACTCTGTATTAAAAGTAGTAAAAACAGTAAATCCCAGCAGAAAATCAACAGAAATCATGTAGTTCCTTCATATTCAAGTAGTTCTGAGTAGTTTGTGCAGAGATTTGTGCAGTTTGATTTCTTTTCAAGTTTACTAGTCATAAACGCACTCAATGCTGAATTGAGCCTGTTTTTGAACTCTGTAGTAAAAGTAGTGAAATAAGCAAATCCCATTAGAAAATCAACAGGAATCATGTAGTTCCTTCATATTCAAGTAGTTTTTATTAGTTTCTGTAGAGATTTGTGAAGTTTTTGAAGAGATTTGTGCAGTTTGACTGCACTTCAGGTTGATGTGTCATAAAGGCACTCAACGCTGAATTGAGCCTGTTTTTGAACTTTGTATTAAATGTAGTGAAAACAGCAAATCAAAGCAGAAAATTAACAGGAATCATGTAGTTACTTCATATTCAAGTAGTTCTGAGTAGTTTGTGCAGAGATTTGTGTAGTTTTTGATGAGATTTGTGCAGTTTGATTGCAGTTAGCATGAAGTATCAAAAACGCACTGAACGCTGAATTGAGCCTGTTTTTGAACTCTCTATTAAAAGTAGTGAAAACAGCAAATCCCAGCAGAAAATCAACAGGAATCATGTAGTTCCTTCATATTCAAGTAGTTCTGAGTAGTTTGTGCAGAGATTTGTGTAGTTTTTGATGAGATTTGTGCAGTTTGATTGCATGGTAGCATGAAGTATCAAAAACCCACTGAACGCTGAATTGAGCCTGTTTTTGAACTCTGTATTAAAAGTAGTGAAAACAGCAAATCCCAGCAGAAAATCAACAGGAATCATGTAGTTCCTTCATATTCAAGTAGTTTTTAGTAGTTTCTGCAGAGATTTGTGTAGTTTTTGAAGAGATTTGTGCAGTTTGACTGCACTTCAAGTTTATGTGTCATAATGGCACTGAACGCTGAATTGAGCCTGTTTTTGAACTCTGTATTAAAAGTAGTGAAAACAGCAAATCCCAGCAGAAAATCAACAGGAATCATGTAGTTCCGTCATATTCAAGTTGTTCTGAGTAGTTTGTGCAGAGATTTGTGTAGTTTTTGATGAGATTTGTGCAGTTTGATTGCATGTTAGCATGAAGTGTTAAAAACGCACTGAACGCTGAATTGAGCCTGTTTTTGAACTCTGTATTAAAAGTAGTGAAAACAGCAAATCCCAGCAGAAAATCAACAGGAATCATGTAGTTCCTTCATATTCAAGTAGTTTTTAGTAGTTTCTGCAGAGATTTGTGTAGTTTTTGAAGAGATTTGTGCAGTTTGACTGCACTTCAAGTTTATGTGTCATAATGGCACTGAACGCTGAATTGAGCCTGTTTTTGAACTCTGTATTAAAAGTAGTGAAAACAGCAAATCCCAGCAGAAAATCAACAGGAATCATGTAGTTCCTTCATATTCAAGTTGTTCTGAGTAGTTTGTGCAGAGATTTGTGTAGTTTTTGATGAGATTTGTGCAGTTTGATTGCATGTTAGCATGAAGTGTTAAAAACGCACTGAACGCTGAATTGAGCCTGTTTTTGAACTCTGTATTAAAAGTAGTGAAAACAGCAAATCCCAGCAGAAAATCAACAAGAATCAGGTACTTCATTCATATTCAAGTAGTTCTGAGTAGTTTGTGCAGAGAATTGTGTAGTTTTTGAAGATATTTGTGCAGTATGATTCCATGTTAGTATGAAGTATCAAAAAAGCACTGAACGCTGAATTGAGCCTGTTTTTGAACTCTGTATTAAAAGTAGTGAAATCATTAAATCCCAGAAGAAAATCAACAGGAATCATGTAGTTCCTTCATATTCAAGTAGTTCTGAGTAGTTTGTGCAGAGAATTGTGTAGTTTTTGAAGATATTTGTGCAGTTTGACTGCACTTCAAGTTTATGTGTCATAAAGGCACTGAACGCTGAATTGAGCCTGTTTTTGAACTCTGTATTAAAAGTAGTAAAAACAGCAAATCCCAGCAGAAAATCAACGAGAATCATGTATTCCCTTCATATTCAAGTAGTTCTGAGTAGTTTGTGCAGAGAATTGTGTAGTTTTTGATGAGATTTGTGCAGTTTGATTGCATGTTAGCATGAAGTGTCAAAAACGCACTGAACGCTGAATTGAGCCTGTTTTTGAACTCTGTATTAAAAGTAGTGAAAACAGCAAATCCCAGCAGAAAATCAACAAGAATCAGGTACTTCATTCATATTCAAGTAGTTCTGAGTAGTTTGTGCAGAGAATTGTGTAGTTTTTGAAGATATTTGTGCAGTTTGACTGCACTTCAAGTTTATGTGTCATAAAGGCACTGAACGCTGAATTGAGCCTGTTTTTGAACTCTGTATTAAAAGTAGTGAAAACAGCAAATCCCAGCAGAAAATCAACAAGAATCAGGTACTTCATTCATATTCAAGTAGTTCTGAGTAGTTTGTGCAGAGAATTGTGTAGTTTTTGAAGATATTTGTGCAGTTTGACTGCACTTCAAGTTTATGTGTCATAAAGGCACTGAACGCTGAATTGAGCCTGTTTTTGAACTCTGTATTAAATGTAGTGAAATCATTAAATCCGGGCAGAAAATCAACATGAATCATGTAGTTCCTTCATATTCAAGTGGTTCTGAGTAGTTTTTGCAGAGATTTGTGTAGTTTTTGAAGAGATTTGTTCAGTTTGACTGCACTTCAAGTTTATGTGTCATAATGGCACTGAACGCTGAATTGAGCCTGTTTTTGAACTCTGTATTAAAAGTAGTGAAAACAGCAAATCCCAGCAGAAAATCAACAGGAATCATGTAGTTCCTTCATATTCAAGTAGTTCTGAGTAGTTTGTGCAGAGATTTGTGTAGTTTTTGATGAGATTTGTGCAGTTTGATTGCATGGTAGCATGAAGTATCAAAAACCCACTGAACGCTGAATTGAGCCTGTTTTTGAACTCTGTATTAAAAGTAGTGAAAACAGCAAATCCCAGCAGAAAATCAACAGGAATCATGTAGTTCCTTCATATTCAAGTAGTTTTTAGTAGTTTCTGCAGAGATTTGTGTAGTTTTTGAAGAGATTTGTGCAGTTTTACTGCACTTCAAGTTTATGTGTCATAAAGGCACTGAACGCTGAATTGAGCCTGTTTTTGAACTCTCTATTAAAAGTAGTGAAAACAGCAAATCCCAGCAGAAAATCAACAGGAATCATGTAGTTCCTTCATATTCAAGTTGTTCTGAGTAGTTTGTGCAGAGATTTGTGTAGTTTTTGATGAGATTTGTGCAGTTTGATTGCAGTTAGCATGAAGTATCAAAAACGCACTGAACGCTGAATTGAGCCTGTTTTTGAACTCTGTATTAAATGTAGTGAAATCATTAAATCCCAGAAGAAAATCAACAGGAATCATGTAGTTCCTTCATATTCAAGTAGTTTTTAGTAGTTTCTGCAGAGATTTGTGTAGTTTTTGAAGCGATTTGTGCAGTTTGCCTGCACTTCAAGTTGATGTGTCATAAAGGCACTCAACGCTGAATTGAGCCTGTTTTTGAACTTTGTATTAAATGTAGTGAAAACAGCAAATCCCAGCAGAAAATCAACAGGAATCATATAGTTCCTTCATATTCAAGTTGTTCTGAGTAGTTTGTGCAGAGATTTGTGTAGTTTTTGATGAGATTTGTGCAGTTTGATTGCAGTTAGCATGAAGTATCAAAAACGCACTGAACGCTGAATTGAGCCTGTTTTTGAACTCTGTATTAAAAGTAGTGAAAACAGCAAATCCCAGCAGAAAATCAACAGGAATCATGTAGTTCCTTCATATTCAAGTAGTTTTTAGTAGTTTCTGCAGAGATTTGTGTTCTTTTTGAAGAGATTTGTGCAGTTTGACTGCACTTCAAGTTTATGTGTCATAATGGCACTGAACGCTGAATTGAGCCTGTTTTTGAACTCTGTATTAAAAGTAGTGAAAACAGCAAATCCCAGCAGAAAATCAACAGGAATCATGTAGTTCCTTCATATTCAAGTTGTTCTGAGTAGTTTGTGCAGAGATTTGTGTAGTTTTGATGAGATTTGTGCAGTTTGATTGCAGTTAGCATGAATTATCAAAAACGCACTGAACGCTGAATTGAGCCTGTTTTTGAACTCTGTATTAAATGTAGTGAAATCATTAAATCCCAGCAGAAAATCAACGAGAATCATGTATTCCCTTCATATTCAAGTAGTTCTGAGTAGTTTGTGCAGAGATTTGTGTAGTTTTTGATGAGATTTGTGCAGTTTGATTGCAGTTAGCATGAAGTATCAAAAACGCACTGAACGCTGAATTGAGCCTGTTTTTGAACTCTCTATTAAAAGTAGTGAAAACAGCAAATCCCAGCAGAAAATCAACAGGAATCATGTAGTTCCTTCATATTCAAGTAGTTTTTAGTAGTTTCTGCAGAGATTTGTGTAGTTTTTGAAGCGATTTGTGCAATTTGACTGCACTTCAAGTTGATGTGTCATAAAGGCACTCAACGCTGAATTGAGCCTGTTTTTGAACTTTGTATTAAATGTAGTGAAAACAGCAAATCCCAGCAGAAAATCAACAGGAATCATATAGTCCCTTCATATTCAAGTAGTTCTGAGTAGTTTGTGCAGAGATTTGTGTAGATTTCGAAGAGATTTGTGCAGTGTGATTGTATGTTACCATGAAGTATCAGAAACGCACTCAACGCTGGATTGAACATGTTTTTGAACTCTGTATTAAATGTAGTGAAATCATTAAATCCCAGCAGAAAATCAACAGGAATCATGTAGTTCCTTCATATTCAAGTTGTTCTGAGTAGTTTGTGCAGAGATTTGTGTAGTTTTTGATGAGATTTGTGCAGTTTGATTGCAGTTAGCATGAAGTATCAAAAACGCACTGAACGCTGAATTGAGCCTGTTTTTGAACTCTGTATTAAAAGTAGTGAAAACAGCAAATCCCAGCAGAAAATCAACAAGAATCAGGTACTTCCTTCATATTCAAGTAGTTCTGAGTAGTTTGTGCAGAGATTTGTGTAGTTTTTGATGAGATTTGTGCAGTTTGATTGCATGTTAGCATGAAGTGTTAAAAACGCATTTTGCTGAATTGAGCCTGTTTTTGAACTCTGTATCATAAGTAGTGAAAACAGCAAATCCCAGCAGAAAATCAACAGGAATTATGTAGTTCCTTCATATTCAAGTAGTTCTGAGTAGTTTGTGCAGAGAATTGTGTAGTTTTTGAAGATATTTTTGCAGTTTGACTGCACTTCAAGTTTATGTGTCATAAAGGCACTCAATGCTGAAGTGAGCCTGTTTTTGAACTTTGTATTAAATGTAGTGAAAATAGCAAATCCCAGCAGAAAATCAACGAGAATCATGTATTCCCTTCATATTCAAGTAGTTCTGAGTAGTTTGTGCAGAGATTTGTGTAGTTTTTGATGAGATTTGTGCAGTTTGATTGCATGTTAGCATGAAGTGTTAAAAACGCATTTAACGCTGACTTGAGCCTGTTTTTGAACTCTGTATTAAATGTAAGGAAATCATTAAATCCCAGAAGAAAATCAACAGGAATCATGTAGTTCCTTCATATTCAAGTGGTTCTGAGTAGTTTTTGCAGAGATTTGTGCAGTTTTTGAAGAGATTTGTTTAGTATGATTCCATGTTAGCATGAAGTATCAAAAACGTACTGAACACTGAATTGAGCCTGTTTTTGAACTCTGTATTAAAAGTAGTAAAAACAGTAAATCCCAGCAGAAAATCAACAGAAATCATGTAGTTCCTTCATATTCAAGTAGTTCTGAGTAGTTTGTGCAGAGATTTGTGCAGTTTGATTTCTTTTCAAGTTTACTAGTCATAAACGCACTCAATGCTGAATTGAGCCTGTTTTTGAACTCTGTAGTAAAAGTAGTGAAATAAGCAAATCCCATTAGAAAATCAACAGGAATCATGTAGTTCCTTCATATTCAAGTTGTTCTGAGTAGTTTGTGCAGAGATTTGTGTAGTTTTTGATGAGATTTGTGCAGTTTGATTGCAGTTAGCATGAAGTATCAAAAACGCACTGAACGCTGAATTGAGCCTGTTTTTGAACTCTGTATTAAATGTAGTGAAATCATTAAATCCCAGAAGAAAATCAACAGGAATCATGTAGTTCCTTCATATTCAAGTAGTTTTTAGTAGTTTCTGCAGAGATTTGTGTAGTTTTTGAAGCGATTTGTGCAGTTTGCCTGCACTTCAAGTTGATGTGTCATAAAGGCACTCAACGCTGAATTGAGCCTGTTTTTGAACTTTGTATTAAATGTAGTGAAAACAGCAAATCCCAGCAGAAAATCAACAGGAATCATATAGTCCCTTCATATTCAAGTAGTTCTGAGTAGTTTGTGCAGAGATTTGTGTAGATTTCGAAGAGATTTGTGCAGTGTGATTGTATGTTACCATGAAGTATCAGAAACGCACTCAACGCTGGATTGAACATGTTTTTGAACTCTGTATTAAATGTAGTGAAATCATTAAATCCCAGCAGAAAATCAACAGGAATCATGTAGTTCCTTCATATTCAAGTTGTTCTGAGTAGTTTGTGCAGAGATTTGTGTAGTTTTTGATGAGATTTGTGCAGTTTGATTGCAGTTAGCATGAAGTATCAAAAACGCACTGAACGCTGAATTGAGCCTGTTTTTGAACTCTGTATTAAAAGTAGTGAAAACAGCAAATCCCAGCAGAAAATCAACAGGAATCATGTAGTTCCTTCATATTCAAGTAGTTTTTAGTAGTTTCTGCAGAGATTTGTGTAGTTTTTGAAGAGATTTGTGCAGTTTGACTGCACTTCAAGTTTATGTGTCATAAAGGCACTGAACGCTGAATTGAGCCTGTTTTTGAACTCTGTATTAAAAGTAGTGAAATCAGCAAATCCCAGCAGAAAACAACAAGAATCAGGTACGTCCTTCATATTCAAGTAGTCCTGAGTAGTTTGTGCAGAGATTTGTGCAGTTTTTGAAGAGATTTGTTTAGTATGATTCCATGTTAGCATGAAGTATCAAAAAAGCACTGAACGCTGAATTGAACATGTTTTTGAACTCTGTATTAAATGTAGTGAAAACAGCAAATCCCAGCAGAAAATCAACAGGAATCATGTAGTTCCTTCATATTCAAGTAGTTCTGAGTAGTTTGTGCAGAGATTTGTGTAGTTTTTGATGAGATTTGTGCAGTTTGATTGCATGTTAGCATGAAGTGTTAAAAACGCACTGAACGCTGAATTGAGCCTGTTTTTGACCTCTCTATTAAAAGTAGTGAAAACAGAAAATCCCAGCAGAAAATCAACAGGAATCATGTAGTTCCTTCATATTCAAGTAGTTCTGAGTAGTTTGTGCAGAGATTTGTGTAGTTTTTGATGAGATTTGTTTAGTGTGATTCCATGTTAGCATGAAGTGTTAAAAACGAACTGAACGCTGAATTGAGCCTGTTTTTGAACTCTGTATTAAATGTAAGGAAATCATTAAATCCCAGAAGAAAATCAACAGGAATCATGTAGTTCCTTCATATTCAAGTGGTTCTGAGTAGTTTGTGCAGAGATTTGTGCAGTTTTTGAAGAGATTTGTTTAGTATGATTCTATTTAGCATGAAGTGTTAAAAACGCACTGAACGCTGAATTGAGCCTGTTTTTGAACTCTGTATTAAATGTAGTGAAATCATTAAATCCGGGCAGAAAATCAACATGAATCATGTAGTTCCTTCATATTCAAGTAGTTTTTAGTAGTTTCTGCAGAGATTTGTGTAGTTTTTGAAGAGATTTGTGCAGTTTGACTGCACTTCAAGTTTATGTGTCATAAAGGCACTGAACGCTGAATTGAGCCTGTTTTTGAACTCTGTATTAAAAGTAGTAAAAACAGCAAATCCCAGCAGAAAATCAACGAGAATCATGTATTCCCTTCATATTCAAGTAGTTCTGAGTAGTTTGTGCAGAGATTTGTGTAGTTTTTGATGAGATTTGTGCAGTTTGATTGCATGTTAGCATGAAGTGTCAAAAACGCACTGAACGCTGAATTGAGCCTGTTTTTGAACTCTGTATTAAAAGTAGTGAAAACAGCAAATCCCAGCAGAAAATCAACAGGAATCATGTAGTTCCTTCATATTCAAGTGGTTCTGAGTAGTTTTTGCAGAGATTTGTTCAGTTTGACTGCACTTCAAGTTTATGTGTCATAATGGCACTGAACGCTGAATTGAGCCTGTTTTTGAACTCTGTATTAAAAGTAGTGAAAACAGCAAATCCCAGCAGAAAATCAACAGGAATCATGTAGTTCCTTCATATTCAAGTTGTTCTGAGTAGTTTGTGCAGAGATTTGTGTAGTTTTTGATGAGATTTGTGCAGTTTGATTGCAGTTAGCATGAAGTATCAAAAACGCACTGAACGCTGAATTGAGCCTGTTTTTGAACTCTCTATTAAATGTAGTGAAATCATTAAATCCCAGAAGAAAATCAACAGGAATCATGTAGTTCCTTCATATTCAAGTAGTTCTGAGTAGTTTGTGCAGAGAATTGTGTAGTTTTTGAAGATATTTGTGCAGTTTGACTGCACTTCAAGTTTATGTGTCATAATGGCACTGAACGCTGAATTGAGCCTGTTTTTGAACTCTGTATTAAAAGTAGTAAAAACAGCAAATCCCAGCAGAAAATCAACGAGAATCATGTATTCCCTTCATATTCAAGTAGTTCTGAGTAGTTTGTGCAGAGAATTGTGTAGTTTTTGATGAGATTTGTGCAGTTTGATTGCATGTTAGCATGAAGTGTCAAAAACGCACTGAACGCTGAATTGAGCCTGTTTTTGAAACTCTGTGTTAAAAGTAGTGAAAACAGCAAATCCCAGCAGAAAATCAACAAGAATCAGGTACTTCAATCATATTCAAGTAGTTCTGAGTAGTTTGGGCAGAGAATTGTGTAGTTTTTGAAGATATTTGTGCAGTTTGACTGCACTTCAAGTTTATGTGTCATAAAGGCACTGAACGCTGAATTGAGCCTGTTTTTGAACTCTGTATTAAATGTAGTGAAATCATTAAATCCGGGCAGAAAATCAACATGAATCATGTAGTTCCTTCATATTCAAGTGGTTCTGAGTAGTTTTTGCAGAGATTTGTGTAGTTTTTGAAGAGATTTGTTCAGTTTGACTGCACTTCAAGTTTATGTGTCATAATGGCACTGAACGCTGAATTGAGCCTGTTTTTGAACTCTGTATTAAAAGTAGTGAAAACAGCAAATCCCAGCAGAAAATCAACAGGAATCATGTAGTTCCTTCATATTCAAGTTGTTCTGAGTAGTTTGTGCAGAGATTTGTGTAGTTTTGATGAGATTTGTGCAGTTTGATTGCAGTTAGCATGAATTATCAAAAACGCACTGAACGCTGAATTGAGCCTGTTTTTGAACTCTGTATTAAATGTAGTGAAATCATTAAATCCCAGCAGAAAATCAACGAGAATCATGTATTCCCTTCATATTCAAGTAGTTCTGAGTAGTTTGTGCAGAGATTTGTGTAGTTTTTGATGAGATTTGTGCAGTTTGATTGCAGTTAGCATGAAGTATCAAAAACGCACTGAACGCTGAATTGAGCCTGTTTTTGAACTCTCTATTAAAAGTAGTGAAAACAGCAAATCCCAGCAGAAAATCAACAGGAATCATGTAGTTCCTTCATATTCAAGTAGTTTTTAGTAGTTTCTGCAGAGATTTGTGTAGTTTTTGAAGCGATTTGTGCAATTTGACTGCACTTCAAGTTGATGTGTCATAAAGGCACTCAACGCTGAATTGAGCCTGTTTTTGAACTTTGTATTAAATGTAGTGAAAACAGCAAATCCCAGCAGAAAATCAACAGGAATCATATAGTCCCTTCATATTCAAGTAGTTCTGAGTAGTTTGTGCAGAGATTTGTGTAGATTTCGAAGAGATTTGTGCAGTGTGATTGTATGTTACCATGAAGTATCAGAAACGCACTCAACGCTGGATTGAACATGTTTTTGAACTCTGTATTAAATGTAGTGAAATCATTAAATCCCAGCAGAAAATCAACAGGAATCATGTAGTTCCTTCATATTCAAGTTGTTCTGAGTAGTTTGTGCAGAGATTTGTGTAGTTTTTGATGAGATTTGTGCAGTTTGATTGCAGTTAGCATGAAGTATCAAAAACGCACTGAACGCTGAATTGAGCCTGTTTTTGAACTCTGTATTAAAAGTAGTGAAAACAGCAAATCCCAGCAGAAAATCAACAGGAATCATGTAGTTACTTCATATTCAAGTAGTTTTTAGTAGTTTCTGCAGAGATTTGTGTACTTTTTGAAGAGATTTGTGCAGTTTGACTGCACTTCAAGTTTATGTGTCATAATGGCACTGAACGCTGAATTGAGCCTGTTTTTGAACTCTGTATTAAAAGTAGTGAAAACAGCAAATCCCAGCAGAAAATCAACAGGAATCATGTAGTTCCTTCATATTTAAGTAGCTTTTATTAGTTTGTGCAGAGATTTATGTAGCTTTTGAAGAGATTTGTGCAGTTTGATTTCATTTCAAGTTGTTGAGTCACAAACGCACCCAATACTGAATTGAGCCTGTTTTTGAACTTTCTATTAAAAGTAGCGAAATCAGCAAATCCCTGCAGAAAATCAACAAGAATCATGTAGTTCCTTCATATTCAAGTAGTTCTGAGTAGTTTGTGCAGAGATTTGTGTAGTTTTTGAAGATATTTTTGCAGTTTGACTGCACTTCAAGTTTATGTGTCATAAAGGCACTCAATGCTGAAGTGAGCCTGTTTTTGAACTTTGTATTAAATGTAGTGAAAATAGCAAATCCCAGCAGAAAATCAACGAGAATCATGTATTCCCTTCATATTCAAGTAGTTCTGAGTAGTTTGTGCAGAGATTTGTGTAGTTTTGGTGAGATTTGTGCAGTTTCATTGCAGTTAGCATGAAGTATCAAAAACGCACTGAACGCTGAATTGAGCCTGTTTTTGAACTCTGTATTAAAAGTAGTGAAAACAGCAAATCCCAGCAGAAAATCAACAAGAATCAGGTACTTCCTTCATATTCAAGTAGTTCTGAGTAGTTTGTGCAGAGATTTGTGTAGTTTTTGATGAGATTTGTGCAGTTTGATTGCATGTTAGCATGAAGTGTTAAAAACGCACTTTGCTGAATTGAGCCTGTTTTTGAACTCTGTATCATAAGTAGTGAAAACAGCAAATCCCAGCAGAAAATCAACAGGAATTATGTAGTTCCTTCATATTCAAGTAGTTCTGAGTAGTTTGTGCAGAGAATTGTGTAGTTTTTGAAGATATTTTTGCAGTTTGACTGCACTTCAAGTTTATGTGTCATAAAGGCACTCAATGCTGAAGTGAGCCTGTTTTTGAACTTTGTATTAAATGTAGTGAAAATAGCAAATCCCAGCAGAAAATCAACGAGAATCATGTATTCCCTTCATATTCAAGTAGTTCTGAGTAGTTTGTGCAGAGATTTGTGTAGTTTTGGTGAGATTTGTGCAGTTTCATTGCAGTTAGCATGAAGTATCAAAAACGCACTGAACGCTGAATTGAGCCTGTTTTTGAACTCTGTATTAAAAGTAGTGAAAACAGCAAATCCCAGCAGAAAATCAACAAGAATCAGGTACTTCCTTCATATTCAAGTAGTTCTGAGTAGTTTGTGCAGAGATTTGTGTAGTTTTTGATGAGATTTGTGCAGTTTGATTGCATGTTAGCATGAAGTGTTAAAAACGCACTTTGCTGAATTGAGCCTGTTTTTGAACTCTGTATCATAAGTAGTGAAAACAGCAAATCCCAGCAGAAAATCAACAGGAATTATGTAGTTCCTTCATATTCAAGTAGTTCTGAGTAGTTTGTGCAGAGAATTGTGTAGTTTTTGAAGATATTTTTGCAGTTTGACTGCACTTCAAGTTTATGTGTCATAAAGGCACTCAATGCTGAAGTGAGCCTGTTTTTGAACTTTGTATTAAATGTAGTGAAAATAGCAAATCCCAGCAGAAAATCAACGAGAATCATGTATTCCCTTCATATTCAAGTAGTTCTGAGTAGTTTGTGCAGAGATTTGTGTAGTTTTTGATGAGATTTGTGCAGTTTGATTGCATGTTAGCATGAAGTGTTAAAAACGCATTGAACGCTGACTTGAGCCTGTTTTTGAACTCTGTATTAAATGTAAGGAAATCATTAAATCCCAGAAGAAAATCAACAGGAATCATGTAGTTCCTTCATATTCAAGTGGTTCTGAGTAGTTTTTGCAGAGATTTGTGCAGTTTTTGAAGAGATTTGTTTAGTATGATTCCATGTTAGCATGAAGTATCAAAAACGTACTGAACACTGAATTGAGCCTGTTTTTGAACTCTGTATTAAAAGTAGTAAAAACAGTAAATCCCAGCAGAAAATCAACAGAAATCATGTAGTTCCTTCATATTCAAGTAGTTCTGAGTAGTTTGTGCAGAGATTTGTGCAGTTTGATTTCTTTTCAAGTTTACTAGTCATAAACGCACTCAATGCTGAATTGAGCCTGTTTTTGAACTCTGTAGTAAAAGTACTGAAATAAGCAAATCCCATTAGAAAATCAACAGGAATCATGTAGTTCCTTCATATTCAAGTAGTTTTTATTAGTTTCTGTAGAGATTTGTGAAGTTTTTGAAGAGATTTGTGCAGTTTGACTGCACTTCAGGTTGATGTGTCATAAAGGCACTCAACGCTGAATTGAGCCTGTTTTTGAACTTTGTATTAAATGTAGTGAAAACAGCAAATCAGAGCAGAAAATTAACAGGAATCATGTAGTTACTTCATATTCAAGTAGTTCTGAGTAGTTTGTGCAGAGATTTGTGTAGTTTTTGATGAGATTTGTGCAGTTTGATTGCAGTTAGCATGAAGTATCAAAAACGCACTGAACGCTGAATTGAGCCTGTTTTTGAACTCTGTATTAAAAGTAGTGAAAACAGCAAATCCCAGCAGAAAATCAACAGGAATCATGTAGTTCCCTCATATTCAAGTTGTTCTGAGTAGTTTGTGCAGAGATTTGTGTAGTTTTTGATGAGATTTGTGCAGTTTGATTGCATGTTAGCATGAAGTGTTAAAAACGCACTGAACGCTGAATTGAGCCTGTTTTTGAACTCTGTATTAAAAGTAGTGAAAACAGCAAATCCCAGCAGAAAATCAACAGGAATCATGTAGTTCCTTCATATTCAAGTAGTTTTTAGTAGTTTCTGCAGAGATTTGTGTAGTTTTTGAAGCGATTTGTGCAATTTGACTGCACTTCAAGTTGATGTGTCATAAAGGCACTCAACGCTGAATTGAGCCTGTTTTTGAACTTTGTATTAAATGTAGTGAAAACAGCAAATCCCAGCAGAAAATCAACAGGAATCATATAGTCCCTTCATATTCAAGTAGTTCTGAGTAGTTTGTGCAGAGATTTGTGTAGATTTCGAAGAGATTTGTGCAGTGTGATTGTATGTTACCATGAAGTATCAGAAACGCACTCAACGCTGGATTGAACATGTTTTTGAACTCTGTATTAAATGTAGTGAAATCATTAAATCCCAGCAGAAAATCAACAGGAATCATGTAGTTCCTTCATATTCAAGTTGTTCTGAGTAGTTTGTGCAGAGATTTGTGTAGTTTTTGATGAGATTTGTGCAGTTTGATTGCAGTTAGCATGAAGTATCAAAAACGCACTGAACGCTGAATTGAGCCTGTTTTTGAACTCTGTATTAAAAGTAGTGAAAACAGCAAATCCCAGCAGAAAATCAACAGGAATCATGTAGTTACTTCATATTCAAGTAGTTTTTAGTAGTTTCTGCAGAGATTTGTGTACTTTTTGAAGAGATTTGTGCAGTTTGACTGCACTTCAAGTTTATGTGTCATAATGGCACTGAACGCTGAATTGAGCCTGTTTTTGAACTCTGTATTAAAAGTAGTGAAAACAGCAAATCCCAGCAGAAAATCAACAGGAATCATGTAGTTCCTTCATATTTAAGTAGCTTTTATTAGTTTGTGCAGAGATTTATGTAGCTTTTGAAGAGATTTGTGCAGTTTGATTTCATTTCAAGTTGTTGAGTCACAAACGCACCCAATACTGAATTGAGCCTGTTTTTGAACTTTCTATTAAAAGTAGCGAAATCAGCAAATCCCTGCAGAAAATCAACAAGAATCATGTAGTTCCTTCAATTTCAAGTAGTTCTGAGTAGTTTGTGCAGAGATTTGTGTAGTTTTTGAAGATATTTTTGCAGTTTGACTGCACTTCAAGTTTATGTGTCATAAAGGCACTCAATGCTGAAGTGAGCCTGTTTTTGAACTTTGTATTAAATGTAGTGAAAATAGCAAATCCCAGCAGAAAATCAACGAGAATCATGTATTCCCTTCATATTCAAGTAGTTCTGAGTAGTTTGTGCAGAGATTTGTGTAGTTTTGGTGAGATTTGTGCAGTTTCATTGCAGTTAGCATGAAGTATCAAAAACGCACTGAACGCTGAATTGAGCCTGTTTTTGAACTCTGTATTAAAAGTAGTGAAAACAGCAAATCCCAGCAGAAAATCAACAAGAATCAGGTACTTCCTTCATATTCAAGTAGTTCTGAGTAGTTTGTGCAGAGATTTGTGTAGTTTTTGATGAGATTTGTGCAGTTTGATTGCATGTTAGCATGAAGTGTTAAAAACGCACTTTGCTGAATTGAGCCTGTTTTTGAACTCTGTATCATAAGTAGTGAAAACAGCAAATCCCAGCAGAAAATCAACAGGAATTATGTAGTTCCTTCATATTCAAGTAGTTCTGAGTAGTTTGTGCAGAGAATTGTGTAGTTTTTGAAGATATTTTTGCAGTTTGACTGCACTTCAAGTTTATGTGTCATAAAGGCACTCAATGCTGAAGTGAGCCTGTTTTTGAACTTTGTATTAAATGTAGTGAAAATAGCAAATCCCAGCAGAAAATCAACGAGAATCATGTATTCCCTTCATATTCAAGTAGTTCTGAGTAGTTTGTGCAGAGATTTGTGTAGTTTTGGTGAGATTTGTGCAGTTTCATTGCAGTTAGCATGAAGTATCAAAAACGCACTGAACGCTGAATTGAGCCTGTTTTTGAACTCTGTATTAAAAGTAGTGAAAACAGCAAATCCCAGCAGAAAATCAACAAGAATCAGGTACTTCCTTCATATTCAAGTAGTTCTGAGTAGTTTGTGCAGAGATTTGTGTAGTTTTTGATGAGATTTGTGCAGTTTGATTGCATGTTAGCATGAAGTGTTAAAAACGCACTTTGCTGAATTGAGCCTGTTTTTGAACTCTGTATCATAAGTAGTGAAAACAGCAAATCCCAGCAGAAAATCAACAGGAATTATGTAGTTCCTTCATATTCAAGTAGTTCTGAGTAGTTTGTGCAGAGAATTGTGTAGTTTTTGAAGATATTTTTGCAGTTTGACTGCACTTCAAGTTTATGTGTCATAAAGGCACTCAATGCTGAAGTGAGCCTGTTTTTGAACTTTGTATTAAATGTAGTGAAAATAGCAAATCCCAGCAGAAAATCAACGAGAATCATGTATTCCCTTCATATTCAAGTAGTTCTGAGTAGTTTGTGCAGAGATTTGTGTAGTTTTTGATGAGATTTGTGCAGTTTGATTGCATGTTAGCATGAAGTGTTAAAAACGCATTGAACGCTGACTTGAGCCTGTTTTTGAACTCTGTATTAAATGTAAGGAAATCATTAAATCCCAGAAGAAAATCAACAGGAATCATGTAGTTCCTTCATATTCAAGTGGTTCTGAGTAGTTTTTGCAGAGATTTGTGCAGTTTTTGAAGAGATTTGTTTAGTATGATTCCATGTTAGCATGAAGTATCAAAAACGTACTGAACACTGAATTGAGCCTGTTTTTGAACTCTGTATTAAAAGTAGTAAAAACAGTAAATCCCAGCAGAAAATCAACAGAAATCATGTAGTTCCTTCATATTCAAGTAGTTCTGAGTAGTTTGTGCAGAGATTTGTGCAGTTTGATTTCTTTTCAAGTTTACTAGTCATAAACGCACTCAATGCTGAATTGAGCCTGTTTTTGAACTCTGTAGTAAAAGTACTGAAATAAGCAAATCCCATTAGAAAATCAACAGGAATCATGTAGTTCCTTCATATTCAAGTAGTTTTTATTAGTTTCTGTAGAGATTTGTGAAGTTTTTGAAGAGATTTGTGCAGTTTGACTGCACTTCAGGTTGATGTGTCATAAAGGCACTCAACGCTGAATTGAGCCTGTTTTTGAACTTTGTATTAAATGTAGTGAAAACAGCAAATCAGAGCAGAAAATTAACAGGAATCATGTAGTTACTTCATATTCAAGTAGTTCTGAGTAGTTTGTGCAGAGATTTGTGTAGTTTTTGATGAGATTTGTGCAGTTTGATTGCAGTTAGCATGAAGTATCAAAAACGCACTGAACGCTGAATTGAGCCTGTTTTTGAACTCTGTATTAAAAGTAGTGAAAACAGCAAATCCCAGCAGAAAATCAACAGGAATCATGTAGTTCCCTCATATTCAAGTTGTTCTGAGTAGTTTGTGCAGAGATTTGTGTAGTTTTTGATGAGATTTGTGCAGTTTGATTGCATGTTAGCATGAAGTGTTAAAAACGCACTGAACGCTGAATTGAGCCTGTTTTTGAACTCTGTATTAAAAGTAGTGAAAACAGCAAATCCCAGCAGAAAATCAACAGGAATCATGTAGTTCCGTCATATTCAAGTTGTTCTGAGTAGTTTGTGCAGAGATTTGTGTAGTTTTTGATGAGATTTGTGCAGTTTGATTGCATGTTAGCATGAAGTGTTAAAAACGCACTGAACGCTGAATTGAGCCTGTTTTTGAACTCTGTATTAAAAGTAGTGAAAACAGCAAATCCCAGCAGAAAATCAACAGGAATAGTGTAGTTCCTTCATATTCAAGTAGTTTTTAGTAGTTTCTGCAGAGATTTGTGTAGTTTTTGAAGAGATTTGTGCAGTTTGACTGCACTTCAAGTTTATGTGTCATAATGGCACTGAACGCTGAATTGAGCCTGTTTTTGAACTCTGTATTAAAAGTAGTGAAAACAGCAAATCCCAGCAGAAAATCAACAGGAATCATGTAGTTCCTTCATATTCAAGTAGTTTTTAGTAGTTTCTGCAGAGATTTGTGTAGTTTTTGAAGAGATTTGTGCAGTTTGACTGCACTTCAAGTTTATGTGTCATAATGGCACTGAACGCTGAATTGAGCCTGTTTTTGAACTCTGTATTAAAAGTAGTGAAAACAGCAAATCCCAGCAGAAAATCAACAGGAATCATGTAGTTCCGTCATATTCAAGTTGTTCTGAGTAGTTTGTGCAGAGATTTGTGTAGTTTTTGATGAGATTTGTGCAATTTGATTGCATGTTAGCATGAAGTGTTAAAAACGCACTGAACGCTGAATTGAGCCTGTTTTTGAACTCTGTATTAAAAGTAGTGAAAACAGCAAATCCCAGCAGAAAATCAACAGGAATCATGTAGTTCCTTCATATTCAAGTTGTTCTGAGTAGTTTGTGCAGAGATTTGTGTAGTTTTTGATGAGATTTGTGCAGTTTGATTGCATGTTAGCATGAAGTATCAAAAACGCACTGAATGCTGAATTGAGCCTGTTTTTGAACTTTGTATTAAATGTAGTGAAAACAACAATTCCCAGTAGAAAATCAACGGGAATCATGTAGTCCCTTCATATTCAAGTAGTTCTGAGTAGTTTGTGCAGAGATTTGTGTAGTTTTTGATGAGATTTGTGCAGTTTGATTGCATGTTAGCATGAAGTATCAAAAACGCACTGAACGCTGAATTGAGCCTGTTTTTGAACTCTGTATTAAATGTAGTGAAATCATTAAATCCGGGCAGAAAATCAACATGAATCATGTAGTTCCTTCATATTCAAGTAGTTTTTAGTAGTTTGTGCAGAGATTTGTGCAGTTTGATTTCATTTCAAGTTGGTTAGTCATAAACGCACTCAATGCTGAATTGAGCCTGTTTTTGAACTCTGTATTAAAAGTAGTGAAATCAGCAAATCCCAGCAGAAAATCAACAAGAATCAGGTACTTCCTTCATATTCAAGTAGTTCTCAGTAGTTTGTGCAGAGATTTGTGTAGTTTTTGATGAGATTTGTGGAGTTTGATTGCATGTTAGCATGAAGTGTTAAAAACGCACTGAACGCTGAATTGAGCCTGTTTTTGAACTCTGTATTAAAAGTAGTGAAAACATCAAATCCCAGCAGAAAATCAACAGGAATCATGTAGTTCCTTCATATTCAAGTTGTTTTGAATAGTTTGTGCAGAGATTTGTGCAGTTTGATTTCATTTCAAGTTGGTTAGTCATAAACGCACTCAATGCTGAATTGAGCCTGTTTTTGAACTCTGTATTAAAAGTAGTGAAATCAGCAAATCCCAGCAAAAAATCAACAAGAATCAGGTACTTCCTTCATATTCAAGTAGTTCTCAGTAGTTTGTGCAGAGATTTGTGTAGTTTTTGATGAGATTTGTGCAGTTTGATTGCATGTTAGCATGAAGTGTTAAAAACGCACTGAACGCTGAATTGAGCCTGTTTTTGAACTCTGCATTAAAAGTAGTGAAAACAGCAAATCCCAGCAGAAAATCAACAGGAATCATGTAGTTCCTTCATATTCAAGTAGTTTTAGTAGTTTCTGCAGAGATTTGTGTAGTTTTTGAAGCGATTTGTGCAGTTTGACTGCACTTCAAGTTGATGTGTCATAAAGGCACTCAACGCTGAATTGAGCCTGTTTTTGAACTTTGTATTAAATGTAGTGAAAACAGCAAATCCCAGCAGAAAATCAACAGGAATCATATAGTCCCTTCATATTCAAGTAGTTCTGAGTAGTTTGTGCAGAGATTTGTGTAGATTTCGAAGAGATTTGTGCAGTGTGATTGTATGTTACCATGAAGTATCAGAAACGCACTCAACGCTGGATTGAACATGTTTTTGAACTCTGTATTAAATGTAGTGAAATCATTAAATCCCAGCAGAAAATCAACAGGAATCATGTAGTTCCTTCATATTCAAGTTGTTCTGAGTAGTTTGTGCAGAGATTTGTGTAGTTTTTGATGAGATTTGTGCAGTTTGATTGCAGTTAGCATGAAGTATCAAAAACGCACTGAACGCTGAATTGAGCCTGTTTTTGAACTCTGTATTAAAAGTAGTGAAAACAGCAAATCCCAGCAGAAAATCAACAGGAATCATGTAGTTCCTTCATATTCAAGTAGTTTTTAGTAGTTTCTGCAGAGATTTGTGTACTTTTTGAAGAGATTTGTGCAGTTTGACTGCACTTCAAGTTTATGTGTCATAATGGCACTGAACGCTGAATTGAGCCTGTTTTTGAACTCTGTATTAAAAGTAGTGAAAACAGCAAATCCCAGCAGAAAATCAACAGGAATCATGTAGTTCCTTCATATTCAAGTTGTTCTGAGTAGTTTGTGCAGAGATTTGTGTAGTTTTTGATGAGATTTGTGCAGTTTGATTGCATGTTAGCATGAAGTATCAAAAACGCATTGAACGCTGAATTGAGCCTGTTTTTGAACTCTGTATTAAATGTAAGGAAATCATTAAATCCCAGCAGAAAATCAATAGGAATCATGTAGTTCCTTCATATTCAAGTTGTTCTGAGTAGTTTGTGCAGAGATTTGTGTAGTTTTTGATGAGATTTGTGCAGTTTGATTTCATTTCAAGTTGATGAGTCACAAACGCACCCAATGCTGAATTGAGCCTGTTTTTGAACTTTCTATTAAAATTAGCGAAATCAGCAAATCCCTGCGAAAAATCAACAAGCATCATGTAGTTCCTTCATATTCAAGTAGTTCTGAGTAGTTTGTGCAGAGATTTGTGCAGTTTTTGATGAGATTTGTGCAGTTTGATTGCATGTTAGCATGAAGTGTTAAAAACGCACTGAACGCTGAATTGAGCCTATGTTTGAACTCTGTATTGAATGTAAGGAAATCATTAAATCCCAGAAGAAAATCAACAGGAATCATGTAGTTCCTTCATATTCAAGTGGTTCTGAGTAGTTTGTGCAGAGATTTGTGCAGTTTTTGAAGAGATTTGTTTAGTATGATTCCATGTTAGCATGAAGTATCAAAAACGTACTGAACACTGAATTGAGCCTGTTTTTGAACTCTGTATTAAAAGTAGTAAAAACAGCAAATCCCAGCAGAAAATCAACAGGAATCATGTAGTTCCGTCATATTCAAATTGTTCTGAGTAGTTTGTGCAGAGATTTTTGTAGTTTTTGATGAGATTTGTGCAGTTTGATTTCATTTCAAGTTGATGAGTCACAAATGCACCCAATGCTGAATTGAGCCTGTTTTTGAACTTTCTATTAAAAGTAGCGAAATCAGCAAATCCCTGCAGAAAATCAACAAAAATCATGTAGTTCCTTCATATTCAAGTAGTTCTGAGTAGTTTGTGCAGAGATTTGTGCAGTTTGATTTCATTTCAAGTTGGTTAGTCATAAACGCACTCAATGCTGAATTGAGCCTGTTTTTGAACTCTGTATTAAAAGTAGTGAAATCAGCAAATCCCAGCAGAAAACAACAAGAATCAGGTACGTCCTTCATATTCAAGTAGTCCTGAGTAGTTTGTGCAGAGATTTGTGCAGTTTTTGAAGAGATTTGTTTAGTGTGATTCCATGTTAGCATGAAGTATCAAAAAAGCACTGAACGCTGAATTGAACATGTTTTTGAACTCTGTATTAAATGTAGTGAAAACAGCAAATCCCAGCAGAAAATCAACAGGAATCATGTAGTTCCTTCATATTCAAGTAGTTTTAGTAGTTTCTGCAGAGATTTGTGTAGTTTTTGAAGCGATTTGTGCAGTTTGACTGCACTTCAAGTTGATGTGTCATAAAGGCACTCAACGCTGAATTGAGCCTGTTTTTGAACTTTGTATTAAATGTAGTGAAAACAGCAAATCCCAGCAGAAAATCAACAGGAATCATATAGTCCCTTCATATTCAAGTAGTTCTGAGTAGTTTGTGCAGAGATTTGTGTAGATTTCGAAGAGATTTGTGCAGTGTGATTGTATGTTACCATGAAGTATCAGAAACGCACTCAACGCTGGATTGAACATGTTTTTGAACTCTGTATTAAATGTAGTGAAATCATTAAATCCCAGCAGAAAATCAACAGGAATCATGTAGTTCCTTCATATTCAAGTTGTTCTGAGTAGTTTGTGCAGAGATTTGTGTAGTTTTTGATGAGATTTGTGTAGTTTGATTGCAGTTAGCATGAAGTATCAAAAACGCACTGAACGCTGAATTGAGCCTGTTTTTGAACTCTGTATTAAAAGTAGTGAAAACAGCAAATCCCAGCAGAAAATCAACAGGAATCATGTAGTTCCTTCATATTCAAGTAGTTTTTAGTAGTTTCTGCAGAGATTTGTGTACTTTTTGAAGAGATTTGTGCAGTTTGACTGCACTTCAAGTTTATGTGTCATAATGGCACTGAACGCTGAATTGAGCCTGTTTTTGAACTCTGTATTAAAAGTAGTGAAAACAGCAAATCCCAGCAGAAAATCAACAGGAATCATGTAGTTCCTTCATATTCAAGTTGTTCTGAGTAGTTTGTGCAGAGATTTGTGTAGTTTTTGATGAGATTTGTGCAGTTTGATTGCATGTTAGCATGAAGTATCAAAAACGCATTGAACGCTGAATTGAGCCTGTTTTTGAACTCTGTATTAAATGTAAGGAAATCATTAAATCCCAGCAGAAAATCAATAGGAATCATGTAGTTCCTTCATATTCAAGTTGTTCTGAGTAGTTTGTGCAGAGATTTGTGTAGTTTTTGATGAGATTTGTGCAGTTTGATTTCATTTCAAGTTGATGAGTCACAAACGCACCCAATGCTGAATTGAGCCTGTTTTTGAACTTTCTATTAAAATTAGCGAAATCAGCAAATCCCTGCGAAAAATCAACAAGCATCATGTAGTTCCTTCATATTCAAGTAGTTCTGAGTAGTTTGTGCAGAGATTTGTGCAGTTTTTGATGAGATTTGTGCAGTTTGATTGCATGTTAGCATGAAGTGTTAAAAACGCACTGAACGCTGAATTGAGCCTATGTTTGAACTCTGTATTGAATGTAAGGAAATCATTAAATCCCAGAAGAAAATCAACAGGAATCATGTAGTTCCTTCATATTCAAGTGGTTCTGAGTAGTTTGTGCAGAGATTTGTGCAGTTTTTGAAGAGATTTGTTTAGTATGATTCCATGTTAGCATGAAGTATCAAAAACGTACTGAACACTGAATTGAGCCTGTTTTTGAACTCTGTATTAAAAGTAGTAAAAACAGCAAATCCCAGCAGAAAATCAACAGGAATCATGTAGTTCCGTCATATTCAAATTGTTCTGAGTAGTTTGTGCAGAGATTTTTGTAGTTTTTGATGAGATTTGTGCAGTTTGATTTCATTTCAAGTTGATGAGTCACAAATGCACCCAATGCTGAATTGAGCCTGTTTTTGAACTTTCTATTAAAAGTAGCGAAATCAGCAAATCCCTGCAGAAAATCAACAAAAATCATGTAGTTCCTTCATATTCAAGTAGTTCTGAGTAGTTTGTGCAGAGATTTGTGCAGTTTGATTTCATTTCAAGTTGGTTAGTCATAAACGCACTCAATGCTGAATTGAGCCTGTTTTTGAACTCTGTATTAAAAGTAGTGAAATCAGCAAATCCCAGCAGAAAACAACAAGAATCAGGTACGTCCTTCATATTCAAGTAGTCCTGAGTAGTTTGTGCAGAGATTTGTGCAGTTTTTGAAGAGATTTGTTTAGTGTGATTCCATGTTAGCATGAAGTATCAAAAAAGCACTGAACGCTGAATTGAACATGTTTTTGAACTCTGTATTAAATGTAGTGAAAACAGCAAATCCCAGCAGAAAATCAACAGGAATCATGTAGTTCCTTCATATTCAAGTAGTTCTGAGTAGTTTGTGCAGAGATTTGTGTAGTTTTTGATGAGATTTGTTTAGTGTGATTCCATGTTAGCATGAAGTGTTAAAAACGAACTGAACGCTGAATTGAGCCTGTTTTTGAACTCTGTATTAAATGTAAGGAAATCATTAAATCCCAGAAGAAAATCAACAGGAATCATGTAGTTCCTTCATATTCAAGTGGTTCTGAGTAGTTTGTGCAGAGATTTGTGCAGTTTTTGAAGAGATTTGTTTATTATGATTCTATTTAGCATGAAGTGTTAAAAACGCACTGAACGCTGAATTGAGCCTGTTTTTGAACTCTGTATTAAAAGTAGTGAAAACAGCAAATCCCAGCAGAAAATCAACACGAATCAGGTACTTCCTTCATATTCAAGTTGTTCTGAGTAGTTTGTGCAGAGATTTGTGTAGTTTTTGATGAGATTTGTGCAGTTTGATTGCAGTTAGCATGAAGTATCAAAAACGCACTGAACGCTGAATTGAGCCTGTTTTTGAACTCTCTATTAAAAGTAGTGAAAACAGCAAATCCCAGCAGAAAATCAACAGGAATCATGTAGTTCCTTCATATTCAAGTGGTTCTGAGTAGTTTTTGCAGAGATTTGTGTAGTTTTTGAAGAGATTTGTTCAGTTTGACTGCACTTCAAGTTTATGTGTCATAATGGCACTGAACGCTGAATTGAGCCTGTTTTTGAACTCTGTATTAAAAGTAGTGAAAACAGCAAATCCCAGCAGAAAATCAACAGGAATCATGTAGTTCCTTCATATTCAAGTTGTTCTGAGTAGTTTGTGCAGAGATTTGTGTAGTTTTGATGAGATTTGTGCAGTTTGATTGCAGTTAGCATGAATTATCAAAAACGCACTGAACGCTGAATTGAGCCTGTTTTTGAACTCTGTATTAAATGTAGTGAAATCATTAAATCCCAGCAGAAAATCAACGAGAATCATGTATTCCCTTCATATTCAAGTAGTTCTGAGTAGTTTGTGCAGAGATTTGTGTAGTTTTTGATGAGATTTGTGCAGTTTGATTGCAGTTAGCATGAAGTATCAAAAACGCACTGAACGCTGAATTGAGCCTGTTTTTGAACTCTCTATTAAAAGTAGTGAAAACAGCAAATCCCAGCAGAAAATCAACAGGAATCATGTAGTTCCTTCATATTCAAGTTGTTCTGAGTAGTTTGTGCAGAGATTTGTGTAGTTTTTGATGAGATTTGTGCAGTTTGATTGCATGTTAGCATGAAGTGTTAAAAACGCACTGAACGCTGAATTTAGCCTGTTTTTGAAGTCTGTATTAAAAGTAGTGAAAACAGCAAATCCCAGCAGAAAATCAACAGGAATCATGTAGTTCCTTCATATTCAAGTGGTTCTGAGTAGTTTGTGCAGAGATTTGTGCAGTTTTTGATGAGATTTGTGCAGTTTGATTGCATGTTAGCATGAAGTGTTAAAAACGCACTGAACGCTGAATTGAGCCTATGTTTGAACTCTGTATTGAATGTAAGGAAATCATTAAATCCCAGAAGAAAATCAACAGGAATCATGTAGTTCCTTCATATTCAAGTGGTTCTGAGTAGTTTGTGCAGAGATTTGTGCAGTTTTTGAAGAGATTTGTTTAGTATGATTCCATGTTAGCATGAAGTATCAAAAACGTACTGAACACTGAATTGAGCCTGTTTTTGAACTCTGTATTAAAAGTAGTAAAAACAGCAAATCCCAGCAGAAAATCAACGAGAATCATGTATTCCCTTCATATTCAAGTAGTTCTGAGTAGTTTGTGCAGAGATTTGTGCAGTTTTTGAAGAGATTTGTTTAGTATGATTCCATGTTAGCATGAAGTATCATAAACGCACTGAACGCTGAATTGAGCCTGTTTTTGAACTCTGTATTAAAAGTAAGGAAATCATTAAATTCCAGAAGAAAATCAACAGGAATCATGTAGTTCCTTCATATTCAAGTGGTTCTGAGTAGTTTGTGCAGAGATTTGTGTAGTTTTTGATGAGATTTGTGCAGTTTGATTGCATGTTAGCATGAAGTGTCAAAAACGCACTGAACGCTGAATTGAGCCTGTTTTTGAACTCTGTATTAAAAGTAGTGAAAACAGCAAATCCCAGCAGAAAATCAACAGGAATCATGTAGTTCCGTCATATTCAAATTGTTCTGAGTAGTTTGTGCAGAGATTTGTGTAGTTTTTGATGAGATTTGTGCAGTTTGATTTCATTTCAAGTTGATGAGTCACAAATGCACCCAATGCTGAATTGAGCCTGTTTTTGAACTTTCTATTAAAAGTAGCGAAATCAGCAAATCCCTGCAGAAAATCAACAAAAATCATGTAGTTCCTTCATATTCAAGTAGTTCTGAGTAGTTTGTGCAGAGATTTGTGCAGTTTGATTTCATTTCAAGTTGGTTAGTCATAAACGCACTCAATGCTGAATTGAGCCTGTTTTTGAACTCTGTATTAAAAGTAGTGAAATCAGCAAATCCCAGCAGAAAACAACAAGAATCAGGTAAGTCCTTCATATTCAAGTAGTCCTGAGTAGTTTGTGCAGAGATTTGTGCAGTTTTTGAAGAGATTTGTTTAGTATGATTCCATGTTAGCATGAAGTATCAAAAAAGCACTGAACGCTGAATTGAACATGTTTTTGAACTCTGTATTAAATGTAGTGAAAACAGCAAATCCCAGCAGAAAATCAACAGGAATCATGTAGTTCCTTCATATTCAAGTAGTTTTTAGTAGTTTGTGCAGAGATTTGTGTAGTTTTTGATGAGATTTGTGCAGTTTGATTGCATGTTAGCATGAAGTGTTAAAAACGCACTGAACGCTGAATTGAGCCTGTTTTTGACCTCTCTATTAAAAGTAGTGAAAACAGCAAATCCCAGCAGAAAATCAACAGGAATCATGTAGTTCCTTCATATTCAAGTAGTTTTTAGTAGTTTCTGCAGAGATTTGTGTAGTTTTTGAAGAGATTTGTGCAGTTTTACTGCACTTCAAGTTTATGTGTCATAAAGGCACTGAACGCTGAATTGAGCCTGTTTTTGAACTCTCTATTAAAAGTAGTGAAAACAGCAAATCCCAGCAGAAAATCAACAGGAATCATGTAGTTCCTTCATATTCAAGTTGTTCTGAGTAGTTTGTGCAGAGATTTGTGTAGTTTTTGATGAGATTTGTGCAGTTTGATTGCAGTTAGCATGAAGTATCAAAAACGCACTGAACGCTGAATTGAGCCTGTTTTTGAACTCTGTATTAAATGTAGTGAAATCATTAAATCCCAGAAGAAAATCAACAGGAATCATGTAGTTCCTTCATATTCAAGTAGTTTTTAGTAGTTTCTGCAGAGATTTGTGTAGTTTTTGAAGCGATTTGTGCAATTTGACTGCACTTCAAGTTGATGTGTCATAAAGGCACTCAACGCTGAATTGAGTCTGTTTTTGAACTTTGTATTAAATGTAGTGAAAACAGCAAATCACAGCAGAAAATCAACAGGAATCATATAGTCCCTTCATATTCAAGTAGTTCTGAGTAGTTTGTGCAGAGATTTGTGTAGATTTCGAAGAGATTTGTGCAGTGTGATTGTATGTTACCATGAAGTATCAGAAACGCACTCAACGCTGGATTGAACATGTTTTTGAACTCTGTATTAAATGTAGTGAAATCATTAAATCCCAGCAGAAAATCAACAGGAATCATGTAGTTCCTTCATATTCAAGTTGTTCTGAGTAGTTTGTGCAGAGATTTGTGTAGTTTTGATGAGATTTGTGCAGTTTGATTGCAGTTAGTATGAATTATCAAAAACGCACTGAACGCTGAATTGAGCCTGTTTTTGAACTCTGTATTTAATGTAGTGAAATCATTAAATCCCAGCAGAAAATCAACGACAATCATGTATTCCCTTCATATTCAAGTAGTTCTGAGTAGTTTGTGCAGAGATTTGTGTAATTTTTGATGAGATTTGTGCAGTTTGATTGCATGTTAGCATGAAGTTTTTAAAAACGCACTGAACGCTGAATTGAGCCTGTTTTTGAACTCTGTATTAAAAGTAGTGAAAACAGCAAATCCCAGCAGAAAATCAAGAAGAATCAGGTACTTCCTTCATATTCAAGTAGTTCTGAGTAGTTTGTGCAGAGATTTGTGTAGTTTTTGATGAGATTTGTGCAGTTTGATTTCATTTCAAGTTGATGAGTCACAAACGCACCCAATGCTGAATTGAGCCTGTTTTTGAACTTTCTATTAAAATTAGCGAAATCAGCAAATCCCTGCGAAAAATCAACAAGCATCATGTAGTTCCTTCATATTCAAGTAGTTCTGAGTAGTTTGTGCAGAGATTTGTGCAGTTTTTGATGAGATTTGTGCAGTTTGATTGCATGTTAGCATGAAGTGTTAAAAACGCACTGAACGCTGAATTGAGCCTATGTTTGAACTCTGTATTGAATGTAAGGAAATCATTAAATCCCAGAAGAAAATCAACAGGAATCATGTAGTTCCTTCATATTCAAGTGGTTCTGAGTAGTTTGTGCAGAGATTTGTGCAGTTTTTGAAGAGATTTGTTTAGTATGATTCCATGTTAGCATGAAGTATCAAAAACGTACTGAACACTGAATTGAGCCTGTTTTTGAACTCTGTATTAAAAGTAGTAAAAACAGCAAATCCCAGCAGAAAATCAACGAGAATCATGTATTCCCTTCATATTCAAGTAGTTCTGAGTAGTTTGTGCAGAGATTTGTGCAGTTTTTGAAGAGATTTGTTTAGTATGATTCCATGTTAGCATGAAGTATCAAAAACGCACTGAACGCTGAATTGAGCCTGTTTTTGAACTCTGTATTAAAAGTAAGGAAATCATTAAATTCCAGAAGAAAATCAACAGGAATCATGTAGTTCCTTCATATTCAAGTGGTTCTGAGTAGTTTGTGCAGAGATTTGTGTAGTTTTTGATGAGATTTGTGCAGTTTGATTGCATGTTAGCATGAAGTGTCAAAAACGCACTGAACGCTGAATTGAGCCTGTTTTTGAACTCTGTATTAAAAGTAGTGAAAACAGCAAATCCCAGCAGAAAATCAACAGGAATCATGTAGTTCCGTCATATTCAAATTGTTCTGAGTAGTTTGTGCAGAGATTTGTGTAGTTTTTGATGAGATTTGTGCAGTTTGATTTCATTTCAAGTTGATGAGTAACAAATGCACCCAATGCTGAATTGAGCCTGTTTTTGAACTTTCTATTAAAAGTAGCGAAATCAGCAAATCCCTGCAGAAAATCAACAAAAATCATGTAGTTCCTTCATATTCAAGTAGTTCTGAGTAGTTTGTGCAGAGATTTGTGCAGTTTGATTTCATTTCAAGTTGGTTAGTCATAAACGCACTCAATGCTGAATTGAGCCTGTTTTTGAACTCTGTATTAAAAGTAGTGAAATCAGCAAATCCCAGCAGAAAACAACAAGAATCAGGTACGTCCTTCATATTCAAGTAGTCCTGAGTAGTTTGTGCAGAGATTTGTGCAGTTTTTGAAGAGATTTGTTTAGTATGATTCCATGTTAGCATGAAGTATCAAAAAAGCACTGAACGCTGAATTGAGCCTGTTTTTGACCTCTCTATTAAAAGTAGTGAAAACAGAAAATCCCAGCAGAAAATCAACAGGAATCATGTAGTTCCTTCATATTCAAGTAGTTCTGAGTAGTTTGTGCAGAGATTTGTGTAGTTTTTGATGAGATTTGTTTAGTGTGATTCCATGTTAGCATGAAGTGTTAAAAACGAACTGAACGCTGAATTGAGCCTGTTTTTGAACTCTGTATTAAATGTAAGGAAATCATTAAATCCCAGAAGAAAATCAACAGGAATCATGTAGTTCCTTCATATTCAAGTGGTTCTGAGTAGTTTGTGCAGAGATTTGTGCAGTTTTTGAAGAGATTTGTTTAGTATGATACTATTTAGCATGAAGTGTTAAAAACGCACTGAACGCTGAATTGAGCCTGTTTTTGAACTCTGTATTAAAAGTAGTGAAAACAGCAAATCCCAGCAGAAAATCAACAAGAATCAGGTACTTCCTTCATATTCAAGTAGTTCTAAGTAGTTTGTGCAGAGATTTGTGTAGTTTTTGAAGAGATTTGTGCAGTTTGACTGCACTTCAAGTTTATGTGTCATAATGGCACTGAACGCTGAATTGAGCCTGTTTTTGAACTCTGTATTAAAAGTAGTGAAAACAGCAAATCCCAGCAGAAAATCAACAGGAATCATGTAGTTCCTTCATATTCAAGTGGTTCTGAGTAGTTTGTGCAGAGATTTGTGTAGTTTTGATGAGATTTGTGCAGTTTGATTGCATGTTAGCATGAAGTGTCAAAAACGCACTGAACGCTGAATTGAGCCTGTTTTTGAACTCTGTATTAAAAGTAGTGAAAACAGCAAATCCCAGCAGAAAATCAACAGGAATCATGTAGTTCCGTCATATTCAAATTGTTCTGAGTAGTTTGTGCAGAGATTTGTGTAGTTTTTGATGAGATTTGTGCAGTTTGATTTCATTTCAAGTTGATGAGTCACAAATGCACCCAATGCTGAATTGAGCCTGTTTTTGAACTTTCTATTAAAAGTAGCGAAATCAGCAAATCCCTGCAGAAAATCAACAAAAATCATGTAGTTCCTTCATATTCAAGTAGTTCTGAGTAGTTTGTGCAGAGATTTGTGCAGTTTGATTTCATTTCAAGTTGGTTAGTCATAAACGCACTCAATGCTGAATTGAGCCTGTTTTTGAACTCTGTATTAAAAGTAGTGAAATCAGCAAATCCCAGCAGAAAACAACAAGAATCAGGTACGTCCTTCATATTCAAGTAGTCCTGAGTAGTTTGTGCAGAGATTTGTGCAGTTTTTGAAGAGATTTGTTTAGTATGATTCCATGTTAGCATGAAGTATCAAAAAAGCACTGAACGCTGAATTGAGCCTGTTTTTGACCTCTCTATTAAAAGTAGTGAAAACAGAAAATCCCAGCAGAAAATCAACAGGAATCATGTAGTTCCTTCATATTCAAGTAGTTCTGAGTAGTTTGTGCAGAGATTTGTGTAGTTTTTGATGAGATTTGTTTAGTGTGATTCCATGTTAGCATGAAGTGTTAAAAACGAACTGAACGCTGAATTGAGCCTGTTTTTGAACTCTGTATTAAATGTAAGGAAATCATTAAATCCCAGAAGAAAATCAACAGGAATCATGTAGTTCCTTCATATTCAAGTGGTTCTGAGTAGTTTGTGCAGAGATTTGTGCAGTTTTTGAAGAGATTTGTTTAGTATGATACTATTTAGCATGAAGTGTTAAAAACGCACTGAACGCTGAATTGAGCCTGTTTTTGAACTCTGTATTAAAAGTAGTGAAAACAGCAAATCCCAGCAGAAAATCAACAAGAATCAGGTACTTCCTTCATATTCAAGTAGTTCTAAGTAGTTTGTGCAGAGATTTGTGTAGTTTTTGAAGAGATTTGTGCAGTTTGACTGCACTTCAAGTTTATGTGTCATAATGGCACTGAACGCTGAATTGAGCCTGTTTTTGAACTCTGTATTAAAAGTAGTGAAAACAGCAAATCCCAGCAGAAAATCAACAGGAATCATGTAGTTCCTTCATATTCAAGTGGTTCTGAGTAGTTTGTGCAGAGATTTGTGTAGTTTTGATGAGATTTGTGCAGTTTGATTGCATGTTAGCATGAAGTGTCAAAAACGCACTGAACGCTGAATTGAGCCTGTTTTTGAACTCTGTATTAAAAGTAGTGAAAACAGCAAATCCCAGCAGAAAATCAACAGGAATCATGTAGTTCCGTCATATTCAAATTGTTCTGAGTAGTTTGTGCAGAGATTTGTGTAGTTTTTGATGAGATTTGTGCAGTTTGATTTCATTTCAAGTTGATGAGTCACAAATGCACCCAATGCTGAATTGAGCCTGTTTTTGAACTTTCTATTAAAAGTAGCGAAATCAGCAAATCCCTGCAGAAAATCAACAAAAATCATGTAGTTCCTTCATATTCAAGTAGTTCTGAGTAGTTTGTGCAGAGATTTGTGCAGTTTGATTTCATTTCAAGTTGGTTAGTCATAAACGCACTCAATGCTGAATTAAGCCTGTTTTTGAACTCTGTATTAAAAGTAGTGAAATCAGCAAATCCCAGCAGAAAACAACAAGAATCAGGTACGTCCTTCATATTCAAGTAGTCTTGAGTAGTTTGTGCAGAGATTTGTGCAGTTTTTGAAGAGATTTGTTTAGTATGATTCCATGTTAGCATGAAGTATCAAAAAAGCACTGAACGCTGAATTGAACATGTTTTTGAACTCTGTATTAAATGTAGTGAAAACAGCAAATCCCAGCAGAAAATCAACAGGAATCATGTAGTTCCTTCATATTCAAGTGGTTCTGAGTAGTTTGTGCAGAGATTTGTGCAGTTTTTGAAGAGATTTGTTCAGTATGATTCCATGTTAGCATGAAGTATCAAAAACGTACTGAACACTGAATTGAGCCTGTTTTTGAACTCTGTATTAAAAGTAGTAAAAACAGCAAATCCCAGCAGAAAATCAACGAGAATCATGTATTCCCTTCATATTCAAGTAGTTCTGAGTAGTTTGTGCAGAGATTTGTGCAGTTTTTGAAGAGATTTGTTTAGTATGATTCCATGTTAGCATGAAGTATCAAAAACGCACTGAACGCTGAATTGAGCCTGTTTTTGAACTCTGTATTAAAAGTAAGGAAATCATTAAATTCCAGAAGAAAATCAACAGGAATCATGTAGTTCCTTCATATTCAAGTGGTTCTGAGTAGTTTGTGCAGAGATTTGTGTAGTTTTTGATGAGATTTGTGCAGTTTGATTGCATGTTAGCATGAAGTGTCAAAAACGCACTGAACGCTGAATTGAGCCTGTTTTTGAACTCTGTATTAAAAGTAGTGAAAACAGCAAATCCCAGCAGAAAATCAACAGGAATCATGTAGTTCCGTCATATTCAAATTGTTCTGAGTAGTTTGTGCAGAGATTTGTGTAGTTTTTGATGAGATTTGTGCAGTTTGATTTCATTTCAAGTTGATGAGTAACAAATGCACCCAATGCTGAATTGAGCCTGTTTTTGAACTTTCTATTAAAAGTAGCGAAATCAGCAAATCCCTGCAGAAAATCAACAAAAATCATGTAGTTCCTTCATATTCAAGTAGTTCTGAGTAGTTTGTGCAGAGATTTGTGCAGTTTGATTTCATTTCAAGTTGGTTAGTCATAAACGCACTCAATGCTGAATTGAGCCTGTTTTTGAACTCTGTATTAAAAGTAGTGAAATCAGCAAATCCCAGCAGAAAACAACAAGAATCAGGTACGTCCTTCATATTCAAGTAGTCCTGAGTAGTTTGTGCAGAGATTTGTGCAGTTTTTGAAGAGATTTGTTTAGTATGATTCCATGTTAGCATGAAGTATCAAAAAAGCACTGAACGCTGAATTGAGCCTGTTTTTGACCTCTCTATTAAAAGTAGTGAAAACAGAAAATCCCAGCAGAAAATCAACAGGAATCATGTAGTTCCTTCATATTCAAGTAGTTCTGAGTAGTTTGTGCAGAGATTTGTGTAGTTTTTGATGAGATTTGTTTAGTGTGATTCCATGTTAGCATGAAGTGTTAAAAACGAACTGAACGCTGAATTGAGCCTGTTTTTGAACTCTGTATTAAATGTAAGGAAATCATTAAATCCCAGAAGAAAATCAACAGGAATCATGTAGTTCCTTCATATTCAAGTGGTTCTGAGTAGTTTGTGCAGAGATTTGTGCAGTTTTTGAAGAGATTTGTTTAGTATGATACTATTTAGCATGAAGTGTTAAAAACGCACTGAACGCTGAATTGAGCCTGTTTTTGAACTCTGTATTAAAAGTAGTGAAAACAGCAAATCCCAGCAGAAAATCAACAAGAATCAGGTACTTCCTTCATATTCAAGTAGTTCTAAGTAGTTTGTGCAGAGATTTGTGTAGTTTTTGAAGAGATTTGTGCAGTTTGACTGCACTTCAAGTTTATGTGTCATAATGGCACTGAACGCTGAATTGAGCCTGTTTTTGAACTCTGTATTAAAAGTAGTGAAAACAGCAAATCCCAGCAGAAAATCAACAGGAATCATGTAGTTCCTTCATATTCAAGTGGTTCTGAGTAGTTTGTGCAGAGATTTGTGTAGTTTTGATGAGATTTGTGCAGTTTGATTGCAGTTAGCATGAATTATCAAAAACGCACTGAACGCTGAATTGAGCCTGTTTTTGAACTCTGTATTAAATGTAGTGAAATCATTAAATCCCAGCAGAAAATCAACGAGAATCATGTATTCCCTTCATATTCAAGTAGTTCTGAGTAGTTTGTGCAGAGATTTGTGTAGTTTTTGATGAGATTTGTGCAGTTTGATTGCAGTTAGCATGAAGTATCAAAAACGCACTGAACGCTGAATTGAGCCTGTTTTTGAACTCTCTATTAAAAGTAGTGAAAACAGCAAATCCCAGCAGAAAATCAACAGGAATCATGTAGTTCCTTCATATTCAAGTTGTTCTGAGTAGTTTGTGCAGAGATTTGTGTAGTTTTTGATGAGATTTGTGCAGTTTGATTGCAGTTAGCATGAAGTATCAAAAACGCACTGAACGCTGAATTGAGCCTGTTTTTGAACTCTGTATTAAATGTAGTGAAATCATTAAATCCCAGAAGAAAATCAACAGGAATCATGTAGTTCCTTCATATTCAAGTAGTTTTTAGTAGTTTCTGCAGAGATTTGTGTAGTTTTTGAAGCGATTTGTGCAATTTGACTGCACTTCAAGTTGATGTGTCATAAAGGCACTCAACGCTGAATTGAGCCTGTTTTTGAACTTTGTATTAAATGTAGTGAAAACAGCAAATCCCAGCAGAAAATCAACAGGAATCATATAGTCCCTTCATATTCAAGTAGTTCTGAGTAGTTTGTGCAGAGATTTGTGTAGATTTCGAAGAGATTTGTGCAGTGTGATTGTATGTCACCATGAAGTATCAGAAACGCACTCAACGCTGGATTGAACATGTTTTTGAACTCTGTATTAAATGTAGTGAAATCATTAAATCCCAGCAGAAAATCAACAGGAATCATGTAGTTCCTTCATATTCAAGTTGTTCTGAGTAGTTTGTGCAGAGATTTGTGTAGTTTTGATGAGATTTGTGCAGTTTGATTGCAGTTAGCATGAATTATCAAAAACGCACTGAACGCTGAATTGAGCCTGTTTTTGAACTCTGTATTAAATGTAGTGAAATCATTAAATCCCAGCAGAAAATCAACGAGAATCATGTATTCCCTTCATATTCAAGTAGTTCTGAGTAGTTTGTGCAGAGATTTGTGTAGTTTTTGATGAGATTTGTGCAGTTTGATTGCAGTTAGCATGAAGTATCAAAAACGCACTGAACGCTGAATTGAGCCTGTTTTTGAACTCTCTATTAAAAGTAGTGAAAACAGCAAATCCCAGCAGAAAATCAACAGGAATCATGTAGTTCCTTCATATTCAAGTTGTTCTGAGTAGTTTGTGCAGAGATTTGTGTAGTTTTTGATGAGATTTGTGCAGTTTGATTGCATGTTAGCATGAAGTGTTAAAAACGCACTGAACGCTGAATTGAGCCTGTTTTTGAACTCTGTATTAAAAGTAGTGAAAACAGCAAATCCCAGAAGAAAATCAACAGGAATCATGTAGTTCCTTCATATTCAAGTAGTTTTTAGTAGTTTCTGCAGAGATTTGTGTAGTTTTTGAAGAGATTTGTGCAGTTTTACTGCACTTCAAGTTTATGTGTCATAAAGGCACTGAACGCTGAATTGAGCCTGTTTTTGAACTCTCTATTAAAAGTAGTGAAAACAGCAAATCCCAGCAGAAAATCAACAGGAATCATGTAGTTCCTTCATATTCAAGTTGTTCTGAGTAGTTTGTGCAGAGATTTGTGTAGTTTTTGATGAGATTTGTGCAGTTTGATTGCATGTTAGCATGAAGTGTTAAAAACGCACTGAACGCTGAATTGAGCCTGTTTTTGAACTCTGTATTAAAAGTAGTGAAAACAGCAAATCCCAGAAGAAAATCAACAGGAATCATGTAGTTCCTTCATATTCAAGTAGTTTTTAGTAGTTTCTGCAGAGATTTGTGTAGTTTTTGAAGCGATTTGTGCAATTTGACTGCACTTCAAGTTGATGTGTCATAAAGGCACTCAACGCTGAATTGAGCCTGTTTTTGAACTTTGTATTAAATGTAGTGAAAACAGCAAATCCCAGCAGAAAATCAACAGGAATCATATAGTCCCTTCATATTCAAGTAGTTCTGAGTAGTTTGTGCAGAGATTTGTGTAGATTTCGAAGAGATTTGTGCAGTGTGATTGTATGTTACCATGAAGTATCAGAAACGCACTCAACGCTGGATTGAACATGTTTTTGAACTCTGTATTAAATGTAGTGAAATCATTAAATCCCAGCAGAAAATCAACAGGAATCATGTAGTTCCTTCATATTCAAGTTGTTCTGAGTAGTTTGTGCAGAGATTTGTGTAGTTTTGATGAGATTTGTGCAGTTTGATTGCAGTTAGCATGAATTATCAAAAACGCACTGAACGCTGAATTGAGCCTGTTTTTGAACTCTGTATTAAATGTAGTGAAATCATTAAATCCCAGCAGAAAATCAACGAGAATCATGTATTCCCTTCATATTCAAGTAGTTCTGAGTAGTTTGTGCAGAGATTTGTGTAGTTTTTGATGAGATTTGTGCAGTTTGATTGCAGTTAGCATGAAGTATCAAAAACGCACTGAACGCTGAATTGAGCCTGTTTTTGAACTCTCTATTAAAAGTAGTGAAAACAGCAAATCCCAGCAGAAAATCAACAGGAATCATGTAGTTCCTTCATATTCAAGTTGTTCTGAGTAGTTTGTGCAGAGATTTGTGTAGTTTTTGATGAGATTTGTGCAGTTTGATTGCATGTTAGCATGAAGTGTTAAAAACGCACTGAACGCTGAATTGAGCCTGTTTTTGAACTCTGTATTAAAAGTAGTGAAAACAGCAAATCCCAGAAGAAAATCAACAGGAATCATGTAGTTCCTTCATATTCAAGTAGTTTTTAGTAGTTTCTGCAGAGATTTGTGTAGTTTTTGAAGAGATTTGTGTAGTTTTACTGCACTTCAAGTTTATGTGTCATAAAGGCACTGAACGCTGAATTGAGCCTGTTTTTGAACTCTCTATTAAAAGTAGTGAAATCATTAAATCCCAGAAGAAAATCAACAGGAATCATGTAGTTCCTTCATATTCAAGTAGTTTTTAGTAGTTTCTGCAGAGATTTGTGTAGTTTTTGAAGCGATTTGTGCAGTTTGACTGCACTTCACGTTGATGTGTCATAAAGGCACTCAACGCTGAATTGAGCCTGTTTTTGAACTTTGTATTAAATGTAGTGAAAACAACAATTCCCAGTAGAAAATCAACGGGAATCATGTAGTCCCTTCATATTCAAGTAGTTCTGAGTAGTTTGTGCAGAGATTTGTGTAGTTTTTGAAGAGATTTGTGCAGTTTGATTGCATGTTAGCATGAAGTGTCAAAAACGCACTGAACGCTGAATTGAGCCTGTTTTTGAACTCTGTATTAAAAGTAGTGAAAACAGCAAATCCCAGCAGAAAATCAACAGGAATCATGTAGTTCCGTCATATTCAAATTTTTCTGAGTAGTTTGTGCAGAGATTTGTGTAGTTTTTGATGAGATTTGTGCAGTTTGATTTCATTTCAAGTTGATGAGTCATAAACGCACCCAATGCTGAATTGAGCCTGTTTTTGACCTCTCTATTAAAAGTAGTGAAAACAGAAAATCCCAGCAGAAAATCAACAGGAATCATGTAGTTCCTTCATATTCAAGTAGTTCTGAGTAGTTTGTGCAGAGATTTGTGTAGTTTTTGATGAGATTTGTTTAGTGTGATTCCATGTTAGCATGAAGTGTTAAAAACGAACTGAACGCTGAATTGAGCCTGTTTTTGAACTCTGTATTAAATGTAAGGAAATCATTAAATCCCAGAAGAAAATCAACAGGAATCATGTAGTTCCTTCATATTCAAGTGGTTCTGAGTAGTTTGTGCAGAGATTTGTGCAGTTTTTGAAGAGATTTGTTTAGTATGATTCTATTTAGCATGAAGTGTTAAAAACGCACTGAACGCTGAATTGAGCCTGTTTTTGAACTCTCTATTAAAAGTAGTGAAAACAGCAAATCCCAGCAGAAAATCAACAGGAATCATGTAGTTCCTTCATATTCAAGTTGTTCTGAGTAGTTTGTGCAGAGATTTGTGTAGTTTTTGAAGAGATTTGTGCAATTTGACTGCACTTCAAGTTTATGTGTCATAAAGGCACTCAACGCTGAATTGAGCCTGTTTTTCAACTCTGTATTAAATGTAGTGAAATCATTAAATCCAGGCAGAAAATCAACATGAATCATGTAGTTCCTTCATATTCAAGTAGTTTTTAGTAGTTTCTGCAGAGATTTGTGTAGTTTTTGAAGAGATTTGTGCAGTTTGACTGCACTTCAAGTTTATGTGTCATAAAGGCACTGAACGCTGAATTGAGCCTGTTTTTGAACTCTGTATTAAAAGTAGTAAAAACAGCAAATCCCAGCAGAAAATCAACGAGAATCATGTATTCCCTTCATATTCAAGTAGTTCTGAGTAGTTTGTGCAGAGATTTGTGTAGTTTTTGATGAGATTTGTGCAGTTTGATTGCATGTTAGCATGAAGTGTCAAAAACGCACTGAACGCTGAATTGAGCCTGTTTTTGAACTCTCTATTAAAAGTAGTGAAAACAGCAAATCCCAGCAGAAAATCAACAGGAATCATGTAGTTCCTTCATATTCAAGTAGTTCTGAGTAGTTTGTGCAGAGATTTGTGTAGTTTTTGATGAGATTTGTGCAGTTTGATTGCATGTTAGCATGAAGTGTTAAAAACGCACTGAACGCTGAATTGAGCCTGTTTTTGACCTCTCTATTAAAAGTAGTGAAAAAAGAAAATCCCAGCAGAAAATCAACAGGAATCATGTAGTTCCTTCATATTCAAGTAGTTCTGAGTAGTTTGTGCAGAGATTTGTGTAGTTTTTGATGAGATTTGTGCAGTTTGATTGCATGTTAGCATGAAGTGTTAAAAACGCACTGAACGCTGAATTGAGCCTGTTTTTGAACTCTCTATTAAAAGTAGTGAAAACCGCAAATCCCAGCAGAAAATCAACAGGAATCATGTAGTTACTTCATATTCAAATTGTTCTGAGTAGTTTGTGCAGAGATTTGTGTAGTTTTTGATGAGATTTGTGCAGTTTGATTTCATTTCAAGTTGATGAGTCACAAACGCACCCAATGCTGAATTGAGCCTGTTTTTGAACTTTCTATTAAAAGTAGCGAAATCAGCAAATCCCTGCAGAAAATCAACAAAAATCATGTAGTTCCTTCATATTCAAGTAGTTCTGAGTAGTTTGTGCAGAGATTTGTGCAGTTTGATTTCATTTCAAGTTGGTTAGTCATAAACGCACTCAATGCTGAATTGAGCCTGTTTTTGAACTCTGTATTAAAAGTAGTGAAATCAGCAAATCCCAGCAGAAAACAACAAGAATCAGGTACGTCCTTCATATTCAAGTAGTTCTGAGTAGTTTGTGCAGAGATTTGTGCAGTTTTTGAAGAGATTTGTTTAGTATGATTCCATGTTAGCATGAAGTATCAAAAAAGCACTGAACGCTGAATTGAGCCTATTTTTGAACTCTGTATTAAAAGTAGTGAAAACAGTAAATCCCAGCAGAAAATCAATAGGAATCATGTAGTTCCTTCATATTCAAGTTGTTTTTAGTAGTTTCTGCAGAGATTTGTGTAGTTTTTGAAGAGATTTGTGCAGTTTGACTGCACTTCAAGTTTATGTGTCATAAAGGCACTGAACGCTGAATTGAGCCTGTTTTTGAACTCTGTATTAAATGTAAGGAAATCAGCAAATCCCTGCAGAAAATCAACAAGAATCATGTAGTTCCTTCATATTCAAGTAGTTCTGAGTAGTTTGTGCAGAGATTTGTGCAGTTTTTGATGAGATTTGTGCAGTTTGATTGCATGTTAGCATGAAGTGTTAAAAACGCACTGAACGCTGAATTGAGCCTATTTTTGAACTCTGTATTGAATGTAAGGAAATCATTAAATCCCAGAAGAAAATCAACAGGAATCATGTAGTTCCTTCATATTCAAGTGGTTCTGAGTAGTTTGTGCAGAGATTTGTGCAGTTTTTGAAGAGATTTGTTTAGTATGATTCCATATTAGCATGAAGTATCAAAAACGTACTGAACACTGAATTGAGCCTGTTTTTGAACTCTGTATTAAAAGTAGTAAAAATAGCAAATCCCAGCAGAAAATCAACGAGAATCATGTATTCCCTTCATATTCAAGTAGTTCTGAGTAGTTTGTGCAGAGATTTGTGCAGTTTTTGAAGAGATTTCTTTAGTATGATTCCATGTTAGCATGAAGTATCAAAAACGCACTGAACGCTGAATTGAGCCTGTTTTTGAACTCTGTATTAAAAGTAAGGAAATCATTAAATTCCAGAAGAAAATCAACAGGAATCATGTAGTTCCTTCATATTGAAGTGGTTCTGAGTAGTTTGTGCAGAGATTTGTGTAGTTTTTGATGAGATTTGTGCAGTTTGATTGCATGTTAGCATGAAGTGTCAAAAACGCACTGAACGCTGAATTGAGCCTGTTTTTGAACTCTGTATTAAAAGTAGTGAAAACAGCAAATCCCAGCAGAAAATCAACAGGAATCATGTAGTTCCGTCATATTCAAATTGTTCTGAGTAGTTTGTGCAGAGATTTGTGCAGTTTGATTTCATTTCAAGTTGGTTAGTCATAAACGCACTCAATGCTGAATTGAGCCTGTTTTTGAACTCTGTATTAAAAGTAGCGAAATCAGCAAATCCCAGCAGAAAACAACAAGAATCAGGTACGTCCTTCATATTCAAGTAGTCCTGAGTAGTTTGTGCAGAGATTTGTGTAGTTTTTGAAGAGATTTGTGCAATTTGACTGCACTTCAAGTTTATGTGTCATAAAGGCACTCAACGCTGAATTGAGCCTGTTTTTCAACTCTGTATTAAATGTAGTGAAATCATTAAATCCGGGCAGAAAATCAACATGAATCATGTAGTTCCTTCATATTCAAGTAGTTTTTAGTAGTTTCTGCAGAGATTTGTGTAGTTTTTGAAGAGATTTGTGCAGTTTGACTGCACTTCAAGTTTATGTGTCATAAAGGCACTGAACGCTGAATTGAGCCTGTTTTTGAACTCTGTATTAAAAGTAGTAAAAACAGCAAATCCCAGCAGAAAATCAACGAGAATCATGTATTCCCTTCATATTCAAGTAGTTCTGAGTAGTTTGTGCAGAGATTTGTGCAGTTTGATTTCATTTCAAGTTGGTTAGTCATAAACGCACTCAATGCTGAATTGAGCCTGTTTTTGAACTCTGTATTAAAAGTAGTGAAATCAGCAAATCCCAGCAGAAAACAACAAGAATCAGGTACGTCCTTCATATTCAAGTAGTTCTGAGTAGTTTGTGCAGAGATTTCTGCAGTTTTTGAAGAGATTTGTTTAGTATGATTCCATGTTAGCATGAAGTATCAAAAAAGCACTGAACGCTGAATTGAGCCTATTTTTGAACTCTGTATTAAAAGTAGTGAAAACAGTAAATCCCAGCAGAAAATCAATAGGAATCATGTAGTTCCTTCATATTCAAGTTGTTCTGAGTAGTTTGTGCAGAGATTTGTGTAGTTTTTGAAGAGATTTGTGCAGTTTGACTGCACTTCAAGTTTATGTGTCATAAAGGCACTCAACGCTGAATTGAGCCTGTTTTTCAACTCTGTATTAAATGTAGTGAAATCATTAAATCCGGGCAGAAAATCAACATGAATCATGTAGTTCCTTCATATTCAAGTAGTTTTTAGTAGTTTCTGCAGAGATTTGTGTAGTTTTTGAAGAGATTTTTGCAGTTTGACTGCACTTCAAGTTTATGTGTCATAAAGGCCCTGAACGCTGAATTGAGCCTGTTTTTCAACTCTCTATTAAAAGTAGTGAAAACCGCAAATCCCAGCAGAAAATCAACAGGAATCATGTAGTTACTTCATATTCAAGTAGCTTTTATTAGGTTGTGCAGAGATTTGTGCAGTTTTTGAAGAGATTTGTTTAGTATGATTCCATGTTAGCATGAAGTATCAAAAAAGCACTGAACGCTGAATTGAGCCTATTTTTGAACTCTGTATTAAAAGTAGTGAAAACAGTAAATCCCAGCAGAAAATCAATAGGAATCATGTAGTTCCTTCATATTCAAGTTGTTTTTAGTAGTTTCTGCAGAGATTTCTGTAGTTTTTGAAGAGATTTGTGCAGTTTGACTGCACTTCAAGTTTATGTGTCATAAAGGCACTGAACTCTGAATTGAGCCTGTTTTTGAACTCTGTATTAAAAGTAGTAAAAACAGCAAATCCCAGCAGAAAATCAACGAGAATCATGTATTCCCTTCATATTCAAGTAGTTCTGAGTAGTTTGTGCAAAGATTTGTGTAGTTTTTGATGAGATTTGTGCAGTTTGATTGCATGTTAGCATGAAGTGTCAAAAACGCACTGAACGCTGAATTGAGCCTGTTTTTGAACTCTGTATTAAAAGTAGTGAAAACAGCAAATCCCAGCAGAAAATCAACAGGAATCATGTAGTTCCGTCATATTCAAGTTGTTCTGAGTAGTTTGTGCAGAGATTTGTGTAGTTTTTGATGAGATTTGTGCAGTTTGATTTCATTTCAAGTTGATGAGTCATAAACGCACCCAATGCTGAATTGAGCCTGTTTTTGAACTTTCTATTAAAAGTAGCGAAATCAGCAAATCCCTGCAGAAAATCAACAGGAATCATGTAGTTCCTTCATATTCAAGTAGCTTTTATTAGTTTGTGCAGAGATTTGTGCAGTTTTTGAAGAGATTTGTGCAGTTTGACTGCACTTCAAGTTTATGTGTCATAAAGGCACTCAACGCTGAATTGAGCCTGTTTTTAAACTTTGCATTAAATGTAGTGAAATCATTAAATCCCAGCAGAAAATAAACGGGAATCATGTAGTCCCTTCATATTCAAGTAGTTCTGAGTAGTTTGTGCAGAGATTTGTGCAGTTTTTGAAGAGATTTGTTTAATTTGATTGCATGTTAGCATGAAGTGTTAAAAACGCACTGAACGCTGAATTGAGCCTGTTTTTGAACTCTCTATTAAAAGTAGTGAAATCATTAAATCCCAGAAGAAAATCAACAGGAATCATGTAGTTCCTTCATATTCAAGTGGTTCTGAGTAGTTTGGGCAGAGATTTGTGCAGTTTTTGAAAAGATTTGTTTAGTATGATTCCATGTTAGCATGAAGTATCAAAAAAGCACTGAACGCTGAATTGAGCCTATTTTTGAACTCTGTATTAAAAGTAGTGAAAACAGCAAATCCCAGCAGAAAATCAATAGGAATCATGTAGTTCCTTCATATTCAAGTCGTTCTGAGTAGTTTGTGCAGAGATTTGTGTAGTTTTTGAAGAGATTTGTGCAGTTTGACTGCACTTCAAGTTTATGTGTCATAAAGGCACTGAACGCTGAATTGAGCCTGTTTTTGAACTCTGTATTAAAAGTAGTAAAAACAGCAAATCCCAGCAGAAAATCAACAAGAATCATGCAGTTCCTTCATATTCAAGTAGTTCTGAGTAGTTTGTGCAAAGATTTGTGTAGTTTTTGATGAGATTTGTGCAGTTTGATTGCATGTTAGCATGAAGTGTTAAAAACGCACTGAATGCTGAATTGAGCCTATTTTTGAACTCTGTATTGAATGTAAGGAAATCATTAAATCCCAGAAGAAAATCAACAGGAATCATGTAGTTCCTTCATATTCAAGTGGTTCTGAGTAGTTTGTGCAGAGATTTGTGCAGTTTTTGAAGAGATTTGTTTAGTATGATTCCATGTTAGCATGAAGTATCAAAAACGTGCTGAACACTGAATTGAGCCTGTTTTTGAACTCTGTATTAAAAGTAGTAAAAACAGCAAATCCCAGCAGAAAATCAACGAGAATCATGTATTCCCTTCATATTCAAGTAGTTCTGAGTAGTTTGTGCAGAGATTTGTGCAGTTTTTGAAGAGATTTGTTTAGTATGATTCCATGTTAGCATGAAGTATCAAAAACGCACTGAACGCTGAATTGAGCCTGTTTTTGAACTCTGTATTAAAAGTAAGGAAATCATTAAATTCCAGAAGAAAATCAACAGGAATCATGTAGTTCCTTCATATTCAAGTGGTTCTGAGTAGTTTGTGCAGAGATTTGTGCAGTTTTTGAAGAGATTTGTTTAGTATGATTCCATGTTAGCATGAAGTATCAAAAACGTGCTGAACACTGAATTGAGCCTGTTTTTGAACTCTGTATTAAAAGTAGTAAAAACAGCAAATCCCAGCAGAAAATCAACGAGAATCATGTATTCCCTTCATATTCAAGTAGTTCTGAGTAGTTTGTGCAGAGATTTGTGCAGTTTTTGAAGAGATTTGTTTAGTATGATTCCATGTTAGCATGAAGTATCAAAAACGCACTGAACGCTGAATTGAGCCTGTTTTTGAACTCTGTATTAAAAGTAAGGAAATCATTAAATTCCAGAAGAAAATCAACAGGAATCATGTAGTTCCTTCATATTCAAGTGGTTCTGAGTAGTTTGTGCAGAGATTTGTGTAGTTTTTGATGAGATTTGTGCAGTTTGATTGCATGTTAGCATGAAGTGTCAAAAACGCACTGAACGCTGAATTGAGCCTGTTTTTGAACTTTGTATTAAAAGTAGTGAAAACAGCAAATCCCAGCAGAAAATCAACAGGAATCATGTAGTTCCGTCATATTCAAATTGTTCTGAATACTTTGTGCAGAGATTTGTGTAGTTTTTGAAGAGATTTGTGCAATTTGACTGCACTTCAAGTTTATGTGTCATAAAGGCACTCAACGCTGAATTGAGCCTGTTTTTCAACTCTGTATTAAATGTAGTGAAATCATTAAATCCGGGCAGAAAATCAACATGAATCATGTAGTTCCTTCATATTCAAGTAGTTTTTATTAGTTTCTGCAGAGATTTGTGTAGTTTTTGAAGAGATTTGTGCAGTTTGACTGCACTTCAAGTTTATGTGTCATGAAGGCACTGAACGCTGAATTGAGCTTGTTTTTGAACTCTGTATTAAATGTAAGGAAATCATTAAATCCCAGAAGAAAATCAACAGGAATCATGTAGTTCCTTCATATTCAAGTGGTTCTGAGTAGTTTGTGCAGAGATTTGTGCAGTTTTTGAAGAGATTTGTTTAGTATGATTCCATGTTAGCATGAAGTATCAAAAACGTGCTGAACACTGAATTGAGCCTGTTTTTGAACTCTGTATTAAAAGTAGTAAAAAGAGCAAATCCCAGCAGAAAATCAACGAGAATCATGTATTCCCTTCATATTCAAGTAGTTCTGAGTAGTTTGTGCAGAGATTTGTGCAGTTTGATTTCATTTCAAGTTGGTTAGTCATAAACGCACTCAATGCTGAATTGAGCCTGTTTTTGAACTCTGTATTAAAAGTAGTGAAATCAGCAAATCCCAGCAGAAAACAACAAGAATCAGGTACGTCCTTCATATTCAAGTAGTTCTGAGTAGTTTGTGCAGAGATTTGAGTAGTTTTTGATGAGATTTGTGCAGTTTGATTGCATGTTAGCATGAAGTGTCAAAAACGCACTGAACGCTGAATTGAGCCTGTTTTTGAACTTTCTATTAAAAGTAGCGAAATCAGTAAATCCCAGCAGAGAATGAACAGGAATAATGTAGTTCCTTCATATTCAAGTAGTTTTGAGTAGTTTGTGCAGAGATTTGTGCAGTTTGATTTCATTTCAAGTTGATCAGTCATAAACGCACTCAATGCTGAATTGAGCCTGTTTTTGAACTCTGTGTTAAAAGTAGTGAAATAAGCAAATCCCATTAGAAAATCAACAGGAATCATGTAGTTCCTTCATATTCAAGTAGTTTTTAGTAGTTTGTGTAGAGATTTCTGCAATTTGGTTGCATGTTAGTATGAAGTAACAAAAACGCACTCAATGCTGAATTAAGCCTGTTTTTGAACTCTGTATTAAAATTAGTGAAATCATTAAATCCGGGCAGAAAATCAACAGGAATCATGTAGTTCCGTCATATTCAAGTTGTTCTGAGTAGTTTGTGCAGAGATTTGTGTAGTTTTTGAAGAGATTTGTGCAATTTGACTGCACTTCAAGTTTATGTGTCATAAAGGTACTCAACGCTGAATTGAGCCTGTTTTAGAACTTTGTATTAAATGTAGTGAAATCTTTAAATCCCAGCAGAAAATCAACATGAATCATGTAGTTCCTTCATATTCAAGTAGTTCTGAGTAGTTTGTACAGAGATTTGTGTAGATTTCGAAGAGATTTATTTAGTATGATTCCATGTTAGCATGAAATATCAAAAACGCACTGAACGCTGAATTGAGCCTGTTTTTGAACTCTGTCTTAAAAGTAGTGAAATAAGCAAATCCCATTAGAAAATCAACAGGAATCATGTAGTTCCTTCATATTCAAGTAGCTTTTAGTAGTTTGTGCAGAGATTTGTGCAGTTTGGTTGCATGTTAGTATGAAGTACCAAAAACGCACTCAATGCTGAATTGAGCCTGTTTTTGATCTCTGTATTAAAAGTAGTGAAATCAGCAAATCCCATTAGAAAATCAGCAAGAATCATGTAGTTCCTTCATATTTAAGTAGCTTTTATTAGTTTGTGCAGAGATTTATGTAGGTTTTGAAGAGATTTGTGCAGTTTGATTTCATTTCAAGTTGATGAGTCATAAACGCACCCAATGCTGAATTGAGCCTGTTTTTGAACTCTCTATTAAAAGTAGTGAAAACAGCAAATCCCAGCAGAAAATCAACAGGAATCATGTAGTTCCTTCATATTCAAGTTGTTCTGAGTAGTTTGTGCAGAGATTTGTGTAGTTTTTGAAGAGATTTGTGCAATTTGACTGCACTTCAAATTTATGTGTCATAAAGGCACTCAACGCTGAATTGAGCCTGTTTTTCAACTCTGTATTAAATGTAGTGAAATCATTAAATCCGGGCAGAAAATCAACATGAATCATGTAGTTCCTTCATATTCAAGTAGTTTTTATTAGTTTCTGCAGAGATTTGTGTAGTTTTTGAAGAGATTTGTGCAGTTTGACTGCACTTCAAGTTTATGTGTCATGAAGGCACTGAACGCTGAATTGAGCCTGTTTTTGAACTCTGTATTAAATATAAGGAAATCATTAAATTCCAGAAGAAAATCAACAGGAATCATGTAGTTCCTTCATATTCAAGTGGTTCTGAGTAGTTTGTGCAGAGATTTGTGCAGTTTTTGAAGAGATTTGTTTAGTATGATTCTATGTTAGCATGAAGTATCAAAAACGTACTGAACGCTGAATTGAGCTTGTTTTTGAACTCTGTATTAAAAGTAGTGAAAACAGCAAATCCCAGCAGAAAATCAACAGGAATCATGTAGTTCCTTCATATTGAAGTAGTTCTGAGTGGTTTGGGCAGAGATTTGTGTAGTTTTTGAAGATATTTGTGCAGTTTGACTGCACTTCAAGTTTATGTGTCATAAAGGCACTGAACGCTGAATTGAGCTGTTTTTGAACTCTGTATTAAAAGTAGTGAAAACAGCAAATCCCAGCAGAAAATCAACAGGAATCATGTAGTTCCTTCATGTTCAAGTAGCTTTTATTAGTTTGTGCAGAGATTTGTGCAGTTTTTGAAGAGATTTGTGCAGTTTGACTGCACTTCAAGTTTATGTGTCATAAAGGCACTGAACGCTGAATTGAGCCTGTTTTTGAACTCTGTATTAAAAGTAGTGAAAACAGCAAATCCCAGCAGAAAATCAACAAGAATCAGGTACTTCCTTCATATTCAAGTAGTTCTGAGTAGTTTGTGCAGAGATTTGTGTAGTTTTTGATGAGATTTGTGCAGTTTGATTGCATGTTAGCATGAAGTGTCAAAAACGCACTGAACGCTGAATTGAGCCTGTTTTTGAACTCTGTATTAAAAGTAGTGAAAACAGCAAATCCCAGCAGAAAATCAACAAGAATCAGGTACTTCCTTCATATTCAAGTAGTTCTGAGTAGTTTGTGCAGAGATTTGTGTAGTTTTTGATGAGATTTGTGCAGTTTGGTTGCATGTTAGCATGAAGTGTTAAAAACGCACTGAACGCTGAATTGAGCCTGTTTTTGAACTCTCTATTAAAAGTAGTGAAAACAGCAAATCCCAGCAGAAAATCAACAGGAATCATGTAGTTCCTTCATATTCAAGTAGTTCTGAGTAGTTTGTGCAGAGATTTGTGTAGTTTTTGATGAGATTTGTGCAGTTTGATTGCATGTTAGCATGAAGTGTTAAAAACGCACTGAACGCTGAATTGAGCCTGTTTTTGACCTCTTTATTAAAAGTAGTGAAAACAGCAAATCCCAGCAGAAAATCAACAGGAATCATGTAGTTCCTTCATATTCAAGTAGTTCTGAGTAGTTTGCACAAATCTCATCAAAAACTACACAAATCTCTGCACAGTTTGATTGCATGTTAGCATGAAGTGTTAAAAACGCATTGAACGCTGACTTGAGCCTGTTTTTGAACTCTGTATTAAATGTAAGGAAATCATTAAATCCCAGAAGAAAATCAACAGGAATCATGTAGTTCCTCCATATTCAAGTGGTTCTGAGTAGTTTGTGCAGAGATTTGTGCAGTTTTTGAAGAGATTTGTTTAGTATGATTCCATGTTAGCATGAAGTATCAAAAACGTACTGAACACTGAATTGAGCCTGTTTTTGAACTCTGTATTAAAAGTAGTAAAAACAGTAAATCCCAGCAGAAAATCAACGAGAATCATGTAGTTCCTTCATATTCAAATAGTTCTGAGTAGTTTGTGCAGAGATTTGTGCAGTTTGATTTCTTTTCAAGTTTACTAGTCATAAACGCACTCAATGCTGAATTGAGCCTGTTTTTGAACTCTGTAGTAAAAGTAGTGAAATAAGCAAATCCCATTAGAAAATCAACAGGAATCATCTAGTTCCTTCATATTCAAGTAGCTTTTATTAGTTTGTGCAGAGATTTGTGTAGTTTTTGAAGAGATTTGTGCAGTTTGACTGCATGTTAGCATGAAGTGTTAAAAACGCACTGAACGCTGAATTGAGCCTGTTTTTGAACTCTCTATTAAAAGTAGAGAAAACAGCAAATCCCAGCAGAAAATCAACAGGAATCATGTAGTTCCTTCATATTCAAGTTGTTCTGAGTAGTTTGTGCAGAGATTTGTGTAGTTTTTGAAGAGATTTGTGCAATTTGACTGCACTTCAAGTTTATGTGTCATAAAGGCACTCAACGCTGAATTGAGCCTGTTTTTGAACTTTGTATTAAATGTTGTGAAAACAGCAAATCAGAGCAGAAAATCAACAGGAATCATGTAGTTACTTCATATTCAAGTAGTTCTGAGTAGTTTGTGCAGAGATTTGTGTAGATTTCGAAGAGATTTGTGCAGTGTGATTGTATGTTAGCATGAAGTGTTAAAAACGCACTGAACGCTGAATTGAGCCTGTTTTTGAACTCTGTATTAAATGTAAGGAAATCATTAAATCCCAGAAGAAAATCAACAGGAATCATGTAGTTCCTTCATATTCAAGTGGTTCTGAGTAGTTTGTGCAGAGATTTGTGCAGTTTTTGAAGAGATTTGTTTAGTATGATTTTATTTAGCATGAAGTGTTAAAAACGCACTGAACGCTGAATTCAGCCTGTTTTTGAACTCTCTATTAAAAGTAGTGAAAACAGCAAATCCCAGCAGAAAATCAACAGGAATCATGTAGTTCCTTCATATTCAAGTAGTTCTGAGTAGTTTGTGCAGAGATTTGTGTAGTTTTTGATGAGATTTGTGCAGTTTGATTTCATTTCAAGTTGATGAGTCACAAACGCACCCAATGCTGAATTGAGCCTGTTTTTGAACTTTCTATTAAAAGTAGCGAAATCAGCAAATCCCTGCAGAAAATCAACAAAAATCATGTAGTTCCTTCATATTCAAGTAGTTCTGAGTAGTTTGTGCAGAGATTTGTGCAGTTTGATTTCATTTCAAGTTGGTTAGTCATAAACGCACTCAATGCTGAATTGAGCCTGTTTTTGAACTCTGTATTAAAAGTAGTGAAATCAGCAAATCCCAGCAGAAAACAACAAGAATCAGGTACGTCCTTCATATTCAAGTAGTTCTGAGTAGTTTGTGCAGAGATTTGTGCAGTTTTTGAAGAGATTTGTTTAGTATGATTCCATGTTAGCATGAAGTATCAAAAAAGCACTGAACGCTGAATTGAGCCTATTTTTGAACTCTGTATTAAAAGTAGTGAAAACAGTAAATCCCAGCAGAAAATCAATAGGAATCATGTAGTTCCTTCATATTCAAGTAGTTCTGAGTAGTTTGTGCAAAGATTTGTGTAGTTTTTGATGAGATTTGTGCAGTTTGATTGCATGTTAGCATGAAGTATCAAAAACGCACTGAACGCTGAATTGAGCCTGTTTTTGAACTCTGTATTAAAAGTAGTGAAAACAGCAAATCCCAGCAGAAAATCAACAGGAATCATGTAGTTCCGTCATATTCAAGTTGTTCTGAGTAGTTTGTGCAGAGATTTGTGTAGTTTTTGATGAGATTTGTGCAGTTTGATTTCATTTCAAGTTGATGAGTCATAAACGCACCCAATGCTGAATTGAGCCTGTTTTTGAACTTTCTATTAAAAGTAGCGAAATCAGCAAATCCCTGCAGAAAATCAACAAGAATCATGTAGTTCCTTCATATTCAAGTAGTTCTGAGTAGTTTGTGCAAAGATTTGTGTAGTTTTTGATGAGATTTGTGCAGTTTGATTGCATGTTAGCATGAAGTGTTAAAAACGCACTGAACGCTGAATTGAGCCTGTTTTTGAACTCTCTATTAAAAGTAGTGAAAACAGCAAATCCCAGCAGAAAATCAACAGGAATCATGTAGTTCCTTCATATTCAAGTTGTTCTGAGTAGTTTGTGCAGAGATTTGTGTAGTTTTTGAAGAGATTTGTGCAATTTGACTGCACTTCAACTTTATGTGTCATAAAGGCACTCAACGCTGAATTGAGCCTGTTTTTCAACTCTGTATTAAATGTAGTGAAATCATTAAATCCGGGCAGAAAATCAACATGAATCATGTAGTTCCTTCATATTCAAGTAGTTCTGAGTAGTTTGTGCAGAGATTTGTGCAGTTTGATTTCATTTCAAGTTGGTTAGTCATAAACGCACTCAATGCTGAATTGAGCCTGTTTTTGAACTCTGTATTAAAAGTAGTGAAATCAGCAAATCCCAGCAGAAAACAACAAGAATCAGGTACGTCCTTCATATTCAAGTAGTTCTGAGTAGTTTGTGCAGAGATTTGTGCAGTTTTTGAAGAGATTTGTTTAGTATGATTCCATGTTAGCATGAAGTATCAAAAAAGCACTGAACGCTGAATTGAGCCTATTTTTGAACTCTGTATTAAAAGTAGTGAAAACAGTAAATCCCAGCAGAAAATCAATAGGAATCATGTAGTTCCTTCATATTCAAGTTGTTTTTAGTAGTTTCTGCAGAGATTTGTGTAGTTTTTGAAGAGATTTGTGCAGTTTGACTGCACTTCAAGTTTATGTGTCATAAAGGCATTGAAGGCTGAATTGAGCCTGTTTTTGAACTCTGTATTAAAAGGAGTAAAAACAGCAAATCCCAGCAGAAAATCAACGAGAATCATGTATTCCCTTCATATTCAAGTAGTTCTGAGTAGTTTGTGCAAAGATTTGTGTAGTTTTTGATGAGATTTGTGCAGTTTGATTGCATGTTAGCATGAAGTGTTAAAAACGCACTGAACGCTGAATTGAGCCTGTTTTTGACCTCTCTATTAAAAGTAGTGAAAACAGAAAATCCCAGCAGAAAATCAACAGGAATCATGTAGTTCCTTCATATTCAAGTATTTCTGAGTAGTTTGTGTAGAGATTTGTGTAGTTTTTGATGAGATTTGTTTAGTATGATTCCATGTTAGCATGAAGTGTTAAAAACGCACTGAACGCTGAATTGAGCCTGTTTTTGAACTCTGTATTAAATGTAAGGAAATCATTAAATCCCAGAAGAAAATCAACAGGAATCATGTAGTTCCTTCATATTCAAGTGGTTCTGAGTAGTTTGTGCAGAGATTTGTGCAGTTTTTGAAGAGATTTGTTTAGTATGATTCTATTTAGCATGAAGTGTTAAAAACGCACTGAACGCTGAATTCAGCCTGTTTTTGAACTCTCTATTAAAAGTAGTGAAAACAGCAAATCCCAGCAGAAAATCAACAGGAATCATGTAGTTCCTTCATATTGAAGTTGTTCTGAGTAGTTTGTGCAGAGATTTGTGTAGTTTTTGATGAGATTTGTGCAGTTTGATTTCATTTCAAGTTGATGAGTCACAAATGCACCCAATGCTGAATTGAGCCTGTTTTTGAACTTTATATTAAAAGTAGCGAAATCAGCAAATCCCTGCAGAAAATCAACAAAAATCATGTAGTTCCTTCATATTCAAGTAGTTCTGAGTAGTTTATGCAGAGATTTGTGCAGTTTGATTTCATTTCAAGTTGGTTAGTCATAAAGGCACTCAACGCTGAATTGAGCCTGTTTTTCAACTCTGTATTAAATGTAGTGAAATCATTAAATCCGGGCAGAAAATCAACATGAATCATGTAGTTCCTTCATATTCAAGTAGTTTTTAGTAGTTTCTGCAGAGAGTTGTGTAGTTTTTGAAGAGATTTGTGCAGTTTGACTGCACTTCAAGTTTATGTGTCATAAAGGCACTGAACGCTGAATTGAGCCTGTTTTTGAACTCTGTATTAAAAGTAGTAAAAACAGCAAATCCCAGCAGAAAATCAACGAGAATCATGTATTCCCTTCATATTCAAGTAGTTCTGAGTAGTTTGTGCAAAGATTTGTGTAGTTTTTGATGAGATTTGTGCAGTTTGATTGCATGTTAGCATGAAGTATCAAAAACGCACTGAACGCTGAATTGAGCCTGTTTTTGAACTCTGTATTAAAAGTAGTGAAAACAGAACAACTTGAATATGACGGAACTACATGATTCCTGTTGATTTTCTGCTGGGATTTGCTGAGTAGTTTGTGCAGAGATTTGTGCAGTTTTTGAAGAGATTTGTTTAGTATGATTCCATGTTAGCATGAAGTATCAACAACGCACTGAACGCTGAATTGAGCCTGTTTTTGAACTCTGTATTAATAGTGACAACAGCAAATCCCAGCAGAAAATCAACAGAAATCATGTAGTTCCTTCATATTCAAGTAGTTCTGAGTAGTTTGTGCAGAGATTTGTGCAGTTTGATTTCTTTTCAAGTTTACTAGTCATAAACGCACTCAATGCTGAATTGAGCCTGTTTTTGAACTCTGTAGTAAAAGTAGTGAAATAAGCAAATCCCATTAGAAAATCAACAGGAATCATGTAGTTCCTTCATATTCAAGTAGCTTTTATTAGTTTGTGCAGAGATTTGTGCAGTTTTTGAAGAGATTTGTGCAGTTTGACTGCACTTCAAGTTTATGTGTCATAAAGGCACTCAACGCTGAATTGAGCCTGTTTTTAAACTTTGCATTAAATGTAGTGAAATCATTAAATCCCAGCAGAAAATCAACGGGAATCATGTAGTCCCTTCATATTCAAGTAGTTCTGAGTAGTTTGTGCAGAGATTTGTGCAGTTTTTGAAGAGATTTGTTTAGTTTGATTGCATGTTAGCATGAAGTGTTAAAAACGCACTGAACGCTGAATTGAGCCTGTTTTTGAACTCTCTATTAAAAGTAGTGAAATCATTAAATCCCAGAAGAAAATCAACAGGAATCATGTAGTTCCTTCATATTCAAGTGGTTCTGAGTAGTTTGTGCAGAGATTTGTGAAATTTTTGAAGAGATTTGTTTAGTATGATTCTATTTAGCATGAAGTGTTAAAAACGCACTGAACGCTGAATTGAGCCTGTTTTTGACCTCTCTATTAAAAGTAGTGAAAACAGAAAATCCCAGCAGAAAATCAACAGGAATCATGTAGTTCCTTCATATTCAAGTAGTTCTGAGTAGTTTGTGCAGAGATTTGTGTAGTTTTTGATGAGATTTGTGCAGTTTGATTGCATGTTAGCATGAAGTGTTAAAAACGCACTGAACGCTGAATTGAGCCTGTTGTTGAACTCTCTATTAAAAGTAGTGAAAACCGCAAATCCCAGCAGAAAATCAACAGGAATCATGTAGTTACTTCATATTCAAGTTGTTCTGAGTAGTTTGTGCAGAGATTTGTGAAGTTTTTGATGAGATTTGTTTAGTATGATTCCATGTTAGCATGAAGTATCAAAAACGTACTGAACACTGAATTGAGCCTGTTTTTGAACTCTCTATTAAAAGTAGTGAAAACTGCAAATCCCAGCAGAAAATCAACAGGAATCATGTAGTTACTTCATATTCAAGTTGTTCTGAGTAGTTTGTGCAGAGATTTGTGAAGTTTTTGATGAGATTTGTTTAGTATGATTCCATGTTAGCATGAAGTATCAAAAACGTACTGAACACTGAATTGAGCCTGTTTTTGAACTTTCTATTAAAAGTAGCGAAATCAGCAAATCCCTGCAGAAAATCAACAAAAATCATGTAGTTCCTTCATATTCAAGTAGTTCTGAGTAGTTTATGCAGAGATTTGTGCAGTTTGATTTCATTTCAAGTTGGTTAGTCATAAAGGCACTCAACGCTGAATTGAGCCTGTTTTTCAACTCTGTATTAAATGTAGTGAAATCATTAAATCCGGGCAGAAAATCAACATGAATCATGTAGTTCCTTCATATTCAAGTAGTTTTTAGTAGTTTCTGCAGAGATTTGTGTAGTTTTTGAAGAGATTTGTGCAGTTTGACTGCACTTCAAGTTTATGTGTCATAAAGGCACTGAACGCTGAATTGAGCCTGTTTTTGAACTCTGTATTAAAAGTAGTAAAAACAGCAAATCCCAGCAGAAAATCAACGAGAATCATGTATTCCCTTCATATTCAAGTAGTTCTGAGTAGTTTGTGCAGAGATTTGTGTAGTTTTTGATGAGATTTGTGCAGTTTGATTGCATGTTAGCATGAAGTGTCAAAAACGCACTGAACGCTGAATTGAGCCTGTTTTTGAACTCTGTATTAAAAGTAGTGAAAACAGCAAATCCCAGCAGAAAATCAACAAGAATCAGGTACTCCCTTCATATTCAAGTAGTTCTGAGTAGTTTGTGCAGAGATTTGTGTAGTTTTTGATGAGATTTGTGCAGTTTGATTGCATGTTAGCATGAAGTGTCAAAAACGCACTGAACGCTGAATTGAGCCTGTTTTTGAACTTTCTATTAAAAGTAGCGAAATCAGTAAATCCCAGCAGAGAATGAACAGGAATAATGTAGTTCCTTCATATTCAAGTAGTTTTGAGTAGTTTGTGCAGAGATTTGTGCAGTTTGATTTCATTTCAAGTTCATCAGTCATAAACGCACTCAATGCTGAATTGAGCCTGTTTTTGAACTCTGTATTAAAAGTATTGAAAACAGCAAATCCCAGCAGAAAATCAACAGGAATCATGTAATTCCTTCATATTCAAGTAGTTCTGAGTAGTTTGTGCAGAGAATTGTATAGTTTTTGAAGATATTTGTGCAGTTTGACTGCACTTCAAGTTTATGTGTCATAAAAGCACTCAACGCTGAATTGAGCCTGTTTTTGAACTCTGTCTTAAAAGTAGTGAAATAAGCAAATCCCATTAGAAAATCAACAGGAATCATGTAGTTCCTTCATATTCAAGTAGCTTTTAGTAGTTTGTGCAGAGATTTGTGCAGTTTGGTTGCATGTTAGTATGAAGTACCAAAAACGCACTCAATGCTGAATTGAGCCTGTTTTTGAACTCTGTATTAAAAGTAGTGAAATCAGCAAATCCCATTAGAAAATCAGCAAGAATCATGTAGTTCCTTCATATTTAAGTAGCTTTTATTAGTTTGTGCAGAGATTTATGTAGGTTTTGAAGAGATTTGTGCAGTTTGATTTCATTTCAAGTTGATGAGTCACAAACGCACCCAATACTGAATTGAGCCTGTTTTTGAACTTTCTATTAAAAGTAGCGAAATCAGCAAATCCCTGCAGAAAATCAACAAGAATCATGTAGTTCCTTCATATTCAAGTAGTTCTGAGTAGTTTGTGCAGAGATTTGTGCAGTTTGATTTCATTTCAAGTTGGTTAGTCATAAACGCACTCAATGCTGAATTGAGCCTGTTTTTGAACTCTGTATTAAAAGTAGTGAAATCAGCAAATCCCAGCAGAAAATCAAGAAGAATCAGGTACTTCCTTCATATTCAAGTAGTTCTGAGTAGTTTGTGCAGAGATTTGTGTAGTTTTTGATGAGATTTGTGCAGTTTTATTGCATGTTAGCATGAAGTGTTAAAAACGCACTTTGCTGAATTGAGCCTGTTTTTGAACTCTGTATTATAAGTAGTGAAAACAGCAAATCCCAGCAGAAAATCAACAGGAATTATGTAGTTCCTTCATATTCAAGTAGTTCTGAGTAGTTTGTGCAGAGAATTGTGTAGTTTTTGAAGATATTTGTGCAGTTTGACTGCACTTCAAGTTTATGTGTCATAAAGGCACTCAATGCTGAAGTGAGCCTGTTTTTGAACTTTGTATTAAATGTAGTGAAAATAGCAAATCCCAGCAGAAAATCAACGAGAATCATGTATTCCCTTCATATTCAAGTAGTTCTGAGTAGTTTGTGCAGAGATTTGTGTAGTTTTTGATGAGATTTGTGCAGTTTCATTGCAGTTAGCATGAAGTATCAAAAACGCACTGAACGCTGAATTGAGCCTGTTTTTCAACTCTGTATTAAATGTAGTGAAATCATTAAATCCGGGCAGAAAATCAACATGAATCATGTAGTTCCTTCATATTCAAGTAGTTTTTATTAGTTTCTGCAGAGATTTGTGTAGTTTTTGAAGAGATTTGTGCAGTTTGACTGCACTTCAAGTTTATGTGTCATGAAGGCACTGAACGCTGAATTGAGCCTGTTTTTGAACTCTGTATTAAATATAAGGAAATCATTAAATTCCAGAAGAAAATCAACAGGAATCATGTAGTTCCTTCATATTCAAGTGGTTCTGAGTAGTTTGTGCAGAGATTTGTGCAGTTTTTGAAGAGATTTGTTTAGTATGATTCTATGTTAGCATGAAGTATCAAAAACGTACTGAACGCTGAATTGAGCTTGTTTTTGAACTCTGTATTAAAAGTAGTGAAAACAGCAAATCCCAGCAGAAAATCAACAGGAATCATGTAGTTCCTTCATATTGAAGTAGTTCTGAGTGGTTTGGGCAGAGATTTGTGTAGTTTTTGAAGATATTTGTGCAGTTTGACTGCACTTCAAGTTTATGTGTCATAAAGGCACTGAACGCTGAATTGAGCTGTTTTTGAACTCTGTATTAAAAGTAGTGAAAACAGCAAATCCCAGCAGAAAATCAACAGGAATCATGTAGTTCCTTCATGTTCAAGTAGCTTTTATTAGTTTGTGCAGAGATTTGTGCAGTTTTTGAAGAGATTTGTGCAGTTTGACTGCACTTCAAGTTTATGTGTCATAAAGGCACTGAACGCTGAATTGAGCCTGTTTTTGAACTCTGTATTAAAAGTAGTGAAAACAGCAAATCCCAGCAGAAAATCAACAAGAATCAGGTACTTCCTTCATATTCAAGTAGTTCTGAGTAGTTTGTGCAGAGATTTGTGTAGTTTTTGATGAGATTTGTGCAGTTTGATTGCATGTTAGCATGAAGTGTTAAAAACGCACTGAACGCTGAATTGAGCCTGTTTTTGAACTCTCTATTAAAAGTAGTGAAAACAGCAAATCCCAGCAGAAAATCAACAGGAATCATGTAGTTCCTTCATATTCAAGTAGTTCTGAGTAGTTTGTGCAGAGATTTGTGTAGTTTTTGATGAGATTTGTGCAGTTTGATTGCATGTTAGCATGAAGTGTTAAAAACGCACTGAACGCTGAATTGAGCCTGTTTTTGACCTCTTTATTAAAAGTAGTGAAAACAGCAAATCCCAGCAGAAAATCAACAGGAATCATGTAGTTCCTTCATATTCAAGTAGTTCTGAGTAGTTTGCACAAATCTCATCAAAAACTACACAAATCTCTGCACAGTTTGATTGCATGTTAGCATGAAGTGTTAAAAACGCATTGAACGCTGACTTGAGCCTGTTTTTGAACTCTGTATTAAATGTAAGGAAATCATTAAATCCCAGAAGAAAATCAACAGGAATCATGTAGTTCCTTCATATTCAAGTGGTTCTGAGTAGTTTGTGCAGAGATTTGTGCAGTTTTTGAAGAGATTTGTTTAGTATGATTCCATGTTAGCATGAAGTATCAAAAACGTACTGAACACTGAATTGAGCCTGTTTTTGAACTCTGTATTAAAAGTAGTAAAAACAGTAAATCCCAGCAGAAAATCAACGAGAATCATGTAGTTCCTTCATATTCAAATAGTTCTGAGTAGTTTGTGCAGAGATTTGTGCAGTTTGATTTCTTTTCAAGTTTACTAGTCATAAACGCACTCAATGCTGAATTGAGCCTGTTTTTGAACTCTGTAGTAAAAGTAGTGAAATAAGCAAATCCCATTAGAAAATCAACAGGAATCATCTAGTTCCTTCATATTCAAGTAGCTTTTATTAGTTTGTGCAGAGATTTGTGTAGTTTTTGATGAGATTTGTGCAGTTTGATTTCATTTCAAGTTGATGAGTCACAAATGCACCCAATGCTGAATTGAGCCTGTTTTTGAACTTTCTATTAAATGTAGTGAAATCATTAAATCCCAGCAGAAAATCAACGGGAATCATGTAGTCCCTTCATATTCAAGTAGTTCTGAGTAGTTTGTGCAGAGATTTGTGCAGTTTTTGAAGAGATTTGTTTAGTTTGATTGCATGTTAGCATGAAGTGTTAAAAACGCACTGAACGCTGAATTGAGCCTGTTTTTGAACTCTCTATTAAAAGTAGTGAAAACAGCAAATCCCAGCAGAAAATCAACAGGAATCATGTAGTTCCTTCATATTCAAGTTGTTCTGAGTAGTTTGTGCAGAGATTTGTGTAGTTTTTGAAGAGATTTGTGCAATTTGACTGCACTTCAAGTTTATGTGTCATAAAGGCACTCAACGCTGAATTGAGCCTGTTTTTGAACTTTGTATTAAATGTTGTGAAAACAGCAAATCAGAGCAGAAAATCAACAGGAATCATGTAGTTACTTCATATTCAAGTAGTTCTGAGTAGTTTGTGCAGAGATTTGTGTAGATTTCGAAGAGATTTGTGCAGTGTGATTGTATGTTAACATGAAGTATCAGAAACACACTCAACGCTGAATTGAGCCTGTTTTTGAACTCTGTATTAAATGTAAGGAAATCATTAAATCCCAGAAGAAAATCAACAGGAATCATGTAGTTCCTTCATATTCAAGTGGTTCTGAGTAGTTTGTGCAGAGATTTGTGCAGTTTTTGAAGAGATTTGTTTAGTATGATTCCATGTTAGCATGAAGTATCAAAAACGTACTGAACACTGAATTGAGCCTGTTTTTGAACTCTGTATTAAAAGTAGTAAAAACAGCAAATCCCAGCAGAAAATCAACGAGAATCATGTATTCCCTTCATATTCAAGTAGTTCTGAGTAGTTTGTGCAGAGATTTGTGTAGTTTTTGAAGAGATTTGTGCAATTTGACTGCACTTCAAGTTTATGTGTCATAAAGGCACTCAACGCTGAATTGAGCCTGTTTTTGAACTCTGTATTAAATGTAAGGAAATCATTAAATCCCAGAAGAAAATCAACAGGAATCATGTAGTTCCTTCATATTCAAGTGGTTCTGAGTAGTTTGTGCAGAGATTTGTGCAGTTTTTGAAGAGATTTGTTTAGTATGATTCCATGTTAGCATGAAGTATCAAAAACGTGCTGAACACTGAATTGAGCCTGTTTTTGAACTCTGTATTAAAAGTAGTAAAAACAGCAAATCCCAGCAGAAAATCAACGAGAATCATGTATTCCCTTCATATTCAAGTAGTTCTGAGTAGTTTGTGCAGAGATTTGTGCAGTTTTTGAAGAGATTTGTTTAGTATGATTCCATGTTAGCATGAAGTATCAAAAACGCACTGAACGCTGAATTGAGCCTGTTTTTGAACTCTGTATTAAAAGTAAGGAAATCATTAAATCCCAGAAGAAAATCAACAGGAATCATGTAGTTCCGTCATATTCAAGTTGTTCTGAGTAGTTTGTGCAGAGATTTGTGTAGTTTTTGATGAGATTTGTGCAGTTTGATTTCATTTCAAGTTGATGAGTCACAAACGCACCCAATGCTGAATTGAGCCTGTTTTTGAACTTTCTATTAAAAGTAGCGAAATCAGCAAATCCCTGCAGAAAATCAACAAAAATCATGTAGTTCCTTCATATTCAAGTAGTTCTGAGTAGTTTGTGCAGAGATTTGTGCAGTTTGATTTCATTTCAAGTTGGTTAGTCATAAACGCACTCAATGCTGAATTGAGCCTGTTTTTGAACTCTGTATTAAAAGTAGTGAAATCAGCAAATCCCAGCAGAAAACAACAAGAATCAGGTACGTCCTTCATATTCAAGTAGTTCTGAGTAGTTTGTGCAGAGATTTGTGCAGTTTTTGAAGAGATTTGTTTAGTATGATTCCATGTTAGCATGAAGTATCAAAAAAGCACTGAACGCTGAATTGAGCCTATTTTTGAACTCTGTATTAAAAGTAGTGAAAACAGTAAATCCCAGCAGAAAATCAATAGGAATCTTGTAGTTCCTTCATATTCAAGTTGTTTTTAGTAGTTTCTGCAGAGATTTGTGTAGTTTTTGAAGAGATTTGTGCAGTTTGACTGCACTTCAAGTTTATGTGTCATAAAGGCACTGAACGCTGAATTGAGCCTGTTTTTGAACTCTGTATTAAAAGTAGTAAAAACAGCAAATCCCAGCAGAAAATCAACGAGAATCATGTATTCCCTTCATATTCAAGTAGTTCTGAGTAGTTTGTGCAAAGATTTGTGTAGTTTTTGATGAGATTTGTGCAGTTTGATTGCATGTTAGCATGAAGTATCAAAAACGCACTGAACGCTGAATTGAGCCTGTTTTTGAACTCTGTATTAAAAGTAAGGAAATCATTAAATCCCAGAAGAAAATCAACAGGAATCATGTAGTTCCTTCATATTCAAGTGGTTCTGAGTAGTTTGTGCAGAGATTTGTGTAGTTTTTGATGAGATTTGTGCAGTTTGATTGCATGTTAGCATGAAGTGTCAAAAACGCACTGAACGCTGAATTGAGCCTGTTTTTGAACTCTCTATTAAAAGTAGTGAAATCATTAAATCCCAGAAGAAAATCAACAGGAATCATGTAGTTCCTTCATATTCAAGTGGTTTTGAGTAGTTTGGGCAGAGATTTGTGTAGTTTTTGATGAGATTTGTGCAGTTTGATTTCATTTCAAGTTGATGAGTCACAAACGCACCCAATGCTGAATTGAGCCTGTTTTTGAACTTTCTATTAAAATTAGCGAAATCAGCAAATCCCTGCGAAAAATCAACAAGCATCATGTAGTTCCTTCATATTCAAGTAGTTCTGAGTAGTTTGTGCAGAGATTTGTGCAGTTTTTGATGAGATTTGTGCAGTTTGATTGCATGTTAGCATGAAGTGTTAAAAACGCACTGAACGCTGAATTGAGCCTATGTTTGAACTCTGTATTGAATGTAAGGAAATCATTAAATCCCAGAAGAAAATCAACAGGAATCATGTAGTTCCTTCATATTCAAGTGGTTCTGAGTAGTTTGTGCAGAGATTTGTGCAGTTTTTGAAGAGATTTGTTTAGTATGATTCCATGTTAGCATGAAGTATCAAAAACGTACTGAACACTGAATTGAGCCTGTTTTTGAACTCTGTATTAAAAGTAGTAAAAACAGCAAATCCCAGCAGAAAATCAACAGGAATCATGTAGTTCCGTCATATTCAAATTGTTCTGAGTAGTTTGTGCAGAGATTTTTGTAGTTTTTGATGAGATTTGTGCAGTTTGATTTCATTTCAAGTTGATGAGTCACAAATGCACCCAATGCTGAATTGAGCCTGTTTTTGAACTTTCTATTAAAAGTAGCGAAATCAGCAAATCCCTGCAGAAAATCAACAAAAATCATGTAGTTCCTTCATATTCAAGTAGTTCTGAGTAGTTTGTGCAGAGATTTGTGCAGTTTGATTTCATTTCAAGTTGGTTAGTCATAAACGCACTCAATGCTGAATTGAGCCTGTTTTTGAACTCTGTATTAAAAGTAGTGAAATCAGCAAATCCCAGCAGAAAACAACAAGAATCAGGTACGTCCTTCATATTCAAGTAGTCCTGAGTAGTTTGTGCAGAGATTTGTGCAGTTTTTGAAGAGATTTGTTTAGTGTGATTCCATGTTAGCATGAAGTATCAAAAAAGCACTGAACGCTGAATTGAACATGTTTTTGAACTCTGTATTAAATGTAGTGAAAACAGCAAATCCCAGCAGAAAATCAACAGGAATCATGTAGTTCCTTCATATTCAAGTAGTTTTAGTAGTTTCTGCAGAGATTTGTGTAGTTTTTGAAGCGATTTGTGCAGTTTGACTGCACTTCAAGTTGATGTGTCATAAAGGCACTCAACGCTGAATTGAGCCTGTTTTTGAACTTTGTATTAAATGTAGTGAAAACAGCAAATCCCAGCAGAAAATCAACAGGAATCATATAGTCCCTTCATATTCAAGTAGTTCTGAGTAGTTTGTGCAGAGATTTGTGTAGATTTCGAAGAGATTTGTGCAGTGTGATTGTATGTTACCATGAAGTATCAGAAACGCACTCAACGCTGGATTGAACATGTTTTTGAACTCTGTATTAAATGTAGTGAAATCATTAAATCCCAGCAGAAAATCAACAGGAATCATGTAGTTCCTTCATATTCAAGTTGTTCTGAGTAGTTTGTGCAGAGATTTGTGTAGTTTTTGATGAGATTTGTGCAGTTTGATTGCAGTTAGCATGAAGTATCAAAAACGCACTGAACGCTGAATTGAGCCTGTTTTTGAACTCTGTATTAAAAGTAGTGAAAACAGCAAATCCCAGCAGAAAATCAACAGGAATCATGTAGTTCCTTCATATTCAAGTAGTTTTTAGTAGTTTCTGCAGAGATTTGTGTACTTTTTGAAGAGATTTGTGCAGTTTGACTGCACTTCAAGTTTATGTGTCATAATGGCACTGAACGCTGAATTGAGCCTGTTTTTGAACTCTGTATTAAAAGTAGTGAAAACAGCAAATCCCAGCAGAAAATCAACAGGAATCATGTAGTTCCTTCATATTCAAGTTGTTCTGAGTAGTTTGTGCAGAGATTTGTGTAGTTTTTGATGAGATTTGTGCAGTTTGATTGCATGTTAGCATGAAGTATCAAAAACGCATTGAACGCTGAATTGAGCCTGTTTTTGAACTCTGTATTAAATGTAAGGAAATCATTAAATCCCAGCAGAAAATCAATAGGAATCATGTAGTTCCTTCATATTCAAGTTGTTCTGAGTAGTTTGTGCAGAGATTTGTGTAGTTTTTGATGAGATTTGTGCAGTTTGATTTCATTTCAAGTTGATGAGTCACAAACGCACCCAATGCTGAATTGAGCCTGTTTTTGAACTTTCTATTAAAATTAGCGAAATCAGCAAATCCCTGCGAAAAATCAACAAGCATCATGTAGTTCCTTCATATTCAAGTAGTTCTGAGTAGTTTGTGCAGAGATTTGTGCAGTTTTTGATGAGATTTGTGCAGTTTGATTGCATGTTAGCATGAAGTGTTAAAAACGCACTGAACGCTGAATTGAGCCTATGTTTGAACTCTGTATTGAATGTAAGGAAATCATTAAATCCCAGAAGAAAATCAACAGGAATCATGTAGTTCCTTCATATTCAAGTGGTTCTGAGTAGTTTGTGCAGAGATTTGTGCAGTTTTTGAAGAGATTTGTTTAGTATGATTCCATGTTAGCATGAAGTATCAAAAACGTACTGAACACTGAATTGAGCCTGTTTTTGAACTCTGTATTAAAAGTAGTAAAAACAGCAAATCCCAGCAGAAAATCAACAGGAATCATGTAGTTCCGTCATATTCAAATTGTTCTGAGTAGTTTGTGCAGAGATTTTTGTAGTTTTTGATGAGATTTGTGCAGTTTGATTTCATTTCAAGTTGATGAGTCACAAATGCACCCAATGCTGAATTGAGCCTGTTTTTGAACTTTCTATTAAAAGTAGCGAAATCAGCAAATCCCTGCAGAAAATCAACAAAAATCATGTAGTTCCTTCATATTCAAGTAGTTCTGAGTAGTTTGTGCAGAGATTTGTGCAGTTTGATTTCATTTCAAGTTGGTTAGTCATAAACGCACTCAATGCTGAATTGAGCCTGTTTTTGAACTCTGTATTAAAAGTAGTGAAATCAGCAAATCCCAGCAGAAAACAACAAGAATCAGGTACGTCCTTCATATTCAAGTAGTCCTGAGTAGTTTGTGCAGAGATTTGTGCAGTTTTTGAAGAGATTTGTTTAGTGTGATTCCATGTTAGCATGAAGTATCAAAAAAGCACTGAACGCTGAATTGAACATGTTTTTGAACTCTGTATTAAATGTAGTGAAAACAGCAAATCCCAGCAGAAAATCAACAGGAATCATGTAGTTCCTTCATATTCAAGTAGTTCTGAGTAGTTTGTGCAGAGATTTGTGTAGTTTTTGATGAGATTTGTTTAGTGTGATTCCATGTTAGCATGAAGTGTTAAAAACGAACTGAACGCTGAATTGAGCCTGTTTTTGAACTCTGTATTAAATGTAAGGAAATCATTAAATCCCAGAAGAAAATCAACAGGAATCATGTAGTTCCTTCATATTCAAGTGGTTCTGAGTAGTTTGTGCAGAGATTTGTGCAGTTTTTGAAGAGATTTGTTTATTATGATTCTATTTAGCATGAAGTGTTAAAAACGCACTGAACGCTGAATTGAGCCTGTTTTTGAACTCTGTATTAAAAGTAGTGAAAACAGCAAATCCCAGCAGAAAATCAACACGAATCAGGTACTTCCTTCATATTCAAGTAGTTCTGAGTAGTTTGTGCAGAGATTTGTGTAGTTTTTGAAGAGATTTGTGCAGTTTGACTGCACTTCAAGTTTATGTGTCATAATGGCACTGAACGCTGAATTGAGCCTGTTTTTGAACTCTGTATTAAAAGTAGTGAAAACAGCAAATCCCAGCAGAAAATCAACAGGAATCATGTAGTTCCTTCATATTCAAGTGGTTCTGAGTAGTTTTTGCAGAGATTTGTTCAGTTTGACTGCACTTCAAGTTTATGTGTCATAATGGCACTGAACGCTGAATTGAGCCTGTTTTTGAAGTCTGTATTAAAAGTAGTGAAAACAGCAAATCCCAGCAGAAAATCAACAGGAATCATGTAGTTCCTTCATATTCAAGTTGTTCTGAGTAGTTTGTGCAGAGATTTGTGTAGTTTTTGATGAGATTTGTGCAGTTTGATTGCAGTTAGCATGAAGTATCAAAAACGCACTGAACGCTGAATTGAGCCTGTTTTTGAACTCTCTATTAAAAGTAGTGAAAACAGCAAATCCCAGCAGAAAATCAACAGGAATCATGTAGTTCCTTCATATTCAAGTGGTTCTGAGTAGTTTTTGCAGAGATTTGTGTAGTTTTTGAAGAGATTTGTTCAGTTTGACTGCACTTCAAGTTTATGTGTCATAATGGCACTGAACGCTGAATTGAGCCTGTTTTTGAACTCTGTATTAAAAGTAGTGAAAACAGCAAATCCCAGCAGAAAATCAACAGGAATCATGTAGTTCCTTCATATTCAAGTTGTTCTGAGTAGTTTGTGCAGAGATTTGTGTAGTTTTGATGAGATTTGTGCAGTTTGATTGCAGTTAGCATGAATTATCAAAAACGCACTGAACGCTGAATTGAGCCTGTTTTTGAACTCTGTATTAAATGTAGTGAAATCATTAAATCCCAGCAGAAAATCAACGAGAATCATGTATTCCCTTCATATTCAAGTAGTTCTGAGTAGTTTGTGCAGAGATTTGTGTAGTTTTTGATGAGATTTGTGCAGTTTGATTGCAGTTAGCATGAAGTATCAAAAACGCACTGAACGCTGAATTGAGCCTGTTTTTGAACTCTCTATTAAAAGTAGTGAAAACAGCAAATCCCAGCAGAAAATCAACAGGAATCATGTAGTTCCTTCATATTCAAGTTGTTCTGAGTAGTTTGTGCAGAGATTTGTGCAGTTTGATTTCATTTCAAGTTGGTTAGTCATAAACGCACTCAATGCTGAATTGAGCCTGTTTTTGAACTCTGTATTAAAAGTAGTGAAATCAGCAAATCCCAGCAGAAAACAACAAGAATCAGGTACGTCCTTCATATTCAAGTAGTCCTGAGTAGTTTGTGCAGAGATTTGTGCAGTTTTTGAAGAGATTTGTTTAGTGTGATTCCATGTTAGCATGAAGTATCAAAAAAGCACTGAACGCTGAATTGAACATGTTTTTGAACTCTGTATTAAATGTAGTGAAAACAGCAAATCCCAGCAGAAAATCAACAGGAATCATGTAGTTCCTTCATATTCAAGTAGTTCTGAGTAGTTTGTGCAGAGATTTGTGTAGTTTTTGATGAGATTTGTTTAGTGTGATTCCATGTTAGCATGAAGTGTTAAAAACGAACTGAACGCTGAATTGAGCCTGTTTTTGAACTCTGTATTAAATGTAAGGAAATCATTAAATCCCAGAAGAAAATCAACAGGAATCATGTAGTTCCTTCATATTCAAGTGGTTCTGAGTAGTTTGTGCAGAGATTTGTGCAGTTTTTGAAGAGATTTGTTTATTATGATTCTATTTAGCATGAAGTGTTAAAAACGCACTGAACGCTGAATTGAGCCTGTTTTTGAACTCTGTATTAAAAGTAGTGAAAACAGCAAATCCCAGCAGAAAATCAACACGAATCAGGTACTTCCTTCATATTCAAGTAGTTCTGAGTAGTTTGTGCAGAGATTTGTGTAGTTTTTGAAGAGATTTGTGCAGTTTGACTGCACTTCAAGTTTATGTGTCATAATGGCACTGAACGCTGAATTGAGCCTGTTTTTGAACTCTGTATTAAAAGTAGTGAAAACAGCAAATCCCAGCAGAAAATCAACAGGAATCATGTAGTTCCTTCATATTCAAGTGGTTCTGAGTAGTTTTTGCAGAGATTTGTTCAGTTTGACTGCACTTCAAGTTTATGTGTCATAATGGCACTGAACGCTGAATTGAGCCTGTTTTTGAAGTCTGTATTAAAAGTAGTGAAAACAGCAAATCCCAGCAGAAAATCAACAGGAATCATGTAGTTCCTTCATATTCAAGTTGTTCTGAGTAGTTTGTGCAGAGATTTGTGTAGTTTTTGATGAGATTTGTGCAGTTTGATTGCAGTTAGCATGAAGTATCAAAAACGCACTGAACGCTGAATTGAGCCTGTTTTTGAACTCTCTATTAAAAGTAGTGAAAACAGCAAATCCCAGCAGAAAATCAACAGGAATCATGTAGTTCCTTCATATTCAAGTGGTTCTGAGTAGTTTTTGCAGAGATTTGTGTAGTTTTTGAAGAGATTTGTTCAGTTTGACTGCACTTCAAGTTTATGTGTCATAATGGCACTGAACGCTGAATTGAGCCTGTTTTTGAACTCTGTATTAAAAGTAGTGAAAACAGCAAATCCCAGCAGAAAATCAACAGGAATCATGTAGTTCCTTCATATTCAAGTTGTTCTGAGTAGTTTGTGCAGAGATTTGTGTAGTTTTGATGAGATTTGTGCAGTTTGATTGCAGTTAGCATGAATTATCAAAAACGCACTGAACGCTGAATTGAGCCTGTTTTTGAACTCTGTATTAAATGTAGTGAAATCATTAAATCCCAGCAGAAAATCAACGAGAATCATGTATTCCCTTCATATTCAAGTAGTTCTGAGTAGTTTGTGCAGAGATTTGTGTAGTTTTTGATGAGATTTGTGCAGTTTGATTGCAGTTAGCATGAAGTATCAAAAACGCACTGAACGCTGAATTGAGCCTGTTTTTGAACTCTCTATTAAAAGTAGTGAAAACAGCAAATCCCAGCAGAAAATCAACAGGAATCATGTAGTTCCTTCATATTCAAGTTGTTCTGAGTAGTTTGTGCAGAGATTTGTGTAGTTTTTGATGAGATTTGTGCAGTTTGATTGCATGTTAGCATGAAGTGTTAAAAACGCACTGAACGCTGAATTTAGCCTGTTTTTGAAGTCTGTATTAAAAGTAGTGAAAACAGCAAATCCCAGCAGAAAATCAACAGGAATCATGTAGTTCCTTCATATTCAAGTGGTTCTGAGTAGTTTGTGCAGAGATTTGTGCAGTTTTTGATGAGATTTGTGCAGTTTGATTGCATGTTAGCATGAAGTGTTAAAAACGCACTGAACGCTGAATTGAGCCTATGTTTGAACTCTGTATTGAATGTAAGGAAATCATTAAATCCCAGAAGAAAATCAACAGGAATCATGTAGTTCCTTCATATTCAAGTGGTTCTGAGTAGTTTGTGCAGAGATTTGTGCAGTTTTTGAAGAGATTTGTTTAGTATGATTCCATGTTAGCATGAAGTATCAAAAACGTACTGAACACTGAATTGAGCCTGTTTTTGAACTCTGTATTAAAAGTAGTAAAAACAGCAAATCCCAGCAGAAAATCAACGAGAATCATGTATTCCCTTCATATTCAAGTAGTTCTGAGTAGTTTGTGCAGAGATTTGTGCAGTTTTTGAAGAGATTTGTTTAGTATGATTCCATGTTAGCATGAAGTATCATAAACGCACTGAACGCTGAATTGAGCCTGTTTTTGAACTCTGTATTAAAAGTAAGGAAATCATTAAATTCCAGAAGAAAATCAACAGGAATCATGTAGTTCCTTCATATTCAAGTGGTTCTGAGTAGTTTGTGCAGAGATTTGTGTAGTTTTTGATGAGATTTGTGCAGTTTGATTGCATGTTAGCATGAAGTGTCAAAAACGCACTGAACGCTGAATTGAGCCTGTTTTTGAACTCTGTATTAAAAGTAGTGAAAACAGCAAATCCCAGCAGAAAATCAACAGGAATCATGTAGTTCCGTCATATTCAAATTGTTCTGAGTAGTTTGTGCAGAGATTTGTGTAGTTTTTGATGAGATTTGTGCAGTTTGATTTCATTTCAAGTTGATGAGTCACAAATGCACCCAATGCTGAATTGAGCCTGTTTTTGAACTTTCTATTAAAAGTAGCGAAATCAGCAAATCCCTGCAGAAAATCAACAAAAATCATGTAGTTCCTTCATATTCAAGTAGTTCTGAGTAGTTTGTGCAGAGATTTGTGCAGTTTGATTTCATTTCAAGTTGGTTAGTCATAAACGCACTCAATGCTGAATTGAGCCTGTTTTTGAACTCTGTATTAAAAGTAGTGAAATCAGCAAATCCCAGCAGAAAACAACAAGAATCAGGTACGTCCTTCATATTCAAGTAGTCCTGAGTAGTTTGTGCAGAGATTTGTGCAGTTTTTGAAGAGATTTGTTTAGTATGATTCCATGTTAGCATGAAGTATCAAAAAAGCACTGAACGCTGAATTGAACATGTTTTTGAACTCTGTATTAAATGTAGTGAAAACAGCAAATCCCAGCAGAAAATCAACAGGAATCATGTAGTTCCTTCATATTCAAGTAGTTTTTAGTAGTTTGTGCAGAGATTTGTGTAGTTTTTGATGAGATTTGTGCAGTTTGATTGCATGTTAGCATGAAGTGTTAAAAACGCACTGAACGCTGAATTGAGCCTGTTTTTGACCTCTCTATTAAAAGTAGTGAAAACAGCAAATCCCAGCAGAAAATCAACAGGAATCATGTAGTTCCTTCATATTCAAGTAGTTTTTAGTAGTTTCTGCAGAGATTTGTGTAGTTTTTGAAGAGATTTGTGCAGTTTTACTGCACTTCAAGTTTATGTGTCATAAAGGCACTGAACGCTGAATTGAGCCTGTTTTTGAACTCTCTATTAAAAGTAGTGAAAACAGCAAATCCCAGCAGAAAATCAACAGGAATCATGTAGTTCCTTCATATTCAAGTTGTTCTGAGTAGTTTGTGCAGAGATTTGTGTAGTTTTTGATGAGATTTGTGCAGTTTGATTGCAGTTAGCATGAAGTATCAAAAACGCACTGAACGCTGAATTGAGCCTGTTTTTGAACTCTGTATTAAATGTAGTGAAATCATTAAATCCCAGAAGAAAATCAACAGGAATCATGTAGTTCCTTCATATTCAAGTAGTTTTTAGTAGTTTCTGCAGAGATTTGTGTAGTTTTTGAAGCGATTTGTGCAATTTGACTGCACTTCAAGTTGATGTGTCATAAAGGCACTCAACGCTGAATTGAGTCTGTTTTTGAACTTTGTATTAAATGTAGTGAAAACAGCAAATCACAGCAGAAAATCAACAGGAATCATATAGTCCCTTCATATTCAAGTAGTTCTGAGTAGTTTGTGCAGAGATTTGTGTAGATTTCGAAGAGATTTGTGCAGTGTGATTGTATGTTACCATGAAGTATCAGAAACGCACTCAACGCTGGATTGAACATGTTTTTGAACTCTGTATTAAATGTAGTGAAATCATTAAATCCCAGCAGAAAATCAACAGGAATCATGTAGTTCCTTCATATTCAAGTTGTTCTGAGTAGTTTGTGCAGAGATTTGTGTAGTTTTGATGAGATTTGTGCAGTTTGATTGCAGTTAGTATGAATTATCAAAAACGCACTGAACGCTGAATTGAGCCTGTTTTTGAACTCTGTATTTAATGTAGTGAAATCATTAAATCCCAGCAGAAAATCAACGACAATCATGTATTCCCTTCATATTCAAGTAGTTCTGAGTAGTTTGTGCAGAGATTTGTGTAATTTTTGATGAGATTTGTGCAGTTTGATTGCATGTTAGCATGAAGTTTTTAAAAACGCACTGAACGCTGAATTGAGCCTGTTTTTGAACTCTGTATTAAAAGTAGTGAAAACAGCAAATCCCAGCAGAAAATCAAGAAGAATCAGGTACTTCCTTCATATTCAAGTAGTTCTGAGTAGTTTGTGCAGAGATTTGTGTAGTTTTTGATGAGATTTGTGCAGTTTGATTTCATTTCAAGTTGATGAGTCACAAACGCACCCAATGCTGAATTGAGCCTGTTTTTGAACTTTCTATTAAAATTAGCGAAATCAGCAAATCCCTGCGAAAAATCAACAAGCATCATGTAGTTCCTTCATATTCAAGTAGTTCTGAGTAGTTTGTGCAGAGATTTGTGCAGTTTTTGATGAGATTTGTGCAGTTTGATTGCATGTTAGCATGAAGTGTTAAAAACGCACTGAACGCTGAATTGAGCCTATGTTTGAACTCTGTATTGAATGTAAGGAAATCATTAAATCCCAGAAGAAAATCAACAGGAATCATGTAGTTCCTTCATATTCAAGTGGTTCTGAGTAGTTTGTGCAGAGATTTGTGCAGTTTTTGAAGAGATTTGTTTAGTATGATTCCATGTTAGCATGAAGTATCAAAAACGTACTGAACACTGAATTGAGCCTGTTTTTGAACTCTGTATTAAAAGTAAGGAAATCATTAAATTCCAGAAGAAAATCAACAGGAATCATGTAGTTCCTTCATATTCAAGTGGTTCTGAGTAGTTTGTGCAGAGATTTGTGTAGTTTTTGATGAGATTTGTGCAGTTTGATTGCATGTTAGCATGAAGTGTCAAAAACGCACTGAACGCTGAATTGAGCCTGTTTTTGAACTCTGTATTAAAAGTAGTGAAAACAGCAAATCCCAGCAGAAAATCAACAGGAATCATGTAGTTCCGTCATATTCAAATTGTTCTGAGTAGTTTGTGCAGAGATTTGTGTAGTTTTTGATGAGATTTGTGCAGTTTGATTTCATTTCAAGTTGATGAGTAACAAATGCACCCAATGCTGAATTGAGCCTGTTTTTGAACTTTCTATTAAAAGTAGCGAAATCAGCAAATCCCTGCAGAAAATCAACAAAAATCATGTAGTTCCTTCATATTCAAGTAGTTCTGAGTAGTTTGTGCAGAGATTTGTGCAGTTTGATTTCATTTCAAGTTGGTTAGTCATAAACGCACTCAATGCTGAATTGAGCCTGTTTTTGAACTCTGTATTAAAAGTAGTGAAATCAGCAAATCCCAGCAGAAAACAACAAGAATCAGGTACGTCCTTCATATTCAAGTAGTCCTGAGTAGTTTGTGCAGAGATTTGTGCAGTTTTTGAAGAGATTTGTTTAGTATGATTCCATGTTAGCATGAAGTATCAAAAAAGCACTGAACGCTGAATTGAGCCTGTTTTTGACCTCTCTATTAAAAGTAGTGAAAACAGAAAATCCCAGCAGAAAATCAACAGGAATCATGTAGTTCCTTCATATTCAAGTAGTTCTGAGTAGTTTGTGCAGAGATTTGTGTAGTTTTTGATGAGATTTGTTTAGTGTGATTCCATGTTAGCATGAAGTGTTAAAAACGAACTGAACGCTGAATTGAGCCTGTTTTTGAACTCTGTATTAAATGTAAGGAAATCATTAAATTCCAGAAGAAAATCAACAGGAATCATGTAGTTCCTTCATATTCAAGTGGTTCTGAGTAGTTTGTGCAGAGATTTGTGCAGTTTTTGAAGAGATTTGTTTAGTATGATACTATTTAGCATGAAGTGTTAAAAACGCACTGAACGCTGAATTGAGCCTGTTTTTGAACTCTGTATTAAAAGTAGTGAAAACAGCAAATCCCAGCAGAAAATCAACAAGAATCAGGTACTTCCTTCATATTCAAGTAGTTCTAAGTAGTTTGTGCAGAGATTTGTGTAGTTTTTGAAGAGATTTGTGCAGTTTGACTGCACTTCAAGTTTATGTGTCATAATGGCACTGAACGCTGAATTGAGCCTGTTTTTGAACTCTGTATTAAAAGTAGTGAAAACAGCAAATCCCAGCAGAAAATCAACAGGAATCATGTAGTTCCTTCATATTCAAGTGGTTCTGAGTAGTTTGTGCAGAGATTTGTGTAGTTTTGATGAGATTTGTGCAGTTTGATTGCATGTTAGCATGAAGTGTCAAAAACGCACTGAACGCTGAATTGAGCCTGTTTTTGAACTCTGTATTAAAAGTAGTGAAAACAGCAAATCCCAGCAGAAAATCAACAGGAATCATGTAGTTCCGTCATATTCAAATTGTTCTGAGTAGTTTGTGCAGAGATTTGTGTAGTTTTTGATGAGATTTGTGCAGTTTGATTTCATTTCAAGTTGATGAGTCACAAATGCACCCAATGCTGAATTGAGCCTGTTTTTGAACTTTCTATTAAAAGTAGCGAAATCAGCAAATCCCTGCAGAAAATCAACAAAAATCATGTAGTTCCTTCATATTCAAGTAGTTCTGAGTAGTTTGTGCAGAGATTTGTGCAGTTTGATTTCATTTCAAGTTGGTTAGTCATAAACGCACTCAATGCTGAATTGAGCCTGTTTTTGAACTCTGTATTAAAAGTAGTGAAATCAGCAAATCCCAGCAGAAAACAACAAGAATCAGGTACGTCCTTCATATTCAAGTAGTCTTGAGTAGTTTGTGCAGAGATTTGTGCAGTTTTTGAAGAGATTTGTTTAGTATGATTCCATGTTAGCATGAAGTATCAAAAAAGCACTGAACGCTGAATTGAACATGTTTTTGAACTCTGTATTAAATGTAGTGAAAACAGCAAATCCCAGCAGAAAATCAACAGGAATCATGTAGTTCCTTCATATTCAAGTGGTTCTGAGTAGTTTGTGCAGAGATTTGTGCAGTTTTTGAAGAGATTTGTTTAGTATGATTCCATGTTAGCATGAAGTATCAAAAACGTACTGAACACTGAATTGAGCCTGTTTTTGAACTCTGTATTAAAAGTAGTAAAAACAGCAAATCCCAGCAGAAAATCAACGAGAATCATGTATTCCCTTCATATTCAAGTAGTTCTGAGTAGTTTGTGCAGAGATTTGTGCAGTTTTTGAAGCGATTTGTTTAGTATGATTCCATGTTAGCATGAAGTATCAAAAACGCACTGAACGCTGAATTGAGCCTGTTTTTGAACTCTGTATTAAAAGTAAGGAAATCATTAAATTCCAGAAGAAAATCAACAGGAATCATGTAGTTCCTTCATATTCAAGTGGTTCTGAGTAGTTTGTGCAGAGATTTGTGTAGTTTTTGATGAGATTTGTGCAGTTTGATTGCATGTTAGCATGAAGTGTCAAAAACGCACTGAACGCTGAATTGAGCCTGTTTTTGAACTCTGTATTAAAAGTAGTGAAAACAGCAAATCCCAGCAGAAAATCAACAGGAATCATGTAGTTCCGTCATATTCAAATTGTTCTGAGTAGTTTGTGCAGAGATTTGTGTAGTTTTTGATGAGATTTGTGCAGTTTGATTTCATTTCAAGTTGATGAGTAACAAATGCACCCAATGCTGAATTGAGCCTGTTTTTGAACTTTCTATTAAAAGTAGCGAAATCAGCAAATCCCTGCAGAAAATCAACAAAAATCATGTAGTTCCTTCATATTCAAGTAGTTCTGAGTAGTTTGTGCAGAGATTTGTGCAGTTTGATTTCATTTCAAGTTGGTTAGTCATAAACGCACTCAATGCTGAATTGAGCCTGTTTTTGAACTCTGTATTAAAAGTAGTGAAATCAGCAAATCCCAGCAGAAAACAACAAGAATCAGGTACGTCCTTCATATTCAAGTAGTCCTGAGTAGTTTGTGCAGAGATTTGTGCAGTTTTTGAAGAGATTTGTTTAGTATGATTCCATGTTAGCATGAAGTATCAAAAAAGCACTGAACGCTGAATTGAGCCTGTTTTTGACCTCTCTATTAAAAGTAGTGAAAACAGAAAATCCCAGCAGAAAATCAACAGGAATCATGTAGTTCCTTCATATTCAAGTAGTTCTGAGTAGTTTGTGCAGAGATTTGTGTAGTTTTTGATGAGATTTGTTTAGTGTGATTCCATGTTAGCATGAAGTGTTAAAAACGAACTGAACGCTGAATTGAGCCTGTTTTTGAACTCTGTATTAAATGTAAGGAAATCATTAAATCCCAGAAGAAAATCAACAGGAATCATGTAGTTCCTTCATATTCAAGTGGTTCTGAGTAGTTTGTGCAGAGATTTGTGCAGTTTTTGAAGAGATTTGTTTAGTATGATACTATTTAGCATGAAGTGTTAAAAACGCACTGAACGCTGAATTGAGCCTGTTTTTGAACTCTGTATTAAAAGTAGTGAAAACAGCAAATCCCAGCAGAAAATCAACAAGAATCAGGTACTTCCTTCATATTCAAGTAGTTCTAAGTAGTTTGTGCAGAGATTTGTGTAGTTTTTGAAGAGATTTGTGCAGTTTGACTGCACTTCAAGTTTATGTGTCATAATGGCACTGAACGCTGAATTGAGCCTGTTTTTGAACTCTGTATTAAAAGTAGTGAAAACAGCAAATCCCAGCAGAAAATCAACAGGAATCATGTAGTTCCTTCATATTCAAGTGGTTCTGAGTAGTTTGTGCAGAGATTTGTGTAGTTTTGATGAGATTTGTGCAGTTTGATTGCAGTTAGCATGAATTATCAAAAACGCACTGAACGCTGAATTGAGCCTGTTTTTGAACTCTGTATTAAATGTAGTGAAATCATTAAATCCCAGCAGAAAATCAACGAGAATCATGTATTCCCTTCATATTCAAGTAGTTCTGAGTAGTTTGTGCAGAGATTTGTGTAGTTTTTGATGAGATTTGTGCAGTTTGATTGCAGTTAGCATGAAGTATCAAAAACGCACTGAACGCTGAATTGAGCCTGTTTTTGAACTCTCTATTAAAAGTAGTGAAAACAGCAAATCCCAGCAGAAAATCAACAGGAATCATGTAGTTCCTTCATATTCAAGTTGTTCTGAGTAGTTTGTGCAGAGATTTGTGTAGTTTTTGATGAGATTTGTGCAGTTTGATTGCAGTTAGCATGAAGTATCAAAAACGCACTGAACGCTGAATTGAGCCTGTTTTTGAACTCTGTATTAAATGTAGTGAAATCATTAAATCCCAGAAGAAAATCAACAGGAATCATGTAGTTCCTTCATATTCAAGTAGTTTTTAGTAGTTTCTGCAGAGATTTGTGTAGTTTTTGAAGCGATTTGTGCAATTTGACTGCACTTCAAGTTGATGTGTCATAAAGGCACTCAACGCTGAATTGAGCCTGTTTTTGAACTTTGTATTAAATGTAGTGAAAACAGCAAATCCCAGCAGAAAATCAACAGGAATCATATAGTCCCTTCATATTCAAGTAGTTCTGAGTAGTTTGTGCAGAGATTTGTGTAGATTTCGAAGAGATTTGTGCAGTGTGATTGTATGTTACCATGAAGTATCAGAAACGCACTCAACGCTGGATTGAACATGTTTTTGAACTCTGTATTAAATGTAGTGAAATCATTAAATCCCAGCAGAAAATCAACAGGAATCATGTAGTTCCTTCATATTCAAGTTGTTCTGAGTAGTTTGTGCAGAGATTTGTGTAGTTTTGATGAGATTTGTGCAGTTTGATTGCAGTTAGCATGAATTATCAAAAACGCACTGAACGCTGAATTGAGCCTGTTTTTGAACTCTGTATTAAATGTAGTGAAATCATTAAATCCCAGCAGAAAATCAACGAGAATCATGTATTCCCTTCATATTCAAGTAGTTCTGAGTAGTTTGTGCAGAGATTTGTGTAGTTTTTGATGAGATTTGTGCAGTTTGATTGCAGTTAGCATGAAGTATCAAAAACGCACTGAACGCTGAATTGAGCCTGTTTTTGAACTCTCTATTAAAAGTAGTGAAAACAGCAAATCCCAGCAGAAAATCAACAGGAATCATGTAGTTCCTTCATATTCAAGTTGTTCTGAGTAGTTTGTGCAGAGATTTGTGTAGTTTTTGATGAGATTTGTGCAGTTTGATTGCATGTTAGCATGAAGTGTTAAAAACGCACTGAACGCTGAATTGAGCCTGTTTTTGAACTCTGTATTAAAAGTAGTGAAAACAGCAAATCCCAGAAGAAAATCAACAGGAATCATGTAGTTCCTTCATATTCAAGTAGTTTTTAGTAGTTTCTGCAGAGATTTGTGTAGTTTTTGAAGAGATTTGTGCAGTTTTACTGCACTTCAAGTTTATGTGTCATAAAGGCACTGAACGCTGAATTGAGCCTGTTTTTGAACTCTCTATTAAAAGTAGTGAAAACAGCAAATCCCAGCAGAAAATCAACAGGAATCATGTAGTTCCTTCATATTCAAGTTGTTCTGAGTAGTTTGTGCAGAGATTTGTGTAGTTTTTGATGAGATTTGTGCAGTTTGATTGCAGTTAGCATGAAGTATCAAAAACGCACTGAACGCTGAATTGAGCCTGTTTTTGAACTCTGTATTAAATGTAGTGAAATCATTAAATCCCAGAAGAAAATCAACAGGAATCATGTAGTTCCTTCATATTCAAGTAGTTTTTAGTAGTTTCTGCAGAGATTTGTGTAGTTTTTGAAGCGATTTGTGCAATTTGACTGCACTTCAAGTTGATGTGTCATAAAGGCACTCAACGCTGAATTGAGCCTGTTTTTGAACTTTGTATTAAATGTAGTGAAAACAGCAAATCCCAGCAGAAAATCAACAGGAATCATATAGTCCCTTCATATTCAAGTAGTTCTGAGTAGTTTGTGCAGAGATTTGTGTAGATTTCGAAGAGATTTGTGCAGTGTGATTGTATGTTACCATGAAGTATCAGAAACGCACTCAACGCTGGATTGAACATGTTTTTGAACTCTGTATTAAATGTAGTGAAATCATTAAATCCCAGCAGAAAATCAACAGGAATCATGTAGTTCCTTCATATTCAAGTTGTTCTGAGTAGTTTGTGCAGAGATTTGTGTAGTTTTGATGAGATTTGTGCAGTTTGATTGCAGTTAGCATGAATTATCAAAAACGCACTGAACGCTGAATTGAGCCTGTTTTTGAACTCTGTATTAAATGTAGTGAAATCATTAAATCCCAGCAGAAAATCAACGAGAATCATGTATTCCCTTCATATTCAAGTAGTTCTGAGTAGTTTGTGCAGAGATTTGTGTAGTTTTTGATGAGATTTGTGCAGTTTGATTGCAGTTAGCATGAAGTATCAAAAACGCACTGAACGCTGAATTGAGCCTGTTTTTGAACTCTCTATTAAAAGTAGTGAAAACAGCAAATCCCAGCAGAAAATCAACAGGAATCATGTAGTTCCTTCATATTCAAGTTGTTCTGAGTAGTTTGTGCAGAGATTTGTGTAGTTTTTGATGAGATTTGTGCAGTTTGATTGCATGTTAGCATGAAGTGTTAAAAACGCACTGAACGCTGAATTGAGCCTGTTTTTTAACTCTGTATTAAAAGTAGTGAAAACAGCAAATCCCAGAAGAAAATCAACAGGAATCATGTAGTTCCTTCATATTCAAGTAGTTTTTAGTAGTTTCTGCAGAGATTTGTGTAGTTTTTGAAGAGATTTGTGTAGTTTTACTGCACTTCAAGTTTATGTGTCATAAAGGCACTGAACGCTGAATTGAGCCTGTTTTTGAACTCTCTATTAAAAGTAGTGAAATCATTAAATCCCAGAAGAAAATCAACAGGAATCATGTAGTTCCTTCATATTCAAGTAGTTTTTAGTAGTTTCTGCAGAGATTTGTGTAGTTTTTGAAGCGATTTGTGCAGTTTGACTGCACTTCACGTTGATGTGTCATAAAGGCACTCAACGCTGAATTGAGCCTGTTTTTGAACTTTGTATTAAATGTAGTGAAAACAACAATTCCCAGTAGAAAATCAACGGGAATCATGTAGTCCCTTCATATTCAAGTAGTTCTGAGTAGTTTGTGCAGAGATTTGTGTAGTTTTTGAAGAGATTTGTGCAGTTTGATTGCATGTTAGCATGAAGTGTCAAAAACGCACTGAACGCTGAATTGAGCCTGTTTTTGAACTCTGTATTAAAAGTAGTGAAAACAGCAAATCCCAGCAGAAAATCAACAGGAATCATGTAGTTCCGTCATATTCAAATTTTTCTGAGTAGTTTGTGCAGAGATTTGTGTAGTTTTTGATGAGATTTGTGCAGTTTGATTTCATTTCAAGTTGATGAGTCATAAACGCACCCAATGCTGAATTGAGCCTGTTTTTGACCTCTCTATTAAAAGTAGTGAAAACAGAAAATCCCAGCAGAAAATCAACAGGAATCATGTAGTTCCTTCATATTCAAGTAGTTCTGAGTAGTTTGTGCAGAGATTTGTGTAGTTTTTGATGAGATTTGTTTAGTGTGATTCCATGTTAGCATGAAGTGTTAAAAACGAACTGAACGCTGAATTGAGCCTGTTTTTGAACTCTGTATTAAATGTAAGGAAATCATTAAATCCCAGAAGAAAATCAACAGGAATCATGTAGTTCCTTCATATTCAAGTGGTTCTGAGTAGTTTGTGCAGAGATTTGTGCAGTTTTTGAAGAGATTTGTTTAGTATGATTCTATTTAGCATGAAGTGTTAAAAACGCACTGAACGCTGAATTGAGCCTGTTTTTGAACTCTCTATTAAAAGTAGTGAAAACAGCAAATCCCAGCAGAAAATCAACAGGAATCATGTAGTTCCTTCATATTCAAGTTGTTCTGAGTAGTTTGTGCAGAGATTTGTGTAGTTTTTGAAGAGATTTGTGCAATTTGACTGCACTTCAAGTTTATGTGTCATAAAGGCACTCAACGCTGAATTGAGCCTGTTTTTCAACTCTGTATTAAATGTAGTGAAATCATTAAATCCAGGCAGAAAATCAACATGAATCATGTAGTTCCTTCATATTCAAGTAGTTTTTAGTAGTTTCTGCAGAGATTTGTGTAGTTTTTGAAGAGATTTGTGCAGTTTGACTGCACTTCAAGTTTATGTGTCATAAAGGCACTGAACGCTGAATTGAGCCTGTTTTTGAACTCTGTATTAAAAGTAGTAAAAACAGCAAATCCCAGCAGAAAATCAACGAGAATCATGTATTCCCTTCATATTCAAGTAGTTCTGAGTAGTTTGTGCAGAGATTTGTGTAGTTTTTGATGAGATTTGTGCAGTTTGATTGCATGTTAGCATGAAGTGTCAAAAACGCACTGAACGCTGAATTGAGCCTGTTTTTGAACTCTCTATTAAAAGTAGTGAAAACAGCAAATCCCAGCAGAAAATCAACAGGAATCATGTAGTTCCTTCATATTCAAGTAGTTCTGAGTAGTTTGTGCAGAGATTTGTGTAGTTTTTGATGAGATTTGTGCAGTTTGATTGCATGTTAGCATGAAGTGTTAAAAACGCACTGAACGCTGAATTGAGCCTGTTTTTGACCTCTCTATTAAAAGTAGTGAAAAAAGAAAATCCCAGCAGAAAATCAACAGGAATCATGTAGTTCCTTCATATTCAAGTAGTTCTGAGTAGTTTGTGCAGAGATTTGTGTAGTTTTTGATGAGATTTGTGCAGTTTGATTGCATGTTAGCATGAAGTGTTAAAAACGCACTGAACGCTGAATTGAGCCTGTTTTTGAACTCTCTATTAAAAGTAGTGAAAACCGCAAATCCCAGCAGAAAATCAACAGGAATCATGTAGTTACTTCATATTCAAATTGTTCTGAGTAGTTTGTGCAGAGATTTGTGTAGTTTTTGATGAGATTTGTGCAGTTTGATTTCATTTCAAGTTGATGAGTCACAAACGCACCCAATGCTGAATTGAGCCTGTTTTTGAACTTTCTATTAAAAGTAGCGAAATCAGCAAATCCCTGCAGAAAATCAACAAAAATCATGTAGTTCCTTCATATTCAAGTAGTTCTGAGTAGTTTGTGCAGAGATTTGTGCAGTTTGATTTCATTTCAAGTTGGTTAGTCATAAACGCACTCAATGCTGAATTGAGCCTGTTTTTGAACTCTGTATTAAAAGTAGTGAAATCAGCAAATCCCAGCAGAAAACAACAAGAATCAGGTACGTCCTTCATATTCAAGTAGTTCTGAGTAGTTTGTGCAGAGATTTGTGCAGTTTTTGAAGAGATTTGTTTAGTATGATTCCATGTTAGCATGAAGTATCAAAAAAGCACTGAACGCTGAATTGAGCCTATTTTTGAACTCTGTATTAAAAGTAGTGAAAACAGTAAATCCCAGCAGAAAATCAATAGGAATCATGTAGTTCCTTCATATTCAAGTTGTTTTTAGTAGTTTCTGCAGAGATTTGTGTAGTTTTTGAAGAGATTTGTGCAGTTTGACTGCACTTCAAGTTTATGTGTCATAAAGGCACTGAACGCTGAATTGAGCCTGTTTTTGAACTCTGTATTAAATGTAAGGAAATCAGCAAATCCCTGCAGAAAATCAACAAGAATCATGTAGTTCCTTCATATTCAAGTAGTTCTGAGTAGTTTGTGCAGAGATTTGTGCAGTTTTTGATGAGATTTGTGCAGTTTGATTGCATGTTAGCATGAAGTGTTAAAAACGCACTGAACGCTGAATTGAGCCTATTTTTGAACTCTGTATTGAATGTAAGGAAATCATTAAATCCCAGAAGAAAATCAACAGGAATCATGTAGTTCCTTCATATTCAAGTGGTTCTGAGTAGTTTGTGCAGAGATTTGTGCAGTTTTTGAAGAGATTTGTTTAGTATGATTCCATATTAGCATGAAGTATCAAAAACGTACTGAACACTGAATTGAGCCTGTTTTTGAACTCTGTATTAAAAGTAGTAAAAATAGCAAATCCCAGCAGAAAATCAACGAGAATCATGTATTCCCTTCATATTCAAGTAGTTCTGAGTAGTTTGTGCAGAGATTTGTGCAGTTTTTGAAGAGATTTCTTTAGTATGATTCCATGTTAGCATGAAGTATCAAAAACGCACTGAACGCTGAATTGAGCCTGTTTTTGAACTCTGTATTAAAAGTAAGGAAATCATTAAATTCCAGAAGAAAATCAACAGGAATCATGTAGTTCCTTCATATTCAAGTGGTTCTGAGTAGTTTGTGCAGAGATTTGTGTAGTTTTTGATGAGATTTGTGCAGTTTGATTGCATGTTAGCATGAAGTGTCAAAAACGCACTGAACGCTGAATTGAGCCTGTTTTTGAACTCTGTATTAAAAGTAGTGAAAACAGCAAATCCCAGCAGAAAATCAACAGGAATCATGTAGTTCCGTCATATTCAAATTGTTCTGAGTAGTTTGTGCAGAGATTTGTGCAGTTTGATTTCATTTCAAGTTGGTTAGTCATAAACGCACTCAATGCTGAATTGAGCCTGTTTTTGAACTCTGTATTAAAAGTAGCGAAATCAGCAAATCCCAGCAGAAAACAACAAGAATCAGGTACGTCCTTCATATTCAAGTAGTCCTGAGTAGTTTGTGCAGAGATTTGTGTAGTTTTTGAAGAGATTTGTGCAATTTGACTGCACTTCAAGTTTATGTGTCATAAAGGCACTCAACGCTGAATTGAGCCTGTTTTTCAACTCTGTATTAAATGTAGTGAAATCATTAAATCCGGGCAGAAAATCAACATGAATCATGTAGTTCCTTCATATTCAAGTAGTTTTTAGTAGTTTCTGCAGAGATTTGTGTAGTTTTTGAAGAGATTTGTGCAGTTTGACTGCACTTCAAGTTTATGTGTCATAAAGGCACTGAACGCTGAATTGAGCCTGTTTTTGAACTCTGTATTAAAAGTAGTAAAAACAGCAAATCCCAGCAGAAAATCAACGAGAATCATGTATTCCCTTCATATTCAAGTAGTTCTGAGTAGTTTGTGCAGAGATTTGTGCAGTTTGATTTCATTTCAAGTTGGTTAGTCATAAACGCACTCAATGCTGAATTGAGCCTGTTTTTGAACTCTGTATTAAAAGTAGTGAAATCAGCAAATCCCAGCAGAAAACAACAAGAATCAGGTACGTCCTTCATATTCAAGTAGTTCTGAGTAGTTTGTGCAGAGATTTCTGCAGTTTTTGAAGAGATTTGTTTAGTATGATTCCATGTTAGCATGAAGTATCAAAAAAGCACTGAACGCTGAATTGAGCCTATTTTTGAACTCTGTATTAAAAGTAGTGAAAACAGTAAATCCCAGCAGAAAATCAATAGGAATCATGTAGTTCCTTCATATTCAAGTTGTTCTGAGTAGTTTGTGCAGAGATTTGTGTAGTTTTTGAAGAGATTTGTGCAGTTTGACTGCACTTCAAGTTTATGTGTCATAAAGGCACTCAACGCTGAATTGAGCCTGTTTTTCAACTCTGTATTAAATGTAGTGAAATCATTAAATCCGGGCAGAAAATCAACATGAATCATGTAGTTCCTTCATATTCAAGTAGTTTTTAGTAGTTTCTGCAGAGATTTGTGTAGTTTTTGAAGAGATTTTTGCAGTTTGACTGCACTTCAAGTTTATGTGTCATAAAGGCCCTGAACGCTGAATTGAGCCTGTTTTTCAACTCTCTATTAAAAGTAGTGAAAACCGCAAATCCCAGCAGAAAATCAACAGGAATCATGTAGTTACTTCATATTCAAGTAGCTTTTATTAGGTTGTGCAGAGATTTGTGCAGTTTTTGAAGAGATTTGTTTAGTATGATTCCATGTTAGCATGAAGTATCAAAAAAGCACTGAACGCTGAATTGAGCCTATTTTTGAACTCTGTATTAAAAGTAGTGAAAACAGTAAATCCCAGCAGAAAATCAATAGGAATCATGTAGTTCCTTCATATTCAAGTTGTTTTTAGTAGTTTCTGCAGAGATTTCTGTAGTTTTTGAAGAGATTTGTGCAGTTTGACTGCACTTCAAGTTTATGTGTCATAAAGGCACTGAACTCTGAATTGAGCCTGTTTTTGAACTCTGTATTAAAAGTAGTAAAAACAGCAAATCCCAGCAGAAAATCAACGAGAATCATGTATTCCCTTCATATTCAAGTAGTTCTGAGTAGTTTGTGCAAAGATTTGTGTAGTTTTTGATGAGATTTGTGCAGTTTGATTGCATGTTAGCATGAAGTGTCAAAAACGCACTGAACGCTGAATTGAGCCTGTTTTTGAACTCTGTATTAAAAGTAGTGAAAACAGCAAATCCCAGCAGAAAATCAACAGGAATCATGTAGTTCCGTCATATTCAAGTTGTTCTGAGTAGTTTGTGCAGAGATTTGTGTAGTTTTTGATGAGATTTGTGCAGTTTGATTTCATTTCAAGTTGATGAGTCATAAACGCACCCAATGCTGAATTGAGCCTGTTTTTGAACTTTCTATTAAAAGTAGCGAAATCAGCAAATCCCTGCAGAAAATCAACAGGAATCATGTAGTTCCTTCATATTCAAGTAGCTTTTATTAGTTTGTGCAGAGATTTGTGCAGTTTTTGAAGAGATTTGTGCAGTTTGACTGCACTTCAAGTTTATGTGTCATAAAGGCACTCAACGCTGAATTGAGCCTGTTTTTAAACTTTGCATTAAATGTAGTGAAATCATTAAATCCCAGCAGAAAATAAACGGGAATCATGTAGTCCCTTCATATTCAAGTAGTTCTGAGTAGTTTGTGCAGAGATTTGTGCAGTTTTTGAAGAGATTTGTTTAATTTGATTGCATGTTAGCATGAAGTGTTAAAAACGCACTGAACGCTGAATTGAGCCTGTTTTTGAACTCTCTATTAAAAGTAGTGAAATCATTAAATCCCAGAAGAAAATCAACAGGAATCATGTAGTTCCTTCATATTCAAGTGGTTCTGAGTAGTTTGGGCAGAGATTTGTGCAGTTTTTGAAGAGATTTGTTTAGTATGATTCCATGTTAGCATGAAGTATCAAAAAAGCACTGAACGCTGAATTGAGCCTATTTTTGAACTCTGTATTAAAAGTAGTGAAAACAGCAAATCCCAGCAGAAAATCAATAGGAATCATGTAGTTCCTTCATATTCAAGTCGTTCTGAGTAGTTTGTGCAGAGATTTGTGTAGTTTTTGAAGAGATTTGTGCAGTTTGACTGCACTTCAAGTTTATGTGTCATAAAGGCACTGAACGCTGAATTGAGCCTGTTTTTGAACTCTGTATTAAAAGTAGTAAAAACAGCAAATCCCAGCAGAAAATCAACAAGAATCATGCAGTTCCTTCATATTCAAGTAGTTCTGAGTAGTTTGTGCAAAGATTTGTGTAGTTTTTGATGAGATTTGTGCAGTTTGATTGCATGTTAGCATGAAGTGTTAAAAACGCACTGAATGCTGAATTGAGCCTATTTTTGAACTCTGTATTGAATGTAAGGAAATCATTAAATCCCAGAAGAAAATCAACAGGAATCATGTAGTTCCTTCATATTCAAGTGGTTCTGAGTAGTTTGTGCAGAGATTTGTGCAGTTTTTGAAGAGATTTGTTTAGTATGATTCCATGTTAGCATGAAGTATCAAAAACGTGCTGAACACTGAATTGAGCCTGTTTTTGAACTCTGTATTAAAAGTAGTAAAAACAGCAAATCCCAGCAGAAAATCAACGAGAATCATGTATTCCCTTCATATTCAAGTAGTTCTGAGTAGTTTGTGCAGAGATTTGTGCAGTTTTTGAAGAGATTTGTTTAGTATGATTCCATGTTAGCATGAAGTATCAAAAACGCACTGAACGCTGAATTGAGCCTGTTTTTGAACTCTGTATTAAAAGTAAGGAAATCATTAAATTCCAGAAGAAAATCAACAGGAATCATGTAGTTCCTTCATATTCAAGTGGTTCTGAGTAGTTTGTGCAGAGATTTGTGCAGTTTTTGAAGAGATTTGTTTAGTATGATTCCATGTTAGCATGAAGTATCAAAAACGTGCTGAACACTGAATTGAGCCTGTTTTTGAACTCTGTATTAAAAGTAGTAAAAACAGCAAATCCCAGCAGAAAATCAACGAGAATCATGTATTCCCTTCATATTCAAGTAGTTCTGAGTAGTTTGTGCAGAGATTTGTGCAGTTTTTGAAGAGATTTGTTTAGTATGATTCCATGTTAGCATGAAGTATCAAAAACGCACTGAACGCTGAATTGAGCCTGTTTTTGAACTCTGTATTAAAAGTAAGGAAATCATTAAATTCCAGAAGAAAATCAACAGGAATCATGTAGTTCCTTCATATTCAAGTGGTTCTGAGTAGTTTGTGCAGAGATTTGTGTAGTTTTTGATGAGATTTGTGCAGTTTGATTGCATGTTAGCATGAAGTGTCAAAAACGCACTGAACGCTGAATTGAGCCTGTTTTTGAACTTTGTATTAAAAGTAGTGAAAACAGCAAATCCCAGCAGAAAATCAACAGGAATCATGTAGTTCCGTCATATTCAAATTGTTCTGAATACTTTGTGCAGAGATTTGTGTAGTTTTTGAAGAGATTTGTGCAATTTGACTGCACTTCAAGTTTATGTGTCATAAAGGCACTCAACGCTGAATTGAGCCTGTTTTTCAACTCTGTATTAAATGTAGTGAAATCATTAAATCCGGGCAGAAAATCAACATGAATCATGTAGTTCCTTCATATTCAAGTAGTTTTTATTAGTTTCTGCAGAGATTTGTGTAGTTTTTGAAGAGATTTGTGCAGTTTGACTGCACTTCAAGTTTATGTGTCATGAAGGCACTGAACGCTGAATTGAGCTTGTTTTTGAACTCTGTATTAAATGTAAGGAAATCATTAAATCCCAGAAGAAAATCAACAGGAATCATGTAGTTCCTTCATATTCAAGTGGTTCTGAGTAGTTTGTGCAGAGATTTGTGCAGTTTTTGAAGAGATTTGTTTAGTATGATTCCATGTTAGCATGAAGTATCAAAAACGTGCTGAACACTGAATTGAGCCTGTTTTTGAACTCTGTATTAAAAGTAGTAAAAAGAGCAAATCCCAGCAGAAAATCAACGAGAATCATGTATTCCCTTCATATTCAAGTAGTTCTGAGTAGTTTGTGCAGAGATTTGTGCAGTTTGATTTCATTTCAAGTTGGTTAGTCATAAACGCACTCAATGCTGAATTGAGCCTGTTTTTGAACTCTGTATTAAAAGTAGTGAAATCAGCAAATCCCAGCAGAAAACAACAAGAATCAGGTACGTCCTTCATATTCAAGTAGTTCTGAGTAGTTTGTGCAGAGATTTGAGTAGTTTTTGATGAGATTTGTGCAGTTTGATTGCATGTTAGCATGAAGTGTCAAAAACGCACTGAACGCTGAATTGAGCCTGTTTTTGAACTTTCTATTAAAAGTAGCGAAATCAGTAAATCCCAGCAGAGAATGAACAGGAATAATGTAGTTCCTTCATATTCAAGTAGTTTTGAGTAGTTTGTGCAGAGATTTGTGCAGTTTGATTTCATTTCAAGTTGATCAGTCATAAACGCACTCAATGCTGAATTGAGCCTGTTTTTGAACTCTGTGTTAAAAGTAGTGAAATAAGCAAATCCCATTAGAAAATCAACAGGAATCATGTAGTTCCTTCATATTCAAGTAGTTTTTAGTAGTTTGTGTAGAGATTTCTGCAATTTGGTTGCATGTTAGTATGAAGTAACAAAAACGCACTCAATGCTGAATTAAGCCTGTTTTTGAACTCTGTATTAAAATTAGTGAAATCATTAAATCCGGGCAGAAAATCAACAGGAATCATGTAGTTCCGTCATATTCAAGTTGTTCTGAGTAGTTTGTGCAGAGATTTGTGTAGTCTTTGAAGAGATTTGTGCAATTTGACTGCACTTCAAGTTTATGTGTCATAAAGGTACTCAACGCTGAATTGAGCCTGTTTTAGAACTTTGTATTAAATGTAGTGAAATCTTTAAATCCCAGCAGAAAATCAACATGAATCATGTAGTTCCTTCATATTCAAGTAGTTCTGAGTAGTTTGTACAGAGATTTGTGTAGATTTCGAAGAGATTTATTTAGTATGATTCCATGTTAGCATGAAATATCAAAAACGCACTGAACGCTGAATTGAGCCTGTTTTTGAACTCTGTCTTAAAAGTAGTGAAATAAGCAAATCCCATTAGAAAATCAACAGGAATCATGTAGTTCCTTCATATTCAAGTAGCTTTTAGTAGTTTGTGCAGAGATTTGTGCAGTTTGGTTGCATGTTAGTATGAAGTACCAAAAACGCACTCAATGCTGAATTGAGCCTGTTTTTGATCTCTGTATTAAAAGTAGTGAAATCAGCAAATCCCATTAGAAAATCAGCAAGAATCATGTAGTTCCTTCATATTTAAGTAGCTTTTATTAGTTTGTGCAGAGATTTATGTAGGTTTTGAAGAGATTTGTGCAGTTTGATTTCATTTCAAGTTGATGAGTCATAAACGCACCCAATGCTGAATTGAGCCTGTTTTTGAACTCTCTATTAAAAGTAGTGAAAACAGCAAATCCCAGCAGAAAATCAACAGGAATCATGTAGTTCCTTCATATTCAAGTTGTTCTGAGTAGTTTGTGCAGAGATTTGTGTAGTTTTTGAAGAGATTTGTGCAATTTGACTGCACTTCAAATTTATGTGTCATAAAGGCACTCAACGCTGAATTGAGCCTGTTTTTCAACTCTGTATTAAATGTAGTGAAATCATTAAATCCGGGCAGAAAATCAACATGAATCATGTAGTTCCTTCATATTCAAGTAGTTTTTATTAGTTTCTGCAGAGATTTGTGTAGTTTTTGAAGAGATTTGTGCAGTTTGACTGCACTTCAAGTTTATGTGTCATGAAGGCACTGAACGCTGAATTGAGCCTGTTTTTGAACTCTGTATTAAATATAAGGAAATCATTAAATTCCAGAAGAAAATCAACAGGAATCATGTAGTTCCTTCATATTCAAGTGGTTCTGAGTAGTTTGTGCAGAGATTTGTGCAGTTTTTGAAGAGATTTGTTTAGTATGATTCTATGTTAGCATGAAGTATCAAAAACGTACTGAACGCTGAATTGAGCTTGTTTTTGAACTCTGTATTAAAAGTAGTGAAAACAGCAAATCCCAGCAGAAAATCAACAGGAATCATGTAGTTCCTTCATATTGAAGTAGTTCTGAGTGGTTTGGGCAGAGATTTGTGTAGTTTTTGAAGATATTTGTGCAGTTTGACTGCACTTCAAGTTTATGTGTCATAAAGGCACTGAACGCTGAATTGAGCTGTTTTTGAACTCTGTATTAAAAGTAGTGAAAACAGCAAATCCCAGCAGAAAATCAACAGGAATCATGTAGTTCCTTCATGTTCAAGTAGCTTTTATTAGTTTGTGCAGAGATTTGTGCAGTTTTTGAAGAGATTTGTGCAGTTTGACTGCACTTCAAGTTTATGTGTCATAAAGGCACTGAACGCTGAATTGAGCCTGTTTTTGAACTCTGTATTAAAAGTAGTGAAAACAGCAAATCCCAGCAGAAAATCAACAAGAATCAGGTACTTCCTTCATATTCAAGTAGTTCTGAGTAGTTTGTGCAGAGATTTGTGTAGTTTTTGATGAGATTTGTGCAGTTTGATTGCATGTTAGCATGAAGTGTCAAAAACGCACTGAACGCTGAATTGAGCCTGTTTTTGAACTCTGTATTAAAAGTAGTGAAAACAGCAAATCCCAGCAGAAAATCAACAAGAATCAGGTACTTCCTTCATATTCAAGTAGTTCTGAGTAGTTTGTGCAGAGATTTGTGTAGTTTTTGATGAGATTTGTGCAGTTTGGTTGCATGTTAGCATGAAGTGTTAAAAACGCACTGAACGCTGAATTGAGCCTGTTTTTGAACTCTCTATTAAAAGTAGTGAAAACAGCAAATCCCAGCAGAAAATCAACAGGAATCATGTAGTTCCTTCATATTCAAGTAGTTCTGAGTAGTTTGTGCAGAGATTTGTGTAGTTTTTGATGAGATTTGTGCAGTTTGATTGCATGTTAGCATGAAGTGTTAAAAACGCACTGAACGCTGAATTGAGCCTGTTTTTGACCTCTTTATTAAAAGTAGTGAAAACAGCAAATCCCAGCAGAAAATCAACAGGAATCATGTAGTTCCTTCATATTCAAGTAGTTCTGAGTAGTTTGCACAAATCTCATCAAAAACTACACAAATCTCTGCACAGTTTGATTGCATGTTAGCATGAAGTGTTAAAAACGCATTGAACGCTGACTTGAGCCTGTTTTTGAACTCTGTATTAAATGTAAGGAAATCATTAAATCCCAGAAGAAAATCAACAGGAATCATGTAGTTCCTCCATATTCAAGTGGTTCTGAGTAGTTTGTGCAGAGATTTGTGCAGTTTTTGAAGAGATTTGTTTAGTATGATTCCATGTTAGCATGAAGTATCAAAAACGTACTGAACACTGAATTGAGCCTGTTTTTGAACTCTGTATTAAAAGTAGTAAAAACAGTAAATCCCAGCAGAAAATCAACGAGAATCATGTAGTTCCTTCATATTCAAATAGTTCTGAGTAGTTTGTGCAGAGATTTGTGCAGTTTGATTTCTTTTCAAGTTTACTAGTCATAAACGCACTCAATGCTGAATTGAGCCTGTTTTTGAACTCTGTAGTAAAAGTAGTGAAATAAGCAAATCCCATTAGAAAATCAACAGGAATCATCTAGTTCCTTCATATTCAAGTAGCTTTTATTAGTTTGTGCAGAGATTTGTGTAGTTTTTGAAGAGATTTGTGCAGTTTGACTGCATGTTAGCATGAAGTGTTAAAAACGCACTGAACGCTGAATTGAGCCTGTTTTTGAACTCTCTATTAAAAGTAGAGAAAACAGCAAATCCCAGCAGAAAATCAACGAGAATCATGTAGTTCCTTCATATTCAAGTGGTTTTGAGTAGTTTGGGCAGAGATTTGTGCAGTTTTTGAAGAGATTTGTTTAGTATGATTCCATGTTAGTATGAAGTATCAAAAAAGCACTGAACGCTGAATTGAGCCTATTTTTGAACTCTGTATTAAAAGTAGTGAAAACAGCAAATCCCAGCAGAAAATCAATAGGAATCATGTAGTTCCTTCATATTCAAGTCGTTCTGAGTAGTTTGTGCAGAGATTTGTGTAGTTTTTGAAGAGATTTGTGCAGTTTGACTGCACTTCAAGTTTATGTGTCATAAAGGCACTGAACGCTGAATTGAGCCTGTTTTTGAACTCTGTATTAAAAGTAAGGAAATCATTAAATTCCAGAAGAAAATCAACAGGAATCATGTAGTTCCTTCATATTCAAGTGGTTCTGAGTAGTTTGTGCAGAGATTTGTGTAGTTTTTGATGAGATTTGTGCAGTTTGATTGCATGTTAGCATGAAGCGTCAAAAACGCACTGAACGCTGAATTGAGCCTGTTTTTGAACTCTGTATTAAAAGTAGTGAAAACAGCAAATCCCAGCAGAAAATCAACAGGAATCATGTAGTTCCGTCATATTCAAATTGTTCTGAGTAGTTTGTGCAGAGATTTGTGTAGTTTTTGATGAGATTTGTGCAGTTTAATTTCATTTCAAGTTGATGAGTCACAAATGCACCCAATGCTGAATTGAGCCTGTTTTTGAACTTTCTATTAAAAGTAGCGAAATCAGCAAATCCCTGCAGAAAATCAACAAAAATCATGTAGTTCCTTCATATTCAAGTAGTTCTGAGTAGTTTGTGCAGAGATTTGTGCAGTTTGATTTCATTTCAAGTTGGTTAGTCATAAACGCACTCAATGCTGAATTGAGCCTGTTTTTGAACTCTGTATTAAAAGTAGTGAAATCAGCAAATCCCAGCAGAAAACAACAAGAATCAGGTACGTCCTTCATATTCAAGTAGTCCTGAGTAGTTTGTGCAGAGATTTGTGCAGTTTTTGAAGAGATTTGTTTAGTATGATTCCATGTTAGCATGAAGTGTTAAAAACGAACTGAACGCTGAATTGAGCCTGTTTTTGAACTCTGTATTAAATGCAAGGAAATCATTAAATCCCAGAAGAAAATCAACAGGAATCATGTAGTTCCTTCATATTCAAGTGGTTCTGAGTAGTTTGTGCAGAGATTTGTGCAGTTTTTGAAGAGATTTGTTTAGTATGATTCTATTTAGCATGAAGTGTTAAAAACGCACTGAACGCTGAATTGAGCCTGTTTTTGAACTCTCTATTAAAAGTAGTGAAAACAGCAAATCCCAGCAGAAAATCAACAGGAATCATGTAGTTCCTTCATATTCAAGTTGTTCTGAGTAGTTTGTGCAGAGATTTGTGTAGTTTTTGAAGAGATTTGTGCAATTTGACTGCACTTCAAGTTTATGTGTCATAAAGGCACTCAACGCTGAATTGAGCCTGTTTTTCAACTCTGTATTAAATGTAGTGAAATCATTAAATCCGGGCAGAAAATCAACAGGAATCATGTAGTTCCGTCATATTCAAGTTGTTCTGAGTAGTTTGTGCAGAGATTTGTGTAGTTTTTGTAGAGATTTGTGCAGTTTGACTGCACTTCAAGTTGATGTGTCATAAAGGTACTCAACGCTGAATTGAGCCTGTTTTAGAACTTTGTATTAAATGTAGTGAAATCTTTAAATCCCAGCAGAAAATCAACATGAATCATGTAGTTCCTTCATATTCAAGTAGTTCTGAGTAGTTTGTACAGAGATTTGTGTAGATTTCGAAGAGATTTATTTAGTATGATTCCATGTTAGCATGAAATATCAAAAACGCACTGAACGCTGAATTGAGCCTGTTTTTGAACTCTGTATTAAAAGTATTGAAAACAGCAAATCCCAGCAGAAAATCAACAGGAATCATGTAATTCCTTCATATTCAAGTAGTTCTGAGTAGTTTGTGCAGAGAATTGTATAGTTTTTGAAGATATTTGTGCAGTTTGACTGCACTTCAAGTTTATGTGTCATAGAAGCACTCAACGCTGAATTGAGCCTGTTTTTGAACTCTGTCTTAAAAGTAGTGAAATAAGCAAATCCCATTAGAAAATCAACAGGAATCATGTAGTTCCTTCATATTCAAGTAGCTTTTAGTAGTTTGTGCAGAGATTTGTGCAGTTTGGTTGCATGTTAGTATGAAGTACCAAAAACGCACTCAATGCTGAATTGAGCCTGTTTTTGAACTCTGTATTAAAAGTAGTGAAATCAGCAAATCCCATTAGAAAATCAGCAAGAATCATGTAGTTCCTTCATATTTAAGTAGCTTTTATTAGTTTGTGCAGAGATTTATGTAGGTTTTGAAGAGATTTGTGCAGTTTGATTTCATTTCAAGTTGATGAGTCACAAACGCACCCAATACTGAATTGAGCCTGTTTTTGAACTTTCTATTAAAAGTAGCGAAATCAGCAAATCCCTGCAGAAAATCAACAAGAATCATGTAGTTCCTTCATATTCAAGTAGTTCTGAGTAGTTTGTGCAGAGATTTGTGCAGTTTGATTTCATTTCAAGTTGGTTAGTCATAAACGCACTCAATGCTGAATTGAGCCTGTTTTTGAACTCTGTATTAAAAGTAGTGAAATCAGCAAATCCCAGCAGAAAATCAACAAGAATCAGGTACTTCCTTCATATTCAAGTAGTTCTGAGTAGTTTGTGCAGAGATTTGTGTAGTTTTTGATGAGATTTGTGCAGTTTGATTGCATGTTAGCATGAAGTGTTAAAAACGCACTTTGCTGAATTGAGCCTGTTTTTGAACTCTGTATTATAAGTAGTGAAAACAGCAAATCCCAGCAGAAAATCAACAGGAATTATGTAGTTCCTTCATATTCAAGTAGTTCTGAGTAGTTTGTGCAGAGAATTGTGTAGTTTTTGAAGATATTTGTGCAGTTTGACTGCACTTCAAGTTTATGTGTCATAAAGGCACTCAATGCTGAAGTGAGCCTGTTTTTGAACTTTGTATTAAATGTAGGGAAAATAGCAAATCCCAGCAGAAAATCAACGAGAATCATGTATTCCCTTCATATTCAAGTAGTTCTGAGTAGTTTGTGCAGAGATTTGTGTAGTTTTTGATGAGATTTGTGCAGTTTCATTGCAGTTAGCATGAAGTATCAAAAACGCACTGAACGCTGAATTGAGCCTGTTTTTCAACTCTGTATTAAATGTAGTGAAATCATTAAATCCGGGCAGAAAATCAACATGAATCATGTAGTTCCTTCATATTCAAGTAGTTTTTATTAGTTTCTGCAGAGATTTGTGTAGTTTTTGAAGAGATTTGTGCAGTTTGACTGCACTTCAAGTTTATGTGTCATGAAGGCACTGAACGCTGAATTGAGCCTGTTTTTGAAGAGTTCAAAAATTAAATATAATTAAATATAAGGAAATCATTAAATTCCAGAAGAAAATCAACAGGAATCATGTAGTTCCTTCATATTCAAGTGGTTCTGAGTAGTTTGTGCAGAGATTTGTGCAGTTTTTGAAGAGATTTGTTTAGTATGATTCTATGTTAGCATGAAGTATCAAAAACGTACTGAACGCTGAATTGAGCTTGTTTTTGAACTCTGTATTAAAAGTAGTGAAAACAGCAAATCCCAGCAGAAAATCAACAGGAATCATGTAGTTCCTTCATATTGAAGTAGTTCTGAGTGGTTTGGGCAGAGATTTGTGTAGTTTTTGAAGATATTTGTGCAGTTTGACTGCACTTCAAGTTTATGTGTCATAAAGGCACTGAACGCTGAATTGAGCTGTTTTTGAACTCTGTATTAAAAGTAGTGAAAACAGCAAATCCCAGCAGAAAATCAACAGGAATCATGTAGTTCCTTCATGTTCAAGTAGCTTTTATTAGTTTGTGCAGAGATTTGTGCAGTTTTTGAAGAGATTTGTGCAGTTTGACTGCACTTCAAGTTTATGTGTCATAAAGGCACTGAACGCTGAATTGAGCCTGTTTTTGAACTCTGTATTAAAAGTAGTGAAAACAGCAAATCCCAGCAGAAAATCAACAAGAATCAGGTACTTCCTTCATATTCAAGTAGTTCTGAGTAGTTTGTGCAGAGATTTGTGTAGTTTTTGATGAGATTTGTGCAGTTTGATTGCATGTTAGCATGAAGTGTCAAAAACGCACTGAACGCTGAATTGAGCCTGTTTTTGACCTCTTTATTAAAAGTAGTGAAAACAGCAAATCCCAGCAGAAAATCAACAGGAATCATGTAGTTCCTTCATATTCAAGTAGTTCTGAGTAGTTTGCACAAATCTCATCAAAAACTACACAAATCTCTGCACAGTTTGATTGCATGTTAGCATGAAGTGTTAAAAACGCATTGAACGCTGACTTGAGCCTGTTTTTGAACTCTGTATTAAATGTAAGGAAATCATTAAATCCCAGAAGAAAATCAACAGGAATCATGTAGTTCCTTCATATTCAAGTGGTTCTGAGTAGTTTGTGCAGAGATTTGTGCAGTTTTTGAAGAGATTTGTTTAGTATGATTCCATGTTAGCATGAAGTATCAAAAACGTACTGAACACTGAATTGAGCCTGTTTTTGAACTCTGTATTAAAAGTAGTAAAAACAGTAAATCCCAGCAGAAAATCAACGAGAATCATGTAGTTCCTTCATATTCAAATAGTTCTGAGTAGTTTGTGCAGAGATTTGTGCAGTTTGATTTCTTTTCAAGTTTACTAGTCATAAACGCACTCAATGCTGAATTGAGCCTGTTTTTGAACTCTGTAGTAAAAGTAGTGAAATAAGCAAATCCCATTAGAAAATCAACAGGAATCATCTAGTTCCTTCATATTCAAGTAGCTTTTATTAGTTTGTGCAGAGATTTGTGTAGTTTTTGAAGAGATTTGTGCAGTTTGACTGCACTTCAAGTTTATGTGTCATAAAGGCACTCAACGCTGAATTGAGCCTGTTTTTAAACTTTGCATTAAATGTAGTGAAATCATTAAATCCCAGCAGAAAATCAACGGGAATCATGTAGTCCCTTCATATTCAAGTAGTTCTGAGTAGTTTGTGCAGAGATTTGTGCAGTTTTTGAAGAGATTTGTTTAGTTTGATTGCATGTTAGCATGAAGTGTTAAAAACGCACTGAACGCTGAATTGAGCCTGTTTTTGAACTCTGTATTAAAAGTAGTAAAAACAGCAAATCCCAGCAGAAAATCAACGAGAATCATGTATTCCCTTCATATTCAAGTAGTTCTGAGTAGTTTGTGCAGAGATTTGTGTAGATTTTGATGAGATTTGTGCAGTTTGATTGCATATTAGCATGAAGTGTTAATAACGCACTGAACGCTGAATTGAGCCTGTTTTTGACCTCTCTATTAAAAGTAGTGAAAACAGAAAATCCCAGCAGAAAATCAACAGGAATCATGTAGTTCCTTCATATTCAAGTAGTTCTGAGTAGTTTGTGCAGAGATTTGTGTAGTTTTTGATGAGATTTGTGCAGTTTGATTGCATGTTAGCATGAAGTGTTAAAAACGCACTGAACGCTGAATTGAGCCTGTTTTTGAACTCTCTATTAAAAGTAGTGAAAACCGCAAATCCCAGCAGAAAATCAACAGGAATCATGTAGTTACTTCATATTCAAGTTGTTCTGAGTAGTTTGTGCAGAGATTTGTGAAGTTTTTGATGAGATTTGTGCAGTTTGATTGCAAGTTAGCATGAAGTATCAAAAACGCATTGAACGCTGAATTGAGCCTGTTTTTGAACTCTGTATTAAAAGTAGTGAAATCAGCAAATCCCAGCAGAAAATCAATAGGAATCATGTAGTTCCTTCATATTCAAGTCGTTCTGAGTAGTTTGTGCAAAGATTTGTGTAGTTTTTGATGAGATTTGTGCAGTTTGATTGCATGTTAGCATGAAGTATCAAAAACTCACTGAACGCTGAATTGAGCCTGTTTTTGAACTCTGTATTAAAAGTAGTGAAAACAGAACAACGTGAATATGACGGAACTACATGATTCCTGTTGATTTTCTGCTGGGATTTGCTGAGTAGTTTGTGCAGAGATTTGTGCAGTTTTTGAAGAGATTTGTTTAGTATGATTCCATGTTAGCATGAAGTATCAACAACGCACTGAACGCTGAATTGAGCCTGTTTTTGAACTCTGTATTAATAGTGAAAACAGCAAATCCCAGCAGAAAATCAACAGAAATCATGTAGTTCCTTCATATTCAAGTAGTTCTGAGTAGTTTGTGCAGAGATTTGTGCAGTTTGATTTCTTTTCAAGTTTACTAGTCATAAACGCACTCAATGCTGAATTGAGCCTGTTTTTGAACTCTGTAGTAAAAGTAGTGAAATAAGCAAATCCCATTAGAAAATCAACAGGAATCATGTAGTTCCTTCATATTCAAGTAGCTTTTATTAGTTTGTGCAGAGATTTGTGCAGTTTTTGAAGAGATTTGTGCAGTTTGACTGCACTTCAAGTTTATGTGTCATAAAGGCACTCAACGCTGAATTGAGCCTGTTTTTAAACTTTGCATTAAATGTAGTGAAATCATTAAATCCCAGCAGAAAATCAACGGGAATCATGTAGTCCCTTCATATTCAAGTAGTTCTGAGTAGTTTGTGCAGAGATTTGTGTAGTTTTTGATGAGATTTGTTTAGTATGATTCCATGTTAGCATGAAGTGTTAAAAACGCACTGAACGCTGAATTGAGCCTGTTTTTGAACTCTCTATTAAAAGTAGTGAAATCATTAAATCCCAGAAGAAAATCAACAGGAATCATGTAGTTCCTTCATATTCAAGTGGTTTTGAGTAGTTTGGGCAGAGATTTGTGCAGTTTTTGAAGAGATTTGTTTAGTATGATTCCATGTTAGTATGAAGTATCAAAAAAGCACTGAACGCTGAATTGAGCCTATTTTTGAACTCTGTATTAAAAGTAGTGAAAACAGCAAATCCCAGCAGAAAATCAATAGGAATCATGTAGTTCCTTCATATTCAAGTCGTTCTGAGTAGTTTGTGCAGAGATTTGTGTAGTTTTTGAAGAGATTTGTGCAGTTTGACTGCACTTCAAGTTTATGTGTCATAAAGGCACTGAACGCTGAATTGAGCCTGTTTTTGAACTCTGTATTAAAAGTAGTAAAAACAGCAAATCCCAGCAGAAAATCAACAAGAATCATGTAGTTCCTTCATATTCAAGTAGTTCTGAGTAGTTTGTGCAAAGATTTGTGTAGTTTTTGATGAGATTTGTGCAGTTTGATTGCATGTTAGCATGAAGTGTTAAAAACGCACTGAACGCTGAATTGAGCCTGTTTTTGAACTCTGTATTGAATGTAAGGAAATCATTAAATCCCAGAAGAAAATCAACAGGAATCATGTAGTTCCTTCATATTCAAGTGGTTCTGAGTAGTTTGTGCAGAGATTTGTGCAGTTTTTGAAGAGATTTGTTTAGTATGATTCCATGTTAGCATGAAGTATCAAAAACGTACTGAACACTGAATTGAGCCTGTTTTTGAACTCTGTATTAAAAGTAGTAAAAACAGCAAATCCCAGCAGAAAATCAACGAGAATCATGTATTCCCTTCATATTCAAGTAGTTCTGAGTACTTTGTGCAGAGATTTGTGCAGTTTTTGAAGAGATTTGTTTAGTATGATTCCATGTTAGCATGAAGTATCAAAAACGCACTGAACGCTGAATTGAGCCTGTTTTTGAACTCTGTATTAAAAGTAAGGAAATCATTAAATTCCAGAAGAAAATCAACAGGAATCATGTAGTTCCTTCATATTCAAGTGGTTCTGAGTAGTTTGTGCAGAGATTTGTGTAGTTTTTGATGAGATTTGTGCAGGTTGATTGCATGTTAGCATGAAGTGTCAAAAACGCACTGAACGCTGAATTGAGCCTGTTTTTGAACTCTGTATTAAAAGTAGTGAAAACAGCAAATCCCAGCAGAAAATCAACAGGAATCATGTAGTTCCGTCATATTCAAATTGTTCTGAGTAGTTTGTGCAGAGATTTGTGTAGTTTTTGATGAGATTTGTGCAGTTTGATTTCATTTCAAGTTGATGAGTCACAAATGCACCCAATGCTGAATTGAGCCTGTTTTTGAACTTTCTATTATAAGTAGCGAAATCAGCAAATCCCTGCAGAAAATCAACAAAAATCATGTAGTTCCTTCATATTCAAGTAGTTCTGAGTAGTTTGTGCAGAGATTTGTGCAGTTTGATTTCATTTCAAGTTGGTTAGTCATAAACGCACTCAATGCTGAATTGAGCCTGTTTTTGAACTCTGTATTAAAAGTAGTGAAATCAGCAAATCCCAGCAGAAAACAACAAGAATCAGGTACGTCCTTCATATTCAAGTAGTCCTGAGTAGTTTGTGCAGAGATTTGTGCAGTTTTTGAAGAGATTTGTTTAGTATGATTCCATGTTAGCATGAAGTGTTAAAAACGCACTGAACGCTGAATTGAGCCTGTTTTTGAACTCTGTATTGAATGTAAGGAAATCATTAAATCCCAGAAGAAAATCAACAGGAATCATGTAGTTCCTTCATATTCAAGTGGTTCTGAGTAGTTTGTGCAGAGATTTGTGCAGTTTTTGAAGAGATTTGTTTAGTATGATTCCATGTTAGCATGAAGTATCAAAAACGTACTGAACACTGAATTGAGCCTGTTTTTGAACTCTGTATTAAAAGTAGTAAAAACAGCAAATCCCAGCAGAAAATCAACGAGAATCATGTATTCCCTTCATATTCAAGTAGTTCTGAGTAGTTTGTGCAGAGATTTGTGCAGTTTTTGAAGAGATTTGTTTAGTATGATTCCATGTTAGCATGAAGTATCAAAAACGCACTGAACGCTGAATTGAGCCTGTTTTTGAACTCTGTATTAAAAGTAGTGAAAACAGCAAATCCCAGCAGAAAATCAACAGGAATCATGTAGTTCCGTCATATTCAAATTGTTCTGAGTAGTTTGTGCAGAGATTTGTGTAGTTTTTGATGAGATTTGTGCAGTTTGATTTCATTTCAAGTTGATGAGTCACAAATGCACCCAATGCTGAATTGAGCCTGTTTTTGAACTTTCTATTAAAAGTAGCGAAATCAGCAAATCCCTGCAGAAAATCAACAAAAATCATGTAGTTCCTTCATATTCAAGTAGTTCTGAGTAGTTTGTGCAGAGATTTGTGCAGTTTGATTTCATTTCAAGTTGGTTAGTCATAAACGCACTCAATGCTGAATTGAGCCTGTTTTTGAACTCTGTATTAAAAGTAGTGAAATCAGCAAATCCCAGCAGAAAACAACAAGAATCAGGTACGTCCTTCATATTCAAGTAGTCCTGAGTAGTTTGTGCAGAGATTTGTGCAGTTTTTGAAGAGATTTGTTTAGTATGATTCCATGTTAGCATGAAGTATCAAAAAAGCACTGAACGCTGAATTGAACATGTTTTTGAACTCTGTATTAAATGTAGTGAAAACAGCAAATCCCAGCAGAAAATCAACAGGAATCATGTAGTTCCTTTATATTCAAGTAGTTCTGAGTAGTTTGTGCAGAGATTTGTGTAGTTTTTGATGAGATTTTTGCAGTTTGATTGCATGTTAGCATGAAGTGTTAATAACGCACTGAACGCTGAATTGAGCCTGTTTTTGACCTCTCTATTAAAAGTAGTGAAAACAGAAAATCCCAGCAGAAAATCAACAGGAATCATGTAGTTCCTTCATATTCAAGTAGTTCTGAGTAGTTTGTGCAGAGATTTGTGTAGTTTTTGATGAGATTTGTGCAGTTTGATTGCATGTTAGCATGAAGTGTTAAAAACGCACTGAACGCTGAATTGAGCCTGTTTTTGAACTCTCTATTAAAAGTAGTGAAAACCGCAAATCCCAGCAGAAAATCAACAGGAATCATGTAGTTACTTCATATTCAAGTTGTTCTGAGTAGTTTGTGCAGAGATTTGTGAAGTTTTTGATGAGATTTGTGCAGTTTGATTGCAAGTTAGCATGAAGTATCAAAAACGCATTGAACGCTGAATTGAGCCTGTTTTTGAACTCTGTATTAAATGTAAGGAAATCATTAAATCCCAGAAGAAAATCAACAGGAATCATGTAGTTCCTTCATATTCAAGTGGTTCTGAGTAGTTTGTGCAGAGATTTGTGCAGTTTTTGAAGAGATTTGTTTAGTATGATTCCATGTTAGCATGAAGTATCAAAAACGTACTGAACACTGAATTGAGCCTGTTTTTGAACTTTCTATTAAAAGTAGCGAAATCAGCAAATCCCTGCAGAAAATCAACAAAAATCATGTAGTTCCTTCATATTCAAGTAGTTCTGAGTAGTTTATGCAGAGATTTGTGCAGTTTGATTTCATTTCAAGTTGGTTAGTCATAAACGCACTCAATGCTGAATTGAGCCTGTTTTTGAACTCTGTATTAAAAGTAGTGAAATCAGCAAATCCCAGCAGAAAATCAATAGGAATCATGTAGTTCCTTCATATTCAAGTCGTTCTGAGTAGTTTGTGCAGAGATTTGTGTAGTTTTTGAAGAGATTTGTGCAGTTTGACTGCACTTCAAGTTTATGTGTCATAAAGGCACTGAACGCTGAATTGAGCCTGTTTTTGAACTCTGTATTAAATGTAGTGAAATCATTAAATCCGGGCAGAAAATCAACATGAATCATGTAGTTCCTTCATATTCAAGTAGTTTTTAGTAGTTTCTGCAGAGATTTGTGTAGTTTTTGAAGAGATTTGTGCAGTTTGACTGCACTTCAAGTTTATGTGTCATAAAGGCACTGAACGCTGAATTGAGCCTGTTTTTGAACTCTGTATTAAAAGTAGTAAAAACAGCAAATCCCAGCAGAAAATCAACGAGAATCATGTATTCCCTTCATATTCAAGTAGTTCTGAGTAGTTTGTGCAGAGATTTGTGTAGTTTTTGATGAGATTTGTGCAGTTTGATTGCATGTTAGCATGAAGTGTCAAAAACGCACTGAACGCTGAATTGAGCCTGTTTTTGAACTCTGTATTAAAAGTAGTGAAAACAGCAAATCCCAGCAGAAAATCAACAAGAATCAGGTACTTCCTTCATATTCAAGTAGTTCTGAGTAGTTTGTGCAGAGATTTGTGTAATTTTTGATGAGATTTGTGCAGTTTGATTGCATGTTAGCATGAAGTGTTAAAAACGCACTGAACGCTGAATTGAGCCTGTTTTTGAACTCTCTATTAAAAGTAGTGAAAACAGCAAATCCCAGCAGAAAATCAACAGGAATCATGTAGTTCCTTCATATTCAAGTAGTTCTGAGTAGTTTGTGCAGAGATTTGTGTAGTTTTTGATGAGATTTGTGCAGTTTGATTGCATGTTAGCATGAAGTGTTAAAAACGCACTGAACGCTGAATTGAGCCCTGTTTTTGAACTCTGTATTGAATGTAAGGAAATCATTAAATCCCAGAAGAAAATCAACAGGAATCATGTAGTTCCTTCATATTCAAGTGGTTCTGAGTAGTTTGTGCAGAGATTTGTGCAGTTTTTGAAGAGATTTGTTTAGTATGATTCCATGTTAGCATGAAGTATCAAAAACGTACTGAACACTGAATTGAGCCTGTTTTTGAACTCTGTATTAAAAGTAGTAAAAACAGCAAATCCCAGCAGAAAATCAACGAGAATCATGTATTCCCTTCATATTCAAGTAGTTCTGAGTAGTTTGTGCAGAGATTTGTGCAGTTTTTGAAGAGATTTGTTTAGTATGATTCCATGTTAGCATGAAGTATCAAAAACGCACTGAACGCTGAATTGAGCCTGTTTTTGAACTCTGTATTAAAAGTAGTGAAATCAGCAAATCCCAGCAGAAAACAACAAGAATCAGGTACGTCCTTCATATTCAAGTAGTCCTGAGTAGTTTGTGCAGAGATTTGTGCAGTTTTTGAAGAGATTTGTTTAGTATGATTCCATGTTAGCATGAAGTATCAAAAAAGCACTGAACGCTGAATTGAACATGTTTTTGAACTCTGTATTAAATGTAGTGAAAACAGCAAATCCCAGCAGAAAATCAACAGGAATCATGTAGTTCCTTTATATTCAAGTAGTTCTGAGTAGTTTGTGCAGAGATTTGTGTAGTTTTTGATGAGATTTTTGCAGTTTGATTGCATGTTAGCATGAAGTGTTAAAAACGCACTGAACGCTGAATTGAGCCTGTTTTTGACCTCTCTATTAAAAGTAGTGAAAACAGAAAATCCCAGCAGAAAATCAACAGGAATCATGTAGTTCCTTTATATTCAAGTAGTTCTGAGTAGTTTGTGCAGAGATTTGTGTAGTTTTTGATGAGATTCGTTTAGTATGATTCCATGTTAGCATGAAGTGTTAAAAACGAACTGAACGCTGAATTGAGCCTGTTTTTGAACTCTGTATTAAATGTAAGGAAATCATTAAATCCCAGAAGAAAATCAACAGGAATCATGTAGTTCCGTCATATTCAAGTTGTTCTGAGTAGTTTGTGCAGAGATTTGTGTAGTTTTTGATGAGATTTGTGCAGTTTGATTTCATTTCAAGTTGATGAGTCACAAACGCACCCAATGCTGAATTGAGCCTGTTTTTGAACTCTGTATGAAAAGTAGTGAAATAAGCAAATCCCATTAGAAAATCAATAGGAATCATGTAGTTCCTTCATATTCAAGTAGCTTTTATTAGTTTGTGCAGAGATTTTCTAGTTTTTGAAGAGATCTGTGCAGTTTGGTTGCAATGTTAGTATGAGTAACAAAAACGCACTCAATGCTGAATTAAGCCTGTTTTTGAACTCTGTATTAAAAGTAGTGAAATCAGCAAATCCCATTAGAAAATCAGCAAGAATCGTGTAGTTCCTTCATATTTAAGTAGCTTTTATTAGTTTGTGCATAGATTTATGTAGGTTTTGAAGAGATTTGTGCAGTTTGATTTCATTTCAAGTTGATGAGTCACAAACGCACCCAATACTGAATTGAGCCTGTTTTTGAACTTTCTATTAAAAGTAGCGAAATCAGCAAATCCCTGCAGAAAATCAACAAGAATCATGTAGTTCCTTCATATTCAAGTAGTTCTGAGTAGTTTGTGCAGAGATTTGTGCAGTTTGATTTCATTTCAAGTTGGTTAGTCATAAACGCACTCAATGCTGAATTGAGCCTGTTTTTGAACTCTGTATTAAAAGTAGTGAAATCAGCAAATCCCAGCAGAAAATCAACAAGAATCAGGTACTTCCTTCATATTCAAGTAGTTCTGAGTAGTTTGTGCAGAGATTTGTGCAGTTTTTGAAGAGATTTGTTTAGTTTGATTGCATGTTAGCATGAAGTGTTAAAAACGCACTGAACGCTGAATTGAGCCTGTTTTTGAACTCTCTATTAAAAGTAGTGAAAACAGCAAATCCCAGCAGAAAATCAACAGGAATCATGTAGTTCCTTCATATTCAAGTTGTTCTGAGTAGTTTGTGCAGAGATTTGTGCAGTTTTTGAAGAGATTTGTTTAGTATGATTCCATGTTAGCATGAAGTGTTAAAAACGCACTGAACGCTGAATTGAGCCTGTTTTTGAACTCTCTATTAAAAGTAGTGAAAACAGCAAATCCCAGCAGAAAATCAACAGGAATCATGTAGTTCCTTCATATTCAAGTAGTTCTGAGTAGTTTGTGCAGAGATTTGTGTAGTTTTTGATGAGATTTGTGCAGTTTGATTGCATGTTAGCATGAAGTGTTAAAAACGCACTGAACGCTGAATTGAGCCTGTTTTTGACCTCTCTATTAAAAGTAGTGAAAACAGAAAATCCCAGCAGAAAATCAACAGGAATCATGTAGTTCCTTCATATTCAAGTAGTTCTGAGTAGTTTGTGCAGAGATTTGTGTAGTTTTTGATGAGATTTGTGCAGTTTGATTGCATGTTAGCATGAAGTGTTAAAAACGCACTGAACGCTGAATTGAGCCTGTTTTTGAACTCTGTATTGAATGTAAGGAAATCATTAAATCCCAGAATAAAATCAACAGGAATCATGTAGTTCCTTCATATTCAAGTGGTTCTGAGTAGTTTGTGCAGAGATTTGTGCAGTTTTTGAAGAGATTTGTTTAGTATGATTCCATGTTAGCATGAAGTATCAAAAACGTACTGAACACTGAATTGAGCCTGTTTTTGAACTCTGTATTAAAAGTAGTAAAAACAGCAAATCCCAGCAGAAAATCAACGAGAATCATGTATTCCCTTCATATTCAAGTAGTTCTGAGTAGTTTGTGCAGAGATTTGTGCAGTTTTTGAAGAGATTTGTTTAGTATGATTCCATGTTAGCATGAAGTATCAAAAACGCACTGAACGCTGAATTGAGCCTGTTTTTGAACTCTGTATTAAAAGTAGTGAAAACAGCAAATCCCAGCAGAAAATCAACAGGAATCATGTAGTTCCGTCATATTCAAATTGTTCTGAGTAGTTTGTGCAGAGATTTGTGTAGTTTTTGATGAGATTTGTGCAGTTTGATTTCATTTCAAGTTGATGAGTCACAAATGCACCCAATGCTGAATTGAGCCTGTTTTTGAACTTTCTATTAAAAGTAGCGAAATCAGCAAATCCCTGCAGAAAATCAACAAAAATCATGTAGTTCCTTCATATTCAAGTAGTTCTGAGTAGTTTGTGCAGAGATTTGTGCAGTTTGATTTCATTTCAAGTTGGTTAGTCATAAACGCACTCAATGCTGAATTGAGCCTGTTTTTGAACTCTGTATTAAAAGTAGTGAAATCAGCAAATCCCAGCAGAAAACAACAAGAATCAGGTACGTCCTTCATATTCAAGTAGTCCTGAGTAGTTTGTGCAGAGATTTGTGCAGTTTTTGAAGAGATTTGTTTAGTATGATTCCATGTTAGCATGAAGTATCAAAAAAGCACTGAACGCTGAATTGAACATGTTTTTGAACTCTGTATTAAATGTAGTGAAAACAGCAAATCCCAGCAGAAAATCAACAGGAATCATGTAGTTCCTTTATATTCAAGTAGTTCTGAGTAGTTTGTGCAGAGATTTGTGTAGTTTTTGATGAGATTTTTGCAGTTTGATTGCATGTTAGCATGAAGTGTTAAAAACGCACTGAACGCTGAATTGAGCCTGTTTTTGACCTCTCTATTAAAAGTAGTGAAAACAGAAAATCCCAGCAGAAAATCAACAGGAATCATGTAGTTCCTTCATATTCAAGTAGTTCTGAGTAGTTTGTGCAGAGATTTGTGTAGTTTTTGATGAGATTCGTTTAGTATGATTCCATGTTAGCATGAAGTGTTAAAAACGAACTGAACGCTGAATTGAGCCTGTTTTTGAACTCTGTATTAAATGTAAGGAAATCATTAAATCCCAGAAGAAAATCAACAGGAATCATGTAGTTCCGTCATATTCAAGTTGTTCTGAGTAGTTTGTGCAGAGATTTGTGTAGTTTTTGATGAGATTTGTGCAGTTTGATTTCATTTCAAGTTGATGAGTCACAAACGCACCCAATGCTGAATTGAGCCTGTTTTTGAACTCTGTATGAAAAGTAGTGAAATAAGCAAATCCCATTAGAAAATCAATAGGAATCATGTAGTTCCTTCATATTCAAGTAGCTTTTATTAGTTTGTGCAGAGATTTTCTAGTTTTTGATGAGATTTGTGCAGTTTGATTTCATTTCAAGTTGATGAGTCACAAACGCACCCAATGCTGAATTGAGCCTGTTTTTGAACTCTGTATGAAAAGTAGCGAAATCAGCAAATCCCTGCAGAAAATCAACAAAAATCATGTAGTTCCTTCATATTCAAGTAGTTCTGAGTAGTTTGTGCAGAGATTTGTGCAGTTTTTGAAGAGATTTGTTTAGTATGATTCCATGTTAGCATGAAGTATCAAAAACGCACTGAACGCTGAATTGAGCCTGTTTTTGAACTCTGTATTAAAAGTAGTGAAATAAGCAAATCCCATTAGAAAATCAATAGGAATCATGTAGTTCCTTCATATTCAAGTAGCTTTTATTAGTTTGTGCAGAGATTTTCTAGTTTTTGAAGAGATCTGTGCAGTTTGGTTGCAATGTTAGTATGAGTAACAAAAACGCACTCAATGCTGAATTAAGCCTGTTTTTGAACTCTGTATTAAAAGTAGTGAAATCAGCAAATCCCAGCAGAAAAATCAGCAAGAATCATGTACTTCCTTCATATTCAAGTAGCTTTTATTAGTTTGTGCAGACATTTATGTAGGTCTTAAAGAGATTTGTGCAGTTTGATTTCATTTCAAGTTGATGAGTCACAAACGCACCCAATGCTGAATTGAGCCTGTTTTTGAACTCTGTATGAAAAGTAGTGAAATAAGCAAATCCCAGCAGAAAAATCAGCAAGAATCATGTACTTCCTTCATATTCAAGTAGTTCTGAGTAGTTTGTGCAGAGATTTCTGCAGTTTGATTTCATTTCAAGTTGATTAGTCATAAACGCACTCAATGCTGAATTAAGCCTGTTTTTGAACTCTGTATTAAATGTAGTGAAATCATTAAATCCGGGCAGAAAATCAACATGAATCATGTAGTTCCGTCATATTCAAGTTGTTCTGAGTAGTTTGTGCAGAGATTTGTGTAGTTTTTGTAGAGATTTGTGCAGTTTGACTGCACTTGAAGTTGATGTGTCATAAAGGTACTCAACGCTGAATTGAGCCTGTTTTTGAACTTTGTATTAAATGTAGTGAAATCTTTAAATCCCAGCAGAAAATCAACATGAATCATGTAGTTCCTTCATATTCAAGTAGTTCTGAGTAGTTTGTACAGAGATTTGTGTAGATTTCGAAGAGATTTGTTTAGTATGATTCCATGTTAGCATGAAATATCAAAAAAGCACTGAACGCTGAATTGAGCCTGGTTTTGAACTTTGTATCAAATGTAGTGAAATCTTTAAATCCCAGCAGAAAATCAACATGAATCATGTAGTTCCTTCATATTCAAGTAGTTCTGAGTAGTTTGTACAGAGATTTGTGTAGATTTCGAAGAGATTTGTTTAGTATGATTCCATGTTAGCATGAAGTATCAAAAACGCATTGAACGCTGAATTGAGCCTGTTTTTGATGAGATTTGTGCAGTTTGACTGCACTTCAAGTTGATGTGTCATAAAGGCACTCAACGCTGAATTGAGCCTGTTTTTTAACTCTGTATTAAATGTAGTGAAATAAGCAAATCTCATTAGAAAATCAACAGGAATCATGTAGTTCCTTCATATTCAAGTAGCTTTTATTAGTTTGTGCAGAGATTTGTCTAGTTTTTAAAGAGATTTGTGCAGTTCGGTTGCATGTTAGTATGACGTAACAAAAAGGCACTCAATGCTGAAATGAGCCTGTTTTTGAACTCTGTATTAAAATGAGTGAAATCAGCAAATCCCAGCGGAAAATACACAGGAATCATGTACTTCCTTCATATTCAAGTAGTTTTTATTAGTTTGTGCAGAGATTTATGTGGTTTTGAAGAGATTTGTGCAGTTTGATTTCATTTTGAAGTTTACTAGTCATAAACGCACTCAATGCTGAATTGAGCCTGTTTTTGAACTCTGTAGTAAAAGTAGTGAAATAAGCAAATCCCATTAGAAAATCAACAGGAATCATGTAGTTCCTTCATATTCAAGTAGCTTTTATTAGTTTGTGTAGAGATTTCTGCAATTTGGTTGCATGTTAGTATGAAGTAACAAAAACGCACTCAATGCTGAAATAAACCTGTTTTTGAACTCTGTATTAAAATGAGTGGAATCAGCAAATCCCAGCAGAAAATCAACAAGAATCATGTAATTCCTTCATATTCAAGTAGTTTTGAGTAGTTTGTGCAGAGATTTGTGTAGTTTTTGATGAGATTTGTGCAGTTTGATTGCATGTTAGCATGAAGTATCAAAAACGCACTGAACGCTGAATTGAGCCTGTTTTTGAACTCTGTATTAAATGTAGTGAAATCATTAAATCCCAGAAGAAAGTCAACAGGAATCATGTAGTTCCTTCATATTCAAGTTGTTCTGAGTAGTTTGTGCAGAGAATTGTATAGTTTTTGAAGATATTTTTGCAGTTTGACTGCACTTCAAGTTTATGTGTCATAAAAGCACTCAATGCTGAATTGAGCCTGTTTTTGAACTCTGTGTTAAAAGTAGTGAAATAAGCAAATCCCATTAGAAAATCAACAGGAATCATGTAGTTCCTTCATATTCAAGTAGCTTTTAGTAGTTTGTGCAGAGATTTGTGCAGTTTGGTTGCATGTTAGTATGAAGTACCAAAAACGCACTCAATGCTGAATTGAGCCTGTTTTTGAACTCTGTGTTAAAAGTAGTGAAATAAGCAAATCCCATTAGAAAATCAACAGGAATCATGTAGTTCCTTCATATTCAAGTAGCTTTTAGTAGTTTGTGCAGAGATTTGTGCAGTTTGGTTGCATGTTAGTATGAAGTACCAAAAACGCACTCAATGCTGAATTGAGCCTGTTTTTGAACTCTGTATTAAAAGTAGTGAAATCAGCAAATCCCATTAGAAAATCAGCAAGAATCATGTAGTTCCTTCATATTTAAGTAGCTTTTATTAGTTTGTGCATAGATTTATGTAGGTTTTGAAGAGATTTGTGCAGTTTGATTTCATTTCAAGTTGATGAGTCACAAACGCACCCAATACTGAATTGAGCCTGTTTTTGAACTTTCTATTAAAAGTAGCGAAATCAGCAAATCCCTGCAGAAAATCAACAAGAATCATGTAGTTCCTTCATATTCAAGTAGTTCTGAGTAGTTTGTGCAGAGATTTGTGCAGTTTGATTTCATTTCAAGTTGGTTAGTCATAAACGCACTCAATGCTGAATTGAGCCTGTTTTTGAACTCTGTATTAAAAGTAGTGAAATCAGCAAATCCCAGCAGAAAATCAACAAGAATCAGGTACTTCCTTCATATTCAAGTAGTTCTGAGTAGTTTGTGCAGAGATTTGTGCAGTTTTTGAAGAGATTTGTTTAGTATGATTCCATGTTAGCATGAAGTATCAAAAACGCACTGAACGCTGAATTGAGCCTGTTTTTGAACTCTGTAGTAAAAGTAGTGAAATAAGCAAATCCCATTAGAAAATCAACAGGAATCATGTAGTTCCTTCATATTCAAGTAGCTTTTATTAGTTTGTGCAGAGATTTGTGCAGTTTTTGAAGAGATTTGTGCAGTTTGACTGCACTTCAAGTTTATGTGTCATAAAGGCACTCAACGCTGAATTGAGCCTGTTTTTAAACTTTGCATTAAATGTAGTGAAATCATTAAATCCCAGCAGAAAATCAACGGGAATCATGTAGTCCCTTCATATTCAAGTAGTTCTGAGTAGTTTGTGCAGAGATTTGTGCAGTTTTTGAAGAGATTTGTTTAGTTTGATTGCATGTTAGCATGAAGTGTTAAAAACGCACTGAACGCTGAATTGAGCCTGTTTTTGAACTCTCTATTAAAAGTAGTGAAAACAGCAAATCCCAGCAGAAAATCAACAGGAATCATGTAGTTCCTTCATATTCAAGTTGTTCTGAGTAGTTTGTGCAGAGATTTGTGTAGTTTTTGATGAGATTTGTGCAGTTTGATTGCATGTTAGCATGAAGTATCAAAAACGCACTGAACGCTGAATTGAGCCTGTTTTTGAACTCTGTATTAAATGTAAGGAAATCATTAAATCCCAGAAGAAAATCAACAGGAATCATGTAGTTCCTTCATATTCAAGTGGTTCTGAGTAGTTTGGGCAGAGATTTGTGCAGTTTTTGAAGAGATTTGTTTAGTATGATTCCATGTTAGCATGAAGTATCAAAAAAGCACTGAACGCTGAATTGAGCCTATTTTTGAACTCTGTATTAAAAGTAGTGAAAACAGTAAATCCCAGCAGAAAATCAATAGGAATCATGTAGTTCCTTCATATTCAAGTTGTTCTGAGTAGTTTGTGCAGAGATTTGTGTAGTTTTTGAAGAGATTTGTGCAGTTTGACTGCACTTCAAGTTTATGTGTCATAAAGGCACTCAACGCTGAATTGAGCCTGTTTTTCAACTCTGTATTAAATGTAGTGAAATCATTAAATCCGGGCAGAAAATCAACATGAATCATGTAGTTCCTTCATATTCAAGTAGTTTTTAGTAGTTTCTGCAGAGATTTGTGTAGTTTTTGAAGAGATTTGTGCAGTTTGACTACACTTCAAGTTTATGTGTCATAAAGGCACTGAACCCTGAATTGAGCCTGTTTTTGAACTCTGTATTAAATGTAGTGAAAACAGCAAATCCCAGCAGAAAATCAACAGGAATCATGTAGTTCCTTCATATTCAAGTAGTTCTGAGTAGTTTGTGCAGAGATTTGTGTAGTTTTTGATGAGATTTGTTTAGTATGATTCCATGTTAGCATGAAGTGTTAAAAACGCACTGAACGCTGAATTGAGCCTGTTTTTGAACTCTGTATTAAATGTAAGGAAATCATTAAATCCCAGAAGAAAATCAACAGGAATCATGTAGTTCCTTCATATTCAAGTGGTTCTGAGTAGTTTGTGCAGAGATTTGTGAAATTTTTGAAGAGATTTGTTTAGTATGATTCTATTTAGCATGAAGTGTTAAAAACGCACTGAACGCTGAATTGAGCCTGTTTTTGAACTCTCTATTAAAAGTAGTGAAAACAGCAAATCCCAGCAGAAAATCAACAGGAATCATGTAGTTCCTTCATATTCAAGTTGTTCTGAGTAGTTTGTGCAGAGATTTGTGTAGTTTTTGAAGAGATTTGTGCAATTTGACTGCACTTCAAGTTTATGTGTCATAAAGGCACTCAACGCTGAATTGAGCCTGTTTTTCAACTCTGTATTAAATGTAGTGAAATCATTAAATCCGGGCAGAAAATCAACATGAATCATGTAGTTCCTTCATATTCAAGTAGTTTTTAGTAGTTTCTGCAGAGATTTGTGTAGTTTTTGAAGAGATTTGTGCAGTTTGACTGCACTTCAAGTTTATGTGTCATAAAGGCACTGAACGCTGAATTGAGCCTGTTTTTGAACTCTGTATTAAAAGTAGTAAAAACAGCAAATCCCAGCAGAAAATCAACGAGAATCATGTATTCCCTTCATATTCAAGTAGTTCTGAGTAGTTTGTGCAAAGATTTGTGTAGTTATTGATGAGATTTGTGCAGTTTGATTGCATGTTAGCATGAAGTATCAAAAACGCACTGAACGCTGAATTGAGCCTGTTTTTGAACTCTGTAGTAAAAGTAGTGAAATAAGCAAATCCCATTAGAAAATCAACAGGAATCATGTAGTTCCTTCATATTCAAGTAGCCTTTATTAGTTCGTGCAGAGATTTGTGCAGTTTTTGAAGAGATTTGTGCAGTTTGACTGCACTTCAAGTTTATGTGTCATAAAGGCACTCAACGCTGAATTGAGCCTGTTTTTAAACTTTGCATTAAATGTAGTGAAATCATTAAATCCCAGCAGAAAATCAACGGGAATCATGTAGTCCCTTCATATTCAAGTAGTTCTGAGTAGTTTGTGCAGAGATTTGTGCAGTTTTTGAAGAGATTTGTTTAGTTTGATTGCATGTTAGCATGAAGTGTTAAAAACGCACTGAACGCTGAATTGAGCCTGTTTTTGAACTCTCTATTAAAAGTAGTGAAATCATTAAATCCCAGAAGAAAATCAACAGGAATCATGTAGTTCCTTCATATTCAAGTGGTTTTGAGTAGTTTGGGCAGAGATTTGTGCAGTTTTTGAAGAGATTTGTTTAGTATGATTCCATGTTAATATGAAGTATCAAAAAAGCACTGAACGCTGAATTGAGCCTATTTTTGAACTCTGTATTAAAAGTAGTGAAAACAGCAAATCCCAGCAGAAAATCAATAGGAATCATGTAGTTCCTTCATATTCAAGTCGTTCTGAGTAGTTTGTGCAGAGATTTGTGTAGTTTTTGAAGAGATTTGTGCAGTTTGACTGCACTTCAAGTTTATGTGTCATAAAGGCACTGAACGCTGAATTGAGCCTGTTTTTGAACTCTGTATTAAAAGTAGTAAAAACAGCAAATCCCAGCAGAAAAATCAACAAGAATCATGTAGTTCCTTCATATTCAAGTAGTTCTGAGTAGTTTGTGCAAAGATTTGTGTAGTTTTTGATGAGATTTGTGCAGTTTGATTGCATGTTAGCATGAAGTGTTAAAAACGCACTGAACGCTGAATTGAGCCTGTTTTTGAACTCTGTATTGAATGTAAGGAAATCATTAAATCCCAGAAGAAAATCAACAGGAATCATGTAGTTCCTTCATATTCAAGTGGTTCTGAGTAGTTTGTGCAGAGATTTGTGCAGTTTTTGAAGAGATTTGTTTAGTATGATTCCATGTTAGCATGAAGTATCAAAAACGTACTGAACACTGAATTGAGCCTGTTTTTGAACTCTGTATTAAAAGTAGTAAAAACAGCAAATCCCAGCAGAAAATCAACGAGAATCATGTATTCCCTTCATATTCAAGTAGTTCTGAGTAGTTTGTGCAGAGATTTGTGCAGTTTTTGAAGAGATTTGTTTAGTATGATTCCATGTTAGCATGAAGTATCAAAAACGCACTGAACGCTGAATTGAGCCTGTTTTTGAACTCTGTATTAAAAGTAAGGAAATCATTAAATTCCAGAAGAAAATCAACAGGAATCATGTAGTTCCTTCATATTCAAGTGGTTCTGAGTAGTTTGTGCAGAGATTTGTGTAGTTTTTGATGAGATTTGTGCAGTTTGATTGCATGTTAGCATGAAGTGTCAAAAACGCACTGAACGCTGAATTGAGCCTGTTTTTGAACTCTGTATTAAAAGTAGTGAAAACAGCAAATCCCAGCAGAAAATCAACAGGAATCATGTAGTTCCGTCATATTCAAATTGTTCTGAGTAGTTTGTGCAGAGATTTGTGTAGTTTTTGATGAGATTTGTGCAGTTTGATTTCATTTCAAGTTGATGAGTCACAAATGCACCCAATGCTGAATTGAGCCTGTTTTTGAACTTTCTATTAAAAGTAGCGAAATCAGCAAATCCCTGCAGAAAATCAACAAAAATCATGTAGTTCCTTCATATTCAAGTAGTTCTGAGTAGTTTGTGCAGAGATTTGTGCAGTTTGATTTCATTTCAAGTTGGTTAGTCATAAACGCACTCAATGCTGAATTGAGCCTGTTTTTGAACTCTGTATTAAAAGTAGTGAAATCAGCAAATCCCAGCAGAAAACAACAAGAATCAGGTACGTCCTTCATATTCAAGTAGTCCTGAGTAGTTTGTGCAGAGATTTGTGCAGTTTTTGAAGAGATTTGTTTAGTATGATTCCATGTTAGCATGAAGTATCAAAAAAGCACTGAACGCTGAATTGAACATGTTTTTGAACTCTGTATTAAATGTAGTGAAAACAGCAAATCCCAGCAGAAAATCAACAGGAATCATGTAGTTCCTTTATATTCAAGTAGTTCTGAGTAGTTTGTGCAGAGATTTGTGTAGTTTTTGATGAGATTTGTGCAGTTTGATTGCATGTTAGCATGAAGTGTTGAAAACGTACTGAACGCTGAATTGAGCCTGTTTTTGACCTCTCTATTAAAAGTAGTGAAAACAGAAAATCCCAGCAGAAAATCAACAGGAATCATGTAGTTCCTTCATATTCAAGTAGTTCTGAGTAGTTTGTGCAGAGATTTGTGTAGTTTTTGATGAGATTCGTTTAGTATGATTCCATGTTAGCATGAAGTGTTAAAAACGAACTGAACGCTGAATTGAGCCTGTTTTTGAACTCTGTATTAAATGTAAGGAAATCATTAAATCCCAGAAGAAAATCAACAGGAATCATGTAGTTCCTTCATATTCAAGTGGTTCTGAGTAGTTTGTGCAGAGATTTGTGCAGTTTTTGAAGAGATTTGTTTAGTATGATTCTATTTAGCATGAAGTGTTAAAAACGCACTGAACGCTGAATTGAGCCTGTTTTTGAACTCTCTATTAAAAGTAGTGAAAACAGCAAATCCCAGCAGAAAATCAACAGGAATCATGTAGTTCCTTCATATTCAAGTTGTTCTGAGTAGTTTGTGCAGAGATTTGTGTAGTTTTTGAAGAGATTTGTGCAATTTGACTGCACTTCAAGTTTATGTGTCATAAAGGCACTCAACGCTGAATTGAGCCTGTTTTTCACCTCTGTATTAAATGTAGTGAAATCATTAAATCCGGGCAGAAAATCAACATGAATCATGTAGTTCCTTCATATTCAAGTAGTTTTTAGTAGTTTCTGCAGAGATTTGTGTAGTTTTTGAAGAGATTTGTGCAGTTTGACTGCACTTCAAGTTTATGTGTCATAAAGGTACTGAACGCTGAATTGAGCCTGTTTTTGAACTCTGTATTAAAAGTAGTAAAAACAGCAAATCCCAGCAGAAAATCAACGAGAATCATGTATTCCCTTCATATTCAAGTAGTTCTGAGTAGTTTGTGCAGAGATTTGTGTAGTTTTTGATGAGATTTGTGCAGTTTGATTGCATGTTAGCATGAAGTGTCAAAAACGCACTGAACGCTGAATTGAGCCTGTTTTTGAACTCTGTATTAAAAGTAGTGAAAACAGCAAATCCCAGCAGAAAATCAACAAGAATCAGGTACTTCCTTCATATTCAAGTAGTTCTGAGTAGTTTGTGCAGAGATTTGTGTAGTTTTTGATGAGATTTGTGCAGTTTGATTGCATGTTAGCATGAAGTGTTAAAAACGCACTGAACGCTGAATTGAGCCTGTTTTTGAACTCTCTATTAAAAGTAGTGAAAACAGCAAATCCCAGCAGAAAATCAACAGGAATCATGTAGTTCCTTCATATTCAAGTAGTTCTGAGTAGTTTGTGCAGAGATTTGTGCAGTTTGATTTCATTTCAAGTTGGTTAGTCATAAACGCACTCAATGCTGAATTGAGCCTGTTTTTGAACTCTGTATTAAAAGTAGTGAAATCAGCAAATCCCAGCAGAAAATCAACAAGAATCATGTAGTTCCTTCATATTCAAGTAGTTCTGAGTAGTTTGTGCAAAGATTTGTGTAGTTTTTGATGAGATTTGTGCAGTTTGATTGCATGTTAGCATGAAGTGTTAAAAACGCACTGAACGCTGAATTGAGCCTGTTTTTGAACTCTCTATTAAAAGTAGTGAAAACAGCAAATCCCAGCAGAAAATCAACAGGAATCATGTAGTTCCTTCATATTCAAGTAGTTTTCAGTAGTTTCTGCAGAGATTTGTGTAGTTTTTGAAGAGATTTGTGCAGTTTGACTGCACTTCAAGTTTATGTGTCATGAAGGCACTGAACGCTGAATTGAGTCTGTTTTTGAACTCTGTATTAAAAGTAGTGAAAACAGCAAATCCCAGCAGAAAATCAACAGGAATCATGTAGTTCCTTCATATTCAAGTTGTTCTGAGTAGTTTGTGCAGAGATTTGTGTAGTTTTTGATGAGATTTGTGCAGTTTGATTGCAAGTTAGCATGAAGTATCAAAAACGCATTGAACGCTGAATTGAGCCTGTTTTTGAACTCTGTATTAAATGTAAGGAAATCATTAAATCCCAGAAGAAAATCAACAGTAATCATGTAGTTCCTTCATATTCAAGTGGTTCTGAGTAGTTTGTGCAGAGATTTGTGCAGTTTTTGAAGAGATTTGTTTAGTATGATTCCATGTTAGCATGAAGTATCAAAAACGTACTGAACACTGAATTGAGCCTGTTTTTGAACTCTGTATTAAAAGTAGTAAAAACAGCAAATCCCAGCAGAAAATCAATGAGAATCATGTATTCCCTTCATATTCAAGTAGTTCTGAGTAGTTTGTGCAGAGATTTGTGCAGTTTTTGAAGAGATTTGTGCAGTTTGATTGCAAGTTAGCATGAAGTATCAAAAACGCATTGAACGCTGAATTGAGCATGTTTATGAACTCTGTATTAAAAGTAGTGAAAACAGCAAATCCCAGCAGAAAATCAACAGGAATGATGTAGTTCCGTCGTATTCAAGTTGTTCTGAGTAGTTTGTGCAGAGATTTGTGTAGTTTTTGATGAGATTTGTGCAGTTTGATTTCATTTCAAGTTGATGAATCACAAACGCACCCAATGCAGAATTGAGCCTGTTTTTGAACTTTCTATTAAAAGTCGCGAAATCAGCAAATCCCTGCAGAAAATCAACAAGAATCATATAGTTCCTTCATATTCAAGTAGTTCTGAGTAGTTTGTGCAGAGATTTGTGCAGTTTGATTTCATTTCAAGTTGGTTAGTCATAAACGCACTCAATGCTGAATTGAGCCTGTTTTTGAACTCTGTATTAAAAGTAGTGAAATCAGCAAATCCCAGCAGAAAACAACAAGAATCAGGTACGTCCTTCATATTCAAGTAGTCCTGAGTAGTTTGTGCAGAGATTTGTGCAGTTTTTGAAGAGATTTGTTTAGTATGATTCCATGTTAGCATGAAGTATCAAAAAACGCTCTGAACGCTGAATTGAACATGTTTTTGAACTCTGTATTAAATGTAGTGAAATCATTAAATCCCAGAAGAAAATCAACAGGAATCATGTAGTTCCTTCATATTCAAGTAGTTCTGAGTAGTTTGTGCAGAGATTTGTGCAGTTTTTGAAGAGATTTGTTTAGTATGATTCCATGTTAGCATGAAGTATCAACAACGCACTGAACGCTGAATTGAGCCTGTTTTTGAACTCTGTATTAATAGTGAAAACAGCAAATCCCAGCAGAAAATCAACAGAAATCATGTAGTTCCTTCATATTCAAGTAGTTCTGAGTAGTTTGTGCAGAGATTTGTGCAGTTTGATTTCTTTTCAAGTTTACTAGTCATAAACACACTCAATGCTGAATTGAGCCTGTTTTTGAACTCTGTAGTAAAAGTAGTGAAAACAGCAAATCCCAGCAGAAAATCAACAGGAATCATGTAGTTCCTTCATATTCAAGTTGTTCTGAGTAGTTTGTGCAGAGATTTGTGTAGTTTTTGATGAGATTTGTGCAGTTTGATTGCATGTTAGCATGAAGTATCAAAAACGCACTGAACGCTGAATTGAGCCTGTTTTTGAACTCTGTATTAAATGTAAGGAAATCATTAAATCCCAGAAGAAAATCAACAGGAATCATGTAGTTCCTTCATATTCAAGTGGTTCTGAGTAGTTTGGGCAGAGATTTGTGCAGTTTTTGAAGAGATTTGTTTAGTATGATTCCATGTTAGCATGAAGTATCAAAAAAGCACTGAACGCTGAATTGAGCCTATTTTTGAACTCTGTATTAAAAGTAGTGAAAACAGTAAATCCCAGCAGAAAATCAATAGGAATCATGTAGTTCCTTCATATTCAAGTTGTTCTGAGTAGTTTGTGCAGAGATTTGTGTAGTTTTTGAAGAGATTTGTGCAGTTTGACTGCACTTCAAGTTTATGTGTCATAAAGGCACTCAACGCTGAATTGAGCCTGTTTTTCAACTCTGTATTAAATGTAGTGAAATCATTAAATCCGGGCAGAAAATCAACATGAATCATGTAGTTCCTTCATATTCAAGTAGTTTTTAGTAGTTTCTGCAGAGATTTGTGTAGTTTTTGAAGAGATTTGTGCAGTTTGACTACACTTCAAGTTTATGTGTCATAAAGGCACTGAACCCTGAATTGAGCCTGTTTTTGAACTCTGTATTAAATGTAGTGAAAACAGCAAATCCCAGCAGAAAATCAACAGGAATCATGTAGTTCCTTCATATTCAAGTAGTTCTGAGTAGTTTGTGCAGAGATTTGTGTAGTTTTTGATGAGATTTGTTTAGTATGATTCCATGTTAGCATGAAGTGTTAAAAACGCACTGAACGCTGAATTGAGCCTGTTTTTGAACTCTGTATTAAATGTAAGGAAATCATTAAATCCCAGAAGAAAATCAACAGGAATCATGTAGTTCCTTCATATTCAAGTGGTTCTGAGTAGTTTGTGCAGAGATTTGTGAAATTTTTGAAGAGATTTGTTTAGTATGATTCTATTTAGCATGAAGTGTTAAAAACGCACTGAACGCTGAATTGAGCCTGTTTTTGAACTCTCTATTAAAAGTAGTGAAAACAGCAAATCCCAGCAGAAAATCAACAGGAATCATGTAGTTCCTTCATATTCAAGTTGTTCTGAGTAGTTTGTGCAGAGATTTGTGTAGTTTTTGAAGAGATTTGTGCAATTTGACTGCACTTCAAGTTTATGTGTCATAAAGGCACTCAACGCTGAATTGAGCCTGTTTTTCAACTCTGTATTAAATGTAGTGAAATCATTAAATCCGGGCAGAAAATCAACATGAATCATGTAGTTCCTTCATATTCAAGTAGTTTTTAGTAGTTTCTGCAGAGATTTGTGTAGTTTTTGAAGAGATTTGTGCAGTTTGACTGCACTTCAAGTTTATGTGTCATAAAGGCACTGAACGCTGAATTGAGCCTGTTTTTGAACTCTGTATTAAAAGTAGTAAAAACAGCAAATCCCAGCAGAAAATCAACGAGAATCATGTATTCCCTTCATATTCAAGTAGTTCTGAGTAGTTTGTGCAAAGATTTGTGTAGTTATTGATGAGATTTGTGCAGTTTGATTGCATGTTAGCATGAAGTATCAAAAACGCACTGAACGCTGAATTGAGCCTGTTTTTGAACTCTGTAGTAAAAGTAGTGAAATAAGCAAATCCCATTAGAAAATCAACAGGAATCATGTAGTTCCTTCATATTCAAGTAGCTTTTATTAGTTTGTGCAGAGATTTGTGCAGTTTTTGAAGAGATTTGTGCAGTTTGACTGCACTTCAAGTTTATGTGTCATAAAGGCACTCAACGCTGAATTGAGCCTGTTTTTAAACTTTGCATTAAATGTAGTGAAATCATTAAATCCCAGCAGAAAATCAACGGGAATCATGTAGTCCCTTCATATTCAAGTAGTTCTGAGTAGTTTGTGCAGAGATTTGTGCAGTTTTTGAAGAAATTTGTTTAGTTTGATTGCATGTTAGCATGAAGTGTTAAAAACGCACTGAACGCTGAATTGAGCCTGTTTTTGAACTCTCTATTAAAAGTAGTGAAATCATTAAATCCCAGAAGAAAATCAACAGGAATCATGTAGTTCCTTCATATTCAAGTGGTTTTGAGTAGTTTGGGCAGAGATTTGTGCAGTTTTTGAAGAGATTTGTTTAGTATGATTCCATGTTAATATGAAGTATCAAAAAAGCACTGAACGCTGAATTGAGCCTATTTTTGAACTCTGTATTAAAAGTAGTGAAAACAGCAAATCCCAGCAGAAAATCAATAGGAATCATGTAGTTCCTTCATATTCAAGTCGTTCTGAGTAGTTTGTGCAGAGATTTGTGTAGTTTTTGAAGAGATTTGTGCAGTTTGACTGCACTTCAAGTTTATGTGTCATAAAGGCACTGAACGCTGAATTGAGCCTGTTTTTGAACTCTGTATTAAAAGTAGTAAAAACAGCAAATCCCAGCAGAAAAATCAACAAGAATCATGTAGTTCCTTCATATTCAAGTAGTTCTGAGTAGTTTGTGCAAAGATTTGTGTAGTTTTTGATGAGATTTGTGCAGTTTGATTGCATGTTAGCATGAAGTGTTAAAAACGCACTGAACGCTGAATTGAGCCTGTTTTTGAACTCTGTATTGAATGTAAGGAAATCATTAAATCCCAGAAGAAAATCAACAGGAATCATGTAGTTCCTTCATATTCAAGTGGTTCTGAGTAGTTTGTGCAGAGATTTGTGCAGTTTTTGAAGAGATTTGTTTAGTATGATTCCATGTTAGCATGAAGTATCAAAAACGTACTGAACACTGAATTGAGCCTGTTTTTGAACTCTGTATTAAAAGTAGTAAAAACAGCAAATCCCAGCAGAAAATCAACGAGAATCATGTATTCCCTTCATATTCAAGTAGTTCTGAGTAGTTTGTGCAGAGATTTGTGCAGTTTTTGAAGAGATTTGTTTAGTATGATTCCATGTTAGCATGAAGTATCAAAAACGCACTGAACGCTGAATTGAGCCTGTTTTTGAACTCTGTATTAAAAGTAAGGAAATCATTAAATTCCAGAAGAAAATCAACAGGAATCATGTAGTTCCTTCATATTCAAGTGGTTCTGAGTAGTTTGTGCAGAGATTTGTGTAGTTTTTGATGAGATTTGTGCAGTTTGATTGCATGTTAGCATGAAGTGTCAAAAACGCACTGAACGCTGAATTGAGCCTGTTTTTGAACTCTGTATTAAAAGTAGTGAAAACAGCAAATCCCAGCAGAAAATCAACAGGAATCATGTAGTTCCATCATATTCAAATTGTTCTGAGTAGTTTGTGCAGAGATTTGTGTAGTTTTTGATGAGATTTGTGCAGTTTGATTTCATTTCAAGTTGATGAGTCACAAATGCACCCAATGCTGAATTGAGCCTGTTTTTGAACTTTCTATTAAAAGTAGTGAAATCAGCAAATCCCAGCAGAAAACAACAAGAATCAGGTACGTCCTTCATATTCAAGTAGTCCTGAGTAGTTTGTGCAGAGATTTGTGCAGTTTTTGAAGAGATTTGTTTAGTATGATTCCATGTTAGCATGAAGTATCAAAAAAGCACTGAACGCTGAATTGAACATGTTTTTGAACTCTGTATTAAATGTAGTGAAAACAGCAAATCCCAGCAGAAAATCAACAGGAATCATGTAGTTCCTTTATATTCAAGTAGTTCTGAGTAGTTTGTGCAGAGATTTGTGTAGTTTTTGATGAGATTTGTGCAGTTTGATTGCATGTTAGCATGAAGTGTTGAAAACGTACTGAACGCTGAATTGAGCCTGTTTTTGACCTCTCTATTAAAAGTAGTGAAAACAGAAAATCCCAGCAGAAAATCAACAGGAATCATGTAGTTCCTTCATATTCAAGTAGTTCTGAGTAGTTTGTGCAGAGATTTGTGTAGTTTTTGATGAGATTCGTTTAGTATGATTCCATGTTAGCATGAAGTGTTAAAAACGAACTGAACGCTGAATTGAGCCTGTTTTTGAACTCTGTATTAAATGTAAGGAAATCATTAAATCCCAGAAGAAAATCAACAGGAATCATGTAGTTCCTTCATATTCAAGTGGTTCTGAGTAGTTTGTGCAGAGATTTGTGCAGTTTTTGAAGAGATTTGTTTAGTATGATTCTATTTAGCATGAAGTGTTAAAAACGCACTGAACGCTGAATTGAGCCTGTTTTTGAACTCTCTATTAAAAGTAGTGAAAACAGCAAATCCCAGCAGAAAATCAACAGGAATCATGTAGTTCCTTCATATTCAAGTTGTTCTGAGTAGTTTGTGCAGAGATTTGTGTAGTTTTTGAAGAGATTTGTGCAATTTGACTGCACTTCAAGTTTATGTGTCATAAAGGCACTCAACGCTGAATTGAGCCTGTTTTTCAACTCTGTATTAAATGTAGTGAAATCATTAAATCCGGGCAGAAAATCAACATGAATCATGTAGTTCCTTCATATTCAAGTAGTTTTTAGTAGTTTCTGCAGAGATTTGTGTAGTTTTTGAAGAGATTTGTGCAGTTTGACTGCACTTCAAGTTTATGTGTCATAAAGGCACTGAACGCTGAATTGAGCCTGTTTTTGAACTCTGTATTAAAAGTAGTAAAAACAGCAAATCCCAGCAGAAAATCAACGAGAATCATGTATTCCCTTCATATTCAAGTAGTTCTGAGTAGTTTGTGCAGAGATTTGTGTAGTTTTTGATGAGATTTGTGCAGTTTGATTGCATGTTAGCATGAAGTGTCAAAAACGCACTGAACGCTGAATTGAGCCTGTTTTTGAACTCTGTATTAAAAGTAGTGAAAACAGCAAATCCCAGCAGAAAATCAACAAGAATCAGGTACTTCCTTCATATTCAAGTAGTTCTGAGTAGTTTGTGCAGAGATTTGTGTAGTTTTTGATGAGATTTGTGCAGTTTGATTGCATGTTAGCATGAAGTGTTAAAAACGCACTGAACGCTGAATTGAGCCTGTTTTTGAACTCTCTATTAAAAGTAGTGAAAACAGCAAATCCCAGCAGAAAATCAACAGGAATCATGTAGTTCCTTCATATTCAAGTAGTTCTGAGTAGTTTGTGCAGAGATTTGTGTAGTTTTTGATGAGATTTGTGCAGTTTGATTGCATGTTAGCATGAAGTGTTAAAAACGCACTGAACGCTGAATTGAGCCTGTTTTTGAACTCTCTATTAAAAGTAGTGAAAACAGCAAATCCCAGCAGAAAATCAACAGGAATCATGTAGTTCCTTCATATTCAAGTAGTTCTGAGTAGTTTGTGCAGAGATTTGTGCAGTTTGATTTCATTTCAAGTTGGTTAGTCATAAACGCACTCAATGCTGAATTGAGCCTGTTTTTGAACTCTGTATTAAAAGTAGTGAAATCAGCAAATCCCAGCAGAAAATCAACAAGAATCATGTAGTTCCTTCATATTCAAGTAGTTCTGAGTAGTTTGTGCAAAGATTTGTGTAGTTTTTGATGAGATTTGTGCAGTTTGATTGCATGTTAGCATGAAGTGTTAAAAACGCACTGAACGCTGAATTGAGCCTGTTTTTGAACTCTCTATTAAAAGTAGTGAAAACAGCAAATCCCAGCAGAAAATCAACAGGAATCATGTAGTTCCTTCATATTCAAGTAGTTTTCAGTAGTTTCTGCAGAGATTTGTGTAGTTTTTGAAGAGATTTGTGCAGTTTGACTGCACTTCAAGTTTATGTGTCATGAAGGCACTGAACGCTGAATTGAGTCTGTTTTTGAACTCTGTATTAAAAGTAGTGAAAACAGCAAATCCCAGCAGAAAATCAACAGGAATCATGTAGTTCCTTCATATTCAAGTTGTTCTGAGTAGTTTGTGCAGAGATTTGTGTAGTTTTTGATGAGATTTGTGCAGTTTGATTGCAAGTTAGCATGAAGTATCAAAAACGCATTGAACGCTGAATTGAGCCTGTTTTTGAACTCTGTATTAAATGTAAGGAAATCATTAAATCCCAGAAGAAAATCAACAGTAATCATGTAGTTCCTTCATATTCAAGTGGTTCTGAGTAGTTTGTGCAGAGATTTGTGCAGTTTTTGAAGAGATTTGTTTAGTATGATTCCATGTTAGCATGAAGTATCAAAAACGTACTGAACACTGAATTGAGCCTGTTTTTGAACTCTGTATTAAAAGTAGTAAAAACAGCAAATCCCAGCAGAAAATCAATGAGAATCATGTATTCCCTTCATATTCAAGTAGTTCTGAGTAGTTTGTGCAGAGATTTGTGCAGTTTTTGAAGAGATTTGTGCAGTTTGATTGCAAGTTAGCATGAAGTATCAAAAACGCATTGAACGCTGAATTGAGCATGTTTATGAACTCTGTATTAAAAGTAGTGAAAACAGCAAATCCCAGCAGAAAATCAACAGGAATGATGTAGTTCCGTCGTATTCAAGTTGTTCTGAGTAGTTTGTGCAGAGATTTGTGTAGTTTTTGATGAGATTTGTGCAGTTAGATTTCATTTCAAGTTGATGAATCACAAACGCACCCAATGCAGAATTGAGCCTGTTTTTGAACTTTCTATTAAAAGTCGCGAAATCAGCAAATCCCTGCAGAAAATCAACAAGAATCATATAGTTCCTTCATATTCAAGTAGTTCTGAGTAGTTTGTGCAGAGATTTGTGCAGTTTGATTTCATTTCAAGTTGGTTAGTCATAAACGCACTCAATGCTGAATTGAGCCTGTTTTTGAACTCTGTATTAAAAGTAGTGAAATCAGCAAATCCCAGCAGAAAACAACAAGAATCAGGTACGTCCTTCATATTCAAGTAGTCCTGAGTAGTTTGTGCAGAGATTTGTGCAGTTTTTGAAGAGATTTGTTTAGTATGATTCCATGTTAGCATGAAGTATCAAAAAACGCACTGAACGCTGAATTGAACATGTTTTTGAACTCTGTATTAAATGTAGTGAAATCATTAAATCCCAGAAGAAAATCAACAGGAATCATGTAGTTCCTTCATATTCAAGTAGTTCTGAGTAGTTTGTGCAGAGATTTGTGCAGTTTTTGAAGAGATTTGTTTAGTATGATTCCATGTTAGCATGAAGTATCAACAACGCACTGAACACTGAATTGAGCCTGTTTTTGAACTCTGTATTAATAGTGAAAACAGCAAATCCCAGCAGAAAATCAACAGAAATCATGTAGTTCCTTCATATTCAAGTAGTTCTGAGTAGTTTGTGCAGAGATTTGTGCAGTTTGATTTCTTTTCAAGTTTACTAGTCATAAACACACTCAATGCTGAATTGAGCCTGTTTTTGAACTCTGTAGTAAAAGTAGTGAAATAAGCAAATCCCATTAGAAAATCAACAGGAATCATGTAGTTCCTTCATATTCAAGTAGCTGTTATTAGTTTGTGCAGAGATTTGTGCAGTTTTTGAAGAGATTTGTGCAGTTTGACTGCACTTCAAGTTTATGTGTCATAAAGGCACTCAACGCTGAATTGAGCCTGTTTTTAAACTTTGCATTAAATGTAGTGAAATCATTAAATCCCAGCAGAAAATCAACGGGAATCATGTAGTCCCTTCATATTCAAGTAGTTCTGAGTAGTTTGTGCAGAGATTTGTGCAGTTTTTGAAGAGATTTGTTTAGTTTGATTGCATGTTAGCATGAAGTGTTAAAAACGCACTGAACGCTGAATTGAGCCTGTTTTTGAACTCTCTATTAAAAGTAGTGAAAACAGCAAATCCCAGCAGAAAATCAACAGGAATCATGTAGTTCCTTCATATTCAAGTTGTTCTGAGTAGTTTGTGCAGAGATTTGTGTAGTTTTTGATGAGATTTGTGCAGTTTGATTGCATGTTAGCATGAAGTATCAAAAACGCACTGAACGCTGAATTGAGCCTGTTTTTGAACTCTGTATTAAATGTAAGGAAATCATTAAATCCCAGAAGAAAATCAACAGGAATCATGTAGTTCCTTCATATTCAAGTGGTTCTGAGTAGTTTGGGCAGAGATTTGTGCAGTTTTTGAAGAGATTTGTTTAGTATGATTCCATGTTAGCATGAAGTATCAAAAAAGCACTGAACGCTGAATTGAGCCTATTTTTGAACTCTGTATTAAAAGTAGTGAAAACAGTAAATCCCAGCAGAAAATCAATAGGAATCATGTAGTTCCTTCATATTCAAGTTGTTCTGAGTAGTTTGTGCAGAGATTTGTGTAGTTTTTGAAGAGATTTGTGCAGTTTGACTGCACTTCAAGTTTATGTGTCATAAAGGCACTCAACGCTGAATTGAGCCTGTTTTTCAACTCTGTATTAAATGTAGTGAAATCATTAAATCCGGGCAGAAAATCAACATGAATCATGTAGTTCCTTCATATTCAAGTAGTTTTTAGTAGTTTCTGCAGAGATTTGTGTAGTTTTTGAAGAGATTTGTGCAGTTTGACTACACTTCAAGTTTATGTGTCATAAAGGCACTGAACCCTGAATTGAGCCTCTTTTTGAACTCTGTATTAAATGTAGTGAAAACAGCAAATCCCAGCAGAAAATCAACAGGAATCATGTAGTTCCTTCATATTCAAGTAGTTCTGAGTAGTTTGTGCAGAGATTTGTGTAGTTTTTGATGAGATTTGTTTAGTATGATTCCATGTTAGCATGAAGTGTTAAAAACGCACTGAACGCTGAATTGAGCCTGTTTTTGAACTCTGTATTAAATGTAAGGAAATCATTAAATCCCAGAAGAAAATCAACAGGAATCATGTAGTTCCTTCATATTCAAGTGGTTCTGAGTAGTTTGTGCAGAGATTTGTGAAATTTTTGAAGAGATTTGTTTAGTATGATTCTATTTAGCATGAAGTGTTAAAAACGCACTGAACGCTGAATTGAGCCTGTTTTTGAACTCTCTATTAAAAGTAGTGAAAACAGCAAATCCCAGCAGAAAATCAACAGGAATCATGTAGTTCCTTCATATTCAAGTTGTTCTGAGTAGTTTGTGCAGAGATTTGTGTAGTTTTTGAAGAGATTTGTGCAATTTGACTGCACTTCAAGTTTATGTGTCATAAAGGCACTCAACGCTGAATTGAGCCTGTTTTTCAACTCTGTATTAAATGTAGTGAAATCATTAAATCCGGGCAGAAAATCAACATGAATCATGTAGTTCCTTCATATTCAAGTAGTTTTTAGTAGTTTCTGCAGAGATTTGTGTAGTTTTTGAAGAGATTTGTGCAGTTTGACTGCACTTCAAGTTTATGTGTCATAAAGGCACTGAACGCTGAATTGAGCCTGTTTTTGAACTCTGTATTAAAAGTAGTAAAAACAGCAAATCCCAGCAGAAAATCAACGAGAATCATGTATTCCCTTCATATTCAAGTAGTTCTGAGTAGTTTGTGCAGAGATTTGTGTAGTTTTTGATGAGATTTGTGCAGTTTGATTGCATGTTAGCATGAAGTGTCAAAAACGCACTGAACGCTGAATTGAGCCTGTTTTTGAACTCTGTATTAAAAGTAGTGAAAACAGCAAATCCCAGCAGAAAATCAACAAGAATCAGGTACTTCCTTCATATTCAAGTAGTTCTGAGTAGTTTGTGCAGAGATTTGTGTAGTTTTTGATGAGATTTGTGCAGTTTGATTGCATGTTAGCATGAAGTGTTAAAAACGCACTGAACGCTGAATTGAGCCTGTTTTTGAACTCTCTATTAAAAGTAGTGAAAACAGCAAATCCCAGCAGAAAATCAACAGGAATCATGTAGTTCCTTCATATTCAAGTAGTTCTGAGTAGTTTGTGCAGAGATTTGTGTAGTTTTTGATGAGATTTGTGCAGTTTGATTGCATGTTAGCATGAAGTGTTAAAAACGCACTGAACGCTGAATTGAGCCTGTTTTTGAACTCTCTATTAAAAGTAGTGAAAACAGCAAATCCCAGCAGAAAATCAACAGGAATCATGTAGTTCCTTCATATTCAAGTAGTTCTGAGTAGTTTGTGCAGAGATTTGTGCAGTTTGATTTCATTTCAAGTTGGTTAGTCATAAACGCACTCAATGCTGAATTGAGCCTGTTTTTGAACTCTGTATTAAAAGTAGTGAAATCAGCAAATCCCAGCAGAAAATCAACAAGAATCATGTAGTTCCTTCATATTCAAGTAGTTCTGAGTAGTTTGTGCAAAGATTTGTGTAGTTTTTGATGAGATTTGTGCAGTTTGATTGCATGTTAGCATGAAGTGTTAAAAACGCACTGAACGCTGAATTGAGCCTGTTTTTGAACTCTCTATTAAAAGTAGTGAAAACAGCAAATCCCAGCAGAAAATCAACAGGAATCATGTAGTTCCTTCATATTCAAGTAGTTTTCAGTAGTTTCTGCAGAGATTTGTGTAGTTTTTGAAGAGATTTGTGCAGTTTGACTGCACTTCAAGTTTATGTGTCATGAAGGCACTGAACGCTGAATTGAGTCTGTTTTTGAACTCTGTATTAAAAGTAGTGAAAACAGCAAATCCCAGCAGAAAATCAACAGGAATCATGTAGTTCCTTCATATTCAAGTTGTTCTGAGTAGTTTGTGCAGAGATTTGTGTAGTTTTTGATGAGATTTGTGCAGTTTGATTGCAAGTTAGCATGAAGTATCAAAAACGCATTGAACGCTGAATTGAGCCTGTTTTTGAACTCTGTATTAAATGTAAGGAAATCATTAAATCCCAGAAGAAAATCAACAGTAATCATGTAGTTCCTTCATATTCAAGTGGTTCTGAGTAGTTTGTGCAGAGATTTGTGCAGTTTTTGAAGAGATTTGTTTAGTATGATTCCATGTTAGCATGAAGTATCAAAAACGTACTGAACACTGAATTGAGCCTGTTTTTGAACTCTGTATTAAAAGTAGTAAAAACAGCAAATCCCAGCAGAAAATCAATGAGAATCATGTATTCCCTTCATATTCAAGTAGTTCTGAGTAGTTTGTGCAGAGATTTGTGCAGTTTTTGAAGAGATTTGTGCAGTTTGATTGCAAGTTAGCATGAAGTATCAAAAACGCATTGAACGCTGAATTGAGCATGTTTATGAACTCTGTATTAAAAGTAGTGAAAACAGCAAATCCCAGCAGAAAATCAACAGGAATGATGTAGTTCCGTCGTATTCAAGTTGTTCTGAGTAGTTTGTGCAGAGATTTGTGTAGTTTTTGATGAGATTTGTGCAGTTAGATTTCATTTCAAGTTGATGAATCACAAACGCACCCAATGCAGAATTGAGCCTGTTTTTGAACTTTCTATTAAAAGTCGCGAAATCAGCAAATCCCTGCAGAAAATCAACAAGAATCATATAGTTCCTTCATATTCAAGTAGTTCTGAGTAGTTTGTGCAGAGATTTGTGCAGTTTGATTTCATTTCAAGTTGGTTAGTCATAAACGCACTCAATGCTGAATTGAGCCTGTTTTTGAACTCTGTATTAAAAGTAGTGAAATCAGCAAATCCCAGCAGAAAACAACAAGAATCAGGTACGTCCTTCATATTCAAGTAGTCCTGAGTAGTTTGTGCAGAGATTTGTGCAGTTTTTGAAGAGATTTGTTTAGTATGATTCCATGTTAGCATGAAGTATCAAAAAACGCACTGAACGCTGAATTGAACATGTTTTTGAACTCTGTATTAAATGTAGTGAAATCATTAAATCCCAGAAGAAAATCAACAGGAATCATGTAGTTCCTTCATATTCAAGTAGTTCTGAGTAGTTTGTGCAGAGATTTGTGCAGTTTTTGAAGAGATTTGTTTAGTATGATTCCATGTTAGCATGAAGTATCAACAACGCACTGAACACTGAATTGAGCCTGTTTTTGAACTCTGTATTAATAGTGAAAACAGCAAATCCCAGCAGAAAATCAACAGAAATCATGTAGTTCCTTCATATTCAAGTAGTTCTGAGTAGTTTGTGCAGAGATTTGTGCAGTTTGATTTCTTTTCAAGTTTACTAGTCATAAACACACTCAATGCTGAATTGAGCCTGTTTTTGAACTCTGTAGTAAAAGTAGTGAAATAAGCAAATCCCATTAGAAAATCAACAGGAATCATGTAGTTCCTTCATATTCAAGTAGCTGTTATTAGTTTGTGCAGAGATTTGTGCAGTTTTTGAAGAGATTTGTGCAGTTTGACTGCACTTCAAGTTTATGTGTCATAAAGGCACTCAACGCTGAATTGAGCCTGTTTTTAAACTTTGCATTAAATGTAGTGAAATCATTAAATCCCAGCAGAAAATCAACGGGAATCATGTAGTCCCTTCATATTCAAGTAGTTCTGAGTAGTTTGTGCAGAGATTTGTGCAGTTTTTGAAGAGATTTGTTTAGTTTGATTGCATGTTAGCATGAAGTGTTAAAAACGCACTGAACGCTGAATTGAGCCTGTTTTTGAACTCTCTATTAAAAGTAGTGAAAACAGCAAATCCCAGCAGAAAATCAACAGGAATCATGTAGTTCCTTCATATTCAAGTTGTTCTGAGTAGTTTGTGCAGAGATTTGTGTAGTTTTTGATGAGATTTGTGCAGTTTGATTGCATGTTAGCATGAAGTATCAAAAACGCACTGAACGCTGAATTGAGCCTGTTTTTGAACTCTGTATTAAATGTAAGGAAATCATTAAATCCCAGAAGAAAATCAACAGGAATCATGTAGTTCCTTCATATTCAAGTGGTTCTGAGTAGTTTGGGCAGAGATTTGTGCAGTTTTTGAAGAGATTTGTTTAGTATGATTCCATGTTAGCATGAAGTATCAAAAAAGCACTGAACGCTGAATTGAGCCTATTTTTGAACTCTGTATTAAAAGTAGTGAAAACAGTAAATCCCAGCAGAAAATCAATAGGAATCATGTAGTTCCTTCATATTCAAGTTGTTCTGAGTAGTTTGTGCAGAGATTTGTGTAGTTTTTGAAGAGATTTGTGCAGTTTGACTGCACTTCAAGTTTATGTGTCATAAAGGCACTCAACGCTGAATTGAGCCTGTTTTTCAACTCTGTATTAAATGTAGTGAAATCATTAAATCCGGGCAGAAAATCAACATGAATCATGTAGTTCCTTCATATTCAAGTAGTTTTTAGTAGTTTCTGCAGAGATTTGTGTAGTTTTTGAAGAGATTTGTGCAGTTTGACTACACTTCAAGTTTATGTGTCATAAAGGCACTGAACCCTGAATTGAGCCTCTTTTTGAACTCTGTATTAAATGTAGTGAAAACAGCAAATCCCAGCAGAAAATCAACAGGAATCATGTAGTTCCTTCATATTCAAGTAGTTCTGAGTAGTTTGTGCAGAGATTTGTGTAGTTTTTGATGAGATTTGTTTAGTATGATTCCATGTTAGCATGAAGTGTTAAAAACGCACTGAACGCTGAATTGAGCCTGTTTTTGAACTCTGTATTAAATGTAAGGAAATCATTAAATCCCAGAAGAAAATCAACAGGAATCATGTAGTTCCTTCATATTCAAGTGGTTCTGAGTAGTTTGTGCAGAGATTTGTGAAATTTTTGAAGAGATTTGTTTAGTATGATTCTATTTAGCATGAAGTGTTAAAAACGCACTGAACGCTGAATTGAGCCTGTTTTTGAACTCTCTATTAAAAGTAGTGAAAACAGCAAATCCCAGCAGAAAATCAACAGGAATCATGTAGTTCCTTCATATTCAAGTTGTTCTGAGTAGTTTGTGCAGAGATTTGTGTAGTTTTTGAAGAGATTTGTGCAATTTGACTGCACTTCAAGTTTATGTGTCATAAAGGCACTCAACGCTGAATTGAGCCTGTTTTTCAACTCTGTATTAAATGTAGTGAAATCATTAAATCCGGGCAGAAAATCAACATGAATCATGTAGTTCCTTCATATTCAAGTAGTTTTTAGTAGTTTCTGCAGAGATTTGTGTAGTTTTTGAAGAGATTTGTGCAGTTTGACTGCACTTCAAGTTTATGTGTCATAAAGGCACTGAACGCTGAATTGAGCCTGTTTTTGAACTCTGTATTAAAAGTAGTAAAAACAGCAAATCCCAGCAGAAAATCAACGAGAATCATGTATTCCCTTCATATTCAAGTAGTTCTGAGTAGTTTGTGCAAAGATTTGTGTAGTTATTGATGAGATTTGTGCAGTTTGATTGCATGTTAGCATGAAGTATCAAAAACGCACTGAACGCTGAATTGAGCCTGTTTTTGAACTCTGTAGTAAAAGTAGTGAAATAAGCAAATCCCATTAGAAAATCAACAGGAATCATGTAGTTCCTTCATATTCAAGTAGCTTTTATTAGTTTGTGCAGAGATTTGTGCAGTTTTTGAAGAGATTTGTGCAGTTTGACTGCACTTCAAGTTTATGTGTCATAAAGGCACTCAACGCTGAATTGAGCCTGTTTTTAAACTTTGCATTAAATGTAGTGAAATCATTAAATCCCAGCAGAAAATCAACGGGAATCATGTAGTCCCTTCATATTCAAGTAGTTCTGAGTAGTTTGTGCAGAGATTTGTGCAGTTTTTGAAGAGATTTGTTTAGTTTGATTGCATGTTAGCATGAAGTGTTAAAAACGCACTGAACGCTGAATTGAGCCTGTTTTTGAACTCTCTATTAAAAGTAGTGAAATCATTAAATCCCAGAAGAAAATCAACAGGAATCATGTAGTTCCTTCATATTCAAGTGGTTTTGAGTAGTTTGGGCAGAGATTTGTGCAGTTTTTGAAGAGATTTGTTTAGTATGATTCCATGTTAATATGAAGTATCAAAAAAGCACTGAACGCTGAATTGAGCCTATTTTTGAACTCTGTATTAAAAGTAGTGAAAACAGCAAATCCCAGCAGAAAATCAATAGGAATCATGTAGTTCCTTCATATTCAAGTCGTTCTGAGTAGTTTGTGCAGAGATTTGTGTAGTTTTTGAAGAGATTTGTGCAGTTTGACTGCACTTCAAGTTTATGTGTCATAAAGGCACTGAACGCTGAATTGAGCCTGTTTTTGAACTCTGTATTAAAAGTAGTAAAAACAGCAAATCCCAGCAGAAAAATCAACAAGAATCATGTAGTTCCTTCATATTCAAGTAGTTCTGAGTAGTTTGTGCAAAGATTTGTGTAGTTTTTGATGAGATTTGTGCAGTTTGATTGCATGTTAGCATGAAGTGTTAAAAACGCACTGAACGCTGAATTGAGCCTGTTTTTGAACTCTGTATTGAATGTAAGGAAATCATTAAATCCCAGAAGAAAATCAACAGGAATCATGTAGTTCCTTCATATTCAAGTGGTTCTGAGTAGTTTGTGCAGAGATTTGTGCAGTTTTTGAAGAGATTTGTTTAGTATGATTCCATGTTAGCATGAAGTATCAAAAACGTACTGAACACTGAATTGAGCCTGTTTTTGAACTCTGTATTAAAAGTAGTAAAAACAGCAAATCCCAGCAGAAAATCAACGAGAATCATGTATTCCCTTCATATTCAAGTAGTTCTGAGTAGTTTGTGCAGAGATTTGTGCAGTTTTTGAAGAGATTTGTTTAGTATGATTCCATGTTAGCATGAAGTATCAAAAACGCACTGAACGCTGAATTGAGCCTGTTTTTGAACTCTGTATTAAAAGTAAGGAAATCATTAAATTCCAGAAGAAAATCAACAGGAATCATGTAGTTCCTTCATATTCAAGTGGTTCTGAGTAGTTTGTGCAGAGATTTGTGTAGTTTTTGATGAGATTTGTGCAGTTTGATTGCATGTTAGCATGAAGTGTCAAAAACGCACTGAACGCTGAATTGAGCCTGTTTTTGAACTCTGTATTAAAAGTAGTGAAAACAGCAAATCCCAGCAGAAAATCAACAGGAATCATGTAGTTCCATCATATTCAAATTGTTCTGAGTAGTTTGTGCAGAGATTTGTGTAGTTTTTGATGAGATTTGTGCAGTTTGATTTCATTTCAAGTTGATGAGTCACAAATGCACCCAATGCTGAATTGAGCCTGTTTTTGAACTTTCTATTAAAAGTAGCGAAATCAGCAAATCCCTGCAGAAAATCAACAAAAATCATGTAGTTCCTTCATATTCAAGTAGTTCTGAGTAGTTTGTGCAGAGATTTGTGCAGTTTGATTTCATTTCAAGTTGGTTAGTCATAAACGCACTCAATGCTGAATTGAGCCTGTTTTTGAACTCTGTATTAAAAGTAGTGAAATCAGCAAATCCCAGCAGAAAACAACAAGAATCAGGTACGTCCTTCATATTCAAGTAGTCCTGAGTAGTTTGTGCAGAGATTTGTGCAGTTTTTGAAGAGATTTGTTTAGTATGATTCCATGTTAGCATGAAGTATCAAAAAAGCACTGAACGCTGAATTGAACATGTTTTTGAACTCTGTATTAAATGTAGTGAAAACAGCAAATCCCAGCAGAAAATCAACAGGAATCATGTAGTTCCTTTATATTCAAGTAGTTCTGAGTAGTTTGTGCAGAGATTTGTGTAGTTTTTGATGAGATTTGTGCAGTTTGATTGCATGTTAGCATGAAGTGTTAAAAACGTACTGAACGCTGAATTGAGCCTGTTTTTGACCTCTCTATTAAAAGTAGTGAAAACAGAAAATCCCAGCAGAAAATCAACAGGAATCATGTAGTTCCTTCATATTCAAGTAGTTCTGAGTAGTTTGTGCAGAGATTTGTGTAGTTTTTGATGAGATTTGTTTAGTATGATTCCATGTTAGCATGAAGTGTTAAAAACGCACTGAACGCTGAATTGAGCCTGTTTTTGAACTCTGTATTAAATGTAAGGAAATCATTAAATCCCAGAAGAAAATCAACAGGAATCATGTAGTTCCTTCATATTCAAGTGGTTCTGAGTAGTTTGTGCAGAGATTTGTGAAATTTTTGAAGAGATTTGTTTAGTATGATTCTATTTAGCATGAAGTGTTAAAAACGCACTGAACGCTGAATTGAGCCTGTTTTTGAACTCTCTATTAAAAGTAGTGAAAACAGCAAATCCCAGCAGAAAATCAACAGGAATCATGTAGTTCCTTCATATTCAAGTTGTTCTGAGTAGTTTGTGCAGAGATTTGTGTAGTTTTTGAAGAGATTTGTGCAATTTGACTGCACTTCAAGTTTATGTGTCATAAAGGCACTCAACGCTGAATTGAGCCTGTTTTTCAACTCTGTATTAAATGTAGTGAAATCATTAAATCCGGGCAGAAAATCAACATGAATCATGTAGTTCCTTCATATTCAAGTAGTTTTTAGTAGTTTCTGCAGAGATTTGTGTAGTTTTTGAAGAGATTTGTGCAGTTTGACTGCACTTCAAGTTTATGTGTCATAAAGGCACTGAACGCTGAATTGAGCCTGTTTTTGAACTCTGTATTAAAAGTAGTAAAAACAGCAAATCCCAGCAGAAAATCAACGAGAATCATGTATTCCCTTCATATTCAAGTAGTTCTGAGTAGTTTGTGCAAAGATTTGTGTAGTTATTGATGAGATTTGTGCAGTTTGATTGCATGTTAGCATGAAGTATCAAAAACGCACTGAACGCTGAATTGAGCCTGTTTTTGAACTCTGTAGTAAAAGTAGTGAAATAAGCAAATCCCATTAGAAAATCAACAGGAATCATGTAGTTCCTTCATATTCAAGTAGCTTTTATTAGTTTGTGCAGAGATTTGTGCAGTTTTTGAAGAGATTTGTGCAGTTTGACTGCACTTCAAGTTTATGTGTCATAAAGGCACTCAACGCTGAATTGAGCCTGTTTTTAAACTTTGCATTAAATGTAGTGAAATCATTAAATCCCAGCAGAAAATCAACGGGAATCATGTAGTCCCTTCATATTCAAGTAGTTCTGAGTAGTTTGTGCAGAGATTTGTGCAGTTTTTGAAGAGATTTGTTTAGTTTGATTGCATGTTAGCATGAAGTGTTAAAAACGCACTGAACGCTGAATTGAGCCTGTTTTTGAACTCTCTATTAAAAGTAGTGAAATCATTAAATCCCAGAAGAAAATCAACAGGAATCATGTAGTTCCTTCATATTCAAGTGGTTTTGAGTAGTTTGGGCAGAGATTTGTGCAGTTTTTGAAGAGATTTGTTTAGTATGATTCCATGTTAATATGAAGTATCAAAAAAGCACTGAACGCTGAATTGAGCCTATTTTTGAACTCTGTATTAAAAGTAGTGAAAACAGCAAATCCCAGCAGAAAATCAATAGGAATCATGTAGTTCCTTCATATTCAAGTCGTTCTGAGTAGTTTGTGCAGAGATTTGTGTAGTTTTTGAAGAGATTTGTGCAGTTTGACTGCACTTCAAGTTTATGTGTCATAAAGGCACTGAACGCTGAATTGAGCCTGTTTTTGAACTCTGTATTAAAAGTAGTAAAAACAGCAAATCCCAGCAGAAAAATCAACAAGAATCATGTAGTTCCTTCATATTCAAGTAGTTCTGAGTAGTTTGTGCAAAGATTTGTGTAGTTTTTGATGAGATTTGTGCAGTTTGATTGCATGTTAGCATGAAGTGTTAAAAACGCACTGAACGCTGAATTGAGCCTGTTTTTGAACTCTGTATTGAATGTAAGGAAATCATTAAATCCCAGAAGAAAATCAACAGGAATCATGTAGTTCCTTCATATTCAAGTGGTTCTGAGTAGTTTGTACAGAGATTTGTGCAGTTTTTGAAGAGATTTGTTTAGTATGATTCCATGTTAGCATGAAGTATCAAAAACGTACTGAACACTGAATTGAGCCTGTTTTTGAACTCTGTATTAAAAGTAGTAAAAACAGCAAATCCCAGCAGAAAATCAACGAGAATCATGTATTCCCTTCATATTCAAGTAGTTCTGAGTAGTTTGTGCAGAGATTTGTGCAGTTTTTGAAGAGATTTGTTTAGTATGATTCCATGTTAGCATGAAGTATCAAAAACGCACTGAACGCTGAATTGAGCCTGTTTTTGAACTCTGTATTAAAAGTAAGGAAATCATTAAATTCCAGAAGAAAATCAACAGGAATCATGTAGTTCCTTCATATTCAAGTGGTTCTGAGTAGTTTGTGCAGAGATTTGTGTAGTTTTTGATGAGATTTGTGCAGTTTGATTGCATGTTAGCATGAAGTGTCAAAAACGCACTGAACGCTGAATTGAGCCTGTTTTTGAACTCTGTATTAAAAGTAGTGAAAACAGCAAATCCCAGCAGAAAATCAACAGGAATCATGTAGTTCCGTCATATTCAAATTGTTCTGAGTAGTTTGTGCAGAGATTTGTGTAGTTTTTGATGAGATTTGTGCAGTTTGATTTCATTTCAAGTTGATGAGTCACAAATGCACCCAATGCTGAATTGAGCCTGTTTTTGAACTTTCTATTAAAAGTAGCGAAATCAGCAAATCCCTGCAGAAAATCAACAAAAATCATGTAGTTCCTTCATATTCAAGTAGTTCTGAGTAGTTTGTGCAGAGATTTGTGCAGTTTGATTTCATTTCAAGTTGGTTAGTCATAAACGCACTCAATGCTGAATTGAGCCTGTTTTTGAACTCTGTATTAAAAGTAGTGAAATCAGCAAATCCCAGCAGAAAACAACAAGAATCAGGTACGTCCTTCATATTCAAGTAGTCCTGAGTAGTTTGTGCAGAGATTTGTGCAGTTTTTGAAGAGATTTGTTTAGTATGATTCCATGTTAGCATGAAGTATCAAAAAAGCACTGAACGCTGAATTGAGCCTGTTTTTGAACTCTCTATTAAAAGTAGTGAAAACAGCAAATCCCAGCAGAAAATCAACAGGAATCATGTAGTTCCTTCATATTCAAGTAGTTTTCAGTAGTTTCTGCAGAGATTTGTGTAGTTTTTGAAGAGATTTGTGCAGTTTGACTGCACTTCAAGTTTATGTGTCATGAAGGCACTGAACGCTGAATTGAGTCTGTTTTTGAACTATGTATTAAAAGTAGTGAAAACAGCAAATCCCAGCAGAAAATCAACAGGAATCATGTAGTTCCTTCATATTCAAGTTGTTCTGAGTAGTTTGTGCAGAGATTTGTGTAGTTTTTGATGAGATTTGTGCAGTTTGATTGCAAGTTAGCATGAAGTATCAAAAACGCATTGAACGCTGAATTGAGCCTGTTTTTGAACTCTGTATTAAATGTAAGGAAATCATTAAATCCCAGAAGAAAATCAACAGTAATCATGTAGTTCCTTCATATTCAAGTGGTTCTGAGTAGTTTGTGCAGAGATTTGTGCAGTTTTTGAAGAGATTTGTGCAATTTGACTGCACTTCAAGTTTATGTGTCATAAAGGCACTCAACGCTGAATTGAGCCTGTTTTTCAACTCTGTATTAAATGTAGTGAAATCATTAAATCCGGGCAGAAAATCAACATGAATCATGTAGTTCCTTCATATTCAAGTAGTTTTTAGTAGTTTCTGCAGAGATTTGTGTAGTTTTTGAAGAGATTTGTGCAGTTTGACTGCACTTCAAGTTTATGTGTCATAAAGGCACTGAACGCTGAATTGAGCCTGTTTTTGAACTCTGTATTAAAAGTAGTAAAAACAGCAAATCCCAGCAGAAAATCAACGAGAATCATGTATTCCCTTCATATTCAAGTAGTTCTGAGTAGTTTGTGCAAAGATTTGTGTAGTTATTGATGAGATTTGTGCAGTTTGATTGCATGTTAGCATGAAGTATCAAAAACGCACTGAACGCTGAATTGAGCCTGTTTTTGAACTCTGTAGTAAAAGTAGTGAAATAAGCAAATCCCATTAGAAAATCAACAGGAATCATGTAGTTCCTTCATATTCAAGTAGCTTTTATTAGTTTGTGCAGAGATTTGTGCAGTTTTTGAAGAGATTTGTGCAGTTTGACTGCACTTCAAGTTTATGTGTCATAAAGGCACTCAACGCTGAATTGAGCCTGTTTTTAAACTTTGCATTAAATGTAGTGAAATCATTAAATCCCAGCAGAAAATCAACGGGAATCATGTAGTCCCTTCATATTCAAGTAGTTCTGAGTAGTTTGTGCAGAGATTTGTGCAGTTTTTGAAGAGATTTGTTTAGTTTGATTGCATGTTAGCATGAAGTGTTAAAAACGCACTGAACGCTGAATTGAGCCTGTTTTTGAACTCTCTATTAAAAGTAGTGAAATCATTAAATCCCAGAAGAAAATCAACAGGAATCATGTAGTTCCTTCATATTCAAGTGGTTTTGAGTAGTTTGGGCAGAGATTTGTGCAGTTTTTGAAGAGATTTGTTTAGTATGATTCCATGTTAATATGAAGTATCAAAAAAGCACTGAACGCTGAATTGAGCCTATTTTTGAACTCTGTATTAAAAGTAGTGAAAACAGCAAATCCCAGCAGAAAATCAATAGGAATCATGTAGTTCCTTCATATTCAAGTCGTTCTGAGTAGTTTGTGCAGAGATTTGTGTAGTTTTTGAAGAGATTTGTGCAGTTTGACTGCACTTCAAGTTTATGTGTCATAAAGGCACTGAACGCTGAATTGAGCCTGTTTTTGAACTCTGTATTAAAAGTAGTAAAAACAGCAAATCCCAGCAGAAAAATCAACAAGAATCATGTAGTTCCTTCATATTCAAGTAGTTCTGAGTAGTTTGTGCAAAGATTTGTGTAGTTTTTGATGAGATTTGTGCAGTTTGATTGCATGTTAGCATGAAGTGTTAAAAACGCACTGAACGCTGAATTGAGCCTGTTTTTGAACTCTGTATTGAATGTAAGGAAATCATTAAATCCCAGAAGAAAATCAACAGGAATCATGTAGTTCCTTCATATTCAAGTGGTTCTGAGTAGTTTGTGCAGAGATTTGTGCAGTTTTTGAAGAGATTTGTTTAGTATGATTCCATGTTAGCATGAAGTATCAAAAACGTACTGAACACTGAATTGAGCCTGTTTTTGAACTCTGTATTAAAAGTAGTAAAAACAGCAAATCCCAGCAGAAAATCAACGAGAATCATGTATTCCCTTCATATTCAAGTAGTTCTGAGTAGTTTGTGCAGAGATTTGTGCAGTTTTTGAAGAGATTTGTTTAGTATGATTCCATGTTAGCATGAAGTATCAAAAACGCACTGAACGCTGAATTGAGCCTGTTTTTGAACTCTGTATTAAAAGTAAGGAAATCATTAAATTCCAGAAGAAAATCAACAGGAATCATGTAGTTCCTTCATATTCAAGTGGTTCTGAGTAGTTTGTGCAGAGATTTGTGTAGTTTTTGATGAGATTTGTGCAGTTTGATTGCATGTTAGCATGAAGTGTCAAAAACGCACTGAACGCTGAATTGAGCCTGTTTTTGAACTCTGTATTAAAAGTAGTGAAAACAGCAAATCCCAGCAGAAAATCAACAGGAATCATGTAGTTCCATCATATTCAAATTGTTCTGAGTAGTTTGTGCAGAGATTTGTGTAGTTTTTGATGAGATTTGTGCAGTTTGATTTCATTTCAAGTTGATGAGTCACAAATGCACCCAATGCTGAATTGAGCCTGTTTTTGAACTTTCTATTAAAAGTAGCGAAATCAGCAAATCCCTGCAGAAAATCAACAAAAATCATGTAGTTCCTTCATATTCAAGTAGTTCTGAGTAGTTTGTGCAGAGATTTGTGCAGTTTGATTTCATTTCAAGTTGGTTAGTCATAAACGCACTCAATGCTGAATTGAGCCTGTTTTTGAACTCTGTATTAAAAGTAGTGAAATCAGCAAATCCCAGCAGAAAACAACAAGAATCAGGTACGTCCTTCATATTCAAGTAGTCCTGAGTAGTTTGTGCAGAGATTTGTGCAGTTTTTGAAGAGATTTGTTTAGTATGATTCCATGTTAGCATGAAGTATCAAAAAAGCACTGAACGCTGAATTGAACATGTTTTTGAACTCTGTATTAAATGTAGTGAAAACAGCAAATCCCAGCAGAAAATCAACAGGAATCATGTAGTTCCTTTATATTCAAGTAGTTCTGAGTAGTTTGTGCAGAGATTTGTGTAGTTTTTGATGAGATTTGTGCAGTTTGATTGCATGTTAGCATGAAGTGTTAAAAACGTACTGAACGCTGAATTGAGCCTGTTTTTGACCTCTCTATTAAAAGTAGTGAAAACAGAAAATCCCAGCAGAAAATCAACAGGAATCATGTAGTTCCTTCATATTCAAGTAGTTCTGAGTAGTTTGTGCAGAGATTTGTGTAGTTTTTGATGAGATTTGTTTAGTATGATTCCATGTTAGCATGAAGTGTTAAAAACGCACTGAACGCTGAATTGAGCCTGTTTTTGAACTCTGTATTAAATGTAAGGAAATCATTAAATCCCAGAAGAAAATCAACAGGAATCATGTAGTTCCTTCATATTCAAGTGGTTCTGAGTAGTTTGTGCAGAGATTTGTGAAATTTTTGAAGAGATTTGTTTAGTATGATTCTATTTAGCATGAAGTGTTAAAAACGCACTGAACGCTGAATTGAGCCTGTTTTTGAACTCTCTATTAAAAGTAGTGAAAACAGCAAATCCCAGCAGAAAATCAACAGGAATCATGTAGTTCCTTCATATTCAAGTTGTTCTGAGTAGTTTGTGCAGAGATTTGTGTAGTTTTTGAAGAGATTTGTGCAATTTGACTGCACTTCAAGTTTATGTGTCATAAAGGCACTCAACGCTGAATTGAGCCTGTTTTTCAACTCTGTATTAAATGTAGTGAAATCATTAAATCCGGGCAGAAAATCAACATGAATCATGTAGTTCCTTCATATTCAAGTAGTTTTTAGTAGTTTCTGCAGAGATTTGTGTAGTTTTTGAAGAGATTTGTGCAGTTTGACTGCACTTCAAGTTTATGTGTCATAAAGGCACTGAACGCTGAATTGAGCCTGTTTTTGAACTCTGTATTAAAAGTAGTAAAAACAGCAAATCCCAGCAGAAAATCAACGAGAATCATGTATTCCCTTCATATTCAAGTAGTTCTGAGTAGTTTGTGCAAAGATTTGTGTAGTTATTGATGAGATTTGTGCAGTTTGATTGCATGTTAGCATGAAGTATCAAAAACGCACTGAACGCTGAATTGAGCCTGTTTTTGAACTCTGTAGTAAAAGTAGTGAAATAAGCAAATCCCATTAGAAAATCAACAGGAATCATGTAGTTCCTTCATATTCAAGTAGCTTTTATTAGTTTGTGCAGAGATTTGTGCAGTTTTTGAAGAGATTTGTGCAGTTTGACTGCACTTCAAGTTTATGTGTCATAAAGGCACTCAACGCTGAATTGAGCCTGTTTTTAAACTTTGCATTAAATGTAGTGAAATCATTAAATCCCAGCAGAAAATCAACGGGAATCATGTAGTCCCTTCATATTCAAGTAGTTCTGAGTAGTTTGTGCAGAGATTTGTGCAGTTTTTGAAGAGATTTGTTTAGTTTGATTGCATGTTAGCATGAAGTGTTAAAAACGCACTGAACGCTGAATTGAGCCTGTTTTTGAACTCTCTATTAAAAGTAGTGAAATCATTAAATCCCAGAAGAAAATCAACAGGAATCATGTAGTTCCTTCATATTCAAGTGGTTTTGAGTAGTTTGGGCAGAGATTTGTGCAGTTTTTGAAGAGATTTGTTTAGTATGATTCCATGTTAATATGAAGTATCAAAAAAGCACTGAACGCTGAATTGAGCCTATTTTTGAACTCTGTATTAAAAGTAGTGAAAACAGCAAATCCCAGCAGAAAATCAATAGGAATCATGTAGTTCCTTCATATTCAAGTCGTTCTGAGTAGTTTGTGCAGAGATTTGTGTAGTTTTTGAAGAGATTTGTGCAGTTTGACTGCACTTCAAGTTTATGTGTCATAAAGGCACTGAACGCTGAATTGAGCCTGTTTTTGAACTCTGTATTAAAAGTAGTAAAAACAGCAAATCCCAGCAGAAAAATCAACAAGAATCATGTAGTTCCTTCATATTCAAGTAGTTCTGAGTAGTTTGTGCAAAGATTTGTGTAGTTTTTGATGAGATTTGTGCAGTTTGATTGCATGTTAGCATGAAGTGTTAAAAACGCACTGAACGCTGAATTGAGCCTGTTTTTGAACTCTGTATTGAATGTAAGGAAATCATTAAATCCCAGAAGAAAATCAACAGGAATCATGTAGTTCCTTCATATTCAAGTGGTTCTGAGTAGTTTGTGCAGAGATTTGTGCAGTTTTTGAAGAGATTTGTTTAGTATGATTCCATGTTAGCATGAAGTATCAAAAACGTACTGAACACTGAATTGAGCCTGTTTTTGAACTCTGTATTAAAAGTAGTAAAAACAGCAAATCCCAGCAGAAAATCAACGAGAATCATGTATTCCCTTCATATTCAAGTAGTTCTGAGTAGTTTGTGCAGAGATTTGTGCAGTTTTTGAAGAGATTTGTTTAGTATGATTCCATGTTAGCATGAAGTATCAAAAACGCACTGAACGCTGAATTGAGCCTGTTTTTGAACTCTGTATTAAAAGTAAGGAAATCATTAAATTCCAGAAGAAAATCAACAGGAATCATGTAGTTCCTTCATATTCAAGTGGTTCTGAGTAGTTTGTGCAGAGATTTGTGTAGTTTTTGATGAGATTTGTGCAGTTTGATTGCATGTTAGCATGAAGTGTCAAAAACGCACTGAACGCTGAATTGAGCCTGTTTTTGAACTCTGTATTAAAAGTAGTGAAAACAGCAAATCCCAGCAGAAAATCAACAGGAATCATGTAGTTCCGTCATATTCAAATTGTTCTGAGTAGTTTGTGCAGAGATTTGTGTAGTTTTTGATGAGATTTGTGCAGTTTGATTTCATTTCAAGTTGATGAGTCACAAATGCACCCAATGCTGAATTGAGCCTGTTTTTGAACTTTCTATTAAAAGTAGCGAAATCAGCAAATCCCTGCAGAAAATCAACAAAAATCATGTAGTTCCTTCATATTCAAGTAGTTCTGAGTAGTTTGTGCAGAGATTTGTGCAGTTTGATTTCATTTCAAGTTGGTTAGTCATAAACGCACTCAATGCTGAATTGAGCCTGTTTTTGAACTCTGTATTAAAAGTAGTGAAATCAGCAAATCCCAGCAGAAAACAACAAGAATCAGGTACGTCCTTCATATTCAAGTAGTCCTGAGTAGTTTGTGCAGAGATTTGTGCAGTTTTTGAAGAGATTTGTTTAGTATGATTCCATGTTAGCATGAAGTATCAAAAAAGCACTGAACGCTGAATTGAGCCTGTTTTTGAACTCTCTATTAAAAGTAGTGAAAACAGCAAATCCCAGCAGAAAATCAACAGGAATCATTTAGTTCCTTCATATTCAAGTAGTTTTCAGTAGTTTCTGCAGAGATTTGTGTAGTTTTTGAAGAGATTTGTGCAGTTTGACTGCACTTCAAGTTTATGTGTCATGAAGGCACTGAACGCTGAATTGAGTCTGTTTTTGAACTCTGTATTAAAAGTAGTGAAAACAGCAAATCCCAGCAGAAAATCAACAGGAATCATGTAGTTCCTTCATATTCAAGTTGTTCTGAGTAGTTTGTGCAGAGATTTGTGTAGTTTTTGATGAGATTTGTGCAGTTTGATTGCAAGTTAGCATGAAGTATCAAAAACGCATTGAACGCTGAATTGAGCCTGTTTTTGAACTCTGTATTAAATGTAAGGAAATCATTAAATCCCAGAAGAAAATCAACAGTAATCATGTAGTTCCTTCATATTCAAGTGGTTCTGAGTAGTTTGTGCAGAGATTTGTGCAGTTTTTGAAGAGATTTGTTTAGTATGATTCCATGTTAGCATGAAGTATCAAAAACGTACTGAACACTGAATTGAGCCTGTTTTTGAACTCTGTATTAAAAGTAGTAAAAACAGCAAATCCCAGCAGAAAATCAATGAGAATCATGTATTCCCTTCATATTCAAGTAGTTCTGAGTAGTTTGTGCAGAGATTTGTGCAGTTTTTGAAGAGATTTGTGCAGTTTGATTGCAAGTTAGCATGAAGTATCAAAAACGCATTGAACGCTGAATTGAGCATGTTTATGAACTCTGTATTAAAAGTAGTGAAAACAGCAAATCCCAGCAGAAAATCAACAGGAATGATGTAGTTCCGTCGTATTCAAGTTGTTCTGAGTAGTTTGTGCAGAGATTTGTGTAGTTTTTGATGAGATTTGTGCAGTTTGATTTCATTTCAAGTTGATGAATCACAAACGCACCCAATGCAGAATTGAGCCTGTTTTTGAACTTTCTATTAAAAGTCGCGAAATCAGCAAATCCCTGCAGAAAATCAACAAGAATCATATAGTTCCTTCATATTCAAGTAGTTCTGAGTAGTTTGTGCAGAGATTTGTGCAGTTTGATTTCATTTCAAGTTGGTTAGTCATAAACGCACTCAATGCTGAATTGAGCCTGTTTTTGAACTCTGTATTAAAAGTAGTGAAATCAGCAAATCCCAGCAGAAAATCAACAAGAATCAGGTACTTCCTTCATATTCAAGTAGTTCTGAGTAGTTTGTGCAGAGATTTGTGTAGTTTTTGATGAGATTTGTGCAGTTTGATTTCATTTCAAGTTGATGAGTCACAAACGCACCCAATGCTGAATTGAGCCTGTTTTTGAACTTTCTATTAAAAGTAGCGAAATGAGCAAATCCCTGCAGAAAATCAACAAGAATCATGTAGTTCCTTCATATTCAAGTAGTTCTGAGTAGTTTGTGCAGAGATTTGTGCAGTTTGATTTCATTTCAAGTTGGTTAGTCATAAACGCACTGAACGCTGAATTGAGCCTGTTTTTCAACTTTGTATTAAATGTAGTGAAAACACCAATTCCCAGCAGAAAATCAACGGGAATCATGTAGTCCCTTCATATTCAAGTAGTTCTGAGTAGTTTGTGCAGAGATTTGTGTAGTTTTTGATGAGATTTGTGCAGTTTGATTGCAGTTAGCATGAAGTATCAAAAACGCACTGAACGCTGAATTGAGCCTGTTTTTGAACTCTGTATTAAATGTAGTGAAATCATTAAATCCCAGAAGAAAATCAACAGGAATCATGTAGTTCCTTCATATTCAAGTAGTTCTGAGTAGTTTGTGCAGAGATTTGTGCAGTTTTTGAAGAGATTTGTTTAGTATGATTCCATGTTAGCATGAAGTATCAAATACGCACTGAACGCTGAATTGAGCCTGTTTTTGAATTCTGTATTAAATGTAGTGAAATCATTAAATTCCAGAAGAAAATAAACAGGAATCATGTAGTTCCGTCATATTCAAGTTGTTCTGAGTAGTTTGTGCAGAGATTGGTGTAGTTTTTGATGAGATTTATGCAGTTTGATTTCATTTCAAGTTGATCAGTCACAAACGCACCCAATGCTGAATTGAGCCTGTTTTTGAACTCTGTATGAAAAGTAGTGAAATAAGCAAATCCCATTAGAAAATCAATAGGAATCATGTAGTTCCTTCATATTCAAGTAGCTTTTATTAGTTTGTGCAGAGATTTTCTAGTTTTTGAAGAGATCTGTGCAGTTTGGTTGCAATGTTAGTATGAGTAACAAAAACGCACTCAATGCTGAATTAAGCCTGTTTTTGAACTCTGTATTAAAAGTAGTGAAATCAGCAAATCCCAGCAGAAAAATCAGCAAGAATCATGTAGTTCCTTCATATTCAAGTAGTTCTGAGTAGTTTGTACAGAGATTTGTGTAGATTTCGAAGAGATTTGCTTAGTATGATTCCATGTTAGCATGAAATATCAAAAAAGCACTGAAAGCTGAATTGAGCCTGTTTTGAACTTTGTATCAAATGTAGTAAAATGTTTAAATCCCAGCAGAAAATCAACATGAATCATGTAGTTCCTTCATATTCAAGTAGTTCTGAGTAGTTTGTACAGAGATTTGTGTAGATTTCGAAGAGATTTGTTTAGTATGATTCCATGTTAGCATGAAGTATCAAAAACGCATTGAACGCTGAATTGAGCCTGTTTTTGATGAGATTTGTGCAGTTTGACTGCACTTCAAGTTGATTTGTCATAAAGGCACTCAACGCTGAATTGAGCCTGTTTTTCAACTCTGTATTAAATGTAGTGAAATAAGCAAATCTCATTACAAAATCAACATGAATCATGTAGTTCCTTCATATTCAAGTAGTTCTGAGTAGTTTGTGCAAAGATTTGTGTAGTTTTTGATGAGATTTGTGCAGTTTGATTGCATGTTAGCATGAAGTGTTAAAAACGCACTGAACGCTGAATTGAACATGTTTTTGAACTCTGTATTAAATGTAGTGAAAACAGCAAATCCCAGCAGAAAATCAACAGGAATCATGTAGTTCCTTTATATTCAAGTAGTTCTGAGTAGTTTGTGCAGAGATTTGTGTAGTTTTTGATGAGATTTGTGCAGTTTGATTGCATGTTAGCATGAAGTGTTAAAAACGTACTGAACGCTGAATTGAGCCTGTTTTTGACCTCTCTATTAAAAGTAGTGAAAACAGAAAATCCCAGCAGAAAATCAACAGGAATCATGTAGTTCCTTCATATTCAAGTAGTTCTGAGTAGTTTGTGCAGAGATTTGTGTAGTTTTTGATGAGATTTGTTTAGTATGATTCCATGTTAGCATGAAGTGTTAAAAACGCACTGAACGCTGAATTGAGCCTGTTTTTGAACTCTGTATTAAATGTAAGGAAATCATTAAATCCCAGAAGAAAATCAACAGGAATCATGTAGTTCCTTCATATTCAAGTGGTTCTGAGTAGTTTGTGCAGAGATTTGTGAAATTTTTGAAGAGATTTGTTTAGTATGATTCTATTTAGCATGAAGTGTTAAAAACGCACTGAACGCTGAATTGAGCCTGTTTTTGAACTCTCTATTAAAAGTAGTGAAAACAGCAAATCCCAGCAGAAAATCAACAGGAATCATGTAGTTCCTTCATATTCAAGTTGTTCTGAGTAGTTTGTGCAGAGATTTGTGTAGTTTTTGAAGAGATTTGTGCAATTTGACTGCACTTCAAGTTTATGTGTCATAAAGGCACTCAACGCTGAATTGAGCCTGTTTTTCAACTCTGTATTAAATGTAGTGAAATCATTAAATCCGGGCAGAAAATCAACATGAATCATGTAGTTCCTTCATATTCAAGTAGTTTTTAGTAGTTTCTGCAGAGATTTGTGTAGTTTTTGAAGAGATTTGTGCAGTTTGACTGCACTTCAAGTTTATGTGTCATAAAGGCACTGAACGCTGAATTGAGCCTGTTTTTGAACTCTGTATTAAAAGTAGTAAAAACAGCAAATCCCAGCAGAAAATCAACGAGAATCATGTATTCCCTTCATATTCAAGTAGTTCTGAGTAGTTTGTGCAAAGATTTGTGTAGTTATTGATGAGATTTGTGCAGTTTGATTGCATGTTAGCATGAAGTATCAAAAACGCACTGAACGCTGAATTGAGCCTGTTTTTGAACTCTGTAGTAAAAGTAGTGAAATAAGCAAATCCCATTAGAAAATCAACAGGAATCATGTAGTTCCTTCATATTCAAGTAGCTTTTATTAGTTTGTGCAGAGATTTGTGCAGTTTTTGAAGAGATTTGTTTAGTTTGATTGCATGTTAGCATGAAGTGTTAAAAACGCACTGAACGCTGAATTGAGCCTGTTTTTGAACTCTCTATTAAAAGTAGTGAAATCATTAAATCCCAGAAGTAAATCAACAGGAATCATGTAGTTCCTTCATATTCAAGTGGTTTTGAGTAGTTTGGGCAGAGATTTGTGCAGTTTTTGAAGAGATTTGTTTAGTATGATTCCATGTTAATATGAAGTATCAAAAAAGCACTGAACGCTGAATTGAGCCTATTTTTGAACTCTGTATTAAAAGTAGTGAAAACAGCAAATCCCAGCAGAAAATCAATAGGAATCATGTAGTTCCTTCATATTCAAGTCGTTCTGAGTAGTTTGTGCAGAGATTTGTGTAGTTTTTGAAGAGATTTGTGCAGTTTGACTGCACTTCAAGTTTATGTGTCATAAAGGCACTGAACGCTGAATTGAGCCTGTTTTTGAACTCTGTATTAAAAGTAGTAAAAACAGCAAATCCCAGCAGAAAAATCAACAAGAATCATGTAGTTCCTTCATATTCAAGTAGTTCTGAGTAGTTTGTGCAAAGATTTGTGTAGTTTTTGATGAGATTTGTGCAGTTTGATTGCATGTTAGCATGAAGTGTTAAAAACGCACTGAACGCTGAATTGAGCCTGTTTTTGAACTCTGTATTGAATGTAAGGAAATCATTAAATCCCAGAAGAAAATCAACAGGAATCATGTAGTTCCTTCATATTCAAGTGGTTCTGAGTAGTTTGTACAGAGATTTGTGCAGTTTTTGAAGAGATTTGTTTAGTATGATTCCATGTTAGCATGAAGTATCAAAAACGTACTGAACACTGAATTGAGCCTGTTTTTGAACTCTGTATTAAAAGTAGTAAAAACAGCAAATCCCAGCAGAAAATCAACGAGAATCATGTATTCCCTTCATATTCAAGTAGTTCTGAGTAGTTTGTGCAGAGATTTGTGCAGTTTTTGAAGAGATTTGTTTAGTATGATTCCATGTTAGCATGAAGTATCAAAAACGCACTGAACGCTGAATTGAGCCTGTTTTTGAACTCTGTATTAAAAGTAAGGAAATCATTAAATTCCAGAAGAAAATCAACAGGAATCATGTAGTTCCTTCATATTCAAGTGGTTCTGAGTAGTTTGTGCAGAGATTTGTGTAGTTTTTGATGAGATTTGTGCAGTTTGATTGCATGTTAGCATGAAGTGTCAAAAACGCACTGAACGCTGAATTGAGCCTGTTTTTGAACTCTGTATTAAAAGTAGTGAAAACAGCAAATCCCAGCAGAAAATCAACAGGAATCATGTAGTTCCGTCATATTCAAATTGTTCTGAGTAGTTTGTGCAGAGATTTGTGTAGTTTTTGATGAGATTTGTGCAGTTTGATTTCATTTCAAGTTGATGAGTCACAAATGCACCCAATGCTGAATTGAGCCTGTTTTTGAACTTTCTATTAAAAGTAGCGAAATCAGCAAATCCCTGCAGAAAATCAACAAAAATCATGTAGTTCCTTCATATTCAAGTAGTTCTGAGTAGTTTGTGCAGAGATTTGTGCAGTTTGATTTCATTTCAAGTTGGTTAGTCATAAACGCACTCAATGCTGAATTGAGCCTGTTTTTGAACTCTGTATTAAAAGTAGTGAAATCAGCAAATCCCAGCAGAAAACAACAAGAATCAGGTACGTCCTTCATATTCAAGTAGTCCTGAGTAGTTTGTGCAGAGATTTGTGCAGTTTTTGAAGAGATTTGTTTAGTATGATTCCATGTTAGCATGAAGTATCAAAAAAGCACTGAACGCTGAATTGAGCCTGTTTTTGAACTCTCTATTAAAAGTAGTGAAAACAGCAAATCCCAGCAGAAAATCAACAGGAATCATGTAGTTCCTTCATATTCAAGTAGTTTTCAGTAGTTTCTGCAGAGATTTGTGTAGTTTTTGAAGAGATTTGTGCAGTTTGACTGCACTTCAAGTTTATGTGTCATGAAGGCACTGAACGCTGAATTGAGTCTGTTTTTGAACTATGTATTAAAAGTAGTGAAAACAGCAAATCCCAGCAGAAAATCAACAGGAATCATGTAGTTCCTTCATATTCAAGTTGTTCTGAGTAGTTTGTGCAGAGATTTGTGTAGTTTTTGATGAGATTTGTGCAGTTTGATTGCAAGTTAGCATGAAGTATCAAAAACGCATTGAACGCTGAATTGAGCCTGTTTTTGAACTCTGTATTAAATGTAAGGAAATCATTAAATCCCAGAAGAAAATCAACAGTAATCATGTAGTTCCTTCATATTCAAGTGGTTCTGAGTAGTTTGTGCAGAGATTTGTGCAGTTTTTGAAGAGATTTGTGCAATTTGACTGCACTTCAAGTTTATGTGTCATAAAGGCACTCAACGCTGAATTGAGCCTGTTTTTCAACTCTGTATTAAATGTAGTGAAATCATTAAATCCGGGCAGAAAATCAACATGAATCATGTAGTTCCTTCATATTCAAGTAGTTTTTAGTAGTTTCTGCAGAGATTTGTGTAGTTTTTGAAGAGATTTGTGCAGTTTGACTGCACTTCAAGTTTATGTGTCATAAAGGCACTGAACGCTGAATTGAGCCTGTTTTTGAACTCTGTATTAAAAGTAGTAAAAACAGCAAATCCCAGCAGAAAATCAACGAGAATCATGTATTCCCTTCATATTCAAGTAGTTCTGAGTAGTTTGTGCAAAGATTTGTGTAGTTATTGATGAGATTTGTGCAGTTTGATTGCATGTTAGCATGAAGTATCAAAAACGCACTGAACGCTGAATTGAGCCTGTTTTTGAACTCTGTAGTAAAAGTAGTGAAATAAGCAAATCCCATTAGAAAATCAACAGGAATCATGTAGTTCCTTCATATTCAAGTAGCTTTTATTAGTTTGTGCAGAGATTTGTGCAGTTTTTGAAGAGATTTGTGCAGTTTGACTGCACTTCAAGTTTATGTGTCATAAAGGCACTCAACGCTGAATTGAGCCTGTTTTTAAACTTTGCATTAAATGTAGTGAAATCATTAAATCCCAGCAGAAAATCAACGGGAATCATGTAGTCCCTTCATATTCAAGTAGTTCTGAGTAGTTTGTGCAGAGATTTGTGCAGTTTTTGAAGAGATTTGTTTAGTTTGATTGCATGTTAGCATGAAGTGTTAAAAACGCACTGAACGCTGAATTGAGCCTGTTTTTGAACTCTCTATTAAAAGTAGTGAAATCATTAAATCCCAGAAGAAAATCAACAGGAATCATGTAGTTCCTTCATATTCAAGTGGTTTTGAGTAGTTTGGGCAGAGATTTGTGCAGTTTTTGAAGAGATTTGTTTAGTATGATTCCATGTTAATATGAAGTATCAAAAAAGCACTGAACGCTGAATTGAGCCTATTTTTGAACTCTGTATTAAAAGTAGTGAAAACAGCAAATCCCAGCAGAAAATCAATAGGAATCATGTAGTTCCTTCATATTCAAGTCGTTCTGAGTAGTTTGTGCAGAGATTTGTGTAGTTTTTGAAGAGATTTGTGCAGTTTGACTGCACTTCAAGTTTATGTGTCATAAAGGCACTGAACGCTGAATTGAGCCTGTTTTTGAACTCTGTATTAAAAGTAGTAAAAACAGCAAATCCCAGCAGAAAAATCAACAAGAATCATGTAGTTCCTTCATATTCAAGTAGTTCTGAGTAGTTTGTGCAAAGATTTGTGTAGTTTTTGATGAGATTTGTGCAGTTTGATTGCATGTTAGCATGAAGTGTTAAAAACGCACTGAACGCTGAATTGAGCCTGTTTTTGAACTCTGTATTGAATGTAAGGAAATCATTAAATCCCAGAAGAAAATCAACAGGAATCATGTAGTTCCTTCATATTCAAGTGGTTCTGAGTAGTTTGTGCAGAGATTTGTGCAGTTTTTGAAGAGATTTGTTTAGTATGATTCCATGTTAGCATGAAGTATCAAAAACGTACTGAACACTGAATTGAGCCTGTTTTTGAACTCTGTATTAAAAGTAGTAAAAACAGCAAATCCCAGCAGAAAATCAACGAGAATCATGTATTCCCTTCATATTCAAGTAGTTCTGAGTAGTTTGTGCAGAGATTTGTGCAGTTTTTGAAGAGATTTGTTTAGTATGATTCCATGTTAGCATGAAGTATCAAAAACGCACTGAACGCTGAATTGAGCCTGTTTTTGAACTCTGTATTAAAAGTAAGGAAATCATTAAATTCCAGAAGAAAATCAACAGGAATCATGTAGTTCCTTCATATTCAAGTGGTTCTGAGTAGTTTGTGCAGAGATTTGTGTAGTTTTTGATGAGATTTGTGCAGTTTGATTGCATGTTAGCATGAAGTGTCAAAAACGCACTGAACGCTGAATTGAGCCTGTTTTTGAACTCTGTATTAAAAGTAGTGAAAACAGCAAATCCCAGCAGAAAATCAACAGGAATCATGTAGTTCCATCATATTCAAATTGTTCTGAGTAGTTTGTGCAGAGATTTGTGTAGTTTTTGATGAGATTTGTGCAGTTTGATTTCATTTCAAGTTGATGAGTCACAAATGCACCCAATGCTGAATTGAGCCTGTTTTTGAACTTTCTATTAAAAGTAGCGAAATCAGCAAATCCCTGCAGAAAATCAACAAAAATCATGTAGTTCCTTCATATTCAAGTAGTTCTGAGTAGTTTGTGCAGAGATTTGTGCAGTTTGATTTCATTTCAAGTTGGTTAGTCATAAACGCACTCAATGCTGAATTGAGCCTGTTTTTGAACTCTGTATTAAAAGTAGTGAAATCAGCAAATCCCAGCAGAAAACAACAAGAATCAGGTACGTCCTTCATATTCAAGTAGTCCTGAGTAGTTTGTGCAGAGATTTGTGCAGTTTTTGAAGAGATTTGTTTAGTATGATTCCATGTTAGCATGAAGTATCAAAAAAGCACTGAACGCTGAATTGAACATGTTTTTGAACTCTGTATTAAATGTAGTGAAAACAGCAAATCCCAGCAGAAAATCAACAGGAATCATGTAGTTCCTTTATATTCAAGTAGTTCTGAGTAGTTTGTGCAGAGATTTGTGTAGTTTTTGATGAGATTTGTGCAGTTTGATTGCATGTTAGCATGAAGTGTTAAAAACGTACTGAACGCTGAATTGAGCCTGTTTTTGACCTCTCTATTAAAAGTAGTGAAAACAGAAAATCCCAGCAGAAAATCAACAGGAATCATGTAGTTCCTTCATATTCAAGTAGTTCTGAGTAGTTTGTGCAGAGATTTGTGTAGTTTTTGATGAGATTTGTTTAGTATGATTCCATGTTAGCATGAAGTGTTAAAAACGCACTGAACGCTGAATTGAGCCTGTTTTTGAACTCTGTATTAAATGTAAGGAAATCATTAAATCCCAGAAGAAAATCAACAGGAATCATGTAGTTCCTTCATATTCAAGTGGTTCTGAGTAGTTTGTGCAGAGATTTGTGAAATTTTTGAAGAGATTTGTTTAGTATGATTCTATTTAGCATGAAGTGTTAAAAACGCACTGAACGCTGAATTGAGCCTGTTTTTGAACTCTCTATTAAAAGTAGTGAAAACAGCAAATCCCAGCAGAAAATCAACAGGAATCATGTAGTTCCTTCATATTCAAGTTGTTCTGAGTAGTTTGTGCAGAGATTTGTGTAGTTTTTGAAGAGATTTGTGCAATTTGACTGCACTTCAAGTTTATGTGTCATAAAGGCACTCAACGCTGAATTGAGCCTGTTTTTCAACTCTGTATTAAATGTAGTGAAATCATTAAATCCGGGCAGAAAATCAACATGAATCATGTAGTTCCTTCATATTCAAGTAGTTTTTAGTAGTTTCTGCAGAGATTTGTGTAGTTTTTGAAGAGATTTGTGCAGTTTGACTGCACTTCAAGTTTATGTGTCATAAAGGCACTGAACGCTGAATTGAGCCTGTTTTTGAACTCTGTATTAAAAGTAGTAAAAACAGCAAATCCCAGCAGAAAATCAACGAGAATCATGTATTCCCTTCATATTCAAGTAGTTCTGAGTAGTTTGTGCAAAGATTTGTGTAGTTATTGATGAGATTTGTGCAGTTTGATTGCATGTTAGCATGAAGTATCAAAAACGCACTGAACGCTGAATTGAGCCTGTTTTTGAACTCTGTAGTAAAAGTAGTGAAATAAGCAAATCCCATTAGAAAATCAACAGGAATCATGTAGTTCCTTCATATTCAAGTAGCTTTTATTAGTTTGTGCAGAGATTTGTGCAGTTTTTGAAGAGATTTGTGCAGTTTGACTGCACTTCAAGTTTATGTGTCATAAAGGCACTCAACGCTGAATTGAGCCTGTTTTTAAACTTTGCATTAAATGTAGTGAAATCATTAAATCCCAGCAGAAAATCAACGGGAATCATGTAGTCCCTTCATATTCAAGTAGTTCTGAGTAGTTTGTGCAGAGATTTGTGCAGTTTTTGAAGAGATTTGTTTAGTTTGATTGCATGTTAGCATGAAGTGTTAAAAACGCACTGAACGCTGAATTGAGCCTGTTTTTGAACTCTCTATTAAAAGTAGTGAAATCATTAAATCCCAGAAGAAAATCAACAGGAATCATGTAGTTCCTTCATATTCAAGTGGTTTTGAGTAGTTTGGGCAGAGATTTGTGCAGTTTTTGAAGAGATTTGTTTAGTATGATTCCATGTTAATATGAAGTATCAAAAAAGCACTGAACGCTGAATTGAGCCTATTTTTGAACTCTGTATTAAAAGTAGTGAAAACAGCAAATCCCAGCAGAAAATCAATAGGAATCATGTAGTTCCTTCATATTCAAGTCGTTCTGAGTAGTTTGTGCAGAGATTTGTGTAGTTTTTGAAGAGATTTGTGCAGTTTGACTGCACTTCAAGTTTATGTGTCATAAAGGCACTGAACGCTGAATTGAGCCTGTTTTTGAACTCTGTATTAAAAGTAGTAAAAACAGCAAATCCCAGCAGAAAAATCAACAAGAATCATGTAGTTCCTTCATATTCAAGTAGTTCTGAGTAGTTTGTGCAAAGATTTGTGTAGTTTTTGATGAGATTTGTGCAGTTTGATTGCATGTTAGCATGAAGTGTTAAAAACGCACTGAACGCTGAATTGAGCCTGTTTTTGAACTCTGTATTGAATGTAAGGAAATCATTAAATCCCAGAAGAAAATCAACAGGAATCATGTAGTTCCTTCATATTCAAGTGGTTCTGAGTAGTTTGTGCAGAGATTTGTGCAGTTTTTGAAGAGATTTGTTTAGTATGATTCCATGTTAGCATGAAGTATCAAAAACGTACTGAACACTGAATTGAGCCTGTTTTTGAACTCTGTATTAAAAGTAGTAAAAACAGCAAATCCCAGCAGAAAATCAACGAGAATCATGTATTCCCTTCATATTCAAGTAGTTCTGAGTAGTTTGTGCAGAGATTTGTGCAGTTTTTGAAGAGATTTGTTTAGTATGATTCCATGTTAGCATGAAGTATCAAAAACGCACTGAACGCTGAATTGAGCCTGTTTTTGAACTCTGTATTAAAAGTAAGGAAATCATTAAATTCCAGAAGAAAATCAACAGGAATCATGTAGTTCCTTCATATTCAAGTGGTTCTGAGTAGTTTGTGCAGAGATTTGTGTAGTTTTTGATGAGATTTGTGCAGTTTGATTGCATGTTAGCATGAAGTGTCAAAAACGCACTGAACGCTGAATTGAGCCTGTTTTTGAACTCTGTATTAAAAGTAGTGAAAACAGCAAATCCCAGCAGAAAATCAACAGGAATCATGTAGTTCCGTCATATTCAAATTGTTCTGAGTAGTTTGTGCAGAGATTTGTGTAGTTTTTGATGAGATTTGTGCAGTTTGATTTCATTTCAAGTTGATGAGTCACAAATGCACCCAATGCTGAATTGAGCCTGTTTTTGAACTTTCTATTAAAAGTAGCGAAATCAGCAAATCCCTGCAGAAAATCAACAAAAATCATGTAGTTCCTTCATATTCAAGTAGTTCTGAGTAGTTTGTGCAGAGATTTGTGCAGTTTGATTTCATTTCAAGTTGGTTAGTCATAAACGCACTCAATGCTGAATTGAGCCTGTTTTTGAACTCTGTATTAAAAGTAGTGAAATCAGCAAATCCCAGCAGAAAACAACAAGAATCAGGTACGTCCTTCATATTCAAGTAGTCCTGAGTAGTTTGTGCAGAGATTTGTGCAGTTTTTGAAGAGATTTGTTTAGTATGATTCCATGTTAGCATGAAGTATCAAAAAAGCACTGAACGCTGAATTGAGCCTGTTTTTGAACTCTCTATTAAAAGTAGTGAAAACAGCAAATCCCAGCAGAAAATCAACAGGAATCATTTAGTTCCTTCATATTCAAGTAGTTTTCAGTAGTTTCTGCAGAGATTTGTGTAGTTTTTGAAGAGATTTGTGCAGTTTGACTGCACTTCAAGTTTATGTGTCATGAAGGCACTGAACGCTGAATTGAGTCTGTTTTTGAACTCTGTATTAAAAGTAGTGAAAACAGCAAATCCCAGCAGAAAATCAACAGGAATCATGTAGTTCCTTCATATTCAAGTTGTTCTGAGTAGTTTGTGCAGAGATTTGTGTAGTTTTTGATGAGATTTGTGCAGTTTGATTGCAAGTTAGCATGAAGTATCAAAAACGCATTGAACGCTGAATTGAGCCTGTTTTTGAACTCTGTATTAAATGTAAGGAAATCATTAAATCCCAGAAGAAAATCAACAGTAATCATGTAGTTCCTTCATATTCAAGTGGTTCTGAGTAGTTTGTGCAGAGATTTGTGCAGTTTTTGAAGAGATTTGTTTAGTATGATTCCATGTTAGCATGAAGTATCAAAAACGTACTGAACACTGAATTGAGCCTGTTTTTGAACTCTGTATTAAAAGTAGTAAAAACAGCAAATCCCAGCAGAAAATCAATGAGAATCATGTATTCCCTTCATATTCAAGTAGTTCTGAGTAGTTTGTGCAGAGATTTGTGCAGTTTTTGAAGAGATTTGTGCAGTTTGATTGCAAGTTAGCATGAAGTATCAAAAACGCATTGAACGCTGAATTGAGCATGTTTATGAACTCTGTATTAAAAGTAGTGAAAACAGCAAATCCCAGCAGAAAATCAACAGGAATGATGTAGTTCCGTCGTATTCAAGTTGTTCTGAGTAGTTTGTGCAGAGATTTGTGTAGTTTTTGATGAGATTTGTGCAGTTTGATTTCATTTCAAGTTGATGAATCACAAACGCACCCAATGCAGAATTGAGCCTGTTTTTGAACTTTCTATTAAAAGTCGCGAAATCAGCAAATCCCTGCAGAAAATCAACAAGAATCATATAGTTCCTTCATATTCAAGTAGTTCTGAGTAGTTTGTGCAGAGATTTGTGCAGTTTGATTTCATTTCAAGTTGGTTAGTCATAAACGCACTCAATGCTGAATTGAGCCTGTTTTTGAACTCTGTATTAAAAGTAGTGAAATCAGCAAATCCCAGCAGAAAATCAACAAGAATCAGGTACTTCCTTCATATTCAAGTAGTTCTGAGTAGTTTGTGCAGAGATTTGTGTAGTTTTTGATGAGATTTGTGCAGTTTGATTTCATTTCAAGTTGATGAGTCACAAACGCACCCAATGCTGAATTGAGCCTGTTTTTGAACTTTCTATTAAAAGTAGCGAAATGAGCAAATCCCTGCAGAAAATCAACAAGAATCATGTAGTTCCTTCATATTCAAGTAGTTCTGAGTAGTTTGTGCAGAGATTTGTGCAGTTTGATTTCATTTCAAGTTGGTTAGTCATAAACGCACTGAACGCTGAATTGAGCCTGTTTTTCAACTTTGTATTAAATGTAGTGAAAACACCAATTCCCAGCAGAAAATCAACGGGAATCATGTAGTCCCTTCATATTCAAGTAGTTCTGAGTAGTTTGTGCAGAGATTTGTGTAGTTTTTGATGAGATTTGTGCAGTTTGATTGCAGTTAGCATGAAGTATCAAAAACGCACTGAACGCTGAATTGAGCCTGTTTTTGAACTCTGTATTAAATGTAGTGAAATCATTAAATCCCAGAAGAAAATCAACAGGAATCATGTAGTTCCTTCATATTCAAGTAGTTCTGAGTAGTTTGTGCAGAGATTTGTGCAGTTTTTGAAGAGATTTGTTTAGTATGATTCCATGTTAGCATGAAGTATCAAATACGCACTGAACGCTGAATTGAGCCTGTTTTTGAATTCTGTATTAAATGTAGTGAAATCATTAAATTCCAGAAGAAAATAAACAGGAATCATGTAGTTCCGTCATATTCAAGTTGTTCTGAGTAGTTTGTGCAGAGATTGGTGTAGTTTTTGATGAGATTTATGCAGTTTGATTTCATTTCAAGTTGATCAGTCACAAACGCACCCAATGCTGAATTGAGCCTGTTTTTGAACTCTGTATGAAAAGTAGTGAAATAAGCAAATCCCATTAGAAAATCAATAGGAATCATGTAGTTCCTTCATATTCAAGTAGCTTTTATTAGTTTGTGCAGAGATTTTCTAGTTTTTGAAGAGATCTGTGCAGTTTGGTTGCAATGTTAGTATGAGTAACAAAAACGCACTCAATGCTGAATTAAGCCTGTTTTTGAACTCTGTATTAAAAGTAGTGAAATCAGCAAATCCCAGCAGAAAAATCAGCAAGAATCATGTAGTTCCTTCATATTCAAGTAGTTCTGAGTAGTTTGTACAGAGATTTGTGTAGATTTCGAAGAGATTTGCTTAGTATGATTCCATGTTAGCATGAAATATCAAAAAAGCACTGAAAGCTGAATTGAGCCTGTTTTGAACTTTGTATCAAATGTAGTAAAATGTTTAAATCCCAGCAGAAAATCAACATGAATCATGTAGTTCCTTCATATTCAAGTAGTTCTGAGTAGTTTGTACAGAGATTTGTGTAGATTTCGAAGAGATTTGTTTAGTATGATTCCATGTTAGCATGAAGTATCAAAAACGCATTGAACGCTGAATTGAGCCTGTTTTTGATGAGATTTGTGCAGTTTGACTGCACTTCAAGTTGATTTGTCATAAAGGCACTCAACGCTGAATTGAGCCTGTTTTTCAACTCTGTATTAAATGTAGTGAAATAAGCAAATCTCATTACAAAATCAACATGAATCATGTAGTTCCTTCATATTCAAGTAGTTCTGAGTAGTTTGTGCAAAGATTTGTGTAGTTTTTGATGAGATTTGTGCAGTTTGATTGCATGTTAGCATGAAGTGTTAAAAACGCACTGAACGCTGAATTGAGCCTGTTTTTGAACTCTGTATTGAATGTAGTGAAATCATTAAATTCCAGAAGAAAATAAACAGGAATCATGTAGTTCCGTCATATTCAAGTTGTTCTGAGTAGTTTGTGCAGAGATTGGTGTAGTTTTTGATGAGATTTATGCAGTTTGATTTCATTTCAAGTTGATCAGTCACAAACGCACCCAATGCTGAATTGAGCCTGTTTTTGAACTCTGTATGAAAAGTAGTGAAATAAGCAAATCCCATTAGAAAATCAATAGGAATCATGTAGTTCCTTCATATTCAAGTAGCTTTTATTAGTTTGTGCAGAGATTTTCTAGTTTTTGAAGAGATCTGTGCAGTTTGGTTGCAATGTTAGTATGAGTAACAAAAACGCACTCAATGCTGAATTAAGCCTGTTTTTGAACTCTGTATTAAAAGTAGTGAAATCAGCAAATCCCAGCAGAAAAATCAGCAAGAATCATGTAGTTCCTTCATATTCAAGTAGTTCTGAGTAGTTTGTACAGAGATTTGTGTAGATTTCGAAGAGATTTGCTTAGTATGATTCCATGTTAGCATGAAATATCAAAAAAGCACTGAAAGCTGAATTGAGCCTGTTTTGAACTTTGTATCAAATGTAGTAAAATGTTTAAATCCCAGCAGAAAATCAACATGAATCATGTAGTTCCTTCATATTCAAGTAGTTCTGAGTAGTTTGTACAGAGATTTGTGTAGATTTCGAAGAGATTTGTTTAGTATGATTCCATGTTAGCATGAAGTATCAAAAACGCATTGAACGCTGAATTGAGCCTGTTTTTGATGAGATTTGTGCAGTTTGACTGCACTTCAAGTTGATTTGTCATAAAGGTACTCAACGCTGAATTGAGCCTGTTTTTCAACTCTGTATTAAATGTAGTGAAATAAGCAAATCTCATTACAAAATCAACATGAATCATGTAGTTCCTTCATATTCAAGTGGTTCTGAGTAGTTTGTGCAGAGATTTGTGCAGTTTTTGAAGAGATTTGTTTAGTATGATTCCATGTTAGCATGAAGTATCAAAAACGTACTGAACGCTGAATTGAGCCTGTTTTTGAACTCTGTATTAAAAGTAGTGAAAACAGTAAATCCCAGCAGAAAATCAACGAGAATCATGTATTCCCTTCATATTCAAGTAGTTCTGAGTAGTTTGTGCAGAGATTTGTGTAGTTTTTGATGAGATTTGTGCATTTTGATTGCATGTTAGCATGAAGTATCAAAAACGCACTGAACGCTGAATTGAGCCTGTTTTTGAACTCTGCATTAAAAGTAGTGAAAACAGCAAATCCCAGCAGAAAATCAACAGGAATCATGTAGTTCCTTCATATTCAAGTAGTTCTGAGTAGTTTGTGCAGAGATTTGTGCAGTTTGATTTCATTTCAAGTTGATTAGTCATAAACGCACTCAATGCTGAATTGAGCCTGTTTTTGAACTCTGTATTAAATGTAGTGAAATCATTAAATCCCAGAAGAAAATCAACAAGAATCATGTAGTTCCTTCATATTCAAGTGGTTCTGAGTAGTTTGTGCAGAGATTTGTGCAGTTTTTGAAGAGATTTGTTTAGTATGATTCCATGTTAGCATGAAGTATCAAAAACGTACTGAACGCTGAATTGAGCCTGTTTTTGAACTCTGTATTAAAAGTAGTGGAAACAGCAAATCCTAGCAGAAATTCAACGGGAATCATGTAGTCCCTTCATATTCAAGTAGTTCTGAGTAGTTTGTGCAGAGAATTGTGTAGTTTTTGATGAGATTTGTGCAGTTTGATTGCATGTTAGCATGAAGTATCAAAAACGCACTGAACGCTGAATTGAGCCTGTTTTTGAACTCTGCATTAAAAGTAGTGAAAACAGCAAATCCCAGCAGAAAATCAACAGGAATCATGTAGTTCCTTCATATTCAAGTAGTTCTGAGTAGTTTGTGCAGAGATTTGTGCAGTTTGATTTCATTTCAAGTTGATTAGTCATGAACGCACTCAATGCTGAATTGAGCCTGTTTTTGAACTCTGTATTAAATGTAGTGAAATCCTTAAATCCCAGAAGAAAATCAACAGGAATCATGTAGTTCCTTCATATTCAAGTGGTTCTGAGTAGTTTGTGCAGAGATTTGTGCAGTTTTTGAAGAGATTTGTTTAGTATGATTCCATGTTAGCATGAAGTATCAAAAACGTACTGAACGCTGAATTGAGCCTGTTTTTGAACTCTGTATTAAAAGTAGTGGAAACAGCAAATCCTAGCAGAAAATCAACGGGAATCATGTAGTCCCTTCATATTCAAGTAGTTCTGAGTAGTTTGTGCAGAGAATTGTGTAGTTATTGATGAGATTTGTGCAGTTTGACTGCACTTCAAGTTCATGTGTCATAAAGGCACTCAACGCTGAATTGAGCCTGTTTTTGAACTTTGTATTAAATGTAGTGAAAACAGCAAATCCCAGCAGAAAATCAACGGGAATCATGTAGTCCCTTCATATTCAAGTAGTTCTGAGTGGTTTGTGCAGAGAATTGTGTAGTTTTTGATGAGATTTGTGCAGTTTGATTGCATGTTAGCATGAAGTATCAAAAACGCACTGAACGCTGAATTGAGCCTGTTTTTGAACTCTGTATTAAAAGTAGTGAAAACAGCAAATTCCAGCAGAAAATCAACAGGAATCATGTAGTTCCGTCATATTCAAGTTGTTCTGAGTAGTTTGTGCAGAGATTTGTGTAGTTTTTGATGAGATTTGTGCAGTTTGATTTCATTTTAAGTTGATGAGTCACAAACGCACCCAATGCTGAATTGAGCCTGTTTTTGAACTTTCTATTAAAAGTTGCGAAATCAGCAAATCCCTGCAGAAAATCAACAAGAATCATGTAGTTCCTTCATATTCAAGTAGTTCTGAGTAGTTTGTGCAGAGATTTGTGCAGTTTGATTTCATTTCAAGTTGATTAGTCATAAACGCACTCAATGCTGAATTGAGCCTGTTTTTGAACTCTGTATTAAATGTAGTGAAATCATTAAATCCCAGAAGAAAATCAACAGGAATCATGTAGTTCCTTCATATTCAAGTAGTTCTGAGTAGTTTGTGCAGAGTTTTGTGCAGTTTGGTTGCATGTTAGTATGAAGTAACAAAAACGCACTCAATACTGAATTAAGCCTGTTTTTGAACTCTGTACTAAAAGTAGTGAAATAAGCAAATCCCATTAGAAAATCAACAGGAATCATGTAGTTCCTTCATATTCAAGTAGTTCTGAGTAGTTTGTGCAGAGATTTGTGCAGTTTTTGAAGAGATTTGTTTAGTATGATTCCATGTTAGCATGAAGTATCAAAAACGCACTGAATGCTGAATTGAGCCTTTTTTTGAACTCTGTATTAAAAGTAGCGAAAACAGCAAATCCCAGCAGAAAATCAACAGGAATCATGTAGTTCCTTCATATTCAAGTAGTTCTGAGTAGTTTGTGCAGAGAATTGTGTAGTTTTTGATGAGATTTGTGCAGTTTGATTGCATGTTAGCATGAAGTATCAAAAACGCACTGAATGCTGAATTGAGGCTGTTTTTGAACTCTGTATTAAAAGTAGTGAAAACAGCAAATCCCAGCAGAAAATCAACAGGAATCATGTAGTTCCTTCATATTCAAGTAGTTTTTAGTAGTTTCTGCAGAGACTTGTGTAGTTTTTGAAGAGATTTGTGCAGTTTGACTGCACTTCAAGTTGATGTGTCATAAAGGCACTCAACGCTGAATTGAGCCTGTTTTTGAACTTTGTATTAAATGTAGTGAAAACAGCAAATCCCAGCAGAAAATCAACGGGAATCATGTAGTCCCTTCATATTCAAGTAGTTCTGAGTAGTTTGTGCAGAGATTTGTGTAGTTTTTGAAGAGATTTGTGCAGTTTGATTGCATGTTAGCATGAAGTATCAAAAACGCACTGAACGCTGAATTGAGCCTGTTTTTGAACTCTGTATTAAAAGTAGTGAAAACAGCAAATCCCAGCAGAAAATCAACAGGAATCATGTAGTTCCTTCATATTGAAGTAGTTCTGAGTAGTTTGTGCAGAGATTTGTGCAGTTTTTGAAGAGATTTGTTTAGTATGATTCCATGTTAGCATGAAGTATCAAAAACGCACTGAACGCTGAATTGAGCATGTTTTTGAACTCTGTATTAAAAGTAGTGAAAACAGCAAATCCCAGCAGAAAATCAACAGGAATCATGTAGTTCCTTCATATTCAAGTAGTTTTTAGTAGTTTCTGCAGAGATTTGTGTAGTTTTTGAAGAGATTTGTGCAATTTGACTGCACTTGAAGTTGATGTGTCATATAGGCATTCAACGCTGAATTGAGCCTGTTTTTGAACTTTGTATTAAATGTAGTGAAAACACCAATTCCCAGCAGAAAATCAACGGGAATCATGTAGTCCCTTCATATTCAAGTAGTTCTGAGTAGTTTGTGCAGAGATTTGTGTAGTTTTTGATGAGATTTGTGCAGTTTGATTGCATGTTAGCATGAAGTATCAAAAACGCACTGAACGCTGAATTGAGCCTGTTTTTGAACTCTGTATTAAAAGTAGTGAAAACAGCAAATCCCAGCAGAAAATCAACAGGAATCATGTAGTTCCTTCATATTGAAGTTGTTCTGAGTAGTTTGTGCAGAGATTTGTGTAGTTTTTGATGAGATTTGTGCAGTTTGATTGCATGTTAGCATGAAGTATCAAAAACGCACTGAACGCTGAATTGAGCCTGTTTTTGAACTCCGTATTAAATGTAAGGAAATCATTAAATCCCAGAAGAAAATCAACAGGAATCATGTAGTTCCTTCATATTCAAGTAGTTCTGAGTAGTTTGTGCAGAGATTTCTGCAGTTTGATTTCATTTCAAGTTGATGAGTCATAAATGCACTCAATGCTGAATTGAGCCTGTTTTTGAACTCTGTATTAAAATGAGTGAAATCAGCAAATCCCAACAGAAAATCAACAGGAATCAGGTACTTCCTTCATATTCAAGTAGCTTTTATTAGTTTTTGCAGAGATTTATATAGGTTTTGAAGAGATTTGTGCAGTTTGATTTCATTTCAAGTTGATGAGTCAGAAACGCACCCAATACTGAATTGAGCCTGTTTTTGAACTCTCTATTAAAAGTAGTGAAATAAGCAAATCCCATTAGAAAATCAATAGGAATCATGTAGTTCCTTCATATTCAAGTAGCTTTTATTAGTTTGTGCAGAGATTTTCAAGTTTTTGAAGATATCTGTGCAGTATGGTTGCATGTTAGTATGAGTAACAAAAACGCACTCAATGCTAAATTAAGCCTGTTTTTGAACTTTCTATTAAAATGAGTGAAATCAGCAAATCCCAGCAGAAAATCAACAGGAATCATGTAGTTCCTTCATATTCAAGTAGTTCTGAGTAGTTTGTGCAGAGATATGTGCAGTTTGATTTCATTTCAAGTTGATTAGTCATAAACGCACTCAATGCTGAATTGAGCCTGTTTTTGAACTCTGTATTAAAAGTAGTGAAATAAGCAAATCCCATTAGAAAATCAACAGGAATCATGTAGTTCCTTCATATTCAAGTAGCTTTTATTAGTTTGTGCAGAGATTTGTGCAGTTTGGTTGCATGTTAGTATGAAGTAACAAAAACGCACTCAATGCTGAATTAAGCCTGTGTTTGAACTCTGTATTAAAAGTAGTGAAATCAACAAATCCCAGCAGAAAATCAACAAGAATCATGTAGTTCCTTCATATTCAAGTAGTTCTGAGTAGTTTGTGCAGAGATTTGTGCAGTTTGATTTCATTTCAAGTTGATGAGTCATAAACGCACTCAATGTTGAATTGAGCCTGTTTTTGAACTTTGTATTAAAATGAGTGAAATCAGCAAATCCCAGCAGAAAATCAACAGGAATCAGGTACTTCCTTCATATTCAAGTAGCTTTTCTTAGTTTGTGCAGAGATTTATGTAGGTTTTGAAGAGATTTGTGCAGTTTGATTGCATGTTAGCATGAAGTATCAAAAACGCACTGAACGCTGAATTGAGCCTGTTTTTGAACTCTGTATTAAATGTAGTGAAATCATTAAATCCCAGAAGAAAATCAACAGGAATCATGTAGTTCCTTCATATTCAAGTAGTTTTTAGTAGTTTCTGCAGAGATTTGTGTAGTTTTTGAAGAGATTTGTGCAGTTTGACTGCACTTCAAGTTGATGTGTCATAAAGGCACTCAACGCTGAATTGAGCCTGTTTTTGAACTTTGTATTAAATGTAGTGAAAACAGCAAATCCCAGCAGAAAACCAACAGGAATCATATAGTCCCTTCATATTCAAGTAGTTCTGAGTAGTTTGTGCAGAGATTTGTGTAGATTTCGAAGAGATTTGTGCAGTGTGATTGTATGTTACCATGAAGTATCAGAAACGCACTCAACGCTGAATTGAGCCTGTTTTTCAAATCTGTATTAAATGTAGTGAAATCATTAAATCTGGGCAGAAAATCAACAGGAATCATGTAGTTCCTTCATATTCAAGTAGTTCTGAGTAGTTTGTGCAGAGATTTGTGCAGTTTTTGAAGAGATTTGTTTAGTATGATTCCATGTTAGCATGAAGTATCAAAAATGCACTGAACGGTGAATTGAGCCTGTTTTTCAACTTTGTATTAAATGTAGTGAAAACACCAATTCCCAGCAGAAAATCAACGGGAATCATGTAGTCCCTTCATATTCAAGTAGTTCTGAGTAGTTTGTGCAGAGATTTGTGTAGTTTTTGATGAGATTTGTGCAGTTTGATTGCACTTCAAGTTGATGTGTCATAAAGGCACTCAACGCTGAATTGAGCTTGTTTTTGAACTTTGTATTAAATGTAGTGAAATCATTAAATCCGGGCAGAAAATCAACATGAATCATGTAGTTCCTTCATATTCAAGTAGTTTTTAGTAGTTTCTGCAGAGATTTGTGCAGTTTGACTGCACTTGAAGTTGATGTGTCATATAGGCACTGAACGCTGAATTGAGCCTGTTTTTGAACTCTGTATTAAAAGTAGTGAAAACAGCAAATCCCAGCAGAAAATCAACAGGAATCATGTAGTTCCTTCATATTCAAGTAGTTTTTAGTAGTTTGTGCAGAGAATTGTGTAGTTTTTGATGAGATTTGTGCAGTTTGATTGCATGTTAGCATGAAGTATCAAAAACGCACTGAACGCTGAATTGAGCCTGTTTTTGAACTTTCTATTAAAAGTAGTGAAATGAGCAAATCCCTGCAGAAAATCAACAAGAATCATGTAGTTCCTTCATATTCAAGTAGTACTGAGTAGTTTGTGCAGAGATTTGTGCAATTTGATTTCATTTCAAGTTGATTAGTCATAAACGCACTCAATGCTGAATTGAGCCTGTTTTTGAACTCTGTATTAAAAGTAGTGAAATCAGCAAATCCCAGCAGAAAATCAACAAGAATCAGGTACTTCCTTCATATTCAAGTAGTTCTGAGTAGTTTGTGCAGAGATTTGTGTAGTTTTTGATGAGATTTGTGCAGTTTGATTGCATGTTAGCATGAAGTATCAAAAACGCACTGAACGCTGAATTGAGCCTGTTTTTGAACTCTGTATTGAAAGTAGTGAAAACAGCAAATCCCAGTAGAAAAGCAACAGGAATCATGTAGTTCCTTCATATTCAAGTAGTTTTTAGTAGTTTCTGCAGAGATTTGTGTAGTTTTTGAAGAGATTTGTGCAGTTTGACTGCACTTCAAGTTGATGTGTCATAAAGGCACTCAACGCTGAATTGAGCCTGTTTTTGAACTTTGTATTAAATGTAGTGAAAACAGCAAATCCCAGCAGAAAACCAACAGGAATCATATAGTCCCTTCATATTCAAGTAGTTCTGAGTAGTTTGTGCAGAGATTTGTGTAGATTTCGAAGAGATTTGTGCAGTGTGATTGTATGTTACCATGAAGTATCAGAAACGCACTCAACGCTGAATTGAGCCTGTTTTTCAAATCTGTATTAAATGTAGTGAAATCATTAAATCTGGGCAGAAAATCAACAGGAATCATGTAGTTCCTTCATATTCAAGTAGTTCTGAGTAGTTTGTGCAGAGATTTGTGTAGTTTTTGATGAGATTTGTGCAGTTTGATTGCATGTTAGCATGAAGTATCAAAAACGCACTGAACGCTGAATTGAGCCTGTTTTTGAACTCTGTATTGAAAGTAGTGAAAACAGCAAATCCCAGTAGAAAAGCAACAGGAATCATGTAGTTCCTTCATATTCAAGTAGTTTTTAGTAGTTTCTGCAGAGATTTTTGTAGTTTTTGAAGAGATTTGTGCAGTTTGACTGCACTTCAAGTTGATGTGTCATAAAGGCACTCAACGCTGAATTGAGCCTGTTTTTGAACTTTGTATTAAATGTAGTGAAATCATTAAATCCCAGCAGAAAATCAACGGGAATCATGTAGTCCCTTCATATTCAAGTAGTTCTGAGTAGTTTGTGCAGAGATTTGTGCAGTTTTTGAAGAGATTTGTTTAGTATGATTCCATGTTAGCATGAAGTATCAAAAACGCACTGAACGCTGAATTGAGCCTGTTTTTGAACTCTGTATTCAAAGTAGTGAAAACAGCAAATCCCAGCAGAAAATCAACAGGAATCATGTAGGTCCTTCATATTCAAGTAGTTCTGAGTAGTTTGTGCAGAGATTTGTGCAGTTTGATTTCATTTCAAGTTGATTAGTCATAAACTCACTCAATGCTGAATTGAGCCTGTTTTTGAACTCTGTATTAAATGTAGTGAAATCATTAAATCCCAGAAGAAAATCAACAGGAATCATGTAGTTCCTGCATATTCAAGTGGTTCTGAGTAGTTTGTGCAGAGATTTGTGCAGTTTTTGAAGAGATTTGTTTAGTATGATTCCATGTTAGCATGAAGTATCAAAAACGCACTGAACGCTGAATTGAGTCTGTTTTTGAACTCTGTATTAAAAGTAGTGGAAACAGCAAATCCTTGCAGAAAATCAACGGGAATCATGTAGTCCCTTCATATTCAAGTAGTTCTGAGTAGTTTGTGCAGAGAATTGTGTAGTTTTTGATGAGATTTGTGCAGTTTGACTGCACTTCAAGTTGATGTGTCATAAAGGCACTCAACGCTGAATTGAGCCTGTTTTTGAACTTTCTATTAAAAGTAGCGAAATCAGCAAATCCCATTAGAAAATCAACAAGAATCATGTAGTTCCTTCATATTCAAGTAGTTCTGAGTAGTTTGTGCAGAGATTTGTGCAGTTTGATTTCATTTCAAGTTGATTAGTCATAAACGCACTCAATGCTAAATTGAGTTTGTTTTTGAACTCTGCATTAAAAGTAGTGAAATCAGCAAATCCCAGCAGAAAATCAACAGGAATCGTGTAGTTCCTTCATATTCAAGTAGCTTTTATTAGTTTGTGCAGAGATTTGTCTAGTTTTGAAGAGATTTGTGCAGTTTGGTTGCATGTTAGTATGAAGTAACAAAAAGGCACTCAATGCTGAAATAAGCCTGTTTTTGAACTCTGTATTAAAAGTAGTGAAATCAACAAATCCCAGCAGAAAATCAACAAGAATCATGTAGTTCCTTCATATTCAAGTAGTTCTGAGTAGTTTGTGCAGAGATTTGTGCAGTTTGATTTCATTTCAAGTTGATGAGTCACAAACGCACCCAATGCTGAATTGAGCCTGTTTTTCAACTTTCTATTAAAAGTAGCGAAATCAGCAAATCCCAGCAGAAAATGAACAGGAATCATGTAGGTCCTTCATATTCAAGTAGTTCTGAGTAGTTTGTGCAGAGATTTGTGCAGTTTGATTTCATTTCAAGTTGATTAGTCATAAACGCACTCAATGCTGAATTGAGCCTGTTTTTGAACTCTGTATTAAAAGTAGTGAAATAGGCAAATCTCATTAGAAAATCAACAGGAATCATGTAGTTCCTTCATATTCAAGTAGGTTTTATTAGTTTGTGCAGAGATTTGTCTAGTTTTGAAGAGATTTGTGCAGTTTGGTTGCATGTTAGTATGAAGTAACAAAAAGGCACTCAATGCTGAAATAAGCCTGTTTTTGAACTCTGTATTAACAGTAGTGAAATAAGCAAATCCCATTACAAAATCAACAGGAATCATGTAGTTCCTTCACATTCAAGTAACTTTTATTAGTTTGTGCAGAGATTTGTGCAGTTTGGTTGCATGTTAGTATGAAGTAACAAAAAGGCACTCAATGCTGAAATAAGCCTGTTTTTGAACTCTGTATTAAAAGTAGTGAAATCAACAAATCCCAGCAGAAAATCAACAAGAATCATGTAGTTCCTTCATATTCAAGTAGTTCTGAGTAGTTTGTGCAGAGATTTGTGCAGTTTGATTTCATTTCAAGTTGATTAGTCATAAACGCACTCAATGCTGAATTGAGCCTGTTTTTGAACTCTTTATTAAAAGTAGCGAAATCAGCAAATCCCAGCAGAAAATCAACAGGAATCATGTAGTTCCTTCATATTCAAGTAGGTTTTATTAGTTTGTGCAGAGATTTGTCTAGTTTTGAAGAGATTTGTGCAGTTTTGTTGCATGTTAGTATGAAAGATCTGGGTGGACTCCGATACAGACCTGGTTGCATTGGGACTGCTGGTTACGTGCGGTAAGCGTGTTACGTCATTTCCGGTCACTGGTGGTTGTGCTCTGTGTTACCTCGTGTGCTGTCTTTGCTATTTCTTTGCTATTCTTTGCTATTCACCTGGCTAATCGACAGCAAACTGCTATTAAACTATACTAGCATAGAACTCAATCTCCTTCCCCTTTCCTAAGCCTATAAACGATACTGTAGCTCCGCTAATTGAACTGAACGATTAGCAATGGCCTCCAGCTCTCTCTCTCCACTCTCTCTTCCTCCTTCTCCCTCTCCTCTTCTCTCCTGTCCTCTCTGCTACATGTCCAGTTACTCCTCTGCCTCCTTTTATGATAGTACTTGTTGTCATAGATGCAGGATGATGGTAGAAATGGAGGCGAGAATTAGTGAGTTAGAGTCACGGCTCCGCACCTTAGCTAGCCCAACTTATGCTAGTGTAGCTAGCCGCCCCCTTGTAGCCAGTGCGGGCCGACCTAGACCAGCTCCTACGGCAGCCGAGAGATTTTCCTCCCCCCCAGCGGCTCCCGAGCAGCCGGGATCTAGTCAGGGCGGCTGGGTGACTGTCCGAGACAAGAGGCATAGTCGTAGGCAGCAGCCCCCGGTTCACCACCAACGGGTTCACGTTTCCAACAGGTTCTCCCCACTCAGCGACACACCCGCTGAAAAGCCGACTCTAGTGATTGGCGACTCTGTTCTGAGGAACGTGAAGTTAGCGACACCGGCGGCCATAGTTAAGTGTATCCCGGGGGCCAGAGCAGGCGACATCCAATCTTACCTGAAACTGCTGGCTAAGGATAAGCGTAAATATAGTAAAATTGTTATTCACGTCGGCAGTAACGACACCCGACTTCGCCAGTCGGAGGTCACAAAGATTAATGTGGAATCGGTGTGTACCTTTGCTAAAACAATGTCGGACACTGTAGTTTTCTCCGGCCCCCTCCCCAATCGGACCAGTGATGACATGTATAGCCGCATGTCTTCATTCAACCGCTGGCTGTCGAGGTGGTGTCCCGAAAACAATGTGGGCTACATAGATAACTGGAACACTCTCTGGGGGAGACCTGGTCTGATTAGGAGAGATGGTGTCCATCCCACCGTGGGTGGTGCCGCTCTTATATCTAGGAATATGGCCGAGTTCATTAGAAAGTTAAAACCCTGACAACCCCGAGTCGAGACCAGGAGGCAGAGCCGCAGTTTAACACACTCCTCTGCGCCTCAGTCAGAGCGGTTCCCTGCTGAGAATAGAATAGAGTCTCTGTCTATGTCTAGGTCTATAGAAACTGTGTCTGTCCCCCGACCACCTAAATTTAGAAAAGTTACTAAACCTAGATTAAACAGAAGAGGAGCTAAAAACAAAAACTTAATAGAAATCAAAACAGCCACAAATTCGGTCTCAAATAATACTGCAGTTAAATGTGGACTGTTGAATATTCGATCACTATCATCAAAATCTCTATTAGTCAGTGATCTTATAACTGATCATCGTATTGATTTATTTTGTATAACTGAAACCTGGCTGCAGCAGGATGAGTATGTTAGTATTAATGAAGCTACACCCCCCACTCATGTTAATTTTCATGTCCCTCGTACCACAGGTCGAGGAGGGGGAGTGGCTGCGATATTTCAGTCAAGCTTATTAATCAACCCTAGACCAAAATCTGGCTGTAGGTCTTTTGAAAGCCTCACTCTTAGTCTTTCCCACTCAAACTGGAAAGTTGAAAAACCAGTTCTGTTAGTTACAGTATACCGTCCACCTGGTCCGTACTCAGAATTCCTATCAGAGTTTTCTGAGTTTATATCAGAGTTAGTACTTAGTACAGATAAAATCATTATAGTGGGAGATTTCAATATTCATGTAGATGTAGAAAGTGACAGCCTTAGTTCTGGGTTTCTTTCATTACTAGACTCAGTTGGTTTTTCCCAGCACGTGAATGAACCAACTCACTGCTTTAATCATATCCTTGATCTTGTTTTAACATATGGCATTGAAATTGACAAGTTAACAATTTTTCCTCAAAACTGTCTTTTGACCGACCATTACCTCATTACATTTGAGTTTACTTTAACTGACTGCACAGCATCGAGGAATAAATTTGGCTATAGAAGATGTTTATCTGAAGACGCTGTGGCTAAATTTAAAGAGAACATTCAGTCATCATTTGCAGCAATGCCATATCTAAATTCAAATGAGGATTTCTCCCATACACAGGTTGATGACCTTGTGACTAGCACTATGGCCACACTGTGTTCAAATCTGGATGATGCTGCCCCTCTCAAAAAGAAAGTAATAAAACAGAGGAGGCTGGCTCCGTGGTATAACTCTCAAATTCGTGCCTTAAAGCAGATGACACGGAAATTAGAAAGAAATTGGCGTTCCAGCAACTCGGAAGAGTCTCACCGAGCCTGGAAAGAAAGCTTAAAAACGTATAAAAAAGCTCTCCGCAGTGCTAGAAGATCATATTATTCAGCACTAATAGAAAAAAACAAGAACAACCCCAGGTTTCTCTTCAGCACTGTAGCCAGGCTGACAGAGAGTCATAGTTCAATAGAACCAGTGATCCCCTTAGCTCTCAGCAGCAATGATTTTATTGGCTTTTTTACAAATAAAATCATAACAATCAGAGACAGAATTCAACAGCTCTTACCTACATTAGACAATAATCTACTGAATACAGCAACTCCTGAATCAACTGCAACGCCTATTTTACATCTGGAATCATTCTCATCTCTGAATCTCTCAGAGCTAGCTTCTATAGTATCATCATCTAGACCATCAACCTGTCTATTAGACCCAGTGCCGACCAGCCTCTTTAAAGACATTCTTTACTTAATTGAGCCCTTCATTCTAGATCTCATTAATTTGACCTTATCTTTGGGTTATGTACCTCAGACTCTTAAGACCGCAGTCATCAAACCCCAGCTTAAAAAGCAGAATCTTGATCCAGATGTTTTGGCCAATTATAGACCCATATCAAACCTTCCTTTCATTTCTAAAATCATTGAGAAAGCAGTAGCAAACCAATTACACGACCATCTGCATAGGAACGGTTTGCTTGAAGAGTTTCAGTCAGGATTTAGAGCTCACCACAGCACAGAAACAGCGCTGATTAAAGTCTCCAATGATATTCTAATGGCTTCAGACAATGGATCAGCCTCCATACTTCTCCTCTTAGATCTCAGTGCTGCATTTGACACCATTGATCACAATATTTTATTACAGAGACTGGAACATGAAATTGGCATTAAAGGAACTGCTCTAAGGTGGTTCAAATCCTATTTATCGGATAGATATCAGTTTGTACATGTTAACAATAGCTCCTCCTCAAGCACTATAGCCAGTTATGGAGTCCCACAGGGTTCGGTGCTTGGACCAATCCTCTTCACTCTTTATCTGCTTCCTTTAGGCAACATTATCAGGAAACACAGCATCAATTTCCACTGTTATGCAGACGACACTCAGCTGTATTTATCAATGAAGCCAAATGAAGTTAGTCAGATAGTCAGACTGCAGACATGTCTTGAAGACATAAAAGTCTGGATGACCCATAATTTTTTACTTCTAAATTCTGACAAAACTGAAGTTATTGTACTTGGCCCTAAGCACCTTAGAGAAACCCTATCTAATCATCTAATCAGTCTGGATGGCATTACTTTGGCTTCCAGCTCCACTGTAAGAAACCTTGGAGTAACTTTTGACCAGGACATGTCCTTTGTCCCTCTCATAAAACAAGTCAGTAGGGCAGCTTTCTTCCACCTGAGAAACATTAGGAAAATCAGAAATATCCTCTCTCAAGAGGATGCAGAAAAACTAGTCCACGCATTCGTAACTTCTAGGCTGGACTACTGTAACTCATTATTATCTGGATGTCCAAACAAATCTCTGAAAGGCCTTCAGTTGATTCAGAATGCTGCTGCACGAATATTAACAGGAACTAGAAAAAGGGATCACATCTCTCCTGTGTTAGCTGCTCTTCATTGGCTGCCGGTAAAATCCAGAATAGAATTTAAAATCCTTCTGTTAACATATAAAGCTCTTACTGGCCAAGCTCCGTCATACCTCAGAGAGCTCATAGTTCCTTACTGTCCTAGTAGGCCACTCCGCTCTCTAGATGGAGATTTACTTGTGGTTCCTAGAGTCTCCAAGAGTAAATCAGGAGGCAGATCTTTCAGTTATCAGGCTCCTCTTCTATGGAACCAACTTCCAGTATCGGTCCGGGGGGCAGACTCTTTAGCAATTTTCAAGACCAGGCTTAAAACTTTTCTGTATGACAGAGCTTATAGTTAAAAAGTTAAAGTTCATTTACTCTTTAGCTATGCTGCTATAGGCCTAGACTGCTGGGGGAAGGACTGAGCACCTCTCTCTCTCTCTCTCTCCCTCTCCCTTTCCCCTCTCTCTCTCTCTCTCTCTCTCTCTCTCTCTCTCTCTCTCTCTCTCTCTCTCTCCCCCTCTCCCTCTTCCCTCTCCCTCTCTCTCTCTCCCCCTCTTCCCTCTCCCTCTCTCTCTTCCCCCCTCGCATGCGCCGTCATACCAACAACCTGCTTCTCCGAAATCCCAGTTTCTCTCAGTTCCAAGCATGTGCATTGCATTTACTAACCATGTTTTCCCGAAGTCTCTGTCTCCCCCAGCTCCTCTCCTCTCTCTCCCTGTCCTCATCCTGCAGGTGATGAATCATCACCATCCCATGCTCCTGCAATGCCTGCTGCTCCCACATCTTCAAGAATTCCATCAGCATCATTCCTACGAACTTCATGCAGCATCATGTTCCTGCCTACACCTGTTTGAATATCCCCTCCTCCTGCTCTCTTTCTCTCCCTACTCTACCCAACTTTGCCCCCCCCCTCCCCCGTGCCTCTCTCTCTCTCTCTCTCTCGCTCTCTCAACCCAACCGGTTGAGGCAGATGGCCGCCCCCCCTGAGCCTGGTTCTGCCCGAGGTTTCTGCCTCTTAAAGGAAGTTTTTCCTTGCCACTGTTGCCAAGTGCTTGCTCATCGGGGGATCTGTTGGGTCTCTTTAAATAATTTTATAAAGAGTTTGGTCTAGACCTGCTCTATATGTAAAGTGCCTTGATGTAACTTTGTTATGATTTGGCGCTATACAAATAAATCTGATTTGATTTGATTTGAGTAACAAAAAGGCACTCAATGCTGAATTAAGCCTGTTTTTGAACTATGTATTAAAAGTAGTGAAATCAGCAAATCGCAGAAGAAAATCAACAGGAATCAGGTACTTCCTTCATATTCAAGTAGACTTTATTAGTTTGTGCAGAGATTTATGAAGGTTTTGAAGGGATTTGTGCAGTTTGATTTCATTTCAAGTTGATGAGTAACAAACGCACCCAATGCTGAATTGAGCCTGTTTTTGAACTTTCTATTAAAAGTAGCGCAATCAGCAAATCCCTGCAGAAAATCAACAAGAATCATGTAGTTCCTTCATATTGAAGTAGTTCTGAGTAGTTTGTGCAGAGATTTGTGCAGTTTGATTTCATTTCAAGTTGATTAGTCATAAACGCACTCAATGCTGAATTGAGCCTGTTTTTGAACTCTGTATTAAAATGAGTGAAATCAGCAAATCCCAGCAGAAAATAAACAGGAATCAGGTACTTTCTTCATATTCAAGTAGCTTTTATTAGTTTGTGCAGAGATTTATATAGGTTTTGAAGAGATTTGTGCAGTTTGGTTGCATGTTAGTATGAAGTAACAAAAAGGCACTCAATGCTGAAATAAGCCTGTTTTTGAAATCTGTATTAAAAGTAGTGCAATCAGCAAATCCCAGCAGAAAATCAACAAGAATCATGTAGTTCCTTCATATTCAAGTAGTTCTGAGTAGTTTGTGCAGAGATTTATGTAGGTTTTGAAGAGATTTGTGCAGTTTGATTTCATTTCAAGTTGATGAGTCATAAATGCACTCAATGCTGAATTGAGCCTGTTTTTGAACTCTGTCTTAAAATGAGTGCAATCAGCAAATCCCAGCAGAAAATAAACAGGAATAAGGTACTTCCTTCATATTCAAGTAGCTTTTATTAGTTTGTACAGAGATTTATGTAGGTTTTGAAGAGATTTGTGCAGTTTGATTTCATTTCAAGTTGATGAGTCACAAACGCACCCAATGCTGAATTGAGCCTGTTTTTGAACTCTGTATTAAAAGTACTGAAATAAGCAAATCCCATTAGAAAATCAATAGGAATCATGTAGTTCCTTCATATTCAAGTAGCTTTTATTAGTTTGTGCAGAGATTTTCTAGTTTTTGAAGAGATCTGTGCAGTTTGGTTGTATGTTAGTATGAGTAACAAAAACGCACTCAATGCTGAATTAAGCCTGTTTTTGAACTCTGTATTAAAAGTAGTGAAATCAGCAAATCCCAGCAGAAAATCAGCAAGAATCATGTACTTCCTTCATATTCAAGTAGCTTTCATTAGTTTGTGCAGAGATTTATGTAGGTCTTGAAGACATTTGTGCAGTTTGATTTCATTTCAAGTTGATGAGTCACAAACGCACCCAATGCTGAATTGAGCCTGTTTTTGAACTTTCTATTAAAAGTAGCGAAATCAGCAAATCCCAGCAGAAAATCAACAGGAATCATGTAGTTCCTTCATATTCAAGTAGCTTTTATTAGTTTGTGCAGAGATTTGTGCAGTTTGGTTGCATGTTAGTATGAAGTAACAAAAAGGCACTCAATGCTGATTTAAGCCTGTTTTTGAACTCTGTAATAAAAGTAGTGAAATCAGCAAATCCCAGCAGAAAATCAACAAGAATCATGTAGTTCCTTCATATTCAAGTAGTTCTGAGTAGTTTGTGCAGAGATTTGTGCAGTTTGATTTCATTTCAAGTTGATTAGTCATAAACGCACTCAATGCTGAATTGAGCCTGTTTTTGAACTCTGTATTAAAAGTAGTGAAATAAGCAAATCCCAGCAGAAAATCAACAGGAATCATGTAGTTCCTTCATATTCAAGTAGCTTTTATTAGTTTGTGCAGAGATTTGTCTAGTTTTGAAGAGATTTGTGCAGTTTGGTTGCATGTTAGTATGAAGTAACAAAAAGGCACTCGATGCTGAAATAAGCTTGTTTTTGAACTCTGTATTAAAAGTAGCGAAATCAGCAAATCCCAGCAGAAAATCAACAAGAATCATGTAGTTCCTTCATATTCAAGTAGTTCTGAGTAGTTTGTGCAGAGATTTGTGCAGGTTTTGAAGAGATTTGTGCAGTTTGATTTCATTTCAAGTTGATTAGTCATAAACGCACTCAATGCTGAATTGAGCCTGTTTTTGAACTCTGTCTTAAAATGAGTGCAATCAGCAAATCCCAGCAGAAAATAAACAGGAATAAGGTACTTCCTTCATATTCAAGTAGCTTTTATTAGTTTGTACAGAGATTTATGTAGGTTTTGAAGAGATTTGTGCAGTTTGATTTCATTTCAAGTTGATGAGTCACAAACGCACCCAATGCTGAATTGAGCCTGTTTTTGAACTCTGTATTAAAAGTACTGAAATAAGCAAATCCCATTAGAAAATCAATAGGAATCATGTAGTTCCTTCATATTCAAGTAGCTTTTATTAGTTTGTGCAGAGATTTTCTAGTTTTTGAAGAGATCTGTGCAGTTTGGTTGTATGTTAGTATGAGTAACAAAAACGCACTCAATGCTGAATTAAGCCTGTTTTTGAACTCTGTATTAAAAGTAGTGAAATCAGCAAATCCCAGCAGAAAATCAGCAAGAATCATGTACTTCCTTCATATTCAAGTAGCTTTCATTAGTTTGTGCAGAGATTTATGTAGGTCTTGAAGACATTTGTGCAGTTTGATTTCATTTCAAGTTGATGAGTCACAAACGCACCCAATGCTGAATTGAGCCTGTTTTTGAACTCTGTATTAAAAGTACTGAAATAAGCAAATCCCATTAGAAAATCAATAGGAATCATGTAGTTCCTTCATATTCAAGTAGCTTTTATTAGTTTGTGCAGAGATTTTCTAGTTTTTGAAGAGATCTGTGCAGTTTGGTTGTATGTTAGTATGAGTAACAAAAACGCACTCAATGCTGAATTAAGCCTGTTTTTGAACTCTGTATTAAAAGTAGTGAAATCAGCAAATCCCAGCAGAAAATCAGCAAGAATCATGTACTTCCTTCATATTCCAGTAGCTTTCATTAGTTTGTGCAGAGATTTATGTAGGTCTTGAAGACATTTGTGCAGTTTGATTTCATTTCAAGTTGATGAGTCACAAACGCACCCAATGCTGAATTGAGCCTGTTTTTGAACTTTCTATTAAAAGTAGCGAAATCAGCAAATCCCAGCAGAAAATCAACAGGAATCATGTAGTTCCTTCATATTCAAGTAGCTTTTATTAGTTTGTGCAGAGATTTGTCTAGTTTTTGAAGAGATTTGTGCAGTTCGGTTGCATGTTAGTATGAAGTAACAAAAAGGCACTCAATGCTGAAATAAACCTGTTTTTGAATTCTGTATTAAAATGAGTGAAATCAGCAAATCCCAGAAGAAAATAAACAGGAATCATGTAGTTCCTTCATATTCAAGTAGTTCCGAGCAGCTTGTGCAGAGATTTGTGCAGTTTGATTTCATTTCAAGTTGATGAGTAATAAACGCACTCAATGCTGAATTGAGCCTGTTTTTGAACTCTGTATTAAAAGTAGTGAAATAAGCAAATCCCAGCAGAAAATCAACAGGAATCATGTAGTTCCTTCATATTCAAGTAGCTTTTATTAGTTTGTGCAGAGATTTGTCTAGTTTTGAAGAGATTTGTGCAGTTTGGTTGCATGTTAGTATGATGTAACAAAAAGGCACTCAATGCTGAAATAAACCTGTTTTTGAACTCTGTATTAAAATGAGTGAAATCAGCAAATCCCAGCAGAAAATCAACAGGAATCGTGTAGTTCCTTCATATTCAAGTAGCTTTTATTAGTTGTGCAGAGATTTGTCTAGTTTTGAAGAGATTTGTGCAGTTTGGTTGCATGTTAGTATGAAGTAACAAAAAGGCACTCAATGCTGAAATAAGCCTGTTTTTGAACTCTGTATTAAAAGTAGTGAAATCAGCAAATCCCAGCAGAAAATCAACAAGAATCATGTAGTTCCTTCATATTCAAGTAGTACTGAGTAGTTTGTGCAGAGATTTGTGCAGTTTGATTTCATTTCAAGTTGATTAGTCATAAACGCACTCAATGCTGAATTGAGCCTGTTTTTGAACTCTGTATTAAAAGTAGTGAAATAAGCAAATCCCATTAGATAATCAACAGGAATCATGTAGTTCCTTCATATTCAAGTAGCTTTTATTAGTTTGTGCAGAGATTTGTGCAGTTTGGTTGCATGTTAGTATGAAGTAACAAAAAGGCACTCAATGCTGATTTAAGCCTGTTTTTGAACTCTGTAATAAAAGTAGTGAAATCAGCAAATCCCAGCAGAAAATCAACAAGAATCATGTAGTTCCTTCATATTCAAGTAGTTCTGAGTAGTTTGTGCAGAGATTTGTGCAGTTTGATTTCATTTCAAGTTGATTAGTCATAAACGCACTCAATGCTGAATTGAGTTTGTTTTTGAACTCTGTATTAAAAGTAGTGAAATCAGCAAATCCCAGCAGAAAATCAACAGGAATCATGTAGTTCCTTCATATTCCAGTAGCTTTTATTAGTTTGTGCAGAGATTTGTCTAGTTTTTGAAGAGATTTGTGCAGTTTGGTTGCATGTTAGTATGAAGTAACAAAAACGCACTCAATGCTGAATTAAGCTTGTTTTTGAACTCTGTATTAAAAGTAGCGAAATCAGCAAATCCCAGCAGAAAATCAACAAGAATCATGTAGTTCCTTCATATTCAAGTAGTTCTGAGTAGTTTGTGCAGAGATTTGTGCAGGTTTTGAAGAGATTTGTGCAGTTTGATTTCATTTCAAGTTGATTAGTCATAAACGCACTCAATGCTGAATTGAGCCTGTTTTTGAACTCTGTATTAAAAGTAGTGAAATAAGCAAATCCCATTAGAAAATCAACAGGAATCATGTAGTTCCTTCATATTCAAGTAGCTTTTATTAGTTTGTGCAGAGATTTGTCTAGTTTTTGAAGAGATTTGTGCAGTTCGGTTGCATGTTAGTATGAAGTAACAAAAAGGCACTCAATGCTGAAATAAACCTGTTTTTGAACTCTGTATTAAAATGAGTGAAATCAGCAAATCCCAGCAGAAAATTAACAGGAATCATGTAGTTCCTTCATATTCAAGTAGTTCCGAGTAGTTTGTGCAGAGATTTGTGCAGTTTGATTTTATTTCAAGTTGATTAGTCATAAACGCACTCAATGCTGAATTGAGCCTGTTTTTGAACTCTGTATTAAAAGTAGTGAAATAAGCAAATCCCATTAGAAAATCAACAGGAATCATGTAGTTCCTTCATATTCAAGTAGCTTTTATTAGTTTGTGCAGAGATTTGTGCAGTTTGGTTGCATGTTAGTATGAAGTAACAAAAAGGCACTCAATGCTGAATTAAGCCTGTTTTTGAACTCTGTAATAAAAGTAGTGAAATCAGCAAATCCCAGCAGAAAATCAACAAGAATCATGTAGTTCCTTCATATTCAAGTAGTTCTGAGTAGTTTGTGCAGAGATTTGTGCAGTTTGATTTCATTTCAAGTTGATTAGTCATAAACGCACTCAATGCTGAATTGAGTTTGTTTTTGAACTCTGTATTAAAAGTAGTGAAATCAGCAAATCCCAGCAGAAAATCAACAGGAATCGGGTAGTTCCTTCATATTCAAGTAGCTTTTATTAGTTTGTGCAGAGATTTGTCTAGTTTTTGAAGAGATTTGTGCAGTTTGGTTGCATGTTAGTATGAAGTAACAAAAACGCACTCAATGCTGAATTAAGTCTGTTTTTGAACTCTGTATTAAAAGTAGCGAAATCAGCAAATCCCAGCAGAAAATCAACAAGAATCATGTAGTTCCTTCATATTCAAGTAGCTTTTATTAGTTTGTGCAGAGATTTGTGCAGTTTGGTTGCATGTTAGTATGAAGTAACAAAAACGCACTCAATGCTAAAATAAGCCTGTTTTTGAACTCTGTATTAAAAGTAGTGAAATCAGCAAATCCCAGCAGAAAATCAACAAGAATCAGGTACTTCCTTCATATTCAAGTAGCTTTTATTAGTTTGTGCAGAGATTTATGTAGGTTTTGAAGAGATTTGTGCAGTTTGATTTCATTTCAAGTTGATGAGTCACAAACGCACCCAATGCTGAATTGAGCCTGTTTTTGAAGTTTCTATTAAAAGTAGCGAAATCAGCAAATCCCAGCAGAAAATGAACAGGAATCATGTAGGTCCTTCATATTCAAGTAGTTCTGAGTAGTTTGTGCAGAGATATGTGTAGTTTGATTTCATTTCAAGTTGATAAGTCATAAACGCACCCAATGCTGAATTCAGCCTGTTTTTGAACTTTCTATTAAAAGTAGCGATATCAGCAAATCCCATTAGAAAATCAACAGGAATTATGTAGTTCCTTCATATTCAAGTAGTTCTGAGTAGTTTGTGCAGAGATTTGTGCAGTTTGATTTCATTTCAAGTTGATGAGTCACAAACGCACTCAATGCTGAATTGAGCCTGTTTTTGAACTCTGTATTAAAAGTAGTGAAATAAGCAAATCCCAGCAGAAAATCAACAGGAATCATGTAGTTCCTTCATATTCAAGTAGTTCTGAGTAGTTTGTGCAGAGATTTGTGCAGTTTGATTTCATTTCAAGTTGATTAGTCATAAATGCACTCAATGCTGAATTGAGCCTGTTTTTGAACTCTGTATTAAAATGAGTGAAATCAGCAAATCCCAGCAGTAAATCAACAGGAATCATGTAGGTCCTTCATATTCAAGTAGTTTTGAGTATTACATTAGACATGTAAATGTCTAATGTAATATATATGTAGGCTCTACCATATTGATGAATGAAGAGAGCATAATTTTTTTTCATAAGAAGGTTCTTTCTTCGGTTGAAATGGTTTGCAGAAGCAAAGAGGTCATTGAAGTTGTTACAGCAATTATAGTGCTTATTACAATGCTGACACATACATAGTACAATAAAGGAAAAATAATTGTTTGTTTACAGGATATATGTCATTGAAGGAAAAAAAATGCTCATATTTAATTGAAATACAGTGCAAGTCAATAATACACTGGTGGGCTCTCTGGTCAGGATGCTGAGGTGGCCAGAGATTGACCAATATTGGGCATGGCATCATGACCACCATTAGGTTTGTGATAACTGAGGGTTACTTTGCATGTACAGCATATTGTAAGACCTCCCACAGCATTTATACTGAATTAGGATTTGAGCTTTCCTCTAACCCTCTATTACTTTTTTTTTTTTTTTGGCGGGGGGCTTTTTTGTGGATTTGCTGAAGTGTTTTGGATCAGTAACCTGTGTTAATGTAAGCCACATGGGTAACCAAACCCGTTTATATCATTTAACAGAGTTTAACATGCCCCACCACATGGTGGTGCACCAGCCCTGTATTCATTGTCATTGACAGCGAGAGCGTTGTGACACTCACTCATAGACGCTGACCGAGAGTGCCACTCGTTGAATGAGCTGACGTACCTGGGTAAGAAACGTGATATAAACCTCCCCAACTAATGATTAATATCAAAGTAGTGTATTGATAAATCTTTTGTTTACTAGGAGAGAGTCTTATGAGTTGTTGAGAGAGAGAGAGAGAGGAGACGCTTCAACCTTGTAAGCTCTCCGTTGGACTCCGGCAAGAGCAGTGCTAAATGCTAAGAGGCTAGATCACGTTATCAGTTTGTTGATGTTAGCTGATGTGAAAATGCTGCTTCTGAGATACTTTCATAAAACCATTTGGAGTTGCAGAGATGTTGTAACCCAACGTGTTAGTATTGTATCATTGTGATATGTGTAAAAATTACTTTAGAAAGATCGCTACCTAACGCGCTAATGCTAGCCGCGAGTGACGCCGCTAAGCTAGCTTTAGTGTAGCTGGTAAGCTACCATGCTACCATCATTTTAATGAGGGAGACAGATTGAATGTGATGTCAGGTTGTAATAGTTGTTCTGATGTACTTTACTGTGTACATAATGTGATTTATTTCATTGTGGTTATTTAAATACTCATGTTGGTTAAGAAGTGAATTTATACAGTTTATTTACAATTAAAAGGATAAATATTGAAAAGAAAAAATCTGTTTAAAAATATAAATATTGCATATATAGATAAATTAAACTTTATGTTAAAATACAGGTTCATTATGAATAATTGTGTTAAAATAATTCTTACTGTAAGTGTGAGAGTGCATGTACTGCATCTGGTAAACAATATGCAGAAAATAAGAGTATGAAATGTGTTTTCTGCACCATGCGTGTAGATTGTTTTTTTTATGCTGGATCAGGGATCCGTACAATTCTGAACCGTTGGCAGTTCAGTGGCGAGCCAGGTCCATCAACAGTGAACAGAGATTGGGACCCACTCTGAAGACCACAGACATTTGTTCACTCCACTCTAACACAGATAAGAACGTTCACCACAAAACCTACCTGGGTAGTAGAACAAACAGACATATATATATACACACACACACACACACACACACACACACACACACATGACTGAACTCCATCTTTTGATATAGAAGAAAGGACACTGTTTTGAACTTTGTTATTTTATTTTACTTTTCTTTTTATTTGAAGGAGCTCAGTTTTTTTTTCTAATTCATTAGGGTTAGGGTTAGGGTTAATTTGCACTGCAAAATAATAATTGTTTGGCTGGAAGTTGAACAGTGATCATTTATTGCCCCCCAGAGTCCAACTTTCTGAACCTAGCGTGAATGTGGTTTGCTTCCTATATTAAGGTTAAAGGTGCTACACTAAGATACAGTTTTGATTCAGTTTCAGCTCTATGATAGGCAGTTGCCATGAGGTTCTACTGTTAGTGTTCGTTTTTGGCAAACATGACCTCTGGCATTGCAAATGACTCATTTGGCCACTGAGCAATGTAGCAGTAGTCCACTTCTTCATACTGATAGACTTCAAATTGTGCATTTAATATTCTTTTATGGGTGCAGGGGGTTCATCTCTCCTGATGTCCTATGTAGGCTGTTTGTAAAGTGTCTTTGAAACAGTTGATTCATACACTTTCAACATTGGTTGTTGCAAGAGAGTCCTATTAATTTATTGATATTACCATGACATTCTTGGAAAGGTGTTTGAGCATCTTTATGTTAACTTTGTGGTTGAATTTGCTGGGGCATACCTTCCTGGTCAGGTTTGGAACGGTCTGGAAATTTGTCCATTTATGATTATTGATTGAACAGTGGAATGATTGGTTTCAAATTGTTTGTAAATGGCTTTATAACTCCTCTCAGATTCACAGGCTTGGACCCCGTAATTGCTGCTTGCAGTGATATTTTTTTATTATTTTTTTTAATAAATACTATCATTTTAGCTCAATAGCTTCCAGGTGATGTGATCAATTGACTCAAAATCAGTGTTGGATCATAGTACTCCACTGGCTGCATGAGATACACCCCCTGGTTTTTCATTTCAAATCTCCAAATATTTTTTATTAATTTTTTAATGTAAATACTATAATTTTAGCTCAATAGCTTCCAGGTGATGTGATCAATTGACTCAAAATCAGTGTGGGAACATGTTACTACACAGGGTGCATGAGATACACCTATTGTTTTCCTCACATTTTCTAATCATTCATAATTTTTATATGGAAATATTAGCATTTTAGCTGAATATCTATTCGGTCATTTGATATAATAAATCAAAACCAGTGATGGAACATTTTGATACGTCTGTTTTTATTTCCTTTAAACAGTTTCTCTGCTTTAAATATCCCACTTTTTTATTTTGAAAACAGGAAGTTGATACACGCTGTAGCCATCTTCTGTCTCCGTGTATTTAATGTAAAGTCTTTAATACGGGTGCACTTGAAATGTTGGAGTGGCTGGCTCGGAGTCACACTGCGTGGAACAGAAAAGGTTTATCCGGATTGAAAGTCTGTCGAATATCCAACTTAAAACTAACTTCACCGCGGTTGTCTAGTTTATATCACAAATTGCTAGACTGAATCATACCAGTCTAACCCTTAACCCTGGTTATGCAGTATTTGAAATCTCAGGGTCTATAAACTTGAATGGATGAACTGGGTGATTAGCTGCACGATCCTGGATTCACACTGATTTATTTAAATTTGAAAACTTTCATAAGGTTTCTCTAGTGTGCTGCGTTGCCTCTCCTTCAATTAAGTATTTATTTTAAGTTTCAAGCAAATTATGTTACACCATGTTCTAGTTTTGAACTGTTTAAGCTCTGCACAGCTATAGTGTGGAAAAAGCAGACTAGCCATGCTAAAGTAGATTGAGGCCTGTGTAGGTGTAGAAGATGAATGATGTTTTAACAGCTAAGCCAAATAAAAGTGTCTTTATTGATAATGAACTTTCAATTTAAACTGAAAATTGGTGGAAGCTGACTTAGAGCACGTGAAGGTATGGAAAGAGTTTGGATGTTCAATGACAGGGGCAATGCCCGAAGAAGGGCATTAAAGACAGTCGGTGAACTCATTGAAAATGAGCAGAATATAGAGGGGGTGGGGGGTGCCAATAGTATCTTTGTTGTTGATTCAGAGGAATCTGACATCCAAAGTGACGAAGTAAAAGATGATGAGGATATGGAAGTCCATGCAGAGGCTTTAACTTCTGATGAGGATTTGGCTCATCAGAAGTTAAAGCCAGAATGATAGTGATCTGCAGAGCTTACTGGCAGATTGGGCAGTTTCATTTGGAATTTTTCTGATAGCTCTGTCAGCGCTTCTGAGCATCCTTAAACTCCACCATCCCTCCCTGCCTAAAGACTGACGAACATTGCTGAAAACAAAAACAAGCTACAATATTAACAGTGTAGCAGGTGGCATGTTCCATTATCGTGGAATTTGGAATTCAGTTGAGAAAATTCTAGACAAAGTGTGGTCTACTGTGCCAGACAGACATGCCTTTAAACTGCAGTTGAATTTTGATGGCTAGTACTTTTGAGTACTAGTACTCAGTTCTGGCCAATCCTTGTTATGTTACAAGGATACACACAGAAACCGATTTTTATTGGACTGTTGTGTGGTACTTCTAAACCAAATTCATTGGCTGGATATCTTCATGATTTGATACATGAGTTGAAAACTTTGAAAAGTGGGGTTCTATACCATCAGAAAACTTTCTTTGTCAATGTTGTTTCTGTTGTGTGTGATGCCCCAGCCAGAGCCTTCATAAGACGTGTGAAGTCACACAATGCATACCATGGATGCGACAAGTGTGACCAAACAGGTGTCCACAAATCCAATCGAATGACATTTCCTGAGGTTGCAAGACATAGAACTGATGACAGTTTTAGACAAACAGTGGATGAAGAACACCGTCTTCATCACTCACCTCTTGCAGATGTTGGCATTGATATGGTTGCTTGCTTCCCGTATTGATTATATGCATTTGGTTTGTCTGGGTGTAATGAAGCGTCTGTTAGATTTGTGGATCAGTACCACTGGCCACCTGCGCTGTCGTATTTCATCTACTCTTGCCTCTATGGTTTCAGATAGACATTTATCACTAAGAAGTTACATCCCCAGTGAGTTTGCTCTAAGGCCACGGGCACTGGCTGAACGATGCAGGTGGAAAGCTACAGAATTCCGACAATTCTTGTTATACACTGGTCCAGTTGTGCTAAGGGGTGTGCTAAAGCCTCAGATCTATGATAACTTAATGCTTTTGTCAGTAGGTGTGTACATTTTGGCAAGTCCAAAGTATTGTATGGAGATGAATGACCTTGCTAATACTCTTTTGGTTTCATTTGTTCAACATTTTGGTCAGCTTTACGGTGAAGAGTTTTGGGTTTATAATATTCATCGTCTGGTACACCTCAGAAAAGATGTCAAAATCCATGGAAATTTAGATCTCATATCAGCATTTCCATATGAAAACTTCCTCGGAAAATTTAAGAAATTGGTTCGGGGACAATGCAGTCCTTTGACTCAGGTGATACTTATATTATCAGAGATGGAAAATGGCAACTACAGTCCTGATGTTAAAGAAATTGAAAACCTGGATAAAGAGCATATGGATGGGCCAGTGCCAGAGTGCTTCTCACGACCACTTCGCCAGTTTAAAGTGTTTGCTTTATATGGAATGGTTGTGAAATCCAACGAGAGAGATTCTTGTATCAGAATCGATAAGTTGATTGTAGCCCAAAACATTGTTGAAGATGAAGGAACAGTTTACATTGTGGGAAATTAATATAAACAGGTTGAATACTTCTTTACATATCCAGTTGACTCAAAAAAGAATTTATATGGTTTCCAACCTCTCCACCAGTGTCAAGTGTTTCATGTTTTCAAAAAATCTGCAGAAGTATGTGAGATTACCATTCCAAAACAAATTTGTTGTTGTTCCGCTCATGCATTTTAACTAATAAGATAAGATGAGCCTTTATTGTCTCTGGATAGAGAAATTTGACTTGGGCAATGAGAGTGTGAAAACACATACATTTACACAGAACATATAGTAACACAATAAACAAGGAACATGTAAACATATAAGTAGGTCAGCACGTTTCCCCCAAAACAGACACATACTCAACCCCACAGCTGACATCCATCCAAACTACAAACCCACCCACACCCCGCTTACACAGTTACAGACGCGAGTTAGAAACGTTGCTCAAGATATTGTAGGATATTGACAGCACAGAGCTATACTTAAAAATACATTGCACCAGCATGCAATGTTATTACACATAGTGCATTGCAATATATTACAATAATACCTGTGTCCAGTCCATGATTGTCAATAAATTAATAAATAAATACCCCCCCCCCCACACACACACACACACACACACCCACACACACACACATGCATTCCTGATAAAACAAACAAAACAAAAAAAAAAAAACAAACACCTTTTAACCAGTTCATGATAGTCAATAACTAAAAAAAAAAAAAGAACCTCTCTCTCACTCACCTGTTTCTGTTAAATAGTTTGATGGATCAAGGAATCATAGAAAATTTAAACCTATTTGTTTTGTAGTTTGGGACCCTGTATCCCTGTATATGTAATAATCCTGCTCTTGTAATATATTTGGCTATTAATGTGGATATTCTTGCTTTCTCTTAGATGTATCATATTGTTGTCTTTGACAATACAAATGAGGTTGAAGTGGTGCCCTCAGTTTGGATGCAAAATGGAGAGTGCATGTGGCCACCAAATAAAAATGATGTGGCAAAAGCTGTTAAATCCCAGGAATGTCCTGGGGATGGATGGAAGCCCCATAATACCAGAATTATCTTCACATCACGTGAGTTAAATTTTGTCAAGTCCACCTTTTAGTTTGAGCTAATGTTATGTCATGTGTTACTTAAAATTATCAGTTTTTTCAATTATTTTCCCAGATGTCTACAACGAAGCTAGGCTTAAATTGCCTGATGATGATCATCAATTGCCATTGATGATGAGATACAAGGCATCAAGAAAATAACAAAGTCCAGAAAAGGGTAAGGAGCATCAATCCCTAATTTAATTATAATGCATTTTGTTACAACGGATATTACAAGATTTGATTTTTATTTTTTCGCAGATTGGAGTCATTGCCCGCTGCTCCAAAGATCCCTATGCATATCAACCTTGCTGGCAGTCCTGACCACCATCCATGCAGCCGCAGCAGTCGTGACCTCCATCCAAGCAGCCGCAGCACACCTGACCTCCATCCAAGCAGCCGCAGCAGTCTTGACCTCCATCCAAGCAGCCGCAGCAGTCTTGACCTCCATCCAAGCAGCCGCAGCAGTCGTGACCTCCATCCAAGCAACCATCGCAGTCGTGACCTCCATCCAAGCAACCGCAGCAGTCCTGACTCTCATCCAAGCAGCCACAGCAGTCCTGAGCCTGTGATGCATCCTCTGACCAGCAGTGAGAACCCCCAGTGCACCAGCAGTGAGACGCATACACCAAGGCGTACTGCACACCAGACCATGGAGCAGAGATCCAGCCTGCACACTTGTGGGTATTCACGTTTTCTCTACTAAAATTAGATAATTAGATTATTAGGTAATCTGGAAGAATGGTGATGCTATTGAGTGATCTTGTGTGCTTCAGTAAATTGAATTAGATTGAATTTAGATTTTGTCTAACCTGTCTTTCTTCCTCGTTTTGTCCACAGCCTTCTTGTGAAATATTTTTAAGAAGCAGGAAATGATGATGGAGCAACTGAGAATTGTCTTCAAGACCCTGCAGGGTTTGAAAACCACTGATGAGGTTGAGATGGGCCTTGATAGAAATTTGTTGCCGCTCACAGACATAGATTTTCTTCAGAGCCTGGAGGAAGAGTTGCGAAGTAGCCCTGACCTTCTCAAACAGTTGGTATGTTGGCGTATCACATACAGTGACCACATCTCAAACTGCCTCTGCTTCCATAAATGCACTTTCTTATCTTAAAACTTTAACAACCTTTTCAGTGTCTGTATTTATCTATGAAAAAAGAAAAAATAATAAATATGTGATGATATGATTTCAGGTAAACACACTGGCTCTCAAAGGCGGGGTCGATATCCGCGAGTGTGTGAGGAGGATCGTGCATGCGATGTTCACAAACTCCCTATCAAAAAATATAAACATGAGAGGGATAAATGCAAAAATTGGCTTTCAACGCTTACAGCTAAGAAATGTCGTTATTGGTAAGTTGGCTTTGATACCTGTTGTGTCATACCTATGTTTAAAGAGTGATAGGATTTTCCTAAAAAAACAAAATAGAGGCTTATACAAAAGAAATCCCGCATAATTGTCACCTATGGGCTTGTACTGTGTGTGGTGGTGACTGTGTTTTTAACACACTGTCAATCCTTGTTTTTACATGTGCAAAACTTTGAAATTTCCTGTTCAAGAAAATAGATGTGGGGAAAACACTTGAGATCTAACTGAAGAATATTGTCATTAAGGCTTAGGATCAGTTTTAATAGAAATGTTTTTTTATACAGTAGCCATATTACCTAATGATACAAAGTTAATTTCAAATCATTTATGCTTTGTGTTGTGCATAGGATTGTGTATATTATTGCCTCTTATCAAGTCTCAATCTGGAAGGGATGTTCTCTATTGTGGATTGACTTAAAAAAATTACTGAAGGAAGGAGTGTAACAATGGGTGAATTTTAAGGTTTTTATTAGCTAATAAGTGAGAAATCAAAACATGTGCTCATTATATAAAGGGGCAGGTGAAAGCATAAAATAAAGGAAACAGGTGAGCTCGGATATGTAAATGGCATAATATGATATGACAATGATGATTAAGCAGCTGATGGCTAACTTGAGAACTTGGGCGAATGAACAGAAGGTTGTTTGTCAAATACAGGGTGGATTTATCTGAGGAAGGACAGCTTTTAAAGCTAGTACATATATAAAAGCTGTGTACATATATATTTATTTCTCGTTTTCCCTCTATGCTATGCATAGGTTTTTTTTTCCTTCTTTCTGCAATGATGGAGATGCTCTTAATCTCATTGTACATGTGTATAATGACAATAAAGGCATTCTATTCTATTCTAAATTTGGGTCAATATTGTCTGATAGCCATACCTCGCACCACTCAGAACGGCCAGCTGGGAGAGCAGATAGACGCAACCTTACTTTGGGCTGGCGATTCGACGGGCCACGAAAAAGGCAGGAGATGTCCTACGAGAGACGGCCGCATCAAGATCCTCGTCGTGGCCTTCCAAGCAAGACTGGTTCTGGTTGAAGTGGCTGTTGGCCTGTCTCGTCCCTCTTCCCCGGAACTGTTGTCCTTCGGGCGATTGGCTTGGTTATTCAGTTAATGTCCGAATTATTCTTCTCTTTCCTGATGAAAACAGACTGGAGCCACGCACATCACGAGCAGCCCTGGTTACCATGACAACTTGAAACGCTGGAGACTGAATGCGGTGCAGCCAAACTTGTCCCAGCCGCAATCAGCCTTGGCTTCAAGTCGGAACTTAGCCCTTATAGTTTAGCAGCTAAGTTCTGAGTTCTGAGTTTCTTTTTTTGTTGTTGTTGTTGCTCCGTCAGGTCTCCTGGGGAAGCTCTCCTTTCCAGAGCTTCCACAGAACTCCAATTCACGACTCTCAAAAAATTTCATATTGACTACCTTTATTTGGGGGCCAACCCACGGGCGTGGTCTGGTTGTCGGCGCAAATTTGGTCCAATCAAATTTCTCCCTCTAGTTTCACGGCATAACGAGGGTGGTTTTTGGATTTAAAGCTACGCCTTTTATTCACCCAAGTTTAAAATTATATATAAAACAAAGAGAAATGCATCGTTTTGATAAGTTCGGTTTTCTCTGCTTGTTGTGGTTAATTTGGTGGACATGAGTTTATCTTATTCACTGTAAAAACACAATTAAATGGTTATTAGTTACTCACGACATCACAGAACACACAAACAAATAAACCAAGAAAAGAACATTTTCGTGCATGTCTTTTGCATGACTACGGACTGTGCATGAGGTTTCTTTTTCTTTTTGCAGAACATTTATAAGCAAAAACTAAGCACATAGATTATGGTGCTCAGGCAATGCGCCATCGGTTCCGGTGGTTCGCCATTCAGGTGGCGCTGTGGTTACATTATTGGAATAGTTCATTGTCCAGTGTTAATTTTATCTCCACCAAATTAGCTCGTAGAACAATGGTTCGAACAGCTGTGAAGTCCTCTTCTTGCAGGGGAACCAGTTCGGCATGTTTGCAGTGTCTTATTTGATCAGCATATACAATTTATTATTGTATCGATCCTTGTGTTCTTGTTGCCCTGGATGCATTCCATAGTGGCAATTTACAACTGCCTTCTGATTGTGTTCTGAGGTTGACCCAGGGGTAAATGTCACAGAATTGTAGGTTTGGCAGGTTTTACTGATTTGTGGTATGAATTGCAATTTAGTGCCTGGGAAAGCAGGGTCTCCTGATGCCAAAGTCAGACAGGAGTCTAGGATGGCACTCAGCAGAGACCTGTGAAATCTCTGGTTAGAGCAATAGTCTCTTTGAAAGTTTGAGGGGTGTGGGAGATTGAACCACCCCCGGACCTCACAACATTTGTGCTTGTATGTTTCAGCTGCTGTGAGGCGTAACCGCTTAACATGTGGGGCCACAGACCAGGAGATTGATGCAACCAACAAAAGATGGTTACATCTGGCTCCAGACAGAGATGGTGGCAGGAGAGAGAGGATGCGGAGAAGAGAGGGCATTGAAAACACAACAGGTTGAATACATATCGAGATTGTGGAACACCCACACAAGGTTCATAAACACACAGTTCCAAGAGTCCAGGTTCATGCATTGACTGTTGTTATACAGGAGGAATCCTTGTTTATTCACTGACTTTTATACATGTGATTCATGAGCTCAGTGTTAAAAATATGTACTGGTGCAAATAAAGAAACATATTGCTGTAGTTGTTTAAGCTTTTTTTTTTTTTTTTTTAATCTCAGTCAAATATGGCACATAAATTAAGTGGCTGAGTTGAGGTTTAATTATGGCTAATATCAGGAACCACCTCTGTAAATTGTTTGGTCCACAATAGGGCCACCTATAGTGGTACATTTTGCATGCCAGATGTGAGCCACTGAAGGACCGTAATTACTTGCTGTATTTGGGCCAAGTACAATGTAGCCGCAAGGGGGTACAAGCCAGTGCCTTATTGTGCCGGTCCCAAGCCCGGATAAATACAAAGGGTTGTGTCAGGACGGGCATCCGACGTGAAACTTTTGCCAAATCAAACATGCGAATCAATCTATGACTTCCATACCGGATCGATCGAAGCCCGGGTTAACAACGACCGCCATTGGTGCTGTTCACCTACAGGGTGCCGGTGGAAATTGGACTACTGTTCGTCGAAGAAGGAGAGGAGGAAGGTGTGTTCGTAGGAAGAGAGAGAAAAGGAACGCCAAGAGTCTAGGACTGAGAGTAGGGACTTTGAATGTTGGAACTATGACAGGAAAAGGTAGAGAGTTGGTTGACATGATGCAGAGGAGGAAGGTAGACATACTGTGTGTCCAGGAGACCAGGTGGAAAGGTAGCAAGGCTAGAAGTTTAAGAGCAGGGTTCAAGTTGTTCTATCATGGTGTAGATAGGAAGAGAAATGGCGTAGGAGTTATCTTTAAGGAGGAGTTTGTGAGGAATGTCCTGCCAGGTTAAAAGAGTATCAGATAGAGTAATGAGTCTGAAGCTAGAAATCGAAGGTGTGATGTTCAATGTTGTTAGTGGGTATGCTCCACAGGTAGGATGTGAGCTAGAGGAGAAGGAGAAATTCTGGTTGGACCTTGATGAAGTGATGCAGAGCATCCCTAGAAGTTAAAGAGTTGTCATTGGTGCAGACGTCAATGGACACGTTGGTGCAGGAAACAGAGATGATGAGGAGGTGATGGGCAGGTTTGGTATCCAGGAGAGGAACGCAGAAGGAGAGGTGGTGGTTGACTTTGCAAAAAGGATGGAAATGGCTGTAGTGAATACTTTCTTCCAGAAGAGGCAGGAACATAGGGTGACCTATAAGAGTGGAGGTAGGAGTACACAGGTAGACCACATCTTGTGTAGATGGTGTAATCTGAAGGAGATCAGTGACTGCAAAGTAGTGGTAGGTGAGAGTGTAGCCAGACAGCATAGGATGGTGGTGTGTAGGATGGCTCTGGTGGTGAGGAAGATGAAGAGGGCAAAGACAGAGCAGAGGACTAAATGGTGGAAGCTGAAAAAGGAAGAGTGTTGTGTGATTTTTAGGAAGGAGTTGAGACAGGCTCTGGATGGCCAGGAGGTGCTTCCAGTTGACTGGACAACTTCAGCTAATGTGATCAGGGAGACAAGTAGGAGAGTATTTGGTGTGTCATCTGGAAGGAAAATGGATAAGGAGACTTGGTGGTGGAATGAGGAGGTGCAGGAGTGTATACAGAGAAAGAGGTTAGCTAAGAAGAAGTGGGACACTGAGAGGACTGAAGAGAGTAGACAGGAGTACAGGGAGATGCAGCGTAAGGTGAAAGTAGAGGTGGCAAAGGCCAAGCAAAGGCCAAACAAAGGGCTTACGATGACTTGTATGCTAGGTTGGACAGTAAGGAGGGAGAGACTGATCTATACAGGTTGGCAAGGCAGAGAGACAGAGATGGGAAGGACGTGCAGGCGGTTAGGGTGATTAAGGATGGAGATTAAAGTGTATGGACAGATGCCAGTAGTGTGATGGGAAGATGGAAAGAGTACTTTGAAGAGTTAATGAATGAGGAAAATGAGAGAGAACGAAAAGTAGAAGAGGTGACTGTTGTGGACCAGGAAGTAGCAAAGATTAGTAAGGATGAAGTGAGGAGGGCATTGAAGAGGATGAAGAGTGGAAAAGCACTCGGTCCTGATGATATACCTGTGGAGGTCTGGAAGTGTATAGGAGAAGTAGCAGTAGAGTTTCTGACTGGGTTGTTCAACAGGAACTTAGATAGTGAGAAGATGCCTGAGGAATGGAGGAGAAGTGTGCTGGTGCCCATTTTTAAGAACAAGGGAGATGTATAGAGTTGTAGCAACTACAGAGGAATAAAGCTGATGAGCCATACAATGAAGTTATGGGAAAGAGTAGTTGAAGCTAGACTAAGGGCAGAAGTGAGCATTTGTGAGCAGCAGTATGGTTTCATGCCAAAAAAGAGTACTACAGAGGCAGTATTTGCTTTGAGGATGTTGATAGAGAAGTACAGAGAAGGTAAACGGAGCTGCATTGTATCTTTGTAGATCTGGAGAAAGCTTATGACAGGGTGCCCAGAGAGGAACTGTGGTATTGTATGAGGAAGTCTGGAGTGGCAGTGGTATGTTAGAGTGGTGCACGACATGTATGAGGACTGTCAGACAGTGGTGAGGTGTGCTGTAGGTGTGACAGAGGAGTTCAAGGTGGAGGTGGGACTGCATCAGGGATCAGCTCTGAGCCCCTTCTTGATCGCTATGGTGATGGACAGGCTGACAGACGAGGTTAGACAGGAATCTCCATGGACTATGATGTTTGCAGATGACATTGTGATCTGTAGTGAGAGCAGGGAACAGGTGAAGGAGAAGCTAGAGTGGTGGAGGTTTGCCCTGGAAAGGAGAGGAATGAAGGTTAGCCGCAGCAAGACGGAGTATATGTGTGTGAATGAGAGGGACCCAAGTGGAAGAGTGAGGTTACAGGGAGAAGAGATAAAGAAGGTGGAGGATTTTAAGTACTTAGGGTCAACAGTCCAGAGCAATGGAGAGTGTGGAAAAGAGGTGAAGAAGCGTTTGCAGGCAGGCTGGAACGGGTGGAGAAAAGTGTCAGGTGTGATGTGTGATAGAAGAGTTTCAGCTAAGATGAAAGGAAAGGTGTACAAAACTGTGGTGAGACCAGTGATGTTGTTTGGTCTAGAGACAGTGTCACTGAGGAAAAGACAGGAGGCAGAGCTGGAGGTAGCAGAGATGAAGATGCTGAGGTTCTCTTTGGGAGTGACCAGGTTGGATAGGGTCAGGAATGAGTACATCAGAGGGACAGCACATGTTAGAGGTTTTGGAGATAAAGTCAGAGAGGCCAGACTGAGATGGTTCGGACATGTGCAGAGGAGAGATAGTGAATATATTGGTAGAAGGATGCTGAGTTTTGAACTGCCAGGCAGGAGGCCTAGAGGAAGACCAAAGAGGAGGTTTATAGATGTAGTGAAAGAGGACATAAAGGTGGTTGGTGTGAGAGAAGAGGATGCAGAAGACAGGCTTAGATGCAGGCAACTGATTCGCTGTGGCGACTCCTGAAGGGAAAAGCAGAAAGGAGAAGATTATGGATTTGTTCAGATTTATTATGATCCTGATTTTGACTATTATTATTATCATTATTGTTATCATAAAGAGGAGTAGCAATATTCGCCGTCGTGTTTGTAATATTTAACACATTTATAACTGAGGCTATTTGCATCACAACTGCGGATTAAAATGTAGAAACTGAAACATAACCTTGCGTGTTTTCCGCAATCATTCCAGATCATTGACATTTTAAAATTATTGTATGGTGGTAAAAAGCCTTTGGTTGTACTGCAGCAACGGTTTTACGAACGTAAACAGCAGGAGGGAGAGTCACTGAGGCAGTTTTCTCATGCACTAATGTCACTAATGGATGCTGTTCTTGACAATTATCCAGATGCAGTTCCAAACTCACAGGTAGCCCTGAGGGACCAGTTTGTGGAACGTGTCCGGAATGGAACGCTACGGCACCATATCAGGGAGGCTGTGAGAGGTAAACCCAGCATGACACTGATTGAGATACGGGAAGAAGCGATTAGATGGGGTGAAGATTTTGAGGGAGGAAGAGGGAATAATCTCCACTCATCCCAGTGTGTCTACTCATCCCAGTGCAATGTTGCATGAGCTAACATAACAGCAGCCACACCAGCACAAGAGCCAAAACAGTCTCCAGAGCTCCTTGCCATCACAGAACTGATAAAGAATCAGAAGAAACACCATTTGTTGTTGAGTTTTCTCAGAGTCCGCTGACTGATGTGGTGGAGCAGGATGACACGCCCCCACCACATCCGGATGCTGAGGAGAGGCCTCTTGCAACACAAGAGAAACCACAGCGTCCCCATAGGACTACACCAGGGCAGCACCGGAATCCCCATCATCTCCCAAGATCAACCACCACGCAAGTAAATCAAATTATTGCCCCCTGGCAAGGATTTCACAGGCCTTGGCTTTAAGGCCCATCGACGGGACGTCGATTCAGTTCATGGGGGCAGATTGTAGCAGTAGGGCACAAAGACCCTGCAGAGAACAGAGGCTAGAGGCCAGTCAGAGGACACAGGAGGGACTGATTGGCAGCAGGTGTGACTGCAGGCACTCTCTAAATTGTGTGTGCTCACTGTGGCTGGTTGATTCCCTCTGACGCTGGTAGGATGGACTTTTAACATTGTTAGTCATTTTAGTATTTTAATTGTTAGGGTAAAGTAGGGGTGCTTTCACCCTGAGGTATTTGTATTTTAATGATTTTAAATGTGGGTCTACCATGTTTTTAGGTCTGACTTGAGTGTCACACAGCACAGAGGTATATAAAACTGCTACGTGCTTTGTTTGTTTCCAGGCAAAGCGCTGGCTGCCGTTTATTTTAGTCAGTTTTACTGTATGTATTTTATTCTCATTTGAGTTGATTGTTTTTTTGGTTGGTGTAGGTTTTAAATTGTTTTAGAGTTTTAACACTCTGTTTCCTTCTGTTTCTAGTGCGGCGGTTGGTGAGGTCCTCCATTCGCCAGTGTGGTTGATGCTGGGAGTTCACTTTAGATGGTGATATGGTTTGTGGTGGAACGTTCTTAATTGTGTGGTGTCTTATTTTGAGGTGTGTTGAGTTTTGTTTCTTTTGAATATATATAGTATACTCCCAGTGTCCCAGCAGTGAGTGGTTGGTGATCCAGCCGTAGTACAACTGTCTGTCTGTCTTTTTCTTGCCTGTGTTTTTAGTGTTTTAGTCCAAATCAAATAAATGACATACGTATGACCCACACTGACTGTTGTGGCCTCTTCATTGAAGCCCCTGTGTCTCTCCTGAAAGGCTACAATACGTTTGTTTTGTCTTGTGCCAAAACATAAAAAAATGTCTAAATGAAAAATTAGAAACGAAAAGAGAGATAGCTAACTTAGCATGTTGGTGCTATTACAGCTACAAACACTATTAAACATTTACTATGTTTGAACACCTTCGTTTGTTTAAGGTCGTGGTAACGTTTCACCAAACTCCATTCAAAATTCCTTAAATTTAAAGTTGATGGCTTAAAATGTAACACTTAAGATGAAGATTGAAGTGAAACTAAGAGGTTTGGGACTCAGGGAGGAATTCGGCTCACAAATGAGTCGTCAGTGACACAAAACTGCCTCACCAGGAGTGAGACAAACTTAAACTGTAAATAAACAAATCCGGTAACATCTCTCATTCTGATTTTAGGGTGAATGACGTGAAGACATGGACTCTGATCAGTGTCGACAAATATGGGAACAAATACTACGAAGACAAGAAGCACTACTTCTGTGAGTTGTTTGTTTGTTTTTCACACTAATAATGAGATTTTCAAGGCCGTGCTCTCACGAGTAATTAACGTGGCGTTAACTCCAATAGGATCTCCCACGGACGGCTCATTTGTGAGCCGAATTCCTTCCTGAGTCCTAAACTTCTTTGTTTCACTTCAATCTTCATCCTAAACGTGTTAAATTTAGAAAAAAAAATCACCATCAACTTTAAATTTAAGGAATTTCGAATGGAGTTTGGTGAACCGCGACTTTAAACCAAATAAGGTGTTCAAACATAGTAAACGTTTACAGCTTTAAATTATAACCTGTGAATGAATATAAAGATCTTTATCAGTGGTTGCAGCCAGATTAACATCAACATGCTAAATTAGCTCTGCAGGGAAAACGCTTCTGTATCTTGTCTACTTTAATCTCGGTCGGTGTAAATCCCTCCACCTTGACTGTTCATCTCTCTGCCATCAGGCCGAGGGTGTTGTTGACAGCGGGGCCCCGTTAGGCTCAAAGGCTCCCATCTGGATCCCACACTGAGGGCCACCATGTGCATGGTCTGCAACTGTGAGTTCACCCTGACTTGGAAAGGTCTGTGACTTTTCAACTCCTACACAGTGTGAGATGTTACGTGTTTCCTCCTCCTCTGACTTGTGTATGTGTGTGGCAGGGGGCCTGTCAGGGTTGTTCTGCAAATAAGTACTACCTGGAGTACTTGAAGAACCAGCCGCCACGTGTGTGATCATTGCTCTGCCAAGTTCCAGGAGAACAGTAAGCAAACAGGGAATTCAGTCCCATCATTCGGAACTATGTTTCCCAAAAAAGATGTGTATTTTTCTCTGTAATGTGCAACATTAGCTTTATAATACAGTGACCAGGTGTAAGCTGTGCTGATGTTGTGTATGTTCATATTTCATTTATTAAACGCTAATCTTATTTTAACATTTCTTTTAATCCTCAGCAGCAATTATTGGGCCCTGATGGATTCTGATGTATTTCCTTTCTGTTAGGCGACCAATTTGTCTCAACGTCGGTCTCTCCTAATAAATCTGGAGCTTTCTCCTTCACTAGAAAACAGAAGAAAATTCCTGCTGCACTAAAAGAGGTGAGAATACTAATATTTATTTTCTTTTATTCTGTTAACTGTTGTGAGTTCCAGGGGGCAGAGTTCAATCTCCCACACCCCTCAAACTTTCAAAGATACTATTGCTCTAACCACAGATTTCACAGGTCTCTGCTGAGTGCCATCCTGGACTCTTATCTGACTCTGGCATCGAAAGACCCTGCTTTCCCAGTTAATAAATTACAATTCACGCCACAAATCAGCAAAACCTGCCAAACCTCCCTTCAGAGAGGTACAATTCTGTGACATTTACCCCCGGGTTGACCTGAGAACACTATCAGAAGGTGGTTGTAAATTGCCGCTATGGAATGCATCCAGGCCAACAAGAACAAGGATTGATATTATAATAATAAATTGACTATTCTGATCAAATAAGAGACTGCAAACATGCCGAACTGGTTCCCCTGCAAGAAGAAGACTTCACAGTTGTTCGAAGCATTCTTCTAGGAGCTAATTTGGCAGAGATAAAATGACACCAGACAATGAACAATTCCAATAATGTAACCACAGCGCCACCTCAATGGTGAACCGCGGGAACCGATGGCGCATTGCCTGAGCACCGTAACCTATGTGCTTAGTTTGTTTAGCTTATAAATGTTCTGTGAAAAGAAAAAGAAACTTCATACACAGTCCGTAGTCATGCAATTCTGATTTCCCACAGCCAGTCAAGATATGCATGAAATGTTCTTTTCCTGTTTCATCTGTTTGTGTGTTCTGTGATGTCGTGAGTAACAAATAACCATTTAATTGTGTTTTTACAGTGAACAAGATAAGCCCATGTCCACCGAATTAACCACAACAAGCAGAGAAAAACCGAACCTAATAACCTTTGTTTTATATATAATTTTAAACTTGGGTGAATGAAGGGTGTAGCTTTAAATCCAAAAACTACCCTCGTTATGCCGTGAAACTACAGGGAGAAATTTGATTGGACCTACTTCGCGCCGACAACCAGACCACGCCTATGTGTCCGCCCCCAAATAAAAGTAGTCAATATGAAATTTTAGGGGATTCGTGAATTGGAGAAGTTCTGGGGAAGCTCTGGAGATGAGAGCTTCCCCAGGAGACCTGATGGAGCAACAAAAAAAAAAAAAAAAAAAAAGGAGAAACTCAGAAGTTGGACTTAGCTGCTAATCTACAAGGGCGAAGTTCAGACTTGAAGCCAAGGCTGCTTGCGGCCGGAACAAGTTTGGCTGCACCGCATTCAGTCTCCAGCGTCTCGGGTCGTCATGGTAACCAGGGCTGCTCGTGCTGCGCGCGGCTCCAGTCTGTTTTCATCAGGAAAGAGAAGAATAATTCGGACATTAACTGAATAACCAAGCCAATCGCCCGAAGGACAACAGTGCCGGTGAAGAGGGACGAGACAGGCCGACAGCCACTTCAACCAGAACCAGTCTTGCTTGGAAGGCCACGACGAGGATCTTGACGCGGCCCTCTCTCGTAGGACATCTTCTGCTTTTTTCGTGGCCAATCGAATCGCCAACCCAAAGTAAGGTTGCGTCTGTCTGCTCTCCCAGCTGGTCGTTCTGAGTGGTGCGAGGCATGGCTATTAGACAATATAGACCCAAATTTTAGCTTTTAAAGCTCTCCTTCCTCAGATAAATCCGCTCTGTATTTGAAAACCTTCCGTTCATTCGCCCAAGTTTTCAAGTTAGCCATCAGCTGATTAATCATCATCGTCAAATCGTGTTATGCCATTTACATATCTGAGCTCACCTATTTCATTTAAGTTATGCTTTGACCTGCCCCTTTATATAATGAGCACACGTTTTGATTTCTCCTTTATTAGCTAATAAAAGCCTTAAAATTCAGCCAGTGTTACACTCCTGCCTTCGGTAATTTCTTTTAAGGCAATCCACAGTAGAGAACATCCCTTCCAGATTGAGACTTGATAAGAGGCAATAATGTACACAATCCTAGGCACAACATAATTCTGATGTAACAATGACGTCTGGAGATTTGTACTGTTTTTCCAGGTTTCTGCCAACACAGAGAACTCTTCCACATGCGGCTACTTAAACAGGTCGAAGGACAACAAGAAGCAGTGGAAGAGGCTGTGGTTTGTCATCAAGAATAAAGTCCTGTACACCTACGCTGCCAGCGAGGTACTGATAATGTTTAATTTTCTGTCTATCTAAACTCTGTGTGGCTTTTCTGCCTTTTGGTTGACCATTTACTTCTCCCTGAAGGATGTCGCGGCATTGGAGAGCCAGCCGCTCCTGGGTGTTTTCCTGAGGGAGGAGAAGAACGGAGCGGCTCAGAAACTGCAGTTCAAACTGTACCACGAAGACACGCTGTTTTACATCTTTAAAGCTGACGACATCCCCACCGCACAGAGGTATCTGACCTCACGTTGATCCTTTGGGTTTTAGTCTGAGTTGAGTCGCCATGGTAACAGCTGGTGCCTTTTAATCATACGTTAAACCAGAGGTTGAACTGCTACTTTGACAGAAATGCAACAAAAGAGAAGCTGGAGTGTCTGTTACAGTGCAGCCAAATATACTCACAGTTTTCAAACCCTCAATCACTAACAATGAAAAACAGCAAAATGGAGAGATGATTATTGATAATATGTTTCTGCTGAGAATGCTGAGCATAAAAAAATGTTAACTTTAGATCATGTTGTGGTTGTGTCACCTTGTTTCAGCGCTGGTAGCTAATTTAGTGTTTTTTGTCTTTGTGTCTGCAGATGGATTGGGGCATTTCAAGAGCCAATGATCCTGGAACAGTAATCAGCTATTTAGCAGTGAAGTCACATGACAGCCCTGGAGCCAGCTGAAAGACAACTTAAGACCCCTGATCGATCTCAGGTCAGGGGTCACCAGCTCAGGAAGAACTCCGGATGGACTGTTGGACCCCTGGACAGCATATCAAATGTATCACGCAAATCAAAGTCTTCCACTTCCACTGGATCATCAACCTCCAAATCTTCCTCAGTCTCATCAGAGTTAAAAAAGGCCAAAGCAGAGCAGGCTGCTGCGATGGCTCGAGCTGCTGCGATGAAAGAAAAACACATCTTGCAACTGGAGGAAACAAAACTGAACTCAAAGATGGAGCAAGTGGAGTTGGAAGCGGACCTTGCAGCATCAGCCACTAAAATAAAAATTCTTCAAATGGATGAGGTGGAACAGGATGCTCCAGGTGATGGCATGAATGAATATTATGACTCTCACCATGAACCAGAAACAATGGAGCGCAATGTGGAATTTGTGCAGTTAGGTGCAATACCTAAAACTCCACTTCACCAAACCATTTAAGTCTCCACAGACCTCCACCTACAAAGGATACCAACACACCAGAAAATAAACCTCAAAACAAGAATGTGACTGACAAACACAAAACAAAAGCTGTAAATCATAATCACACCATAACCCATGCTCCACAAGATCAAGATGACGCAGAGGGGGTTGTTAATGCTGCTCATGATAACTTGAATGTGGTTATTTGAATACAAAATGACATAGCAGAAATCATTGTCTCACAGCAAAACCTGTCTCTGTTACCTGCAAGAGAGATTTCTGTATTCGATGGTAACCCATTGTCATATTAATCTTTTGTCCATGAAGATAAGACTAAAAATAATCAAGACAGACTCTACTATCTTGAGCAGTTCACCTCTGGTTTGCCTAGAGACTTGGTTCCCAGCTGTTTGCACATGGATGGGGGCAGGGGCTATAGTGAAGCAAGATGCCTTTTAAAGGAGCACTTTGGGAATGAAATGAAGGTTTCTGGAGCTTACCTAGAAAAAGCCTTGAACTGGACAGCGATTAAAGCTGAGGATGGGAAAATGCTGCATGCATATGCAATGTATTTGAGAGGATGCTGTAATGTAATGCAAGATTTACAGTATTTGGAGGAACTTGAGATCCCATCAAACCTAAGGCAAATAGCATCCAAACTACCCTACAAACTCCGAGAAAGGTGGTGAACCACAGCTTATCACAAAAAGCAATAAGAGGCGAAAATAGCAGCTTTGCTACTTCAGTAGCAGTGAATACAGAGCCAGCAGGATGCACTGTAAAACAATTATCTGTTCCACAACAACCTCCTCAAACCACATTCAGGCCCATCATCCCTTCCTGTGGATTCTGCCATGAGAAACATGCTCTAATCGACTGCTCACAACTCAAAACACAGTCACATGATAATAAGGTTGAATTCCTAAGAAGCCATGGATATTGCTTTGGCTGCCTACTAAAAGGTCATCTAAGCAAAAATTGTAAAAGAAGATTAATGTGTCAAGTTTGTCAAATGAAACATCCTACACAGGAAAATCAAATGAAAGCCACTGCTGAGACAGAAGAAACCCCCATAAGCAGTGCTCTTGTTTCAGCAGGTGATGCAACTGGGGCCGGGAGAGACTGTGCACTTGCTTCCTTTTGCCACCTTAACCCTGACTGGAACAATAGCAAGTATGTTCAGACCTAAGCCTTCCTCAATCCATGCAGCACTGTGACATTTTGCACAGAAAATCTAATGAACCAGCTGAATGTGAATGGACGCAAAACAGAGATACTTTTGCGAACAATGGGACAGGAAAAGCCTGCAGGGACCTATGAGGTCAGAGGACTGCAGGTGGGAGACTTGGAAGGCTGCACATATCTGGATCTGCCGAAAATTTACACACAGAGTAAAAATCCCAGTCTCAAAGGAAAACATAATCGCACAAGCTGATTTGAAGAGGTGGCCTTATCTCAGTGGCATCCGGTTAAAGGAAATTGAGGCAGACATAGAACTCCTCATAGGGACTGATGTTCCTCGAGCAATGGAGCCATGGCAAATAATAAACAGTCAGGATAATGGACCGTATGCAGTCCAAACTTTATTTGGATGGGTGGTAACTGGACCACTCAATGTTGATAGTGCTGCAGAACATGCTGGGCCCATTGCAGTGTTAAGTAGCAGAATCTCTGTTGTTGAGCTGAAGGATTTACTCATCAGACAATATAATCAGGATTTCTCTGAGAACATGTATGAGGAGAAAAATGAGATATCAGTTGAGGATAAACGTTTTATGGAGATCGCTTGCAGCTCAGCCTTTCTTAAAGATGCCCACTATCATCTACCACTGTCTTTCTGGGATAAAGACAGGATCATGCCTGATAACTATAATGTGGTAAAAGAACGCACACTGCACCATATGAAGAAATTTAGGAAGGATACGGTCTATGCTGAGGAATACATCTCCTTCATGGAGGACATTCTCAAAAAGGGTTATGCAGAAAAAGTTCCACCTCAGCAGCTTCGCAGAGAGGATGGGCAGGTCTGGTACATCCCACATCATGGTGTCTACCAGAAGCGAAAGCTCAAACTGAGGGTGGTGTCTGACTGTACCTCCTCATATCAAGGAACATCTCTGAACAAGGAGCTCCTCCAAGGTCCAGACTTAACAAACACCCTCATTGGAGTTCTATTAAGGTTTCACCAAGAACACATTGCAGTTATGGCAGAGATTGAGGCAATATTTTACCAGATGCATGTAGATGAAAAGGACAGAGACTTCCTGAGATTTTTGTGTTGGCCAGAGGGTGATATCAGCAAGCCACTTGAAGTTTACAGGATGAAAATATTGCATCTGCGTCAAACTGCTGATGACAACTGGAAGCATTACTCTGACGAAGTTATGAAAACCATCAAAACTAACTTTTATGTGGATGATTGCCTCCGATCTGTGGCAACAGTGGACCAAGCTATAAAGCTGGTCAAAGATCTCACTAAAGCCTGCCACCAGGGGGGCTTCACACTGACAAAATGTGTCAGCAATAACTGTGAGGTGTTGGCAAGCATTCCTGAGCATCACAGAGCAAAAACAGTCAAGGAACTGGTTAAAGAAAAGCAGAAAGAACAAATCTCAGTTGAGCCGGCACTTGGAATCCACTGGAACACTCACAGTGACACTTTCAGCTTTAAAGTAACTGTCAGGAGCCAGCCTGCTACCAGAAGAGGTATACTCTCTGCAGTAAATTCAGTGTATGACCTATTAGGCTTTCTCTCTCCTTTCATCCTGAAAGCCAAACAATTACTCTAAGAATTCTGCAAATCCAGGTATGGATGGAATCAAGTTATTCCACAGGAATTTGCAAGGCTCTGGCAGAGATGGATCATGGAGTTGAATCAGTTACGTGAGTTTGAGATAGGGAGATGCATAAAGCCTGAGAACTTCGACCCAGTGGAGACTGCTGAGCTGCATCACTTCTGCGATGCGAGTGAGTCAGGATATGGTACAGTAAGCTACCTTAGATTAACAAATCATCAAGGAAAAATCCATATCTCCTTCATATTTGGAAAAGCCAGAGTCTCACCTCTCAAACAGATCACCATACCCAGGCTTGAACTCACTGCAGCAACACTGGCTGTAAAAGTGGATCGGATGCTAAGGAAGGAGCTGCATTTATCACTCACAGATTCAACTTTCTGGACCGATAGTACATCTGTATTGAAATATATTCACAACCAAACAAAGGGATTTCATAAATTTGTAGCCAACAGAATTGCAGTGATCCAGGATCTGTCCAACACAAGGCAGTGGAGATGCATAAATACAAAAGACAATGCGGCCGACAACGCATCAGGAGGGTTGCATGTGGAATCTTTCTTAAGATCAAGATAGTTGAGCGGTCCCGAATACCTGGACAGAGAGAAAAAGACATGGCCAAAGATCACACAAGGTCTAGAAAAAATCTCAGCAAATGACCCTGAGGTGAAAAGGGAGATCACAGTGAACAGTGTAGGAAAGGAGATCACAGTGAACAGTGTGAGGATCGAAAACCAACATCCAATATGCACATTAATCAAGTATTACTCATCATGGTACCGACTTCAAAGGTCTGTAGCCTGGCTGTTAAAGGTGAAAAAACTATTTCAACTGCAAAGTTGGCTAAGAAAGGTCCAGACACACGTGTCTTCAGAGGCAAAGAAAAAAACTTAAAGAGGAGCACGGGATGCAAAACCTATCAGTGGAAGATATGCAAGAGGCAGAGAGGGCTATCATTTGTTTTGAGCAAAGACGCTACTTCAGCCATGAATTTACTTACCTGGAAAAATGGCAAAACCCTCAGTTTAAGAAGCCCCATCCACAAACTGGATCAAATTCTGGGTAATGGCATCTTGAGAGTAGGAGGAAGGATAAATAAAAGTGCAATGCCAGTGCACCAGAAAAACCCGATTATTCTCCCTAAAGGTTCTCATATACCTAACCTCATCCTACAACATGTCCGTCATCAAGTTGGGCACTCAGGAAGAAGCCATATGCTTTCCAGGCTAGGTCAAAGGTTTTGGCTCCCTCATGCAAACTCCTTAGCCAGGAAAATCATCAGAAACTGTCTATTTTGCAGACGCATGAAGCCAAGACCTGAAGAACAGAAAATGGCAGATCTTCCCAAGGATGGTTTGAATCCAGACCTACCACCTTTTACTCATGTTGGCATTGACTACTTCGGTCCCATTGAAGTGAAGAGAGGCCGAGCTCAGGTGAAACGGTGGGGGGTCATCTTCACCTGTCTGGTGAGTTGAGATATCCACCTGGAGATGGCAAACTTCCTAACTACAGACTCATGCATAAATGTGATTCGCAGATTCATCTGCAGAAGAGGATCAGTCACAAGTATCAGAACTGACTGTGGGACAAACTTTGTTGGAGCCCAAAGGGAGCTACAAGAAGCTTTGAAAGAGCTGAATCATCAGAAGAGTCAAAACACCTTTTTAACAGAGGGAATAAAATGGACTTTTAACCCTCCTTTTGGAGCCCACCATGGCAGAGTCTGGGAGAGACTAATCAGACTAGTCAAAAAGATCCTCACATCTGTTCTAAAACAACAAGCCCTGGACGATGAAACTTTATCAACAGCGTTGTGTGAGGTAGAAGCCATCCTGAATGACTGACCAATATCAACAGTGACAAGTGACCCCAATGATTTGGAGCCACTAACCCCTAACCATTTGCTTCAACTGAAGGCGAAAACAACTATGCCACCAGGAGTCTTTGAAAAGATTGATCAATATTCTAGAAAGAGATGGAGACAAGCGCAGTATCTTGCAGATCTGTTCTGGAGACGTTGGACAAAGGAGTATCTTCCTCTCATGCAAGAAAGAAGCAAGTGGAACAGCATAAGAAGGAATTTGAGTCCTGGAGATCTGGTTATTATTGTTGAGGAACTCATGGATTATTGGCCGTGTTGTAAAGATGCCAAGGGTTTAGTGAGAAGTGTTTTGGTTAAAACCAAAACCAATGAGATTCAACGATCGATTGATAAGCTCTGTCTTCTAATGGAGGCAGCAGGATGAATGGAGGGAGGTTGTTTTTTTCCAGCCTCCACTATGGACTGTTTCAGATATTCTGATTATGAACTTTAATAAGACAGATGGTCATCATCGAGTAACTTAATGGACTTTGAATTTGAAGCGTAATATTTTCCATTGTATGATTATTCTATTTGGCTCCTTTTGAATTTAATTATTATTACTTATTTATGTAATTGTTTTCAATTACATCTAACAATTAATGGGCCGGGATGTTGGAGCCTATTGATTCTTTGTATAATTATTTGAATTATTTGGAAATGCTAAGAATAATGATTATTGTAAATGAATTATTTATATTTCTTTGCTGCTCACGTCCCTCCTCCCGGCCAGGCCAACCTCCTCCTGTGATTAGGGAGTGAGGGCAGCTGGTTACTTTTGGTTTATCCTTGGTGCTGAAGGAGTGAGGCGAGTGAGGAGTGAAACAGTTTATCTACTGCTAAATTACGTTTTTTTTTATTTGCTTATTGTTTGAAGTCAACCCGGAGAATATTTCTGTTCATTTAAATAAATTCAAGACCCTTTTGTTGAAACTGAAACATCTCTGTGAGTGCTTATTATTTAGCGAGTCGTAGACCTCCTCCTCAAAAACTACTCTGATGTTTTTTCGCCTTTTTTGGAACGTAAGAGTAGCCATAACATCCTGTTTTGTGATTTTTAAAGGGTGAAGGACAGAGCTGAGCAGAGCACATATAATCAAAATCACTGTCTCCAGTTAATAGCAGAGTGCAGACTGATGTATGTAGGATGTACGAGTTCAAGTGACCATCTTATGCATCTGTGAGCTTCAGGTCCAGGTGAAGTCTGGTTCTGTTTGAGCCGATGATCAAATTTGACAGATAACAGTGAGTCACGATGCCAGAGCTCTGATTGTTAGCGTGGATTTCATCTCCATTCCTCCTGTTTGTCCCTCAGCCCTGGACTCTGATAGATCCAGTCCTGGGAGCAGGGGACAGTTGCAGAAACCGACCTTTTATTGAAAAACATGATTTAAAATCTGTGTCAGGAGACACAGGCCCTGCTGAAGTGTCCTCCAGAAGCAGAAGTACCGCCTCATCAATAAGATGTAAAAGTTGGAATATTATAGAAACTACTAGAATTCGTGTATATCTGACTACTCTTATTGTCCAGGTAAGTAATTTCTCACCTAATATGCATCTTAACTTACTTTAATGGAGGTAAATACACGTAAGATTTGCGCATATCTTATCAAAGTAAGGTTATTAAGTATTTGACAAACTGAGTACATAAATGACTTAATCATGAAGTCCATCGGTTTAACCAGATGGATTTGAGCTTTTGCTTCATGTGCGCTGTGCACAGTGAATATTCGTATCCTAGGATGTTCAGAGAAAAATAAGTTACTGTAAAACGGAATCAATTCTAGCTACCAAATATTAAGCGTTAAATGCTTGTCTAATTTATATATATAGTAAATTTTTTTCTCATAATTTCTTTGAACATAACATATTAGGATGATTAATTAATGAATTAAACTGTTTTTTGTTTTTTGTCGAAGCATACACTAAAATAGTTTAAGAGTAAAATAAAATATTAGGACAATTTAATTTCAATCCTAACATTAGTAAATGTATGTGGCATTTTTTTTTTCGTATGAGTTCATATCATATTATAAACTAGTTCAGGCTTATAGTGTAGATTTTTTTTAATTTGATTGATTATTATGGATTTTTTTTTTTCAGTCAGTTTTTTCGAATCCATGACTTCCATACTGGATCGGTCGAGGCCCGGGTTAACAACGACCGCCATCGGTGCTGTTCACGTACAGGGTGCTGGTGGAAATTGGACTACTGTTCATTGAAGAAGGAGAGGAGGAAGGTGTGTTCGTAGGAAGAGAGAGAAAAGGAACGCCAAGAGTCTAGGACTGAGAGTAGGGACTTTGAATGTTGGAACTATGACAGGGAAAGGTAGAGAGTTAGTTGACATGATGCAGAGGAGGAAGGTAGACATACTGTGCATCCAGGAGAGCAGGTGGAAAGGTAGCAAGTGTCATAATCTGTTCTTGTTTTATTTTGTTAGTTCACTTCCTGTTTTATTTTGGTAGTCTGTTTTGTTATGTCTCCGTCCACTTTGCTTCCTGCTTTTGTTCTCTTTCCCGCCTGTGTGATTGCCTTCCCTGTCCTAATGTGTTTCACCTGTGTCATTAGTTCAGTTGGTATTTAAGTCTTGTTTTCTGTCCAGTCCTTGTCGGATCCTTTGTCCTCTGATCTCCGTTGTTTCTCTCGTGTTCTCTGGTTCTCTGGTTCCCTGTTTTTCTGGTTCCCTGTTGCTCTCTTGTCCTCTTTGTCTCCTTCTCATGTTGTCCTTTGTTCCTTGTCCTTTGTCCTCTGTTCTCCCCTGGTCTCCGTTGTTCCTCTGATCTCTCGAGTTCTCCGGTTCCCTGTTGTTCTCTGGTTCTTGGTTGTTCTTGTTTGTTCTCATTGTTCTCCATAGTTATCCTTGTTGTCCTTGTTATCCTTGGCCTCCTTTGTTCTATGTTCTGTTTTTCATTACTTACCTGCACCTTCACCCTACTGCCTCTGGCTCCTGCTTTTGGGTCCTCCCCCCCAACCCAGACGTGACAGAAGGATCCGACCAGAAATGGACCCAGCGGAGCAACGCCTCTTTGAGAGGAAGGTAGCAGAATTTGAAATGACTGTAAATCACCTCATTACATCCCACCCCCACCAGCGACCGCATATTATGGACCAGATCATCACCCAACAGTTATACTTCGAGGAGAAGCCGTGGGTGAGTAATTTTGTCCCCCACCTGGATGTCGTTCGCCAGAAACTCAATACATTTCTCCACCACACTAGCGCCCAACCCGTTTTCAACTCTTGCCCGGTAAAAGACCAGTCTCCTCACCAGCTCCTGAGACTCAGGTTCATGGGTCTCCAACCCACTTGCCCTGAACCCGCTCCTGCCCCCAACCCTTTTCTGGGAACCCGTCTGGCCCGGGGAGGACCTCGGTCCCTGAACCGAGCCTGCAAGGACGTGGCTCCATCCGGGCAAGCCAGAGCCCAAGCCAGAGCCCCAGTCTCCAAGTCTGCCAGCTCTGGGCCTGCTGGCCACTGGTCATCCATCCAGCCACCTCCTGTTCCGGCTGGGCCGCAGCCACCTCCTGTGGCGGCCCAGCCGGAACCAGAGGTCATGGAGTCCCTTGTCTTTGGGTTCCTGGTTGCCTATTTCCCCCAGTTGCCAGTATACCCTCAAGGCTGTTCTCCCAGGCCTGCAGCCTCCTCCGCGGGCCCGCCTCCGGACCCTGCGATGCTCTTTCCAGCGCTGCCTCCAGAGTTTGCCGCGCCCCTTCCAGAGTCAGCGGCGCTCCTCCTGCCACCGCCAGAGCCTTGGCAGCCGTCTCTTCCGGTGTCTTCGGTCCCCGCACCGGCACCGCCTCCAGAGCCATGGCCGCTGCCTTTTCCAGTGTCTTTGGTCCCCGCACCGGCGCCGCCTCCAGAGCCTTGGCCGCCGCCTCTTCCGGAGCCCCCAGCTACCCCTCCGTCGCCGCTTCCAGATCCCTGGCCTCCTCCTCCCCCCGTCCTTCGACGGGGTTCTCTTTCCCGCCTGTGTGATTGCCTTGCCTTCCCTGTTCTAATGTGTTTCACCTGTGTCATTAGTTCAGTTGGTATTTAATTCTTGTTTTCTGTCCAGTCCTTGTTGGATCCTTTGTCCTTTGTCCTCTGATCTCCGTTGTTTCTCTCGTGTTCTCTGGTTCCCTGGTTCCCTGTTGCTCTCTTGTCCTCTTTGTCTCCTTCTCATGTTGTCCTTTTGTTCCTTGTCGTTTGTCCTCTGTTCTCCCCTGATCTCGGTTGTTCCTCTGATCTCTCGTGTTCTCCGGTTCCCTGTTCTCTGGTTCTTGGTTGTTCTCGTTTGTTCTCATTGTTCTCCATAGTTATCCTTGTTGTCCTTGTTATCCTTGGCCTCCTTTGTTCTATGTTCTGTTTTTCATTAAAGTACTTACCTGCACCTTCACCCTACTGCCTCCGGCTCCTGCTTTTGAGTCTTCCCCCCAACCCAGACGTGACAGCAAGGCTAGAAGTGTAGGAGCAGGGTTCAAGTTGTTCTATCATGGTGTAGATAGGAAGAAGTGGAGTAGGAGTTAGCTTTAAGGAGGAGTTATTTAGGAATGTTCTGGAGGTTAAAAGAGTATCAGAGTAATGAGTCTGAAGCTAGAAATCGAAGGTGTGATGTTCAATGTTGTTAGTGGGTATGCTCCACAGGTAGCATGTGAGCTGGAGGAGAAGGAGAAATTCTGGTTGGACCTTGATGAAGTGATGCATAGCATCCCTAGAAGTGAGAGAGTTGTCATTGGTGCAGACTTCAATGAACACGTTGGTGCAGGAAACAGATGATGAGGAGGTGATGGGCAGGTTTGGTATCCAGGAGAGGAACGCAGAAGGACAGATGGTGGTTGACTTTGCAAAAAGGATGGAAATGGCTGTAGTGAATACTTTCTTCCAGAAAAGGCAGGAACATAGGGTGACCTATAAGAGTGGAGGTAGGAGTACACAGGTAGACCACATCTTGTGTAGACGGTGTAATCTGAAGGAGATCAGTGACAAAGTAGTGGTAGGTGAGAGTGTAGCCAGACAGCATAGGATGATGGTATGTAGGATGACTCTGGTGGTGAGGAAGATGAAGAGGGCAAAGACAGAGCAGAGGACTAAATGGTGGAAGCTGAAAAAGGAAGAGTGTTGTGTGATTTTTAGGAAGGACTTGAGACAGGCTCTGGATGGCCAGGAGGTGCTTCCAGTTGACTGGACAACTTCAGCTAATATGATCAGGGAGACAGGTAGGAGAGTATTTGGTGTGTCATCTGGAAGGAAAGTGGATAAGGAGACTTGGTGGTGGAATGAGGAGGTGCAGGAGTGTATACAGAGAAAGTGGTTAGCTAAGAAGAAGTGGGACACTGAGAGGACTGAAGAGAGTAGACAGGAGTACAGGGAGATGCAGCGTAAGGTGAAAGTAGAGGTGGCAAAGGCCAAACAAAGGGCTTACGATGACTTGTATGCTACGTTGGACAGTAAGGAGGGAGAGACTGATCTATACAGGTTGGCAAGGCAGAGAGACAGAGATGGGAAGGACGTGCAGGCCGTTAGGGTGATTAAGGATAGAGATGAAATTGTATTGACAGATGCCAGTAGTGTGATGGGAAGATGGAAAGAGTACTTTGAAGAGCTGATGAATGAGGAAAATGAGAGAGAAAGAAGAGTAGAAGAGGTGAATGTTGTGGACCAGGAAGTAGCAAAGATTAGTAAGGATGAAGTGAAGAGGGCATTAAAGAGGATGAAGAGTGGAAAAGCACTCGGTCCCGATGATGTCATTCTCCGTGCAAAATGTCAAAATTGTTTGTTTGTTTTTTCACAGCAGATCAGATTTCTGTTACTAACTTTTGTTACATTGCCAACACACATTTCCTAACCAGAATGGGTGTGAGAATGAGAAGGAAGCACCCTGAGCCTGCTCTCCCAGTGTCTAGCCAACATCAAAAACTGTCATCCAGCCAAAATCAACAATGTCCAGGGAAAGAAACAACAGAGACGTAGGTCCAGCCACATCTCTCCACAACACTGAATTTGGTTCAAGGACACGTTCACTAACAACGACCTGCAATGTGCCACTGGTCATAAATTTGCGGTAATTCCTGTTTTCCCTGTTGTACGTTGATCAAATGGTAAGTGACTTTCTCGTTAGCGCAGTCTGCTTTGCACTTGAACCTGAAACCAGCTGTGGTCAAATCCAGATTCCTACAGCCACTATTCCTCACTGCCCCCCAAAGACAAACTACAGGCTCATTTTACTCTTTATTATGGATGTTAAAACTAACCCTTATGCCAACCCATGCAGAAAAACTGAAATCCTTTAGGTGCATGGGGACATTTTAAATGGGACCAATTACAATGTCTTTAATATTTATTTTTTAATAAAAAATGGCCTTTATTGTTGGTAAAACAGCTGGCAAATGACTATGCAGAGACCAATAATATGAAATTAAATATTTTACAGACCCTGTGACAGAAATTGATTACAACAACATCAACCAAGAATTTGTGAAACTGCCACAACTGGTAAGTAAGATTCAGACCCAGTTAAGAAACTCAATACAAGTTCAAAACATGATTTATCAACGTCGCAATGCAAAGAAATTACATAGTGCATTTCTTCAGCCCCCTTGGATTTTCAGCTATAAACCCTGTCTGTTATGTTTTGTAACCACAGCATATTTTTCACAATGTGTAATCTCTGCTTTGAATGCCTTGAGTGAATATTGTATGAAAGATTTATCACTGTCCTAAAAAAAATTCCAGTGACAGCACCTTGTTTTCCTCCCAAGCTCTTCCTTACCAAAAGTGTTATTCCTTGTCTGTCACGGATGAGTTCTGATGTCAGCAGCATACGGTGGATTTCCTGCCAGGGGCTCTGGATTTTGCGTCTGGCAACAAGACGACCCAGTCGGTTTACACAAAGAGGTCATTCCTGTTGTGTTTTTGATTGTTATCCTACGTCTCTGCACTTGTGTCTCTCTGTCACTGATTGATATCTGGCCTGAAGGCCCTTAAATAAACGGCCTCTAGGGTAAATATTAAAAGTTTATTATGTAGTTAATTACATCTGTAAGTATTAACAGTCATCTCATTACACCAGCAGATTTGTTTTTTCTGAAATGGGCTTTCCAAAGAGCGTAGAGATGGTGTCACATGTCATTCGTACACCAGAATGAACCTTTAAATGCTTTATAAAATAGGATCCCACATGCTTGACCTGAAATGGTAACATACTGTAGCCCACCACTTAAATTTATATGCATGTACTCTCCCTCCGCTCAGCTAATGCTTACTCTTGCATTCTTGGTGTGTTAGATGAAGACGATATGGTTTCTGTAGTCTCCTCTCCAACTCTTTGGAAGTGATCCGGCAGTGGGACTGGTTTTGGATTACTTAGGGACCCGCACATAACCTGTTTCATGCATGCAAACAAACCCAGCTGACTACTGCTGCTTTTGTAGAGATGCACAGATGCAGGCCAAAATGGATCCAGTGGGCCCATATTTGTTGGGAAGAAAGAACAACTTTGTGGGTTATGGCTGGGGACAAAAAATACACTTTGAGCCACAAATGACAGCAAAGACTAAGAATAAGACCACCAAGACATTTTTGAGGTTTTGGTTTCACTCCACTTCTCCCTTCCTTTAGCCCTTCTGTGGAATTTTAAAGGATGTTATTTGACTTCATGCTCAGGAGGGACATCTGTAACCACCTTGATCCCAAATGAAGTTCTTACCCCTTCATTTAAATTTGAAACACCTCATAAAGGCCTTTTTCTGGCAAAGGATCAAAACCCAATCACAACCACTGTGGTAAAATTTTGTGATACGTTATGCTCAATGGGATCTAATTACAGGGAAGTTAAGATTGATATGTTTAGCATATCTTGGTCTTCCCCACAGAATCTTTTTTTTCCCCACTGTGTCTCTTATTCAGAAAGTCTGTACCCTGAGGGTCAGCAGTCAACTGCATGCAACTCCTTATGTTCTTGCATTTTTGTAGATATCCGATTACAATGAAGCAATTTACAGAGTAAGTTTGGCATTCTTTCTCCATGAATATAAACAGTAAGCAGCTCCAGGTAGCCTGTTGTCTCGAAAAAATGAATCTGATTATGATATAGGCACCTAATGTAACATCTATCCCTATATACTTGTGGCTGCCCCCCCTGAGGATTGTTCTGCCCAAGATTTCAGCCTCTTAAGGGAAGTTTGTCCTTGCCACTGTCACCAAGTGCTTGCTCATTGAGGGATCTGTTGGGTCTCTTTAAATCATTTTATAAAGAGTTTGGTCTAGACCTGCTCTATATATAAAATGCCTTGATCTAACTTTATGATTTGGCGCTATATAAATAAATCTGATCTATTTGATTTTGATATACTTTAAGATGTGGGCTGTTGTTCAGTTTTATTTTAATTGTAGTGAATAGTCTCAGTGACATTCCTGATCATCATTACATTCTATAATAAGATGCTGCCCCTGGATTTTGGTCCCTAAAGGGTTCGGCACACTTTAAATGTGACAGTACGACCTAGTTCATTTCAAGTTTGTCCCCTTGTTTCATCACCTTACTCCCTTCATTTCTTCAAGAAATCTGAAGGTTTTGTTTGTCTTGACTTTGAGGCACATTGTCAAACAGATTCACAATCATCTAGTTGCAATCAGCTGCACACACAAAAATTGTAAGAATTTCTTGTTTTTTTTGTTTTTGTTTTTTGTTTGTTTTTTTTTTTGTTTGTTTGATTGTTTGTTTGGTTTTTTTTTTTTTTTTTTGTAGACTGGGGTCCTAACTGTCCACTATGGAAGGCTGAAACATACACATACTGAAGGTTTTTGGTGTGCATTTCCTGCAGTTTGGTTGACGAATCTTAAAATGCAGGTATATGCCTACTATGAATCTCTTTTTTGCTTATCAGAAAGTCAAAATTACACCAGCCAGGAAAGGGGAAACTGGTTTTTACATAGTGTATGTGTATGCCAGATCACACATGGTGAAAGTGAGAAATAAAGAGAGGAATGTTTTAATGGAAACAAAAGAGGCACAATGGAAAATGGTAGATGGTATTATCAACTTCAAATTCACTCTCGAGTCTAAAAACAACCCACCAAATGATGCAATTACATTTAAGTTGTTTGCACCATCTCCAACTTGAACCACCTGAAAGTGAGAAGATAAGCTTCACAAAAAGGGCAACTGGCTTCACAAAAGTCACAGAACTTACCTCGTATTTCCAAAACAACCTGAATCCCAAATATCAGCCACCTGCTCGGTTCTCTCTGCACCACTTCGCTGCCCCTTTGGCAGCTGTGTTACTTTGCGTCTCATCTGCTGATCATTTGTGCATTCACTTAGTTGTAATTGCTGCAGTCTGGTAGCATTGGCTTTTCATGTGCCTTTCATGTTTGTTCGGCTGTAGAGAAAGTGAAGCTAAAGAGGAGGCCCCAGCTGTACAGTGAAAACAGAAAAGTACCCAGGGCAGATGTGGGACGCCCTCCGCTCATCAAGTTGTGCAGTGACCAGTACCAGAGGTTTGATGTGGTTTTTGAATCATCAGCATCACCGAAGGTCTTGTATCAGCTGTCCCTGACTGAAAATATGAGTGGTCCTTATCTCAGGGGAGAGCAGAGCAGGAAAGAGTACAGACGAGCACTTGCAGAGAGATTTGCAGACACACTCGAGGAGAGAAAAAATGAACAAGCTTTTAAAACTTTGTCTGGAAATAATGATACATAATGGTCAGCTCAGCTACACATAACTGGCAACTCCTCTGATATATGGTTATCATCTATTGATTAAAATCTCAATGGTGTAAATCTTATAAGCTGAAGTAAATAAAACCAAAGCAGATATGACCAATTAAGCAGCTTGCTTTTGTTTGGGCTTGGATAGCTGACTCTCCCTAGGAAATGATTGTGTTTTTCTGTTTTTGTTTTTTTGGGGGGAAAGTCATTTTCAAACAAAGCAGTGATAAAGCACGAATCAGTCACACAAAGTGAACAAACAAAAGTAAATGTTGGAAATTAATTGGATTCTAAGTGATTTGTCATCATCTGAATCTGACCTGTTGTGACAGTTGTTGTTTTCTTCCTGACTCAGTGGCTGATTGTGCATCAGTTTGGTCTGTCAGCCATTCAGGCAAACTGTTATTAGCTTTGCTGGATCATCAGCTATGGTGAGTCACAGACAGACATGGTCTGATAATGTCCATTTACATAACTCACACATAAAGTGAGGCAGACATGTTTTATTCTGGTAGAGTGTGAGTTATTTCCTGTGCTGTGAGCACCAGGTGGGACAGCGAATCAGCATTTTGATGGTGTGATTAAACATCAAGGTCTGGCACACACAGAAAGTTGAGTTTCTTAAAGATCCTCTGACACGCCAAAGCTCATCACCTGTGCACCTACAGCTGCATTCTGAAAAGCCCACACACACGCACACACCTACAAAAATATGACCACAAAAATGTGACTCCTCCCATTTACACATGTAAACCGTAATGCTGCAAACAATACTCCTCACTGACTCATTTATGAACATTCTCTACTCATGCAAACACTCTCAGCAACTCTCCCGGCACTATCAAAGGGTTGGTGTGTGTGTGTGTGTGGCAAAGGGGTAATTAAATGCTAAGTAAGTGCAAATGTGTGTGATAATGCATAATTGGTGGAGTGGAAGGGAATGTGAGACTTAAAGGATCAGGTCAACATTTTAGAATACGCATTCTTTTTATTTCTTTGTGAAATCAGCCTCTGTCTCAGGGATTTTGGACATGATACCTACCATTAAAAAAAAAAAAAGGAAATATGCCTGTTTACTTTTTTGCAGCATTAGATGAGATAACTGATAATGCTGTAAGAAAAACAGAAAGCTTTTGTACAGCCAGTACCCAAAATCAAATAAAAGCAAGAAGTTAAATTTTTTTACTCTGAATTCTGTGCATGACTGTTTTATGGGCCAGCACAATAGCAGGAAGTATATTGTTACTTTTGGAGAAAGGCAGCGGTTAGGTGGCCGACTGGCACCAGGAAGAGCGTGGTTCAATTTCCGGTGTGGCCGAACTTGAAAAATGTCGGACTGAAATAGGTGACTTGATGATGGCAGTGAATTGGGCGGCAACGGTGGCGGAGCGGTTAAGGTGGCTGACCGGTACCAGGAGGAGCGGGGTTCGAAAATCGGAAAACATGTCAGACTCTCTGCCGGGATGAACATACTCAAGTTTCAGCCTGCTAGCTCAAAGCCTTTATGAAATATTGAGAAAAGGCACACTTAATACTTAGGCCTCACATTGCAGCTATACCTCTGATGGCTGACCTTTGACATTTGGGAAGGTCGCACAGGTCAAAAAAATCGCAACACAAGTCAGACTCAGTATCACGATAAACATACTCAAGTTTCAGCCTGCTAGCTCAAAGCCTTTATGATATATTGAGAAAAGGCACAGATAATACTTAGGCCTCACTTTGCAGTTATACATTTGACGGCTGACCTTTGACATTTGGGAAGGCCGTGGGGGTCTGAAAATCGCAACACAAGTCAGACTCTGTGTCACGATGAACATACTCAAGTTTCAGCCTGCTAGCTCAAAGCCTTTATGAAATATTGAGAAAAGGCACATTAAATAAGGCCTCTCAAGCCAGATATTCTGCTGACGGCTGACATTTGACCCTTGTGAAGGTCGCGGGGGTCTGAAAATCGGAACACACGTCAATCTCTGTGCCAGAATGAACATACTCAAGTTTCAGCCTGCTAGCTCAAAGCCTTTATGATATATTGAGAAAAGGCACACTTAATTCGTAGGCCTCAATTTGCAGTTATACATTTGACAGCTGACCTTTGACACTTGGGGAGGTCATGCGGGTCTGAAAATCGAAACACACGTCAGACTCTGTGTCACAGTGAACATACTAGAGTTTCCGCCTGCTAGCTCAAAGCCTTTATAAAATATTGAGAAAAGGCACACTAAATAAGGCCTCTTGAGCCAGATATACACTTGACAGCTGACCTTTGACACTTGGGAAGGTCGTTCGGGTCTGAAAATCGGAGCAAACGTCAGACTCTGTGTCACGGTGAACATACTAGAGTTTCAGCCTGTTAGGTCAAAGCATTCATGAAATAATTAGAAAAAGCATACTTAATACGTAGGCCTCACTTTGCAGTTATACCTCCGATGGCTGACCTTTGACACTTGGGAAGGTCGTGCGGGTCTGAAAATCGGAACACACGTCAGACTCTGTGCCAGGATGAACATACTCAAGTTTCAGCCTGTTAGCTCAAAGCCTTTATGAAGTATTGAGAAAGGGCACACTAAATAAGGCCTCTCAATCCACATCTGTGAGGCCAGCCTCAAACCAAGCAATATATATATATAGTGTGTATAGTTGAGTTGATATTTCACAATGCGATTAAGGTTCAACTGACGCTTTTCTCTCTTTCTCTCTCTACATAGGCGCACACACACACACACACACACAGAGCACGTTCCTTTACATAGACAGAGAAATGCGTCAGTAAGTTAGTCACGGTTGTTATGAGAAATCAAATATCACTCATACTTACTTGTCTGGTCCATGAAGGTACCCGCTTTTTCAAATGTATCAATATCCAACAGAGATAGACGGGCTCTGATATCCACTCAACGTAGGCTACGTAACGTAACCGTCCGCTTGACGTCACCTAAAAAAAAATCCCGCCTTTGGAGTCTGCCTGGCTGTGTCCGAAACCGCCCACTAATCCTTAATTAGTGCACTATATGGGGAGCTCGTCGTTTTCTATCCCACAATGCACTGTGAAAAGTAAAGAATAGCCGATGGTCACTAACCCAAGCAAGATATCCCATGATGCATTGCGCTTGCAGCGAAAATGGCAATTCCAGCAGAACAGAATAGTTTATTTTATAGCACATTTCAAAAACAAGGCAATTAAACGTACTGTTTACATGAATGTAAACAGCATTAACATTGTGCAAAACAGTATAATCGGATATCAGATTATCAAAAGCCTTTAACAAAATGCTAAACTGAATTTTTTTTTCTGTCTTTAGCCGTTAGTGGGGTACGTTTTAATTGTGCGACAGCGATGACGCAATTAACGGCGCCAAAATTAGTGTCCAGAAACGATTGTTCATTTTGTTAATGAATTCACTATATAGTCCTGTCAACATGGCGGCGCACCCAGTTGCAGCGGCTCGTTACTCATTCAGTTGGTGCTCAGTTTTTGTGTTACTTTGTGTTCTGAGTCACTCATGTCAGGCAGACAACATCTACGGCCGGCACGATCTCCTCAAGCTCGGAGTTTGTCGGGAGTGGACTGTTACAGCCGAGTTCATCCGACTACATAAGATATTTTGAAGTCAGCCTGACTTCCCCGAGTTTGTTGATGTGAGAAGAATCAGTCGGAGCCGTTGATGTCCTCTTAAACCGGTTTATTTATCAAAGAGTCTTTGGGAACCTCTCATACAGAACTTCTCCTGTATCTTATCCCGAGAGATTCGAATCTTTTCCACACAACATGTAGTTATATAGGCTTGTAGCTCTACCTAGGGAACGCCTCACTAAGATTCTGTTTGTCTCAGTACTTTTCCACCCCTGTCTCTTTCAGTGTTTTTTCCAATGTTGTTTACTGGGATGAGACCGTTAGGATACGGTCAGGTTGACCGCTTAGCAGGCTCGTATCAGGCTCCATAGCTGCACTGACTTCCTTATCTAGTTTCTAGTTATGACTCATCCTCTCAGGGGTGCAGTACTGTGACAGACAGAGCACTCAGTCTTTAAACACATGATTATAATATAACACTTGTTTAGTTGAAGCACATGATTATATTATAACACTTGTTTTAGCTGAACCATATGATTAGTAAATATGTACTACTGAATACCACACTCTGAGCAATCCTAGTATCCAATGGGCCCTTCAAAATCTAGTGGTTCCGGTAGTGACCAGCTTCCACAATGCAAAGATAAACACAGCACATACAATAAGCCACACACATATAAAAGTGAAATGTTTAACGTTGATCATGTTTAGTCAAGGGCTGCCTCTTATTCCCTATAGGTGTTCCATGCCACCAATCGTCATGTCTATTGTAAAACGGTTTTTCAGAGTAGATCTTTAAACCCCTTAGATACACTTCAATCCACGAGCCCCATGCTCCTTGGGAGCCTACTTGCTCATCAAAACAAATTCTCACCTTGTCCCACACGTATTTGATCACAAATGGACCTACTGGAATTTTCACCTTCCAGCGGTATACTCTATCATTGGTCACCGATCTGATTGCAGTGTCGGTGGCTGTGGGGTGTGGTTCACCTCTGTCTCCCAATATGTTAACCAACTTAGCTCCTTATGAGGGGTGAGGTTCCGTGTGGTCACTGTGTTCCTTTGCCTAAGATCTACCACCAGTTCAGTGACCTGTTCTTCTTCAGTTAGGTCAGAGTCTTTCCAGTGCATGGATTACGACGGTGGTGGCTTGGCACGCCACTTGACGGAGAGAAGCGCTGTTTCACCTCCTCCCTTCCAGCGCTGTCTATTGCCGACTTCTTTCTTCAGTGCCAGGGGTAGACTACCCTGACACTTAGATCACCACAGGGGATTATTCTGCCCCTTTTGTAGTAGTGGGATCGGTTCCTGAGCCAGCCGGCTCAGGTTGTATGTTCCTCAGGTCCTGGTGTACTTCCCACAGCGCCCACTGTGGTCCCTCTACTGCAGCACACTGACTCAATGATACCAAGTGTCTCCTTTCCCCTGCAGCCGGACAGAGTGTGACGTTCTTTCCACCACCCTGAAGGGTCCTGTCCACCTAGGTTCTGACCACTTCCTCTTGATGACCCTCAGGAGGACCCACTCTGCTGCTGGCAAGGTGCCTTCTGCCTCCTTCCCTCTCTGGGCTGCCACCTGCTTGGAGTATCCTGAAACGAGAGCTTGGAGATCATTAAAATACATCTTGTGAGCCAGCGTACCTGTATCACTCCCTTCTCCCGGGTGTTTTGTGGCCAGACCTAGAAAGGTTCCTCCAGTCTGCAGTTCAAATGGAGGAAATCCTGTGGATTGGTTAAGGGAGCTTCTTATAGACATTAGGGCCAACGGTAATGCATCTACCCAGTTTAATTTGGTCTGTGCACAGATTTTTGCCAATTTGGTTTTGACCGTTTGATTCATTCGTTCCACTTTGCCTTGTGACTGGGGATGATATACTGTACCAAAAGCATGTTTTAATCCTAGCATCTTTTCAACCTGCTGCAGGCCTTGGTTTTTGAAGTGAGTGCCGTTGTCAGACCTGATTTTCTGCGGGAACCCATGTTGTGGTATGTAATGGTTCACCAAAAACTTTATCACCGACTGGCTATCCTCTCTTTTTGTTGGCCATGCCTCCGGCCACCCTGAGTATGCATCCACGCACATTAATACATACCTGTACCCCTTTATGGGAGTTACCATATCAGTGTAATCTATGATAATTTCCCTACCTGGTCCATCTACCATAGGATACCTTCCTATTTCTGGTTTGACCGTGGGTCTGGTGTTGTATTTAGTGCAGAGGTCACAGGTCTTGACCCAGTGTTTGATCATGTCTTTCTGGAACGGGTGCCACCAATGTTCCAGATTCTTTATCATTTGTCCCGTTCCCACATGCCCCACCCCATGGGCTTCGGAGAAAAGACTTTCTCTTCATGCTGGGGGCAAGACAGGCCTGCCACCTGGACCTCTCCAGATTCCATCCGTGCAGGTGGCTCCCCTAGCTTTCCACATGGTCTTTTCTTGGGGTGATGCTTCCTTTTGCATGTCCTTTAGTTCATTCTTATCCTGATCCATCTTTTGTTCATCTGTTGAGGACACCATAACCAGCTTTTCCTGGTACCCAGCTGCCTGATTTCCCTTAGCTATAGGGGTGTTACTGGGGTCATGTCCCTTGCATTTTATGACTGCTACCTTTACCGGTATCAGCAGTGCTTCTGCTAATTCTTTCATTTCTTTTTCATGTTTAATGGGCTTTTGTGAGGCTGTGAGGAACCCTGCCCTAAGCCATTGGGGCAGCTCCACATGCACCGCTCCGGCTGCATATGCTGAGTCTGTGTAGACATTTATTTCCTGGTCTTTTCCTAATTTCAGGGCTTCAATTACGGCTAACACTTCAGCACTTTGAGCTTATTGCTGTCCCTCCAGCCTTGTGGCTTTCAACGTTGTTAGTCCTTCCTCGGTGTCTTCTACTACCGCATAGGCTGCTATTAGCCCTTCCTTATCATGTTTGAAGCAGCAGCCGTCTGTGTACAGATTTCGTGCCCCTGAAAGGGGTTCGGCTTGCAGATCTATTCTTACTTTTTCTTCTCGGACCACCTCTTCTGCACACTCATGTGGTTCTCCTTCCCCTATCATATCTGCCATGTTGATGCCTTCGTGTGTGAATGAGATGTTTGGGGCTTCTAGAATCTTGCTCAGCCTTTGCTGTCTGAGTGTGGTCAGTGTGAAAGTTTGGGAGTTTACATAGGCCACTACACTGTGTGTTGTTAGTACGTGTAGAGATTGTCCCATCACCAGGTGTGCAGTTTTCTGAATCAGTTTAGCTATTCCAGCTACATGTTGTGTGCATTTGGGGTGTCTTTTTTCCATGTTATCGAGCATTATGCTTTGGTACATAAGGACCACTCTATCTCCCCCTTTTTTCTGGAACAGAACTCCATTAACAACTGAGTCTGTTCCGGAAACATCCAGATAAAATGGGATAGAGTAGTCCGGGAGGGCCAGCTCCGAGGTAATAGCTAGCTTTTGTTTAAGCGTAATAAATGCTTCTTCTGACCCCTGGTTCCAAGTCAACGTGGCATTCAAGTTGCGCATCCCTTGCTCTCTTACCAGCACCGGGAAGGGGTCTGTCAGTCCAATGTAGTTGGGAATGTAGTTCCTACTGTAACCTGTGAGTCCTAGAAACGAGAGCATTTCTTTAACCTTCTCTGGCCTTGGGTGATGGAGGATGGTCATTCTGTGAGCTGGGGACATCCCTGCCCCCTTTTGAGATATCAAGCGACCCAGAAAAGCTACTTGTTTTCTGGCAACCTGTAGTTTAGCTTTACTGACCTTGAAACCTTTCCCAGCCAAATGGCGCAAGACTGTTTCTGTGGCAGCGAGACAGTTGGAGGCAGGGGGAGAGGACAGGAGCAGGTCATCAACGTACTGGATCAACGTAGTTTGAGGTGGCAACTGGCAATTTGCCAGAGCCTGCTTGAGTACCTGATTGAATAGCCCTGGAGGCAGAGCAAATCCTTGTGGCAATCTGGTGTATCGTAATTGCTTGCCTTGGTAAGTGAATGAGAAAATGTCTCTACACTCTTCTGCCAGGGGCAGACAGAAAAATGCATTAGCCAAATCTATGCAAGTGAATCATGACTGCTCAGGGTCCAAGTTAGTCAAAGCTACATATGGATTTGGCACAGGAATGGTGGGAGTAGTCAGGATGGCATTAATAGCCCTTAAGTCGTGAGCCATACAGTATTTACCTGTCTCTCTTTTCACAATGGGCAGGATAGGGGCGTTCCAATCAGAGTTGGACCACTCCAACACTCCAACCTTTAACAGCCCTTCTATGGTGTCCCTAATTCCTTTAGCGGCCTGTGGTTTATGTGGATACTGGCTAATCCATATAGGATGGTCAGTTTTTACCTTAAAGGTGATGGGTTCACAGTCAGTTAGTCCAACGTCAGTGGGCTCAGTCGACCACAGACTCTCAGGTAGTGAGTCGATCATGGCCTTAGTATCCGCATGGTCAGTCTTTTCTCTGCCATGATGTCTTGCTACCTGTGTGTGTTCTAACACGGCAACGTCAGTGGCATTTATGGCAATGCGATAAACTTTAAGGCAGGGTGAATACTCGAGCTGTGGAATTTGTGTGGTTGCCCAGTCGGTCTGAGCCTGGGCACGTTTAACCATACCCCCTAGTTCTTTAGCCTGATGTCCAGGATGTAAGGCCAGTGAGACATGAGGAGCGGCTTCCTCCTCCATCATGTACCACTGTCTCTGGTCGTCTGTCAGGATGATGTCAGCAGCCACCCCCTCTGGGGCCACATAAATAGTTTTTGAGTGCAACTCCCACTGATGTCCTTCTATCTGATTCTGAAATTTGTCTTGGTACCATGTAAGCTCATTTCTGTCATAGAAGAGTGTCACGTGGGGAGGGTCAGGAGGGGAGACATAGGGTTCCAGGAGGGAGATCCAGGGTTTCCACCCGAGATAGGAGGTAAGGACACCCAACTGCTCGGGCTCTTCAGGTTGTAGGAGGGCCCAATAGATATCGGCGTATGGGTCTCCAGCGGCTGCACCAAGTACTGTCCTGCAGTTCTCACCCCTTGGCATGGTAGGTGAGTGCCATCGGGTAGGGTGACTGTCAATCCCTCCGGCCCACACAGAATTGATGGGCCCAGTTTAATGAGAAGATCTCTCCCCATTAAGTTGACTGGAACTGTGGGCGAGCATGCGAACGCATGCGAGACTGTTTGTGACCCCACTTTGGTTGGCAGGGGCTTGGTGATGGGCAGTGTTTGACCTCCCCCAGAGAAACCTTTCACAGTGGTGGTGTCTTTAGACAGAACGGAAACAGGAGAGATTGTTGAGCATGTTGCCCCAGTATCCACTAGAAATGACAGTTCTGCACCACCGATCTTTACCGACAACATCGGATCTGCCGTAGCGATGTTGTCTCGGTGTGTTGGTACGGCCGCCCAGTACTGGGAGCTGACCTCTGGGTGCTGCCTGTTGATTTGGGGCCTGCATCTGGGCTCCACGAGGAGCTGCTCTTCCTCTGCCACGACCCCGTCCTCTATTGTTCAGATGAGGACAACTGCGGACCCAGTGCCCCTCTTCCTCGCAGTAATAGCAACGTCCCCCGCCAGCCTGATCTCTTGGCGGTCCCCCCCGACCCCTGCGTCCTCCCCCCCATCCCGCTCTCTGAGCTCCCCCGTAACCTCTTTGTGAATAATTATTTTTTCCCTCCCATGGGGGAGGTCAGGGGAGTCGGTGGCTGCTAGCATCACCTTCGCATCCCTTTTTTTGTCATTTACTTTCTGTCGAGCCTCACTGAGTTGTAATTTGAGTAACTGAGTTTGTAAGTCTTTTAACCCCTCGTCCTCTTTATTCTGCTAATCCTGAGCTCTAGTTAAATGGTATATCAAATGTCTCTCCCACACATGAGAGTCACTACCTGGAACATTTGGGTTGCTTTTCATAGCTTCTCTGACGTCCTTCGGTACTCCCTCCATCACCACCTGCCTATACCACTCTCTCTGGACCCCAACATTGCCGGGGTGACACCCTGTGTGTCTTATCCAAGTGTCTTTACTTTGGTCTAAGAAGTCACGGGGGTGCTGATTTGGTTCCCATTTTAGCTTAGGCACCGTGGCTGTGGTAGGTAGGGGATAATTGTCTCGTATCACTTTGCTTACATCTGTTATGACCCCCATTAGGGGTATTTCATCAGGCAAAAGAGTGGTCTTGGCTTCTAATTCAATATCCCTCCAAGTAGCTCCAGTCATGCAACGAGCTGCTATTGCTCTGAGGTCTCCCAATGCCAACCTCTGTCCCGTCGTCAGGCTATCTAATTTGCTCAGCCACAATCCCCCACCCTCAGCTATTGGAGGCAGTTTATCAATCATAGCCTGAACATCCCCCACACTGAAAGGACGGTATTTGTTCCCGCCATTTGTGGCCATCAAAGGGATCATGCCTACATCTAGACCACCCCTGGACCTCAACCTATAATTATGAGTTGGTTGGGGCATTCCTCCCCCCCGTTGAGCTAGTGCCTGCTTCCGCTCTCTCCTCGATCTTTTGAGACACAGTATTCAAAAGAGCACCGGCTACATCCAGTGGCCTTCTAACCTCTTCGGCCGTGGAAGGGGCGGTTACGCCTCCTACCCCCTCTAAGGGTTCCACATACTCATCTTCATTAGGCTCCTTACTCCATCATCCGGTCAAATGAGTGCTGATTATGCCGCCATTGTCTGGATAACCAGAAGTAAAGCTGGTTCCCCTGCTTGGTTGGCAGTTCATACTTTCTGTCCTACTGCTCCCTGAGCTGTTAGTCATGGACCTTAATCCTTCCGTTGTGAAGGGGTTAGTTTGTGACATTGGACACTCCCTGGCTGCCCTTTCGGCGAACGCCACTCCTACTCCGGCTGATCCTCCTTGTGTCTGAGTATGTGGAGTGTTTGTGGCTGTGGGGTTAGATGATGAGTGATGTGTGGTCTGTGTCTGTGAGGGTGGTCCTGAGATTAGGCTAACCTGTGGGTCTTCTAGGTTGGGTAATGTCTCTGTCCTACTTTGACATCCTACTAGGACATGACCTCCGTCCACCTGTAACACTGGATATATTCCACTTACCGGGGCAGTTGGCATAACTGGGGTGCATAGGGCGGTGGTTGGGTCGATAGGTCTGACTTAGGCTTGAGTTTGGCCTGCTCTCCCGTTGTCCACGGTTGTGCTGGTGTTTTCTCTTCCTTAGGTGGTTATGGCTTCTTTTCCCTATGTAAATGACTGGCACTGTGCCACCAAACCGCAAGCTCAAACCAAAAAACGTCTGTCTTCCTCTTGTATTTTTACTTCCTTTTTCCATTTATTCCTTCCCAACAAACTGGCTTTCTCCTCCTGCTGTTGAGCTTCCTTCCTTTTTGTTTTACACTTTTCTGCCTGTTCTCATAGCCACACTCCTAGATTCTCCTTTTTTTGTAAGTTTTTCTTATCTTCTTTTAAGGCAATTTCCACTTTTTTCGTTATTTCTGTAACCCTTTTTTCTGCCTGATCTGGTTTTCCTGTGTTATTTCCTGCTATCAGTAAATTCTGTAGCTGCACACTGAGTGGTTTCCAGTCCCCTGTACCTGGAGCAGTGTGTCCTACTGGGCCCCACCCATCAACATCTTTTTCTCTATCAAATTCCCCGTCCATGATGTACAGTGGCCAACCAGTTTGTATGGCATACACCCGAGCAACTGGTCCTGATTAAACAGAATTGCAGCCAGGCAGTTTGTATGGCATTCACCCGAGCAACTGCCCTCACTAACCAACCGGCCACTTTTGTTAGCACTGTTAGGTTTCCGCGGCTCAGACAGGTTACGTTAGCACCGTTAGGTTTCCCCTGTCTGTTTTATACAGTTGGATAGGACACTGCAAATCACTCTGCTTGAGACACCACTGCACACCTCCTCCCAATTTAGTTTGTAGAATTTATGAAGATCCTGCTTCAAGGGACTCTAACCCACAGAATTTATGAAGTTCAACTTCAAGGGACTCTAACCCACAGAATTTATGAAGTTCCAACTTCAAGGGACTCTAACCCACAGCATTTATGAAGTTCCAACTTCAAAGGGACTCTAACCCACAGCATTTATGAAGTTCCAACTTCAAGGGACTCTAACCCACAGCATTTATGAAGTTCCAACTTCAAGGGACTCTAACCCACAGCATTCGGGGGTCCTAAATCCCCAGGACTCTAACCCAGCTGCCTCCCTGAGGCTCCGTTCCCTCGTCAGAGACACGGTGGGGTTGCCACACCCTAGGTTCTTGTTCCTTTTCTTATTTCCTTTTACAATTTATACCTTTAACTTTAACATCAACTGTACTCCTCTTTTAGGTAACTTTACATGTCAGGCACAAAACACTCTTGATTTTGGTTATAAGTCAATCTGCAGAATTTGATATAACAGGTTTCTGCTTACCTTATCTTTTAGGTCGACCCGAGTGCTGTGTCGTCAGTATGCCGTTTCTTTTAGGCCGAATTGAGATTTTCACATCCCGGACGAGCTACCAAATTGTTGAAGTCAGCCTGACTTCCCCGAGTTTGTTGATGTGAGAAGAATCAGTCGGAGCCGTTGATGTCCTCTTAAACCGGTTTATTTATCAAAGAGTCTTTGGGAACCTCTCATACAGAACTTCTCCTGTATCTTACCCCGAGAGATTCGAATCTTTTCCACACAACATGTAGTTATATAGGCTTGTAGCTCTACCTAGGGAACGCCTCACTAAGATTCTGTTTGTCTCAGTACTTTTCCACCCTTGTCTCTTTCAGTGTTTTTTCCAATGTTGTTTACTGGGATGAGACCGTTAGGATACGGTCAGGTTGACCGCTTAGCAGGCTCGTATCAGGCTCCATAGCTGCACTGACTTCCTTATCTAGTTTCTAGTTATGACTCATCCTCTCAGGGGTGCAGCACTGTGACAGACAGAGCACTCAGTCTTTAAACACATGATTATATTATAACACTTGTTTTAGCTGAAGCATATGATTAGTAAATATGTAGTAAATATGTTCTTTATTATATTCTCACAGCTACCGGCGGACATTACACGCTGCCCGGGCTCCCCATGGATTACCATCCCCACCGGGAGGAAGCGAAGGCGGCGTAGGGAGAGAAGGCAAAAGTGGGGCTACAGAGCCGGCGCACTGACGAGGCTACGGAAGCAGCCATTCAAACCTCCGCTTCCCAGCCTGTTACTCACAAATGCCAGATCCCTCGCAAATAAGACGGATGAGCTGAGGCTAACGATCGCAGAGAACAACACTGTGAAGAACAGCTGCATTCTCGTGATCACAGAAACCTGGCTTCATCCACGCATCCCGGACGCCGCCATTGAGCTAACAGGCTACACCGCACAACGACATGACAGGACAGAGAACTCTGGTAAGAGCAGAGGAGGGGGGCTGTGTGTCTACGTGAACAATACCTGGTGTACAAACTCAGTGACTGTGGATAGCCATTGCTCCCCGAACCTGGAGTTTGTTACGGCGAAATGTAGACCTTTTTACCTTCCCAGTGAGTTCACTGTCGTCATGGTAACTGGTATTTACATTCCACCCGACGCCGACGCTAAAGCGGGTAACAGCCTATTGTACAGCTGTATCAGCAACAAGCAGAGCAGATATCCTGATGCAGTACACATCATAGCTGGGGATTTCAGTCATGCGGACTTGAAAGCAGTGCTTCCTAAATTTTACCAGCATGTTAAGTGTGCCACCAGAGGAGATAACACACTTGATAAAGTGTACTCTAACATCAAGCTGGGCTACAGGGCTAAACAATCTCCTCACCTGGCCCAGTCTGACCACATGTCACTGCTGTTGATTCCTGCATATGCCCCCCTCAGGAAAACTGCACCCACATCCATAAAAACTGTAAGGACTTGGCCTGATGGAGCCTCTCACCAGCTGCAGGACTGATTTGAAAGGACCAACTGGGATGTTTTTGCACATCATGACATCGAGGTGTTCACGGACAGTGTACTGTGTTACATAAAACACTGCACAGATACTTTGACTGTGGGAAAACAGATCCAGGTCCACAATTTAAAAAAATTTATAAAAAAAATATTTAAATTGTAAAACCAGGGGGCATATCTCATGCAGCCAGTGGAGTGCTATGATCCAACACTGATTTTGAGTCAATTGATCATTTCACCTGGAAGCTATTGAGCTAAAATGCTAATATTTATTAAAAAATAAATAAATAAATATTTGGAGATTTAAATTGTAAAATCAGGGGGTGTATCTCATGCAGCCAGTGGAGTACTATAATCCCCCACTGATTTTCAGTCAATTGATCACATCACCTGGAAGCTATTGAGCTAAAATGCTAATATTTACATTAAAATATTGATCAAAAAAAGCTCTTTCTTACCCACAGGCATTAGACTGTATAACTCTTTGATAAATAAATGAGCTCACTGACTTAACTCAATTTCCCTTTGGGATAAATACAGCTCCTCTTATCTTAATTTATCCTCTGGACAATCATTACCTGTCCTACAAATGTGGGGACATTTCCCATTACGCACCTTCCAGGTCATGTGACCAAATGACTCAAAAACATATGGATGAGATACACCTGATTTTTTTTTTTTTTTAATTGAAATTCCAAATATTTTTTATCATTTTTTTAATATAATACTAGCATTTTAGCTCAATAGCTTCCAGGTGATATGGTCAACTGACTCAAAATCAGTGGGGGATTGTAGTACTCCACTGGCTGCATGAGATACACCTCTTGGTTTTTCATTTCAAATCTCCAAATATTTTTGATTAATATTTTAATGTAAATATTATCATTTTAGCTCAATAGCTTCCAGGTGATGTGATCAATTGACTCAAAATCAGTGTGGGATAATAATCAAATCAAATCAAATCAAATCAGATTTATTTGTATAGCGCCAAATCATAACAAAGTTACATCAAAGCACTTTACATATAGAGCAGGTCTAGACCAAACTCTTTATAAAATTATTTAAAGAGACCCAACAGATCCCCCGATGAGCAAGCACTTGGTGACAGTGGCAAGGAAACACTTCCTTTAAGAGGCAGAAACCTCGGGCAGAACCAGGCTCAGGGGGGGCGGCCATCTGCCTCGACCGATTGGGTTGAGAGAGGGAGAGAGAGAGAGAGAGAGGCACGGGGGGAGGGGAGGGCAAAGTTGGGTAGAGTAGGGAGAGAAAGAGAGCAGGAGGAGGGGATATTCAAACAGGTGTAGGCAGGAACATGATGCAGCATGAGGTTCGTAGGAATGATGTTGTATGGAATTCTTGAAGATGTGGGAGCAGCAGGCATTGCAGGAACATGGGATGGTGATGATTCATCACCTGCAGGATGAGGACAGGGAGAGAGAGGAGAGGAGCTGGGAGAGAGAGAGGAGAGGAGCTGGGAGAGAGAAAAGAGAGGAGCTGGGGGAGACAGAGACTTCGGGAAAACATGGTTAGTAAATGCAATGCACATGCTTGGAACTGAGAGCAACTGGGATTTCAGAGAAGCAGGTTGTTGGTATGACGGCACATGCGAGGGGGGGAGAGGGAGAGGGAAGAGGGGGAGAGAGAGAGAGAGAGAGGGAGAGGGAAGAGGGAGAGGGGGAGAGAGAGAGAGAGAGAGAGAGAGAGAGGTGCTCAGTCCTTCCCCCAGCAGTCTAGGCCTATAGCAGCATAGCTAAAGAGTAAATGAACTTTAACTTTTTAACTATAAGCTCTGTCATACAGAAAAGTTTTAAGCCTGGTCTTGAAAATTGCTAAAGAGTCTGCCCCCCGGACCGATACTGGAAGTTTGTTCCATAGAAGAGGAGCCTGATAACTGAAAGATCTGCCTCCTGATTTACTCTTGGAGACTCTAGGAACCACAAGTAAACCTCCATCTAGAGAGCGGAGTGGCCTACTAGGACAGTAAGGAACTATGAGCTCTCTGAGGTATGACGGAGCTTGGCCAGTAAGAGCTTTATATGTTAACAGAAGGATTTTAAAGTCTATTCTGGATTTTACCGGCAGCCAATGAAGAGCAGCTAACGAAGGAGAGATGTGATCCCTTTTTCTAGTTCCTGTTAATATTCGTGCAGCAGCATTCTGAATCAACTGAAGGCCTTTCAGAGATTTGTTTGGACATCCAGATAATAATGAGTATACAGTAGTCCAGCCTAGAAGTTACGAATGCGTGGACTAGTTTTTCTGCATCCTCTTGAGAGGGGATATTTCTGATTTTCCTAATGTTTCTCAGGTGGAAGAAAGCTGCCCTACTGACTTGTTTTATGTGAGGGACAAAGGACATGTCCTGGTCAAAGGTTACTCCAAGGTTTTTTACAGTGGAGTTGGAAGCCAAAGTAATGCCATCCAGACTGATTAATTGATTAGATAGGGTTTCTCTAAGGTGCTTAGGGCCGAGTACAATAACTTCAGTTTTGTCAGAATTTAGAAGTAAAAATTATGGGTCATCCAGACTTTTATGTCTTCAAGACATGTCTGCAGTCTGACTATCTGACTAACTTCATTTGGCTTCATTGATAAATACAGCTGAGTGTCGTCTGCATAACAGTGGAAATTGATGCTGTGTTTCCTGATAATGTTGCCTAAAGGAAGCAGATAAAGAGTGAAGAGGATTGGTCCAAGTACCGAACCCTGTGGGACTCCATAACTGGCTATAGTGCGTGAGGAGGAGCTATTGTTAACATGTACAAACTGATATCTATCCGATAAATAGGATTTGAACCACCTTAGAGCAGTTCCTTTAATGCCAATTTCATGTTCCAGTCTCTGTAATAAAATATTGTGATCAATGGTGTCAAATGCAGCACTGAGATCTAAGAGGAGAAGTATGGAGGCTGATCCATTGTCTGAAGCCATTAGAATATCATTGGAGACTTTAATCAGCGCTGTTTCTGTGCTGTGGTGAGCTCTAAATCCTGACTGAAACTCTTCAAGCAAATCGTTCATATGCAGATGGTCGTGTAATTGGTTTGCTACTGCTTTCTCAATGATTTTAGAAATGAAGGGAAAGTTTGATATGGGCCTATAATTGGGCAAAACATCTGGATCAAGATTCGGCTTTTTAAGCTGGGGTTTGATGACTGCGGTCTTAAGAGTCTGAGGTACATAACCCAAAGATAAGGTCAAATTAATGAGATCTAGAATGAAGGGCTCAATTAAGTAAAGAATGTCTTTAAAGAGGCTGGTCGGCACTGGGTCTAATAGACAGGTTGATGGTCTAGATGATGATACTATAGAAGCTAGCTCTGAGAGATTCAGAGATGAGAATGATTCCAGATGTAAAATAGGCGTTGCAGTTGATTCAGGAGTTGCTGTATTCAGTAGATTATTATCAAATGTAGGTAAGAGCTGTTGAATTCTGTCTCTGATTGTTATGATTTTATTTGTAAAAAAGCCCATAAAATCATTGCTGCTGAGAGCTAAGGGGATCACTGGTTCTATTGAACTATGACTCTCTGTCAGCCTGGCTACAGTGCTGAAGAGAAACCTGGGGTTGTTCTTGTTTTTTTCTATTAGTGCTGAATAATATGATCTTCTAGCACTGCGGAGAGCTTTTTTATACGTTTTTAAGCTTTCTTTCCAGGCTCGGTGAGACTCTTCCGAGTTGCTGGAACGCCAATTTCTTTCTAATTTCCGTGTCATCTGCTTTAAGGCACGAATTTGAGAATTATACCACGGAGCCAGCCTCCTCTGTTTTATTACTTTCTTTTTGAGAGGGGCAGCATCATCCAGATTTGAACACAGTGTGGCCATAGTGCTAATCACAAGGTCATCAACCTGTGTATGGGAGAAATCCTCATTTGAATTTAGATATGGCATTGCTGCAAATGATGACTGAATGTTCTCTTTAAATTTAGCCACAGCGTCTTCAGATAAACATCTTCTATAGCCAAATTTATTCCTCGATGCTGTGCAGTCAGTTAAAGTAAACTCAAATGTAATGAGGTAATGGTCGGTCAAAAGACAGTTTTGAGGAAAAATTGTTAACTTGTCAATTTCAATGCCATATGTTAGAACAAGATCAAGGATATGATTGAAGCAGTGAGTTGGTTCATTCACGTGCTGGGAAAAGCCAATTGAGTCTAGTAAGGAAAGAAACCCAGAACTAAGGCTGTCACTTTCTACATCTACATGAATATTGAAATCTCCCACTATAATGATTTTATCTGTACTAAGTACTAACTCTGATATAAACTCAGAAAACTCTGATAGGAATTCTGAGTATGGACCAGGTGGACGGTATACTGTAACTAACAGAACTGGTTTTTCAACTTTCCAGTTTGAGTGGGAAAGACTAAGAGTGAGGCTTTCAAAAGACCTACAGCCAGATTTTGGTCTAGGGTTGATTAATAAGCTTGACTGAAATATCGCAGCCACTCCCCCTCCTTGACCTGTGGTACGAGGGACATGAAAATTAACATGAGTGGGGGGTGTAGCTTCATTAATACTAACATACTCATCCTGCTGCAGCCAGGTTTCAGTTATACAAAATAAATCAATACGATGATCAGTTATGAGATCACTGACTAATAGAGATTTTGATGATAGTGATCGAATATTCAACAGTCCACATTTAACTGCAGTACTATTTGAGACCGAATTTGTGGCTGTTTTGATTTCTATTAAGTTTTTGTTTTTAGCTCCTCTTCTGTTTAATCTAGGTTTAGTAACTTTTCTAAATTTAGGTGGTCGGGGGACAGACACAGTTTCTATAGACCTAGACATAGACAGAGACTCTATTCTATTCTCGGCAGGGAACCGCTCTGACTGAGGCGCAGAGGAGTGTGTTAAACTGCGGCTCTGCCTCCTGTTCTCGACTTGGAGTTGTCAGGGTTTTAACTTTCTAATGAACTCGGCCATATTCCTAGATATAAGAGCGGCACCACCCACGGTGGGATGGACACCATATCTCCTAATCAGACCAGGTCTCCCCCAGAGAGTGTTGCAATTATCTATGTAGCCCACATTGTTTTCGGGACACCACCTCGACAGCCAGCGGTTGAATAAAGACATGCGGCTATACATGTCATCACTGGTCCGATTGGGGAGGGGGCCGGAGAAAACTACAGTGTCCGACATTGTTTTAGCAAAGGTACACACCGATTCCACATTAATCTTTGTGACCTCCGACTGGCGAAGTCGGGTGTTGTTCCTGCCGATCTGAATAACAATTTTACCATATTTACGCTTATCCTTAGCCAGCAGTTTCAGGTAAGATTGGATGTCGCCTGCTCTGGCCCCCGGGATACACTTAACTATGGCCGCCGGTGTCGCTAACTTCATGTTCCTCAGAATAGAGTCGCCAATCACTAGAGTCGGCTTTTCAGCGGGTGTGTCGCTGAGTGGGGAGAACCTGTTGGAAACGTGAACCTGTTGGTGGTGAACCGGGGGCTGCTGCCTACGACTATGCCTCTTGTCTCGGACAGTCACCCAGCCGCCCTGACTAGATCCCGGCTGCTCGGGAGCCGCTGGGGGGGAGGAAACTCTCTCGGCTGCCGTAGGAGCTGGTCTAGGTCGGCCCGCACTGGCTACAGGGGGGCGGCTAGCTACACTAGCATAAGTTGGGCTAGCTAAGGTGCGGAGCCGCGACTCTAACTCGCTAATTCTCGCCCCCATTTCTACCATCATCCTGCATCTATGACAACAAGTACTATCATAAAAGGAGGCAGAGGAGTAACTGGACATGTAGCAGAGAGGACAGGAGAGAAGAGGAGAGGGAGAAGGAGGAAGAGAGAGTGGAGAGAGAGAGCTGGAGGCCATTGCTAATCGTTCAGTTCAATTAGTGGAGCTACAGTATCGTTTATAGGCTTAGGAAAGGGGAAGGATATTGAGTTCTATGCTAGTATAGTTTAATAGCAGTTTGCTGTCGATAAGTCAGGTGAATAGCAAAGAATAGCAAAGAAATAGCAAAGACAGCACACGAGGTAACACAGAGCACAACCACAGAGTACAACCACCAGTGACCGGAAATGACGTAACACGCTTACCGCACGTAACCAGGAAGAGTGAGCATGATAACTAATGGAGTAATAGTACTCCACTGGCTGCATGAGATACACCCCCTGGTTCTACAATTTAAATCTCCAAATATTTATTTATTTATTTATTTTTTATAAATATTAGCATTTTAGCTCAATAGCTTCCAGGTGATGTGATCAATTGACTCAAAATCAGTGTTGGATAATAGTACTCCACTGGCTGCTACACCCCCTTGGTTTTTCATTTCAAATATCCAAATATCTTTTTATTAAATTTTTAATGTAAATACTATCATTTTAGCTCAATAGCTTCCAGGTGATGTGATCAATTGACTCAAAATCAGTGTGGGATCATAGTACTCCACTAGCTGCATGAGGTACACCCCCTGGTTTTACAATTTAAATCTCCAAATATTTATTGTAATTTTTTTTAAAATAAATATTAGCATTTTAGCTCAATAGCTTCCAGGTGATGTGATCAATTGACTCAAAATCACTGTGGGATAATAGTACTCCACTGGCTGCATGAGGTACACCCCCTGGTTTTACAATTTAAATCTCCAAATATTTATTGTAATTTTTTTAAAAATAAATTTTAGCATTTTAGCTCAATAGCTTCCAGGTGATGTGATCAATTGACTCAAAATCAGTGTGGGATTATAGTACTCCACTGGCTGCATGAGGTACACCCCCTGGTTTTACAATTTGAATCTCCAAATATTTAGGGGTCCAAGCGAAGCTGGAACCCTATTGTTTTTGCTCGGATTATTATTATTATTTATTTATTTATTTTTTCCGCCGCTTTTCAACTTCTGCCTATAAAATCCAGACCGTACATAGAAAAGTCATCAAATTTGGTAGGATTGTAGCGGGTCATGTCCTGAACAGTTGTGTACAAGCAGGTGTCCATAGGTCACATGACCTGACAGCCATTTCGGCTTAAAGTCGTCATTTTCAAAAGCTCTGGCCCCTTGTCCCCTTTGACCAAACGTCACGAAACTTGGTATACAGGTTCCCCTTAGCACAAGGAACAAATTTGCCTCTTGGACCATTCAAGTCCGCCATATTTGATTTTGAGCTAATTTGCATAATGATGATTCCAGCAAAAATGACATCTTCTCCAGAACGGTTGAGCTGATCGGCATGAAATTCAAAACACATCATTTTGAGCTTAATCCCGACCCAAATTGCGAAGCAGAAGATGGTACATCAAAAAACATGGCTGCCACAAGCCAATCAATTTGCTTCCTTTACTCATTAATATGCAAACGAGCCAATATCATGCACCGTTGCATCAATCGTTCTGAAATTTCTTGTGCACAATGGCAAGGCCTCACTGACAAGTTATTCCAAATTTGAACATAATCAATGAAAAAAACCAGTCTCCAGAAGCACTTGAATATGCCCATTTCAAGCAAATTCTTATGCCACTAAACATTGTTTCCTTTCCCCCACTTTGCTATTGTAGCCACGATGAGAAGTGATTTTTTTTTTTGTGAGCATTTCACTTAAACAGGTTCAAGTAGTTATTCATATGTATGATACTGTAGTAGTTCATGTAGCAGTTCACTTGCAGCTACACAAGTAGTAACATTGCATCATAATATTAATCAATTTAGTGGGATTGTAAGTGCTTATATTACTATTATGTAAATGTCTAATGTAATATATATGTAGGCTCTACCATATTGATGAATGAAGACAGCATTATTTTTTTTTCATAAGAAGGTTCTTTCTTCGGTTGAAATGGTTTGCAAAATCAAAGAGCTCATTGAAGTTGTTACAGCAATTATAGTGCTTATTACAATGCTGACACATACATAGTACAATAAAGGAAAAAGAATTGTTTGTTTACAGGATATATGTCATTGAACGAAAAAAAAAATGCTCATATTTAATTGAAATAAAGTGCAAGTCAATAATACACTGGTGGGCTCTCTGGTCAGGATGCTGAGGTGGCCAGAGATTGAGCAGAGTGACAAGGCCACCACCCATGAGCCCCCTGGGCAGGTAGATGAAGAAGGCATTGGTGGAAGCTGTGGACAGGGTGATATGGCAACAACTCCATGATCCTCTTAACAAGATGCTGATGCAACCACTGGTGGGTCCTCTGCATAAGACACTCAGATGTTAGCTGGTTGGCCCTCTGGGCAGGGTGACCAAGTGACCAATATTGGGCCTGGCATCATGACCACCATTAGGTTTGTGATAACTGAGGGTTACTTTGCATGTACAGCATATTGTAAGACCTCCCACAGCATTTATACTGAATTAGGATCTGAGCTTTCCTCTAACCCTCTATTACTTTTTTTGGGGGGGGGGGGTTGTGGATTGGCTGAAGTGTTTTGGATCAGTAACCTGTGTTAATGTAAGCCACATGGGTACCCAAACCCGTTTATGTCATTTAACTGAGTTTACCATGCCCCACCACATGGTGGTGCACCAGCCCTGTATTCATTGTCATTGACAGTGAGAGAGTTGTGACACTCACTCATAGACGCTGACCAAGAGTGCCACTCGTTGGGTGAGCTGACGTACCTGGGTAAGAAACGTGATATAAACCTCACCAACTAATGATTAATATCAAAGTAATGTATTGATAAATCTTTTGTTTATTAGGAGAGAGTCTTATGAGTTGTTGAGAGAGAGAGAGAGAGAGAGAGAGAGAGAGAGAGAGGAGCCACTTCAAGCCCTCCGTTGGACTCCGGTAAGAGCAGTGCTAAATGCTAAGAGGCTAGATCACGTTATCAGTTTGTTGATGTTAGCTGATGTGAAAATGCTGCTTCTGAGATACTTTCATAAAACCATTTGGAGTTGCAGAGATGTTGTAACCCAACGTGTTAGTATTGTATCATTGTGATATGTGTAAAAATTACTTTAGAAAGATCGCTACCTAACGCGCTAATGCTAGCCGCGAGTGACGCCGCTAAACTAGCTTTAGTGTAGCTGGTAAGCTACCATGCTACCATCATTTTAATGAGGAAGACATTGAGATTGAAGTGATGTCAGGTTGTAATAGTATTGTTCTGATGTACTTTACTGTGTACATAATGTGATTTATTTCATTGTCGTTATTTAAATACTCATGTTGGTTAAGAAGTGAATTTTATACAGTTTAGTTACAATTAAAAAGATAAATATTGAAAAGAAAAAAGCTGTTTAAAAATATAAATACTGCATATATAGCTAAATGAAACTTTATGTTAAATTACAAGTTCAAGATGAATAATTGTGTTAAAATAATTCTTACTGTAAGTGTGACAGTGCATGTACTGCATCTGGTAAAGAATATGCAGAAAATCAGAGTAGGAGTAGTGATGAAATGTGTTTTCTGCACCATGCGTGTAGATTGGGTTTTTTTTTTTTTGGTTGTTTTTTTTGTTTTTTTATGCTGGATGAGGGATGGATCCGTACAGTTCTGAACCGTTGGCAGTTCAGTGGCGAGCCAGGTCATTGACAGTGAACAGAGATTGGGACCCACTCTGAAGACCACAGACATCTGTTCACTCCACTCTAACACAGATAAGAACGTTCACCACAGAACCTACCTGGGTAGTAAAACAAACAGACATACACACATATATGTATATATATATATATATATATATATATATACACCTAATACATGACTGAACTCCATCTTTTGATATAGAAGAAAGGACACTGTTTTGAACTTTGTTATTTTATTTTACTTTTATTTTTATTTGAAGGAGCTCAGTTTTTTTTTCTAATTCAGTGCACTGCAAAATATTAATTGTTTGGCTGGAAGTTGAACAGTGATCATTTATTGCCTCCCAGAGCCCAATTTTCTGAACCTAGCATGAATGTGGTTTGCTTCCTCCATTAAGGTTAAAGGTGCTACACAAAGATACAGTTTTGATTCAGTTTCAGCTCTTTGATAGGCAGTTGCCATGAAGTTCTACTTTAAGTGTTTGTTTTTGGCAAACATGACCTCTGGCATTGCATATGACTCATTTGGCCACTGAGCAATGTAGCAGTAGTCCACTTCTTTATACTGATAGACTTCAATTGTGCATTTAATATTCTTTTATGAGTGCAGGGGGTTCATCTCTCCTGATGTCCTATGTAGGCTGTTTGTAAAGTGTCTTTGAAACAGTTGATTCATACACTTTCAACATTGGTTGTTGCAAGAGAGTCCTATTAATTTATTGATATTACCATGCCATTCCTGGAAAGGTGTTTGAGCATCTTTATGTTAACTTTGTGGTTGAATTTGCTGGGGCATACTGTCCTAGTCAGGTTTGGAACGGTCTGGAAATTTGGCCATTATTGATTGATGATTATTGATTGGACAGTGGAATGATTGGTTTCAAATTGTTTGTGAATGGCTTTATAACTCCTCTCAGATTCACAGGCTTGTACCCCATAATTGCTGCTTGCAGCGATATTTTTTATTAATTTTTTTTTATAAATACTATCATTTTAGCTCAATAGCTTCCCGGTGATGTGATCAATTGACTCAAAATCAGTGTTAGATCTTAGTACTCCACTGGCTGCATGAGATACACCCCCTGGTTTTACAATTTAAATCTCCAAATATTTATTATTAATTTTTTAAATAAATATTAGCATTTTAGCTCAATAGCTTCCAGGTCATGTGATCAATTGACTCAAAATCAGTGTGGGATCATAGTACTCCACTGGCTGCATGAGATACACCCCTTGGTTTTTCATTTCAAATCTCCAAATATTTTTTTTATTAATTTTTTTATGTAAATACTATCATTTTAGCTCAATAGCTTCCAGGTGATGTGATCAACTGATTCAAAATTGGTGTGGGATCATAGTATTCTACTGGCTGCATGAGATAAACCCCCTGGTTCTATAATTTAAATCTCCAAATATTTTTGATTAATATTTTAATGTAAATGCTATCATTTTAGCTCAATAGCTTCCTGGTGATGTGATCAATTGACTCAAAATCAGTGTTAGATCATAGTACTCCACTGGCTGCATGAGATACACCCCCTGGTTTTACAATTTAAATCTCCAAATATTTATTATTAATTTTTTTAATAAATATTAGCATTTTAGCTCAATAGCTTCCAGGTCATGTGATCAATTGACTCAAAATCAGTGTGGGATCATAGTACTCCACTGGCTGCATGAGATACACCCCTTGGTTTTTCATTTCAAATCTCCAAATATTTTTTTTATTAATTTTTTTTATGTAAATACTATCATTTTAGCTCAATAGCTTCCAGGTGATGTGATCAACTGATTCAAAATTGGTGTGGGATCATAGTATTCTACTGGCTGCATGAGATAAACCCCCTGGTTCTATAATTTAAATCTCCAAATATTTTTGATTAATATTTTAATGTAAATGCTATCATTTTAGCTCAATAGCTTCCAGGTGATGTGATCAATTGACTCAAAATCATTGTGGGAACATGTTACTACAGAGTGTGCATGAGTTACACCTGTTGTTTTCCTCACCTTTTCTAATCATTCATAATTTTTATATGGAAATATTAGCATTTTAGCTGAATATCTATTTGGTCATTTGATATAATAAATCAAAACCAGTGTTGGAACATATTGATACATCTGTTTTTATTTCCTTTAAACACAGTTTCTCTGCTTTAAATATCCCACTTTCTTTTTTTGAAAACAGGAAGTTGATACACGCTGTAGCCATCTTCTGTCTCTGTGTATTTAATGTAAAGTCTTTAATACAGGTGCCCTTGAAATGTTGGAGTGGCTGGTTTGGAGTCACACTGCGTGGAACAGAAGAGGTTTATCCGGAGTGAAAGTCTGTTGAATATCCAACTTAAAACTAACTTCACCGTGGTTGTCTAGTTTATATCACAAATTGCTAGACTGAATCATACCAGTCTAACCCCTAACCCTGGTTATGCAGTATTTGAAATCTCAGGGTCTATAAACTTGAATGGATGAACTGGGTGATTAGCTGCACGATCCTGGATTCACACTGATTTATTTAAATTTGAAAACTTTCATAAGGTTTCTCTAGTGTGCTGCGTTGCCTTTCTTTCAATGAAGTATTTATTTAAATAAGTTTCAAGCAAATTATGTTTACACCATGTTCTAGTTTTGAACTGTTTAAAGTCTGCACAGCTATAGTGTGGAAAAAGCAGACTAGCCATGCTAAAGTAGATTGAGGCCTTTGTAGGTGTAGAAGTAAAAATGAATGATGTTTTAACAGCTAAGCCAAATAAATGTGTCCTTATTGATAATGAAATTTCAATTTAAACTGAAAATTGTCTTTGTACACTTGATAATTTAGTAATTTTGACTATTATTTGTCTGTTTCAGGTGGAAGCTGACTTAGAGCAAGTGAAGGTATGGAAAGAGTTTGGAGGTACAATGACAGGGGCAATGCCCGAAGAAGGGCATTAAAGACAGTCGGTGAACTCATTGAAAATGAGCAGAATATAGAGAGGGTGGGGGGTGCAAATAGTATTTCTGTTGTTGATTCAGAGGAATCTGATATCCAAAGTGACAAAGTAAAAGATGATGAGGATATGGAAGTCCATGCAGAGGCTTTAAATTCTGATGAGGATTTGCCTCATCAGAAGTTAAAGCCTCAGAATGATGGTGATCTGCAGAGCTTACTGGCAGATTGGGCAGTTTCATTTGGAATTTCTCTGATAGCTCTGTCAGCGCTTCTGAGCATCCTTAAACTCCACCATCCCTCCCTGCCCAAAGACAGACGAACATTGCTGAAAACAAAAACAAGCTACAACATTAACAGTGTAGCAGGTGGCATGTTCCATTATCGTGGAATTTGGAATTCAGTTGAGAAAATTCTAGACAAAGTGTGGTCTACTGTGCCAGACAGACATGCCTTTAAACTGCAGTTGAATTTTGATGGCTAGTACTTTTGAGTACTAGTACTCAGTTCTGGCCAATCCTTGGTATGTTACAAGGATACACACAGAAACCGATTTTGATTGGACTGTTTTGTGGTACTTCTAAACCAAATTGGTTATTGGCGTATGATTATATGCATTTGATTTGTCTGGGTGTAATGAAGCGTCTGTTAGATTTTATCACTAAGAAGTTACATCCCCAGTGAGTTTGCTCAAAGGGCACGGGCACTGGCTGAACAATGCAGGTGGAAAGCTACAGAATTCCGACAATTCTTGTTATACACTGGTCCAGTTGTGCTAAGGGGTGTGCTAAAGCCTCAGATCTATGATAACTTAATGCTTTTGTCAGTAGGTGTGTACATTTTGGCAAGTCCAAAGTATTGTATGGAGATGAATGACCTTGCTAATACTCTTTTGGTTTCATTTGTTCAACATTTTGGTCAGCTTTACGGTGAAGAGTTTTGGATTTATAATATTCATGGACTGGTACACCTCAGAGAAGATGTCAAAATCCATGGAAATTTAGATCTCATATCAGCATTTCCATATGAAAACTTCCTTGGAAAATTAAAGAAATTGGTTCGGGGGCCATGCAGTCCTTTGACTCACGTGATACGTAGATTATCAGAGATGGAAAATGGCAACTACAGTCCTGATGTTAAAAAAATTGAAAACCTGGATAAAGTGCATATGGATGAGCCAGTGGCAGAGTGCTTCTCACAACCGGGTCGCCAGTTTAAAGTGCTTGCTTTTGATGGAATGGTTGTGAAATCCAACAAGAGAGATTCTTGTATCAGAATTGATAACAAGTTGATTGTAGTCCAAAACATTGTTGAAGATGAAGGAACAGTTTACATTGTGGGAAATTAATATAAACAGGTTGAACACTTCTTTACATATCCAGTTGACTCAAAAGAAATAGGAATTTATATGGTTTCCAACCTCTCCACCAGTGTCAAGTGTTTCATGTTTTCAAAAAATCAGCAGAATTATGTGAGATTACCATTCCAAAACAAATTTGTTGTTCCTCTGCTCATGCATTTTAACTAATAAAATAAGATAAGATGAGCCTTTATTGTCTCTGGATAGAGAAATTTGACTTGGGCAAAGAGAGTGTGAAAGCACACACATTTACACAGAACATATAATAACACAATAAACAAGGAACATGTAAACATATAAGTAGGTCAGCACGTATCCCCCCAAAACACACATATACTCAACCCCACAGCTGATATCCATCCAAACTACAAACCCACCCACACCCCGCTTACACAGTTACAGACGCGAGTTACAGACGTTGCTCAAGATATTGTAGGATATTGACAGCACAGACCTATACTTAAAAAGACATTGCACCAGCATGCAATGTTATTGCACATAGTGCATTGCAATATATTACAATAATACCTGTGTCCAGTCCATGATTGTCAATAAATTAATAAATAAATACCCCCCCACACACACACACGTATGCATTCCTGATAAAAAAAAAAAAAAAAAAACTCTCTCTCTCACTCACCCGTTTCTGTTAAATAGTTTGATGGACCAAGGAATCATAGAAAATTTAAACCTATTTGTTTTGTAGTTTGGGACCCTGTATCCCTGTATATGTAATAATCCTGCTCTTGTAATATAGTTGGCTATTAATGTGGATATCCTTGCTTTTTCTTAGATGTATCATATTGTTGTCTTTGACAATACAAATGAGGTTGAAGTGGTGCCCTCAGTTTGGATGCAAAATGGAGAGTGCATGTGGCCGCCAAATAAAAATGATGTGGCAAAAGCAGTTAAATCCCAGGAATGTCCTGGGGATGGATGGAAGCCCCATAATACCAGAATTATCTTCACATCACGTGAGTTAAATTTTGTCAAGTCCACCTTTTAGTTTGAGCTAATGTTATGTCATGTGTTACTTAAAATTATCAGTTTTTTCAATTATTTTCCCAGATGACTACAACGAAGCTAGGCTTAAATTGCCTGAAGCTGTGGATCAAACAGACCTTGGAAGTGATGGAGGGGACTCTCCAATTATATTCAAAAGAAAAAGGATGTAGGCTATTTTTTTTTTTTTTGTAATTTACATTTTATTAACTTTTCAGTTTAAGCAATATACATGTGCCAACTGGGCACATAACATACAAACAGAAAACAAGGGGAAAATCTGAGTGTTGTGCAGTAAAAGGCGATAGAAATTACATATACTCATTATACATTTATATGCATTGGACTCATACAAACTGTCAACCACAAGAATTAACTTAAGATGTATGGGTGTGTATATAAGTATTCACATGTAACTGAATCACAAATATTATAAATATAATATATATATAATTAGGTATTCTACACTTGGTGGGGGGAAAAAAAAAAGGGGGGGGGTTCCACAAAGTTTATAGGATTTAGTGGGGTATAACAATATTGATAGATCAGTTATACAAAATCTGGTCTTATCGTAGACACAAAAGTAAGCCATTTGGACCAGTTTTCTTCAAAAGTATCCGCTTGACCCTTTTGTCTAAATGTAATCCTCTCCATCACATATATGTTGTGCACTATATCAATCCATTCATTCAATGTTGGTTTGTTTTTTTAAGCCATTTCCTAGTCAGGGTCTTTTTGCATCCTACCAATAGCACTCTTAATAGATATCTATCCTGCTTTGTGCATTTGAACCCATCCAAATCACCAAGATACATGAATTTGAAGTTTAAATACATTTTCCTTTTAAAGACAGCTTCCAGGACCTCATGAACTTCTCTCCAAAATGGAACCACAGAGGGACAGCCCCAGAAAATATGATAATGATTCGCCGATGTGTCTCCACAGGACCTCCAGCAGGCAGTCTGATTTGAATATCTAGTTTTTTGTGCTGGAGTACGAAAGAATCGAGTCATGTTTTTCCAACTGAATTCTCTCCAGGAGGGGGAGCTAGTCATTATCCACTGTTGTGTGCAGATCCTGTCCCATTCTTCCTGTGATATTATGAGGCCGCCCTCTGCTTCCCACCTTGCTTTAATGTCCAAAGTGTGGTCACTTTTTAAAATTTGGAGGGCTGAATATAATTTGGATATTAACTTTTGGAGAGTAGCATTCTTGTAGGCTCTTTGAAAGATATTAAGAATTTCTTCCTCTCCTGAGATAACATCTGATGGAAATTTTTTGTTAAAAAAATCTCTGATTTGTAGGTACCTAAAGTGGTCTTGGTTTTGTAGACCAAATCTATCCTTGAGATTCTGGAAGCTCATTACAGTACCACGATCTAGGAGAGTGCAGTATGCTGTAAGCCCATTCTTAGTCCATTTTTTAAATCTTATAGTTGTTGGGCCTAAACTCAGAGTCATAGGCAAACCATTTAAGCAAATCAGACTTTCTTCTCAGTTGATATTTTTTAATTATTTCGTTCCATATTTTTAGCAGGGCAGTTATCCAGGGGTTATTAGGATGTAGAAGATAATTAGTTAATGAGGGGTCACCAACCAAAGGGGCAACTGACAATTCCTTCCCCATAGACATCTCTATCTCTTTCCATCTCGATATATAGTTTGGTGTACACCTGCCAACCATAGGCTGAATTTGAGCTGCTCTATAATAATTTCTTAGACGGGGGAGAGCTAGTCCACCTTTTCCTTTTGGTAATTGTAGCGTTTGGTATTTTATTCTTGGTTTTTTCCCACCCCATACAAATCTGGACAAGATTTTATCCCAGTCCATGAAATATTGTTCAGATTTCCCAATTGGTATGGAGTGGAATAGATATAGAAGTCTAGGTAGGATATTTATTTTTATTGATTCTATGCGAGAACTAATATTTAAGTAAGGGATTAGGTTCCATCTATTTATATCGGCCATAATTTCTTTTTTGAGGGGGCTGTAGTTAATTTCTTCCAAGGTTGACGTGTCAAAAGTAAGAAGGATACCTAGATATTTTACAGATTTTTTTAATCCCTATTCAGGTGGTATCTAGATCTGAGATACTGAGGGGGATCATAGTGACCCCTAAGAACCTGAGTTTTTGTGTCATTTAATTTGTACCCCGAGAATGACCCGTACTCCTCCAGCACAGACATTAGCGCCAGCAGAGACTCTTGGATTTGAGAGGGTGACGAGCACGTCATCCGCAAACAGAGCCAGCTTCTGTTCACCTGCTGCCATTTTTATACCTTTGATCTCTCTGTTCTGTCTAATCCATTGTGCCAAGGGTTCTATAAAAATCGCAAATAAAAGTGGGCTCAGGGGGCAGCCTTGTCTTGTGGATCTCTCTAATATAAAGGAGTCTGTGAGTTCCCCGTTGATTTTTAATCTGGGTGATGGTTTATTATACAAGGCTTCTATTGTCTTAATGATTACTTGGTCAAAACCGAATTTCTCCATTACACTGAATAGGAACTTCCACCTCACCGAGTCAAATGCCTTTTCGGCGTCTAGACTAACTTAGCATGGCCGGTATTTTATTCACATTTATATATCTGATAATTTGTAAAGATCTTCTGACATTATCATGTGTTTGACGTGCTAGAACAAATCCTGTTTGGTCCATGTTTATTATTTTGGGTAAAATTTTTCTCCACTCTCTTTGCGATAATTGAAGTAAACAATTTATAGTCTAAATTAAAATCAGATTTCAAATCAAATCAAATCAGATTTATTTGTATAGCGCCAAATCATAACAAAGTTACATCAAGGCACTTTACATATAGAGCAGGTCTAGACCAAACTCTTTATAAAATTATTTAAAGAGACCCAACAGATCCCCCGATGAGCAAGCACTTGGCGACAGTGGCAAGGAAAAACTTCCTTTAAGAGGCAGAAACCTCGGGCAGAACCAGGCTCAGGGGGGGCGGCCATCTGCCTCGACCGGTTGGGTTGAGAGAGGGAGAGAGAGAGAGAGAGAGGCACGGGGGAGGGGGGGGCAAAGTTGGGTAGAGTAGGGAGAGAAAGAGAGCAGGAGGAGGGGATATTCAAACAGGTGTAGGCAGGAACATGATGCTGCATGAAGTTCGTAGGAATGATGCTGTATGGAATTCTTGAAGATGTGGGAGCAGCAGGCATTGCAGGAGCATGGGATGGTGATGATTCATCACCTGCAGGATGAGGACAGGGAAAGAGAGGAGAGGAGCTGGGAGAGAGAGAGGAGAGGAGCTGGGGGAGACGGAGACTTCGGGAAAACATGGTTAGTAAATGCAATGCACATGCTTGGAACTGAGAGCAACTGGGATTTCGGAGAAGCAGGTTGTTGGTATGACGGCGCATGCGAGGGGGGGAGAGAGAGAGGGAGAGGGAAGAGGGAGGGGGGGGGGGAGAGAGAGAGAGAGAGAGAGGGAGGGGAAAGGGAGAGGGAGAGAGAGAGAGAGGTGCTCAGTCCTTCCCCCAGCAGTCTAGGCCTATAGCAGCATAGCTAAAGAGTAAATGAACTTTAACTTTTTAACTATAAGCTCTGTCATACAGAAAAGTTTTAAGCCTGGTCTTGAAAATTGCTAAAGAGTCTGCCCCCCGGACCGATACTGGAAGTTGGTTCCATAGAAGAGGAGCCTGATAACTGAAAGATCTGCCTCCTGATTTACTCTTGGAGACTCTAGGAACCACAAGTAAACCTCCATCTAGAGAGCGGAGTGGCCTACTAGGACAGTAAGGAACTATGAGCTCTCTGAGGTATGACGGAGCTTGGCCAGTAAGAGCTTTATATGTTAACAGAAGGATTTTAAATTCTATTCTGGATTTTACCGGCAGCCAATGAAGAGCAGCTAACACAGGAGAGATGTGATCCCTTTTTCTAGTTCTTGTTAATATTCGTGCAGCAGCATTCTGAATCAACTGAAGGCCTTTCAGAGATTTGTTTGGACATCCAGATAATAATGAGTTACAGTAGTCCAGCCTAGAAGTTACAAATGCGTGGACTAGTTTTTCTGCATCCTCTTGAGAGAGGATATTTCTGATTTTCCTAATGTTTCTCAGGTGGAAGAAAGCTGCCCTACTGACTTGTTTTATGTGAGGGACAAAGGACATGTCCTGGTCAAAGGTTACTCCAAGGTTTTTTACAGTGGAGTTGGAAGCCAAAGTAATGCCATCCAGACTGATTAATTGATTAGATAGGGTTTCTCTAAGGTGCTTAGGGCCGAGTACAATAACTTCAGTTTTGTCAGAATTTAGAAGTAAAAAATTATGGGTCATCCAGACTTTTATGTCTTCAAGACATGTCTGCAGTCTGACTATCTGACTAACTTCATTTGGCTTCATTGATAAATACAGCTGAGTGTCGTCTGCATAACAGTGGAAATTGATGCTGTGTTTCCTGATAATGTTGCCTAAAGGAAGCAGATAAAGAGTGAAGAGGATTGGTCCAAGTACCGAACCCTGTGGGACTCCATAACTGGCTGTAGTGCGTGAGGAGGAGCTATTGTTAACATGTACAAACTGATATCTATCTGATAAATAGGATTTGAACCACCTTAGAGCAGTTCCTTTAATGCCAATTTCATGTTCCAGTCTCTGTAATAAAATATTGTGATCAATGGTGTCAAATGCAGCACTGAGATCTAAGAGGAGAAGTATGGAGGCTGATCCATTGTCTGAAGCCATTAGAATATCATTGGAGACTTTAATCAGCGCTGTTTCTGTGCTGTGGTGAGCTCTAAATCCTGACTGAAACTCTTCAAGCAAACCGTTCCGATGCAGATGGTCGTGTAATTGGTTTGCTACTGCTTTCTCAATGATTTTAGAAATGAAGGGAAGGTTTGATATGGGTCTATAATTGGCCAAAACATCTGGATCAAGATTCTGCTTTTTAAGCTGGGGTTTGATGACTGCGGTCTTAAGAGTCTGAGTTACATAACCCAAAGATAAGGTCAAATTAATGAGATCTAGAATGAAGGGCTCAATTAACTAAAGAATGTCTTTAAAGAGGCTGGTCGGCACTGGGTCTAATAGACAGGTTGATGGTCTAGATGATGATACTATAGAAGCTAGCTCTGAGAGATTCAGAGATGAGAATGATTCCAGATGTAAAATAGGCGTTGCAGTTGATTCAGGAGTTGCTGTATTCAGTAGATTATTGTCTAATGTAGGTAAGAGCTGTTGAATTCTGTCTCTGATTGTTATGATTTTATTTGTAAAAAAGCCAATAAAATCATTGCTGCTCAGAGCTAAGGGGATCACTGGTTCTATTGAACTATGACTCTCTGTCAGCCTGGCTACAGTGCTGAAGAGAAACCTGGGGTTGTTCTTGTTTTTTTCTATTAGTGCTGAATAATATGATCTTCTAGCACTGCGGAGAGCTTTTTTATACGTTTTTAAGCTTTCTTTCCAGGCTCGGTGAGACTCTTCCGAGTTGCTGGAACGCCAATTTCTTTCTAATTTCCGTGTCATCTGTTTTAAGGCACGAATTTGAGAGTTATACCACGGAGCCAGCCTCCTCTGTTTTATTACTTTCTTTTTGAGAGGGGCAGCATCATCCAGATTTGAACACAGTGTGGCCATAGTGCTAGTCACAAGGTCATCAACCTGTGTATGGGAGAAATCCTCATTTGAATTTAGATATGGCATTGCTGCAAATGATGACTGAATGTTCTCTTTAAATTTAGCCACAGCGTCTTCAGATAAACATCTTCTATAGCCAAATTTATTCCTCGATGCTGTGCAGTCAGTTAAAGTAAACTCAAATGTAATGAGGTAATGGTCGGTCAAAAGACAGTTTTGAGGAAAAATTGTTAACTTGTCAATTTCAATGCCATATGTTAAAACAAGATCAAGGATATGATTGAAGCAGTGAGTTGGTTCATTCACGTGCTGGGAAAAGCCAACTGAGTCTAGTAATGAAAGAAACCCAGAACTAAGGCTGTCACTTTCTACATCTACATGAATATTGAAATCTCCCACTATAATGATTTTATCTGTACTAAGTACTAACTCTGATATAAACTCAGAAAACTCTGATAGGAATTCTGAGTACGGACCAGGTGGACGGTATACTGTAACTAACAGAACTGGTTTTTCAACTTTCCAGTTTGAGTGGGAAAGACTAAGAGTGAGGCTTTCAAAAGACCTACAGCCAGATTTTGGTCTAGGGTTGATTAATAAGCTTGACTGAAATATCGCAGCCACTCCCCCTCCTCGACCTGTGGTACGAGGGACATGAAAATTAACATGAGTGGGGGGTGTAGCTTCATTAATACTAACATACTCATCCTGCTGCAGCCAGGTTTCAGTTATACAAAATAAATCAATACGATGATCAGTTATAAGATCACTGACTAATAGAGATTTTGATGATAGTGATCGAATATTCAACAGTCCACATTTAACTGCAGTATTATTTGAGACCGAATTTGTGGCTGTTTTGATTTCTATTAAGTTTTTGTTTTTAGCTCCTCTTCTGTTTAATCTAGGTTTAGTAACTTTTCTAAATTTAGTTGGTCGGGGGACAGACACAGTTTCTATAGACCTAGACATAGACAGAGACTCTATTCTATTCTCAGCAGGGAACCGCTCTGACTGAGGCGCAGAGGAGTGTGTTAAACTGCGGCTCTGCCTCCTGGTCTCGACTCGGGGTTGTCAGGGTTTTAACTTTCTAATGAACTCGGCCATATTCCTAGATATAAGAGCGGCAACACCCACGGTGGGATGGACACCATCTCTCCTAATCAGACCAGGTCTCCCCCAGAGAGTGTTCCAGTTATCTATGTAGCCCACATTGTTTTCGGGACACCACCTCGACAGCCAGCGGTTGAATGAAGACATGCGGCTATACATGTCATCACTGGTCCGATTGGGGAGGGGGCCGGAGAAAACTACAGTGTCCGACATTGTTTTAGCAAAGGTACACACCGATTCCACATTAATCTTTGTGACCTCCGACTGGCGAAGTCGGGTGTCGTTACTGCCGACGTGAATAACAATTTTACTATATTTACGCTTATCCTTAGCCAGCAGTTTCAGGTAAGATTGGATGTCGCCTGCTCTGGCCCCCGGGATACACTTAACTATGGCCGCCGGTGTCGCTAACTTCACGTTCCTCAGAATAGAGTCGCCAATCACTAGAGTCGGCTTTTCAGCGAGTGGGGAGAACCTGTTGGAAACGTGAACCTGTTGGTGGTGAACCGGGGGCTGCTGCCTACGACTATGCCTCTTGTCTCGGACAGTCACCCAGCCGCCCTGACTAGATCCCGGCTGCTCGGGAGCCGCTGGGGGGGAGGAAACTCTCTCAGCTGCCGTAGGAGCTGGTCTAGGTCGGCCCGCACTGGCTACAGGGGGGCGACTAGCTACACTAGCATAAGTTGGGCTAGCTAAGGTGCGGAGCCGTGACTCTAACTCACTAATTCTCGCCTCCATTTCTACCATCATCCTGCATCTATGACAACAAGTACTATCATAAAAGGAGGCAGAGGAGTAACTGGACATTATTAGGCTATACATCCTGTTTTCCTGTTCTGTTTCTACAGTACTAAGTAGCCATTTTACCAGCTCAAGAAAAATACAGAAATACAGATATAAATACAATACAGAAAAAACATTAAAGTGATTAATTAATATACAGTGTGTGTGTGTGTGTGTGTGTTTGCGCGTGCGTGCGTGCGTCTCTGTGAATGTGCATGATGACTGTGTGTGTGTATGGTGCTTTTCTTATGTTGATTTTTATATTGTATTTGTGTGCTAACACTGAATTATTTTCAAAAGTGCTATAACGTTTTCACTGTTGCTGTTATTGTTATTATTAGCTGACATGGCCAGTTGGAGTGAGAAGGAGGAGACAGATGAGGAGGGACAGGAGAAGGAGATGGAAAAGGTGGAGGAGATGGAAAGTGGAGCTGGAACCACAGGTACAGGGACAGGACAGTGTACAGGACTGGGTTGGCAATAGGTTTCTGTATAGAATTACTTCGAGATGTGATGTCATATGTTGATCCTCCAACTCCAGTAAGAAACAATAAGCACATACTACTGCAGTTATATCAGTGGCTTTCTGAATTAGATATGTTTTCTTTAGCAATTTGCTAATCTTTGTTATTACTGATGTTCTGTTCATGCAGATATAGCAGATGCACAAGAAAAGGCAGGGTCCAGTACAAGGGAAACTGAGCCAGGGATACAGCCAGATGAAGATGAGGGCTTTGATTTTTATGCACGTCCAGCCTCCAAAGATTTACATCAGTTTTTTTCTTACCGTCCTCAACAACCCCCCAGAAAAGGGATGAGTATTTATCAAACCGAAGATGGTATTAAGAGAAAGTGGCTTACATACTGTGAGAAAGAAAACTCACTATACTGCACAGTATGTTTGGCATATGCAAAGCCATCTGCAAGTGACAGTGCATTTATTAAAGGTGGAATGAAAGCATGGAAGCATGTACACCAACGAATAGAAGAGCATGGAAGAAAACAGGTGCATCGAGATAGTGCTGAAGCATATTTTATGAAGGCCAACCAAGCAGACTTGCAAGTCTACTAGGAGGAAAACAAATGTCACTTCATTGTGAACAGGTCAAGAAAAAACGACGTCATGGGCCGTGTCATAGAAGTGATGAAAGTCATTGGAAAATGTGGTCTTAGCTACAGGGGCACTAATTTTGAGGCTGCATACACATGGGAAAACATGGCTCTTAACCATGGAAACTTCTTGGAGATGATCCTGCTGTTAAGCAAATTTGATGTTTCTCTCCAAGAACATGTTAGTGAATGCATAAAGACAAGCAAAAGTCTAAAAGAAACTGGGGCTAAAGCAAGAGGATCCTTTGTTACACTGCTCTCTAACACATCTGTCAGCAAAATAATTGACATCATCAGCCACTTGATCAAAGAAAACATTTCGAGGGAAGTAAGGGAGGCAGGAATGTACAGGGTCAGTACAGGGTCAAAGTGCACAATATTATTTTGGACACGGTCACTGAGAGCATTCAGACTCGCTTTTCAGCAAATGGAGCTCTATATGATGATTTTGCATGTCTCGATCCAAGAAATTATGGTACGCTAAGAGACAGGGGGCTTCCACCTGAATCACTCCAACAGCTCAGTAAGTGCCTCCTTAGGTTTGATGACCGAGCCACACCTGGAAGACTGAAAGCTGAGCTCTGTAGTCTTGCCAGCCACTGGGAGAGACTTAAGTTGGCCCATTTGGAGTCATACACTGTCCAGACTGCAGAAGAGACAGAAAAGGAGGAAAACTTGGAGCTCACAAACACCAGTTGCACCTCCTGTAAAAACTGTGCAATTTGTGTTTATCACATACTCTCCAAATACAATCTATTGACTGATGCCTATCATGTCATCGGACTAGCCTATAAGTTCCTGCTGACACTGTCTTTCAGTCAAGTGGACTGTGAGAGAACTTTCTCCACACTGAAGTTCATCAAGAACAGACTGAGGACCACACTGACACAGGAGCATCTTGAGGCATTTATGCTAATGTCTACAGAAAAAGAGACCCTGATGGCGTTAGACAATGATGCAGTCATAGACAGAGTGGCTGAGACCAGTATACTGCTCAAACGCTTGCTGATGATGTGAGCTAGTCAGTAGAGTCAGTTGAAATTAGTACTGAGTTTAAGTCAATAGTCAGTAGAAATCAGTAGAAGTCAGTAGAGTAAGTTGCTTATACCATTAAACACGTTTGTATGTTTAGATTTACTACCAGTAAACTATTTGTGTTAAAATTACAGTTCCACTTGTGTCCTTTGTGCGATCAGATAAAAGGCCTCTCCAAGCCAAGCTCCCAGGCTGAATTTCAACCCCAGCCCGCCCCTGCCCCTTGTCATGCTGGAGGACTCTGGATTGTCCACTTGATTCTCCTTAAAATCGTCCTGTGGCTTTGACCTGTCCCTTTGATCCTTCTCTCGAGGTAATGTAGAAGTAGGTCACTAGGACCCAGCAGAGGCTGGAAACAGGAAATGGGGGAGGGGTTGATTGGCGGCAGGTGTGACTGCAGCAGTCACCCATAAAATCCTTTGTGTGCACTCTACCTGTGACTGCTTGATTCCCTGTGGCTCCGGTAGGATGAGTTTTTTTTCTTAACATTGTTTTATAAGCATGTTAGCTTCTTTAATTGAAGCCCCTGTGTGCTAATCTCACCTCGAGGTTACAGTAAGAACATGTTAATTCTCCGATTAGCTCAGCTAACTTTACATTAGCTGTTCACAGAAAGCCTACTCTGAAATGTGAACTTTGTCATCGTAATGTATTTGAATCGGCGAAAATGTAAATGTAAAAACAGCATTCACGTGTTTGCTCCCTGTGCAAAAACTGCTATTTAACGGGGGAGATTCGTTGACTCCACGCACAGCCATGCAGAGACACAGGCACGACATGTTAAGATGTATAATATTGCAGCTAACATTGGTAGCTATCGTATTAGTGCCGCATCCAAAGCCACTAATGTTAACTTTACCACTGAAAAAAACACAAAAGCGTTTCATGGGATTTATTAATGTTTACGAAATATTAGCCGTATATGACAAAAGTATAATATATATTGTTGCTATTGCTATTGCTAGCATAGTGCTAATACTGACTTGGATTTATTTACATATGTCTACATTTTGTAGAGCTCCTTGTGGTGAGGAATAGATAGATTTAATGATTGACTACCACCCTGCTACAGCCACCCATAGACACAGACATGACATGTTAAGATGTATACTATTGCTACTTATAGTATTGGTAGCTGTCTAATTAATTTACAGTTTTCTTTTCCTTGCAGCTTCTTGTTGAATGATCAAAGTTTTGAGCAGCTTTTGCAGCATCCTGAGCTTGACCTCGATTCATCACAATACACCTCAACTCACCTGCGCTACATTTACTTGTTGAATTGTTCAAGATTACTTTGCACATAAGTAATGTGAATACAGTTTATTGATTCATTTTAAATTCAGTTTAGATATAATATATCAATATATATTTAAGATAAATTGTTTAGGTTAGGATTTAGTGTAGGCTTAACGCCCTTTTGTTTGGAGGGTTTTTTTTTTACTGTTTTTCAGAATGCCGTGGAAGGGAAAACGTTCCCAGGCCCAGAAGCAACGCTGGGGGAAGGTCAACGAGCCAGACCACAACAACGTATGTATAATTGGAAATGACATGCACACTCATTTAAATAACTGTCTCTTCACTGAGACACATTTACACCATCCCTTTCATTTTAAATTTAATCCGTAATCTGTCAATCTGTTTGTCACCAGGTGGTTGGATCCACCCTGCCAGCCAAATAGTTGCAAGGAGAGGATGAAGCGTGTGCCAAGTTTTGTGCACATGAGTGTTCAGCTGTTTTAATAAGAGTCTTTTTGCATTTGTGCTTAATATACACTTCTGGTAAAAGTTTAACTGCTTTTCTTTCCGGCACTTTTTCACTGATAGTAAAGAGTGATTCTTGTAGGATTTTTACAGATATGAAATCCCTCATTATTTGCCTCATGTTCCATCTTTTTCTAAACAGGCCGTGGCACTGGATGGCGCTACAAAGTGTTGCGGTGGCCAATTTCACCCTTCACAGGGCGTGGTCACAAATTGGTCATTCTGCCTGAGTCACTGACAAGAAGGTATTGTTGATTTAAAAAAAAAAAAAAAAGAAAGATCTTGTGATTTTCATGCAAATTAAATGGTATTTATTTTTGCCGTTTGTTCTGATTGTCGGGGATTCCCATCTACGTGCCATTGTAGATGGCTTTGTTCCGATGCCAGAGTCTCACAACCTCTCCTTTGGCATCATGTCGACTCCGGGAACCTGTGCATCTCAGAGCCATACTGAGGTTCTACACGCCGTAGTTCCTCGTACTCCTGAGGGTGTCTGTCTGCTGGCTCCCAGTAACAACCTGACTGCTAGCAGGACTGTCGATGAAGCTGCCATCGACTTTGCTAATCTCCTCAAGTCCATTGGCAACCGCTGGCATAAGGTAAACTTTTCTTTCACATGTTATGTTTGCTGAGTGGGCGTCTTAACAATATAGGCTCTGCGTGATTTTTAGTGAAAGAGTAACATTTTACTTAATGATCAGGTTTTGTTGTTTTATTGTCGACTTCCCTCCCCGCCTGGCTTGTGACCCTGACTTCCAGGATCACTTGCATCAGGCGTATTGCTGTGTGGCTGCTTGTATGGGTATGTGGAAAAAAATGTAACTTTAATACAGCTAATTGCCAAAATGTACTACATAAAAAGCACGTATTCAATTTTAGCAAATAGTCATACATGTATGATGACTTTTTTTTTTTTTTGTTTTTTTCTCCCCCCTCTCTTTTTCAAGGTATGGAGGACGGAGGACTTCCCCATGAGCAAACTGGAGTTGTGGGGCAAGGATGGTGTAAGTACAATATCTGTGTGTGGAAAAACTCATATTTTTAGTTCTTTGTAGTTGTCATTAAGACTTCAGTACATGGCATATGCTAATTGAAAGTGAAATGTTTTTGGTTTTGTTTTTTTTGTTTTTTCTTTATTTCTGAAGGTCCACCTGAGCTATAGTGAGGGGATGGGTATCCTCGTTCAGTTGCTCTCTTCTGCCGTTACAGAGCAACTGAGGACACCTCCACCAGCCCCCTAGGTCTCTCACAGGCCATCACCTCCAGTTATGAAAGTCCTTCCTAAATTGGTTGTGAGGGAGAGGTCCCCTGCTCCACCTGCACCTGACCCCTTTGAATGGAGGACTGTTGGTCAGGGCAGCAAGGTAATTGATGCATTTTATAAGGTGTGCTTGGGACTTAAAATATGATAGTGTGGTGTGACGTGATTATACGGTGTTAAATGTGATATTTCTGGAACTTTTAATGTGGGTTGCAATGATAGATTTGTTTAATATGATGCGAATCTTTTTGTAAATCCAGAAGAGTCAGCCTGGGGAACCTTGCAGGTCCAGATGTTCACCTCAGCCCAGGATGGTTCAACCACAGGTTTGTGATTCGTTTATGGATTTTCAAATATTATCTTAGGATGTATTTGTTATCCTTTTGGATCGTGTTTTTGACAGGAGAGATTGTAATCAGAAGACTTCCTGTTTTGTGTTGTATAGGAGAAGTAGTGCTTCCTTCCACTGAACCCCATCTGGTTCAGCAGCACCATCCTATATACTATGGAGGAAGTCTCTCCTTCTCACTTGTCTTGCCTGGCGGACTTTAAGCCATCTCCTAAGTCCAAGAAGGTCAGTGTCAACTTTATTTCTTGATTGAGGCTCTTATGCAGTCTTAACTTTATTACCTATTTCTAATTTTGTGTGTGTGTCCTATTAAGAATAACTAAATATGATACACTGATATAATTACTCAGATGTCGCATATTCCCTGGGGAAAAAATGCAGAGTAAATAGTCTGTATGTTATATCTTCTCAGATGGTTGGAACACCCCCACCCAGATTGTCCTGGAGTTTGGACGAGGGTGCACCTTTAGGCCCAGCCTCCTCTGCTGTGACGGTATGTCGTCCTTCCTCTTCTATTAGTTTGGAATTTGTTCATAGCGTTAATGTTTGCCAAAAAGGGCAATAACGATGTATATTACACTTATAATACATTTTCATTGGTAACAGGCGCGCCAGTCCGGGAACCTCGCAGGTCCACAGGTTCACCTCAGTGCAGTATGGCTCAACAGCAGGTTTGTTGTGTTAAATAATAATAATCCTTTTTGGATTATCTATCATTGTTTGTGACAAGACAGATTTTAATCAGAAGTAGACCTGTCTTTTGTTTTTCTGGAGGAGTGCTTCCCCCTGCTGAACACCCTCCGGTTCAGCAGCTCAAATGTGCGTGTGCGTGCGTCTCAAGTCTTCTCCTGAGCTCAAGACGATAAGTTACCTGATTCAGATTTTATCTGTATAACACTGAACATTTGCAGCGCTCTCATTTACAAAATACACAGCTAAATTGTCCAGGGTTTAATACACTATGTTTCATCTCATCTGTCATCAGCTGGTTGGATCACCTCTTACCAGATTGTCCTGTAGTTGGCACGAGCCAGAAACCCCCTGCTGTTCCCCGCCTGCAAAAGTAAGTTTTTAGACCCCTTCAATAACATGCATCATCTCACTTTAAGTCTTCCTCTTAATAAAATGTTGCTGTTTTATGTATTCAGATGGCCAGAGGTCTGATGTCTTCACCAGCTGGACAAGTCTGGACCATCAAGGACACGGGCTGCCGTTCTGCTTCACCTGATAAGGTATATTTTAGTCTCCACAATTGACTGAATATTTACAGTACATTCAGCTGCATCAAAACCAAACTTTGCTTCATAGTAAATCTTTGCAGTAATTTCTTTGTCTTTCTTTCTCTGCAGCCCATAGTTATGTTATCGGTTGCATCCCTACTTTTTATGTGTGTGGTTTACTTCAATTCAAAAGCATAAAAAGAGAATGGCCATTTTGGAACAAGTGCAAAATGTAAAACAATACAGCTTCATTCATCCATTTGATTTTTGTTAACAAAAGTAATTTAAAGTAATCTCACAAATTATTCTTACATTAATAATGGTGATGGAACAAAGTTTTTCTGAATGTAATGATGGTGGTTAAATCTTTTTCAAATTCATTGAAATATCAGTACTATGAAGGTAAGACTCAGCTATTTAGGGTTTGTCAAGATCATTCCACAAGCTCTTTTGATAGGCACTTAGGTACCTCCTATATGTCTCAACAAAGTGACTTTTTATGTCTGTCGCTTACTTCATGTACCTCCTATAGGGCTCAAAGTGACTTTTTAAGTCTGGTTTATTTCAATTCAAAAGAATGAAAACAGCTTAACATAATTTTTAATTAATGTGGAAAACAAACTACCCTAACAAGTCAATTCACATGATCTAAAAAATTATTTCCACATTAATAAAGGTGATGGAACATCACATATCATACTTGCCTTTTTTGTATTTGTTTATCATGTAGTTTCAGAACAGCTAAAAACTAAATTTTTAGCTGTTAATAATTGTAACACAATCCAAATAGTTGTATTTTGGTAATGTTGTTTCCTCAATTGTTTTTATTTAGGTAGAGTCAACAGCATGTGCTGTGGAGGGTTCCAAGCCATCACCTCGCAGTCCAGGGAGAGTGAGTGTTTGTACAGTGTGCATGCAAGTTACCTGGCTGGTACACTGTACAATCATAACACATGATAAACTCTTCACAAAGGTGGCTGTCCCAAAGAAACTGATTGTCAAAAGATGGTTAGTTAAAGAAATTGCTTAGCCATATCCGCTTACAAATGTTACAAACAGGTAACACGTGACAGAATAAAACAATTAAAATGATGATGATAAATGATGGTAGCAATAATGATGAAACTGTCAGTTGTAAAAGCAATATGTACAACTAAATTAAAATGCAAAAAAATTACAACATTCCCTCATAAAATAATTTCAGGATTCCATCATGGGACCAGGCCAGCGCATTCAATCTGTGAGGGCAACTCATTCCCAGGCAGACAATAGGTATTGAGATTTTTCTCGTAACAGTCAGTGCACTTGCATGGCTCTCACCTTTCTGGCCTACCACAATGAAGGGTTGCATTTTGACACAATCTCCCTTGACAGAGTGCTTGAATGGGGAAATGCACTCTATGTAGGTGTTAAACGGCAGCGTTTGTCTGATAACACATTCCAAAGCGACCTCTTGACCTTAGAGGAGATGCAAAAGCAGGTTTTCACAGAGAGAAATATTTACACTGTAAACATGAACGCATCAGATCTGATGGTAGGTCATTTGAGAGTCAAAGACAGTGGTATATTGTGACAGGCACTCCAGCTGTGTGGCAGGGGACAAGGTGTCCACCACGCTTTGCTCATGGTAACTCCGGAGTGCTTTGCAGATTTCCGAGAAAGACCTGGACGCTGTGGATTGTTTGATTCCCACTCAAGATCTGAGGCAGGTTTGCCACACCCTAGAGGAACTGCAATTATGCTGACTTTCAGTGAGCTGAGTGACATGGCCGAGCACTTGGATGAGCTTTTCAAAGAACGTGGTCCACGTGCAAATTATGAGTTGATGCCTGTTTCCTTTGAAAGTGATCATGGTTCCAGAGAGACCCCTGGGCAGTCAGTGGATGCACAAATGAGTGTGATTGCCAATATCCCTAGGAGAAAAACGGCTGACAGACAACCAGAGAAATTGGACTTCAATCAGGCAGTCAACATCACGCATCATACTACAAAAGCAATGCAGGATTTTTCCAAACTACGCATCGCTCTCCTTCGCCTTTCCTTGCTCAAAGCAAGTGTACCACCTGGAGACAACGGCATGAGAAGCAGTAAAAACCAGTATGCGAAAAAAATGTCAGCGGTTTGAAACTTTGGCTGAAGAAAATGCAGGCAATGAAAATCAAATATGCCCAAGACTGTCGTCATCGAAAACAAAAGAAGGAATACAGCACCGATCCTGCTTTTCAGAGCAGGCAGAAAATGTGAGTATAGTAGAAATTAGAAGTAGAAGTATGAGTAGAAAGTATTACCACATCACAGAATTCAGGCTGCATCATATACGTCGCTGCACTCATAGCAAAAAGGATAGACTGGCTACAAATGTTGTTCTTCGTATTCGTCACAGGTTGCAGTGTGCACGGAGAATAAAGAGGAAATATAGAGACATTGAAAGCCACCACCTGGAAACTCCACAGCCTGTGGTTAACTTTACAATGTAAGCAGCTATAGCTTCGTTTCAGGAAAGGATTCGACGTGGGCCCACATGTTTGCACAGTGTGCCACAGAGCTCTCTTCCTGGATCAGGTAAAGAATTGCAAGAGAGACAAATATGTCAAAAACCTTCACGTGGTGGCTGATTGCTTGACAGGTAAGTATATCCACATAGGTGAAGGTGAATGCTCAGCCCCTTGCACCACACCACAAGAGAGGATGCAGGAGTGGATCTGCCACACCTGTGACAGCCACCTGAGAAGAGGACAATGCCATCCGTTGCAGTTGCTAATAACTTGGAGCTAGCATCCATTCCCCCGGAGCTAGAAGATTTAAATGTGCTTGAAAGGCAGCTGATCACAAAAATCTTACCGTTTTGCGAAAATCGTATCACTGCCGAAGGGTGGGTGGGGGTGTGTGTGTGTGTGTGTGTGTGTGTGTGTCATTGGAATTGTAAGCCACAGTGAACTCTCTCCCGAGGCCCAGCTGTTGCAGGTCAAATTGAAGCGAAAGATCAAGTTGAAGGGACATCAGCACTTTTACACTGTAAACATGAAGAATGTACTAGCAGGACTAACAAAACTGAAAGAAAAGCATCCAGAATACAGCAATGTAAACATCAATGAGAACGCTACATTTGAAATTCTCCAGGATGATCAGCCAGTCGATGAAGAACAGGTCAACCCAGATGCTGTACAGCCCAAGGAGCAGAAAAAGGAAATCACAACCACAGCTGAAGTAACAGATGAACAGCAGCCCAATAACGTGGACCACGAAAAGGAGGATCTTAGACCTGGTCTGGCCTTGGACACTTGCATGCGGCCTCCTGACATAGCACAGGAAGTTCTATCCAATGGAGATGGAATATTCAGCGTCGCTCCCGCCTAAGGAAAGAAACCTGTCAGTGTCTTTACCGTACCCAAATTTGAAGCAATGGTCTTTCCTGTGCAGTTCCCAACTGGACAGAACCCATTGGATGAGGTCAGGGAAATCAAATTGTCCCCGAGTAAGTACTTCAACGCGAGGCTCTTCTGTGTGGATACCTGGTTTGCGACGGACCAAACTTACATCTTCTTTGCGCAATTTGTAACGGAATTTCACATGGCCACCAACAGCATGTTGATCCAAACACGGAAGGGAAAGAAAAAAACCAAAGATGGGAGAAAAATTTCAAACCAGACGCTTCAGGATAAAGAAGAATTGGAAAAACTCATCCAAAACAAGGAAGTGACACGGTTCATGCAACCCCTTAGAGGCACTCCAGCATCCTGGGAGAAAACACTTCGAGATCTTCATGCTATGGTCAGACAGCTAGGCAGGCTGACCTTTTTTTTTTTTATCACCTTTTCTGCTGCTGAAATGAGATGGCCTGAAGTTATTGAGGTCGTAAAAGCACAGCAAGGTGAAGAAGTGGACTTTTCAGAGATCAACTGGAATGAAAAATGCGAGATTCTCCAGAGCAACCCTGTCAGTGTCATGCGTATGTTGGAGAAGACAGTGGATGCGCTCATGATAGATTTGGTCCTGTCACCTGCACAGCCCATGGGTCCGGTGGAGGATTACTTTTATCAGGTGGAGTTTCAAGCGAGAGGAAGTTCACATAGTCATATGCTGGTTTGGATCAAAGATGCACCAGAGATTGATCTAGAGGATGATGTCGAAATGGCGAAACTTGTCAACTTCATTGACCGCTACATAAGCTGCCAGATGCCTGATGAGAAAGCAGACCCTGAGTTCCACAAATTGTATCAGAGGTTCAAATTCAAATCAAATCAAATCAAATCAGATTTATTTGTATAGCGCCAAATCATAACAAAGTTACATCAAGGCACTTTACATATAGAGCAGGTCTAGACCAAACTCTTTATAAAATTATTTAAAGAGACCCAACAGATCCCCCGATGAGCAAGCACTTGGCGACAGTGGCAAGGAAAAACTTCCTTTAAGAGGCAGAAACCTCGGGCAGAACCAGGCTCAGGGGGGGTGGCCATCTGCCTCGACCGGTTGGGTTGAGAGAGAGAGAGAGAGAGAGGCACGGGGGGGGCAAAGTTGGGTAGAGTAGGGAGAGAAAGAGAGCAGGAGGAGGGGATATTCAAACAGGTGTAGGCAGGAACATGATGCTGCAAATTCACAGTCCAAACCGCTCAAAAACATGCAGGAAAGGGAATGTAGCCTGCAGATTTGGTTTCCCGACGCTCCCCATGGAGAAAACAAGAAACACCATCCCCCCCCCGGGGCGACTCCACAGTGGATGATGATGACCAGAAAAAACAAGAAACAAAAGAAACACATGATGTCCAGAAAAAGAAATGTGGGGAAAAAAGCCAAAGGCAAGTCCAATAAGAAATTCATTGGAAAAAACCAAAGGCTAAGGAAAAGTTAAAACCGCTGAGAGACTTTCTCATGGATCCAACTGAATTGTTCAAGGATTTGTCTGAGTTGCTGGAGAAATGTAACATGACCCATGAAGAATACGAGGGATATGTCAATGCCCTCACCTATGGAATGATCGTCATGATTTAGCGTGATCCTAAGGATAGCTGGGTAAATGGATACAACTCTGATCTACTGCGAGCCTGGAACGTCATATGTCATTATGTGTCAAAGCTGGAGTATGAGATGACAGAGTCCTTAACACAGTCATTCGCGACGTGAAGAAATCCAATATCAATGAACGGGACGAAATTAAGCAGATCATGCAAGCTTACGCTAAGCACAGGGAGGTCAGTGCCCAGGAATCTGTGGCACGAGTATGCAGCCTGCCACTTAAAAAGTGCACGCGGTCAGTCATTTTCATACAGACCGACGAGGATGGTCTGAAAATGAATCTCCCAATGAGCAAACTGATGACCATGAATGCAGACGATGAGGATGTGTGGATGTCAGAGTTTCCTGAGAAGTGCAAACACAGACCAGATGCGCGTGAATTTAAATTCATGTGTCTGGCTGATTTTGTGTCACAGTACAGGGTTCTCTATGGCCGGCAAATTGAAGGAGTAAATGCCATTCCCCTCCAGAACGACAAAGGATTTATTCAGAGAAGGACGTCGGGAAAACCTGCTATCATCTGATTTACTCGGTACTCAGAGGAAAATGAACTGGAAAAGTTTTATAGACGGCTGCTGAAACTGTATTATCCCCACAGGAAAGATAATGAGCTCACCACTGAAAACCATCCAACATATGAGGAGTTGTACAAATGCGGCCGTAATGGCTCACTGCCAGTAAAACGCATTGTAGACTTGAATAAGAAGCGCTATGAAGGACAAGGGGAAAAAAATGGAGAAAGCACTGAAAAAAATTCAAGAGGAAGGACCGGTTATCAATGCATGGAACACCTTTGCACCAGAGGTTGAAGTGGATTGTTTGGAGTGCATTGCTGAGCTCGAAGACGTAAACCCCGATGATGTGGAAGAAGACCAGGCTCCGGATTTCCAAATCAAGGGTAATTGCAGTGGATTGATACCGGCCATTGAAGTACCAAAACTTAGCCCAGACTTCGTGAGGAGTATGTACCGAAGCCTCAACGGAACGCAAGCGTCCATTTTCTACACCGTGCGTGAATGGTGTTTGAAATGTGTCTGGGGTCAAAATCCTGAACCCTTCTTTTATTTCATCCCTGGGGGACCCAGCTATGGCAAATCCAATGTCATCAAGTGCATGTAGCAGGAGGCTACCAAGATTCTCTGCCAACTTCCCAGGTTTCACAACGAAGTGGACATGTCCCAGCCTGCAGTGGTTCTTACGGCATTTACTGGTACTGCAGCTTTCAACATTTCTGGAAAAACTCTGCACTCCATCTTGAAGCTGCCAAGAAGTTTGAAACCACCGTATCAAGGACTTTGAAATGCACTGGACGAAGTGAGAGCAACACTGTCCAATGCAGAGATTTTGATCATCAATGTGATATCCATGGCTTCTAATGAGCTGTTTGCCTATGTCCATTGGAGATTCTAGCAAATCAAAGGCAACAGGAAACCATTTGGAGGGATGTTTGTCCTTGCAGTTGGAGACTTTTACCAGCTGCCACCTCTTGGTAGAGCTAAACCACTCTGCGTCTTTGAGGAAGATGTTCTTGATCTCTGGAGAGATTTCCAGATGGTCACCCTTACAGAGATCATGCGGCAGAAAGCTGATCGCACTTTTGCGGAACTCTTGAACAGGATCAGAACAAAGAACACGGAACCTCTCAGTGTCGACAACAAAGATCTGCTCACACAGGCCGTCGCTGAAACCTAAGATCGCCCTTCATATCTTTGCCACAAAGAGGTTGATGTACACAATTCTGCAAATGTGACTGGATTCAACTTAAAAGTTCAAGACATTCCAGCAGAAGACTACAAAAAAGACTCCCAAACAGGACGAATGGTCATGACGCACGATTGCATCAAGGGCAAGAAAGGGGATTTACCAAACAACATACAAGCTGCATGTGGAGCACGGGTCATGGTGATTCGGAATCTGGATATAGAGGATGGGATTGTAACTTTTGCTACAATCAGGAACATTGTCGTGACCTCTGAAAAAGGCCGACCAACAACTGTGACGGTGATTGGGCTTGAATTGGATAATCCCACAGCAGGTCAGAAATTACGCAAAAAGAATCAAGGACCAACGGATAACTTGGTGTATGTCGAAAAATCTGAGGAAAACATGAGCATAAGAGGAGTGGTTCGATGGCAGTTCCCAATGAAACTGGCATTTGGCTGTACAGCTCACAAAGTGCAAGGCATGACTATGAAGTCTGCAGTGGTGTGTCTGAAGCGTGTTTTTGAACCTGGAATGGTCTATGTCACCCTTAGCCGTACAAACTCACTTGAAGGACTGAAGATCATTGAGTTTGAGGAAAAGATTTATGCTGATCCCAATATAACAACAGCAATGGAGAATATGAGTCATGCTTCATTCCAGATTACAAGACCACTGTTGCACTTTGTGAAATCAGCAGGCCACACTGGTTTGAGGTTGGCAATCATCCATCACAATGCGGAAGGACTTCCATCACACATTTACGACATGAAATGTCACCATGAATTCAGGCTTGCTGACGTCTTATGTGTTACTGAAACTCATTTGACTGGATCCTTCGTTCCCCCAAAGTTCCACTTGGAGGGATACGACATGTCCAGCGTGACCGGTTTGGCAGTGGGTCAGTAATGGTGTGGGATGGCACTTCTTCGGGGGGGCCGCACAGCCCTCCATGTGCTCGCCAGAGGTAGCCTGACTGCCATTAGGTACCGAGATGAGATCCTCAGACCCATTGTGAGACCATATGCTGGTGCGGTTGGTCCTGGGTTCCTCCTAATGCAAGACAATGCTAGACCTCATGTGGCTGGAGTGTGTCAGTAGTTCCTGCAAGACGAAGGCATTGATGCTATGGACTAGCCCGCCTGTCCCCCAGACCTGAATCCAATTGAGCACATCTGGGACATCATGTCTTGCACCAACGCCATGTTGCACCACAGACTGTCCAGGAGTTGGCGGATGCTTTAGTCCAGGTCTGGGAGGAGATCCCTCAAGAGACCATCCGCCACCTCAGCAGGAGCATGCCCAGGCGTTGTAGGGAGGTCATACGGGCACATGGAGGCCACACACACTACTGAGCCTCATTTTGACTTGTTTTAAGGACATTACATCAAAGTTGGATCAGCCTGTAGTGTGTTTTTTGCCACTTTAATTTTGAGTGTGACGCCAAATCAAGACCTCAATGGGTTAATAAATTTGATTTCCATTGATAATTTTTGTGTGATTTTGTTGTCAGCACATTCATCTATGTAAAGAACAAAGTATTTAATAAGAATATTTCATTCATTTAGATCTAGGATGTTATTTTAGTGTTCCCTTTTATTTTTTTGAGCAGTGTATATAAACCATAATGAACGGCATAGTGATGAACAAACATAATCACACTCACTGGTCTCTGAACGCACACTGCAAAGTTCTCAACTCCCAACATACACGGCAACAATAATAGTCAGCAAAAGTCTCTCTCTTTTTCTGTGGCACGTTTCCACCTGCTGCATCGACTCGCTCTGCAGAGGCTCCTTTTCGACAGCAGGGGGTGCAGCTCTGACACTCAATACCCCGTTTACATTTTCTGAGGCTGTCCTTCAGCACAAGCAGCCTATTTTTTATGATGACAATATAAAGGAGTTGTATTTTTGCACAATGATGTTGTATGCTCCAATACCATTTGAATTCCTTTGTAATTTCATTATTTATAATCTTTATGCATTTTTTTTATCTAAGCAAGATGCAGACCTATATTACATTTGGACATATGTAAAATGTACTTGAATCTGAAGTCTTTACTTAGTTTTTTCCTATGTTTTATGTTTAATAAAAATTATATTCAGAATGTACTGGCTTCAACCTGGTGCTCCATATGATCCATGCATTATTTACACAGTGTAGTTAGATGTTGTAGTAAGAAAAGTATTCACTTAAGTTTCATGACATTGCCTAGTGCAGTGTTCATGGTTAGTTGCCATACATCTTTAAGGTAAAATTGAAGTTCTAACAAATATTTTATGTTGTATATACACTCACAATACAGAAGTGTGTCGTATGTGAGCCCTTTGTGAAAACTTGGGGCACATTACACAGTAACAATATAATAAGTAATTTCTCCAAAGCAGAATATGATCGGGGTGACTTTTGAACACAGGAAATTAAATGGGGTACTAATCCCGGCCACAGTCCCCATGGCACTCAAAATTTCCCTGGAATTTTCTAGTTATCATTATTTCAGTATTTGCCTGTGTCCTGACTAGGGCTGTTGGTATCAAATATTTTAGCAATCGAATATTCGACTGAAAATTCCATCGATTAATTGAGTAACCGGATAAAACAGATTTTTGTTAAAGAGCAATTATTAATATAAATGAGAAAATAAGACATTTCACTTAATAATGAACAATTGCTTTCCTCTTTTAGATAATCAACATTTATCTTTATCATCGCTATCGCCGTCCTCACGTCTTTCCTCCATAGAGACAGAGCGTACTTAAGCCCCGCCCACACCGGACAGGAAAATAATCAAGAGCTCTCCATTGACTTTGTGTCGTGTGAAGGTGTCTCTTGTCACTCTCTGTGTTCCGGCAAACACAAACAAATGTCTAAAAGCTGCTGTGTGGTAGGGTGCACTACTAACAGGGTAAAGAACCCAGAGCTAAGTTTTTATGAGCTGCTGAACAGAAAAAAATTATCCTTTAAGACGTGTATATTCCTAACAAAAAGGAAGATAAATAACGAGCCCTCACTGGATATTCTTCTCATGCCAAGCTTTTATTAGAATGTTTTGTGACATAAGGAGTGCAATGTTAAATTTATGTAATAAAAAGATAATACAGTGTGGTATCTTGAGATGCCGATGTGAAGAAGTGATCACCGCTGACACATCTTTTCTTGCAGTCAAAAAGAAGTTTGTCAAGAAAGGAACAGTGCCAAAAATTCTGAATCCTGGAGCCTCTCTGCCAATGTGAGATCTCCTTACCTCTGTCTCCCAAACCCCTATATTTATAGGTCTTATCTATCTTTGAAATGGACACTTCTTCCAAACAAGAAACCTCCAACCAGATGGTATAGATATTATCTGGTCACAGGTCTCTGGCCTTTGACCTTTTAGGAGCCAGCATAAACCTCCTCATCCTGTCTCTTTGTTGTCTCAGCTCTACCATGTCCATCAGGAGGGCAAATGGGTGACAGTTTGACCACCAACATACATTCCTTTAGTTCAATCTACAATGGGTCATATAGAAACCTTTGACTAGGCCTTAAACCTGCAAACTGGAATTCAGCTATACTTTGGGCAACCGCTCATGCTTCCCACTATCAGGCCCAACTGAGAGCCCTATGTCAAGCACTAGTGGAGAAATTCAAACCAGTTATCAATATGACCACTGTGAATTCATGTTTACAAAAGCCAGAAGAAAGTTTTGATGACTACTTTTCCAGAAAGCTCAGAATTTTCAGCACTCATAGTGGAAATGACTCAGGATGGGAGAGACAGTTTATCCAAACTCTGGTGGATGGTCTGAGTCTTGAAATCAGATCATTGTTTGTTCGACACTGTGTAGGATGGCAAAGTGCCCACTTAAATGACGTGAAAAAATACTGCTTACATGCTGAGGCTATTGTCCAAGATGAAAAGTCTCAACAGGTGAAGAAAACAGCAGGCAGCGGAAAGACTCCAGATGTTTCAATTGGCCTACTACAATCCTGGTGCCAGAGGCAGAGGCCGAGGGAGAGGTCGAGGAAAAGATCAAGGCAAGAGCTTCCCCTATGGTAACAGAGAAGACCCTGAGGTATGTTGTAGATGTCAAAGCGGGTGATATTGCCAGAAACTGTCTTGCAGAATTCCCAGAAGAGTGGAATCCTAGGCAACGAAGAGCATGTCCAGCAGTGGGTAACGTTACCGTAAATAGACCCTTTGGAAGCAGAAACCAAGAGCTGCAAAGGACATGACTATTTGAAGAATCCTCACATGGCCAAATGGGACAGAGTAAGGATGAAAAAACTGAATTGTTTTCTCTCCTCCACTATTTTAGATCTATTGACCTCCCCATGTTTAAGATCAAAATCTATGGAATATCCTATGAGATGCTAGCTGATACTGGAGCTACTGAATCCACGTTGAGATCAACAACGGGTGTTTTCCAATTGTCAAAAACAAGTAAGACTTGCAATGACTGAACCATGTCCAGTTGAGTGTGATGACTTTGATGTTCCAAGTATAATTCATTCATTCGTAATCATCCCGGCTTGTCCAGTAAACCTGGCTGGAAGGGATTTATTATGTGCTTTAGGGCTAACCATTGTTTGTAATGAAACAGGTTAAGTATTGAAAAAATCTGATCCTTCGGTAGACCTTTCCACAGAGATGGTATGCCACTTCCCAACCTCCTTTAAGATTCTTTATTTTTGGGAAATTGAGCCTTCCTCTATTCCATCTGATTTGTGTGAGTTTGTAGAAGTTTACAGTAATAAAACGCTACAGAGACTCGACTTAGACAAATATAGATGTATGGTTTATGAGGCACATGGCTGTATGGATGACTCCTTTATGAAAGAGTGGAATAGCTTAGACGATCAACAACAGTTACAAAGTAGTAAAATAGTGCTTACCGAGGATTTTGTAGTCTTGCTTATTGAGTTAAATGAAAAACAAGATACCTTGTGTTGGAAACGTGGGATTCCACATGTCATCCTTGCAAAGGCCTCAGATTTAACAGAATACGATATTGATTTAATGTTAAGAGAATTAAGTCTGACCAGTCCCGACATTGATGAACTAATTACTATTCATCCTTATCACTGCAACTTAAAGGTTTACAAAACAGTTCAGCTGACAGAAATAAGTCCATCATTAATGGTTCAGGATAGTATAGTAACAAATCAAGAAACAGAACAATCGCACCCAGCTTTAGATGGAGTCCCTGATCATTTATGGGCAAAAAATAAATACGATGTAGGACTAATTAAAGATGAGTAATAGTAGTCCCAAAAAGTGATTATAAACCAAATAAGTGACAATATCCTTTAAGATCAGACACGGAAGAAGGCATGCCGCCTGTTATTGAGCAACTCTTAAAAGAAGGAATTATTGTACCAGCACCTACTTTTCCTTGCAATACCCCACTTTATCTTATAAAAAAGGCTAATGGCACATCTTGGAGACCTGTTCATGATTTGCATGCAGTAAATGAGGCTGTATTCGCCCAAGCACCAGTAGTGCCTAATCCAGTCACAATTTCATCTTCTGTTCCTGGCAATGCAAAATGGTTCAATGTTATAAACTTGGCTAACGCTTTTTTTAGTGTACCGGTTGATAAGGAATCCCAAGACTGGTTCACCTTTACTTTCAAAGGGAAAGATATGTCTCCTCACTATTTATTCAGCTGCATTGCAAGAAAATTTGGCTGGATTTTCTTTCCCAAAAGAAAGCACCATAATCTAATATGTGGATGATTTGTTAACCACAACAGAAGAAAATTGTATTACTGATACAAATGCATTGCTGAAGTATTTGGCCTCACAGGGACATAAAGCATCACTTGGAAAGCTTTAGCTAGTAAAACAGCAAGTGCATTATTTAGGACATGAAATTTCACATAACGAGAGGAAAATTGATAAGGAACAAATTCAAGCTGTATTGTCTATACCTAAGCCCATAACAAAAAAAAACAAATTACTAGCTTCTAAAGGTGCACAGGTTATTGTAGACAATGGATCTGTGGTTATGCTGAGCTGGCCCAACCCCTCTCTGATATGATGCATGTGACTGGTTTGACTGCACTCGATGTACTGACTTGGATTCCTGATGCTGCTGAGTCATTTGAAAAGCTAAAACAGGCTTTAGCTTCAGTACCAGCTTTAGACATCCCTGATTTGTCAAGAAGCTTTACCTTAACTGTGGATGAGAAAAATGGCTTCTATAGTGCCGTGTTGCTGCAAAAACATTGGGATAGATTAAAATCTGTTGCTTATTATTCTCAAAGGCTTCCAGCTGTAGTGAGGGGCCTTCCTCCCTGTGCTAGAGCCGTAGCAGCAGCTGCAGTAGCTATTACCGCATCATCGCCACTTGTAGTTTATAGGCCACTAAATGTCTTAGTTCCACATGCTGTAGCAGCTATTTTTTTACTAGCAAAAACAGCTTGCGTTACACCAGCATCAACTCTTCATTACTATAATATTCTGAATTTACCGCGTGTTACGTTAGAAAGATGTAAGATCCTGAATCCAGCTACTCTTCTTCCAACAGAAGAAGATGGGAAACCACATGACTGCTTAGCAGTAATCACTGAAGTCGTAACCCTTAGATCAGATCTTTCCAGTGTACCCCTTAATAATCCTGATATGGTCTTTTATGTGGATGGATCAGCTCAGAAAATAAATAATGGAGAGGTTGGCTATACTATTGTCAGTCATAGTGAAGTTGTCAAATCTGCAAGACTTCCTTGTAATCTTTCTGCCCAACTAGCTGAACTATTTGCCATAACGCGAGCATGCATTCTTGCTGCAGGAAAATCCGTAAATATCTTTACTGATAGTACAGTAGATATGCATTTGGAGTTGTACATGATTTTGGAACTTTGTGGAAAAATAGAGGGTTTTTTACTTCTCAAGGAATGTCTATTCAGCATCATCAGCTTGTTAACAATCTTCTTGAGGCTATTATACTTCCATCTTGAACTGTAAGTGTAAAGCACACAGTCAAGTTTTGAATGAAGTGTCTAAAGGAAATTCTTTTGCTGTCTCCTATATTGCGCAATATACTTATTCCTTCCAACCAATCAGTGTTCTTTCTGTGCTTACTAAATTGTTGTTCAGAGTGCTTTAAGATAAAACTTACACGACAGCGTGTTCAGGGTTGTATGGCTATAAGGCACACGGGAAGAGATAAAAACCATCTTTATACATGATGGCACCATGTGTTCATTAAGACAGTAGAACATAATTCCAGTTTCTTAATGTGATCAGTGATGTGTCAAAAAGTGCAAAAATGCTCAAAATAAATTAAATGTTGTTTTTGTCTGTGACATTAGAGCAACAGGTCTGTCCACAAAGTGAAAAGGCTTACAGCCCCTGGTATTCCCAGGGTGTGTCCCATCCGAGTACTAACCAAAGCCGACCCTGCTTATCTTCCGAGATTGGACAAGATTGGGCGTGTTTTTTTTGTTTTTGTTTTTCCCTTTTATTATCAAAAATCTGTAATTTACATGTTTACATCATGTGGAATATTTACAGAAAATAGACACAACACTGGACATTATGTAGTAGTTGAAAGACACACTTCACACACTTTTAGAGAATTCAACCAGAGCAGCAAATACAACATTTACAAACCCTCATGAACCCCCCCATATTTACAGTGCAAATTCCAATTCATTTTCCTTTTTTATTTTTATCAATGTTGATTTGTTCAAGAAAGCTCTTTGGAATTTCTGTTTGTCCACTGTGTACATTGTTGTTACATGATTTTTGAATGTATTTGTGAAGAGTTTCCATCTGTCCATGTCCTTATTTTCATACAGTGAATAGTTCCTTGCTGTGAAAATGACTTGCTGTGATGGCAAGCAGAATGTTGATGAGGTGATTATTGATACCTGTGTTTTTTATTGTCAGTCCAAAAAGAAGGTTCCATTCTCATTCTCTGTCGTCCGTGATCTTCAGTCCACAGCAGCTTTGCAGGAGACCCCTGATCCGCTTTGTGAAGTGGATGCAGACGAGACAGTGGAGGAGAAGATGTTGTAAATCCTCCTCCTTTTCTCTGCGAACAGTACAGTCTCTCTCGTACAGATTTTTGTTTATCTGGTGCAGGATGACGCTTGTGAAAATCCTCCTGTGTCTTATTTTGAAGTTTGTGCAGTTGGGGGTTGCTGTATGCTGGACTGATGTTGTGCCAAATGTTGGCTATGTTTTTGCTGGGAAAATATTTTTGCCAGATTGTTTCTGAGGCAGGCCTTTTCGTAACCTGCCTCAGAAGCGTGGTGTACCAAAATTTTGATTGTATTTCTTGTATGCTTTTGAGGTTTGAGCTGGTTACCAGGAGGAAATCCAGAGCGTCATCCTGCACCTTACAAGCAGTATTTCTGTGGGAGTGTTTCCACTCCAGTGGCATTCCTGCCTCTATTCTGACAAACACATTTTCTATTGGTATCTTTCTATAGCTGACATGTTTGTTTTCCAGTGCAGAAAGAGTGTTTTCTACACTTATGTCCTTTGTCCCTAGCATAAAACAAGTCAGGGCAGCTTTCTTCCACCTGAGAAGCATTAGGAAAATCAGAAATATCCTCTCTCAAGAGGATGCAGAAAAACTAGTCCACACATGCGTAACTTCTAGGCTGGACTACTGTAACTCATTATCTGGATGTCCAAACAAATCTCTGAAAGGCCTTCAGTTGATTCAGAATGCTGCTGCACGAATATTAACAGGAACTACAAAAAGGGATCACATCTCTCATGTGTTAGCTGCTCTTCATTGGCTGCCGGTAAAATTCAGACTAAAATTTTAAATCCTTCTGTTAACATATAAAGCTCTTACTGGCCAAGCTCCGTCATACCTCAGAGAGCTCATAGTTCCTTACTGTCCTAGTAGGCCACTCCGCTCTCTAGATGGAGGTTTACTTGTGGTTCCTAGAGTCTCCAAGAGTAAATCGGGAGGCAGATCTTTCAGTTATCAGGCTCCTCTTCTATGGAACCAACTTCCAGTATTGGTCCAGGGGGCAGACTCTTTGGCAATTTTCAAGACCAGGCTTAAAACTTTTCTGTATGACAGAGCTTATATTTAAAAAGTTAAAGTTCATTTACTCTTTAGCTATGCTGCTATAGGCTTAGACTGCTGGGGGAAGGACTGAGCACCTCTCTCTCTCTTTCCCTCTCCCTCTCCCTCTCTCTCTCTCCCCCTCTTCCCTCTCCCTCTTTCTCTCCCCCCCTCGCATGCGCCGTCATACTAACAACCTGCTTCTCCGAAATCCCAGTTTCTCTCAGTTCCAACCATGTGCATTGCATTTACTAAACATGTTTTCCCGAAGTCTCTGTCTCCCCCAGTTCCTCTCCTCTCTCTCTCCCAGCTCTTCTCCTCTCTCTCCCTGTCCTCATCCTGCAGGTGATGAATCATCACCATCCCATGTTCCTGCAATGTCTGCTGCTCCCACATCTTCAAGAATTCCATACAGCATCATTCCTACGAACCTCATGCAGCATCATGTTCCTGCCTACACCTGTTTGAATATCCCCTCCTCCTGCTCTCTTTCTCTCCCTACTCTACCCAACTTTGCCCCCCCCTCCCCCTGTGCCTCTCTCTCTCTCTCTCCCTCTCTCAACCCAACCGGTCGAGGCAGATGGCCGCCCCCCCCTGAGCCTGGTTCTGCCCGAGGTTTCTGCCTCTTAAAGGAAGTTTTTCCTTGCCACTGTCGCCGAGTGCTTGCTCATCCGGGGATCTGTTGGGTCTCTTTAAATAATTTTATAAAGAGTTTGGTCTAGACCTGCTCTATATGTAAAGTGCCTTGAGGTAACTTTGTTATGATTTGGCGCTATACAAATAAATCTGATTTGATTTGATTTTGACTTATTTTGCCCTGCCTGTCCGTGATGTCTCTGATCCTGTGTATTCCTGCTTTTGTCAGGGAGCTGCAGGAGAGGGAGCTGCCCAGATGTGTGATTTCTGGGTTGTGGAAAATGGGGAGCTGCAGAAGATGTGCCCTGCTCTCCACTTGTGTTTTGAGGAGTGGTCGTGCCAACCCCCAGGCCTCAAAGATTTCCTGCTCAAAGGGAGCGAGGTGAGTATATTGTTTCCTTGGTAGAATTTGGCAGAGTTTATATTACCACAGTGACCAATGGATTCGATTGTGTTGTGAAAATAATTTTTCCATACATGTTTATTGGAGCTTTGTAAATACTTTTTTATGATTTTAACCCTGAGAGCTTGCTTTTTGGTGGCAATGTCAATTAAATTGAGCCCTCCATTCTTATGATCATTTATTATTGTTTTGTGCGCCACAACATTCCTTTTATTTCCCCATATGAAGGTGGAAATGCTGTTATTTAGGCTTGTTTGTGTTTGTTTGGGCAAGTCATGAACTGATAAAATGTGGTTCATCTTTGAGAGCACAAGGGAGTTGACAACAACCACCTTGCCTCTCAGCGTGAGCCCCCTCATTTTCCACAACGCCAGCGTGCTGTTCATCTTTCTGAGCAACTCCCCCCATGTTTTGTCTCTAGCAGCTCCCTGGTCCTATCCGAGATGCACTCCAAAGACTTTGACACTCTCTCCTACCTCCCTAAACTGCCACCTGCCTGTCGACCGAGCCACCCCGCCACAATAGATGATTTCAGTTTTGTTTGTGTTGATTTTTGCACCTGAAGCTTTGCTGTAATTTGAAATCTGAATTAAAACCCTGTTTATACTGTCTTCGTCTTGTACCGTTATGTTTGTGTCATCTGCGTACTGTACTATTTTGATACTATACTATTAACTGATCCTGTTGGAGATGTTATACCCTTTATTTGTCCGTCCTGGTTGATTAAGAGGGCGAGGGGTTCGGCCACCAGGCTGTACAGTAGGGAAGAGAGGGGACAGCCCTGCCTTACTGATCTTTGGACTGGAAATGTTCATGTTATGTGTCCGTTGCACTTGACGCAGCTGTATGCATTACTGTAAAGCAGTTGAATCCACTTGATGAATTTATTGCCAAATCTGAATTTCCTTAGCACTGCCCCTAAAAAATTGTGTTCTATTCCGTCAAATGCTTTCTCCAGGTCTACTCCTAAATAAATGCCTCCTTGTGTTACCATTTGATGAATTGTTTCTTTGACTGATAAAATCGTGTCAGTGATGTCTCGCCCAGGAATACTGTAAACTTGTGACCAGTTGACTATTGCTGCTATTACTGTTTTTAACTGGTTTACCAGTATTTTCGTGAGAATCTTGTAGTCTGTGTTTAATAAACTGATTGGTCTATAATTTTCCAGCAGGGTCCTGTCCCCCTCTATTCTTGTATAGTATAGTTATCAGGCCGAGTGTCAAAGTCCTGGGAGTGCAGTCTTCACTTTCCATGCTGTTGTAGATGGTTAAGAGGATGGGAGCCAAGTTGTGTTTGAAAGTCTGATAGAACTCCCCTGTTAGACCGTCTATTCCTGGGCTTTTGTTTTTGTTCAGACTTTCTCTTGCAGTTTCTATTTCTTTTACTACAAGAGGTGAGTCACACCACTCTTTGTCTTCATTTGATATCTTCTCCTTTATGCTGTTTATTGTCTCTGTCATTTTCTCTTCCTCCATTCTTTCACTTTTGAATAAATTGTGATAATAATCCTGTACTGTTTCTAAAATGTCTTCTGTTTCTGTTACTGTTTTTCCTTCATTGTTCTTTAATTCCTTAATGAAAGTTTTCCCTTGCTTCTTTTTTTCTAAGCCTAAAAAATATGCTGTGTTTTTTTCTCCCTCTGTGATATGTTTGGCCCTGCTCCTGATCATAGCTCCCCTGCACCTCTTTATTTCATGTTGGTCTAATGTGTTTTTCAGATTGACATACTCACTTATCTCATGATCAGGGTTTTCCTCTATCTTTTGTAATTCTTCTCTTATCTTCCTTCTTATTTCTCTTTCTTCTTTGTTTTCTAACCAGTTTTTCTGTTTGCTATAGTTTATACATGCTCTTTTGATTCTCAGTTTGGCTCTCTCCCACCACTCTAGTACATCATTTGTAAATGGTAATTCCTCTGACATTGATTGCAATAGTTTATTTATTTTCACTTTGAAATTTCCCTCCTCCAGAAGGCATCTGTTGAGGCACCATGTTGCTCCATTTCTGGATGCCCCTGGCTCCCTCAACTTCACCTCTAAGAAGGAGTGATCACTCCAGCTGTTGGTTGTATATTTTATATTTTCAGTTTGTGATACAACAGCTGGAGTGGCTAAACAGAGGTCTATTCTAGATTGTTTCAGTTTTCCTTGTACTACCTGCCTTCTTCAGTATTCTCTTTTGTTTGGTTGTGTGATTTTCCATATATCTACCAAGTTATTGTCTATCATTATGTTGTATAGTATTTTCCTGCTTCCGTCCACCTTGAATGCATTGATTGTTGAAACATCTGATTTGCTGAGTGCTGTGTTAAAATCCCCTATGACCATACATTTTGTATCACACCATTTTCCTATTTTTTCAAAGAATGTTTTCTTCTCTTTCTCTTCATTTGGGGCATACACATTAATAATTCTGTTGCTTTTCCCATTTTTCCATGTATCCACTGAAGTGTACTTTTCACCTCATTCTCTTTATTTCAACATCTAAATTGTTGTATGTTCTGTTTTTTTCTTTGTTCTACTCTTATGTCAAGTAAGGATGTCCATTAAGGCCTAGTCAAATGTTTCTTTATTGTAGGATGAACTAAAGGAATGTGCCTTGAGGTTCAAACTGTCACCCATTTGCTCTCCTGATGGACAAGATAGAGTGTGAAACAACTTGGAGACAAGATGAGGAGGTTTATCTTGGCTCCTAAAAGGTCAAAGGCCAGAGACCTGGGACCAGATAATATCTATACCATCTGGTTGGGGGTTTCTTGTTGTGTGTCCATTTCAAAGACAGATAAGACCTATAAATATAGGGGTTTGGGAGACAGAGGATAGGAGATCTCACATTGGCAGAGAGGCTCAAGGATTCGGCATTTTTGGCACTGTTCCTTTTCTTGTCAATAAACTTCTTTTTTGACCATAAGAAAAGACGTGTCAGCGGTGACCTCTTCTTCACATCGGCATCTCAAGATACCACACCACCACTATAAGCCTTCCTGAGATGTGACTATGAATGCAATCCATTTTTTCAAAAATGTTTCTCCTTATCAGTACTGTGACTCCGCGTGCCTGGTTTGTCCCGTTGGCATAGTACACACTCCCCTCCCATTGTCTAGTAACATGCTTTATGATTTCGTCGTCCCATTTTGTCTCTTGTAATGCCAGTATGTCGCATTTCACATGTTGGATTAGGCAGTCCAGCTTGTCTCTGCTGCGGAGCCCACGGGCATTAAACGAGAGAATGACTTTCAGTGAGAGGATGAGCTGGAGAAGCGTGATTACTTTGTTCATGTGTGTTTTTTCGCTTTGCTTTTCTTGTTCTTTTTCAATTGTCTTTACATGATTTGCCTTTTCCTTATCTGTGTCACCTGAGAAAGATCCATTTCTGAGTCCGAGTTTGTTGTTTGGGGAGTGTGTGGGTGCGAGGATTTCCCCGAGGGCGCCCGGTTTCCCGGAGTGCGCGGCGTGCTTTCGGAGGTAGCGGTCTGGAGAAAATCTTTTGAGGCAGGGAGATCGGCAGGTTCAGGTCCATCACCTGGACTCGTCCCAGCCTCAGTGTGCCTCATTTGTCCGCAAGGCAGACGTATTAAAGACCCAACAGGAGCACGTTCACACTCCGGAGCGCGCGCTGTCATTTTACCGAGCGCGCACTGTGCGCTGGGACTCCGCGTCTCACCATCGTCAGCTGCCTCGCTCGCATACTCCATGTCCGCGTCCCCCTCATCTCTGCCACTATCGCTCCCCTCTTGTTCTGCCTCAGACTCATCTTAGAGCTCTTCACTTTCGTTGTTGTGACAAACACAGTTGCTTTTGTTGTTGTGGCACAGCTCACACCTCTCCACGACTTTTACACATTCTCTGGCGTAATGCCCCTGGACTCCGCATTTGTGGCACATAAATTCGGGGCATTCTCTCAGGATGTGCCCAGGCTGTATACATATTCTACACACGTTGACTTGTCTGTCATGAATAACTCTAAAATATTCTGGACCTGTTGCTGTGATAAATTTAACAGAATATGGGAGGGACTGCACCGTTTCATTGAATTTAACTTTCACAAACCTTGTCCCGTCTGCGATCCTCGTTCCCGGCCACATTCTTCTTTTGATGGGTGATGTGGCCGATACTCCCCAGCAGGGGCGGGCTGGGGTTGAAATTCAGCCTGGGAGCTTGGCTTGGAGAGGCCCTTTATTTGATCGCACAAAGGACACAAGTGGAACTGTAATTTTAACACAAATAGTTTATTGGTAGTAAATCTAAACATACGAACGTGTTTAATGGTATAAGCAACTTACTCTACTGACTTCTACTGATTTCTACTGACTATTGACTTAAACTCAGTACTAATTTCAACTGACTCTACTGACTAGCTCACATCATCAGCAAGCGTTTGAGCAGTATACTGGTCTCAGCCACTCTGTCTATGACTGCATCATTGTCTAACGCCATCAGGGTCTCTTTTTCTGTAGACATTAGCATAAATGCCTCAAGATGCTCCTGTGTCAGTGTGGTCCTCAGTCTGTTCTTGATGAACTTCAGTGTGGAGAAAGTTCTCTCACAGTCCACTTGACTGAAAGACAGTGTCAGCAGGAACTTATAGGCTAGTCCGATGACATGATAGGCATCAGTCAATAGATTGTATTTGGAGAGTATGTGATAAACACAAATTGCACAGTTTTTACAGGAGGTGCAACTGGTGTTTGTGAGCTCCAAGTTTTCCTCCTTTTCTGTCTCTTCTGCAGTCTGGACAGTGTATGACTCCAAATGGGCCAACTTAAGTCTCTCCCAGTGGCTGGCAAGACTACAGAGCTCAGCTTTCAGTCTTCCAGGTGTGGCTCGGTCATCAAACCTAAGGAGGCACTTACTGAGCTGTTGGAGTGATTCAGGTGGAAGCCCCCTGTCTCTTAGCGTACCATAATTTCTTGGATCGAGACATGCAAAATCATCATATAGAGCTCCATTTGCTGAAAAGCGAGTCTGAATGCTCTCAGTGACCGTGTCCAAAATAATATTGTGCACTTTGACCCTGTACTGATCCTCCGCACTGCACTCATGCTGTTCCTCTGCTACATCACCTGGCGTGGTCTTCCTCTTTCTGATCTTTATTTCAGGTAGAGCCACCTGAACCACCTCTTTGGATCCGCTCTCCTCCAGCTTCTTGTTTGCCCACTCAGCAAATACATTTGCTGCTTTTGTGACACCATCCATGTCTCTGGTGCATGTTTTTAGGCTGTCTAAAGCCCCCATTACAAGGCGATGAGCAGTGATTAGGTCCATGTTGCTAGTCTGAAGGTATCTGGAGAGTGGTGAGGTGATCTCAAAGATCCTCAAGAATATCTGTGCTGTAAGCACTGTCTCATACTTCAGTAGGAACTCAATGTAGCCTTTAGCTCTTGCTCTGACATGTGCTTTCATTGACATATCTTCCACTATCCTTTTCAATATGATGACCAAATCAACAAACAAGGCATTGTCTGGGTTACCAAAATAGCCAACTATCTTGCTCAGGGCTTGGTCCTTTGCCCACCACCTGGTCTCCCCGATGGGAGACAGCCGTCTGGGACGTCTGTCTTCACTCACTTTTTCCCACATACTCATAAGCTTGTATGAGTCCTCGATAAATACAGCAATGTACTTCACAATGGAGAAAAGGGATGCCCTTTCAATCACAACCCCTGTGGTGTCTCCCAGAACAAGATTGAGCACATGTGCATAGCACCAGATGTGCACTTGGTTAGGGGACTCTGAAGACAGTCTGCACAGAATACATTCCTGCCTCCCTTACTTCCCTCGAAATGTTTTCTTTGATCAAGTGGCTGATGATGTCAATTATTTTGCTGACAGATGTGTTAGAGAGCAGTGTAACAAAGGATCCTCTTGCTTTAGCCCCAGTTTCTTTTAGACTTTTGCTTGTCTTTATGCATTCACTAACATGTTCTTGGAGAGAAACATCAAATTTGCTTAACAGCAGGATCATCTCCAAGAAGTTTCCATGGTTAAGAGCCATGTTTTCCCATGTGTATGCAGCCTCAAAATTAGTGCCCCTGTAGCTAAGACCACATTTTCCAATGACTTTCATCACTTCTATGACACGGCCCATGACGTTGTTTTTTCTTGACCTGTTCACAATGAAGTGACATTTGTTTTCCTCCTAGTAGACTTGCTATGTCTGCTTGGTTGGCCTTCATAAAATATGCTTCAGCACTATGTCGATGCACCTGGTTTCTTCCATGCTCTTCTATTCGTTGGTGTACATGCTTCCATGCTTTCATTCCACCTTTAATAAATGCACTGTCACTTGCAGATGGCTTTGCATATGCCAAACATACTGTGCAGTATAGTGAGTTTTCTTTCTCACAGTATGTAAGCCACTTTCTCTTAATACCATCTTCGGTTTGATAAATACTCATCCCTTTTCTGGGGGGTTGTTGAGGACGGTAAGAAAAAAACTGATCTAAATCTTTGGAGGCTGGACGTGCATAAAAATCAAAGCCCTCATCTTCATCTGGCTGTATCCCTGGCTCAGTTTCCCTTGTACTGGACCCTGCCTTTTCTTGTGCATCTGCTATATCTTCATGAAAAGAACATCAGTAATAACAAAGATTAGCAAATTGCTAAAGAAGACATATCTAATTCAGAAAGCCACTGATATAACTGCAGTAGTATAGGCTTATTGTTTCTTACTGGAGTTGGAGCATCAACATATGACATCACATCTCGAAGTAATTCTATACAGAAACCTATTGCCAACCTAGTCCTGTACACTGTCCTGTCCCTGTACCTGTGGTTTCAGCTCCACTTTCCATCTCCTTCTCCTGTCCCTCCTCATCTGTCTCCTCCTTCTCACTCCAACTGGCCTTGTCAGCTAATAATAACAATAACAGCAACAGTGAAAACGTTATAGCACTTTTGAAAATAATTCAGTGTTAGCACACAAATACAATATAAAAATCAACATAAGAAAAGCACCATACACACACACAGTCATTATGCACATTCACAGAGACGCACACACGCACGCACACGCACACACATACACACACACACACACACACACACACACACACTGTATATTAATTAATCACTTTAATGTATTTTCTGTATTGTATTTACATCTGTATTTCTGTATTTTTCTTGAGCTGGTAAAATGGCTACTTAGTACTGTAGAAACAGAACAGGAAAACAGGATGTATAGCCTAATAATCAATAGTATCTTTTTTTTAAGTTATTTTTTGGGGCTTTTTTACACCTTTATTATACAGCACAGTGGAGGGAGACGGGAAATAGGGAGGCAGAGAGAGAGAGAGAGAGAGAGAATGACATGCAGGAGAGGGCCATCTGGAGCGGGATTCGAACCGAGGCCAGCTGCGTCGAGGAACAAAGCCTCTGTACATGGGGCACGCGCTTAACCTCCTGCACCACTCTACACCCCTAACAGTATCTATTTTAGCTTTAAACACGGGCTCTCTCCTGAAATAATAATATAACTTTTCAAGTTATACACGTAAATTTTTGAACTAAACACCACCATACTGTTGTCGTATATAGTATATTTATTAGCTTAATTTAGCTGTCTGTTATGATGTGTACCGCGAACGATAACGCGAATGCTAATGCTAATCACCCGGCCAGTCGATGGCCGGGTGACTAGAATTAGCATTCACTGCCACCACTCGCCCCCCACCCCTGTGGCTGCAAGCTGTGAGGGTAGGCTGCTGCAGTTAACCACAGGTGCGTTTGGTTAAAAAAAAAAAAAAAAAAATTAAATTAAATTTAAAAAATAACCGTAACGGCCACCGGCCGGGAACAGACAGGCCGTTTGGGAAACCTCCCGGAACTCCCTATGGCCAGCCCGCCCCTTTCCGCCATACATTCCCAGCAGACTCTCACTATCCGTTTGAGCAGGATCTGTTTGGCTTCCTCCCCAACCATCTGATCCAACTCACCACCAAGTGGCAATCAGGTGACAGTTCAGCTCCCCTCTTCACCTGATCATCCAAAACATTATGGATCAGCTGATATGACTACAAAGTTGATCACTGACCTGCGACCTAGGGTGTCCTGGTGCCTGATGCACTGATGGAAATCTGTACATACATTGCTCAAAAAAATAAAGGGAACACTAAAACAACACATCCTAGATCTGAATGAAATATTCTTATTAAATACTTAGTTCTTTACATAGTTGAATGTGCTGACAACAAAATCACACAAAAATTATCAATGGAAATCAAAATTATTAACCCATGGAGGTCTGGATTTGGAGTCACACTCAAAATTAAAGTGGAAAAACACACTACAGGCTGATCCAACTTTGATGTAATGTCCTTAAAACAAGTCAAAATGAGGCTCAGTAGTGTGTGTGGCCTCCACGTGCCCGTATGACCTCCCTACAACGCCTGGGCATGCTCCTGATGAGGTGGCGGATGGTCTCCTGAGGGATCTCCTCCCAGACCTGAACTAAAGCATCCGCCAACTCCTGGACAGTCTGTGGTGCAACGTGGCGTTGGTGGATGGAGCGAGACATGATGTCCCAGATGTGCTCAATTGGATTCAGGTCTGGGGAACGGGCGGGCCAGTCCATAGCATCAATGCTTTCGTCTTGCAGGAACTGCTGACATACTCCAGCCACATGAGGTCTAGCATTGTCTTGCATTAGGAGGAACCCAGTGCCAACCGCACCAGCATATGGTCTCACAATGGGTCTGAGGATCTCATCTCGGTACCTAATGGCAGTCAGGCTACCTCTGGCGAGCACATGGAGGGCTGTGCGCCCCCCCAAAGAACTGCCACCCCACACCATTACTGACCCACTGCCAAACCGGTCATGCTGGACAATGTTGCAGGCAGCAGAACGTTCTCCACGTCGTCTCCTGACTCTGTCACGTTTGTCACATGTGCTCAGTGTGAACCTGCTTTCATCTGTGAAGAGCACAGGGCGCCAGTGGCGAATTTGCCAATCTTGGTGTTCTCTGGCAAATGCCAAATGTCCTGCACGGTGTTGGGCTGTAAGCACAACCCCCACCTGTGGACGTCGGGCCCTCATACCACCCTCATGGAGTCTGTTTCTGACCGTTTGAGCAGACACATGCACATTTGTGGCCTGCTGGAGGTCATTTTGCAGGGCTCTGGCAGCGCTCCTCCTGTTCCTCCTTGCACAAAGGCAGAGGTAGCGGTCCTGCTGCTGGGTTGTTGCCCTCCTACGGCCTCCTCCACGTCTCCTGATGTACTGGCCTGTCTCCTGGTAGCGCCTCCTTGCTCTGGACACTACGCTGACAGACACAGCAAACCTTCTTGCCACAGCTCGCATTGATGTGCCATCCTGGATGAGCTGCACTACCTGAGCCACTTGTTTGGGTTGTAGACTCCGTCTCATGCTACCACTAGAGTGAAAGCACCGCCAGCATTCAAAAGTGACCAAAACATCAGCCAGAAAGCATAGGAACTTAGAAGTGGTCTGTGGTCACCACCTGCAGAACCATTCCTTTATTGGGGGTGTCTTGCTAATTGCCTATAATTTCCACCTGTTGTCTATTCTATTTGCACAACAGCATGTGAAATTGATTGTCAATCAGTGTTGCTTCCTAAGTGGACAGTTTGATTTCACAGAAGTGTGACTGACTTGGAGTTACATTGTGTTTTTTAAGTGTTCCCTTTATTTTTTTGAGCAGTGTATTAAACTCAAAGGAAGTGTCTTTTAATAGCTACTCATCGTTTGAGCTTCATGCCTTTGTTTTTAGCAGTCCTCCTATCCTCCGCATTACTGTTTACAGACCACCCCACCACTCCACTTCTTTTGTCAGTGAATTTTCTGAGCTTTTATCAATCATACACACCACCTATAACAGAATTTTAATAACTGGTGATTTTAATCTGCACATTGATAACATCTCCGACCCATTGTCGAGAGAATTTTTAAATCTTTTAAACTGCATGGATTTTACCCAACATGTAACACAGCCGACTCACAACAGAGGACACACCCTGGAGCTGGTCATAACCTATGGCCTGTCCACTGGTGTGTCCTCTGTTGTTGACCTGGCTGTGTCTGACCACTACTGCGTGTATTTTAACGTTACCAGTTTTAATCATCAGGAAGCCCCAGTGAGAACAGTGAGGAAATGCTACCTTACTTCCGAAATGGCTGCAAATTTTATCGAGATTTTACAGAGTACTCCTGCTGAAATTTTACCCGCACCTTGCGATTTTATTGTTGAAAATTTTAATAATAAATTGAAATCAACATTGGAATCTGTGGCTCCACTTTTAACTAAAACCATAAAAAGTAAACCTATACCCCCTTGGAGAAGTGATGATATCAAAAAAATCAAAAGGAAAATGCAGGATTGTGGAGAGAAGGTGGAGAAAAAGGTAAACTCACAGTTCATTATGAAATATTACGTGAACAACTCAAATCCTACAATAAAATCGTCAAACAGGCAAGAATATCCCATTTCTCAAAACTCATCACAGATAAATCTTCAATCTTTTAACTAATATCAATTTAAAAAAATCCCCAGCAGGACCAACAGGCACGCAAGGATTTTGCAGACCACTTTGGAAGCAAAATCGATGATATTAGGTCCGGTCTTTTAACACATCAAAATGTAATTTTTAACACATCTGGACAGTCGCTTCTATCCGAGGAAACACTGGAGAGTTTTGCCCTGGTTGATGCAAGGACACTTGGAGTTTTCTCCCAAGTGAAGCCCACAACCTGCCTTTTAGATCCAATTCCCACATCACTCTTAAAGATGTTTTATGGATTCTTTGAGGAACAGATTTTAAATATAGTAAATTGCTCTCTTCAGACAGGTGTCTTCCCCACTTCCTTTAAAACGGCGGTGGTGAAGCCCCTTCTAAAGAAGAGCAACTGTTAGGGACAGTAGTAGGACTCAGGTGCAGGCAACGAAAACACAATGATCGGGATCAGTTAGATGATTTATTTACACAAGGAAAGAACAAGCATACAAAAACTATATAACGGTAGAACTTAAGGCGAGTAGCAACGCTACTGAATACATAAGGGATAACTAACAACTAAGCAAACAGTGCTGATGCATGCTTTTATCTCCTGTAGATTAGGTTATTGTAATGCCCTGCTCTCTGGTCTTCCCAAAAAGAGTATTTTAATCAACAAATATTACAAAATTCGGCCGCACGCGTGCTGACGAGGACCAGAGGGCGGGAACACATTACACCAGTTTTAAAATCACTGCATTGGCTCCCCGTCCGGTTCTCTTATTATTTTAAGGTTCTCTTATTAGTTTTTAAATGTCTTAACGGTCTTGGGCCATCTTATCTATCTGACCTGCTTTTATCATATCAACCCTCACGGACCCTGAGGTCCTCTGGCACCGGCCTTTTAACCATATCACGAGTTAAAACAAAAACCCACGGTGAGGCTGCATTCAGCCATTATGGCCCTTATCATTGGTATGGCCTCCCAAAGAACCTCAGGGCCGCAGAGACTGTTGATATTTTTAAAAGGAAGCTCAAGACTCACTTTTTAATTTGGCTTTTAACTGATTTCTTTTACTCTCTTATTTCTGTTATTTTACTATTCTTATGCCTTAATCATCTTTATATTATTTATTCACTTTTATTTTTATTTATTTTAAGTCTTGTGCATTTTATGCCTTTAAATTTTTTAAACCTTAACATTTCTAGAAATTTTATCATTATTACCTGTTATTCCATCGTCTTAATCTTTTAGTTTTTAGCTCCAGTGTCTCCTCATGGGGGCCCTCCACACAGGGAGTTGTGTCTGGTCTGCCCACGGGGACGTTGTCCTGGAGATCCCTCAGACCTGGGGGACTGGGGGGGGCTCTGCAGTTGTTGTGGAGTCTTCCCTGGTCTGCCCGGGCCGGAGGGGGGGTCTCCGTGGTGGCGCTCCCTGTGGCTGCGGACTGTGGTGCCTCTCTGTGTGGATGGCCACCTATAAGTGGCTTCTCCTCACCTGGATCCTCAGTGCCATGCCATGTCACCAGTCTTTACTGTGTGTGTGAGTGTGTGTGTGTGTGTGTGTGTGTGTGTGCGCGTGTGTGTGGGGGGTCGGGTCTATACGTGGGGGTGGGAGGGACAGCTTTCATTTTTTATTGTTGTATGTTTTATATTTGGTTTGTTATTTTATTCTGTGAAGCACTTTGGGTTGCATTTTCATATGCATGAAAAGTCCTATATAAATAAATAAAGTTTAAGTTTAAAGAGTAGACGATGCATCGACTGCTACTGCCTATTTGCGCTGATGAGCCGTGGAGCCGCCATCTTGGACTGGTCACCCGCTCCACCCAGTGTAATCTGTTTGGCAGGCGCAGTGAACTGATAGCGCATTTAATCAATCATAACTCGCTGAATACTAAACTAATTTTCACAGATTTTTTATTTTTTTTTTTGCTGCAAACGTCATTACATGTAGCTGTGAAACTAAAGTCTGCACCTTCAACATGATCAGGTAAAACTGACAAAGCTGAAGGACAGATGAATGGACAGCACTTTGTGGGGCCATGCAAACCTGTAGGCTATTAATATTTGTGCACAATGCACAATAGTCATGACCATGGATTGGAATAGGCTATTCTTAGCCAATATGCAGTAAATCTTCTCTCAATCAGTGGAAACTGTGGTCAAAACCAAATCATGCATGAAAGAAAAAAAAACAAAAAACGTCAAATACCGTGAAACCGGAGTAATTCTGAAAAATAATGTGATATAAAATTTTGGTCATACCACCCGGCTCTAATGGCACCCATGTGTTTATTTCTAGCAAGGCTTTCTTTCTCTAGCAGCATGGAGGGCGCTGCTCTTAATTGATCCAAGCTGGTGGCCGACCATTGGTTCAGCTTTGTATAAATGCGGCAGTAATTCACCGTCTCTTTGTTTTGCACTCCCCCATCACGTCACTTCTGGTCCGGAATTTTGCCCTCTCAGGTAATGCCACTCGCTGCTTCACCTCGGTCGTATAGTCTCTCTCTTGATGTGCTAAAGGCATTTGTGTTTCACTGCATAGCAGTGACAGAGCGCGCCGTGCTCCATTGTTCCTCCTTGCTTCATTTGTATCGGTAGATGTCCTCTCTCTCTCTCTGCTATTGTTGTTATCTCAAGTGGCTAAATGCTAGTGTGGTCGCAGGTGAATGCCGGTAGCTGTGCGGATTTCCTCTCTCCCTCACTCGCCATATGCCTGTCAGACTCTAGAAAGGTAGGCTATTGCTTCTTTCCAAACTCCCTTAATTTTATTTTTAGTTTTATTTTTAGTTTTTTTTTAATTAGAAAAGTCTCATCAGCTGAGTCCACCGGTGGTGCAGACGTGATGTCACCACCAGCTGACCGCAGCCACTATTGCTTTGGTTTACAGCTGCTTTCTCTGCAGTTGCTTGCTTGTCTCGTTGCTCTGTCTTTGCTGCTGTGTTTTTGTGTCTGATCTTTTGCATATGCTGCTGCAGTGCCTCTGCCTCGTCTTCGTTCAGTTCCCGGCTTGGCCCTGACTGGTCGACCGCTGTTCTCTTTTGCTGCTGTGCCGTGCTTGCTGCTGTGCACTGCATCGCTGGGGGGTTGCATGGCGGCGTTGCTGGGGTAGCGGTTGTGTACTCTGCTGCTTTACACAGCCACTTGGGCTCTGTATGGGATCAAGACACTCTTAATGTTGGGTGACTGTACTGTGTAGAGTTACTGTTTTGTTTATTTTGTTAATTAACTCGGTTCAGCCCATAATTTCTTTATTTTTAATAACTGGTTTGGCTTAGTTTTTTATTTTTTTTTATTTTGGGTAATTTAAATATTTATTTGGGGCAAGTGTTTTTTGTTTCTCGACATTGTTTATTTCTGTTTATTTCATTTTGGGCAGTTTTGGTTTAACTTGTTACCTGCCCACTTTTCTCATTTTGTATTTTGTTATTTTGTGATTACTTTTGTGGTAACTCCATTTTATTCCCTCTTTAGTTGCTGCAGGCCGGTGGTGGTGCTACTGACCCAGTTGGTGGTTTTCCTGCCTTGTGTGCGTTGTCGTCCCTGGGATGGTGGGTGATTTCACATTTGCATGTGTGTGCGTGATTGTCACATGTGCCTGGGTGTTTGATTTATTTAACTTTAATATTTTTCATTTGGTGGATCCCCATCCCCATCCCCCTCACTAGCTCCTGTCCTCACCAGTAGGCCTCAGCTCCTGATCATTCTTCCCTCCCTTCCTTTTTCTTGGTATGAATGGACTTTTATAGTTCTTTCAAAGGAATTGTATTTTTGAAATAAAGTGTACATTTTTGTAAAATATTTGGAATCGCGTCTCTTGCCTCAAGTAAAACGAACCTGTGTGTCCTATTGATAGTAATGGTAAATATGTCTTTGGGTGAAATTCCCAAAGTGGTGTTGTTAGGCAATTTAAACGTGTAATTGTATTGGTATAACCCTCTGCTCGCTGCCACAACATTTCCATCTGCTTTGGTTCTGAATTACTTTCAAGTGACTTGCTACCGTCTTTGGTATGTTGGTCACTCATTTGTCTTTCTTTCAAATGTGCTTTTTGTTTTTGCTCAAATTGTCAAAATTATAAAATAGTAGAATATAATTGCTATTTTGCACACAGCACTGATTGCATGAAAAAAAGTGCAAAAATGTGGTGACATGAGAACAACAGCACTGGTCTGTCCACAAAGTGAAAAAGCTTACAGCACCTGGTATTCCCAGGCGGTCTCCCATCCAAGTACTAACCAAGCTTGACCCTACTTAGCTTCCGAAATCAGGCGTGGTTTTTTTTTTTTTTTTTTCCCTCTTATCAAAAAATCTGTTATTTACATGTTTAGACCATGTGGAATAATTACAGAAATAAATAGACACAACATTGGACATTATGTACTAGTCGAGAAAGGAAAGTCACACTTTTAGAGCATTCAACCAGAGCAGCAAAAAAACATTTACAAACCCTTGTGTACACCCCCAGTATTTACAATGCGAATTCCAATTCAGTTTCCCTTGTTGTTTTTATTAATGTTGATTTGTTCAAGAAAGCTCTTTGGAATTTCTGTTTGTCCGCTGTGTATATTATTACATGAGTTTTTTTTTTTTTTTTTTTTTTTTTTTTTTTATATATGTATTTGTGAATAGTTTCCATCTGTCCATATCCTTAATTTAATACAGTGAATAGTACTTTGCTGTGAAAATGACTTGCTATGATGGCAAGCAGAATGTTGATGAGCTGATTATTGATACCTGTGTTTTTTTTTATTGTCAGTCCAAAAAGAAGGGTCCATTCCCATTCTCTGTCGTCCGTGATCTTCAATTCACAGCAGCTTTGGAGGAGATCCCTGATCCACTTTGCAGAGAAAAGGGAGGATTTACAACATCTTCTCCTCTGCTGTCAGGTTTGCATCCACTTCACAAACAGTACAGTCTCTCCCGTACAGATTTTTGTTTATGTGGTGCAGGATGACGCTTGTGAAAATCCTATGTCTTATTTTGAAGTCGGTGTTTGTTCAGTTGGGGTTGCTGTATGCTGGACTGATGTTGTGCCAAAAGTTGGCTATGTTTTTTGCTGGGAAAATATTTTTGCCAGATTGTTTGAGGTAGGCCTTGTCGTAATCTGCCTCAAAAGCGTAGTGTACCAAAATTTAGATTTTATTTCTTGTAAGCGTTTGAGGTTTGAGCCAGTTATCAGGAGGAAATCCAGAGCTTCATCCTGCACCTCACAAGCAGTGTTTCCACTCCGGTAGCATTCCTGCCTCTATTCTGACAAACACATTTTCTATTGTTTTCTTTCTGTAGCTGACATGTTTGTTTTCCAGTGCAGAAAGACTATTTTCTTCCCTTATTTTTGCCCTGCCTGTCCATGATGTCTCTGATCCTGTGTATTCCTGCTTTTGTCAGGGAGCTACAGGAGAGGGAACTGCCCATATGGTGATTTCTGGGTTGTGGAAAATGGGGACCTACAGAAGATGTGCCCTGCTCTCCACTTGTGTTTTGAGGAATGGTCGTGCCAACCCTCAGGCCTCAAAGATTTCCTGCTCAAAGGGAGCGAGGTGAGTATATTGTTTCCTTGGTAGAATTTGGCAGAGGTTGTGTATACCATAGTGACCAATGGATTCGATTGTGTTGTGAAAATAATTTTTCCATACATGTTTATTGGAGCTTTGTAAATACTTTTTTATGATTTTAACCTTGAGAGCTTGCTTTTTGGTGGCAATGTCAATTAAATTGAGCCCTCCGTTCTTATGATAATTATTGTTTTTTGCACCACAAGATTCCTTTTATTTCCCCATATGAAGGTGGAAATGCTGTTATTTAGGCTTGTTTGTTTTTGTTTGGGCAAGTCATGAACTGATAAAATGTAGTTCATCTTTGAGAGCACAAGGGAGTTGACAACGACCACCTTGCCTCTCAGCGTGAGCCCCTTCATTTTCCACGTCAGCGTGCTGTTCATCTTTCTGAGCAACCCCCCATGTTTTGTCTCTAGCAGCTCCCTGGTCCTATCCGAGATGCACTCCAAAGACTTTGACACTCTCTCCTACCTCCCTAAACTGCCACCTGCCTGTCGACCGAGCCACCCCGCCACAATACATGATTTCAGTTTTGTTTGTGTTGATTTTTGCACCTGAAGCTTTGCTGTAATTTAAAATCTGAATTAAAACCCTGCTTATACTGTCTTCATCTTGTACCGATATGTTTGTGTCATCTGCGCACTGTACTATTTTGCAAACTGATCCTGTTGGAGATGTTATACCCTTTATTTGTCTATCCTGGTTGATTAAGAGGGCGAGGGGTTCGGCCACCAGGCTGTACAGTAGGGAAGAGAGGGGACAGCTCTGCCTTACTGATCTTTGGACTGGAAATTTCCCTGTTATGCGTCCATTCATCTCCATTTGATATTTTCTCCTTTTATGCTGTTTATTGTCTGTCATTTTCTCTTCCTCTATTGTTTCACTTTTGAATAAATGGTGATAATAATCCTGTACCGTTTCTAAAATTTCTTCTGTTACTGTTTTTTCCTTCATTGTTCTTTAATTCCTTAACGAAGGTTTTCCCTTGCTTATTTTTTTCTAAGCCTAAAAAATATGCTTTTTTTTTTTTTTTTTTTTCTCCCTCTGTGATATGTTTGGCCCTGCTCCTGATCATAGCTCCCCTGCACCTCTTTATTTCATGTTGGTCTAATGTGTTTTTCAGATTGACATACTCACTTATCTCATGATCAGGGTTTTCCTCTCTTTTGTAATTCTTCTCTTATCTTCCTTCTTATTTCTCTTTCTTCTTTGTTTTCTAACCAGTTTTTCTGTTTGCTATAGTTTATACATGCTCTTTTGATTCTCAGTTTGGCTCTCTCCCACCACTCTAGTACATCATTTGTAAATGGTAATTCCTCTGACATTGATTGCAATAGTTTATTTATTTTCACTTTGAAATTTCCCTCCTCCAGAAGGCATCTGTTGAGGCACCATGTTGCTCCATTTCTGGATGCCCCTGGCTCCCTCAACTTCACCTCTAAGAAGGAGTGATCACTCCAGCTGTTGGTTGTATATTTTATATTTTCAGTTTGTGATACAACAGCTGGAGTGGCTAAACAGAGGTCTATTCTAGATTGTTTCAGTTTTCCTTGTACTACCTGCCTTCTTGAGTATTCTCTTGTTTGGTTGTGTGTTTTTTTTTTTGTTTTTTTTTTTTTTCCCTCCATATAAAGTTATTGTCTTTCATTGTTGTATAATATTTTCCTGCTTCCATCCAACTTGAATGCATTGTTTGTTGAAGCATCTGATTTTCTGAGTGCTGTGTAAAAATCCCCTATGACCATACATTTTGTATCACACCATTTTCCTATTTTTTGAAAGAATGTTTTCTTCTTTTTCTCTTCATTTGCAGCATACACATCAATTGCTGCCTTCCCCATTTTTCCCCACTATCAGCCTTCCTGAGGTGTCACTATGAATGCAATCCATTTTTTCAAAAACGTTTCTCCTTATCAGTACTGCGACTCCACGTGCCTGGTTTGTCCTGTTGGCATAGTACACACTCCCCTCCGATTGTCTAGTAACATGGTTTATGATTTCGTCGTCCCATTTTGTCTCTTGTAATGCCAGTATGTTGGATTTCACATGTTGGATTAGGCAGTCCAGCTTGTCTCTGCTGCGGAGCCCACAGGCATTGAGCGATAGAATGGCTGTCATTGAGAGGGTGAGCTGGAGAAGTGTAATTACTTTGTTCATGTGTTGTTTTTTTTTTTGCTTCGCTTGTTCTTTTTCAGTTTTCTTTCCATGATTTCCCTTTTCCTTATCTGTGTCACCTGAGACAGATCCATTTCGAGTCCAAATCTGCTGTTTGGGGAGTGCGTGATTGCAAGGATTCCCCCGAGGGCGCCCTGTTTTCCGGAGCGCAAAAAGCTGCTGGGGGAAGTCAATGAAAACAAATCAAAACCAACCTCACTCATTCAGTATAACTATTAAATGAATAAAACGCAAAATCACTTTATCTCTTTGGCATCTCACTGGCTCTGCACATGCGCAATGCGTGTTCAGGATGGTATGGTTAATGCTGTCGCCCCGCAATAAGAAGGGCGCGGTTCGATTCCCGGTGTGAGCACCTGAAAATGTCTAGGTTAATTGGTGACTTGATGTAAATGTATATGGTCACTTGAGCAACACGGTGGCTTAGTGGTTAGCCTTGTTGCCCCATAATAAGAAGGTTGCGGTTCAATTCCCGGTGTGGACACCCGAACATATGTAGGTTAATTGCATAATTGGTGATGAGTGACGGACTAGGCTACAACAAGGAACAACGCCACCCCAGGTCCTAGACCGGACCAGACGAGACCAGACCAGACTAGACCAGAGATGAGACCCTTCTGGAGACCAGGCCAGACCAGGACCCTCCAGAGTCCAGACCCCGCAGAGACTAGACCAGATCAGACCGGACCACAAAGACTTGAGACTTGACCAGAGATGGGACCCTCCCAGAGACTAGACCGGACCAGACCAGAACCCTCCAGAGTCCGGACCCCCTGGAGACTAGAGCCTAGACCAGACCTAGTCTCAAGTCACAAAGACTTGATGTGACTTGGACTTGCAAAAAAGACTTGTGACTATCTCTGGGTGTGGTTCGATTCTCGGTGTGGGCACCTGAAAATGTCTAGGTTAATTGGTGACTTGAGCAACACGGTGGCTTAGTGTTGTGGCCTCGTAATAGGAACGTTGCGCTTCAATTCCTGGTGTGGGCACCCGAACGTGTTTAACAGGCCTCCAGCAAACAGAAGCATTTCTAAAATCATTGAAAAAGCAGTAGCAAACCAATTACACGACCATCTGCATAGCAACGGTTTGCTTGAAGAGTTTGTTCCACCTGAGAAACATTAGGAAAATCAGAAACATCCTGTCTCGAGAGGATGCGGAAAAACTAGTCCATGCATTCGTAACTTCTAGGCTGGACTACTGTAACTCATTATCTGGATGTCCAAACAAATCTCTGAAAGGCCTTCAGTTGATCCATAATGCTGCTGCACAAATATTAACAGGAACTAGAAAAAGGGATCACATCTCTCCTGTGTTAGCTGCTCTTCATTGGCTGCCGGTAAAATTCAGAATAGAATTTAAAATCCTTTTAACATATAAAGCTCTTAATGGCCAAGCTCCATCATATCTCAGAGAGCTCATAGTTCCTTACTGTCCTAGTAGGTCACTCCGCTCTCTAGATGGAGGTTTACTTGTGGTTCCTAGAGTCTCCAAGAGTAAATCGGGAGGCAGATCTTTCAGTTATCAGGCTCCTCTTCTATGGAACCAACTTCCAGTATTGGTCCGGGGGGCGGACTCTTTAGCAATTTTCAAGACCAGGCTAAAACTTTTCTGTATGACAGCTTATAGTTAAAAAGTTAAAGTTCATTTACTCTTTAGCTATGCTGCTATAGGCCTAGACTGCTGGGGGAAGCACTGAGCACCTCTCTCTTTCTCTCCCTCTCCCTTTCCCATTTCCCCTTTCCCCTGTCCCTCCCTCTCCCTCTCTCCCACCGTGCATGCGCTGATATACCAACAATCATGCTTCTCCAAAATCCCTGTTTCTCCCAGTTCCAAGCATGTGTACTGCATTTACTAACCATGTTTTCCTGAAGTCTCTGTCTCTTCCAGTTCCTCTCCTCTCTCTCCCTGTCCTCATCCTGCAGTTGATGAATCATCGCATTCCCATGTTCCTGCAATGCCTGATGCTCCCATATCTTCATGAATTCTACACAGCATCATTTTTATGAACTTCATGCAGCATCAAGTTCCTGCCTACACTGTTTTGAATATCCCCTCCTGCTACTCTTATTCTCTCCCTACTCTACCCAACTTTGCCCCTCCCCCCCCATGCCTCTCTCTCCCTCTCTCCCTCTCTCAACCCAACCGGTCGAGGCAGATGGCCGTCTGCCCTGAGCCTGGCTCTGCCCGAGGTTTTTGTCTCTTAAACAAAGTTTTTCCTTGCCACTGTCGCCAAGTGCTTGCTCATCAGGGGATCTGTTGGTTTCTAAATAATTTTATAAAGAATTTGGTCTAGACCTGCTCTATATGTAAAGTGCCTTGATGTAACTTTGTTATGATTTGGCGCTATACAAATAAATCTGATTTGATGTGACTAGGTTAATTGGATAACTGGTGACAAGTGATGGACTGGGCGACGCCGGGGATCGAACCCCGCCCTTCTTATTGCTGGGCGACAGCGTTAACCACTACGCCACCATGCTGCTCAAGTCACCACATGAATTTACATCAAGTCACCAATTAACCTAGACATTTTCAGGTGCCCACACCTGCCCATGCCCAGAGATGTTCACAAATCTTTTTTTGCAAGTCCAAGTCAAGTCTCAAATCTTTGTGGACTGGTCTTATCTGGTCTAGTCTCTAGTCTCTGGGGGGGTCCAGAGTCTGGAGAGTTCTGGTCTGGTCCGATCTAGGCTCTGGGGGGTCCGGACTCTGGAGGGTTCTGGTCTGGTCCAGTCTAGGACCGGGGGCCCTGTTCCTTGATGTAGCCCAGTCCATCACTCGTCACCAATTATCCAATTAACCAAGACACATTCAGGTGCCCACACTGGGAATCAAACCGCAACCTTCTTATTACGGGGCGACAAGGCTAACCATTACGCCACCGTGTTGCTCAAGTCACCACATACATTTACATCAAGTCACCAATTAACCTAAACATTTTCAGGTGCCCACACTGGTAATCGAACCACGCCCAGAGATGTTCACAATTCTTTTTTTTTGCAAGTTCAAGTCAAGTCTCAAGTTTTTGCGACTTGAAACTAGTTCTGGTCTAGTCTCTAGTCTCTGAGGGGTCCAGACTCTGGAGGGTTCTGGTCCGGTCCGGTCCGGTCTAGTCTCTTGTCTAGTATCAAGTCTTTGTGGTCTGGTCTGATCTCGTCTAGTCTCTAGTCTCTGGGGGGGGTCCGGTCTGGTCTGCTCTAGTCTGTAGTCTCTGGGGGGTCCGGACCCTGGAGGGATCTGGTCTGGTCTATTTTCCGGGAGGGACCATCTCTGGTCTAGTCCGGTCTAGTCTCTGGTGTAGTCTCAAGTCTTTCTTTCAAATGTTTTTATTAAGGCACGTTACAAAATTGTTACAAAGTTACATCAAAGAAATCCAAGTGTAAAGTATGTCAATAAAGATATCCAGATTTGGGATATAGTGCCCTCTTTAGTTTTCTTTTTTTTTTTTAACTGAAGACAGAAAACACTGGATTAGGCAGTGCCTGGCATTTGTGGAGCAACGATGAGTGCGTTCCAAGCTTTTTTCCCACAGAGCGTCTGAGATCCCAGAACCCATTTCTTCCTCCCATTTTGTTTTTATTAGAGTGGAATTAACTGGACTGACACTTTGCAAGGTATCATAAATATAAGATATTGATTTTTCTGAGCAAGACATGGGTCGGAGGCATCTATCAAGACAAGAGCCTGTAAAGGTCTCAAAGTTTTGCAGATGTGTTCTTACATAGTCTCTGATTTGCAAATATCGAAAGAAACTACTGCCCTGTAGATTATATTTACCCTGTAACTGTGCCAAGGATGCAAATACACCTTTAATGTATAATCTCCTATTGTTTGGATGCCTCTGTTTTTCCAGAGATTGAAAGTATTATCGAGGATGGACGGCGGAAAAGTAGGGTTTCCAGTAATAGGTAAAGCATAAAATATGGATTTCATTTAAAGTGTGCTTTGAATTGTTTCCAAATGCGTATTGTATTGTGGATCATCACGTTGTTATTGTACAGTGATTCCTCGATGGTGTACGGTGCCAAAAGGATGGCACCTATGGAGTTAGGGTGACATGCCTCCTTCTCTAGTTCGAGCCAGTTGGGTGGAGTTGCTATGCTATCCAGCCAGTATGCCATAATCGTAATTTGTGAGGCCCAATAGTATGATTAAAAAATCTGGGAGTGCCAAGCCTCCTTCTATTTTAGGTTTGCAGAGGTGTTTTTTGTCAATTCTATGAGTTTTGTAATCCCATAGAAAGGGGAGCACAATCAAATAATTTTTTTAAAAAAGGATTTGGGGAGAAACGCTGGAATCTTTTGAAATAAATATAATAACTGGGGCAAGAAAATCATTTTGATAGCGTTCACTCTGCCCAGTAGTGATATTGGCAAGGTCCTCCAAAACTGTATATTAGATTGCAATTTAGACAACAATGGAGGGAAATTCTCCTTAAATAAATGGGAATGACACTTTGTGACCTGAATTCCTAAATATGTGAATCTTTCAGAAGAAATACTAAATGGAAAGTTTTGTAATTGGCCAATATTCTGTACATGCACAGGCATTAACTCGCTTTTATTCCAATTTATCCTGTAACCAGAGAAGGGTCCCAAATGAATTGATTTTATCGAGTAGCTGCGGAATCGTGATTTGTGGCTGAGAAATGAATAATAAAACATCATCAGCATACAGTGAAATTTTGTGTATAGATTTTTGTGTATTATAACCATGAATTAAAGGGTCTGAACGGATACTCTCGGCAAGGAGTTCGATTGCTTCTTACCTTTCGTTTTAACCATTGTGATCAGCGAGCAGGATAATGTGTTCTTGTGATTTCTGTAGCGTTTATGTTCTTCCCGAGGTGGATAAATTAAAGTAATTTTGCAATTTTGCTCAGTTTTAAACGGATTTTTGACAAGCTATCTGGAGGTGCGTCTTATCCTTCCATTGCTCGCTAGCGCCCCCCATCTAGTCTCAAGTCTTTCTGGTCTGGTCTGGTTTAGTTTCTGGTTTTCTGCGGGGTCCGGACTCTGGAGGGTTCTGGTTTGGCCCGGTCTAGTCTCGTCTCTGGTCTAGTCTGGTCTGGTCCAGTCTGGGACCTGGGGCGGCGGCGTTGTTGTTCCTTGCTGTAGCCCAGTCCATCACTTGTCACCAATTATCCAATTAACCTAGACACGTTTGGGTGTCCACACCGGGAATTGAACCGCAATGTTCTTAATATGGGGCAACAATGCTAACCACTGCGCCACAGTGGTGTCAAGTCACCAATTAACCTAGACATTTTCAGGTGCCCACACCAGGAATCGAACCACGCCCAGAGACGTTCACAAGTCTTTCTTTGCAAGTCCAAGTCAAGTCTCAGGTCTCTGTGGTCTGGTCTGATCTGGTCTAGTCTCTAGTCTCTGGGGGATCTGGACTCTGGAGGGTTCTGGTCTGGTCTAGTCTCCAGGAGAGTCCCATCTCTGGTCTAGTCTGGTCTGGTCCGGTCTAGGACCTGGGGTGGGGGCGCTGTTCCTTGCTGTAGCCCAGTCCATCACTTGTCACCAATTATCCCTGATATAAGAAGGGCGGGGTTCAATTCCCGGCTTCGCCCAGTCAATCACTCACCAATTATCCAATTAACCTAGTCACGTCAAATCAAATCAGATTTATTTGTATAGCGCCAAATCATAACAAAGTTACATCAAGGGATTTTACATATAGAGCAGGTCTAGACCAAACTCTATAAAATTATTTAAAGAGACCCAACAGATCCCGCAATGAGCAAGCACTTGGCGACAGTGGCAAGGAAAAACTTCGTTTGAGAGGCAGAAACCTTGGGCAGAACCAGGCTCGGGGGGGCGGCCATCTGCCTTGACTGGTTGGGTTGAGAGAGGGAGAGAGAGAAAGAGGGAGACACGGGGGGGAGAGGCAAAGTTGGGTAGAGTAGGGAGAGAAGAAGAGTAGGAGGAGGGGAGACAGAGAGAAAGAGATGCTCAGTGCTTCCCCCAGCAGTCTAAGCCTTTCACAGCATAGCTAAGGAGTAAGCGAGCTTTGACTTTTTAACTATAAGCTCTGTCATACAGAAAAGTTTTAAGCCTGGTCTTGAAAATTGCTAAAGAGTCCGCCCCCCAGACCGATACTGGCAGTTGGTTTCATAGAAGAGGAGCCTGATAACTGAAAGATCTGCCTCCCGATTTACTCTTGGAGACTCTAGGATCCACAAGTAAACCTCCATCTAGAGAGCGGAGTGGCCTACTAGGACAGTAAGGAACTATGAGCTCTCTGAGGTATGACGGAGTTGGCCAGTAAGAGCTTTATATGTTAACAGAAGGATTTTAAATTCTATTCAGAATTTTACCGGCAGCCAATGAAGAGCAGCTAACACAGAAGAGATGTGATCCCTTTTTCTAGTTCCTGTTAATATTCGTGCAGCAGCATTCTGAATCAACTGACGGCCTTTCAGAGATTTGTTTGGACATCCAGATAATAATGAGTTATTATCTGACTTGTTTTATGTGAGAGACAAAGGACATGTCCTGGTCAAAAGTTACTCCAAGATTTCTTACAGTGGAGCTGGAAGCCAAAGTAATGCCATCCAGAGTGATTAGATGATTAGATAGGGTTTCTCTAAGGTGCTTGGGGCCAAGTACAATAACTTCAGTTTTGTCAGAATTTAAAAGTAAAAAATTATGGGTCATCCAGACTTTTATGTCTTCAAGACATGTCTGCAGTCTGACTATCTGACTAACTTCATTTGGCTTCATTGATAAATACAGCTGAGTGTCGTCTGTATAACAGTGGAAATTGATGCTGTGTTTCCTGATAATGTTGCCTAAAGGAAGCAAATAAAGAGTGAAGAGGATTGGTTGAAGTACCGAACCCTGTGGGACTCCATAATTGGCTATAGTGTGTGAGGAGGAGCTATCGTTAACATGAACAAACTGATCTGATAAATAGATCAGATTTGAAATTTGAAATTTTTAAGTTGGGGTTTGATGACTGCATTCTTAAGAGTCTGAGGTACATAACCCAAAGATAACGTCAAATTAACAGATATAAAATGAAGGGCTAAATTAAGTAGAAAATCTCTTTAAAGAGGCTAGTCGGTACTGGGTCTAATTGACAGGTTGATGGTCTAGAGGATGAGACTATAGCTAGCTACAGATTCAGAGATGAGAATGACTCCAGATATAAAATAGGCGTTGCAGTTGATTCAGGAGTTGCTGTATTCAGTAGATTATTGTCTAATGTAGGTAAGAGCTGTTGAATTCTGTCTCTGATTGTTATGATTTTATTAGTAAAAAAGCCCATAAAATCATTGCTGCTGAGCGCTAAGGGGATCACTGGTTCTATTGAACTATGACTCTCTCTCAGCCTGGCTACAGTGCTGAAGAGACCTGGGGTTGTTCTTGTTTTTTTCTATTAGTGCTGAGTAATATGAGCTTATAGCACTGCGGAGAGCTTTTTTATACGTTTTTAAGCATTCTTTCCAGGCTCGGTGAGACTCTTCCGAATTGCTGGAATGCCAACTTCTTTCTAATTTCCTTGACGTCTGCTTTAAGGCATGAATTTGAGAACTACACCATGGAGTCAGCCAGAGGTGACAAGTAACAAAGTACAAATACTTTGTTACTGTACTTAAGTAGATTTTTCAGGTATCTGTACTTGAGAATTTATTTTTCTGACGACTTTTTACTTTTACTCCCTACATTTATACACAAAAATATGTACTTTCTACTCCATACATTGTAAAAACAGGCTCGTTACTTTTTTTTTTTTTTTTTAAACCTCCACAGATGACGACACGATGTAAAAGCATACGTAAATGATGTGACAAACTAGAGAGGGAAAGAGGGAGAAGAAGAGGGGGGGGACAGGTAACCGCGGGAAGAAGTCGAGTGAGTGAGGGGACGGTAGAGAGAGAACCGAGATCTTGTACTGTAGCAGCGAACATGGAGGCAAGGAATATTGCTTGCATGGAGGAAGGAAGCGAACCGGGGAGTATTGCCGACGGTGACACTTCAGAATGCATGCTCATGCAGTACCTCTGGTCAGTTCAATCTTGATTATACTGTCTGTACTTTTTTCGTTTGACAAAATTATCAAAGGATGTATTGTGTTTCATTAACGGCAAAAATTTATTTTTACTTGTTACTTTTACTTTGAAAGTACATTTCAGAGCCTGTACTTTCTTACATTTACTTGAGTAAAGGAGTTGAATCAGTACTTCTACTTTTACCAGAGTATTTTTTACACATGTATCTGTACTTCTACTTAAGTGCAGAATATGAGTACTTTTGCCACATCTGGAGCCAGCCTCTTCTGTTTTATTACTTTCTTTTTGAGAGGGGCAGCATCATTTGAACAAGATTTGAACACAGTGTGGCCATAGTGCTAATCACAAGGTCATCAACCTGTGTATTGGAGAAATCCTCATTTGAATTTAGATATGGCATTGCTGCAAATGATGACCGAATGTTCTCTTTAAATTTAGCCACAGTATCTTCAGCTAAACATTTTCTATAGCCGAATTTATTCCTCGATGCCGCGCAGTCAGTTAAAGTAAACTCAAATGTAATGAGGTAATGGTTAGTCAAAAGAGAGTTTTGAGGAAAAATTGTTACCTTTCCAATTTCAATGCCATATGTTAGAACAAGATCAAGGATATGATTGAAGCAGTGAGTGGGTTCATTCACATGCTGGGAAAAGCCAATTGAGTCTAGTAAGGAAAGAAACCCAGAACTAAGGCTGTCGCTTTCTACATCCACATGAATATTGAAATCTCCCAGTATAATGTATGTAAGTACTAACTCTGATATAAACTCAGAAAACTGATAGGAATTCTGAGTACAGACCAGGTGGACGGTATACTGTACCTAACAGAACTGGTTTTTCAACTTTCCAGTTTGAGTGAGAAAGACTAAGAACGAGGCTTTCAAAAGACCTACAGCCAGATTTTGGTCTTGGGTTGATTAATAAACTTGACTGAAATATCGCAGCCACTCCCCCTCCTCGAACCTTAGTATGAAGGACATGGAAATTAACATGAGAGGGGAGGGAGTGTAGCTTCATTATTACTAACATACTCATCCTGCTGTAGCCAGGTTTCAGTTATACAAAATAAATTAATACGATGATCAGTTATGAGATCATTGATTAATAGAGATTTTGATGGTAGCGATCGAATATTCAACAGTCCACACTTAACTGCAGTATTATTTGAGACCGAATTTGTGGCTGTTTTGATTTCAATTAAGTTTTTGTTTTTAGCACCTCTTCTGTTTAATTTAGGTTCAGTAACCTTTCTAAATTTAGGTGGTCAGGAGATAGACACAGTTTCTATAGGCCTAGACATACATATAGACATAGACAGAGACTGTATTCTATTCTCGGCAGGGAACTGCTCTGACTGAGGCGCAGACGAGCGTGTTAAACTGCGGCTCTGCCTCCTGGTCTCGACTCAGGGTTTTAACTTTCTCATAAACTCAGTCATATTCCTAGATATGAGAGCGGCACCTGCCACTGTGGGATGGACACAATCTCTAATCTCTAATCAGAACAGGTCTCCCCCAGAAAGTATTCCAGTTATCTATGTAGCCCACATTGTTTTTGGGACACCACCTTGACAGCCAGCGGTTGAATGAACACATGCGGCTATACATGTCATCACTGGTCCGACTGGGGAGGGGGCCGGAGAAAACTACAGTGTCCGACATCGTTTTAACAAAGGTACACACCGATTACACATTAATCTTTGTGAAATCCGACCGGCAAAGTCGGGTGTCGTTACTGCCAATGTGAATAACAATTTTACCATATTTACGCTTATCCTTAGCCAGCAGTTTCAGGTAAGACTGGATGTCGCCTGCTCTGGCCCCCGGGATACACTTAACTATGGCCGCCGGTGTCGTTAACTTCACGTTCCTCAGAATAAAGTCACTAATCACTAGAGTTGGCTTTTCAGCGGGTGCGTCGCTGAGTGGGGAGAACCTGTTGGAAACTTGAACTTGTTGTTGGTGAACTGGGGGCTGCTGCCTACGACTATGCCTCTTGTCTTGGACAGTCACCCAGCTGCCCTGACTAGATCCCAGCTGGCATAGGAGCTGGTCTAGGTTGGCCCGCACCGGCTACAGGGGGCGGCTAGCTGCGCTAGCATAAGTTGGGCTAGCTACGCTAGCATAAGCTGGGCTAGCTAAAGTGTGGAGCGGCGACTCTAACTCACTTATTCTCGCCTCCATTTCTACCATCATCCTGCATCAATGACAAGAAGTGCTATCATAAAAGGAGGCAGAGGAGTAACTAGATATTTAGCACACAGGACAGGAGAGAAGAGGAGAGGGAGAAGGAAAAGAAGGAAGAGAGAGTGGGGAGAGAGAGCTAGAAGCCATTGCTAAACGCTTAATTCGATTAGCGGAGCTACAGTATCGGCTATAAGCTTAAGAAAGGGGAAAGAGATTGAGTTCTATGCTAGTATAAGTTTGGTAACAGTTTACTGTCGATTAATCAGGTGAATAGCAAAGAATAACAGAGACAACACACAAGGTAACACAGAGCACAACCACCAGTGACCGGAAATGGCGTAACACGCTTACCGTAGTAGATTCATTTAGTAGATTCAGTGTTATGTGAATGCTGATTTGCCCAAACCAGTTCATGAAATGAGCGTCCGAACAGGGATTCCCCTTGAGCTGCTGTGACGGACACGCCGAACCGTAAACAAACCTGCGCGATCAATATACAACACGCAAAATAAGCAATTTAGCACACAAACCAAGGCAACTACTGCCACATTACCTGTATTGCGGCGGCAAGCAGAGGGTTATACCAATACAATTAAACGTTTAAGTTGCCTGACAATGCCACTTTGGGAATTTCACCCAAAGAATTATTTACCATTCCTATGAATAGGACACACAAGTTTGTTTTACTCGAGGCAAGAGACGTGATTCCAAATACTTTACAAAATGTACACTTTATTGCAAAAATACAATTCCTTTAAAAGAACTATAAAACTCCATTCATACCAAGAAAGGGGAAGAGAGGAAGAATGATCAGGAGCTGAGGCCTACTGGTGAGAACAGGAGCTAGTGAGGGGGATGGGGATCCACCAAACGAAAAATATTAAAGTTAAATAACATGGCTGCATCTCATCTGAATTGGAAGCCTGTCTCGTGTCTCCTATTGGAAAAAATTTTGAGAGAGTTTGTTTGTCGTAGTGCTCGGTCTTGGACTAATTCCGTGCACATTGGCTACTGATTTTGGATTACGGACATCGGATTATCTACCGACACCCTTGGTTTGAACACTGCCTGGTGTAACGACACTGATTCTTGGAACAAGGACTGAAAGAACGAAGCTACGTGGCTAGTTGACAAACTAGCTAGTGGGTGGCTAAGGTAACAGCAGACGCTACCTTGCATTACCTAGCAACATGGGTCATAAGAAGGCACTGACAGCCGAGGAGGGTGTGTAGTGTATTTTTGACCTCATTCTCTTTATTTCAATATCTAAATTGTTGTATGTTCTGTTCTTTTCTTTGTTCTACTCTTATGTCAAGTAAGGATGTCCATTAAGGCCTAGTCAAAGGTTTCTATATGACCCATTGTAGGATGAACTAAAGGAATGTGCCTTGAGGGTCAGACTGGCACCCATCTGCCCTCCTGATGGACATGGTAGGGCTGAGATAACATAGAGACAGGATGAGGAGGTTTATCCTGGCTCCTAAAAGGTCAAAGGCCAGAGACCTGTGACCAGAGGATAACTATACCATCTGGTTGGAGGATTCTTGTTTGGAAGAAGCGTCCATTCCAAAGACAGATAAGACCTATAAATATAGGGGTTTGGGAGACAGAGGATAGGAGAACTCACATTGGCAGAGAGGCTCCAGGATTCGGCATTTTTGGCACTGTTCCTTTTCTTGTCAATAAACTTCTTTTTGACCATAAGAAAAGACGTGTCAGCGGTGATCTCTTCTTCACATCGGCATCTCAAGATACCATATTTTTGGCGTCATGAACTTGGTCGTGTTTGTGGCCTCTTCAGCGTTGGCTGGCGGCTCCATCAAACCAACTCCCGCATCAACCGAAGCTTTTTAAAAGGGTGAGTTTTTCACAATATAGTACGCTGGTTTGTTCGATTAGAGCTGCTGCTGTAGGTTCACTGTTAGGCTACACTGTTATAAGAATCTTTGTGGGGTTTTTGTGGTGCTGATGTAGGAAATCATCTACCATTCTAAATTTTTCTAAATTTGGGGTTTTTCAATTTGCGTTGTTGGCAACACAAAAAGGGGGAAATAGAGGAAAAAAGGCAGACTAAAGGAAATAAGTATGCGGAAATGAAAAGAATAAACCTACTGAGTTAGAGGAAATTGCAGGCTACAAGGAAAAAGTCTGCTGAAATGAAAAGAATAAACCTACTGAGTTAGAGGAAAAGGCAGGCTAAAGGAATAAGTCTGCTAAATAAAAGGAAATAGGAAAAGAGAAGTAATAAAGCTCAAACTAGTAACATGAGACTGACCAAAACCACATCGTGCAAGATTAAGTACAGGGGCCCTAAATGTACATTAACGGTAAGACACATGTGTTTGGCAGTTATGTGAAAATTGGCTTTAGAAAAAGAAATAGGAAAAGAATTAAGGAAGCCGCTAATTTGGACAAAAGCCCTCGGAGAGGTGGGTTTAGACTGGCCAAAAACCTGTTATTTTCTAGGTAGAATTTCAGGTCAGTCCTCAAAGAAGGGGGGCTGGAGAAGGAGATTACTTCAGTTAGATAGTGCCCACTCTTACGATGACTGATGGGTCAGGTATGATGCTGCTTGTATTGAAAGTGCTGTCTTTCTCAGGTAGCAGAAATTTAGATTAAAGGAAAATAAGGGAGCAGCAAAAAGCAAGCTTATTAGGATGGTATGAATGAGTTAATTTTAGAATAGATTGTTGTTTGTGTTTCATTCTTTGTTCTATTGTGTGTCTACTAGTAAATGTTGGAGAGGGATTTTTTCTTTCCCTCTTTCTCTCTGTTTTCTGTCTCCTTGTAAGGAAAAGGCTTTAGCATTGAATGTTGATTGTTTTTTGCATATGATAGACTTTATGTTGTATAAAGTATAAGAGTTAATAGGATATGAGAATAGGAGATTAAGTTAAATGATAACAATAAGTACCGGTCTATGAATATTATTGTATTAAGTATATAAGAAAGTGTAGATACTTTCTCTCTCAATTCATGAGCCTTCTTTGAAAGGACGTTTTGTAATCTTATGAGCCTTAAAGAGGACTTTTGATAAATATATGAGCTTTCTTGGGGACTTTTTGGTAAAATTCTATGTGCTCCTGCTTGGGAGACTTTGAAAATAAACGTGTTAGTAGAATGAGCCCCAGAAAGACATGATATATAAGAGAGATTTTTGAAAGATTTGAGAAAGTGTTTGTTGAAAATGAAAATTCTACGTAATAATGATTCTTTCAGATAGAGGAAGGGAGACTTAGAGGTCTCTACAACCAGGGTCCAGAAATTATATTGGTCAAATACAAGTGACTAGTAAATTTCATTAGGCCCCTGGGAATAAAAAAAAAATAAAAAAAAAATAAAAATTTTTTAAAAAAGTAAAATATTAGCTCTCTTCTGAGTGTGCACTGGGTGGAGGAGTCAGAAGGCAAGAGGAAAACTGGTCTACACCACATGGATTGAGGCTGCAGACGACAACGCTTGCATCTGAATCCAGTGGAAATAAGGCCAGTACGATTTTATCCACAAACTCTTGTTGACAAATGTATTAGCATTTACACCTTTGTGTATACATTAGTACTTGATAGTACATTTGTCTTCCATATCTATTTACATACACTACATATGTGCTGTAGTTAGAAAGAGCTTGGCAACGGACTGATCATCTGATTAGAAAAAGAGTTTGCATTTGGCTTTATGCAAATCTTGTTGTTGGGTGTGGACTTGGTGTTGTGGATATCTAACCGTAGTACTTTATTGGTTTTTCTGATATTGGCAACTCTATTCATTTGTTTCTGATGGCTGTGGCTTAGATAATTAGAAGTAGATAAAAAAATAAAATATAAATCAATAATTACAACAAAATAAAAGTTTGGGTTAATTCCTAATTGAATTGAATAAAAATATCATAATGTCAAAAATGGATGCTCCAAAAGTCATCACCCCTGTTGAGGTAGTTCAGAAGAATAATCCTCTAATTAAAGGTGTAGCAGAGATGTCAAAGAAATGGTTTAAGTGCTGGTCTAAAATTGATCAACCATGGCCAGTGGTAGGGACCTTTAATCCAAATGTGATTAAAACAATGCAGGTGCTTGTGCCCACATATTATGCAACAGGACAGAAAGGGAAAAAGGGGGAAAAAACTAAACAAAAGAAAAAAATGGAACTTGATATGCTCCAGTTGGACAGAAGGGACAGAAATGGAGGGAGGCTAAAAAGGAACAGCTAGAAAAAGCTGAAGAAAAGACAAAAAAATTGTTGGCAGAAATTGATCAGCCCTTTTCACATGTGGCTCCAATACAAAGGCCCCCACCTTATGAGAAGGAGGTGGAGATTAAGGAGCTGTACCCTCAGTTTCCAATGATGAGTCAAGAAGGTATAGGATCAGAGATTATAATGATCAGGTGATAGAAGTAGGACAAGCAGAGACAACAATCAGGATGTTTCCAAACCATAAAAAGTAAAAAGAAAATGATACAGGTTGGTTCTAGGGAAAAGCCAAGATCTAAGGAGAAGGATTCAGAGGAAGAGGAAGATCAGAATGATTTTGAAAAAGCTATGGGGGGGGATATGGTTCAACAATTAGGCGACTCTTGGCTAAAGCAGAAAAAAGGGGAGCTAAAGACGGAAAGAAAAAAGCAGGGAGAGAAGAAACCGGTTAGAGAGGATAGTTCTACTGAAAGTGAAGATGAAGTTAGAGACAGAGGTTTGGATAGTGATAGTTCATCAGAGGGGTCTGATAGAACAGTACTTAGTTTTGGAAGAAGAAGGGACAGAAGACAGAATGAGGATGAGATTGATGAAGGCATTCAACAATGCCTTGTAGATCTGGATGCATGTTCTTCACCATACAGTAGACAGGCAATAGAAAAACAACTACAGGAGCTAGAAATAGAAAAGAAAGGGATGAAGAAAAAAGGATTCAAAGAAATCAGAAAGGGGAGCAGAGGGATATTCACTCCATTCAAAAACAAAATCTAAATCTGATAAGATGCTCCCAGTGATAATTCGTGGCCAGAATTTTGAATATAAACCCTGGCAGAGTACAGATATGTCAGACATTTTTGAGAAATTACCCATTCTCCAAAATGGAGCGCATCCCTGGATCTCAAAATTTGAAGAAATTATGGTGGGGACACAACTTGCTATGGGAGACATCAAAAGACTCCTGGCTAACATTTTAGGAGTTCCAGCTATGGAGGAAATCCTCCAGAGAGCAGGACTCCACTGATATGTGGGGACCTCGGTAAATGACTCTGAGCTGTTTGCAGCAAATAGAGGTCGAATGTGGAGGTCATTGAAGGATACATTTAACACAAATGTACACCCTGACAACATTCTTATTGAACCATTGGGACAGGATGAAAATCCAAGAGCCTATGTATCAAGGGTTCATCAAACATGGAGAAATGTTACAGGTAATGATCCAGATGAACATCAGATGAAACAATCAATTCTGCGGGCTAAAATACAGAAGGGGTTACCCCTCCCAGTGAGGAGCAAGCTAGCAGAAGTAGTTGGTCTCGGGAGTATGACAAAGGGAGTCTACACAGATCATATAGCTCACCAAGTTGAGCTGTATAGAAAAAAGAAGCATGATCAAAGGGAACAAGATCAGGAAACGCTCAGAAAACTCAACCAAATTCAATTAGTGGATAATAAAAGGAAAGAGAAGAAACAAGCTTGCTTCTTCAAAATCAGTCTGAACCAAATCAATCTGCACCACAGCCACAGCCAAATCAATGTCAAGTATAGCAGCCTTGTCCTGTAGTTCCTGTTGCATTCAACCCGCAGCCAGCTTATGGAAAACAGCAAACATGGAGAGGAAGGGCAAGAGGAAGTTTTGGAAGAGGAAGAGGAAATTTTAATCCAAACCTCCAACAAAATTTAGAGGTGTGCTATAATTGTGGGCAGCCTGGCCATTTTGAAGGTTTTGCAGAAAAAACTGCAGTATTGCCAGGAGAAGGTAGTATATTTGGGCCAGACAATAACACAGGGACACAGGAGTATTTCTGATAGCACATTTAGAAGCTATTCGAAAGGCTCCAAAACCCAGAACAGTTAGAGAAATGATGACATTTCTTGGCACTGCTGGCTATTCTTCAGCATGGATTGAAGATTATGCTAGTTTAACAGGGCCTTTGAGGGCTATGATTAAAGAAACTGGAAACACCCAACTTCACTGTAATCTTTCATGGACACAGGATGGCCTTTTGGCCTTTGAAACAATCAAACAAAGATTACAGGAGGCTCCAGCATTAGCACTTCCAGATTATTCTAAGAATTTTCTGTTGTATGTGTCATCCCTGTACCTGTTGGTTGACAAAGCATATTTGTCCCCAACTGAGGTAGAGTCCTCAACCCATTTCATATTATTCCACTGTCTATTCTGAAGTAGAGCTGGGATTGCCTCTGTCATACATCAGGGAAACTCCCACCATTGCTCCGTAGCACAAACTATGGTAAATATACGTTGACGATGCCTAGGTTTAGGGATTATCATAGGCTATTAGAGCAGGAAGATGTTACTTTGGCAAGATGTGTTACAGTAAATCCGGCTGAGAATTTACCTACTGCAGAGGATGGCGAACCGCATGATTGCGTGAAAGAAGCAGAAAAGTATTCAAGGCTGAGGTCAGATCTGCAAGCCCTCCCACTGCGGGAGGCAGATCTAGAATACTGGACTGATGGTTCTTGTTATCGTGTGGGGGATAAATTGGGTGCAGGTTATGCAGTGGTAAAAGATCAAAGAACAGAGTTTGTAGTGGAGAAAACTGGAGTGGTACCACAACCTGCATCAGCACAGCTTGCTGAACTTGTAGGATTGACTGAAGCATGTCTGTTGGCTGAGGGAAAGCGTGTGACCATTTACACAGATTCTGCATATGCTCACAATGTGTGTCATCTGTTTGGAGTAGTATGGAAGAACCGAGGGTTTAAGAAAACTGATGGTTCTCCAATACAATATCATGCTCAGATCATGAAACTTTTGCATGCTATGATGAAACCAAAAGAAATAGCAATAGCAAAATGTGCAGCACATCAAATGGACATATCTAGAGTCACTCGGGGTAATAAAGCGGCTGACGATGCTGCAAAAGCAGTGACAGGTGCGGACAAATTGGGTAAAGTTCTTCTAGTTACACATGGAGTAGATTTAGAAGACAAAATTACACTTGCTGACATGATTCTGATGCAGGAAGCAGCTTCTGAAATAGATAAACAGTTATGGATGGATCGTGGTGCCACTCAGGACTCTACTGGCCTCTGGAGGAATCATGAGGGATTGATTATAGCACCTCCAGATTTGCTTGGATTAATGATTCAAGAAGCACATGGGTTGGCCCATGTTGCAAGGGGGAAGGCTAGGAGAAGAATCATTAAGGACTATAGATTTTGGGCACCATACCTCTTGGAGCAGATTGATCGGCAGATGTACAGTTTGTTTGAAAAATAATTTTCGGAGAGGTGTGGCAGCCCCACCAGGTTGTATCCCAACACCAAGGGGACCAATGCGAGAGCTGGTAATTGACTTTGTCGATATGATAAAACCAGTTGAAGGCAAAAGGTACTTGCTGGTTGTTGTCGACAGATTTTCAAGGTTGCCAGAGGCCTGTCCAACTAAGCAAAAAGACGCTCAGTCAGTTGCCAAGTTTCTGTGTAGGGAAGTCATTTGTAGATGGGGACTCCCTGATAGAACTTCATCTGATAATGGTAAAGAGTTTGTGGATAAGGCGGTGAAATTAATCCTACAAAAATTGGGATTCAAACAGTGCCTTGAAGCAGTTTATAAGGAAGGAGACAGTGTCCAGATAATTGACATGTGAAGATGTTGATTTGCAATGACGCTTAAAATGTACTCGCTACTTGCAAAGGATACTGGTTTGTTCTCTTTTCCTCTTTTTCCTAGAACATAGGGGATATATTGCTGTAAAATGCCTGGTCGTTCAGGATCCCAGATGTCCTGAGGAGATCTTGACATCTGATATGAAGATCGAGAATGGACTGAAGGACCCTGACTTTAGACACTGAAATGTTTATAAGGAAGAGGCAACTCTACAGAGGAACTGTAGTGTGTTCATGTTTTGTGTTGTATTGTTATGTGCTTATTGTCTTATGTATCTTTGAATGTATCTGTGACTTGAATATGTGTATTCTACTGTATGTTTTGAATGTATGTAAAAGATATGTGGATGTATTGGAACCTCAGATGTTTTCTTTTCTTTTTGACTTCTAGGGAGATAAATGATAGGCAGGGAAAGGTCCAGCAGAGGATCCGATGGGTTGACCAGTCTGATGTTGGATGTTGTTTTGATTTGATTTGTCTGAGGTTTCATATGCGTCTACTTACAGTATTCCTCCTTTTTCTAATTGCCCTCGAGTACTATGAAGTGGTCGCCTAAGGCAGAGGGACCGTGAGAGAATTTCCTGTCTTGATTGTTTGATGGAAAATTTCAAGAAAGATTGCCTGCCTGACAGGTTTTCGCTCTCACACTCCATAAATTGGTAATGTTGCTAATAATTGAGAGGATCTTTGATTTTCATTATTTCAATTAATTGGTTTACATTTTTGTCGAGGCTTTGATCCTCGAAGGGGGGAATATGTAGTGTATTTTTCACCTCATTCTCTTTATTTCAATATCTAAATTGTTGTATGTTCTGTTCTTTTATTTGTTCTACTCTTATGTCAAGTAAGGATGTCCATTAAGGCCTAGTCAAAGGTTTCTATATGACCCATTGTAGGATGAACTAAAGGAATGTGCCTTGAGGGTCAAACTGGCACCCATCTGCCCTCCTGATGGACATGGTAGAGCTGAAATAACACAGAGACAGGATGAGGAGGTTTATCCTGGCTCCTAAAAGGTCAAAGGCCAGAGACCGGTGACCAGATAATATCTATACCATCTGGTTGGGGGTTTCTTGTTTGGAAGAAGTGTCCATTTCAAAGACAGATAAGACCTATAAATATAGGGGTTTGGGAGACAGAGGAGAGGAGATCTCACATTGGCAGAGAGGCTCCAGGATTCGGCATTTTTGGCACTGTTCCTTTTTCTTGTCAATAAACTTCTTTTTGACTATAAGAAAAGACGTGTCAGCGGTGATCTCTTCTTCACATCGGCATCTCAAGATACCACAGGTGATGACATTAAGAAGTCTCTGGACTTCTTGTCTGAGGAGATTTCAGTTGTGAAACTGCAACAGAAATCCATCCTGGACCAGGTGGAGGAGATGAAGGCTCTCTGAATCCAGAACGCCGAAAAGCACCGGCGTCTGGTGCACCTGGAGAGCTGAGTGGAGGAGCTGGAGCAGTACACTAGGGTCAATGAGGTGACTGTGACCGGGCTCCGTATCAAACCTTGGTCATACGCCTGGGCGGTGACCGACGGCAATGGGGGAAGCCCAGTAGCAGGATGTCAGCTACGTAGAGCAACAGGTGGCTGCCTTCCTTCAATCCAAAGGGACTGAAATGCATTTCAACAACATTGAGGCATGCCACCCTCTGCCACGGAGAGAAGACGGCGACAAGCGAGCGGTGAGAATAAGATTTGTCAACAGAAAACACAAAATCGCACTGTTAAAACAACGAAGGAAACTGAAAGGACCAAATGTATTCATCAATGAGCATCTGACCATGTGAAACACCGATATTGCCAGAAAAGCACGCCTCATGAAAAAACAGGGAAAATTTCAACACACATGGTCATCAAACTGTAAAATACACTGCTCAAAAAAATAAAGGGAACACTAAATTAACACATCCTAGATCTGAATGAATGAAATATTCTTATTAAATACTTTGTTCTTTACATAGTTGAATGTGCTGACAACAAAATCACACAAAAATTATCAATGGAATCAAATTTATTAACCCATGGAGGTCTGGATTTGGAGTCACACTCAAAATTAAAGTGGAAAAACACACTTCAGGCTGATCCAACTTTGATGTAATGTCCTTAAAACAAGTCAAAATGAGGCTCAGTAGTGTGTGTGGCCTCCATGTGCCCGTATGACCACCCTACAACGCCTGGGCATGCTCCTGATGAGGTGGCGGATCGTCTCCTGAGGGATCTCCTCCCAGACCTGGACTAAAGCATCCACCAACTCCTGGACAGTCTGTGGTGCAACGTGGCGTTGGTGGATGGATCGAGACATGATGTCCCAGATGTGCTCAATTGGATCACGTCTGGGGAACGGGTGGGCCAGTCCATAGCATCAATGCCTTCGTCTTGCAGGAACTGCTGACACACTCCAGCCACATGAGGTCTAGCATTGTCTTGCATTAGGAGGAACCCAGGGCCAACCGCACCAGCATATAGTCTCACAATGGGTCTGAGGATCTCATCTCGGTACCTAATGGCAGTCAGGCTACCTCTGGCGAGCACATGGAGGGCTGTGCGCCCCCCCAAAGAACTGCCACCCCACACCATTACTGACCCACTGCCAAACCAGTCATGCTGGAGGATGTTGCAGGCGGCAGAACGTTCTCCACAGCGTCTCCAGACTCTGTCACGTCTGTCACATGTGCTCAGTGTGAACCTGCTTTCATCTGTGAAGAGCACAGGGCGCCAGTGGCAAATTTGCCAATCTTGGTGTTCTCTGGCAAATACCAAACGTCCTGCACGGTGTTGGGCTGTAAGCACAACCCCACCTGTGGATGTCGGGCCCTCATACCACCCTCATGGAGTCTGTTTCTGACCGTTTGAGCAGACACATGCACATTTGTGGCCTGCTGGAAGTCATTTTGCAGGGCTCTGGCAGTGCTCCTCCTGTTCCTCCTTGCACAAAGGCAGAGGTAGCGGTCCTGCTGCTGGGTTGTTGCCCTCCTACGGCCTCCTTCACATCTCGTGATGTACTGACCTGTCTCCTGGTAGCGCCTCCATGCTCTGGACACTACGCTGACAGACACAGCAAACCTTCTTGCCACAGCTCGCATTGTGCCATCCTGGATGAGCTGCACTACCTGAGCCACTTGTGTGGGTTGTAGACTCCGTCTCATGCTACCACTAGAGTGAAAGCACCACCAGCATTCAAAAGTGACCAAAACATCAGCCAGAAAGCATAGGAATTGAGAAGTGGTCTGTGGTCACCACCTGCAGAACCACTCCTTTATTGGGGGTGTCTTGCTAATTGCCTATAATTTCCACCTGTTGTCTATTCTATTTGCACAACAGCATGTGAAATTGATTGTCAATCACTGTTGCTTCCTAAGTGGACAATTTGATTTCACAGAAGTGTGACTGACTTGGAGTTACATTGTGTTGTTTAAGTTTTCCCTTTATTTTTTTGAGCAGTGCATTTATTAAACTAAACAGGACACCAGAGCAAGCCGAAGGTCTGCCCATCAGGAACACTGAGGAACTGGACAAATACGGATGATCACAATCTGGACTGTAAGGTATGATAACTCATACACAACACACCATCATGATACAAGTTGAAAGAACTCAGTCATCTTCGACTGGAGACAATAAGGATATAATTCAAAGGATTTCTGCTCATGAAGGACTGAAACTGAGAACATTTCAATACTCTGACCATAATTTACTGGACTTGGAGCATGATAGAGACCCAGACAATAATTTCTTCTCTAACATCAATGACAGTTGCTGCTATTACACAGATGAACAGTTCAACGAGACCATTAAAACAGACAGCAAATTATCAATAATTCATTTCAATAGCAGAAGTCTGTATGCAAGCTTTAACAAAATCAAGGACTATTTAAGTCAGTTTAAAAAACTGTACAAAATAATTGCGATATCAAAGACATGGATCAGTGTAGATAGAGGAATGGATTTTGAACTGAATGGATATGACTGGGTCACTGGGTAAACAGAAGGAACAAGAGTGGAGGAGGAGTGGCTGTGTATGTGAAAAAAAAACTTGAATCATAAAGTGGTAGAAAATATGACAACTGTGATTGATAACTTATTAGTATGTATAACATTCGAAATATGTGAAGAAAAAAACCCCACATTTTATAATCAGCTGTATATACAGAGCACCGGGTTCTAGTATTGAAGCATTCAAGCATTATAGTGGAAATGTTTTCAAAAACTAATCAAAAAGTTGTTTTCAGCTGTGGTGACTTGAATATTGATCTGCTTAATCCAAATATGCAAAAAATGACAGATTAATTGATTAATACAATGTACAGCATGAGTTTATATCCAAAAATCACCAGACCTAGCAGAGTCACATCCCATTGTGCTACTTTAATTGATAACATATTCACCAATGATATTGAAAATAACACAATAAGCGGACTATTAAATCAGTGACATCAGTGACCACCTACCAGTTTTTACAGTTTATAACAGCAACCACCAGAGGAAAAACTAAAATTCAGACGAGTGAGGACAGAGGAAACTATGACTAAATTTAAGAATGATTTACTGGCACAAAATTGGGAAAAGGTATATAATGAAAGTGATAGATAGTGTATATGAAACCTTTTTAAGAATATTCACATCAGTATATGATAAAAATTGTCCAATAAAACAATACTATAGAAAACAAAAATACAAAGATCGACCATGGTTCACGAAGGAATTACAGAATGGTTCTAAGAAGAAAAATACACTAGAGAATTTATAAAACTAAGGACTAAAGAGGCAGAAAATAAATATAAAAAATATTAAAATAAGTTAACCAATATTATAAGGGTATGTAGGAAGGAATACTATTGTAAAATAGTCTATAATAAAAATATTAAAGGAATATGGGACATATTAAATAGTATTATTAAAAATGGTGATAAACAACAAAGCTACCCTCAATATTTTTTGATAACAATATTAAAAAGGACAATATGGATGATGTGGTCAACAGTTTTAATGATTTTTTTTGGAAATGTTGGACCTAACCTGGCAGGAAAAATTCCTGATCCATTGTTATCTGACGATTCGAATAACAAACTTTTAGTGAGAAATCCCAGTTCAATGTTCCTCACAGCAGTGGAAGAAAAAGAATAGTTACTGTAAATGTAAATACAAAACATCTACCAATTCAAATTAAAATGATATGAAAATTGTACAAAAAAAAAAAAAAAAAAAAAAGGTAATTGAAGGGATTTCAGAACCACTTACATATATCTGTAACTTATTCCAAAACGGTAAATTTCCTAATAAAATTACAGGCCTGTTTCTTCACTTCCATCATTCACAAGTACAATTACAAGTAGATGGGGTGGATATTGAAAGAGTAGATGAAAACAAGTTTCTTGGGGTAATAATTGATGATAAAATAAACTATATAAACTATAAACTCACTTATAAAACATGTACAAAGCAAACTGTTAAGCATTTCAGTTTTGAGCAAAGCAAAACACATTCTGGACCACAAATCACTACATATTCTCTACTGTTCACTGATTTTACCATATCTAAATTACTGTGCAGAGGTTTGGGGCAATACTTACAAATGTACAATACAATCACAATCCATACTGCAGAAAACAGCCATAAGAATAATTCACAATACCAGTTATAGAGATGACACATATTCACTATTCTTAAAACCTAAAACATTAAAATTCACTGACCTGGTTCATTTTCAAACAGCACAAATCATGTACAAAGCAATAAACAAGCTACTTCCTGGAAATATTCAAAAATAGTTTTTTTACCAGAGCTGGGGGTTATAATCTGAGGGGGGATTTCAATTTAAAACATCAGCAGGCACGTACAACATTAAAAAGTTTGTGTTTCTGTTTGTGGAGTGATGCTGTGGAACACATTGGGTGTGGAGCTCAAGCTATGTCACAGCATGACCCAGTTTAAAAAGCGGTACAAGTACATGGTTTTCACGAGGTACAGGGAGGAAGAAGGGCTTTAACAATCAGGTGTTTTCACAAATGATATATGTATTTGTTTATTTATTCTATTTATTTTCTACTTTTATTTTTGTAAATATGTAAATATGTATGTTTGGGGAGACTGGTTGTTAATTGAGTTGTGGAGAAGGAGTAGGTTTAAATAAGCATATACTTCACCCTACTCCTTCTTGGACACGTTACTTTGAATATTGTTGTTGTTTTGACTATTCTCATGGTTTTGTTAGATTGTTGTGTTTTCAGTTTCCTTTCTTGTGTTACACGCACATGTTTGATTTATTTAGCTTTAGCTTTAGTTTAGTTTATTTCAAACACCCAGGCACACGTGGCAATCACGCGCACACACACACACACACACACACACACACACACACACACACACACACACACACACACACACACACACAAAATGTGAAGTCACCCACAATCCAAGGGATGACACAGTACACAGAAGGGAGGGACACCACCACCCGGGTCACTAGTACCACCACCGGCCTGCAGCAACAGAAGAGGGAATAAAACAGAGTTACCACAAAAGTAATCACAAAATAACAAAATACAAAATGAGAAAAGTGGGCAACCAAAACTGCCCAAAATGAAATAAACATAAATAAACAATGTTGAGAAACAAAAACACTTGCCCCGGATAAATATTTAAGTTACCAAAAAAAAAAAAGATAAATCAAATTAAGCCAAACCAGTTATTAAAAATAAAGAAATTAGGGGCTGAACCTAGTTAATTAACAAAAACAAAAAGAGTAACTCGACACAGTACAATCACACAATTAAAATTGATACCTACCGATACAAATGAAGCCATGCGGAACAATGGACCACGGCGCACTCTGTCGCTGTTCAGCAGTGAAACAAAAATGCTTTTAGCACACCGAGAGAGAGACTACATGACTGAGGTGAAGCAGCCGCGAGTGGCATTAAGTGAGAGGGCAAACTTCCGGGCCGGAAGAGACGCGTGGGGGAGCGCATTTATACAAAGATGAACCAATGGTCGGCCACCAGCTGGGATCAATTAAGAGCAGCGCCCTCTATGCTGCTACACCTGCACTGGTAGAAGACAGGAAGTGGGCGGAGCCTCATAGCCAAAGAGCAAGAGAGCGACAGGATGAACAGTGCTTGCCTATATAGGGTGGTCTCCAGAGCTGATTGGCTACCAAGGGAGAGCTGGGCAGCACACTCACAATGAAAGCAGGGATGATGCAGCTCATCCTGCTATGCTACTTTTCATAAAAAGCCCAAAAACAGGCTCAACTCAGCGTTTAGAGTGCATTTTTGACGCTTCACATTGAAATGCAATCAAACTACACAAATCTCTTCACAAACTAAATCAAATCAAATCAAATCAAATTTATTTGTATAGCGCCAAATCATAACAAAGTTACATCAAGGCACCTTACATACAGAGCAGGTCTAGACCAAATTCTTTATAAAATTATTTAGAGACCCAACAGATCCCCCGATGAGCAAGCACTTGGCGACAGTGGCATGGAAAAACTTCCTTGAAGAGGCAGAAACCTCGGGCAGAACCAGGCTCAGGGGGGGCGGCCATCTGCCTCGACTGGTTGGGTTGAGAGAGGGAGAGAGAGAGAGAGAGAGGCACGGGGGGGGGGCAAAGTTGGGTAGAGTAGGGAGCGAAAGAGAGCAGGAGGAGGGGATATTCAAACAGGTGTAAGCAGGAACATGATGCTGCATGAAGTTCGTAGGAATGATGCTGTATGGAATTCTTGAAGATGTGGGAGCAGCAGGCATTGCAGGAACATGGGATGGTGATGATTCATCACCTGCAGGATGAGGACAGGGAGAGAGAGGAGAGGAGCTGGGAGAGAGAGAGAGGAGAGGAACTGGGGGAGACAGAGACTTCGGGAAAACATGGTTAGTAAATGCAGTGCACATGCTTGGAACTGAGAGAAACTGGGATTTCGGAGAAGCAGGTTGTTGGTATGACACTGCATGCGAGGGGGGGGTGAGAGAGAGGGAGAGGGAAGAGGGGGGAAAGGAGAGAGAGAGAGAGAGAGAGAGAGAGATAGAGAGAGAGAGGAGAGGGAGAGAGACAGAGAGGTGCTCAGTCCTTCCCCAAGCAGTCTAGGCCTATAGCAGCATAGCTAAAGACTAAATGAACTTTAACTTTTAACTATAAGCTCTGTCATACAGAAAGGTTTTAAGCCTGGTCTTGAAAATTGCTAAAGAGTCTGCCCCCCGGACTGATACTGGAAGTTGGTTCCATAAAAGAGGAACCTGATAACTGAAAGATCTGCCTCCCGATTTACTCTTGGAGACTCTAAGAACCACAAGTAAACCTCCATCTAGAGAGTGGAGTGGACTACTAGGACAGTAAGGAACTATGAGCTCTCTGAGGTATGACGGAGTTGGCCAGTAAGAGCTTTATATGTTAACAGAAGGACTTTAAATTCTATTCTGAACTTTACTGGCAGCCAATGAAGAGGAAGTGGAAATTGATGCTATGTTTCCTGATAATGTTGCCTAAAGGAAGCAAATAAAGAGTGAAGAGGATTGGTTGAAGTACCGACCCCTGTGGGACTTGTCACAGCCCGGCTCGTAGGCTGCGACAAAATATGGGAGACCAGACGAGTGTTGCAGCTTACAATAAGTGTTTATTTACAAAAATATAATATCGGAACGGAAACAACGTGGAAATCAGTGGTCAGTGGTGTAGGCATGTATGGATGTGTGGATGTGTGTGCAAACAAAATAAAAAGAAAACAGCCGTGCCCACTGGGAATACCAGCAACAGCTATTTCAAAACTCAATAATTTGTGAACAGTTACATGATTTACTAACATCTCTTAACGGCTTTAACTTAACCTTAACTCTTTAGAGATATACACATTTCCTATACTGACCGTCCGTAATTCCCTCACCCAGCCAACCAAAGTCCCCTCTGCAACCTGGCAACTCCGGCACCTGGAGAAGCATTTAAGAGTGACAAAGACAGATAGAAGGCCAGAGAGGTTACACAGTACAGCACAGCAAAGCAACCTTAAGAGCAAGGTGCTCTGGATAAGGCATCGGCCCGATATTTTCAGAGCCTGTAATGTGGCGGATATCCAAACAGTAAGACTGTAAAAACAAAACCCACCGCATCAACCTGCGATTTGGTCAACGCAGTGAATGTAGGAATGTGATTGGGTTGTGGTCTGTATAAACCACCAGAGGAACAGCACCAGAGTCAACATAAACCTCGAAATGCTGTAATGCCCAAATAAGTGCAAGTGTCTCTTTTTCAGTCACAGAGTAGTTTAACTGAAAGGAGTTCAATTTCTTTGAGTAAAAACTCACAGGACATTCTACCCCACTGTCATCACACTGACACAAGACGGCACCCGCTCCCACATCACTCGCATCCACATGCAGCATGAAAGGTCGATCCACACATGGAGCTGCAAGAACAGGTGGTGAGCAAAGGACAGATTTTACATTTTCAAAAGCTCGTTGACAAGGTGGTGACCAAACAAACTTTGCCTTTCCTTTTAACAGGTCTGTCAGAGGAGCTACGACCGTTGAAAAGTTTCTACAGAAACTGCGGTAGTAACCCACAAGCCCCAGAAACCGCTGCAGTTCCTTCTTAGTTGTTGGCACTGGATACTTCTGGATTGCAGTTACTTTAGCCTGCACTGGACACACAGTCCAACAACCTTGCCAAGATATGTAACAGTGGCCCTAGCAAACTCACACTTTGCTAACTGTCAGGTTTGCATCCCTCAGATGGTCGAACAGCTTCCTGATACGAACCAAGTGTTCGTCCCATGTGTCACTGTAAATCACTACATCATCCAAGTACACAGCACATCCGTCCAGCCCAGACACAACCATGTTCATCAGGCGCTGAAAAGTCGCTGGCGCGTTGCGTAACCCAAAACTCATGACAGTGTATGAAAACAGACCAAAAGGAGTGATGAAAGATGAGATTTCCTTGGCTCGTTTGGACAGAGGTACTTCAGCAAATCAAATTTGCTGACATAACGAGCTGAACCAACCTGATCCACACAATCTTCAATGCGCAGCAGTGGATAAGCGTCTGGCTTAGTGACTCCATTTACTTTACGATAATCTGTACAGAATCTAGGGCTCTTATCAGATTTATCGACTAATAAGCAAGGTGACGCCCAGCTTGCAGATGAGGGTTCTGCGAGACCATTCTCAAGCATGTATTGTATCTCTGCGTCCATCACCTTCCGCTTCTCTTCAGAGACCCTGTACATGCGTTGGTGAATCAGCTGCGCCCCACCTACCTCGATGTCGTGTTCTATCAAGTGTGTACGGCCTGGTGTATCATTAAACAAACACAGACAGCTCAGCACGCTTCCCCTCAGACAAGTGCCCAAACAGAGACTCCAGATTTTTTACAGTTTCAGAGTTTCTCAGCCGGCCACGCAACAAACTCTCATCAGGTGGTGTAACCCCATCATCCTCCTGCACAGAGAAGAAAGAACTTCCCACTGCTGCAGCTACTGAAACCGACTTAACAGGCTCCTTCTGCTCCTCACCATCAGATGCCACTGGTGAAGCACGAGCATAGTACGGTTTCAGAAGGTTTACATGACAAAGTTGAGTGGACTTCCTACGCCCTGGCGTTGACAACAGGTAGTTGAGATCTGAAACCTGGCGTAAAACTACAAATGGTCCACTGAACTTAGCCTGAAAAGGACAAGTGACAATTGGCAGCAAGGCAAGGACTTGATCACCCGGACTAAACTGACGCTGCTCAGTTTTACGGTCATAATGACGCTTCATCCTCTCCTGTGACGTGACCAGCCTCTCCTTAGCCATTTCCAAAGCCGCATACAGCCGATGCTGGAACCCATTAACATACTCTACCAGGTTGCTAGGAGGTTCAGGTTGCACTACAGCATCCTGCAGCAGAGTGAGAGGTCCACGTACTGTATGACCAAAAACAAGTTCATTAGGGCTAAAGCCCGTGCTTTCCTGCACCACCTCCCTAGCAGCTAATAATAACCACGGCAGCCCTTATTCCCAATCCTGGTTCAACTCTACACAATAACTCTGCAACAGAGACTTAAGGGTTTGATGAAACCTCTCCAAAGCCCCTTGACTCTGAGCGTGATATGCAGTAGCCTGGTTATGCTTAACCCGCAGCTGTTTCAGAACCTCAGCAAATAACAGAGATGAAAAGTTGGAGCCCTGATCACTCTGTATCACCCTGGGAACGCCAAAGATCGAAATAAACTGTGTAAGCGCTTTCACAACAGACTTAGCAGTAATGGTATGCAACGGATACGCAGCTGGATACCTGGTGCTCTGACACATTACTGTAAGCAAGTAGTTGCTACCAGATTTGGAACGAGGCAAAGGACCCACACAGTCAATAATCAGGTGCTCAAAAGGTTGTGCGATTGCTGGAATAGGACACAGAGGAGCTGGCTTAAGGCACTGATTAGGCTTCCCAGTCAACTGACATGTATGACATGTTCTGATGTATCTGGACACATCCCTTTTCAAACGAGGCCAAAAGAAATAACGCACAATGTAATCATACGTCTTACGGACCCCCAGATGCCCTGACTGATCATGCGAAGTCTTCTTCACTGAACTTGGAAGGAACAACAATCTGAAAAACCGGACTACCAACAAAGTTCTCCCCATGTGGCACCCATTTTCTCACCAACAGTTCCTTCTGCAGTATGTAGCCATTTGCAGCGCTCTTTCCATCATCAGCAGTAATGACCGCCTCAAACAGCTGACTCAGAGAGGGATCAGCTCTCTGCTCCGCCGCCAGTTCACTGCGAGAAACAGACAGAAGAGAATCAGGAATAGCAACAGAGAATGCCCCACCACCCTCTGCTCCATCCTGCTCAGGTGCAGGCTCAGGCTCCACCTCCGCACGGTGCATGGCCCGTGTGACTGCACACGCTGTAAACACATCAGGGAAGCACTGAGCACTTTCGTCTAGGTTCCCTGAAACAGATGGAGAAGACGTTACTCTAGGTGGTGGCGGACCATCGGCCCACACACGGCTACCAGCCAGATCGTTCCCCAGAATGATGTCCACACCTTCAATCGGAAGTGCAGGACGCACGCCCATGGCAACCTCACCTTGAACCAACCCACAGTTTAGCACCAATTTATGCAGTGGAACAGGCAACACTGTTAAACCCATCCCCCACATCAAAACAAAATCTCCCGTGTCTGTTTTTTGGGAGAAAGGTAGCACAGAACCAACAATGTACGAGTCAAAAGCCCCAGTTTCTCTCAGAATTTTTACCGGCACGGTGACGTCGCTCCCCACAAGAGACACGCAGCCATCAGACATGAATGCTGAGAAGTCTGACTCCTCCAACCTGTGTTTTGCTACAGCTCCGACCCACTGACAGGGAGAAATTTCAGGACAGACAGACTTAACAGACACAGCACACGCTGCAGACTTGCCCTGAACTCCATTATTTCCCCGCTTAGGACAGTCAGCTTTCCAATGTCCCCTGCCTCTGCAGTAGTTACATGTCTTAGTCGCATCAACCTGTAACTGACCCCGTGCAGCCCGTTCCGGCCCACTCAGACAAGTACTAACTCTTTCTCCCACCTACCGCAGGCACGAAATCTGCAACCTTCATCACGAGCCCGATACTCACGGTCACCCCTGTGCGTAAGCACATACTCACCTGCCAGCTTAGCAGCTTCTGCGGCAGTCTGCACCTTATGTTCGTTTATATAAACAGCAATGTGACCAGGAACAGAATTTTTAAACTGCTCCAGAACGACAAGATCACACAGAGCGTCATACGTACCAACCTTTAATGCAGCACACCACCAACTGAAGTGTGCGGTCAGAGTCTGACCACTCTCTACTCTCAGCTACCCGCTCAAAAAGAGATAAAAAGGTATCTGGGTCACGCTCACTAAACTGAGGAACCAAACTCAAATTACTGGCAACATCAAAAGAACCAGAAGCAACTAATCTACCAGGTGCAGCAACAGAAGCACGGCCCGCACCCGTACCAGAAGCACTCAAACTCAACCTGCGCTCCTCCACCTCCAGCCTTTTGATTTCAGCCTCTCTCGCCAACTTCTCCACAGCCAGCTTTTCCCTTTCCGTCTGTAACAGGAGCAACTCTTTCCTCTGCTCAAAGGTTAGCCCAGTCTCACTACTGCCAGGTGCATCGAAAATTTCCAGCCCTGGACCAGCAGCCTGCAACTTCGGTTTGAAAACACCTAATTGAGTCAGTCAACTTTAACAATGGCTTTAATGTTCTCCTTCAGCCTCTTATCTCCGACTTCCAGCTTAAAATGCTCGGCGATTTTCAACAACTGCTCCTGTGAACAGCGCTCTAATAACTCCTCTGACGGAGCGCTCAAAAAATCTTCCACACTAGCCATGACTTACACACAGCACAGCTGCTCAAAACACCACACTGCTGACACGACAAAACCAAGCTACAACTGGTACACGCAGCCAACTGATCTCACAGAGCCCCGACACAGCCAAACCATCACCGCAGCCCCGTCCCCCTAACTGCCTAACCAGAATCTAACTAAGCTCCCCCCTCGTCTTCAGGTGCTACTTGTGGCGGGTATTTACGCACTAAAGTCCGACAGCCCGGTAAAGCAACCATAAAAATGGTGACTCACCTGCAGCCCGGGTGTACCCCCGAGACAACCGCTCCAGCCACGTTCCCACCACACTAACAACCCCCCAAAGGAATTCCCAAAAGGGAAAATGCTCTTATGCCTAACAAGGGACAGAACCACGGCGATTTACTACACAAAGAAATCGCACAGAACCGGCAGAACTCAGAGCCACACAAAAGTCACCAGTATAACCAGCCTGTAGTGATGTGACATTCCGTATCGAGGCTTCGAAGTGTGGGCCGAGTAGGGGAGGGGGCGTTTCCGCGATGCGCGTATCGAGGCTTGTTTCATTTAGGGGAGGAGCTGAAAATGATGACGTCCGAAGTGTCGCTGCCCGCCTGATACCACGTGACTGATTCAGGAAGTGGTTCGGATTTTGCCGCGAGTTTTGACAGCGATATAAACCCCTCAGGCCCCATTCAAAATGTGGTTGTTTGATGGAGAGTTGCGGTCAGTGAGAGTTTGGAGACAGTTTGTACAGAGAGTTTCGAGATTCAGGAGAGAATGGAGCCAGCTAAGAAGATGAGGATGTCCCCTGTGTGGGAACATTTTAATCTAATTTCTCCCAACAAGCTATGTACAGTAATATTTCTACAGAAGATTTTTTTTCATAATTAATATTGATTGTGCAATGCAATTTATCTTCAGCTGTCTTTGCTTTTGTACAAGGTGAAGTGTTTGCTATGTGCCAGGGAGCTGGGGTATAACAACAACACCTCATCCATGCTTAGGCACTAGAGAGCTTTGCATGAGAATAAGGACAACACCGAATGTGGACCAAGACCAGGTGAGCCATCAAAAATGCCATGATAATATAGCATGCAGTAATGTGACTAAATGATATAACAATATTGTACAACTGTAATAAGTTAGTGTGTGATATTTATATTTGTGCTTTGTTTTTATTATCTTTCCTCAGGAGAAAAATCTCAAATAGATGAAGACCTGGTTAGCATGGTTATTGAGGACATCCAGCCATTTAGTATTGTGGAGGACAAAGCTATGTTCTCCCCACTAAGAAGGTAATAAAATCATTAAAATGGTGCTTTTACTGAATAAAACCATTAACAATGTGGACAGGCAGGACTGAGGCTCAAACCTGAGTCCATCAGTCACAGGACAGCCACACTACACACTGCTACACAGCCACCTCGTACTTTTAAACTAAATGCTTTTTCTTTCCTTTGGGCCCTGAAAGCCATGGTGGAGGCCAGGTACCAGGAGATGAAGGAGAAACCTAAGGCCAGCATTGAGAAGGCAGCAGCTGTGAGTCTGACATCAGATATGTGGACCTCTATTAACACAGAGGCCTATCTCGCTGTCACCTGCCATTTTGTTGATGACTCCAGCACATTAAATACAGTTGTTTTGGGAGTGCAACATTTTCCCAAGGCACACACTGCAGAAAATATTGCACAAGTGAAAGGCTCACTCATGAGGGAATGGGCTATTACTGAAAAAGTTAAATGCTTTGTAACAGATGGGGCTGCCAATATGGGGGCTTGTGCAAGGGAGCTACGGCTCAAACATGCCATATGTGTAGCTCACACCCTTAACTTAATGGTGAAGAAGGCCCTTGACCAGACCCCTGAGCTCTCTGACATCCGAGCCAAGTCCAGGAAGATAGTGGGATATTTCAGGAGCAGTACCACTGCAAAGGTAAGTTCTGTGGCTTAATTACAGTTTCTTTAATGCTACTTTTGTTTATAGTTCTGCTGCCTTGACAATTTAATGAATTGTTTTTTAATTGTATTTTTGAAGGAGAGGCTTGCAGTGGTGCAGGAACAATTGGGGAAGCCTCAACTCAAACTTATCCAGGAAGTGGAAACCCGCTGGAACAGCACTTACAATATGCTGCGAAGACTGTTTGAGCAAAGAGAGCCAATGGGTGCTGCTTTGGCAAGTCTCACAACAGACATTCACCTATTTCATCAGAGGAATATGGCATAATTTCCGAGTGTCTGATTGTCCTAGGAACATTTAATGACGCAACCACCAAGCTCTCTCAGGAAAAAAGGGTGTCTGGCTCAAAGGTCATACCTTTGCTTACTATGGTGGATCATTGCCTCACTGAAGAAGTGGAAAAACCACCTGCAGCCAGATGCTCTTGAGAGAGAAGCTGGATAGGATCCAAACCATGAGCATTATGTGCCTTGCGACACTACTGGACCCAAGGTTCAGAAAAATCGGGTTTCTCAGCCCTGCAAGAGCGGGTGAAGCAGAAAAAAGACTAAAAGCAGAATGTGCTTCCATAATGAGGGCCACCACTACCTCCTCTTCCTCCTCACCACCACCACAGTAGCCATCAACGTCACAAACTGTTGAGGCTGTTTCCCAAGGTACTATTGTTATTCCATTTGAGTTGCATTTATATGAACTGTTAAACTCACAAAAAAACTCTTATTTCTTAGGTAACAACCTGTGGTGTCGCCTGGATGACAGCGTCAGGCAGACACAAACACAAAACGTGATAGCAGACGCAAATATTGAGGTCCAACGCTACATGATGGAGCCAAATATTGGAAGGTTGGAGGACCCCCTTCAATACTGGGAGAGACAGAAATATGTCTATCCCCATTTATATAAGTTAGCAATGGCATTCTTGTGTACGCCTGCCTCATCTGTGCCCTGTGAGCGGGTGTTTTCCAAAGCAGGTGAAATATTGTCAAAAAAAAGAAATCGCTTAAGACCTGCCACAGTGGAGAAACTGTTTTTAAATAAAAATCAATGATGTGTCCCCTAAACCATAATCAATGGCCATACCTCAACGTTGCAAAAGCACAATCATTGTCCATACCCCAACCCCAACCTCCCTCACCTCACTGTAAATGATCATTTCCATTTTCATCATTTCCAAATAATCATTTTCCATACTGCCAGTATATATATATACACAGTATACTGCCATCACTACAATATACATGTTTTGCATACTTCTTTATTTTGCTGAGAGTTTTATTCACAGGCTTTCTGCAAAATGCCACACACTTCAAACTCATGCCAACTGATATTTTTGCGTCCAGTAGATGTCCTACTAGAGCAAATGAAGCTTCAAGAAGCTTTGCGCTGGAGTGAACCAATTGGATGAAAGGCTTCAATGTTTCATGAAGCTTCATCTGCCCATCACTACCAGCCTGGCAACAAAAACCCTCAGAAAAATCATTAACTCGATACAGCAGTTTACATTATCTCAAAACAAACAACTTACCACACTCGTCAAAGGCTCCCAACAACAGACTGCGCAACTCATTCACAAAACGATGAACGAAATCATTCATGGCGGTGCATTCATAAAACGATGCGCACCGCTTACTACGTTACAGCTGATTTCCGACGTCACGCCAACCCCGGGTCAACAAAGCTTAAACGAGCCCCCATATGTCACAGCCCGGCTCATAGGCTGCGACAAAATATGGGAGACCAGACGAGTGTTGCAGCTTACAATAAGTGCTTATTTACAAAAATATAATATCGGAACAGAAACAACGTGGAAATCAGTGGTCAGTGGTGTAGGCATGTATGGATGTGTGGATGTGTGTGCGAACAAAACAAAAAGAAAACAGCCACGCCGCGCCGCGCTCGTGTGGAGGAGGCCAGATGGAGGAGGAGAGATAAAAAAAAAAAAAAAACTCTGCAAGAAGGCCAGGCTTTATAATGAGACCACACCAGACCCAGTTGTGGCTCATTATAGCGATGACGATCCTCCGCCCTGCCCCGGATCCTGCAATAAAAAGGAAACCAGCAAACGGGACACACAGGAGCACCTAGTGGAGCGGAGGAGTCGTCACAGACTCCATAACTGGCTATAGAGTGTGAGGAGGAGCTATTGTTAACATGTACAAACTGATATCTATCTGATAAATAGGATTTGAACCACCTTAGAGCCGTTCCTTTAATGCCAATTTCATGTTCCAGTCTCTGTAATAAAATATTGTGATCAATGGTGTCGAATGCAGCACTGGGATCTAAGAGGAGAAGTATGGAGGCTGATCCATTGTCTGAAGCCATTAGAATATCAGTGGAGACTTTAATCAGCGATGTTTCTGTGCTGTGGTGAGCTCTAAATCCTGACTGAAACTCTTCAAGCAAACCGTTCCTATGCAGATGGTCGTGTAATTGGTTTGCTACTGCTTTCTCAATGATTTTAGAAATGAAGGGAAGGTTTGATATGGGTCTATAATTGGCCAAAACATCTGGATCAAGATTCGGCTTTTTAAGCTGGGGTTTGATGACTGTGGTCTTAAGAGTCTGAGGTACATGACCCAAAGATAAGGTCAAATTAATGAGATATAGAATGAAGGGCTCAATTAAGTAAAGAATGTCTTTAAAGAGGCTGGTCGGCACTGGTTCTAATAGAGAGGTTGATGGTCTAGATGATGAGACTATAGAAGCTAGCTCTGAGAGATTCAGAGATGAGAATGATTCCAGATGTAAAATAGGCGTTGCAGTTGATTCAGGAGTTGCTGTATTCAGTAGAAGATTATTGTCTAATGTAGGTAAGAGCTGTTGAATTCTGTCTCTGATTGTTATGATTTTATTGTTATTTATTATTTAGCCCATAAAATCATTGCTGCTGAGAGCTAAGGGGATCACTGGTTCTATTGAACTATGACTCTCTGTCAGCCTGGCTTACAGTGCTGAAGAGAAACCTGGGGTTGTTCTTGTTTTTTTCTATTAGTGCTGGATAATATGATCTTCTAGCACTGCGGAGGGCTTTTTTATACGTCTTTAAGCTTTCTTTCCAGGCTCGGTGAGACTCTTCCGAGTTGCTGGAACGCCAATTTCTTTCTAATTTCTGTGTCATCTGCTTTAAGGCACGAATTTGAGAATTATACCACGGAGCCAGCCTCCTCTGTTTTATTACTTTCTTTTTGAGAGGGGCAGCATCATCCAGATTTGAACACAGTGTGGCCATAGTGCTAGCCACAAGGTCATCAACCTGTGTATGGGAGAAATCCTCATTTGAATTTAGATATGGCATTGCTGCAAATGATGACTGAATGTTCTCTTTAAATTTAGCCAAAGCGTCTTCAGATAAACATCTTCCATAGCCAAATTTATTCCTCGATGCTGTGCAGTCAGTTAAAGTAAACTCAAATGTAATGAGGTAATGGTCGGTCAAAAGACAGTTTTGAGGAAAAATTGTTAACCTGTCAATTTCAATGCCATATGTTAGAACAAGATGAAGGATATGACTGAATCAGTGAGTTGGTTCATTCACATGCTGGGAAAAGCCAATTGAGTCTAGTAATGAAAGAAACCCAGAACTAAGGCTGTCACTTTATACATCTACATGAATATTGAAATCTCCCAGTATAATGATTTTATCTGTACTAAGAACTAACTCTGATATAAACTCAGAAAACTCTGATAGGAATTCTGAGTACGGACCAGGTGGACGGTATACTGTAACTAGCAGAACTGGTTTTTCAACTTTCCAGTTAGAGTGGGAAAGACTAAGAGTGAGGCTTTCAAAAGACCTACAGCCAGATTTTGGTCTAGGGTTGATGATTAATAAGCTTGACTGAAATATCGCAGCCACCCCGCCCTCCTTGACCTATGGTACGAGGGATACGAAAATTAACATGAGCGGGGGGTGTAGCTTCATTGATATTAACTTACTCATCCTGCTGCAGCTAGGTTTCAGTTATACAAAATAAATCAATGCGATGATCAGCTATGAGATCACTGACTAATAGAGATTTTGATGATAGTGATCGAATATTCAACAGTCCACATTTAACTGCAGTATTATTTGAGACCGAATTTGTGGCTGTTTTGATTTCTATTAAGTTTTTGTTTTTAGCTCCTCTTCTGTTTAATCTAGGTTTAGTAACTTTTCTAAATTTAGGTGGTTGGGGGACAGACGCAGTTTCTAAAGACCTAGACATAGACAGAGACTCTATTCTATTCTCGGCAGGGAACCGCTCTGACTGAGGCGCAGAGGAGCGTGTTAAACTGCGGCTCTGCCTCCTGGTCTCAATAATAGAAATACAACAATACAACAAACTATAACTTGTAATGTTTTCCACCTCATTTTACCTCTTCAGTGAGAATAATCTAGTCTGTTCTGGGCTTGAACAAGGGCATTGAAATCTGGCTGAATGTCTGAGGTGGCTATGCGAAGGACAGCTGAGAGGTAGTCATCAGTGATAGAGTATCTGTGTTTGTTGAACTTCATCACTGAGAATGTCTGTTCACATACATAGGTAGATCCAAAGAGGACTAGAATCCTCTGAACATGTCTCCTCAGGTGTGGAAAGTTCTCCTCTCTGAGGGAGGAGTAAAAGTCCAGCAGTGAGACTGACCTGATGTGCTCTGCCAGAAGTGTGTCAGACTGCAGGTCAATGAGTTCCATCTGAACATCACTTGGTGGATTATCCACACTGCAGTTGAAGGGATTAGAAACCATGTGCATTTCACTCTCAAGAGTTTTGAAATCTTGAAATCGCCTTGAAAACTCTCCATGCAGTGCTTCTAAAATGGTTGAGTACTTGTGGAGGTGATCGGCTGATCTTGTGGCTTCCTTTAGTGTTGGCAAGTGGGTCAGAATGTTGTCCTTCACCTGGCTTGAGAGAAGCTGCAACTTTCTCATGAAAGCCTTCACTGCACTGTACATCTCATGCACAAAAAGGCCCTTGCACTGCAATTTGACATTTAGTTCGTTCATTAGTGCAGTCACATCCACAGCGAATCCGAGGCCTGCCACCCAGTCTTCATGTGAAAGCTCTGGGATGTCATGTCCTTTCTTCACACAAAAATCCTGAATCTGGTCTCACAGGTTCCAGACACTTTTCAGTACTTTGCCTAGGCTGAGCCACCTGACGGCACAGTGATGGCCTATGTCACCATGTTCAATCTCATTTTCCTCGAAAAGTGCAACAAATTGTCTTTGATTTAATGCTCTCACTCTGATGAAGTTAACTGTGTCAGTTACAGCATCAACAACATGGTTGATTTTTAACACAGTCTTACACAACACTTCCTGATGTATAATACAATGCAAAAAATGTCAATTTCTGCACAGGGTTCATTTCTGTCACTTTATCCTGCATTCTCTTTTAAAAGTCCAACATTTTTCCCCGTCAGATTTGGACAACTGTCTGTTGTCACACCTGCCAGCTTGTCCCATTTCAGTCCTAACTTGTCCAAACATGCATTTACCTCTGTGAACAAGGCATCACTAGTGGTTGTCCCTTTAATTGACTGCATGGCTGCCAGCTCCTCCATGATTTGAAAGTGTGCAGTTATCCCATGTAAGAAGATGAGTAGCTGGGCGGTGTAACGTACATCGCAGCTCTCATCCAAAGCCAGCGAAAAACAGTCAAAGTCGGCCGCTCTGTTCTTCAGCTGAAACTCCAAGTTTCCAGCGATGTCCGCAACCCGCCTCTTTACAGTGTGTCGGGAGAGTGACACGTTCTCAAATGCGCCCTTTTTCTCCGGGCATATCAGTGCAACAGAGTCCAATAAGCACTGCTTAATAAACTCTCCGTCAAAAACACCTTACTTTTTCTGGCGATTTTGTGAGAAATGACATAACTTGTCCTGACGGCTGCATCTCTGGGGTTGTGAAGTTTGGTAGAAAGTCATTGTTGGGTTTGCAGTTTTGTTAGCAACGCATCAGACTCCCTTGCGCGATCTTCATCAGACAGACTTCTGTATTTATCCTCATGCTTGGTTGTGTAGTGGCGATTAAAATTATAATCTTTAAACACAGCGACCTGTGTACCACAAATTAAGCACACGGCTTTACCTTTAATTTCTGTAAAGAAAGACTTGGCAGTCCATGTGTTGTTGAAAACATGGCATTCGTTATCAACTTTTCTTTTCTTAGCGTGAGCTGACATCTTGAGGGTAACCTTGCTAGCATCACTTGTCGCTGTTCACCTTCACTCACCGCTCACGCACGCACATACGCCCCTACGGAAGTAATACGAACGTAACGCTTTTCAAAATAAAAGCAGCACATTTGTATTGCACGCACGATATAGATATCTTTTTAAATTTATGTTGTAATTTATGATTGGCCTCGCGGGCAGGGACAAGGACGCACAAAGGGCCGGATGTGGCCCGCAGGCCGTAGTTTGCCCAGGTCTTCATTAGAATATCATTGGAGACTTTAACCAGCGCTGCTTCTGTGCTGTGATGAGCTCTAAATCCTGACTGAAACTCTTCGAGCAAGCCATTCCTATGCAGATGGTCATGTAATTGGTTTGCTACTGCTTTTTCAGTGAATTTAGAAATGAAGGGAAGGTTTCATATGGGTCTATAATTAGCCAAAACATCTGGATCAAGATTCGGCTTTTTAAGTTTGGGTTTGATGACTGCAGTCTTAAGAGTCTGAGGTACATAACCCAAACATAACGTCAAATTAATCAGGTCTAGGATGAATGGCTCAATTAAGTTTAAAATCTCTTTAAAGAGGCTAGTTGGTACTGGGTCTAATAGACAGGTTGATGGTTTAGATGATGAAACTATAGAAATTATGATTGATTTCCTGGGATGATTGAGTATATTTGCCGTTGGAGTTGATTTGCAAGAAATTTGCCTGATTTTTTTTGTTCAAAATTTTGGTATCTGGGTTGGTGAAGCATGAATTCTGTTTTTTAAAGCATATTTTCTAATTTTAATTACGAGTAGTTATTTAATCTTATCATCAATGTTTTTTTTCACTGTGTTGTTCCTGTTTTATCTTGTAAGAGGAATAAGATATAGGTGTTGAGGTGTTAAAGCGCCAAGTGGGTTTCACGGTTTCAAGGTGGGTTCTATTTGAAGATGGAGGAACATCGGTGCTTTTATTTTTTGCTTTTATTTTTTGTGCAATTGCGATGGAAAATTATTCTGATTCTTCACGCAAGGTAACCTTTTTCAGTGTTCACGTTTGTGTCATTCACATGTAGAAATGAAGCCTTTTTCAAGAGCCCTTACGGGCGAATTCAATGTTCAATGTTCATGCATCACTGTTGGAAGGATTTTATTTTCTTTGTCAACCCAACTCTTTATTGCTAAAGAAGCAATTTGTTCATCAGAAAGTTACACCATAATGTAATGACCCCGACACAACAAAGAAGGACTCAAATGCACAACTCAATGAACCAAAAAGGTTTATTCAAACACAAATTACTAAACAAAAAACACTCTCTATGGAGGATCAAAAAACTGCTCTCAACACTTTCACAAAAAGCTGAAGACTAGAAAACTTCTTGACGTGATTCTTTACCTGACAAACAAGATGAACTGGCACAAGACAAGGGAGACACAGACTGTTTATACATGAGGTACGGAGACACAGGTGAAACCAACCAGGGGCGGGGAAAACAATCTCAATGGAGCGAAATCGCACAAAGGGAGGAAGTCAGTATCTGAAACAAGAGGGAAAAGGTGAATGCCAAAGTGAAACAGGAAGCGCATGACCAGACTTGACTTGGGTGACCTTAACTTGACAAAAACGGTGAACATGACTTGAATTTAACACATTTGACGGGACACAACACATAATTTATATTGAACGCAAAGGGAAAAAATATTTTAGATTTAGATTTATTTGTAAGTGATAAAAATGATTAAATCATTTCATATTTCAATTTATGTCTCAAGGTGACTGTGTATAAAAGATATTTTCTGATTTCATATAAAGTATTTTACTCTATACAGGGTTTGATTTCATATATTTTACTAGATTTACAAGAGTTATAGAAGGGGACAGTTAATGAATAGTTGGCACTTTGAAAAATTAAACCACTCAAAGTCAACATATAACTTGTATTGCTACATAAACATGTATCATGGAATACATATGTCAAATCCACAACATCAACAAATTCTTGAAATTGTTGTGTCGTGTTATTGTTTATCATGAACAGAGACAAATGACACAGAAATCAGGGAGGCCCATTATCAGTTTAACGAGCAGGTTTGAGACAAACATATTGTCCATTCAGTGTACAAGTATCCAGAGACTGGCTCAGTGAGGTTAACACATAGTCAGTTATTTGGCCCAGGCCTTGACCAGCAGTTTGTTGTGATAGTTTGTTAGGAGGCAAGCTACTGCAAAAAGATGGTTGGTACTGCCAGTAATGGTCAGAGGGATTATAGTGTCAAACTGTTTGTTCTCTTTGATGCACCAGATTGTCCTCTCCACATATATCCTTAACCGTGCAATGTCCTGAGTGACAGCTGTGCCTTTTTACTCAGAAAAGGTGGTTTTTGTAGGGCACTAAGTCGTCAATTCTGAATCCCTTGTCCACCATTACAGCTATATCTTTGCCCAAAAGAGGGACAATGCCAGATTGCCTGAACAATTCTCGCTAATAGAGCCGGAATACAATGAGGAAACAAAAGTAACATTACCATGTGGTGACACACCAATCATTCATTTCAGGGTAGTGGGGTATTTATACTGTGAAAACATCTCACTCTGTAAGAGTAAAGATGAAGGCATCTGACATTTCATCTCTGTACAGTCAATAAGGACCTGGGTGAGTATTTGCCAAATACACTCGGCATCGTGGGTCTAATTGTCTCAGATGACATCCATATCCCAACAGCACTCAATAAGATGTACAAATAATTTACCCAGGTTTTGATTATCCTGCTGATGGTGGACTGATGAATGTTGAAACGATCACCCAGATCTTTCTCCTTCAGACTCAGCAACATAAATGTATGCAAAGTTGGGTCCAAAATTCTGAAACCAATGTATGTGGTTTTAATTATATTGAATTAGATAGGAGTGTTCTTGTGGATGCTGATTTATCAGCAAACTACTTTTAAAAACAAAATAATTTAATATGAACTGTTGTGCACTAGTAGGGGCAATTTGGTTATTGGCAATTAATATTCATACTTGAGGGGACTAATTATTTATAATCAGAAATATCTACAAAAAATAGTAAATCTCGGGGCACCACCCTGTCATCAGGGACCAATAACCAAATTGACAAACTGAAATACAGTCTCAGAAGGTTGCTGAAGGGTGAGCTCGAGCACTGACTGTTATGAATCCAGCAACTGTCACAATTGTATAACCACAATAATCACAAACAATGACACATTAAATTATAATAGGGTTTATTCACAGCAATAATTATTAAAATTAAATTATTAAAATTATTAAAATAACGTTACTTGTTATAAAGACTATTATAATTCAATTATCAAAAGCTAAACACTGATTACTAACTATGACAGGCAACACACATGTAATGGCTTTAGGATTAGCTGTAGCAATAGCAATAGCAATAGCATCAGCAATAGCAGCAGCAGTAGCTACAGCACTAGCAGTAGAAAAATCAAATCAGATTTATTTATATAGCGCCAACTCATAACAAAGTTACATCAAAACACTTAACATATAGAACAGGTCTAGACCAAACTCTTTACAAAATTATTTAAAGAGACCCAACAGATCCCCCGATGAGCAAGCACTTGGCAACAGTGGCAAGGAAAAACTTCCTTTAAGAGGCAGAAACCTTGGGCAGAACCAGGCTCAGGGGGGGCGGCCATCTGCCTTGACCAGTTGAAAACCGTTTGAAAACAGCGCCACCACCCCCACGATTCACACCTAGATGTGAATCTGAGTTTGGACAAAAACTCAACGTGGACATTGGCTGAAACTAGGCACACTCAGCAGGGGTAAATAAAGGCGCCGTCACGACCCTCCTCTGTGCTTTTTCCCAGTGCACCGGTTAAAGTAGAGACCTACTCCAAGCTTTCGGTGGCCAGGTTGTGGCCGCCGAAAGGAGCAACACCATCTCAAACTTTTGACTTCCACCACCTTAAAGCCTATATCACAGTCTTCAACTCGAGGAACAGGCACACTGACTGTTGTTTTTTTTCTGGACCCAATGTATATCGCTGTGCCATCAGCTGATCTTATGTCCTATAATGACATTTGCGCCCACTTTGTTAAAGAAGCAACAAAGTGCACCGCCTTCCTCCCGTGATCTTCCCTGCTGCCCCAGAGGAACTCATCACATCGCCCCGCCAGAAGAGCACTGGCATGGACCGCTCAACCCCCAGCCATGGAACATGCTGCGGACACTCAACACGGATCTCTTCCCTTTCTCCCTCAAACTCCGAAGGATCAGAGTAACGAGAAGCAAGAGGCTTATGTCTGGGCAGAGACAATTAGCATAGAGTGTAGTTGTATTTGTATTTTAAAGTCGACTTGTCACTGCTGTGATTTGTTTTCCTTTTTCCTTGCTGTGTGATCTTGAGTCTGTTACATGGAGGTTGCCTTGGTAACGTGTAAACTCAAGGGATGCTCCCCTTTCCCTTTGTTCACGCCAACCACATCTCGTGACGAGCCGCCATTTTGGCTCCGGCAAGAGCGTAGCCTACGTCACTCCGCCACCATCTTGGCTCCAAAAGATACGTCACCCACATAACCCTGCTGCCACTTTCCTTCTAACTCCTCGCTACACACACACATACAGGTTGTATGCGTGTGTGTAGGGAGGAGTTAGAGGGAACACACAAGCACGCGCACACACACATCACCATTATGACTGCTGTTGCCGTTGTAATTGCCATTGCTATCGCTAGTGCTAGTGCTGTAGCTACTGCTGCTGCTGTTGCTACTGCTATTGCTATTGCTACTGCTACCGCTACAGATATCGCTAATTATATGTGTATTGCCTATCGTAGATAGTAACTAGTGTTAGCTTTTGATAATTGAATTATTATAGCCTTTATCCCAAATAATGTTATTTTTAATAATTATTGCTTTGAATAAATCCTATTATAATTTAATTATTGTTATTGATTATTGTGTTTATACACTTGTGAGAATTGCTGGATTCATAACTGTCAGTGCTCGAGCTCCTCCTTTAACAACCTTCTGAGACTGAATTCCAGTTTTGTAAATTTGGTTAATGGTCCCTGATGACAGGGTGGTGCCCCGAGTTAATAATTCCTCACTGCACTGGACTGCATATACCAGGCAAAAACTGGTACACCCCAAAGACAGGGTACCACACACTCACAAAAGCAACTTGCTATATGCAGTCCAGTGCAGTGAGGAATGCAAGGACCTATACATTGGTGAAACTAAACAACCCTTGAACAAATGCATGGCCCAAAACAGAAGGGCCATCTCCTCAGGTCCAGTTTCAGCTGTCTACTTACACCTAAAGGAAAAGGCACACTCCTTTGAGGACAGCATGTTAAAATCCTGGACAGAGAGGACAGGTGGTTTGAAAGAGGAGTAAAAGAAGCCATCTGTGTAAAAGTGGAGAAACCTGCCCCTCTCAAAAAGAAAGTAATAAAACAGAGGAGGCTGGCTCCATGGTATAATTCTCAAATTTGTGCCTTAAAGCAGATGTCACAGAAATTACAAAAGACATTGGCGTTCCAGCAACTCGGAAGAGTCTCACTGAGCCTGGAAAGAAAGCTTAAAAACGTATGAAAAAGCTCTCCGCAGTGCTAGAAGCTCATATTCAGCACTAATAAAAAAAAAAACAAGAACAACCCCAGGTTTTTCTTCAGCACTGTAGCCAGGCTGACAGAGTTCAATTGAACCAGTGATCCACTTAGCTCTCAGCAGTGATGATTTTATGGGCTTTTTTACAAATAAAATTATAACAATCAGAGAAAGAATTCATCAGCTCTTACCTACATTAGACAATAATCTTCTACTGAATACAGCAACTCCTGAATCAACTGCAATGCCTATTTTACATCTGGAATCATTCTCATCTCTGAATCTCTCAGAGCTAGCTTCTATAGTCTCATCATCTAGACCAGGGACTGGCAACCTTAAACACCCAAAGAGCCATTTGGGCCCGTTTTCCACAGACAAGAGTTCACTGGGAGCCATAAAACTATTTTGACATCTAAAATGAAGATATCACTGCATATATTGTTTCTTTACCTTTATGCTTTCTTTTTTTACATTTATGAAATCAAATAAATGCAACAAATAAAACGAAATTTTATTTTTGCATGCAACAAAAACATTTTGAACTCCAAAAAAAAGACGCTGGGTTGAAGGTTACTTGCTAATAAAATACTCAGTGTCTATTTGAATCTTCCTCGTATTGATGAAATAAAAAGTCGAAGTTAAATTATCCACCTGCAGCAAACCAAAACTGCCGTCTGGTTCTCTGAGCCCTCATCCTTTTATAATCATCATCGCGTGTACTGGAGCGAGCAGTCAGCTGTCAACCTGAATAAAAAAAGGACTATTTCACTGAAAAATGTAAAATATATATTTGCAAAATAATGGTCAATTAAAATATTTATTCTACTTGGTGATTTTTGCTCCTGAACCTCAGCAAACAGTGTCTGCACCTCAGGGCTGTACGACGTCATCATCATTGCAACATTTGACTTTTTGTTGTTTGCCAATTTCTCACCACATATTAAGCATGCTGGTAAACCAAATGAAAGCAAATGAACTTCCCAAGTATCATTAAACGTTCTGTTTTCTCCAAAAGCTTTTCTTTTCTTGGATTTATCCATGGTTGGCCTACCTAGAGTTGAAAAAGTTAAATAAATTGCGCGCCGACGGATGTCGCACATCGGCGGTTGTGACGCATATTTTGAGAGACAAAATTAAACACGTTTTATTTTAATAACAGAGGATCACCATACTCTTCAAATTTAGAATTACATAAAAAAAACGAACATAGTAAAATAAAATAAATTTAAATTAAATATTAATTATTTATTTTCCAAAGCGACAGTGAGCCGCAGCAGAGGGATGAAAGAGTCACATGTGGCTCCAGAGCCGCAGGTTGCCGATCCCTGATCTAGACCATCAACCAGCTATTAGACCCAGTGCCGACCAGCCTCTTTAAAGACATTTTCTACTTAATTGAGCCCTTCATTGTAGATCTCATTAATTTGACGTTATCTTTGGGTTATGTACCCCATACTCTTAAGACCGCAGTCATCAAACCCCAGCTTAAAAAGCCAAATCTTGGTCCAGATGTTTTGGCCAATTATAGACCCATATCGAACCTTCTGTTCATGTCTAAAATCATTGAGAAAGCAATAGCAAACCAATTACATGACCATCTGCATAGGAACAGTTTGCTTGAAGAGTTTCAGTCAGGATTTAGAGCTCACCACAGCACAGAAACAGCGCTGGTTAAAGTCTCCAATGATATTCTAATGGCTTCGGTCAATGGATCAGCCTCCATACTTCTCCTCTTAGATCTCAGGTCTGCATTTGACCCCACTGATCATAATATTTTATTACAGAGACTGGAACATGAAATTGGCTTTAAAGGAACTGCTCTAAAGTGGTTCAAATCCTATTTATCAGATAGATATCAGTTTGTACATGTTAACAATAGCTCCTCCTCACACACTATAGCCAGTTATGGAGTCCCACAGGGTTCGGTACTTGGACCAATCCTCTTCACTCTTTATCTGCTTCCTTTAAGCAACATTATCAGGAAACACAGCATCAATTTCCACTGTTACGCAGACAACACTCAGCTGTATTTATCAATGAAGCCAAATGAAGTTAGTCAGATAGTCAGACTGCAGACATGTCTTGAAGACATAAAAGTCTGGATGACCCATAATTTTTTACTTCTAATTTCTGACAAAACTGAAGTTATTGTACTTGGCCCTAAGCACCTTAGAGAAACCCTATCTAATCATCTAATCAGTCTGGATGGCATTACTTTGGCTTCCAGCTCCACTGTAAGAAACCTTGGAGTAACTTTTGACCAGGACATGTCCTTTGTCCCTCTCATAAAACAAGTCAGTAGGGCAGCTTTCTTCCACCTGAGAAACATTACGAAAATCAGAAACATCCTCTCTCAAGTGGATGCAGAAAAACTAGTCCATGCATTCGTAACTTCTAGGCTGGACTACTGTAACTCATTATTATCTGGATGTCCAAACAAATCTCTTAAAGGCCTTCAGTTGATTCATACTGCTGCTGCACGAATATTAACAGGAACTACAAAAAGGGATCACATCTCTCCTGTGTTAGGTGCTCTTCATTGGCTGCCGGTAAAATTCAGAATAAAATTTAAAATCCTTCTTTTAACATATAAAGTTCTTACTGGCCAAGCTCCGTCATACCTCAGAGAGCTCATAGTTCCTTACTGCTCTCTCTCTCTCAGCACCTCTCTCTCTCTCCCTCTCCCCTCTCTCTCTCTCTCTCTCTCCCTCTCTTTTCCCTTCTCTTCCCCTCTCCCTCTCTCTCTGTCTCCCTCTTCCCTCTCCCGCTCTCTCTCTCCCCCTTGCATGCGCCAACATACCAACAACCTGCTTCTCCGAAATCCCAGTTTCTCTCAGTTCCAAGCATGTGCACTGCATTTACTAACCATGTTTTCACAAAGTCTCTGTCTCTCCCGGTTACTCTCCTCTCTCTCCCTGTCCTCATCCTGCAGGTGATTAATCATCACCATCCCATGTTCCTGCAATGCCTGCTGCTCCCACATCTTCAAGAATTCCATACAGCATCATTCCTATGAACTTCATGCAGCATCATGTTCCTGCCTACACCTGTTTGAATATCCCCTCCTCCTGCTCTCTTTCTCTCCCTACTCTACCCAACTTTGCCTCCTCCCTTGTGCCTCTCTCTCTCACTCTCCCTCTCTCAACCCAATCGGTCGAGGCAGATGGCCGCCCCCCCTGAGCCTGGTTCTGCCCAAGGTTTCTGCCTCTTAAAGGAAGTTTTTTTTTGCCACTGTCGCCAAGTGCTTGCTCATTGGGGGATCTGTTGGGTCTCTTTAAATAATTTTATAAAGAGTTTGGTCTAGACCTGCTCTATATGTAAAGTGCCTTGATGCAACTTTGTTATGATTTGGCGCTATACAAATAAATCTGATTTGATTTGATTTGATTTGATTTGATTCTATAAACAGGGGAGGGGGTCTGCGACACCAACTATCTCCCATCTACAATGCTGCCCTTTCAACCATACTCAGGAGAATTAACAACTCAGCCGCCAACAACGGCTGCCCGAAACTGACCTCATGGGGCTCCAATGACCATAACGACAGTCGTTCACCAGTGGGCTCATATGACTCCTAACTACGGCCGTTCACTGGAGGCCTCGCATGACTAACAATGGTCAGTGAAACTCCACTAATGAGCTAGTGTCACAAGGAGCTCTGTGAACACTCCCACAGAGGTTAAATACCTGGGTCCAACTCCACTGTTTTGTCAGACTAGTGAGGACTAGTTAGACCGATGTGTTACGAACTGATGAAGCCCCTTGGATAAGAGGCGAGATGTCTTTGAGAAACCTAAGTTGTGTTTGATTCAATTGTTGGCCGGATATGACTATGACATGGATGAATGAGAATATACACACACATATTCCCCTCAATTATTAATATTAATCGCCAAAATTAAATTGCCCCTACTAGTGCAAAACATTAGTCAATTATGGAAGAGAGAGCATAGCCCAATTAGATCAGTGGATTTAGGAGTGTATGTTCCCGAGAACAGGCAGTCTGAACATCAAGCAGCTAGCGACTCTGGAGGTAAGACTTATATTTAGAGAAGAAGGGAGTGACAGGTAGGTTTGGTAGAAAAGTTGAGTTTATGCCAAATTGGCCAGCTTTTAACAGCTGAATGAAAGAGGCGAAGCATAGACATGGCCCTAAAGTTACCCCGGTGCAGTGTCTGAAGCTGGATTCAGACCTTGACTCAGACCCCACCCCGATCAACTGAAATCCGTGATATGCCCCCACCGTGTCCTGACCAAGCTGAAGCTGCCCCCTCAGCATCAGCACCACTGGTTGGAGGCCAGAAAGCCCAACTGCGGTTGCTTTTCCTGGTTACTGGTTAGCAACTGGTTAAAACCTGAGATCTCTCAGATAATTCGCAAAGGTTTCTTCACATTGAAAAATGCTGACCTGAAAGACATTGAGCTTCATGCCGTGGATGCGGAGCTTGAACTTCGGTGACAAAAAGCGAGAGAAGTAGCGAAACAAGTGGAGAAGAACCACATTGCTAATAAGCTGCACTTGACCCAACTCAAAAAACTGGAGAAGGGGCAGAGGAGTAGGCAAAAAGGCGGACGCAGAGATGATGACTGCCGCAGCCGACGCAAAGATGATGACCGCTGGTTCAAATACAGCAAAAAAAAGGGCATTGGGCAAAAAAAACCTGCCACAGCAGTAGATACATTAAGAAAAGAGATGGGACACAGGATTCAGACTGACTACATGGTGGGTGCACAAGGACAGACAGATCTGGTCTGGCTGATCCTGGTTCTGCCCAAGGTTTCTGCCTCTTAAAGGAAGTTTTTCCTTGCCACTGTTGCCAAGTGCTCACTCAGGGGGATCTGTTGGGTCTCTTTAAATAATTTTATAAAGAGTTTGGTCTAGACCTGCTCTATATGTATAGTGCCTTGATGTAACTTTATTATGATTTGACACTTTATAAATAAATTTGATTTGATTTGGTGACAACATTGGTCTGGCTAAACAAAGTACGCTTACGACACATAAGAGCACAAACACTGACACAAACCTGAAAAAACACAACACGCACACCATGCAATTAAGCAAGAGGGGAGAGGGAGAGGGAGAGAGAGAAAGAGAAAGGGGAGAGGGGAGAGGGAGAATGAGAGAGAGAGAGAGGGGAGAGGGAGAGGGGGGGGGGGGGGGGGGGGGGGGGGCGTGCTCACTCCTTCCCCCCGTAGTCCAAGCCTATAGCAGCATAGCTAAAGACTAAATGAACTTTAACTTTTTAACTATAAGCTCTGTCATACAGAAAAGTTTTAAGCCTGGTCTTGAAAATTGCTAAAGAGTCTGCCCCCTGGACCGGTACTGGAAGTTGGTTCCATAAAAGAGGAGCCTGATAACTGAAAGATCTGCCTCCTGATTTACTCTTGGAGACTCTAGGAAGCACAATTAAACTTCCATCTAGAGAGCGGAGTGGCCTACTAGGACAGTAAGGAGCCCTTCATTCTAATCTAGAATGAAGGGCTCAATTAAGTAAAGAATGTCTTTAAAGAGGCTGGTCGGCACTGGGTCTAATAGACAGGTTGATGGTCTAGATGATGATACTATAGAAGCTAGCTCTGAGAGATTCAGAGATGAGAATGATTCCAGATGTAAAATAGGCGTTGCAGTTGATTCAGGAGTTGCTGTATTCAGTAGATTATTGTCTAATGTAGGTAAGAGCTGTTGAATTCTATCTCTGATTGTTATGATTTTATTTGTAAAAAAGCCCATAAAGTCTTCACTGCTTAGAGCTAAGGGGATCACTGGTTCTATTGAACTATGACTCTCTGTCAGCCTGGCTACAGTGCTGAAGAGAAACCTGGGGTTGTTCTTGTTTTTTTCTATTAGTGCTGAATAATATGATCTTCTAGCACTGCGGAGAGCTTTTTTATACGTTTTTAAGCTTTCTTTCCAGGCTCGGTGAGACTCTTCCGAGTTGCTGGAACGCCAATTTCTTTCTAATTTCCGTGTCATCTGCTTTAAGGCACGAATTTGAGAATTATACCACGGAGCCAGCCTCCTCTGTTTTATTACTTTCTTTTTGAGAGGGGCAGCATCATCCAGATTTGAACACAGTGTGGCCATAGTGCTAGTCACAAGGTCATCAACCTGTGTATGGGAGAAATCCTCATTTGAATTTAGATATGGCATTGCTGCAAATGATGACTGAATGTTCTCTTTAAATTTAGCCACAGCGTCTTCAGATAAACATCTTCTATAGCCAAATTTATTCCTCGATGCTGTGCAGTCAGTTAAAGTAAACTCAAATGTAATGAGGTAATGGTCGGTCAAAAGACAGTTTTCAGGAAAAATTGTTAACTTGTCAATTTCAGTGCCATATGTTAGAACAAGATCAAGGATATGACTGAAGCAGTGAGTTGGTTCATTCACATGCTGGGAAAAGCCAATTGAGTCTAGTAATGAAAGAAACCCAGAACTAAGGCTGTCACTTTATACATCTAAATGAATATTGAAATCTCCCACTATAATGATTTTGTCTGTACTAAGTACTAACTCTGATATAAACTCAGAAAAGTCTGATAGGAATTCTGAGTACGGACCAGGTGGACGGTATACTGTAACTAACAGAACTGGCTTTTCAACTTTCCAGTTTGAGTGGGAAAGACTAAGAGTGAGGCTTTTAAAAGACCTACAGCCAGATTTTGGTCTAGGGTTGATTAATAAGCTTGACTGAAATATCGCAGCCACTCCCCTTCCTCGACCTGTGGTACGAGGGACATGAAAATTAACATGAGTGGGGGGGTATAGCTTCATTAATACTAACATACTCATCCTGCTGCAGCCAGGTTTCAGTTATACAAAATAAATTAATACGATGATCAGTTATAAGATCACTGACTAATAGAGATTTTGATGATAGTGATCGAATATTCAACAGTCCACATTTAACTGCAGTATTATTTGAGACCGAATTTGTGGCTGTTTTGATTTCTATTAAGTTTTTGTTTTTAGCTCCTCTTCTGTTTAATCTAGGTTTAGTAACTTTTCTAAATTTAGGTGGTCGGGGGACAGACACAGTTTTTATAGACCTAGACATAGACAGAGACTCTATTCTATTCTCGGCAGGGAACCGCTCTGACTGAGGCGCAGAGGAGCGTGTTAAACTGCGGCTCTGCCTCCTGGTCTCGACTCGGGGTTGTCAGGGTTTTAACTTTCTAATAAACTCGGCCATATTCCTACATATAAGAGCGGCACCACCCAGAAAGTGTTCCAGTTATCTATGTAGCCCACATTGTTTTCGGGACACCACCTTGACAGCCAGCGGTTGAATGAACACATGCGGCTATACATGTCATCACTGGTCCGATTGGGGAGGGGGCCAGAGAAAACTACAGTGTCCAACATTGTTTTAGCAAAAGTACACACCGATTCCACATTAATCTTTGTGACCTCCGACTGGCGAAGTCGGGTGTCGTTACTGCCGACGTGAATAACAATTTTATCATATTTACGCTTATCCTTAGCCAGCAGTTTCAGGTAAGATTGGATGTCGCCTGCTCTGGCCCCTGGGATACACTTAACTATGGCCGCCGGTGTCGCTAACTTCACGTTCCTCAGAATAGAGTCACCAATCACTAGAGTCGGCTTTTCAGCGGGTGTGTCGCTGAGTGGGGAGAACCTGTTGGAAACGTGAACCTGTTGGTGGGGAACCGGGGGCTGCTGCCTACGACTATGCCTCTTGTCTCGGACAGTCACCCAGCCGCCCTGAGTAGATCCCGGCTGCTTGGGAGCCACTGGGGGGGAGGAAACTCTCTCGGCTGCCGTAGGAGCTGGTCTAGGTCGGCCCGCACTGGCTACAGGGGGGTGGCTAGCTACACTAGCATAAGTTGGGCTAGCTAAGGTGCGGAGCCGCAACTCTAACTCACTAATTCTCGCCTCCATTTCTACCATCATCCTGCATCTATGACAACAAGTACTATCATAAAAGGAGGCAGAGGAGTAACTGGACATGTAGCAGAGAGGACAGGAGAGAAGAGGAGAGGGAGAAGGAGGAAGAGAGAGTGGAGAGAGAGAGCTGGAGGCCATTGCTAATCGTTCAGTTCAATTAGCGGAGCTACAGTATCGTTTATAGGCTTAGGAAAGAGGAAGAGATTGATTTCTATGCTAGTATAGCTTAATAGCAGTTTGCTGTCGATTAGTCAGGTGAATAGCAAAGAATAGCAAAGAAATAGCAAAGACAGCACACGAGGTAACACAGCGCACAACCACAGAGCGCAACCACCAGTGACCGGAAATGACGTAATACGCTTACCGCACGTAAGGAAGGACATGTCCTGGTCAAAAGTTACTCCAAGGTTTCTTACAGTGGAGCTGGAAGCCAAAGTAATGCCATCCAGACTGATTAGATGATTAGATAGGGTTTCTCTAAGGTGCTTATGGCCGAGTACAATAACTTCAGTTTTGTCAGAAATTAGAAGTAAAAAATTATGGGTCATCCAGACTTTTATGTCTTCAAGACATGTCTGAACTTTAAGAACTTTATATGTTAAAAGAAGGATTTTAAATTTTATTCTGAATTTTACCGGCAGCCAATGAAGAGCACCTAACACAGGAGAGATGTGATCCCTTTTTGTAGTTCCTGTTAATATTCGTGCAGCAGCAGTATGAATCAACTGAAGGCCTTTAAGAGATTTGTTTGGACATCCAGATAATAATGAGTTACAGTAGTCCAGCCTAGAAGTTACGAATGCATGGACTAGTTTTTCTGCATCCACTTGAGAGAGGATGTTTCTGATTTTCGTAATGTTTCTCAGGTGGAAGAAAGCTGCCCTACTGACTTGTTTTATGAGAGGGACAAAGGACATGTCCTGGTCAAAAGTTACTCCAAGGTTTCTTACAGTGGAACTGGAAGCCAAAGTAATGCCATCCAGACTGATTAGATGATTAGATAGGGTTTCTCTAAGGTGCTTAGGGCCAAGTGCAATAACTTCAGTTTTGTCAGAAATTAGAAGTAAAAAATTATGGGTCATCCAGACTTTTATGTCTTCAAGACATGTCTGCAGTCTGACTATCTGACTAACTTCATTTGGCTTCATTGATAAATACAGCTGAGTGTTGTCTGCGTAACAGTGGAAATTGATGCTGTGTTTCCTGATAATGTTGCTTAAAGGAAGCAGATAAAGAGTGAAGAGGATTGGTCCAAGTACCGAACCCTGTGGGACTCCATAACTGGCTATAGTGACAAGGAGCTATTGTTAACATGTACAAACTGATATCTATCTGATAAATAGTATTTGAACCACCTTAGAGCAGAATCCCAACCTAAGCTTAGTGGTCGATTTCAAAGAAGAGTTGGTGTTGCGGGGGTGCCGTTTGTAGAAAGGTACACAATTCCGCTAAAATGTTTTGATCCTAAGGGGTGGGGGGGGGGTCTTTTGAACACTCATTCTTACTTTCCAACAGTGTCCCGTCAACCCACTGGGTCGGGATCTCATGTGTTTGTTGAGAATTGTTTTGATTTGTACACCGGATGGTGTTAAAGTGGAGAGAATAGATGAAATTCCTGAATTATTCCAACATGCTGAAACACAAATCATTTGCGAATGGGAAGTAAATCTCCCTCCCTCTGTTGTTCTGCTGCTTCCTGACACACACACACACGCTGACGTCACATACATGCGCTGCACAACTCAGAAAGTCTCCACTTGTAATTATGAAAACATCTTGAACAACACACTGCAGCTACATTGATTGTATTGGGATGATGTTCGATGCGCTGCCTCGGTGAAACTGCCTGATTGATTGCAAGAGTTTTTTGTGAATGATCCACATAGCTCACTGGTCAATCCCACATGCATAGTCCTGGGTCTGTGGGTGGGGAAGCTGAACATCTCTCCACACTGGAAGACCACAGCTGACCTTCATGTTGACTTTAATGAAGGACTGGGGGTGAAAAGACTAAACTGTGCTGTTGAGACTTCCTATGTGACTGTAATGTCCTCAACCGAATTGACCATGCTCATGTCAGTGTCAAACGCCTTATCATCAGTGTACACAGAGTTAAAACAAATTCCCAGTCATCTCTGGGCAAAAGATAAAAATGATGTTGGTCTGATTAAAAACTGTGAGCCAGTGATTATTGCACCCAAATCAGAGTACAGATCCTGTCATAATCAATATCCTCTCAGATGTGAAGCAGTTGAAGGCATCAAGCCTGTGTTTGATTCTTTGCTGAAAGCAAAGTTCCCTGCTGAGAACACTTCTGGTGATCATACACTGCACCAGCAGAGAGTTTATGGTCCTCAGAGCAGATGCCAATAACAGAACAAACACAAAAATTGCCAGACACAACGGCGCCATCTTGCCACACCTAATAAAAGAAATTAAGAGAGGCCATGGCCCAGGCCTAACCCCATTAGTAGCCTAATAGGGGAAGCAGAAGGGAGATGCGACCCAGATCTGACTCTGCCCGTACAATTAAGAACTTGGAAATGTTCAACCTGACCCGCTAGTGACCTGGAAAACATTTTGAGACCCCGGCTTATGCAAAGGGACCCAAGCACTTTAAAAAAACCCAGGCCAGGCGATATCTGCCACGGGTAGATATGTATCCAATAGAGTCACGAAAGATTGATGGTAATGGTGGCAAACCAAATCAGAAAGCAAACGGACCAATGAGAAATCAACTCTAATGATGGCAGCGCAGCCCAAAATAGAATTTAAAAAAAGAATGGGTTGTGGCCCCTGAGGAGAAAAGGGGAGCCTCAATAGAAAGAGGGGGAGCCTTGGGGATATATAGGCAAGTGGTTAAGCGGTACAACGCAGTGTACATTCAGACCAAACCACTCATCTGTTGGTTCAGATACTTGCTGTATTTTGAATAAACTTCCTCCACATCAGAATCTGAAGACTCCGAGACCCCTTTTCTCCTGAGAAATTGGAAGACATCAGCTGCTGATTTTTGAGATTAGATGTTCATGTTTGACACCACTGCCTGACCTCTGCTGGCCCACTGCCAGGCAGTTGGGAGCTTCAACAAATTATCATGAAGACCGAAAGAAAGTGGCAGGCACAAGAGGTCATCATTGGAGCTGAGGCACAACTGAGGCACAAGGCCTCTGGTGGGCTTTGAGGCAATGGGGCGAGCAGGTCTTGGCTGCTTTCCAAAACCGTGTTACAACCTGGCTCATGGAAAGGAGAAGTGCCAGCTGATTCAGGATGAGATTTGAACAGAGGTGGAGAAAGATCGATGGTTGGCATGTCCAAGTGTAACCCAGTAGATAACTGAGACTGGTAATGTTGTTTTCCTTAAAAATATTATTTTTTATTGCTTAACCCTCTTTGGTTTATTATTCTGTTAATCATATTAATTTTGCACACAATCAGTCCTTATTTGTTGTATTATATAAAATAGATGTATGATTTGTAAAGAGAAAGTAGTCCCACCCTCTTCTCGTTAGAGTTCCAGTGCAGAGTGAGGGTGTGGAGTCTGAGCAGCGGTATGAGCAGATGAGAAAAACGGAAGGGAAAGTCAATCAGATGTAAAGAAAACGGCGGTTGTTAACTCACTTAAAAAATAAAAACTTTGGAAGTTTGTGAGTTGCTCGAGCTAACTAGCACTAGCACATGTTAACCGTAGTAGCCAAATTTGAATCAGTACGTGAGATGGTGGAAAACTTTTTGACACATGAACGTGAGTTGCTGCTGCTTGTTATGATGTGAGTTATGTTAAAGACTGCTAATCATATTCATTTATAACAAAGGCAGAAACTCTGAAGTCCTGAATTTGATATTCTGATATGTGTTAAATGTGCATTTTGCTGATTTTCAATTCATAACTCAATGGACATGTGTGCAATGGTTAAAATTAACAATATTTTAGGTGGAAAATGAGCTAAAAATATCTTAATTCATGGTAAATAGCTAAAATAATTCATGTTTGTTAAAATGTGCAGAAAATGGTTAGAAATGTGTGAAAACACTTACCTTGAGGTAAAAAAAAAAGAAAAAAAGAAGTGTACAGTTAAGAATATAATTCATTTAATCACTTCTGTGTTCCAGTATTGTATCCAGTGTGTTGAGATTTATATTGAATATGGCCATAACAGAGAAGATAGAGTTTGATGATTATGTGTAGTAATAGTCCTGTCTCTATATGGGCTAGGTTTTTGAGAACCTTCAAAAACTCTTAGATGTGGATTTGGATTCTCCTGATTGATGGAGATGGCAAGCCAGTGAAAACTTTCCTTACCCCAAGGAGCAGAGAACTAGCACCTGAGCCTGAAGAGGATATCCAACCCTTCTTCACCTTAACTGAGTGTGTCTGTGGTAGGACCACCACACGCGGCCCTGTCTACTGAAACCCTGACTCTTTGAACTTTCCCCCTGACTTGACTTGACACTATTTTGACACTCTCTGGAACTGACTATCCTTTGGGAGGACTGAAATGACGAGACCAACAAGCGAAAGAGGGCCAAATACGCAGAGCTCATCACACAATGCTGGAGCAACAGCTGGAAAGCCCACTGTGAGCCAGTCGAGGTCAGGTGCTGAGGCTTTGCATTCACTACTGCGAACTCTCAAACTCCTTGGAGTGAAAGGACTGCAATCTAGGAGAGCCATCAAGAACACTCTAGAGGCTATAGAGAGGGCATCGCACCACTTGGACACAAGCTGGGGTCTGATCACCCCCAGCTGGGTTGCCCTGGCGAGGGTGTCTGAAGATTAAAGACCCGAAACACCCTATGACCCCAGGTTCTTCACTGATGACTTGTCCAAGTATCACTGGAAGGTGTATTCAACTCTACACATTGTGTATTTGAACTGTATATTACATGTCGATTCTACTCCACCATCTTTCATCAAAATTCTCTCGTGTGTATTATGCATAAACTTGCTCACAAACTTGTCATCCATTCAGTTCAACAATATATGGCATTTTAACACATATTTTATTTTTTTTAGACAAGAGTAAATTAAGTTATTATTCCCATAGAAGTTTTTATGATAGCAGCTGCAGCAGGTGGGAAGCATTAATATATTAAATAAAAATTAAATAATTAAATAATTCATTTTCAGCTGCATATCCATCAGAGTTGCAGGGGTAGCTGGAGCTTATCTAGCTAACATTCTGTGCAGAGGAGGGAGGAGTAATGATATGTATATTCATTTGACATTAAATGTCACCATTCCCTGGTACCCTTTAAAACCCTAAACTAATAAGCTGATAGCTCAATTCCTTTTTTTTCTTTCCACTATAAATTTTATGTTCATCTTGTTAAGTCTGTTTATTTTGACAATGTAGTAAAAGTGTCCATGCAACATAAACACTTTTACTACGTTGTCATTCATCGTAAATCTTAATAACTTTGTGTTTAATGAAAAGATCAGTTGTATTTCAATGAAGGAGGGCTTGACATTTTAATCAGTAAACATTAGTACATACATTGGGTAATCTAGGACATCTAAGAACATCCAGCAACAATGAAGATCTATACACATACAGGAGACACTCTGGGTTAGAATGAACCACCATTTTACTGATTTTTTTCAATATGAACGAGCTCAAAACCAAGTGAAGTCTCTTCCTGTCTGCAGGTTCTGTATTACATGACCTAGTGCCATAAAAGAACAAAAGACACAATGCCTCTTCCAGAACAGAATTTAATGAGGACCTTTGCAGAGCAATTTGCTTTGAAGTACTTCATTAATGGTTCATCAGTAATTTTTTGTTGAACTGCAGGAGAAAACACTGAAGCTGACAAATTAAGATGTGGAAAGGACAGTGTTATTATACTGCTGTGTACAGCAGGTCTGGATTACTGCACCTCACCTACCTATTTCCTATAATAATGCAAAAAGCCTGAAGCATTTTTCAGTGCTCTCATTTGCTTTAAACAGTCATAATCAGTCTGAGAAATTATCTGAAGAATAGGTGCCAAAGAAATATTCAATCCCTGTCTGAGATAATTGTTCCCCCTGGCTGCAGATGGAAAACAATGTATGTGTATACCAGAGGCGGCAAAAGTACTTATATTCTGTACTTAAGTAGAAGTACAGATACATGTGTAAAAAAATACTCTGGTAAAAGTAGAAGTACTGATTCAACTCCTTTACTCAAGTAAAAGTAAGAAAGTACAGGCTCTGAAATGTACTTTCAAAGTAAAAGTAAAAAGTAAAAATGAATTTTTGCCATTAATGAAACACAATAAATCCTTTGATAATTTTGTTAAACGAAAAAATTTCAGATAAAATAATCAAGATTGAACTGACCAGAGGTACTGCATGAGCATGCATTCTGAAGCGCCGCCGTCGGCAATACTCTCCGGTTCGCTTCCTTCCTCCATGCAAGCAATATTCCTTGCCTCCATGTCGCTGCTACAGTACAAGATCTCGGTTCTCTCTCTACCGTCCCCTCACTCACTCGACTTCTTCCCGCGGTTACCTGTCCCCCCCTCTTCTTCTCCCTCTTTCCCTCTCTAGATTGTCACGTCTTTTACGTCATGACGTCATCTGTGGAGGTTTTAAAAAAAAAAAGTAACGAGCCTGTTTTTACAATGTATGGAGTAGAAAGTACATATTTTTGTGTATAAATGTAGGGAGTAAAAGTAAAAAGTCAGTAAAGTAAAAAATACTCAAGTAAAGTACAGATACCTGAAAAATCTACTTAAGTACAGTAACAAAGTATTTGTACTTCGTTACTTGTCACCTCTGGTGTATACTGAAATATCTCCCTTATTACTTCAGAACAGCTACCTCCTTTTCCAACTTCAGAAGAGCCAAGACAGATTTCTTTGTCCATATAGAGCAGTCGCATCCTCCATAGAGGAATATTTATGAAATCTGGAAACTTCACAGGTTTCGCTGATGGTGCCTTTACACCCCATCCTCTCTGCTTTGGCTATGCAGTCTTTATTGAATTAGTGAGAATGTGTAGCTGTCGTGTCATGTTTGGCAGTTGGTATGGTAACAAATGCTCAGTATTATTGGGGAGTACTTTTGTCCCAGATTCTGTGTCGCAGGCTGAACAGTTTGTGACTGAATAAGTATTTAACTTTTTTTTCACTCCCTGTTCTGTATGTTCACTCCTGCTTTATTGTTGCTGCCAGCAGCTCTGTCTATCTGGATAGAGCCCGTATTGCATCATTGCCATCAGCAGAGTGTTTCAAACATTGGATTTATTTACATTATAAAGACATTTGATATAATCTTGACCAAAAATATTACTAAATTGTCACTGTCTCCACATGTACCTGTTCAAATTTATATTTTTTTTCCATGCCATTTAGATTGAGCTCTGAACTTGACAATATAGTGAAAGGTGTCAGTGTATTTGACGTTGCTGTCTGTGTCAGCTTCACCTCTGCAGGAAAGAACAGAGAATTAAAGATGAGAAAGAAATATTTATGTTTATGTGCCACCACTTATGAAACAGGGATAGATGAAAAATGCAATATACATTTAAATGTAACAGTAGGGTATAATTGCACCTCTCTGACAAAGATGAAATAAGTCCAAGGGTCAGTCTATTGACTCAGAGGGTTTGACACTCTGATGGACAGGCTGAATATAATTAAATAAAGAATAAATCAGAATTATGTTCATGGCATAAGAAATGCAGCAAAGAAAAGAAAAAGACATTGGTGTTGTGGTGGCATCAACTCATCGGCAGAAGAATGGAGCTGAGAAATGTTGAAAATACATTGTTGAATTGTTCCGGCTTGTTTGATCGTAATGCTGATTGTTTTTCAAATGACATATGTTTCATTAATAGGTCCAGCCATTGTGTGATATTGACTTTTTTCCAGTTTTTCCAGTTTGGTAGTATTGTTTTCTTGGCGATAGTTACGAGCTACATGCAGGGGTATTATGATTTGTTTTGTGTGTTGAGTGTGTCTAGATTGCCGATTATGCTTAAGGAGGGAGAAAGTGGGATGTTGCAGCCAGTGAACTGGGATAATTTGGTGTTTTTTTCTTTCCAGAACTGATGTATGGGTGGACAGAGCCAGAGTGCATGTAGGCATCTGTTGTATAGAGTGTGCAATGAGTGCATACGCTTGAACCGGTTAATCCCATTAAATGCATTTTGTGTTGCGTATCGTGTGTATTGTGGATGATCTTGTATTAGTGTTATGTTGGCGTTTCTGGACATACTGAAGACGTTATTCCAAAATTGGTTGTCAGTGTTGATGTTAAGGTGTTTTTCCTATTTGTTTATTGGAATATGGTGTGTATTGTTTTCGGTGGTGTATATAAGTTTATAGAGTTTTGAGAGTGGTTTCTTTGATTTTGCAATTTTATTGATGTTGTCCAGTAGTGGTGGTTGTTCTAAATGTGTGTTTGATATATCTATTTTTGTCTTGATTCTATTTTTTAATTGGATTTATTGTAAAAATTCTTGTTTTGCAATGCCGTATATATCAGTGAGTTGTTGAAAAGACAGCAGAGTGTTACAGTCAAAAATGTGGTGTAGGTGTGTGATTCCTTTTTGTTTCCATTTGGTGCCTATCAGAGGTGATTTATTTGATGTGAAGTCTGGATTGTTCCATATGGGTATTTGAGTGGTTGGTGAGATTGTAGTATGTTTTATTTTATTGACTTTCCACCAATTGCAATGTTTTTGAAGCAGTTGTGGTGATTGTGTTGCTGATGAAGGGTAAATCGGTAATGGCTATGTCTTGGCATGCAGTTTGTTCAATGTCTATCCATGGGTGGTGGTGATGAGTTGCGTGGGTCCATTTGATAAGATATTGTAACTGATTTTGCTAAGAAGTAGTGGTGAAAATTTGGTGTTTCGAGGCCTCCTTGATGTTTGGATTGTTGTAATGTGGTAAGTTTTATTCTGGGTTTTTTGTTTTTCGAATAGAATGTTGTTGTTAATGTGTCTAGTGAGTTAAACCATTTTGCTGTAGGTTGGATTGGGATCATTGTAAATATATAATTAATTCTCTGTAAAATCATAATTTTTATTTATAGCTATGCGTCCTATAATTGAGAGTGGTAATGTCATCCATCGGTTTAAGTCATCTTGTATTGTTTTGAGGAGCGGAGTGAAATTCAGGTGGAACAACTCTGACAGCTTGGTGGAGAATTTGATACCTAAATATGTAATATTGCCAGAAGGGGGTGGTAAGTGAGGGATTTGTGATAGTGCATGAGAGATGTCTCTGTTAACTGAAAGGATGGTGGATTTATTCCAGTTTATTGTGTAGTCAGAGATATTGGAGTATGTATTGATGGTTGTGATGAGCTCTTTCATAGATTTGTTTGGGTTTTGTATGAATAGAAGTACGTCATCTGCGTATAGACTGCTTTTATGTGTTATGTTTTTAGAGCGAATAACTGTGATATCCTTGTCTTGTGCCTCTGTGCAGTGTAAGGTTTGATGAGATGAGGTCGTTAATGATGACTGATGCTCTTGGTTTGTTGTAGAATGTTTTAATCTGTTGTATATATGACTGTCCAAAACCAAATTTTTCCAGAGTTTTTATGAGAAATGTCCAGTTTACCTTGTCAAATGCTTTTTCGGCGTTTAGTGAGAGGATGATAGTTTTTGAGTTATTGTTATGGGATAGATAGATATCAGGTTGAAAAGATGGCATGTGTTATTTGATGAACGTCTGCCTTTAATGAATCCTGTCTGATCTGGGTGAATTAGTGACGATATGACTGATTCAATCCGGATTGCAAGTGCTTTTCTGATAATTTTGATATCTGTGTTTATTAAAGAAATGGGTTTGTAACTTGAGCAGTGGGCTGGGTCCTTATTAATTTTGAGTAATACTGAAATTAGTGCTGTGTTCATGTGATGGGGAATGGATTTATTCTTCTTAATTTCATCTGCCATTCTGGTGAATAGTGGTGATAATGTTTGCCAGAAGTGTTTGTAAAATTCAGTGGGGAATCCATCCAGTCTGGGGACTTTATTGTTTGACATTATCTCCAGTGCTTTTTCCTATTCTGTCGATGTTAATGGGGTCTCTAGAATGTCTGCTTGTTCTTTGTTAGTGAGGATAGTGTAATGCTATCTAGGAATGTGTCTATTGCTGCTAGGCTTGTTTCATTGTTATTATTGTATAATTCACAGAAGTATTGTCTAAAGATGTTGTTTATAGTTTGTGGGTCACTGTTGATGTTTCCTGTTGAGTCTTTGATTGTTGTGATGAGTGAATTCTCCTTATTGCGTTTGAGTTGATTTGCTGATTTGTGTTTGTGTTCAAAATGGTTATATCTTAGTCTTTGTAGCATGAATTGTGTCCTTTTATTGAGAATATTGTCAAAATGAAATTTGACTTCTCTGATTTCTTTGAGTTTTTGTTCTGTGGGGTTGATTGCATAGGAATTGTGTAGTTTTTTTAATTTTCTCCATCCATCCATCCATCTTCACCCGCTTATCCGAGGTCGGGTCGCGGGGGTAACAACTTTTTTTACTTTCTCCTCTAGTTTATTTTCCACTGCTTGTTCTTTTTTTTAATGTGTTGTATATGATATGATTTTTCCTCTTAGTACTGCTTTGGCTGTTTCCCAGATGATTGTTGGTGAGGTTGTAGCATCCCTGGCTGGCTGGCTGGTCATAGGCCTTGACTGATGATTAATAGTGTTTTATTTCAATGACCCTTACTCACCATAAGAGCTACAAATGAGAACAAAACAAAAAACATTACCACCCCTTTTTATACTAATGAGCTTATTGAATCATAGCCCTTTGATAATTTGTAAAAACCTAATCATGGTATTTTTAGTTATTGCAATCACCAGTGCAATCGTGGAAATCACCTTTTTATAACCCATTTTAAATCACTGACAATCTCTGATAGAGAGCTGTATGCAATTGTTTTAAACATGACATTTTTATATCAAATAAGCAGCTTTAACACACTATCAAAGACAACATAAGGCACACAAGTAGGTTTTTAAATGAATAAACACACCTACCAGTGAGCTCAGCTAATGTTGATTAGCATTTACGCTAGCAACACACGTCATAGTAATAACACCTTGAAAAACTATAAACGGCACCACAATTTGAACTCGGTGTTGAACATTAGATTACATTAAACGATCACAAACCTTGTGCCATTTGCCAGGAGCTGATTATTCATAACACACTTTCTTCTCACTCCGTGGACGTGCCTCTCTACACACAGGTACACTTTCACATATGCCGACACACTAGACGAGAACTCCAGATGTTTTTACGAGTGAGGCACTTTCAAAATAAAGGTCTCCATTTTGGCCTTTAATAAAATCAATGAAATAATAACCTAACTTCAAAGAATATCAGTAAACTAAATGAAAACAGCATGTACCTAGAAACAATTATTACATTAAAGGTGATCTACAGAGGTATTTGCTGTGTCATTTGTCTATATAAATAATGTCCATTCTTTCTTAAAATATGAGTTGAAGTCTTCACCTTGGAGTAAGGATGTGTTGAATCGCCATCTTGAGTTGATTTTTGTTTCTGCTTTTTTGTGCATTATGAAGCTGATCGGTGCATGGTCGGATATGATAACTGGATGGATGGTGGTGTTAGAAGCAACTTTATGATGACAGATATATCCAAGTTATCAATTCGTGAGAAAGAGTGATGGACCGGAGAGAAGTAGGTGTATTCTCTGACTGATGGGTTTTGTAGCCTCCAACTATCAGATCCATCATGTATTGTTTGATTATTTGTGAAGAGTGCCAGTTTTTCCTGTGATGTGAGTTTGTTGAACTGTCTTCTGTTGGGTTATGTAATGTTATCTATGTAATGATGTAAAGAAGTTATGGTAAAATGTTTGGTCGTCTGTGTTTGGGCCATAAATACTTGCAATTGTTGTGTTAATGTTGTTAATTATTCCATTAATAATAATGTAGCATCCTTCTGGGTCTTTTATGATGTGTTTTTGTGTTAGTGGGGTGTTTTTACTGATCAAAATTGAAATGCCTCTTTTTTTGGAGTTTTATGTGGCAAAGTATACTTGATTGAAGTGCTGTGTTTTTAACTTCTTATGTTCATTGTCTGATAATTTGGTTTCCTGCAGTAAACATACATTGACTTGGTGTTGTCCACACTGACCACTGGGAGGAAACAGCAGCCAGCAGTGCCTGGTCATCAGTTGCCTGCCATGGTCAGCTCAGCCCTGATCTGTTCTTCCAGTCTCCTACACCACCCCTCCAACAATCCTGTTCTCATCATCAAGTTTACAATGATACTCCATCATCTCCTTGTCTATGTTCTGCCTTTTGGGTCTTAAACTCAACTGAGGCAAGCATCATCTCCACAACAGTACAGCTGCATTAACATTCATTCATTCATCTTCAACCGCTTATCCGTCTCCAGGTCGCGGGGGTGCTGGAGCCAATCCCAGCTCACACTGGGCGAGGGCAGGGTCACCCTGGACAGGTCGCCAGTCCATCGCAGGGCCAACATACAGAGACAGACAAAGACAAACAACAACAGACTCAGACTTACGAACAATTTAGTCACTAATTAACCTAAACATGATGTCTTTGGATGGTGGGAGAAAACCAAATCCTCTGACTGGCGTGTTTACATGTAGCATTTTATTCCGATCCGGTTTTTAATCCGATTACTTGTGTCCATATAAACATAGCTAAGGAGTGATTTGTGACTTTGCCTACATTAAAACTCCTAATTTTTTGCAGCAGAAAAACAAGTTATTGAGCCTTTTTATAGATGTCCACCTCAATGCTCAGGTACCTGAAGGCCTCCACCTACTCCACCTCCTGCCCAGGGGTGATTCTAAGATCTGACCTTTGGGGGGGCTCAGTCCCCAGGAGGCAGCTGACATCCGCTCTTGGTTAACTCATTAACATGTATCCATCTATTGAATATTTTGATGCTGTACTTTTAAAAAAAGAACGTATGTCCATGTATGGAAAAGAAGACATTTGCAAAGGGTTTAATGTTCCAGTGTTTAAGATTATATCCTACAGTAGATACAAGCAGAAGAAGAAGAAACATTTTTTATGAAACTGTTATTAATTGTTTTATGTGACTGTACTTTTCAATGTGTTATCTGGTTAGACCATATAGCATCAGGTTTGAAATCTTCGTCATCTCTACCCTCCCGTTGCCATGGAGATTGAAAACACAGCAGGTAGACAGTCAGCCTGACACCGCACAACAAAATATCAGAAAACATCATGTGTGCCATTTTTGCACAGTCTCTAAATATTAAACATGACACTTCTTCTTCTTCTCCTTTCGGCTTTTCCCTTCAGGGGTCGCCACAGCGAATCAGTTGCCTCCATCTAAGCCTGTCTTCTGCATCCTCTTCTCTCACGCTAACCACCTTCATGTCTTCTTTCACTACATCTATAAACCTCCTCTTAGGTCTTCCTCTAGGCCTCCTGCCTGGCAGTTCAAAACTCAGCATCCTTCTACCAATATATTCACTATCTCTCCTCTGGACATGTCCGAACCATCTCAGTCTGGCCTCTCTGACTTTATCTCCAAAACCTCTAACATGTGCTGTCCCTCTGATGTACTCATTCCTGACCCTATCCAACCTGGTCACTCCCAAAGAGAACCTCAGCATCTTCATCTCTGCTACCTCCAGCTCTGCCTCCTGTCTTTTCCTCAGTGACACTGTCTCTAGACCAAACAACATCGCTGGTCTCACCACAGTTTTGTACACCTTTCCTTTCATCTTAGCTGAAACTCTCCTATCACACATCACACCTGACACTTTTCTCCACCCATTCCAGCCTGCCTGCACACGCTTCTTCACCTCTTTTCCACACTCTCCATTGCTCTGGACTGTTGACCCTAAGTACTTAAAATCTTCCACCTTCTTTATCTCTTCTCCCTGTAACCTCACTCTTCCACTTGGGTCCCTCTCATTCACACACATATACTCCGTCTTGCTGCGGCTAACCTTCATTCCTCTCCTTTCCAGGGCAAACCTCCACCACTCTAGCTTCTCCTCCACCTGTTCCCTGCTCTCACTACAGATCACAATGTCATCTGCAAACATCATAGTCCATGGAGATTCCTGTCTAACCTCGTCTGTCAGCCTGTCCATCACCATAGCGAACAAGAAGGGGCTCAGAGCTGATCCCTGATGCAGTCCCACCTCCACCTTGAACTCCTCTGTCACACCTACAGCGCACCTCACCACTGTCTTACAGTCCTCATACATGTCCTGCACCGCTCTAACATACTTCTCTGCCACTCCAGACTTCCTCATACAATACCACAGTTCCTCTCTGGGCACCCTGTCATAAGCTTTCTCCAGATCTACAAAGACACAATGCAGCTCCCTCTGACCTTCTCTGTACTTCTCTATCAACATCCTCAAAGCAAATACTGCATCTGTAGTACTCTTTTTTGGCATGAAACCATACTGCTGTTCACAAATGCTCACTTCTGCCCTTAGTCTAGCTTCAACTACTCTTTCCCATAACTTCATTGTATGGCTCATCAGCTTTATTCCTCTGTAGTTGCTACAACTCTGTACATCTCCCTTGTTCTTAAAAATGGGCACCAGCACACTTCTCCTCCATTCCTCAGGCATCTTCTCACTATCTAAGATCCTGTTGAACAACCCAGTCAGAAACTCTACTGCTACCTCTCCTAGACACTTCCAGACCTCCACAGGTATATCATCAGGACCGAGTGCTTTTCCACTCTTCATCCTCTTCAGTGCCCTCCTCACTTCATCCTTACTAATCTTTGCTACTTCCTGGTCCACAACAGTCACCTCTTCTACTCTTCGTTCTCTCTCATTTTCCTCATTCATTAGTTCTTCAAAGTACTCTTTCCATCTTCCCATCACGCTATTGGCATCTGTCAATACACTTTCATCTCTATCCTTAATCACCCTAACCGCCTGCACGTCCTTCCCATCTCTGTCTCTCTGCCTTGCCAACCTGTATAGATCAGTCTCTCCCTCCTTACTGTCCAACCTAGCATACAAGTCATCGTAAGCCCTTTGTTTGGCCTTTGCCACCTCTACTTTCACCTTACGCTGCATCTCCCTGTACTCCTGTCTACTCTCTTCAGTCCTCTCAGTGTCCCACTTCTTCTTAGCTAACCTCTTTCTCTGAATACACTCCTGCACCTCCTCATTCCACCACCAAGTCTCCTTATCCACTTTCCTTCCAGATGACACACCAAATACTCTCCTACCTGTCTCCCTGATCACATTAGCTGTAGTTGTCCAGTCAACTGGAAGCACTTCCTGGCCATCCAGAGCCTGTCTCAACTCCTTCCTAAAAATCATACAACACTCTTCCTTTTTCAGCTTCCACCATTTAGTCCTCTGCTCTGTCTTTGCCCTCTTCATCTTACTCACCAACAGAGTCATCCTACACACCACCATCCTATGCTGTCTGGCTACACTCTCACCTACCACTACTTTGCAGTCACTGATCTCCTTCAGATTACACCGTCTACACAAGATGTAGTCTACCTGTGTACTCCTACCTCCACTCTTATAGGTCACCCTATGTTCCTGCCTCTTCTGGAAGAAAGTATTCACTACAGCCATTTCCATCCTTTTTGCAAAGTCAACCACCATCTGTCCTTCTGCGTTCCTCTCCTGGATACCAAACCTGCCCATCACCTCCTCATCATCTCTGTTTCCTGCACCAACGTGTCCATTGAAGTCTGCACCAATGACAACTCTCTCACTTCTAGGGATGCTCTGCATCACTTCATCAAGGTCCAACCAGAATTTCTCCTTCTCCTCCAGCTCACATCCTACCTGTGGAGCATACCCACTAACAACATTGAACATTACACCTTCGATTTCTAGCTTCAGACTCATTACTCTATCTGATACTCTTTTAACCTCCAGAACATTCCTAACAAACTCCTCCTTCAAGATAACTCCTACTCCATTTCTCTTCCTATCTACACCATGATAGAACAACTTGAACCCTGCTCCTAAACTTCTAGCCTTGCTACCTTTCCACCTGGTCTCCTGGACACACAGTATGTCTACCTTCCTCCTCTGCATCATGTCAACCAACTCTCTACCTTTCCCTGTCATGGTTCCAACATTCAAAGTCCCTACTCTCAGTCCTAGACTCTTGGCGTTCCTTTTCTCTCTCTTCCTACGAACACACCTTCCTCCTCTCCTTCTTCGACTTCTTCGACGAACAGTAGTCCAATTTCCACCGGTACCCTGTACGTGAACAGCACCGATGGCGGTCGTTGTTAACCCGGGCCTCGACCGATCCGGTATGGAAGTCATTGATTCGATTCGCATGTTTGATTTGGCAAAAGTTTTACGTCGGATGCCCTTCCTGACACAACCCTCTGTATTTATCCGGGCTTGGGACCGGCACAATAAGGCACTGGCTTGTACCCCCTTGCGGCTACATTATTAAACATGACACTATATGGCCTAACTATATAACACATTGAAAAGTACAGTCACATAGCGACATTAATAACAATCATTAAAAAAAGTTTCATTTTCTTCTACCTCTTCTTCTTTCGCAATAACAGTACATTAACCCGGACCAATTCACTTCCGTTAGACTTTCTAACTTGGCGCAAGACATAGCTTCCCACAGTGTCCTTTCATATCTTTCATATCTTGCCGCCGGGCAACAATTGAACTCTTTGCAACTGAATAGCTAGCGCTAGCTCCTAGCGCCCTAGTTTATCATGATACGCATCATTACAAGCCATGAGAATTCAAACGTAAGAAGAGGCATTGATAAAATCATCTTGTGGTCAACTGCCGTGTAATAGACATCTGACAGATTATGTCAACATCCTAAAATGAAGCATTGCCTGGTCATTAGTGTTACGCACTGCTGCATTCGTGTGGTTCTAACAGCTGCACCGCAGGTTATCTGCCCTGCCTCTAGGACCCATGTTTAGTGTTCTCGGGCTGCATTTTTTGTTTTGTGAAACAGGAGGCGCCCACTCACCAATCAGAGACAAGAGATGCATGCAGGTTGTGCCTGATTTTACTGGCCCATTTGAGTCTTTTACCATTTTCCCCATCCCCAAAGGGCTAACCTCGCCACTGCTCCTGCCCTTTGAGTTCCAGTGGTTCTTAGTAGTGTGTGAGCCGCATCACCCAATGTCATTCTTGTACAGCAGTTCTTTGGTCTTAGAAATATTTTGCTGTAGGGAGCTCTCCTCAATAAGACTGGTGAGTCCACCTGCTGCTGATATGTAGCCAGGCTGTTAGAGTCTGTCGGGTGAGCCACCAAGACAATGTCATCCGCATATTCGAGAAGTGTCATATTGTCCATATTGCAGATCATTTTGTAGATGGAGAGTGAGATAGAAAAAAAAAACAGCCTTGTTTAGAAGCTCTGTGTTTAGAACAATGCTAGTGGATGTTTTTAATGGCCTTACATATTATAGTCTATTTCAACCTTGTTTTCCCATGAAAAAGTCCAATACAGTATTCAATATACACCTTTATTGAGTTGTGAGAACACAAACTACACACAAATAAACCATCCAAAAATATCACAAATAATTAATTCAAAGAAAGTCCTGTTCTTTGGAACAAGACAATCATTAGTCAGTTTACCTTTTCTTCAAAGGGGGCTAGGCTCTGGAACTCCTTGCTTAACCTTAAAACTAGAGTGCAACACTATTGTTTATGACAGAAGACTCAAGCAACGGCTGAAATCAAAACAACAGTGTTCATATGTAGTGCCATACAATGGGTTGTTGTCTGGTTTAATCTGCCATCTCTCGCTGTATGTTTCTCCAGTCTCAAGTAAGCAATCTAAAACACAGGCAAGTAAGGCATAATCAAGCAGTAGGTTGCGTTAAAATGAACATTTTTGGCACGACATGAAGGCGAAGAACAACCCAACACAAAGCAGAGAAAGAGTATTTACCCAGACCATGGCATAGATTAATTTAGTTTATTGGCGCAACAGTGCCTAGATTCTAGGCGCTATTGAACTGATGGCAAAATAAGAATTTTTTTTTCATATATACCTTGCATATATAATATTACAAAACTGCAAATATTTAATTGCAACAAGTTCATTGAATTGAATGTCTTAAACCTCTTAAACCACCAACTGAGATAGGTTTTTGATAGGGTTTTGAGACTAATTAGACGCCTTAGAATTTCCGATTAAAGACACTAATCATTTTTGCTCTGAGCTGGTGGCGGTAAAAAAAAAAAGAAAAGGCAGCGGCAACTGCCACCAAATTCTCTATTAGTGATGGGCGATACGACACTTTTAAGATTCACTAAAATACTGATTACTTTTTGCCTAAAATACCATACCCGATACGCATACAAAATACCGATACCGATTACTGGTAATTTGTTATTGGTGAATTTTTTCTCAATCATAATATTAGTACCTTTAAAATAAATCATGTCAAATACTGGCCATGTAACAACTTTAATGTGCACAGTTCAAAATATAGACGTTAAACATATAATTAACATAAATATGAATTAAACAAAACAAAACACATTTTAACTTTCTTTGAACTTTTGCTGAGTAGCATTGTTTTCAAAACAATGAAATGATCCTGACAGAAATGTAAATCAATACACTCACCATCAATACAATAAATAATAAATAACAAATATAAATAAAATAAAATTGTGAAAAACAAAAAAGTGCACATTTGAACTTTTACTTCGTCAAACTAACCATACCTTTGGTGACCAGCATTGTTTGGTCCTGACAGAGATGTAAGTGTACACTTTTGTAGAGACAGAAAGAGAAGCTAATTGTTTTTTTTTTTTTTTTTTTGAGAAATGTTCTGTCGGCCATTTCTCCATTTTCTCCGCTCCATCAGAAACTCTCAGAAACGCGCATGCTCCTCGCCGTGTTGTTGTTACTAGGATGTAAACACAGAACTCACGGCTAGACACCGGTGTCACCTGAAGGTGAATGGGCCAAAATGGCGGCGTGGGCGCATGCATGTTCGGGAGCTGAGCACCAACGAAAGTACAATTTAGTGAATCATATATCTTATACCGCACACTACTCGAGGTAACTTGGAGCAGTGGTGAGTACACCATGTTGAACTGGCAACAATCTTATTTTGTGGAGAACTGTTATCATACAACAGCATACATCGAGGGAAAAGTCTTTGCTAAGTGCGTCAGTAAGCTAGTGCACAACAACAACGCATGGAGGCGCCGTTGACAAAGAAGAGCCCGCTTATACACAACCTGCACAACTACTGCATGGCAGATAAACCTGTTATTTCCCTTATGGATTCCAAATTCCCTCCTCTTCCCATTACACCAACCAAGAACCTGCGCTTCGCTGAGGATCTGTCACTGGCCACCAGAGAGAGACGGAGGCAGCTGTGGCGTTCGGTGGCCAAGGCACGTGAACAAGGAAAAACGGTTTACTACATTGGAGGGAGAGCCTTTGCTGAAAGAACTGAACTGATTCCAACTACATGAAGGTGATAATCATATAACATGTTAACAAGGTTTATACTGAGAAAGGCTGAAACCTGATGCTCATGGTTCATTATTATGCAAATTAACTTTTGTAAGTTACACCATATTATGATGAAGGTTTGATAAGCACAGACAGTTTTACTCAGGTCTTTTTCCCCCTCCTTTCTTGACCACACCAGATCACTTCATATATGATGCCTCCAGGGTGTGATCTGTGAAAAAAACAGAGGGGGGGATAATTTTGAGGAACGCTTTGCACACGGACTCTTTGTATTTTGGCTGTTAATAATTAAGATGTAATGTTGAAAATACTTTGAGTGGGGGGGATAAATTTTGTCCCCACTGAGGATGAAAATAATTCAGCAGAGGGTAGAACATGTAAACCAGAGGGGGGGAAAATCCCCACCATCCCCACTGGCAAATCGCACCTTGGATGCCTCGTATTTAATGTGATGATGATGAGCCCAGTTGCCATCTGAAAACCTAGGTGCCTCTCTGTGTTTACATTTAATGTTTCACTGCACATCGAATCTAAGATGGGTCAGATCCTGATATGGAGGGTAACACTCTCTAAGCTTATTCTATCTTTTTCACATATATTGTTCTACTTGTTATTATTATGTCTTTATCTATTGTTACTTTCAATGCCAGGGGTTTAAGAAATAATACTGAGTGCAAGGCACTTTTTTTGTTTGCCAAGAAGCACAAAACTGATTTCTGTTTTATCCAAGAGTCACATTCAGCCCTGATGATGGAAAATTTTGGAGATCCCAATGGGGTAATGAGTTGTGGCACGCTCATGAATCTGAACATTCTGCCGATGTTACCACTCTAAAGCATAACTTTTCAGCGTTTTCAAGTGGTAGACTTTGAAAACACTATAATGGTAATTGTTAACATATACAGTTATAACTTGCATAATGATAATAATATCCTCCTGGAAACTTTAGAAAACTATATTCAAAATGCTTCTAATAACTTTCCTATCTCAGTTATTGTAGTAGGGGGAGATTTTAACATGATACTTGACCACTACCTGGACTGTTGGCCTCCACGCAATTCTGCTGCAGTTAATGAAAACCTGAAATTCTTTATGCAAATATTCAATTGAATTGATGTGTGGAGATGCCAACATCATAACTCTATTGCCTTTACATGGAGTAACAGAAATGCCACCAGGAAATCGCGACTAGATTTTTGGTTAGTTTCTAATAATCTGAACATTGATAAAATATCAGCTAATATTACAACACCACTAACTAATCATAATGCAGTCTCCATATGTATCCCTTTGAACTCTGCTTCCACAAAGATAAATGATAAATTAGGTATAAAGATGATAATAGCAGAATTTAGGAATAAAGCAAGTGCTGAAGATGTTTATGGTAGCAACTGGGAACTTTTGAAATTTAAAGCTGCCCAATATTTAAGAAACTATGGAAGTACCTTCTCCAAAAATCAAAGACTGGAAGAAGGGAAAGTAGTCTCTAAAAAGTCTAGTCTCTAAAAACCCTGCTGATATGTCAGAGAGGGTCAGAAAGAAACAAATTAAACTAAATGAAATCTATTTACAAAAGGCCAATGGTGCCTTTGTAAGATCAAGAAAGAAGTGGATCGAAGCAAGAAAACAGAATTCGGCCTATTTTTTTAAATCTAGAAAGACATCAATTTAATCCAACAACTAAACATTAATGATCTAACTGATGATCGTAGTAGAATTGCAGACTTTTGCTCCAGTTTTTACAGTGAACTATATAAAACCAAATACTGTCATCAGTCAGCAACTTCATTTTTCAATTCTCTTGGTAACGTTACTAAAATACTGAAGATGACAAAGAGATGTGTGATGGAATTACAGGAAATCACGCATGTGATGGAACACCTCAAAACTAACAAATCTCCTGGAGTTGATGGTCTCTCCACTGAATTTTATAAACCATTTATTGAAGATTTAGTTCCCTTTTTACTTAAGGCAATTGTAGAAAGTGTGGAACAAGGAACTTTACCTCCTACACTGTCACAAGGCCTGATTAGATTAATCCAAAAACCTAAAAAAGACCACCTACTTATTGATAATTGGCGACCCATTTCACTACTTAACACTGACTACAAGGTATTTGCTTCTGTACTTGGTAAATGGCTTAAGAGTGTTCTAGACCCAATTATTGATGAGACTCAATCGGGATTTATGAGAAAAAGACATATCTCCAATAATATTCGACTCGTTTTAGATTTAATCAATTACTCATCTCTGTGTTCTGACGACAGTCTTATCTTCTTCCTAGACTTCTATAAGACATTTGACACCGTAGAACATAATTTTATTTTTCAAACAATTGAACGTTTTGGATTTGGTGAATTTTTTGTAAAGCTGTCAAAACTATATACTCCAAAGGTAACAGCTCCATCAGACTAAAAAGCGGGACTTCCCCAAGATTTGTTTTACAGCGGGGCATCCGAAAGGGCTGTCCCGCTTCCCCTTATCTATTCACCCTATTCACTCAACTACTCTCCACTCATATAAAAAATAGCCCATTAAAATGTATCTTTATTGCAAATAGAGAAATCATAATCAGTCAGCTGGCTGACGATACCGCACTTTTCTTAAAAAATTCCACACAAGTTCCAATTGCTATCCATACAATAAATGCAAACAGTCTGCAGCTTCTGGACTTTGCTTAAACCTGAAGAAATGTGAGCTATTTCCTCTCAAAGACTGTGACGATTCCATGATTTACAATATACCTATTAAAACAAGCTCACCTACCTTGGGATTACCATTCTAAAAAAATCAGACAGACAGATGTTCTTAAAATTTTAATATGATTATAGACAAGAAAAAAACTGAACCAATGGCTTCAAAGAGATTTATCACTGAAAGTACGAATTCCACTAACAAAGGCAGAAGGGTTGTCTCATCTTACTTATGCAGCTATTCCCCTGTCTGTTGAAAAACAGATCTGTAGTACCACTGATAAGTTATTGTTTAATTTCATATGGAAAAACAAGACTTAATGTGAAAAAATCTGTTATTATGAACACCTATGATTCTGGTGGTCTAAACTTTCTTGACTTTACTATCCTCAACAATACCTCTAAAATTTACTGGATCCACTTGGAATTTTATACCCAAATATATTTTTTCTACCATTGGAGGCCTTGAATATGTACTTTTATGTGATTATGAAATAGAAAAACTTCCCCTAATTCTATAAGTAAATGCTGTTGGCATGGTCCTTAATCTGTAAACACAACTTCTCTCCACATAGATGGTTTATTTGGAATCAACACATCAAATATAAAAACAAATCTCTATTTCTTAATTCCTGGTTTGATAATAACATAATTTTAGTTAGCCAGCCACTCAATGATAATGGAAATCTGTTAAATTACACTGAATACCTTCAAACATATGGTATTCCTGTTACCCCAAAATACCAGTTCCCTCTGGTATCCTAACTCTATTAAGAGACGCCGGAAAACCAGTTTGTCCTCCATTAGACCCTACATTAACACCAGTGGGGCATATGTGTTTCTCAGTCAAAACAAAAAATAAAAACTGTCTCATCAGATCAGTGTTTCAAACAGATATCACCACTACCCCATTTGTTGTTCAGCACTGGTGTTATATTGTTAATGGATTTAACTGGGTCCATATATGGAACCTCCCATACAAAAACTTAATTACAAATAAAGTGAGACTGTGTCTTACAAACTAATTCATAGATACTACCCTGCCAAAAAGTATTTGTTGGAATTTAAAAAGGTTTATGTATGAACTGTCCTCTGTGTGAGTCTGAGCCTGAGCCTGAAACTGTGATGCACCTGTTCTGGGACTGTCACTCCTCTGCCACCTTCTGGGAAGAAGTACAGCGTTACATCGCAATGAAGATTGAGTCAGACTTTTCTTTAGATTGGAACAATACACTTTTTGGTGCCCATGATGTCAAAAGTGAAAAAACAAAAAGAACTGTATGTCATAAATTCAATAATAATATTAAGGAAATACCACATACACAAGGCTAAATTTAGTCACTCAAACCCCTGTTTTGTGGTTTTCAAAAGGAAACGGAACAGTACATCCAAAGTATCTGTGACTCAAATAATAAGAAAGCTATGAAAACATATCACTTGTGCTCTTTATTCTCTGTATTTATTTAATACCCTACCCCCCTGGCTGATGTTCAATTGTTTGTAGGTATCTACATTAATAATAACTGCTTTAGTATTGAATATATTTCTGTCAATAAAGAAAGAATAAAAAAAAACACAACTCGCGGCTCTTCTGGTCACGTGACTTGGGTGGACCAGTTCAATATCGCCAACTAGGGGGGTGTTTCGGCACAAAACACTGGAGTAAGTTACCTCAGAAATATTTGGAATTGACACATGCACTTTTATTTCGCATTTATTAATTAGTAGTCGATACCGAAATGTGCGGGTATCAATCTGCCTGTCACTATTCTCTATGCAGAACAAACCCTGCGCTACGTACAATGGGCTAACATAACACCCCCTGCGTATTATTGTTAAAAGGAAAAAAATCACTTTAAGAGCCTCTGATAACTTTTTCAGCTAAGTTGATCTTTTTAAGCTATCTTGAATTTTGCTTTGGTATGCCGCCAGTCGACCAAAAAAACAAAAAACAATGTCTTGAACACATTATTAACAAATCTAGTGGTTTTCAAAAAATGTAATGCTAACACTACACAAAAGGTAGCTAAATATAGCTACTTACCTTGAAATCAGGCGAGCAAGCGATTCAACCGTCGTCTGCAGGTTTCAGCTTTTCTTGAAAAAAACGTCCCGTGTTTCACGCAGCTGACGCGGTATGGACCTTATCTGGCAGTCCGAAGGACGTCGGATGTTCAGTGGGTTGTCAGACCTCCCTTACATTCCCTGTTGTAAGTTTCCCCTCCACTTTGTTCTTATAGTGAATTTTGGCCAGCCTTGATTTTTGCCTGAACTCTTTTTCCAACTCATTTACTTTTGGTCTGTCACCAATCATGAATTCCAGTTTCTTTTTATTAAGGCATATTTTCAAGTCTTGTGTCACCCAGGGCTTGTAGTACAGTCTAAAGCCTGGTTTATGGTCCTGCATTAAATCAACGCCGTACCTACATCGTAGGGTAGGGAGACTCGCTATAGCCCCCGGCGTAGCCTGACGAGCACCTCCCAGACCCAGCACAGACCGAGAGGGCTGTGATTGGTTTGCTTGGTAGCAACGCATTTCCGTTTCCGTATTTCCAAATTCTTCTTCTTCTGTTGCGATTTAGATATTGTAAGGATACTTTCTTCAACATCCAACAATTCCAACTCCAGCAAGATTCTCCCTCTCTCTTGGTCACCATTGTTCACTGTGATTGGAAAAGTCGGAAGCTAAAGAAATAATCAATTAGAGACGATAATAACCATTCAGGAAAGGAGCGCAGCCTCATACCGCTCTGGTGGTGAATTGCACCGCCATGAAATGGAGTGACGGAGAAGGTATGGTGTTGATTTAAGGCAAGACCATAAACCAGGCTTAACTTAACCAGATAAAATGACAGAATCAGCGCAAAAAGTCAGGTATGAGGTGTTCATAGTGTCTGCAGCTTTCGGTCTCTCTCATGGTGTAGTTGGTTGACCGATTGTTGTTGACAGCCAGGCAAGAATGTCCCCAATTGATTTCCGTGTTTTTCGCGTATCCCTGTCAAGCCATATAGCAATAAATCCTTCAATGTGCACATTGATGTCCCCAGACAGCCACTGTGAAACAAAAAACATGTTTGTCTGTAGTCCAAATCATAGTTGATGACTGCAGAGAGCTCAGTCATTTTATTTTTCAGTGACCGGACATTTGAAAGCGTGATGGCAGGTACTGGTAGCCTGCTGCCTCATCTCCGCAAGCTCTTTCTGATCCCTCATCTGGACCCGATTTTCCTCCCGATACACTTGTTTTTATGCCCCTTGTGAGAATATAACAAAATATGTTTACTAATCATATGCTTCAGCTAAACAAGTGTTATAATATAATCATGTGTTTAAAAACAGAGTTCTCTGTCTGTCACAGTACTGCACCCCTGAAAGGATGAGTCATAACTAGAAACTAGATAAGGAAGTCAGTGCAGCTACAGAGCCTGGTACGAGCCTGCTAAACGGTCAACCTGACCGTATCCTAACGGTTTCATCCCAGTAAACAACATTGGAAAAAACACTGAAAGAGACAGGGGTGGAAAAGTACTGAGACAAACAGAATCATAGTGAGACGTTCCCTAGGTAGAGCTACTAGCCTATATAACTACACACTGTAAGGAAAAGATTCGAATCTCTCGGGGTAAGATACAGGAGAAGTTCTGTATGAGAGGTTCCCAAAGACTCTTTGCTAAATAAACTGGTTTAAGAGGACAGAAATGGCTCCGACTGATTCTTCTCACATCAACAAACTCGGAGAAGTCAGGTTGACTTCAACACCCTCTAACAAATGTTGAGGTATATCAGCAAGGGGGATAGACGGTCGTAGGTCTGCACCATCACCACTGGCCAGCTGGCCTGAGCTCCAGCAGTCTGCACCGTGAATACACACCCCGTTCTGGGTGACTTGCAAACTGGCCCCCTCGTCTTTCCCATAATCCAATTTCAGGGCACACAAGAACAATCAGGATCACTAAGGATGCAAGGTTAATAGTTGACATTCTTAATTTGCACATGACTACACATAAACTCACAAGAATACACACAAAACAACGTAAAAAGAAAAAAACTGAGAGCACACGTTGGGAGTTGCTCGAGCAGCAGCGTCCCCCGATTACTAAAATAAATATGAAACAAAGTTCAGTTGTTATTTATTTACTTATTCAAATTTTTGTTGCAGGATAAAGTGGAACTCGTGTTTTGTAAGTATTGTTTACAAAACTGGGTGCAGGCAGGCAGGCTACTTCTTGGACTGGCCAACGGGTTATTAAAGGGTTGACCCATAGAGACAAACAACCATTCATGTTTAACAATTTTAAGTTGGACTGATCATTTCAGTTGCTTTGAGATTAGTGCTCTCACTTACTGCTCATTATAGGTCCGTCCAACTTGATGCAACGCATAAGTCTAATCAGCATAGTGTAAGTGTAAGAACAAAGAGCCGTTAAAATGTCCTACTGTGTTCCACTGCATTAAAAAGTAAATCATTGGATAGAACTGGTAAATCCAAGATGTGGACAAAGAATAAAATATATCTACATATATGTATAGCCTACAGAAGCACTAATAATAATAATAATAATAATAATAGTAGCATATTGCAATTAATAATTTAAAGTGTTGAAAACAATGTAGTGCAAGAAACTGGGCTCTGCTTCCAACAGTGAGTCAGTACGGTTTTGCAGTACGATAATTGCGAGGGTAGTGCTTTGAGAGACTGAAGTCTGAGCTCCTAACAGGGCCCTCCGCTTTCACCATTTTTGGATTTTCTGGGAATGAGGATGAATCAGGCACCAACACCAACTTTCATTCATAGAAATAGGTGGACCGATTAATAAAAACTGTCAGTGTATTGCATTTACACTTAATACATTCCAACAGCTCAGAACGTGCTTTGCAATGTTCTTTCATTCATTTAAATGGTTAATAAAGTGTGTACTGTAAAGTATGTTTCTTGTATCCCTTTGTAGTCTTGTTCTATATAATATAGTGTCTTAAAAAGGAGGGATTTTATTATGTTATTTTTGAGTCAGTGTGCTTAATTGCAGAGCCCTACTAACTGGAGTATGGAGCGGCTTGTTGTGGTTATTCCTTTAAATGTGTTACACATGCGTACACAGCTTTCGACGAGACGCTCGTGCACATTCCCGCTACTCATAGTACGTAGTGGATAAGCAAGAGGGAAAGAGGACACTGGGTGATGAACGGTCAGCAGATGATGTTTTCCTTTCAGCTATCTGCCACAGACCAACCCCAGCTGCTCCTGGAAGGGCGGACACACACTGTCATCTGTCTGACTGTCCTCTAATGGACTGTCAGTGACTCCGGCGGAGACCTAATCGATCCTCCCCTATGAGCAGGTGAGTTCCTGCGGCTGTGGGTCGCTGCTTTAGCCTGACTCTTCTGAGCCTTTTTGTTCACCAGCTCCGGACACGGTTCTTCTTTGGACGGTTATATGAGCAAGGTTAAACCACTAAATCCTCCTCAAACATATTTGTAGTCTGTGTGTGTCCCCGGAAGCATTTCATCAAGCTGTTGCGTCTTTGCAAACGTGGACATCTCACAGCGCATGCGCGAGAACAGCCTTTTGCTTAATGGATTCACGATACACATCTTGCATGAACAGATACTGTTCATAAATTGCTAAGTTAAAACATTTATGAATGTTTTATTAACTTAATTATAATCTTGAGTGTGACTGTAAATATTGACAAGTTTTGCTTCCCTTAATTTGTCCCAGGTGAATGAAGCAATGTCTGAAAAACATGTCTCACAAAGAAGATATTGAAGAGAAAAAAAGGTGAGGAGCAAAAGCAAACAACGTGAAAGTTCCAGTGGTGCTTATTTGGCCACTGGGGAAATTACTTCATGTAAATTCAATACAGCAGTGTCTTACTGAACACCTTTTTGACTATTCCCCTCAGCTTTCACTACACCAAATTGTACGCCAGCATACCTCGAACATGTCTGCCAATTGTCTACCACCCAGACTACAACATCACCTTCATGGGCCTTGAAAAGCTCCATCCATTTGATTCAGGGAAGTGGGGGAAAGTCATTTGCTTCTTAAAAGGTAAGAGAGCAAAAAGCCCAAGTGGCAGAGGGGGAGGGCAGTTCCTGGAGTCGATGTATGTGGAATCGCTCAGTAGATCAGAGAGGGAAAGGGAGATGGAGAACAGAGGAAAAAGTGGTGAGGTGGGGTGTAGTTGTAAAGGTGAAAGGCAGAGCATCAGAATTCTGATAGTTAAAGAAAGCTCCCTGTGGGAGTGTGTGCAGATACACAGAAAAGACCCAGTGTGAATTTTAAGGCCAAAGGACAAGGAGGAACTGGCATAAATTCAAATGCTGTTGATGTCAAATTGTGGTATTGTCTTTGCCATAGATAGTACCTAACATACCTTAATGAATGCATAAAGGCTCCAGACGTTAAGAGAGTAAATCAACAATCTGTTCTCTGCTAACAGAAGAAAACCTAGGATTATCTAAATTTACCCTTGACATAATTGATGAAATCAGAAAATGCTGCGAATTAAAGCAGTCAAAGGCTTGACTTTTTAAAGCATAGGACTGTAGAAAATTTGAGACTTCCCTTGGTCTAAGAAAAAACAGACAGTCCCTCCAACAAAACAGCTAGTATAATATTAATCAAGAACAAGCAGTCAGTGCCCTGTGATACTTGTGTGTAACTGCGTATGTTTTGTTTTTTTTAATTTTTAAAGCTGTGAAGCACTTTGTTGCTTACTTGCATGAAAAGCGCTATATAAATAAAGTTTGATTTGATTTGAAGCATAACAGCCATTGTATTGTGGACTACTACATGATGTTATAATTCAAAACCATATTGACATATATGAATTCATAACAATTATGTTGCTATTGAGGCCATATGTGAGCTGCAAATTATAGCAGATGCATTATGGTAATGATAATATATGCAACACTGGGTGAGGGCAGAGCACTCTCTGTGCAGGTCAACAGTCTTTCTCTACGTTAAAGGACTGATATATATAGACAAACAACCATTCATGTTCAAACACTTTTAAGTTACAGACTGATCAAAGAAGTGTGTATTCAAAGTGCACCCCACTATAACTTCATATTAGAAAATTCAAGGTCTTCTCGAGCAGCAACCTCCAGGCTGGAGAAATAAAAAACAACAATGAAATAAACTGATTAACTCATTGATAGAAAGAGTTGGACAGATTAATAGAAATACCTGTCAGTATAACCTAATGCATTTGAGCAGCTTAGTATATGCATTACAGTGTCCTTTCAAGCTATATGAGCTTGTTTAATATCATAGTCATGAGGAAAATCAGAATCAATAAAAATAATAATACTAATGATTTTCCTCTTGGCTTTGTGCATGCAAATTTTTTGATAGTATTAGATATTTTTTTAATTTAACAATGGTTAAGTGGAAATTCATAAGAATCTGGCTGGAATGTTTTGCCTTTTCCTACTTTGAAGCAAGAATTCATAATTTTCCATTGTTTAAAAAAATCACATTTGTGTCATGAAAGACATATACACGTCAGTCACTCAATGCCTGTGTCTCAGAGGAGCAGTTCATCCATGATGGGAACATAGTGGGAGCCCTTGAAGCCACTGAGGAGGATCTGCTAGTGGTTCACACCAAACATTACCTCAACAGATTAAAGGTAGTTCTCTTTCTTTCTCCCGGCCCTGCCATTGTTCTGTCCCTCTTTTATTCTGACAGAGTGGCATGTTCTTTTCTCTTTGTATAATATGCATCCCTCAGTTGTCGTTGCATGTGATTTTATCTGCTTCACTTTTGACTTTTTTGCTGTAATTATGATGCAGCCAGTGTTGCCAGATCTTGAGAGAGAAACAAGCAACCAGCTCTAATGAAACAAGCCCAAAAAAAGCCACTCAAAAAAAAAAAAAAAGCCCAACCAGTGACCTAAACCTACGACATTGTGTAGGAGAGAGGCAATTTGATGACAGTACATATATATATATTTATATATATATATAGTTTGCTAGAAAACAGTAAATATCTTTCATCTATTACAAGGGAATACTGGGCACCTCCACAATAACTCATCAGGTCTTTGAACATGCATGGGTCAGTTGCACCATTACTCTGGTTACTGGTTTTAGCATTTTGACTTCTTTATCAGTCGAGGTAGATCCAGTTAGTTCACCGAGATGATCGACAGCTCTGACGATGTGTGACAGGCTGTAAGTGGCTATCTTCAGCTCACTTGCTTGCCTCATGTTTGGCTCATTTTGTTTTAAGACAGTCAAACCGATGTCCGTAAGCCTCACAGATGAAGAAGCTGTGGAGGTTTTTTTTTTATTTGCTGTAGTTGTTGGTGTTTTGGGTTTTTTGTTGTTGTTTTGCACTTTTCGGTGCTGCGCGGTCCCGGCGCATGGTTTGTGGACAGATCCTTTAAGGAAAAAGGACAAACTGCTGCGTTTAGCTTTATTGTGGTTGTGGAGAGCTGGGAGGGAATCAGGAGGGGTTCATACACGGAGCAAAGCAAGCCCAAATAAGCAACCACACTTTAAAAAAAAAACCCAAAAACCCACAACCCGCGACTGACAATATTTGCAAGCGACTTTGCAGAACAACAAGCCCAAAGTCGCTTATAACAAGCAGACCTGGCAACACTGGATGCAGCCGGTATAAGAGAGGCCAGGTACCGCACCGCCGACCTTCTTGTTGTGGTAACCGTAGTGCTAATCACTATGCCACCGTGCTGCCTCCTCAAAGCAATCAGTTCAAGAATATTAACGAGATAGCACCTCTCAGTCCTATGAGTCAATAAGAGTTTTTGTGTTCAAAGTTGCTTTTTATTCTTTCTCCTGCTCTTTTTGTGTCTTGTTGTATTGAATGACTAAACAGAGGTACCAGATTTTTCTGATGTGAATAAGCACTATTCTGTGCTGCTCCTTTTTTTTATCTGAGTCATCATGGTCCAATCATAAACCCCTGTCAGCTTTGTTTTGTATTTCTTAAGTAAGCTTTTCTATACCTTTTATATCCAAACCCTGGTAGGATCACGTTGTCATGCCTCTGTGCCTTGAGTGCCCACTTGTCTATGTATCCTACATTATGGCCACTATACGGTCATAACTGAATTCACTCACCTTCTTCAACCATCCAAGGTGAGAAAAGTAAAATAACCAGAGGCAGTGATTCTAGTTGTTTTATCTGTTCTATCTGTTTTGCTTTGTGTGTCTTTAAGTCATCTGAGGTAAAAATGCGTTGGTGTTTTTGCTTTCTAAGTTTATAAGCGATGGGGGCCTAGCACAGGAAAGCAAAATATATTGTATGTGGCATGTCTAATTGTGTCTTTCCTCCATATAGTGGTCTCTGGTGGTGGCAACAATCACAGAAATCCCACCTCTCCTGTTTCTGCCAAATTTTCTGTTGCAGCGGAAGGTGCTGAAACCTCTGCGGACTCAAACAGGAGGGACAATAATGGTCGGTATTTAATTTCCCCCAAATGTTTGTAAATTTTCTTTACCTTCCTACAGTACATTATTATCTCCGTTTGCTTTATTGAATTATATAAGTGCTGCAGTCATTATTACGAAAGGGGTCATTTATAGGCTTTGAAGGTAATTTAAAAAATTGTTATACCAATGCATTACTCCTAATGCAATAGAAATCATTTTACAGCATATTAAAATACATGTGAACAAATGTTCTATAAATGAGATCAGTTTTAGCATCTTAAGAGCAACTCATGGCAGTAACAGTAAGGCATAGCTTGTATGAGATGACATTTAATTCTAAATACAGCATAGCAAACATTCACATTATAACATTACTTTAAAGCTTTTAATGATGCAGCATACACAGTTTTGTTTAAAATAATTTTTTATGCTATGTTTATGCTAATGTCATAGTTAAGGGGAAGGCTCATTGTGTAGTCTGTGCTGATAAGGGATTACCAGGGAGGTTAATGAAGGGAATACCTGTAATGGGGCTTCCAGCACCTGCTGAGAGGCTTCCGTGTAAATTAATTTTAATTTAAAAAAATAGGGCAGTGTTATTTTTGTTGGAGAGATATTGTGAATTTATTTGAAATTATCTAGCAAGATCAGAACTTTTGATTAATTTCTGTGTGTGTGTGTGTATCTATATTTACTCACTCACTCATCTTCTACTGCTTATCCATTTCCGGGTTGCAGGGGGTGCCAGAGCCAATCCCAGCTCACAGGGCCAACATACAGAGACAGATAGAGACGAACCACCACTCACACTCATACTCAGACCTACGGAAAATTTAGAGGCACCAATAAACATAAACATGTATGTTTTTGGATGGTTGGAGGAAACAGGAGTACCCAGAGGAAACCCCTGCAAGCACAGGGAGAACATGCAAACTCCCAGAGAAAGGCCCCACCACCTTCTTGCTGTGGGGCAACAGCGCTAACCACTATGCCGCTGTGCTGCCCCTACACACACACATACAGTTGAAACCAGAAGTTTACATATACTGTGTAAAAAGACGCATAAACCTTTTTTTTTTTTAAATCACTGTCTGATATTAAATCAGGCTAAACTTTTCCTGTTTTAGGTCAGATGGATAACCGAAATTATATCTACTGTACTTGCTAAATGCTGCAACAATGAGAGAGATAATATTTCAGTGAGTTTTTTATTACTTTCTTAGAAGTCAGAAGTTTACATACATTTCCTTAGTATTTGGTAGCATTGCCTTAAACTGTATGACTTGGGTCAAGTCTTTAGGGTATCCTTCCACAAGCTTCCCACAATAGTTTGCTGGAATTCTGGCCCATTCCTCCTGACAGAACTGGTGTAGCTGAGTCAGGTTTGTAGGCCATCTTGCTCACACACGCATTTTCAATTCAGCCTACAAATTTTCTATGGGATTGAGATCAGGGCTTTGTGGTGGCCACTCCAAAACATGGACTTTGTTGTCCTTAAGCCACTTTGTGACTATTTTGGCGGTATGCTTAGGGTCATTGTCCATTTGCGCCCAAGCTTCAACTTCCCGGTTGATGGCTTGAGATGTTGCTTCAATATTTCCAAATAATGTTTTTTTTCATGATGCCGTCTATTTTATGAAGTGCACCAGATCATCCTGCAGCAAAACAGCCCCACCACATGATGCTGCCACACCCATACTTCACAGGTGGGATGGTGTTCTCAGGTTTACAAGCTTCCCTCTTTTTCCTTCAAATGTAACAAATGCACAAGAGTGCCTCCAATAAACTCAAATGTTGTCAGTTAACATATCAGAAGTTTCCAAAGCCATGTCATCATCATTTGGACTTTCCCACATTCTTTAAAGACATAGTAATCTTTGTGTATGTAAACTGAAGAAAGTAATAAAAAACTCTCTAAAATATTCTCTCTCTCATTATTGCAGCATTTAGCAAATAGAAATAATTTTGGTCATCTTAAATAACCTAAAACAGGAGAAGTTTAGTCTGATTTAATTTCAGACTAATTAAAAAAAAAGGTTTATGTGTCTTTTTACAGAATGTATGTAAACTTCTGGTTTCAACTGTGTGTGTGTATACATTTATAATATGTGTGTCGGAATCTGCTGGAATCCCCCATCCCTGTCGGGGGCCCCGAGCGTTCTCATTCCTTATTTGCAGCTCTTGTCCATGAATGTCTAGTTCCAATAGTTATCATTAGGTTGAGCTTCTTGATTGGCCTGGGTAACAACTGAGCTATCGTGAGTCTAATGCATAAACACTGCTGAAGTGAAGGTTTTGGGGTGTTAGGGGTCAGATGTATAAATGATGCATATACACAAAAACCATAATGTATGCCATTTCCTGCACAGGAATTAGTATATGTAGTTAATTACATATTTTAATGCGGAAGGTGAAGTGAGACTGGGGCTTCACACAATCTTTTGACCATGTGTACATACATTTTTTACAGTGAGTGAAGTTGCACAGTGAAAAGAAAATGCAAAATAAAGCGCTGAAGTCATTAGTATCAATGTAAGAATTCCTTACACAGTATATTTGACAAATCTGTGTGCTCAGTGTTTCCATAAGCATTGTCATTATTTATTGTGACCCATTCTGTAAATTGTTCGGATTTTATTGAAATATTTTCTATCTCACTGACTGAGTCGTCTCTGGCACTGACAAATTCAGAGTAAAGCTGGACTTATTGTACTAAAGTTGATTCATCAGGTCACTAAAAATTGGTGAAATTGAATTGACGAAATGTATCTGTTTTTGTCCCTCCTTTCTGGCTCATGCCTGATAACTTGCGGCACAGACCTTGGTTTTGTTTGCAAACTGGATTCAACGATGTGTGCTTAATTATGGCCCTGGAAATGAGGCTACTACATGTGTGCCCCATTATTCAGTGAGTGAGTATAAAACAGCACTATGTGTATGCACACCTGTATAATTCTGAAAAATAGAATATGTGAGCATATTTCTGGTTTACTGCAAACACATAGTTTTTCTCACCTCTTGACCTCCATTTTTAGTCAGTAGCCTCATGACTTTTGGAAGCAGGAGGCCTGATCCCTTTACTTCTCTCAGCCATTTGGTTACCTTTTGTACTGACTTGGAAAGTTTCCCGTCATTAAGAGAGTTACATTGACATTATACTGTGTTCTCCTCCTAACCTTTCCCTAGACTTTGTAGTCACATTTCCATGTCTTATCACCACCACCTGATTTTGAATGTCATTCCTTGACTTGGTTTATGGGTTGATATTTAACTTTTTCTTTTTTCTTATAGAGCACAGCACGTGCTATATTTCTGTTCCTCCTCTTTTACAAGAGGGAAGTGAAAGGATTAAACACAAAGGGAAGCTAATGCCATATGAGTAGGCCTACAGACTTAAATCAGGGTTCCTACACATTTTCCATTTCAAAATTCCTTATTTTATCTAGATTCAAATTTCCAGGCTTCTCACTGGATTGTTCAGACCATATTTTACATCTGAATGCAAATAGTTTGATGTTTATTTTGTAAATGAAAATAAAAACTAATGATAAACATAATACCATAACAATTCAGATCATTCAACAGTTCATTCAGACCAATGAGTAATAGTGCAGCTAAGCCTCCTACTAAAATGCACTGACACCAAAGAGTGGCGATATAGCACTACAAATTAAGTGCTTTGAACTCAGCTACATCACTGGCAAAGCGGCCAAAGGGGGAAGGGCTGCAGGGGAACTGGACCCGTGCCCCCGATGTACATGGACCAAGGAGACCGCAGGATGAGGAAACCCTGCAAAAAAAGGGAGGAGCCCCCGACCCCCCATACAAGGGAGAGAGGAAACTGCAAGCCACCACACACCGGCCAGCTGTGGACTGACAGAGGGTGCCATGGACCCAGGACCACACAGCGCCAGGAGGCAAAGCCCAGACACCAGGACACAGAAAACCCCGGGTACCCGGCTGACCCCATGCACCACCCCACCACAGAGGACCGGGTCCCTCGAGCCATGCCATGACTAGTGAAAGTGTCCCTTTTCCTGTGCTTCTGCAATCACCATCGAGAAAGCATTGCCCTGCACCATGACCCTGTGACCCTGGATGAGGTGTGATGCATTAAGATTGGGGGAAAGGAGAGGAGGGTGGGGGGAAGTCAGAGGACTGCAGCACACCCCTGTCCTGCAGCCTACCCCAACGGAGTGCCCCCTGCACCCGCCCTGGACCATCTCCAAGGTGTGGTGCATTAAAATCCTGTGTGGGGTGTACCTAACTGAGTTTTGAACTGCCAGGCAGGAGGCCTAGAGGAAGACCTAAGAGGAGGTTTATAGATGTAGTGAAAGAGGACATGAAGGTGGTTGGCGTGAGAGAAGAGGGTGCAGAAGACAGGCTTAGATGGAGGCAACTGATTCGCTGTGGCGACCCCTGAAGGGAAAAGCCGAAAGGATAAGAAGAAGTGGGGTGTACCTAACTGTGAGAATTAGCATAGTGGAAAATGTGTGAGGTGGGTGAAGTGTGATGTAAGTTTAGGTGGCAGGCAAATTTTTTGTCATTGTAAATGTATTTTAGTAAATCTGGGTCCAAGAGTCAAAGTCAGCGGACAGAGACAGATCTGTTTCCCATTTTGACATTGGTAGATGCATAGAATGGGTGCTTGAGAGTTTTTTTTCTTTGGAGAAAGCTTTGTGATATTAATGAAAATTTTTTGGGGCTGTAAGGTATTCTGGAGCATTAGAATTTTCTTCTTGATTGTATTGATTTCCTATTACAAATGTCACAAATAAATCTGTGTGTTTCAGAAGTAGGTTTTCCTGGAAGAAGTGCTGGAGATGGGTGATTCCTTTCTGCTCCCAAGTGCTAAAATGAAGAGTTACATCTGGGTTGTGCCAGATCGGGGAGAACATACATGTGGTCTCTAGAGCTTTCCACCAAGCAGAGAGGGTGGAGGAAATCATGGGGTTTTCGAAACAGTTATGACACTTGAGGGTCATGGTAATGAAGGGGAGGTCAGAGATACTGATGTTGTGACAGTCTACCTGTTCAAGTTCAATCCATGAGTTGTAATCTGCATTTGGATTTATCCATTTAGTGATATATTGCAGCTGATTTGTCAAGTAGCAATTAATTAAATTTGGTGCATCCAATTCTCCTCTCAATTTATTTTTTTGAAGGGTAGCGAGACTAATTCTTGTCTTTTTGTCCTTTGAGTAGAATAGCAGAATATCAATTCTGGAACCACTTTGCCGTTGGTTTGAATGGGATCATGGAAAATAAATTGTTGATTTGTGGTAAAATTTTCATTTTAACCGTAGCTATACGCCCCATAAGATAGATAGGAAGATTGTTCCAGCGCTCCAGGTCCTCACAGATTTTCTCCAGGAGTGGATCAAAGTTCAAGTGGGCTAACTCTGATAGTTTAGGTGAGATATTTATACCCATGTATTTAATGTTGCCTGCGGAGAAAGAGCGTTGGAGCTTCTGTTCTGCAGGATCCCATGCATTCTCCGTTATTGGTAATATTGTTGATTTGGACGAGTTAATCGAGTAGTCAGGGAGGGCTGAGAAATTTGAGATACAGTTATAAGCTTCCTGTAATGGTCTTTGAGGTTGCTGCAAGTAGAGTAATACATCATCAGCATTTACATAGATTTTATGTTTTGCTGATGACAGTGGTTCAATTAATATAGCAAACAGCAGGGGAGAGAGGGGGCATCCTTGTCTGGTTCCCCTCTGCTGAGTAAGGCTTTGCGATATGATCCCATTTGTGGTGACCCATTTATGAATGACTGTCCAAAGCCAAATATTTGAAGGGTTGCAAAGAGGAAGGACCAGTTAACTTTGTGAAAAACTTTTTCAGCATTGAGTGATACAACAATAGCTTCTGGTAGCTGCGCTGCAACATGCTGATCAAATTAAGGAATAGCTGGAAGGGAGTGTTGGATCTTTATCTGGTTTTAAAAGTAATTTAATTGCAGCTCTATTCATTTGAGCTCTTATGCAACCTGTCAGGGACCGGCAGGGAAGCCATCCGGTCCAGGAGCCTTGCCTGAAGGCATATTTTCTAATGCAGTTAATAGTTCATCAGTGCTCAGTGGGGCGTCCAAGAACTTTCTTTTTTTTTACAGTCAGTTGAGGCAGATTTAGGTTTTTGAGGAAAGCCTGAATGTTTTCTAGGTTTGGGTTGTTTGTTTTTGAGTATAGATTTTGATAAAAGCTGTAAAAAAATATGGTTGATTTCCTGGGGGGTTGAGTATATTTTCCGTTTGAGTCGTGAATTGCACTAATAAGAGATTTTTCTCTGTTGCGTTGGAGTTGATGTGCAAGAAATTTGCACATCAACTCCAAAGGATATTTTCTAATTGTAATTTCTTGTTTTGTAGTTGTGTCCATAATTGTTCATTCAGTTTTGTAGCATATTGTTCTGTTAGTTCTTTAATCTTATCCTCAATGTTTTTTTCAGCCTGTTGTTCCTGTTTGTTCTTGTAAGAGGAATAAGACATAACTTTGCCTCTGATTATGGCCTTCAGAGTCATTTATTTACAAAAGGTTTTTCCATTCCTTTCTTATTGATAAGTCAAATTCTGGATCCCTTAGTAGTGAGGTGCTAAAGCGTCATGTGGGGAATGGTTTCAGGGTGGGTTCTATTTGAAGGTGGAGGGACACTGGTGCATGATCACTGATTATAATTGGATATATACTGGTGTTGATTTTTTGTGTGATAGAGTTGTTTGAGTGGAAAAAGTCAGTTCTAGTAAAAGAGTGGTGCACTGGGGAGAAGAAGGTGTATTCTCTCATTGTAGGATTTTTGAGTCTCCAACCATCACCAAGTCCAAAGTCATCCATATATTCCTTAAGGACCGTGGCTGATTGTGATTTTTTTTGTGTGTGCTGAGTTATGGGAACGATCTATAGAGGGATTCAGGACTGTGTTAAAGTCCCTTCCTATGATCGTTGTTGGGGTGACTGATATGTTGGATAATTGTGAGAAAACTTTGTGGAAGAAAGCCGGATCATTGTTGTTAGGAGCATAGATATTCGCAATTGGGTATAATTTATTAAAGATTGATGCTTGAATAATGATGTATCGGCCTTCTGGGTCAGTTGGCATACTGTTTAAAGTAAATAGTAGTCTCTTATGGACCAAAATGGAGACCTTTCTTTATCTACTATTTTAACAGGATGAAAAGATTTGGTTAAAATTTGCATCTATAAGAGATTTTTCTTCTGAATCTTGTAGGTGGGTTTTCTTGAATGAGGAAGATATCTGCTTTTAACTTGGAGATATAATCCATAATTTTATTTTTTATTTTTTTTGCCCGTAAGCAAATGCCATGCAAATTCCAGGAAGTGAACTCGCTCTCACGAGTTGAAAGCCGTCCAGAGTTACCAGCGAGTCCATAGAAAGTTCATTCAGCCACGTCTCTGTGAAGCACATGATGCTACACTGCCGGTACTCCCACTCCCACGCAGCCTACCTAGCGCTGTTAGCTCCTCCATCTTATTAGGGAGAGATCTAACGTTCCCCATAATAACAGACGGTATGCATGGTGTGTACCGTCTGTTCCGCTCCCGGCGCTTCGCTCCAGCTCTGCATCCCCTCTCCCTTCTCCTTAGTTCTGCGGGGATCTCTGGACTTTCTCCAGGGAGTATCGTGGTGTTGCACAGCGCTAACAGTTGCTCCCGTGTGTAAACTATGGAGTTGTGGCTGAATGGGTCTCCCAATGCGGCTCCAGAAAGTTCAAAAATGAGTAGAAGGCATACCACTGCCTTCACCAAGTTCGGCACATCCATGGTTGAATGTATACAGAGGATAAAAGTACAAAAACGAACACAAAACGAGCACAAACACACGCTAAAAAGTACTAAAACACGGAAAAGAGGTCGGAGCTGTAGTAACTGGCAGCCACTAGAGCGGCGCCATCTATCACATACGCACCACTTATTTAAGCCCAGTTGATTTATTCATTTTACTTTTCACTTCAGAAGAAGTGATTACAAACAAAGAGTTACAAGCAAGCAACAAGTCAAAGTTGTATGTAACTAGTTAGCTGAGTAGGTACAGAGTTCTTTCTCCCAGTAGGGTTAGCAACAACAGGAGCGAAGCACTGAACAAACTGTATCAGCATATCAGTGAACAGCAGACAGCCCACCCTGATGCTTTTCTCATCCTGGCTGGTGATTTCAACCACGCAGACCCAAAGACTGTTTCCCAAATTACACAAACACATCAGCCTTCCAACACGGGGTAACACTTTGGATAACATCTTCACCACCCAGAGAGGAGCCTACAAGGCCCTGCCCCTCCCCCACCATGGTGCCTCTGACCACATCACTGTCATGCTAATGCCAGCATACAGGCCACTGGTGAAAGTCGCCAAACCAGTTCGGAAGAGGGTACGTGTGTGGTTGGAGGGGTTCCGAGAGGCACTTCAAACTGCTTCTCCACCACAGACTGGGAGATGTTCAGACAGACTGCCACCAACAACAACACCACTCTCGCATACGTTGCCAAATGTATTGATGACGTCACAGACACCAGGACCATCACTGTTTGGGCCAACCAAAAACCATGGCTTACCGGAGAGGTCTACAGGCTCCTGAGGGTGAGGAACGCTGCCTGAGAACAGCAAGGGCCAACTTGTCACAACTTGCATGAGAAATGCAAAGACGCAGTACTCCAGCAGGGTTGCTCATCGCTTCAGTGACAGCAGAGACACGCAGAGCCTGTGGCAGGGGATACAGACCATTACAGACTATAAACCCCCACCACAGACCATTACAGATTATAAACCCACACCACAGACCATCAAAACCTCCACCACTCTGCTGAATGAGCTGACCAACCTCTTCAGCCGTTTTGAGGTGCACAGCAACACCCCAGCACAGAAGACCCCACCCCCTCCTGGCAACCACATACTGACAGCGTGAGGAGATCCCTCAGCAGGATCAACGCACGCAAAGCTCCGGGCCCTGACAACATCCCTGGTTGTGTACTGAGAGACTGTGCCGAGGAACTCACACAAGTCTTCACAGACAATTTCAACACCTTTCTCAGCCAGGGTATTGTCCCCACGTGCTTCAAAGCCTCCACCATCATTTCGGTCCTGGAGAAGTTGTCTCCCTCCTGCTACAATGACTACCGTCCAGTAGCGCTCACTCCCATCTTTGTGAAGTTCGAATGGCTAGTCATCCAACGTATCAAGTCTGCTCTCCCCTGCTCCCTGGACCCTTACCAGTTTGCTTATCGGCCTAAGCGTTCGACCGATGATGCCATCTCCACTGCCCTCCACTCAGCCCTCACACATCTGGACACTAGGGACTCATATGTCAGAATGCTGTTGGGTTAGGGACTTCAGTTAGGCATTCAACACAATCTTCCACCAGCAGCTGATTCACAAACTGGACCACCTAGGGCTCAACACCTCACTGTGCAATTGGCTGCTTGACTTCCTGACAGGAAGACCTCAGGCAGTCAGGGTTGGCAGCAACACCTCCAGCACCATCACCCTAAACACAGGGACCCCCAGGGATGTGTGCTGAGCCCCCTCCTCTTCACTGTGCTAACCCACGACTGCACACCGGCACACAGCTCCTCTCCTGGACCAAGAACACCGCATCACTGGCCAGTAAAGCCCAACAACGTTTCTACTTCCTCCGCAAGCTGAGAAGAGCCACAGCCCCAGCCCCCATTATGTGTGCCTTCTACAAAGGCACCATTCAGAGCATCCTGACCAGCTGCATCACTGTGTGATATGGCACATGCACTGTGCCCTGCCACAAGAAACTACAACGCATAGTGAGAGCAGCTGAGAGGATTGTTGGTATCTCTCTCCCCTCCCTCCAGGACATCTACCACACCCGCCTCACCTGCAAAGCCCTCTGCATTGCAGGTTAACCCCAGCCACCCGTCCCACATCTTCTTCAGTCTGGTACCATCAGGCAGACTGAATGATGGCTTCATTCACCAGGCTGTCAGGAAGCTGAACTCTCTCCCTGCTCTGCTCCCCCTTCCCCTCCTGCCCTCTGCTCACATGAACCCTGTCAGCTGAACTGGCTTTACTTACTTTACTTATTTTTATACTTAATGTATTTATATTTTATAAATATATATATATATATATATATATATATATATATATATATATATATATATACACACACTCTACATTTCTAAATTTTACTGTGCTATTATTATTGTTTCTGTTACACTGTGGGCCTCAGGGGGAACTGCAGTTTCAATGTCTGTATGTCAGGTACTCATGGCATTGACGATATAGCTGACTTTGACTTTGAAGTCTGACAATTACCCTGTGACTTGACTTTAGTTTTGTTTTTTTTGTTTTTTTGGTCATTTACTTTTTATTGATTTTAGATCTTTTGTATATACAAACAAACAATCAAACAACGAATATGAAGACCTATAGACAAGTGCTGAAATGTCACGGGGAAAGTAAAAACGTACATAGAGAGATTGGTAAACACCTCCAATCTTGAAAGAAAGCAACAATAGCAAAAAAGGGGTAAAGAAGAGAGTAAAGAAATAAAAGTATTAATGATAGTCCTATCAGAGATTACCTGAAGTCCGTTCTGATGGTAGAGATATATGTAATCCATTTTTGCCAATTTTCAATAAATATTTCCTTTTGTGTTTTTAGGTTAAAAGTAATTTTTTCCATCATAAAGATGCTGTGTACAATATCAGTCCATTCATCTACATTAAGTGCCTCCCTCTTCAGCCATTTCTTGGTTATGGACTTCTTACAGGCCACCAGTAATATTCTCAGCAGATATTTATCTTTGTTCCTCCACTCCATTTCCTCCAGATAAACCAGATATAGCAGATTGAAACATAAAGTTATTTTTGTTGAAAACACAGTCTCTAAGAATCAAAGGGTCAAAGCAGGGCAACCCCAAAATATATGATAATGATTTGCCTCTTTGCTTCCGCAACATCTCCAACATTCTGTCTGATTGGAATATGATTTCTTTTGGTATGGAGTGCAAAAATAGCAGATTACATTTTTCCATGAGAATTTTCTCTAAATTGGAGAGTTTGTTGTTTTCCATTGTTGTTTAAAAATTTCGCTCCAGTTCTCCTGTGTGATTATGATATTTCCCTCAGTTTCCTATCTTGATTTTACATTAGATGTATTTTCTTTTTCAAGGGATTGAAGACTTGTGTATAATTTTGAAATTATCTTCATTTAAGGTTCATCTTGGTAAGCTTTTACAAATACCTGTAAAATATCATTTTCGGGTTCATAATTTTTTATAATTTTCTTCCCGATATAGTCTCTTATTTGTATCTGTATCTGTAAGTATCTGAAGCAGTCCTGGTTCTGTAAACCAAAATTATCCTTGAGATCTTGGAAACTCCTAACCATACCTTTACTTATTAGTGAATAGTATGTTGTAAGGCCTAAGGAGGTCCATTCCTTGAATCTATGGTCATGTTGACTAGGTGTAAATTGTTAATCATGTGCAAACCATTTCAAGATTTCAAATGTCTTTTTTAAATTGAGCTGTTTTAATACATCACTCCAAAGCTGTAATGAATTAGTTATCCATGGATTATCTTGATCTGTAAGATATTGTGTAGTCATGGATCTCCGATCAACACAGTGATTGGGGCTCCTTTTCCCATTGTTTGTTCAATATTTTTCCATATTGCCTTGTAGTTGGGGGTATACCAGCCTATTAAAGGCCTAAGTTGGGCTGCCTTGTAATAGTCTTTTAGAATAGGAAGAGCTAGTCCTCCTATTTCCCTTGTCAGCTGAAGTATCTTTTATTGTGTCCTGGATTTTTTCCCAGCCCATATGTATCTAGAAATTAATCCGTCCCATTCTTGGAATTGTTTTTCTGGTGCTTCTAAGGTTAATGACTGAAAGAGATATAAAACCCTTGGCAGGATGTTCATCTTAATGGATTCTATACGTGAGCTGAGGCTTAGATATGCTAACAAGCTCCATCTATGGATATATTCCTTAATTTCTTTATTGAGAAGTTTATAATTTATTTCTGCTATTTTTGAGAGATCTTTAGGGATATGAATTCCTAGATATTTTATAGATTTTTCATCCCAGTTTATTTTATATTTCTGACGGAGATCAGTAGGAGGATTATAATCAAAACTAAGAATCTGCATTTTTTAAAATATTTAATTTATAACCTGTGAAATAGCCATATTCATTCAAACATGTCATTAGTGCTGGCAGGGATCGTGTTTGGTTACTTAAATATATTAATACATTGTCTGCGAATAACGCAAATTTCTGATCATCTACCATTTTTATCCCCTTGATTGCTTCGTTTTGTCTTATTTCTTGAGCCAGAGGCTCAATAAGGACAGCAAAGAGAAGAGGGCTCAGTGGGCATCCTTGTCTCATTGAGCATTCAAGTATAAATGATTCTGAGAGTTACCATTAATCTTCAGTCGTGCTGATGGGCTTTTATATTGTGTTTCCATTGTTTGTATTATTGTCTCATCAAAGCCAAATTTTTCCATCACTTTGAATAAGAAGGTCCATCTCACGGAATCAAAGGCTTTTTCTGCGTCTAAGCTCACTATCATAGCCTGGAGATTGTTTTGCGTGATATGTCTGATAATCTGTAATGTACGTCTTACATTGTCTTGGGTTTCTCTATTTTGAATGAAGCCTGTTTGATCTAAATGTATGATCTGTGGTTGACTTCTTCTGTTGTTATCGGTGACTTTAATGTATTATTTTGAATTTCAGAGAGGACTGGCAGATTCACTGATTAAAAAAAATCTTCCATTTTGCTGTCGTTATCTACCTATGGTTGAGTGTATAGTTTTTCATAAAAATTTTTAAAACAACTTTTAATATTGTCAATGTCTCGATGTATTTGTTTAGTCGCCGGGTCTTTTATGGAATAAACTTTATTATCAGCTTGTTGTTTTCACAATTTAAAGGCGAGGAGTCGAGCATGTTTACTGCCTCCTTCATAGTATTTTTGTTTGGTGTAGATTAATTTTTTCAGAATTTCCTGCGCATATATTTCATCTATTTCATTTTTTAAAATTTTCATCTCGATTTTTATATTTGAGTTTAATGAATTTTTATGCTGTTGTTCTAGTATTTTTAGTTCGTTTTGGAGTTTATCCAGTTTTTCTTTCCTACGTTTCTTAAGTAAGGATGTCATAGTGATTAATTTGCCTCTCATTACAGCCTTGCATGCATCCCAGAGCACAGTTGGTCACACTTCTTCGTTATCATTGAATTTTAAATACTCCTTTATTTCATTTGTTAAATGTTCAGCCGTGTCTTTATTTAGAATACTGGAATTCAGTTTCCAGAGTGTTTCTTTGAGTTTAGTTCCTGTGTTTACTGACATATAGACTGGGCAGTGAGCTGATACATCCATACATCCTATGTAACACTTTTTAACCTGGTGTTTGTCTTTCTTAAACATCAGGAAATAGTCAATTCTTGAATATGTCGAGTGTGGAGGGGAGAAATAAGTATAGTCCTTAATCGTCAGGTTATTTTCTCTCCATACATCAACTATCAAATCAAATCAAATCAAATCAGATTTATTTGTATAGCGCCAAATCATAACAAAGTTACATCAAGGCACTTTACATATAGAGCAGGTCTAGACCAAACTCTTTATAAAATTATTTAAAGAGACCCAACAGATCCCCCGATGAGCAAACACTCGGCGACAGTGGCAAGGAAAAACTTCCTTTAAGAGGCAGAAACCTTGGGCAGAACCAGGCTCGGGGGGCCGGCCATCTGCCTCGACTGGTTGGGTTGAGAGAGGGAGAGAGAGAGAGAGAGGCACAGGGGGAGGGGGGGGGCAAAGTTGGGTAGAGTAGAGAGAGAAAGAGAGCAGGAGGAGGGGATATTCAAACAGGTGTAGGCTGGAACATGATGCTGCATGAAGTTTGTAGGAATGATATTGTATGGAATTCTTGAAGATGTGGGAGCAGCAGGCATTGCAGGAACATGGGATGGTGATGATTCATCACCTGCAGGATGAGGACAGGGAGAGAGAGGAGAGAAGCTGGGAGCGAGAGAGGAGAGAAGCTGGGAGAGAGAGAGGAGAGGAACTGGGGTAGACAGAGACTTCGGGAAAACATGGTTAGTAAATCCAGTGCACATGCTTGGAACTGAGAAAAACTAGGATTTCGGAGAAGCTGGTTGTTGGTATGACGGCGCATGCGAGGGGGGGAGAGAGAGAGAGGGAGAGGGAAGAGGGGGAGAGAGAGAGAGGGAGAGGGAAGAGAGAGAGAGAGAGAGGTGCTCAGTCCTTCCCCCAGCAGTCTAGGCCTATAGCAGCATAGCAAAAGAGTAAATGAACTTTAACTTTTTAACTATAAGCTCTGTCATACAGAAAAGTTTTAAGCCTGGTCTTGAAAATTGATAAAGAGTCTGCCCCCCGGACCGATACTGGAAGTTGGTTCCATAGAAGAGGAGCCTGATAACTGAAAGATCTGCCTCCGGATTTACTCTTGGAGACTCCAAGAACCACAAGTAAACCTCCATCTAGAGAGCGGAGTGGCCTACTAGGACAGTAAGGAACTATGAGCTCTCTGAGGTATGACGGAGCTTGGCCAGTAAGAGCTTTATATGTTAACAGAAGGATTTTAAATTCTATTCTGGATTTTACCGGCAGCCAATGAAGAGCAGCTAACGAAGGAGAGATGTGATCCCTTTTTCTAGTTCCTGTTAATATTCGTGCAGCAGCATTCTGAATCAACTGAAGGCCTTTCAGAGATTTGTTTGGACATCCAGATAATAATGAGTTACAGTAAACCAGCCTAGAAGTTATGAATGCGTGGACTAGTTTTTCTGCATCGTCTTGAGAGAGGATGTTTCTGATTTTCCAAATGTTTCTCAGGTGGAAGAAAGCTGCCCTACTGACTTGTTTTATGTGAGGGACAAAGGACATGTCCTGGTCAAAGGTTACTCAAAGGTTTCTTACAGTGGAATTGGAAGCCAAAGTAATGCCATCCAGACTGATTAAATGATTAGATAGGGTTTCTCTAAGGTGCTTAGGGCCGAGTACAATAACTTCAGTTTTGTCAGAATTTAGAAGTAAAAAATTATGGGTCATCCAGACTTTTATGTCTTCAAGACATGTCTGCAGTCTGACTATCTGACTAACTTCATTTGGCTTCATTGATAAATACAGCTGAGTGTCGTCTACGTAGCAGTGGAAATTGATGCTGTGTTTCCTGATAATGTTGCCTAAAGGAAGCAGATAAAGAGTGAAGAGGATTGGTCCAAGTACCAAACCCTGTGGGACTCCATAACTGGGTATAGTGCGTGAGGAGGAGCTATTGTTAACATGTACAAACTGATATCTATCTGATAAATAGGATTTGAACCACCTTAGAGCAGTTCCTTTAATGCCAATTTCATGTTCCAGTCTCTGTAATAAGATATTGTGATCAATGATGTCGAATGCAGCACTGAGATCTAAGAGGAGAAGTATGGAGGCTGATCCATTGTCTGAAGCCATTAGAATATCATTGGAGACTTTAATCAGCGCTGTTTCTGTGCTGTGGTGAGCTCTAAATCCTGACTGAAACTCTTCAAGCAAACCGATCCTATGCAGATGGTCGTGTAATTGGTTTGCTACTGCTTTCTCAATGATTTTAGAAATGAAGGGAAGGTTTGATATGGGTTTATAATTAGCCAAAACATCTGGATCAAGATTCGGCTTTTTAAGCAGGGGTTTGATGACTGCGGTCTTAAGAGTCTGAGGTACATAACCCAAAGATAAGGTCAAATTAATGAGATCTAGAATGAAGAGCTCAATTAAGTAAAGAATGTCTTTAAAGAGGCTGGTCGGCACTGGGTCTAATAGACAGGTTGATGGTCTAGATGATGAGACTATAGAAGCTAGCTCTGAGAGATTCAGAGATGAGAATGATTCCAGATGTAAAATAGGCGTTGCAGTTGATTCAGGAGTTGCTGTATTCAGTAGATTATTGTCTAATGTAGGTAAGAGCTGTTGAATTCGGTCTCTGATTGTTATGATTTTTATTTGTAAAAAAGCCCATAAAATCATCGCTGCTGAGAGCTAAGGGGATCACTGGTTCTATTGAACTATGACTCTCTGTCAGCCTGGCTACAGTGCTGAAGAGAAACCTGGGGTTGTTCTTGTTTTTTTCTATTAGTGCTGAGTAATACGAGCTTCTAGCACTGCAGAGAGCTTTTTTATACGTTTTTAAGCTTTCTTTCCAGGCTCAGTGAGACTCTTCCGAGCTGCTGGAACGCCAATTTCTTTCTAATTTCCGTGTTATCTGCTTTAAACTATGTCTATGGTATTCTTGGATTGGTGAATTCTTGTGCCAGAGGAGTCCATGTTTGGGTTTAAGTTTAGGTTGAAGTCTCCTCCACAAATCGTTATTCCCTCTGATTTCATTATTATTATGTCAAACATTTGTTGGTAGAATTCCCACCCTGACCCTATTGGTGCATATACATTATACATATTTATTAAGACACCATCAGTTTGCCCTTAATCAAAATAAATGTACCCTCCTTGTTTGTTATTTGTGTTAGATGTTCATAAACAACATTCCCTGAGATCAAAATGGCCACACTTCTGTTGTGTTTTGATCCATTCGAAGATGAGAATACATGTTTGAAACCTTTCCTTTTAAGTTTATTGTGTTCTATTTCTGTGAGATGTGTCTCCTGTAGGAAAGCTATCTATTTTTTCTCTCTCTAATTTAGTTAAAATTTTGTTCCTCTTAGTCGATTTGAGAATTCCATTAACATTCAGGGTAATTATTTTCACCATTTGTCTGGTGGAGTAAAGAAACTTAAAGCCTCTCCGTGCATTGTATTTCCTATAGTTTGCATTACAGATGTGTTTAGGTCTTCAGAGCAGAAACAAAAGGAAAAGAACAATTTTCCAACAGGAATAAGAACAAGAACAGTCTCTTCAGGCACGGAGCCAGTGACTCATTACAGAGGGGGGCGGGGACATCTAGTGGGCCCTTATATAAGGGGCGTCGTTTCAGCAAAAGCCAAGGTATGGCAATATGACATGACGTCATGGAGCTACTGGTGATGGAGTTTAAAAAATATGAACTTATATAACATTCTTCCTCTGTTCTTGTTCTTTCCTTTTTAGCGCACCCAACTTGTTTTTCTTCATTTTAAAACCGCTAACTAGCTTACACTTACTCAAAGATCACTGAAAGTAAACAAACATGCTGTCACACCGTGGTGAGGTTGTCTTGTCCTGGTTTTGTTTTTGTCCCGTCATTTCCTGTTTTATTTTGAAAGTCTAACCCTCCTCTCGTTTCAGAGCACTTGCCCTTCCTCATGTGTCAACCATGCATCTCCTTGATTACCTATTGTCTCCACCTGTTCCCCATTTACCTTCATGTGGTTAAATAGTCTGTGTTCCCCTTGTCCGGTGCTAGAGTGTCATCGTCCTTGTCCTGCACCAGAGCTCCCTTTTCACGCCCACACCCATTGACTTCATAGTAAGCATTGTTCCTCAAATCAAGTGATTTTTTTTTTGTTTGTAAATTTTGATATTCATAGCTTGTTTTCATAGCCTTTTGTTTTCCTCTTTACGAGTGATTTTCTGTTGTTACCTTTTGTATCTAGTGTTGAGCTTAGTTTATTCATAGCTCTTTTGTTTTTTCTCTTTCAGAGTGATTTTCATTTCTGTATTTTATTTAATTATTTCATCCTCTGCCTTTTGCGTGAGTTGATTCTTTTGGTTTTCTTAGTCAGGTTTCCCTCCTAACGGAGCGTTTTGTGTTTATCTTTTGTTTTCATCTAGTTACTGTTTATCCTCCCCCGGGAGTTAGATTATCTAGATTTCTGAGTATAGTGTCGATCTCCTGTAGTTAAAGTTGCATAGCCTCTTGCTTTGTCACTCGAATTTGAGATCTTTGTGTTCTAATAAAGTCAATTAAACTCGAAAGTCTCTGCATCTGGGTCCTGTTTTAGTCCCGGCCTGACACATGCGCGCGCGCACACCTGGTGTGCACATCAATGTCAAATGGAAACACACACAGACATATAGAGATTTTTTAATCTTGGTCCGATCTGCACTTTAAATATATATAAAGTGCAAATTCTGGCTGTTAGGATAAATGTGTAAAAGTAAACAATATATATCCTATTAGTTTACTTTTACACATTTATCCTTACAGCCAGAGTCCGACTTCACTTTTTTTTTTTTTTGGTTGTCAGTCTGGCAGTAGGCCCCTTTGTAATTGTGGGCCTGGGGTGGCTGCCCCTTCTGCCCTCTCACCGGCTCTGCCATTCAGTCTCTTCCATGAGTTGGGAAAACATTATTCCCTTAAGGTCCCTGTTGGTGGGTGGGGGGTTGTTCCTTCCCCAAAGGATGGGGCCCCCTCTCAGGGCCGGAGAAATCTCCTCTACTCCTCCTAGACATGTCCAATGTTAGTCTAAATGTAATCCAGCCAGTCAGATGCGTTATTCTGTGCATTTAGTAGTGACCATGCAGTTTTCTAAAGTTAAAGATTGCTGTGTTTTAGAAGGGTCTGTAAGAAGAGGACAGAAACAAAAAAAAGAAAAAAAAAAGTCTTGCATTTTGAAATTAAATGTGACATAAATTAAAAATAAATGTGACATTACTTTGTCCTTATAAAATTCAAAACTGAAAATGTATCTTTCCTGAGCAATGTCCTTATGTGTGTTTCACACCTGTCTCATCCTTCACATCAGTCTCTAACCCTTCAGATTCAGTCCTATATGGTCACTTATCTGCCTCTTCAGCGCTGTGTTTCTCTTCTGAACTCCTGTAGTCTCTCGCTCACACGTGTTGCCGTCTGGTTCCTGTCATCTCTAGAAGCCACGTGTTGCCATGGAAACGCTTTCCATATACGTTCCTCCAAATTCATGTCTGGCGTGACCCTCGGAGTTTCCACTTCTATCCCGTGTTCCCTTAGGGCGAGTGCAGCCTCCCAGGCGTTCTTGTAAGACCGGGTCCCGCTGTTCCAGTGGATGCGGATTCTTGCAAGAGGGGTCTGAAAGCATACTCTCTTTGCTTTTAAAGCCTTCTTGATTTCTTTATAGGCTCGGCGCTCGATCATTACTTCGTTTGAGTAATCGTAAACAAAAAAGATCTGCTTTTCACCCACACACACCTTCTTTTTCCATGCTGACTTTAGCACCATCTCTTTGATTCCAAATCATAAAAAGGTCACGATAATAGATCAAGGTGGTGAGTTCAGGTCGGGTTTCGTCACTAGTGCTCTGTGTGCTCTTTGGATCTCTAAACGGACTCCGTCTGGCAGGGTGAGTTCTGTGGTCAGCAGGTTGTAAACAAAATCCACCACTGAAGTGCTTTCTGTATTTCCTGGTATCCCGTAGAGCCATATATTATTTCTCCTGGATCTATTTTCTAAGTCGATCAATTTTTCTTGCATCTTACTGTGTTGGTTTAGAAGCAACAGGAGGGCGTCTTTAGCTACCGGGCCGCTAGCTTCCAGTTCTGATATGTGCATTTCAGCTTCGCTAATAGCCTCACTTTGGGCATGAAGAGTAGTGGCGGTTTCCGCTAGCTTCTGTTTAATGTCCTTTTGGAATGTAGTTAGCTCTTGTCATACGTTTTTTCTGAGGTCGGCTTGAAAATCTTTAAAGGTCTTTTGCATCTCGCGTTTGAATTTCCACAGGTTTTTGGTAACAGATGATAATTCCTGAAGTATGTCACCAGCTTGAGTTTTTTCTGTTAACATCATCTTGTCGCCATTTTCCTCCGCCTCGGAGCCATCTAAGTCGGGTTGTGTTGCCGATTGCATTATATTCCCTACTTTCTGCGCGCCTTTTTGTCCTCTGTTTGTCTTTGCTCCTTTCATGGTGATGAAACACAGCCTCTGAAGTATTAATATCTCGAGTATTATTTAGTTTTGCAGCCAACTGGTGTGGAGCTACTGTCTACTGCTACATTCCACTATGCCGCCTCCGTTTAGAGTTGAATTTTATACGTGTAACACCCGGGGAGAATAAAGGGTGTTGGTAGTCCTTTGTCCATTGTTTCCCTGCGGAGTTCAGATGAGCCTTCTTATCCTGTCCTCATGTTTATTACCTCAGGTGACAAATGCCACTTCCTGACTATCTCCACAGGATCTTCACAAATTAGGTGTTCAAAGATCAAATATTCCTCACAGGATGCTGGCAATATGACAATGCTGCTGTGCAGGTCTGCAGCCAATCTGGTTCAAAAGTGTTCAGTAAACACAGATTTCAGTTCATCCAAGACACAATGGTCCAACGTCTCTGTGGAAACAATGCTTTAGGTGTCATGGACAATCAGAAGCTTTCACAAGCTTGGTTTCATTAGCCAATTGGCACAGCTCAGAAGCAATTTTTAACAATTGTGAGTAGTCTGTGTTTCTATTGAGTAAAGAAAAAATCCTCCAATATTAATCTGTGATTACAATTCTTTTTTACCAATAGATGCTAAATAGGAGTATTTCAGTGGCAAGAAATTAAATGAATACTGTGTATCTGTGTATCTGTCCGATGCGATTATTGCTTCATTTAACGTGAAAGTAATGCTTAAGCACAATCACCTTTACAATAACACACAAACAATTGTATTTTTAATTGTGTTTATTGTCCATTTTGAAGAGGTCACTCAAACATTCACCATGCACGCTTATAAAATAATGTAAAACGATGGGTCTAGCAGCAATGAGGTAGGCAGCATACTATCGGAACTCCCTGATCATCAAGAAAACGCCGTATTTTATTTGAGAGATTGTTTCATATTAACAGAAGAAGTTTTATAGGAGTTTACAATATGCCCAAATCAAAACAAAAGAACGTTTCGCAGACGAGGGAAAGAGCTCAAGCAGCCGAGGAAGAGTCAGTCAAGGACGGCACAATTAGCCCTCCTGACATGGCGGCGCTACAGGTGGATGCAGATACAGTTAGCTTGCAGGTGATACTGCTAGAGCTGAGAGAGTTTGTAGACACTCTCTGAGACATACGAGAAGACATTAAGACAACTAACAGCAGAGTCGAAGAAGATGAAATGCGAATTTCAGAAACCAAAGAAAGAGTGCAGGGGGTGGAAGAAGCTACGAGGGAAATGCTAAAGCTACAGGCTAAGTTGGAAGAAAAGCTAGCGGATCAAGAGGGAAGGGCCAGACGGGAGAACATAAGAATCCACAGCGTAGAGGAAGGGTCGGAGAGCAACTCCACATCGATGATAATATTCGTGGAAAATCTGCTGAGGGAGAAGTTGGAGCTGCCTCCCACCCACGACCTGAAGATTGAGCGCGCGCACCGTACACTGGGACCGAAGCCCCAGGCCGAGTCTCCCCCGAGATCGATGGTTGTTACGTTCTCCAGCAGCAAAACTAAAGAAGAGATCCTGAAACTGGTGTGGCGGAAAAAGGGGTTTCTACATCAGGAGAGAATAGTGTTTGTGGACCACGATTATTCACCGGAGACCCTCAGGAAGCGTCGGGAATATGCGGAGGCGAAAAAGGTGCTGCGGGAAAATAATATATGATTCCAGACCCCGTTTCCAGCCAGAATGAGGGTGTTCTACGAGGGAGAGATGTGCTTGTAAAACTCTGCAAAGGAGTCCACGATGGACATGGTGAAGAGAGGTATGTCAGTGACGATATATAAACCACCGGCGAGCTGGGTTGATAGAGTGAAAAACCTGATGTGGCACAAAGCCCGGTCCCTGAGAGGAGCGGAGCAGCAGCCAGAGACGCCGCGGGATGGTTTTAAAAAGAGACTGGACGCTTTCAGAAGGACTGACCGTGCTGAACTTGTTATATCCCAGCGCGGACTTTCCGCGCCATGGTAAGGAGGCTTAGTAGTAGTGGCTGTTAAACAAACGAGTAATAAACCACCACCATGGGAGGTGTTTGGGCTAAGTTAATGACATTAATAATATAACATATATGATCGGGGAAGATCTGACTAAGCTAAAAGCATGGACTATTTTGAAAACTTAAAGGAGGGCTCTCCACATTTGAAGATGAAAGGAGAATTTCCCTCCGAGCCGGCAAAACACCCCGGCTCCCTCGGGGTCACAAACAAGACCCCAAAACAGGAAGTTTATCTTGAGACATTGGCAAAATGTTTTAAGTTTATGTTTTCTTGGGACTATTCTACTCATGTTCTTTTTTGTGTTCGTGTTCTTATAGTGTTTGCAGGGCTCTCAAGTTTTGAAGTGAGTTCAGAGTGAAATTTTTTCCAGCAGCGATGAGGATTTGGTTGAGGTGGGGATGGATGTCTGACAAATGATGCATAAATTCATTCAAACAAAAACATTTATTGACTTCAGCATTTTACTGCATGTGTGTGTGTGTGTGTGTTATTTTAGTGCATGTGTGTGTGTGTGTGTGTTGTTTATTGTAAGTGTTTGTGGCTTGCTTTGAGGCCTTTAGGACGGGGGTTGGTGGTTCCCACGTGAAACATTGTGCTTCCAAACCAGCCATTTTTACTGTCATGATTGATGACAGAGTGCCATTAAGTGCCAAACTGTTTCTTGTTTTGGTCTTGTTTAGACCAACCATGGAGAACACCCTCTCAGCGTCAGTGTTTGAATGTGGGAGCACAAGCACTAATGCAGCTATCTTTGACAGCCTCCCAAACTGCCTCAAACCGGTCACCTTTGAAAAAAGAAACCCAAGAGTGTCTATTACTCTAATGCTTAGCTTTTATTATTTCATATTAATTATATATATCATGTGGTGCAAAATATTTCTTACCTTGCTCTTTGTTGAGGACATACTCCTGCAAAACTCCTCAACATTAAAGGTGGTGGGATTTTGGGGCATGGGGATGTCCATGAGTTGGTAGTCAAAGAACTCTTCACTCACCTTATCCTGTTCCTGTGGCCCATGGAACGGAAGTAGTTCCTGAAATCTAAGAAAAAAGCACCATGTGTGAAGAACTAATTAATTTGTTTTGTGACCATGATCGAAATTGAACTTAATACTTTAAGTATTAAATATGTGAAATCCTGGAAAATGTGGAAACCCTTGCCTGTCTACAAAGTATAGGGCATCTTCCACCCCACACTCAGCCCTCTGCTGGACATCAACAAATCTTGCATGTCTCAGAAGGGCCTCGTTGAAAGGGAGGTTTTTGAGCCCATACTCCACTGCCCTGACCAGAAATGCGAGTGCTGCCTGCTGGAATAGCTCCACCTCCTGAGCTGTGATGTCTCGTCTAGTTGTCTAGTTGTGAAGCCAACATTTAGCTTTTCTCCTACCAGACAGAAAACAGAAAGAGATAAAGATAATTAAGTACATTAAACAATATCCCAGAAACAAAATCACATTTTAGTCACTAAATGCATCAGGGTAGACACACAGGAATTTGACTGTGCAATCAGCATTTTAATGCAAGACTAGACAGACATACAGTGAGGGCACAGATTCAGCAAGATATGCACAATAAGCGCAAGTGATTCCTCTGTAAGCATACTATTTTACCCATAGACTACATATACATTTTATGTCTTTTCCATCACATCAGATATATCACCCAACTCATAACAACAGTCTTCCCAAAAAGTATTTGAGGTCAATGAGAAATGTATCTCCTAATTTGAGACTTAAAAGTATATTACCTGGTAGTTGGTTTTGTGGGTCTTTGTAGGCGATGTCGTAGACTTCTCGGCCCTGGAGTGCTGATGGCTTCATGAACCTCGCACACAGTTTCTTGATGAACTTTGTCATCTGCAAATTTGTAGTTAATAAAAGACTTACATGAATTACTGAAAAAGGGACTTATCTGCCAATCAAAAATGAGCAGACATATTTGGCAGCAGAGTAGGCCAACCCTTGCATTTTACCTCTCCATGGAGCAGGAGGATGGAAGACCTTTCTCTCTGGAGAAGGAGGTTCAGTGTGGAGAACACTGGAAGCACTGCTTGAAAGAAGAGGAGGTAGACTTCTGTCATTGGGTTGGAAAATGCATCCACCAGCCTTCTAAACCTTGGTTGATTCTGATCTGTAAATAAAAAGAGGTTATGCTTAAAATTATGTATTTAGTCTGGTGTAATGCAGCTGTACTACTGTCAATGAAATAAACAACATACTTAAAGGACTTAAAATAGCTGGTAAGTGGTCCAAACTGCCGCAGAATTCCTGTAATGCACATCTCTAGGCTTAACCATCGCACTGAAATCTGCAGCAGAATCTCCATATACTCGCTCCCATGGAAGTCACAAAATTCTGGAATATATATATATATATGTACATAACAATAGCAAAGAAATGAAAAAAATTTTGTATTTGTTGTACAACAATAGAGCTGGTTAATCACAAACCTGCAAAGTAACCTTTACGGTTGGTGCTTCCCTTAAACCAGTACCCCACATCCACAATCAGATCCTCTGGATCAAATCCGGATATCTGCAATATATTAAAGATTTATTACAACACTATACAGCAAACAGTTTCACTTGGCATTGGGCTTGACAGTCTGGGAATGTAAAGAGTACATATTTGAACTTATTTCCAGAAACGTCTGCCCTGCATGCTTGGCAGTGTTGTGTACAATATGACAGGGGCATCCATGTATGTAAATGCTGCCATTTTCTCTCAGTATTCGGGCTGCAATTGAATTTGTGGCACCTGTATTTACAGGAGCATTATCGATGGAGAGACCTACACAATTTATCCAAGGGATAAATATAGTGATATATAGATCACTTCTGCAGTGCCACAGCTCTTTCCACTGGTGGTGCACATATCAAGGAATCTGTGCACAACGTTGTTGTTGTCAAATATTCTCACTGTGAGGGGATTCATCTTCTCTAGACCTGTAACAATAACGTGCATAACTAAACTTACACCTTGTTCGAAACTTGTATGAGTGTGCATGAAGAAATGGATACAAACTTAAATTACTGCTAGTTGTTAAACTCATACCAGTATCATTTGAGCCATCTGTGACAAGTGTGAAAGGATTCTCTCTCATCTTCATCACCAGTTCCTTCTTGAAATGTGGTGCCACTGCTTCATTTATGATGCACGTTGTTTTTGTACTTGCGCTCTTAAAGCTCTGAGCCGTGGGGGAGTCTCTAAAACATTCTTTGTACAAGGGGCTGAAATGGTCCATTGCAACAGCAACCTTCACCTCAGCTCTCCTTGTCTGCAATAGAAACAATTGATTAATTTATGGAAATACAACAATTTGATGGACACTGCAATTAATCAAACATTTCCATCAGCCATTTGGTTTTCCTGTGCTATGTACCTTGGCCTCTTGTACACTCATGCCTCCAACAGAAGTTTATGGTGTGTAGAACTGTGTAACACTGCTGGCCGAGTTCAGAGCCTGTTCTTTGGCACGATGTCCCTTGCCTTCTACATGCCTGCTTATGTCCCTCACGCCTTGATGGGCACAGGAGTTTACTTGCCTGCAGACTGAGCACCAGTAGAAAGAGCTAGTGGTTCCCATTGTGATGAATGGCCATCGGGTTGACCATTCCTTCTTAAAGGTACACCTATAGGTGGCTGCTCCACTTAATCCTCTGTTCTTTCTTGTTTCCAGTGGCTTTTCCACTGTCTCATCTATGGTGTCCTCCACAGTTTCTTCCACTGACTTAATTTCTACTGGCACCATAGCTATCTTCTTCACTGCCTCATCTACAACCTCTTCTACAGTGTCCTCCACTACTGCCCTCTCCACAGTCTCCTTTTCTTGGCCTAATCTGGTCACCTTTTTAGGGAGCTGGGAGAAGCATGACAGAATGCTTTTTTGCCTCTTCCCTGACATCTTTGAAGGCAAATGCAATAATTACTACTATGCATTGTCTGGATAAGATACAATTAAATATTTGTCACACACACACACAGCAGAGATGGAAATTAACTTTTTTGTAAATTTTAAAGTCTACCTTCCACTACCAGCCACTTTTATATTCAAGCATTGATGTGTGTATAACAACGCCTAGAAATCTATTTTTCTTGTGCAAGACATGAACATAGTATTCCCCAATCAGTACTTGTTACCATAGCTCATTATTGTGCGATACCAATAAGGCTAGGGGGGATCTTAATCTTGCCTTGACTTCAGGTCATGTAAACTCCGACAAAAAAACTAGATCCTGCCTACCTTTCTTCTTGCACCAGCAAAATACTTTGACTGGCTCTAAATAGATTTGTGGAAAGCATACGGTTAAGATATAGCCTATATTAATTGGTTCAGATCTGACTGGAATAACCCACAGCAACTGCTGGTAAACTGGCGGGTGCTAACTTCCATCCCTGACACACATACATACTCGCTCCCACTCCTTCTGCCTGGACAAAATATTCAGAGACAGTATAAAAGAGACTATTCCACAGTAACGAATAAATGATGAGATGACTTACTGTAATCATCGGGTCTTTTTCGTCCTTATGAAACCTGCTTCATTTCAGTGAGTGTCCATCTTCTTTTGTAGCCAAACCGCGGGATATCAAAATCCACCCGGATACAGCAATGCTACTTTTTGATTAGCTGTTCGGTAGATATACTTTATTTGATTGGCTTGCGTGTGGCACGCAGCTTCTGAACTCTCGGGGGAACTCACTTGATTCCTACCTGTTCCATTGTTAAAGAGGTGCAACTTGGTGGACGTCACTGTGGTAATTTAAATGCGTGAGAAATACAATGTGTGGCGTGTGAGCATGTGAACCGGTGGGAATGCGTGTGTCACACGCCAAATGCGTGAGACTTGAGAGCCCTGTGTTTGAGTGGAGGGGGAGTGGAAAGATTAAAAGCGACACTTGATTTTATAATGGAAAGTCTTAAAAATCCACTTAGATTTGCTTCTTACAATGTGAAGGGCGTACTTAATCCGGTAAAAAGAAGTACAATTTTGGGCAAAATGAAAAAAGACAAAGTAGATATAATATTCCTGCAAGAGACCCACTTAATTGATTCTGAGCACACTAAACTTAAAAGGCAGGGCTTTAACCAGGTTTACTCATTGTCCTATAAAACAGGACACAGAAGGGGAGTGGCAACATTGATATCGAAAAGAGTAATTTTTGAAAAGATATCAGAAATCTCAGAAGAAGAAGGAAGGTATAATATGCTTGTAGGAAAATTAGAAGGGTCAGAAGCCACTCTCTTAAATGTATATGCACCCCCAGGTGCAACTTGGGAGTTCTATAGACAAATCTTAAACCTAATGATTACAAAAGCCCAGGGAATGGTGATTTGTGGTGGCGACTTTAATTTGAGACTGAATCCAGAGTGGGATGTGTCAAGAGTCACTCAGACTAACTCAGTAAGTAAAAAGGTGAGAAAAATGATAAGAGAGATGGGCATTTGTGACGTATGGAGGGAGTTCAATCCTACAACCAGACTATACTTTTTACTCCCCACCACATAAAACTTATTCGAGGATTGATTATTTTTTTATGTACAGTAAAGATATTGGTTTTGTAAGGTCATGTAAAATTGGGATAATGGATTTGTCGGACTACAGCCCGGTTTATCTAGATTTAAATTTTAGAAACAACAGAAACACTTTTTCTTGGAGACTTAATCTAAATGTACTTAAAGGTAAAATGAAGAAAGAACTTCAAGAGGAAATTCAGTTATACCTGGGAGAAAATGATAATGGGGAGGTATCCCCACTTATGGTATGGGATTCAGGTAAGGCTGTATTGAGAGGGAAAATCATCGCAAAATTGGCCCTACAAAAGAGGCTTAGAAAGAGAAAACTGAATAAACTAGAAAATGAGCTAGAAAATTTGGAAAGTAAACATAAAAAAGATGTCCAATTGGATATAACGCAGAGAATAAAGGCAATTAAAGACCACATAAGAGAAATTTACGAGGTCGATATTCAGAAGAAATTAACCTTTTTGAAACAGAAGCACTATTAAGTAGGTAATAAATCAAGTAAAACTCTGGTTTATAATTAAAAAAACAACAAGCAGAGAGGGTAGTATATAAAATCAAAGACCCAATCACTAAACAATTGAAATTTGACTTTCAGGACATTCTTAGTTGTTTTGAAAAATATTACAAAAAACTATATACCCGGATCGTCAGGAAGGGGGATAAGTCACCTGAATCTCTGCCTGCTTCACTTAATCTCCCTGCAATAACAGAAGACCAGAATAAAGTCTTATTGGCCAATGTGACTAAAGAAAAAAGGCAATTTCTAGACTCAAACCTAATAAGTCCCCAGGTTCCGATGGGTTTACAGCAGAGTGGTATAAGACTTTCAGTGATTTATTATCACCATTCCTACTGAGAACATTCAATTGGGTCATAAAAAAAGCAGAGATCCCTCCATCTTGGAGGGAAGCGATCATCACTGTAATACCGTAAGATGGTAAAGATAAGACAGATTGCTCTAATTACCGACCAATTAGTTTGTTGAACCAAGATTATAAACTCTTCACATCAATTTTAGCAAAACGATTAGAAACAATACTTCCAGACATTATACAATTGGATCAAACAGGGTTCATTAAACAGAGACAAACACAGGACAATCTTAGGAGGACATTACATGTAATCAACCATATAAACAAAGACAAGTTAGAGGCTGTCTTGTTAGAGTCGAAAGCCTTCTCTTCGTCTAACCCTGTTGATTGGTCCTTCTTATACAAGATACTAGAGAGGTTCCAGTTTCATGTTGACTTTGTTAAAACTATACAAGCTTTGTACTATAAACCAACAGCTAAAATTCTGATTAATGGAGGACTATCAAATAATTTTTAACTAAAAAGGGGATGTCGGCAGGGTTGCCCTGTATCCCCGCTCTTATTAGCTATCTTTATAGAGCCCTTGGGTCAGTGGATAAGGCAAAATGATAAGATAAAGTGCATTATGGTGTCGCAAGAAGAACACAAAATTGCCCTGTTCGCAGATGACATTTTAAGATACTTGGGGCACCCATCCTCCTCCCTTCCAGAATTGCTCACAACCTTGAGGGAATATGGTTTATTATCAGGTTATAAACTAAATATCCACAAATCTCAAATTTTGACATTTAATTATTCACCTAGCCAACCCATTAGAGAGGAATTTAAAGTCAATTGGGAATCAAAATCAATTAAATATCTAGGTGTGAATATCCCAAAACACCTGAACATGATTATATCAGAGAACTATGAACCACTATTTTCCAAAATCAAATCCGATCTGACCAGGTGGAATCTTGTCCCTTTCTTAGGATTAGCACAGAGGGTGGAAGCAATTAAAATGAACTTGCTACCCAGGTTACTATATTTGTTCCAAAACATACCAGTTGAACTTCCTAAGGGGAAATTTCAGGAATTAGACAATTTAATATCACATTTCATTTGGCAGGGGAAGAGACCAAGAATTCGCTATAAGACACTACAATTAGCAAAAGACAAAGGAGGCCTTGCTCTCCCAAATGTTAAAAATTACCACCAAGCGGTGCAGATAAAAATTCTGGTTGACATTTGCAGTGAGGATTTGGCACAGGGTAATCAATGAAAACAAGGGTAAAGAACCATACTAGTTGATAAAATGGATAGGATATGACACAGATTTTGTACCAAACAGGATGGATGTAAGATTTAAACAGTGGGCTGATAAAGGGTTAACAAAATATATTGACCTCTATGAAAGGGGCACACTGCAACAATTTCAGGATATTAAAAATCGATTTAATTTAACAAACCAAACCTTTTATAGATTTTTGCAAGTTAGACATTACCTAGAGAAAATACTGAAAAAGGAAGAATTGCAACAAACTAACTTGGGGTTACTGAAGATATTTCTACCTAGCTACAGGTCAGACCCGGGACGTGGAAACATATCAAAAATATATAAGGTGTTGCAAGAACTAGAAGGAGGGAATACTGCATATATAAAGGAGAAATGGGAAAAAGAGAGTAACATCACAATGCAGATGGAAACATGGGGAAAAATAATTTTGCAACAGTGGAAAAGTACATCCTCTCTGTCTTAGAGAGAATTTGGGTGGAAAAGCATAGTTTTTTTAGAGTTCCAGCACTTTTACAGGAGGAAGTACATCTTACTGGAGATCCTGTGGTGAGAGTAAAGCAACACATTTTCATGTGTTTTGGGACTGCCCGGTCATTTCTAAATATTGGGAAGAAATCAAATTGAACATAGAGAAAATAATGAAAATAATGATCCCATCAGGGTGTGAGACCTTATGTCTGGGGCTAAGACCGGACACTGTTAAGGGACCTGAAAACAAATACATATATAATATTTTATTATTAGCAAGTACAAAAGCAATCACAAGGAAATGGTTGGCAAAAGACTCTCCTACAGTCAAAGATTGGATCAAAGTGGTTAAGGATATTTTCATAATGGAGAAGCTAACATTCATTCTGAGGCTGGAACAAGATAAGTTTGAAAGCTACTGGAAGTCTGGACCAATTATCTAGCAAGTGATAGGCAAGATGCTGGTTAAAGTCACAAGCCCTCCTCCCTGGTTTTTTGACTCCACTCATCTGGTTCTGTTTTTTTTTTTTGTTTTTGGTGTAACAATACACTACTATCGTTTAATGTTATACATGTATACAGCAAGCTATCTTTATTTTATTTATTATTTGTATTATGTTATCACCCCACAATAAGGTCATGTTCACAGAAGAAACTATGGACTAAGGAAGTTGAATGTGGGGCAAATAAGCTCAGTATTATTATGGTTTTTATTGTTATCTTGTAATTACCATTTCTCATTTTTCTGATATATAAGTTACCTATAAATGCAGGTAGCATCAGCACCTGTTCAGGAATGCTGTGACAGAGTATAGGTGCTTTAGTAATGAAGAAATTTTGATTTTGTTTTTGTTTTTTCTTTCCTTTTCCTTTTAACCTATTATCTTTCTAAATATGCTTTGATGATAAGACTTGACGAGATGTACATGTATAACATGTTTTTTTTCTCTTCTCTTCAAATAAAAAGTTTAATAACAAATAAAATAATGTAAAACACCAGATTAATGACATTAACAAAAGACAACAAGTGTCAGAACTTAGTAAACTGCTAATAATAAATTCATTAATGTGAGTGGATTAACAGTCAAGTCTTTATCAAGCTGGAAAAAAACTGTGTATAAATGGAGATCATTTATTTTTTTTAGCTGCTCTCTCAAGTAAAAATAAATGATAAATTAAAAAAGACCCCACTGCTGAAGTTAATTTTTCCAAAGAGCAGATGAATGCTTCACAACACCACTGGGAAAATAATGATCACTAAGACCACTAAATGTTGCGTAAATGTCCATTTACCTTATCACCTAATTATATAAGCCTGTGCTTCACTCTACTACTCTGCCATATGATTTCGTTCCATTCGCCTATCATGTGCCTTTGTGTCTTAAAGTTCGTTCCACGTTTTCAACTTCTTTTTCATCTTCTGGGAAACTACATCCTGCCAGCCAGCTCCCTGCCTCCACAGCCTGTTTTTTGTGAACATTGAAACTTCCTCAGATTTACTATCCACATCTTTCTCTGCTTTGGGGTCCAAACCAATCTGACCCAGAACAGAATCACCCTAGATGGACCCTGCAGAGACTGAGAGGATCAAACAGGCCATATCCTCTCACGGAGCTCTCATAGGACAGCATGAAAAGATCCTGAGGGAAATCATGGTCACCCTTCACAACCTTATCACTAGCATGACCCAACTTGACAGCCGACTGGACCAGGTCTCCATTTATCTCTCCACAACCACGGCTCCAGCCCATACTCGGTTTCCTTCAGCTCCTGCTCCTGCTCTGGTTCTTCCAGTCATCCAACCAAGCCAACCTCTAAACCCTTTATCCCAACACCCGTCAGAAACTCAGGAGTGACAGGGTCATGCAGTCATTTCCTCCATTCATGTTCCAGCAACCTTTAACTTACTCCACTGACAAATCCAAGCTTGCTTTCATTTGTAGTTTATTGTCCAAGAAGACATCAGCTTGGGCTGTGGCAATGGCTAAAAGTAACTTACCCATTACTCACTTCTTTCAGTCATTTACAGCAGAGATGTTTTTGACTCATCTGTTTCAGGGTAAGGAGGGTGGTAGCAGGCTTCTCTCCTTACGCCAGGGCTCAGGGTCAGTTTCCTCATACTCCACTGGCTTTCGCATTCTTGCAGCCGAGAGTGGGTGGGATGAGATAGGACTACGAGGGTTTTTTTTTTTTTGTGGCCTTAGTGAGGAACTGAAGGATGAGCTAGGAGCTTGTGATGAAACCTCCTCCTTATAGGAGTTAATTGTTCTCGCCATTCGTTTAGATAATCACCTCCGGGAGAGCACAGAAAGACACAGTACCCCTTTCCTTTTTATTGGCCCAAGACTCCTCGGCAGCCTGCCTCTACTGCACCTGCACTCACAGGACCATCCTCCTCCAGTATGTATCCTCCTGCAGCCTCATCATCCCTGAGCAGTGAGGAGCCCATACAGCTGGAGAAGATGAGGCTCACCCCTTCAGAACATCGACTGACCACCTGAGGCTCTGTATCTACTGCGGCTGGGCTGGCCACTTCCTTGTCAACTGCCTGCCTTGGCCAAAAGAGCAGGCTCATCCACCACTGGAAAGAAGCTGGTGAGCCATACGTCTGTTTTATCCCCCTCCAACCATATACAACTTAAAGGTACTGTGTCCTGGTCACAAGTTTCCCTTCCCCTCAAAGTACTGGTGGATTCTGGTGCAGACGACAGTTTTATTGTCTCTGATTTTGTTTCTCAGTCTGACCTACCCTCCAAGCTCCTAGCGGAACCCATAGATGTTTTTGCTATTGATGGGAGATTCCTTGCCCATGTCACTCACTGCACTACCCTGATGTCACTGCACTGTACTTTGTTATGCCTTTTGGTTTAACTAATGCACCTGCGGTCTTCAAGGCTCTCATAAATGATGTCCTTTGTGACATGCTTAATAGGGTTGTGTTAGTGCACCCGGATGATATTTTGATTTTCTCTCGCTCTCGTCAAGAAAATATCCACTATGTTAGACTGGTGCTGCAGAGACTTTTAGATAATTTACTCTATGTTAAGGCTGAAAACCCCTTTCTCTACCACAAAACCCAGCTCAAGACCGACCCTGCCAAGGTTCAGGCAGTGGCTGAAAGGCCCACTCTTACAACAAGAAAACAAGGTTCAAAGGTTGTTGGGTTTTGCCAACTTTTACCGCAGGTTTATCCGTAATTATAGTCAAGTTGCTACATAGCTAACCAAACTAACATCTGTGAAAACTACCTTTGTGTAGTCACCTGCTGCAGATGCTGCATTTATCAAATTGAAGTCCTTGTTTTCTTCTGCCCCAGTGTTAACCCAGCCTGATCTTGCAGCTCAGTTTGTGGTCAAGGCTGATGCTTCTGACTCTGGTGTTGGGCAGTCCTCTCCGAGCGCTCCGCCTCTGACCAAAAGTTGCGTCCCTGCACCTTCTTCTCTTGCCAGCTCACCCCAGCTGATAGAAATTACAATGTGGAGAACCAAGAGCTGCTGGCGGTTGTGTTGACCCTTGAGGAATGGAGGCACTGGCTGGAGGGCACCACTCATCCCTTTGTGGTGTGGACTGATGACAAAAACCTGTCCTACCGCCATTCAGCTCGTAGGGTTAACTCACAACAAGCATGCCTGCCAAGTCTAGGAGCCCGGGGAGCTCTCACCCATACTGCTGCTTGGAACCAGAGACTGGCGGACCATCACGGCACTCTAGTCCCCCACTACCATCCTGGCCTGGTTGTCCACCCGGTCTTCCCTCTCTAAACTGAAGCCTGGAAATTGGCACCCAGGTACATCAGCCCCTATGAGATTGAACACATTATTAATCCCAGTGTGGTTAAACAGAGACTGCCTCCTTCTTTGAATGTCCACCCACCTCTCCATGTGTCACTCCTTAAGCCAGTTTCCAACAGCCCTGAGCCCTCCAGCAGAACCCCCTCTGTCCCCACAGATCATTAACGGCCGCTCCGCTTTAACCTTCCAGCAGCTGTTGGATTTATGGATACATGGTCAGGGTTTCCAGGATTTGGTGGATTGGGAGATGTACGGGCCAAAGGAGCATTGATGGATTTCTCACTCCCTCATTTTGGACCCTGAACAACCATGCTGGCCAGCTGAAATAGTTCCAAGGTGCCAGGGTAAAAAGGGGGAGAGTTAGTTGCATGCATGGTGAAAGCATGTGTGAAAATACAAAATCAACATCAATCAACTCCTGGTGTGGCTTAGCAACAACCTAAACACATACATGAAAGCCTAACAGAGAGAGTCACCAAATCTACATTTGTACATAAAGGTTAACGGTCCTGTTCTTAGCTGTGCCTGTTTAATGCTAGGTTGGCCCAGTGAACATTACCCAGTTTTTGGACAATCAACCTATCTTCTTTGTGCTTTGTCCGAGTCCAGAGTCTAGAGTCCAGAGCTGCAGGTCTGAGTGATTGAGTTTCTTAAGTTGGTTGGGTTTCTGTTGTTGCAGATAAGTTGATGCTACCTTGAGCCTCGATGCTTCCAGGAATCAGCAGGGAGTTGTTGCATGAAGTCTGTGAGTAGGACCTCGCATCGCTACCATGGGAAGAGTGAAGAGTTGCAAAGAACGTCAGGGCCAACCTCCTAGCAAGAAGAGATAGTCCAAAGGGGGGGCTCAGAGGATCCAAGCCAAGAAAGGATCCAGGAACCAAGAGAGAGGAGCCCAAGAGGGTATGAGGGAAGCTGGGTCAAATGCCATACAGTGACAAATAGCAGTTGAACTTACAGTTTATGTTTGAGCATTATAGGGGGCTGAGTTCAAAGGACCCTCTTTTTTCTGTGGAGCAAAGGAGCATGTTGTCTTGTCCTTTGAATGGACTGTGGTCCAACATACACATAACAGGAGGGAGCACAATCATCATGCTTGTTTGCTGTTTCGGCTGCCTCAGGTCAAGACAACTCACCATCATCAAAATGAAAATTAATTCCAAAGTTTTTCAAATAATATTGCAGGATCATGGTAGACTGGTTTACTACCTGCTCAAGTCCAGCCGAATCCGGTGATGCAGCAGGACAAATACCCTTCACATCCAAGTCACGTCCAAGTAAATCTACCACTGAATTACTTCAAATGAAGAACATTTACCATTTACCAGTAAAGTTGCTTTGAATGACTTCAGAGGATCATTCACACCAGAAATCCTAAGAATTTGGTTGGGCTAAAAAAGCTCTGTAAGAACAGATGGTCCAGATTTCTTCTAAAAGCAACAAAAGGAAGTTTGGTCAGTTATTATGTAAGTACTTATTTTTTTTATTTTATTTTTTATTTATTTGGAGAGGACAATGCACTTTGATTACATTTTAGTAAAAGCGCCAGTGTTAGCCAGAGGCTAGTTTTCAACTGCAGTCCTCCTGCAAGATGTAGGAAGCCATCAAAAAGTACAATGGACACAACATTATAAATAAAAACAAGGGCACAGGAGACATAAAAATTAGCACAAGAGATAGAAGGACACAATAAGACCAAAGACATACAGTGCAATAAAGTGCTATTGTGCTCAGGTAAAGTGTTGCAGTGCTCGTAGAAGTTGTTGGGTTTTTAATTAACTGTCAGAGGTGAGTAAATGGGATGGAGGTGCAACAATGCAAAGAGGGTTTTTTTATAGAGAGATTCAATGGGTTTGAGTATGGTTTTTCCCGTTAAAGACCAGACTGTAAAGCAGTACTCAATATGTGAGAAAATCATAGAGTACATGAATATTTTTGCTGCTTCTTCAGTTAATGAGGATCTTATTTGCCTGAAATTGCTCGGATTGAAATTAACTGTTTTGACTACTTTTTTCACATGCTTTTTGTAAGATAGGGTTGGATCTAAAATGACTCCGAGGTACTTGAACTCTGTCACCAAACTGAGTTCCTTCCCTCTCAAAAATACATTTGAATTTTGCAGAACAGGTTTTTCAGAAAAAGCCATACAAACCGTTTTTTGTGTATTTAAATACAGACATGAGGCAGTGAGCCATTCTTGCACATTGGACATAACAGATGTTAGTGTCTTGGATACCTCACTATAGTTTTTACCATGAGCGAGGACAACGGCATCATCTGCATACATCTGAAAATGGACATTGTTACACACATCTGGTAGGTCGTTTATATACAAGGAGAACAATAACGGCCCGAGAATGGAACCCTGCGGAACCCCAACAGAACATCTGAGATAGGGGGATTTAACATTATTAATACAAACACATTGTTTTCTGTTTGAAAGGTATGCTCTGAACCACTGAATAGCCTCTGTAGAAAAGTTAAAGCGGGATAGTTTGGACAGGAGGATCTGATGATCCACCGTGTCAAAGGCCCTTTTCAGGTCAAGAAACACTGCCATGGCACAGGGATTGCTATCAAGTACAGTCCTTACTTTTTCTGTGAGCATGCAGGTGGCTGTTTCCGTGGAGTGCAGAGCTCGAAAACCAAACTGCATATGATGCAAGGGGGTGTGACCGTTATCCAGATGTTTGGTGATTAAACTGACCATCCACTTCTCAGCCACCTTGGATATGATAGGGAGAATGCTTATGGGCCTGTAGTTTGTCATATCCATTTTGACACCAGATTTAAATATAGGTGTGACCATGGCAACCTTCCACTGTGATGGGTCAGTGCATTGCCTGATTGATAGACTAACCAGATGTGTGAGTGGTTTTACCAGGTGCTCGGCATTAGATTTTAGGAAGTCGCTATCCAGCCCATAAGCATCCTTGGCTATGGAAGATTTAAGAGATTTAATTATCGTACCTACCCCCACTTCAGTGATTTCCTCCAATCTAAAGATAGGGAGGTAATTTTTGATAGGACATGGTGTGTACATTGAAGGTTTAAAAAGTTGCACTATTTGAGTAACAGAATTCATGAAATATGTATTTAATGTTTTGGCAAGAGTGGGTGGATCTTTCACCAGAGCATCATTTATTTTCAATTCAAGGGTGTTATTGGTTTTGATATTTAGTTTGCCAGTGAGTTTAATAATACAGTCCCAAACCCCTTTTATGTTCCTTTGTGACTCTCTATTATATTTATGTAAAATTTAGCTTTTGCCTTTCTTAGGGTTTGGGTTACTAGGTTTCTGGCATGGGAAAATTTTTGCCTGTCCGTGGTCAACCCCAACTTCAGTGCCTGTTTGAGAAGTTGGTCTCTTTGTTTCATTAGGTTCCTACAGTGATCATCTATCCATGGAAGTGGACATTTGGTGGCTTCAGTAGGCACAAAAGACACACTGTGTGTTTTCATCTTAACACACTGCTTTTTCATAGTTCATACTTAAATGAAGAAGAATTAATTGCGGAGGGATATTGTAGCTCCTCTAGGTAGTAAGCATGAGACCCAAGATCGTTTCAAAACAGGGGTTATTCATAGTCACCAACCAACCCATGAGAACTGAAGAAAAGGAAAGTAAACTAATAATATATAGATAAATATGCTAATGCAGAGCTTGTAGCTTAATGCAATTACACAAATACACCAATAAACCATACCTCTTAGGCTGCACACTACCCAAAGGGGCTGAATCTTATCTATGTCTTCTTCGTTTACATTTTATTTATTGTCACTCTTTATTTTTATTTAACTTTACCGAGTGGGGAGACAACTGTCCGTGTTGTTTCTTCCTTGCCATGCTCTGCCAGGTGGTGTATCATTAATTGTAGAAACAAAAAACAATGAGCCCTGCCTCAACTGAAATAGGTGGGTAGGAACCAAAATAAAAGAATGACAATGCATTAAACTGGCATGTGAGGCAGTTACAGTTATCATATGTTTTTCTTGCCATTGTGTATAATCTGTGTGTGTGTGTGTGTGTGTGTATGTGTAATAATTGGACGCAGTTTTTCAAAATAGAAAACTAGAACCTTTGGTAATGACACAACATTTCAAGAGTTTAATTCAAGTCTGTGTAGAGGATCATTTGAATGCAGTGCCTTGGGATATATTTTTATCTTATAACAAAATACTTTTTCAAAAACCAGTTGATGCATACTTGATGATATGGCTTTTTATGGTTTATTTTGAGGATTTTTTTTTTTTTCAAAAAGAGAAATGATGCATCATTGTATTAATTCATGTTTTTAATGTGTCTGTATGAATATTATCTATATTATATGTGGATCTGAAATATTGTTTCCTCCTCAGGCAGGAAAATTGGCCATTGACCGAGGATGGGCCATAAACGTAGGTAAGTCTTCAGTTTCAAGCACAGACAATTATCAAAACTCATAAATAGATGATCAGTTTGTATTAACTCGTGTTTTACCTCCAGTCTTGCAAAGCAAATTTCCTCTTGCTTTCTGTCTGTCAAACCCTGGTCCGTGACACTTTTTTATGATTATGCCAAATATTAATGTGAGAAAATGTGGCTGCACAGTCCAAAATTAATCCAATTCACCAGATTTTTATCAGCCCCAATGCTGATATAAGGTTTTTCCGCTTCCGGGTTGCAGGGGTAAGTTTTTAGTAATACTTTGTATTAAATTTCAGGAGGACCAGGAGGCAGAGCCGCAGTTTAACACGCTCCTCTGCGCCTCAGTCAGAGCGGTTCCTTGCTGAGAATAGAATAGAGTCTCTGTCTATGTCTAGGTCTATAGAAACTGTGTCTGTCCCCCGACCACCTAAATTTAGAAAAGTTACTAAACCTAGATTAAACAGAATAGGAGCTAAAAACAAAAACTTAATAGAAATCAAAACAGCCACAAATTCGGTCTCAAATAATACTGCAGTTAAATGTGGACTGTTGAATATTCGATCACTATCATCAAAATCTCTATTAGTCAGTGATTTTATAACTGATCATCGTATTGATTTATTTTGTATAACTGAAACCTGGCTGCAGCAGGATGAGTATGTTAGTATTAATGAAGCTACACCCCCCACTCATGTTAATTTTCATGTCCCTCGTACCACAGGTCGAGGAGGGGGAGTGGCTGCGATATTTCAGTCAAGCTTATTAATCAACCCTAGACCAAAATCTGGCTGTAGGTCTTTTGAAAGCCTCACTCTTAGTCTTTCCCACTCAAACTGGAAAGTTGAAAAACCAGTTCTGTTAGTTACAGTATACCGTCCACCTGGTCCATACTCAGAATTCCTATCAGAGTTTTCTGAGTTTATATCAGAGTTAGTACTTAGTACAGATAAAATCATTATAGTGGGAGATTTCAATATTCATGTAGATGTAGAAAGTGACAGCCTTAGTTCTGGGTTTCTTTCATTACTAGACTCAATTGGCTTTTCCCAGCATGTGAATGAACCAACTCACTGCTTTAATCATATCCTTGATCTTGTTCTAACATATGGCATTGAAATTGACAAGTTAACAATTTTTCCTCAAAACTGTCTTTTGACCGACCATTACCTCATTACATTTGAGTTTACTTTAACTGACTGCAAAGCATCGAGGAATAAATTTGGCTATAGAAGATGTTTATCTGAAGACGCTGTGGCTAAATTTAAAGAGAACATTCAGTCATCATTTGCAGCAATGCCATATCTAAATTCAAATGAGGATTTCTCCCATACACAGGTTGATGACCTTGTGACTAGCACTATGGCCACACTGTGTTCAAATCTGGATGATGCTGCCCCTCTCAAAAAGAAAGTAATAAAACAGAGGAGGCTGGCTCCGTGGTATAACTCTCAAATTCGTGCCTTAAAGCAGATGACACAGAAATTAGAAAGAAATTGGCGTTCCAGCAACTCGGAAGAGTCTCACCGAGCCTGGAAAGAAAGCTTAAAAACGTATAAAAAAGCTCTCCGCAGTGCTAGAAGATCATATTATTCAGCACTAATAGAAAAAAACAAGAACAACCCCAGGTTTCTCTTCAGCACTGTAGCCAGGCTGACAGAGAGTCATAGTTCAATAGAACCAGTGATCCCCTTAGCTCTCAGCAGCAATGATTTTATTGGCTTTTTTACAAATAAAATCATAACAATCAGAGACAGAATTCAACAGCTCTTACCTACATTAGACAATAATCTACTGAATACAGCAACTCCTGAATCAACTGCAACGCCTATTTTACATCTGGAATCATTCTCATCTCTGAATCTCTCAGAGCTAGCTTCTATAGTATCATCATCTAGACCATCAACCTGTCTATTAGACCCAGTGCCGACCAGCCTCTTTAAAGACATTCTTTACTTAATTGAGCCCTTCATTCTAGATCTCATTAATTTGACCTTATCTTTGGGTTATGTACCTCAGACTCTTAAGACCGCAGTCATCAAACCCCAGCTTAAAAAGCAGAATCTTGATCCAGATGTTTTGGCCAATTATAGACCCATATCAAACCTTCCCTTCATTTCTAAAATCATTGAGAAAGCAGTAGCAAACCAATTACACGACCATCTGCATAGGAACGGTTTGCTTGAAGAGTTTCAGTCAGGATTTAGAGCTCACCACAGCACAGAAACAGCGCTGATTAAAGTCTCCAATGATATTCTAATGGCTTCAGACAATGGATCAGCCTCCATACTTCTCCTCTTAGATCTCAGTGCTGCATTTGACACCATTGATCACAATATTTTATTACAGAGACTGGAACATGAAATTGGCATTAAAGGAACTGCCCTAAGGTGGTTCAAATCCTATTTATCGGATAGATATCAGTTTGTACATGTTAACAATAGCTCCTCCTCAAGCACTATAGCCAGTTATGGAGTCCCACAGGGTTCGGTGCTTGGACCAATCCTCTTCACTCATTATCTGCTTCCTTTAGGCAACATTATCAGGAAACACAGGATCAATTTCCACTGTTATGCAGACGACACTCAGCTGTATTTATCAATGAAGCCAAATGAAGTTAGTCAGATAGTCAGACTGCAGACATGTCTTGAAGACATAAAAGTCTGGATGACCCATAATTTTTTACTTCTAAATTCTGACAAAACTGAAGTTATTGTACTCGGCCCTAAGCACCTTAGAGAAACCCTATCTAATCAGTTAATCAGTCTGGATGGCATTACTTTGGCTTCCAACTCCACTGTAAAAAACCTTGGAGTAACCTTTGACCAGGACATGTCCTTTGTCCCTCACATAAAACAAGTCAGTAGGGCAGCTTTCTTCCACCTGAGAAACATTAGGAAAATCAGAAATATCCTCTCTCAAGAGGATGCAGAAAAACTAGTCCACGCATTCGTAACTTCTAGGCTGGACTACTGTAACTCATTATTATCTGGATGTCCAAACAAATCTCTGAAAGGCCTTCAGTTGATTCAGAATGCTGCTGCACGAATATTAACAGGAACTAGAAAAAGGGATCACATCTCTCCTGTGTTAGCTGCTCTTCATTGGCTGCCGGTAAAATCCAGAATAGAATTTAAAATCCTTCTGTTAACATATAAAGCTCTTACTGGCCAAGCTCCGTCATACCTCAGAGAGCTCATAGTTCCTTACTGTCCTAGTAGGCCACTCCGCTCTCTAGATGGAGGTTTACTTGTGGTTCCTAGAGTCTCCAAGAGTAAATCAGGAGGCAGATCTTTCAGTTATCAGGCTCCTCTTCTATGGAACCAACTTCCAGTATCGGTCCGGGGGGCAGACTCTTTAGCAATTTTCAAGACCAGGCTTAAAACTTTTCTGTATGACAGAGCTTATAGTTAAAAAGTTAAAGTTCATTTACTCTTTAGCTATGCTGCTATAGGCCTAGACTGCTGGGGGAAGGACTGAGCACCTCTCTCTCTCTCTCTCCCTCTCCCTTTCCCCTCTCTCTCTCTCTCTCTCTCTCTCTCTCTCTCTCTCTCTCTCTCTCTCTCTCTCTCCCCCTCTCCCTCTTCCCTCTCCCTCTCTCTCTCTCCCCCTCTTCCCTCTCCCTCTCTCTCTCCCCCCCTCGCATGCGCCGTCATACCAACAACCTGCTTCTCCGAAATCCCAGTTTCTCTCAGTTCCAAGCATGTGCATTGCATTTACTAACCATGTTTTCCCGAAGTCTCTGTCTCCCCCAGCTCCTCTCCTCTCTCTCTCCCAGCTCCTCTCCTCTCTCTCCCTGTCCTCATCCTGCAGGTGATGAATCATCACCATCCCATGCTCCTGCAATGCCTGCTGCTCCCACATCTTCAAGAATTCCATACAGCATCATTCCTACGAACTTCATGCAGCATCATGTTCCTGCCTACACCTGTTTGAATATCCCCTCCTCCTGCTCTCTTTCTCTCCCTACTCTACCCAACTTTGCCCCCCCCTCCCCCGTGCCTCTCTCTCTCTCTCTCTCCCTCTCTCAACCCAACCGGTCGAGGCAGATGGCCGCCCCCCCTGAGCCTGGTTCTGCCCGAGGTTTCTGCCTCTTAAAGGAAGTTTTTCCTTGCCACTGTTGCCAAGTGCTTGCTCATCTGGGGATCTGTTGGGTCTCTTTAAATAATTTTATAAAGAGTTTGGTCTAGACCTGCTCTATATGTAAAGTGCCTTGATGTAACTTTGTTATGATTTGGCGCTATACAAATAAATCTGATTTGATTTGATTTGATTTAAATTTCCTATGCATTTTTATTGTTAGTACAGTTTCATGTGTCGAATTAAAACTAGTTGTGATATCCAGTAGTGTACCTGAATATGTTAAAGAATCTGCCGCTGATATGCAATGAAGTGTTGCATGCTTATGCATAATAAAGACCTGATTGCAGAATGGTATGCAGGTCAGGTTAGAATGGCTAGACAGAAGTTGTCCGTTGAGGAGCGAAGAAGAAGGAACAGAGAGTATCAAACGAAAATGAGAAAAAAATTAATAGCCAGCCTGAGTTGAAGGAGGAGTTCCTGACAAAGGAGAGGGAAAGATGGAGAAAGAGGCTGAACAAGGGCAAAATAAAGAAGATCAACAAATTAGAAGAGAGAGAAAATATTGGAAACAGTTACAGAAAGAATCAAGAGAACGAAAGAAAAGAGGAAAGCCAGCAAGAATTAGATACTCCGCCACAGTGTCCTTTAGACAACAGCGTTGAGGACCAAAGGAGCAACAGACAGCTTCAGAGGTCTTCAAAGTTGTCCATGCCAAGGTCCCCTCCGTTTATAGAGAGACAGTGGAGGGACCCCATGTTAGCTAACATTTAAAATGGTATAGTTTACCAGGCCAACATTAATATGTAAAGAGGCCTGTAGTGTCAAGTACTTTGTAATGCTATGTCAAAAATGTAATACTTAGCAACAGACCAGTATCTACTGTAAGAAATTGTGTTTGTTTTGTGATTTATACTCTTTTTTTGTGAAAAAGAAATTGAATTTGTATTTGAAAGATTTGTGAACCCTTGTGTTAACAAAATGAAGTTTTTCAGGGGAAAAAATATAATGTCGGATGTTTTCTTCATCTATTACAGTATTTTCTGTATCTATAAAGTTTGGTGAGAGTTCAGAGGACCTTTTCAATGAGATTTTTCAAGTTGGTGATCACTTTATTACTGCAGTTTTAATTTGGCAACTCCATCAAAGCCTTGTCAACTCCGAAGATGCCTCGTCAACTCTGTCAGATATATTTTTTAAAGTATTTCCTTGAAAAGGACATTTTTTTATTCCTTGAAGGATATCTGTTCAGAGACTAATATATTTCCAATGTGCATGTGTATTTTTAATGCTTAAAAATGTCACAGTTAAATCTGAAGGTTAAAGGAAAATATAATTCATGATACAATTTCAATTCTACTCATTAAATGTTGACTTATTTGGCTTTAAAAATTAAATATTATTTATTTAAAGACCTGTGCGCATTATTAGGGGAACTGGGAAAACTAATGAGTGAAAATATTTCAGATAAGATCATTTCAAATAATTTTGAAAAGTATTTTTATGTTTCTGATGGTGTTGACAAAAATCAAGTGTGCTCATAGTTCCTCATTGTCCCAGTAGTTCACTTCGCTCTCTAGATGGAGGTTTACTTGTGGTTCCAACCAACTCCCAGTATTGGTCCGGGAGGCACATTCTGTTGTATCTTTCAAGATCAGGCTTAAAACATTCCTTTATGACAAAGCCTACAGTTAAAAATTTTAGGCTTAGTCACAGTTTTTTTTTTTTTGTTTTGTTTTGTTTTGTTTTTATCTATAGGCCAAGATTGCAATGGGTTGCTCTCTCTCCCTCCCTCTGTCTCTGTCTCTCTGTGGCTCTCTCTCTCTCTCCCATGCATGTACATCATAACATCACGTCACTTTGTTTCTTCCTGGAGTATGTGTTTTGTCCCTCCTGTCCTCACTCTTCCTATCCCCGTCCTACAGGTGTTGAATCATCTCTGCTCCTTTTTCCTGCACAATACTGCAATAGTTACCATTAGTTATCATTATTCATTACTACTAATTTCCTATTATTAGTTTTTCAGCTAAAAACCATATTTCCCGTACTGGTAATATTTATAGTCCATATTTAGTGTTACTAGGTTGCAATCACTGTATGTTTTGCTTGCATTTTCTATGACATCTTCTCTCCTCCTGCTTCTCCATCCCTCTACTGAGCCCCTCCCACTTCTCATCTCCTTCACACTCGCTCACACTGTATCTCTCTCTTTCTCGCTTAAAGGAAGTTTTTCCTTGCCACTGTTGCCAAGTGCCTGCTATTGGAGGGATATGTTGGGTCTCTTTAAAAAGTCCATAAAGAGTTTGGTCTAGACCAGGGATCGGCACAACAATATTTTGAGCGACAAAATTAAACACGTTTTATTTTAATAACAAAAGATCACCATACTGTTCAAATTTAGAATTACATTAAAAAAAACTAACACACTAAAATAAAACAAATTAAAATTAAATATTAATTATTTATTTTCCAAAGCGACAGGGAGCTGCAGCAGAGGGATGAAAGAGCCACATGTGGATCCAGAGCCGCAGGTTGCCGATCCCTGGTCTAGACGAACTAAAATAAGGAAAAGATGTTTTATTTTTACAATTCAAGAGTGATGATAAACTAAGATAAGCTTCAGGGTGGACCCAGACCAAAACAAAAAAGAAATCTAACTGAGGGGGAGGAAAGTGACCTATAAGGAAAACAAAAAGAACCAAACAACAGAGGCAAACCCCAACTTACAAACACAGGAGAAAACAGAGGAACAAAGCAAACGGTGGTCCACACCTACACAAATACGAGCTTTAATACTGAGTACTACTAATGTGGCTGGTTGGATGACTAAAAGGATAATGAGCGGTCGTGGACATCAGCCTCTCTGCCCCACACTGATACCATCCTGGACTTTATACACCCTCTCCATAGCCAATTCCCAGACAGCGGAAATTGCCTGACCAATCATTAAGAAGAGGAGGAGGCGGTGTCATCAATGCATTCGGGAGAAACTGTAGAACCAGCCATCACAAAAATATACAAAACATTAACCCTACGACACAGTCATAACATATGTAATTAGAGAGAAAGCTCTGTGATTAGTTCAAACAGGTGTTGTCTGCCAATGAAAAAGCTCTTCCACTTTTGGTTCGTTGGTTTGTCCAATCATGGATGACCCCTTCTCTATTTTGTGAACAAGATATGCTGCTGTTGTTTTCTTGTGTTTGTATGATCAGTATTTTTCCTGTTATTCTTACCATAGTCTGACTTTCCAATTTACATCCGCTCCTTCCCAGAGGTTAAAGTAATGCAGACAGAACTCAAGTCCAAGTGATGCACTTGTTATGGCTTTAGTTGGTCAGTTGGATTTGCTGTCTTAATCATAATCTTTGTAGTTTAAATCTACCATAGAAGGTGGCACACTACTCTGGTAATACTTACTAAATTCATGTTGAAACAATTGTTGCTTGGGTCGGATATAATGCTACTGACTTTCCTGTTTGACTTTCTTACCTCAGCAACTGGACCGACTAAATAGAACGGTCTTTTGTTGAAAAAGCATTCTCTATCCCCACAGTTAAAAGGAAAGCCCATAAGCTACTTCCACCTTTTGTCAATAGGGTTAGGGGAAAATTGTCCTGCATTAATAACAATGATTTGTCGAAGCCTGGCACTAAATGATAAAAACCTATTTTACCCTTTATCTTCAGGCCTTCATTGATATTCTACTCAACACTATAGTTCAATAAACACAAGGAAGGCAAAAGGGACCATAATTCTAAGCCTGAATGAATTGTTCATCATCGCAGTTTTAAAAATCTCTTCGGTGTCATTCCCCATCCTGGTACATTGCTGCCAAGGTAGCAATTGAACAGTTCCATTCTTGTGTCAATACAACCATTGCTGTACTACAGGGCCTTTTTTTTATCAGTGGGATTAAAATCAATTAAAGCCTTTTTTTGCATCAGCAATGATCATTGTGAAGAATAGACTGCTCAGATGTACATTGACCTGCTTGGCTTGTCTAATGGCCCTGACACTAAGGCAGTGAATTTTGTGTCCCCCAGGAGGAGGCTTCCACCACTGCTCCAGTGATAGGGGAGGAGGCTTTTGTGCCTTTGCAGACATCACTCTGGCCATCAAGGTGAGATGAATGTTTAAAGATGAAGCTTATTTGAAACATTCATACTTATTTAGTTAAAGTGATCGTGTAACTATTGAGTGATGTTTTCCTGCTATAGCTACTTCGTCCGATATGATTTCTAACTTATGGTGACTCGTGATGCTGGGGCTAAAGTTGTTTTTTGTTGTTTTTCGCTACATAGAGAGAGTACAAACAAAAAGTGCAGAAAAAATGCACAAACACAAAATGGTTCTCATATTGACACCTGAACAGAGACAAGGCCTCCGGACCCTGTCCTTCCCCTACAGTACAAATCAATACAATGTAGTATTATGAAATGAAAACAGACAATGATCCTTTACACTGAACATAGATTCACGTCTAAGTTCCCTCTCTGAAGCTTTTCAGTGCTGAGTTACACAATGTTGTGGTACAGCAATTTCTTGACTGAAATGCAGATAACAGGGCAAGGGAGTGCAGTGAAGGTGGTTTAATAATCAAAGAAGGTCAAACTTACAAACAGATACACCGGACAAACTCATTAGATGTGAAAAACAGAATTTTCCACACAAAGAACACCAGAGAATTGAACTGGGGTCTGTTCCACAAAGCAGGTTTAACAAACACTGCGATGGAAACTTCAGTCTTTTGTTCCCTAACAGCTTAGTTGTATCAACCAAGTATCAGTCTGAGAGTCACCATTTCAGTCCAGTAGAGCCAGAATTATTAATGTGTGACATGTGTCAAGTGCTCTATTTTAGAGCTGCGCAATTAATCAAATTCTAAACAAACTACAATAATCCAAATTACAGGAAGTATTTTTTTTTAAAGGTGAGATATGTCACAACATTGCATTGCGTGTTGCATTGTTAGCATCATAAATGTTCTGGTACTACAGGGCCTACAACCCATATTCCTTGGAGATAAACAAACATGTTTATTTGGTACAACACCCAAAAACGTCATCATCATCACTGTTAAATTTATTTCAGTCATAATAAAATGAAAAAAATATTATTTTGACTGAAATCACATTGCATATTGCAGTTTTTGTTTTTTTTTTGCATTTTAATGGTCCAAAATATGCAGTCTAAAATGTGATCATACTGTATCTATAACATGTCCATATCACTTTTAAACAGCAAAAAAACTGTTGCTACGCTCATTCCATGTAATAAAAGGATTGTAATAAAAACAGTTACTTATTTATAGGGGCGTATGAGACCATTTCTCATAAATCCAGATGTGCTTGGTTGGATTGTTATTTTAATAGCAGAGTGTTTCACTAAGAATTTAATTGTGATCAGTTGGTTACAGACTGATAGCTGCTGCAACAAACACACAGCAGCTCTGTGTATGTGAGTGAATCAATTTTGCTTGCCTCTGTTAATAACTAATGGCACTATTGGACATTCTCTACTATATTTTGAGACGTGAATACATTTTTGATTCATTATAAAAGAGTGTCCAGACAAATGTATTCAAGGTGATGAATGGGAAACACAGTGTATGCCACCCTACTGTATGCACACATATGTAGGCACATATTACTCTCTTAATAATCTGTCCAATACTGCAACATTTACCTTACTGTGAGTTAAGTCCTGAAGACTGTGTAATGTGCTTTGTCAGCTGGCATGTGGGCAGTGCCGGCATGTTTATAAATGTGGTGAGGGACCAACATTTTTACAGCAGAGACTCAGAGACACAAACATGCATATGCTGCACACTTATTTCAAAACAGAAAACATGAAAACAAACATCGGGGGTTCACTAAATCGTTACATACAAAATATATTTTTTTTACTGGTATATTTAGTTTAAAATCTAGTTTACAGAATATTTACTTATTTGAGTGTCTGACAACAGAAATAAAGAAACATCTAACTGGCTGACACTAGACTGGATGCACATAAGACACGAAAATGTCAGATGTTTATAATTCTTTAAACATGTTCAACAAAATGTTTTCAATTCTGCTCATTGAGATTCTGTCAAATTTATAATGCATTTATATAACAAAAATTATATTACTAGACTTAAAGTGTAGAAATGTGTTGATAAATGGACTCACCAATTGTTGGGTTTAGTCTTGCTGACAAGAGAAAATATATACATTAAACACCAGTTTTATCCTTTAAGATTAATTGGCCCTAATTTCTCATATTATAAAAACCGTTTCTGAGCCATTTCTGTGATGCCCAGAAAAAAAAATCCTCATTTTACAACCCTTTGTTTTTGTTTGGGGAAAAGCCTTTTTAGGCCCAGAGCAAAGAAGGAATGACTAAAGCACCTGCCATGCAGCTCTAACTTATTCTTCTTCTTTTAGTAAGAAAGGCATTCAACTGCTTCCTTGAAGATTTCCACCTTATTTCTATTTTAATGTTTCTGAGCTTAAATGTGAATGAAATTCTGTTGTGAGTTATAATCTAAACTGTGAGAAAATGTGTTGATATGTGAGTTAAAACATATATTTTTTCTTATTTACCCCTCAGTTTCTGTTTGAGAGAGTGCAAGGCATTTCCAAGGCAGCCATCATCGATTTGGATGCTCATCAGGTGAGCCAATAACGTTACTGCCTAATAGCTCACATTGGGCAAGGGTGGGGTACACCCTGGACAGGAATGGTCCGTTCACGCTGATATACATCCCTAGTTGAGTGGTGGCGGCAGAACATCCATCAGCTAAAGTTCAGTTGGTTCCAATAGTTAATAAACATCATATTGGCATCAATTTATCCACAAAACCAAATGGGCTAGCCTCTATTAAAAGCAACTGTGGGTGCTCCCTCTTTGCTGAACATCCTCATAATCAGGTCACACTTGAGGACTGAGCTCAACCCAAATCTAGATGACTCATTTTTATGAGTCTGGATGTCATATTTTAACCTTACCTTGTGTTTTCAGCATAGTGACTTCTATCCAGGACCATTTATCCCTGAGAACAGTGTTAACATTGATGACATCTCAAGGTTCCCAAGGTCTATGGCTGTATTCCAGAAATAAATCTTTATCTATTTTGAGCTATGGCTCATTGATCATGATGCGCCTTTAACTATTGACAAGCAGGGGATCAGTACAGATGCAGAGTAAATAATTCATGATGAAGAACAAAAGAGCAAATCTGCATGAAAGCCTGGATCCTGGCCTGAAGTGCCCCTCTCAGCAGATAATTGGGCCGCGAGAACATATCATGGATATGCAATAAAATCCTAATTACATCCCTGAAACATGACTCTTGTACCATGCTTATTCTCACATAAATTGAGGTTTTCACAAAAAAGTCTGTCCAGCTCATTCATCAAGTCAACAGCAACACTGTAATGGTGAGTTTTAGGTTCTAATGTGGTCAACTGGAACCTGTTGTGGAGGCATATTCCTGCCCATCTGTTTCTATGAGGCAAATACTGCATTTTTTCTAGGGATTCGGATTTGAAATCAGGCTGCTGTAGTTAAAACTGAGCCATAATGGGATGCCTCCCCAATGCCACTTGGGCGAGCTCATCCACTGATGTATATAATACTTTAGTCCTTGATACATTTGTAAATAAGATGGACAAACAAAGTTAAAAGCTAAATAAACGAGTAGGGAAACAATATTTCTTCTACAGAGGATTTATGCTTCCGACCTCTTCAAATCTATAGGTCCAGAGTGACATGTATGGAATTTTTAATCCTTCAACACTGCACTTTGGATTGCATCCTGCTGCCTTCCATTTCCCTCATTCTTCTAATTTTTCCATTACATATAGTTTTGTAATTAGGTTTAATATGACAGTAGAAACTGTATCTGCTAAAGAATCTGATTCTGTCACATCCATTTTTTTTTGTCGTCCTGCCATTTTGATCATATTTTATTAAGTAGTGATGAATTGTTCCATCATTCCATACAGATGTTAAAATATGGTAATGGAAAAGTGAATGAAAAGCACATTTGAAAGCTGCAGTGAAGGCTTTTAGCTGACACTAACAAATGGCTGTGAAAAGCCATTTGTTATTGTACAGTACAGCTGTGGGGAGAGGATAAGACTAATAAAACTGCAGGGAGGCAGCAGGAGATCAGGCAGCATTTAAGATGATTTAAAGTCCCATTCTATCTTCAAGAGGGGGAGCAGTTTCTACTTACAAATTGTTTCTGTCGCTGTCTAAAGTTTGCGTGTATAGCCTTCAGTGAGATATCCCATTGTTTTTTTATGGCTTTTATTTGACATACAAATTTTCTATTTACACGTTTAACTATAGAGTAAATAATTAGTCAAATTTATGTTTGACTTTGTGCTTTTTATTTTTATGATGGACTGATTAAACCACAAAATATGGTTTTGGTTTTGTGAACCCATTATCTCAGCTCATCTCACCTCAGGTCGCCTTTGAAATTGAAATTGAAATGCCCACTTGAACTACAGAATGAACTGATTAGATTTGGTGGTCAAAGGTCAAATTTACTGTGACCTCACAGTATGTTATTTCTGAATAACAACTCCATAATATTTTTTTGTATGCACTTTGTTAAGCATGGTTTTACCACAATTTAGTGAAGTACAAGAATTTAGTCATACAAGGTTACTGGGATCAGATATTTTTCTTCTTTAGTTACTTAGATCTGCTGTATAGGACTAGATGTTGATATCCCTTATTGCATGAAATTGGGATGTATCATAGATGACTGTCTAGCCATGTCAAGTATCTAAGAGTGGCTGTACTTTGATACCATTCTTATCAGAGGAATCATATGCACACGAATTATAATAATTTTCCATGTGTACTGAGTCAGTAGTGGTTATGATAATATGTACAGTTATTTTACGGTTTACGGTTATGTACAAATGTACAGTTTTGTCAATAATCATCGCAGGAATTAAGATTCTTATTAAAGATTGTTTAATAATTGATATTTGGTTTATCATATACAGTAAACTAGCAAAGAAATCAGAAATCTCAGGTCCAGTGGACATCTGACATCTGCATACTGAGTACCATTTTTATTAACATTATGGTTATGATAATAATAATTAATTACAATAATCCAACAATTAAGGCCCTGCGATGGACTGGTGACCTGTCCAGGGTGTACCCCGTACGTATACCCTTGTATCATTTCATTATCAGTATCAAGGTATTTAGGAAGGTATAGTTTGTACATATAGAACACCATATCTATACCTCATAGGTGGAGTGGGACCAACCAGACAATGGATTAGTAAACAATACTTTAATTGCACTGAGCAGTGAATTATACACTCCCCTGGAAATGATGTTCAGCTAACACCAAGTTGCTTGGTTTGTTTAACACATTCCCCTTTTCATTCAATAATACCAGACTTGGCACAATGCCTAATCTCCTCCTGACAGCAGTCAGACACATTGGGTGACAAATGGAAGGAGGAAAATGAAAAGTGATGAAGTAGCCATGACTTTTTTATTAAGTATTTTCACATTTAAAGCTTACAGATGACAAGATTATGTATCCCATATCTGCTGCTGTCATCAACACAGTGGATTTCAGTTAAATAAATGACCCTGTGTGACTCTTGTGTAGACTTGGCACGGAGTAGACATGCAAAAGACTAACTAAGTGCTGTCGGTAAAGAGGCAGAGACAACAATGAAGTGCTGAGTCGAAGTTGTGGTTCTGCTCTGTTGTAGGGAAATGGACATGAGCGGGACTTCATGGATGACAGGCGAGTGTTCATCATGGATATGTATAATCGCTACATATATCCCGGGGATGAATATGCCAAACGTGAGTGCAACTTCTATGAATTTTCCTCTCAACCTTTTTATAATTTAAACATAAAGGTAACCTTATAGCCATTAATAAAAAGGCAAGAAAAAGTATGTTAACCCTTTGGAATTACCTAGTTTTCAGTATTAATTGGGGATTAAAATGGGATTCAATCTACCGTAATTTCCGGACTATAGAGCGCACCTGAATATAAGCCGCACCCGCTAAATTTATAGAGAAAAACTATTTTGTACATATACAGGTGTCCACGTTGTAACGTGAGATATTTACGTAGAAAGATATTACACAGAAAGATTTCTTTTTAAATTTTGATTAAATAAATGCTTTTTTCCGAACAGTGCCCGTAACACGGCTGGTTAAAAAAAATACAGCAGCCTACCAGAAAAGTTATTGATCCCTATCTTCATCTTCCTCCTGAGCACTAAAATCACTTAAGCCGTCTTCTTCAGTGTCGGAATTGAACAGCCTCATAATTAATTCGTCACACACTTTGTCAGTCTCTCTTTCGTTGTCGCTCTCAATGTCACTTTCATCTCGACGCTGATGTGACGCTAAATGTATTGGCAGAATGAAGCTCGTTACCCGTAAAAATCCATAAATAGCCGCATCGTTGTTTAAGCTGCAGGGTTCAAAGCGTGTGAAAAAAGCGGTTTATAGTCCGGAAATTACCGTGCATGTAAGTCACAAGTATCAACAAAAACAATGTGCTTTACCTAATACCACACAAACAAATATAATGTTGTAGTGTATTTTCCACCTCATTTTCTTTATTTTAATGTCTAAATTATTGTATATTCTATTCTTTTGTATGTTCTACTCTTAAGTCCAATAAGGATGTTCATTAAGGACTTGTCAAAGGTTTCTTTACGACCAATTGTAAGTTGAACTAAAGGAATGTGCCTTGGAGGTCAAACTGTTACCCATGTCTCTTCCTGATTGATACGGTAGAGCATGAGACACCACGAGAGACAGGATGAGGGGGTTTTATGCGGGCCCTAAAAGGTCAAAGGCCAGAGACCTGTGACCAGATGATATCTACCATCTGGTTGGAAGCTTCTTATTGGAAGAAGTGTCCATTCCGGAGGCAGACAAGACATATAAATAGAGGGGTTTGGGAGACAGGAAAGAGGAGATCTCATATTGGCAGAGAGGCTCCAGGATTCGGCATTTTTGGCACTGTTTCTTTCTTGTCAAAAAACTTCTTTTTTGACTGCAAGTAAAGACGTGTCAGCGGTGGTCACTTCTTCACATCGGCATCTAAAGATACCACAATGTTTCATGTCTTTATTGAACACATCCATTAAACAGTCCTGGTGGAAAAAGTAAGCAAACCCTTGGCTAATGACTTCCAAAAAAAAAGCTAAATGGAGTCAGGAATTAGCAAAGCTGGAGTTCAATCAATGAAATGAGATTGGAGCAAGGTGTAGAGCTACTTTGCCCTCTAAAAGCACTCAAACCTTGATTCACATCAAGCCACGCAGAAAAGAGCTCTCTGAAGACCTATGGTCAAGAATTGTTGAGCTGCACGACTGGAAGGAGTTACAAAGTTATTTCAAAGACTTTAGGTATTCACCAGTCTATAGTTAGACAAACTGTCTACAAATGAAAATGATTTAGTACTGTGGCTACTCTGCCTAGAAGTGGGCACCCAGTCAAGTTGACTCCAAAAGCACAATGCAAAATGAAGCAGGGAAATGACTCTAAACATCAAAGTAAATGTACAACAGATTTACTAAGAAAATCCGCCTTTTAGAGTGTCCAAGTCAGAGCCCAGACCTGAATCAAATAGAGAACCTATTTAGTGACCTTAAGAGAGCTGTTCACACCAGAAATCCTAAGAATATGAATGAGCTGAAGCAGTTCTGTCAGGTCCAAAATTTTTCCTGAGCATTGTACAGGTCTGATCAGCAGCTACCACAACCGCTTGGTCAAGGTTATTACTGCCAACAGAGGCTCGAGCAGTCAGTAAATCCGAGGGTTTGCTTAATTTTTTCTCCAATACTGAGAATGCTTAAATTAAATATGGAGCATTCAATGACAGAATAAGCTCTCTTCCCCCCCTGATACCTGGTTGGTGGATAATCTTGGAACAGAAGGGCAGCTTTCTCCAGTTCCGGCCCCTAGATTTGCCAGTTATTGAGTTTTATTCTGCTTGATATGTTACTTATTTCCTTGTAGCTCCAAATGCCAAAAAGTTTTTGACACAGTTTCTTTCAAGTCTACAAAAACTAGCAAACCTAGACTTGAGAAAGTGCTGAGAATTCTGCCCTACATGCTTAAACATTGTTCTTTCCTGCTTTTGTAGCTTAATTTTTGAACTTTGAAACTTAAATTTCTCCCAATGAACCTTTTTTCATTATGTGCATAAATTGTTAGAAATATTGCCCAATGAAAGCGCTGCAATGCTTTTGCATAATTGAGCTTATAATTGAGACTCTGTAGTTACATCTTACATTGGAGTATTTACCGGTGAGTGAATTGAATTCAACATAGCTGCTACTATTTTATGATTCCTGTTTTATTGGTGGTGTGGCTTTTAAATGTGTCATTGGTTAAGTTATTTGTCGATATTCCAGGAGCCATAAAAAGGAAGGTAGAGTTGGACTGGGGCACTGAAGACTCTGAGTACCTTCAGAAAGTAGATCTTCACTCCGAGGGAGCTTTGAATGAGGTCCAACCCGACATCATTGTTTATAATGCAGGGACAGACATCTTGGATGGGGACCCCCTTGGAGGACTCTCCATATCGCCTCAGGTACTGTACCTGCTGTATCTAACAGCAGCCTCTGAATAAAAGGTCAAGATACTAAACAAAAAACTGGGTGAGACATATAAACAAAATAAGGAACTTTATTACTGCTATTAAGACCTCTACTACTGATAATAATGATGTACCATTTATCATTACTCTTGGGGCCCTCCTTAATAGGCAAAAAAATATTAATTGTGGAGAGACCACTCAGCGGTATCTATGAGCTTTCAAAACCTGCACAAATACAGATTAAATAAATGCAGAATAAGCACATCAAGCATTAATGAGCCTTTAGACTATGCAGTATATGATGCCGTTGCATCTAAATGACTGCAACAAGAACTTTGGGATGTGACGCTACACATTTGAAAGGGAAGTTATGTAACTTTCTTTGGCTGCCAAACCATGTTAGATACTTGTTCAGCTCTTATGTAATTAGAGCTGAACAAGTATCTAACATTTTCAATGCAAATTTTTGTAACTGCAGACTATGAGTCACATATTTACCATTGCTTCATTTAGGCAGAGTAAAATAAACATGGTAGTTTATCTGTTCATTTACACTAGCCATCTTCTACTGCTAAACAATGCATTAGCTAGTTATGAGAGTAAACTCTTTTAATGGAAAACATTATAAGTTGCTGTAACCATGTTGCCAGAACGCTTTTAGAATGGATGAGGGACAAATGATCAGAACATTGTTTGTTTACGCTCTAGAACTGCCACACTGTTTCATAAATAAACCTACCGTTAGGTTTGTTGACAGCTTAGCCTACACCATTCAGCAAATTTAATGTTTAACATAATTTAGATAGATAGATAGATAGATAGATAGGTAGATAGGTAGATAGGTAGGTAGGTAGGTAGTCCCTGACAAAAGTCTTGTCACTTCTCCAAGTTGTAGGAACAACAAATAATAACTTAACTTGCAGTTGATCAGTTGGAATCAGAAATGGCTTATATAAAAGATTGTCCGAGTGTATATTATACCAAAATAATGTTGTGTATCAATAAATGAGTTTTATGGAATAAAAATCATGGTTTGGGGTTACATCCATTATGGGGGCGTGCGACAGATCTGCAGAGTGGATGGTAACATCAACAGCCTCAAGTATCAAGAAATTCTTGCTGCCCATTACATTCCAAACATTCCTTCTCATACTTCAGCCTCCATATCAAAGTTCCTGAAAGCCAAAAATGGTCAAGGTACTCCAGGATTGGCCAGTCCAGTCATCAGACATGAACATTATTGAGTATGTCTGGGGTAAGATGAAGGAGGAGGCTTGGAAGATGAAACCAAAGAATCTTGATGAACTCTGGGAATCCTGCAAGACTGCTTTCTTTGCCATTCCAGATTGACTTCATCAATGAGTTATTTGAGTCATTGCTGAGACATATGGAAGCAGTCCTCCAAGCTCATGGAGGACATGATATTAATTCTTTCTCCCAAGGCACCATGACTTTATGTTCTTATGTTATTGTAGCATGTTTGTGTATTCAAAATAAAGTATCATTTCTATTATTTTTGTATGCGACAAGACTTTTTTCCAAGGAAAATCTGACCTTTCTGTCCTAATTAAATGATAAAACTCAATGAATGATACACAACTTGTCATACCCACATCCCAAGCACATGGCTTTTGTTTTTGTTTTGTTTTTCCCGTGTGCTCTCTCTCTCCTCCCAGGGGGTGGGTCCCAGGCGCAGGCAGCAGCAGCAGGTCCTCATCACACACCTGTGTCTCATCTGTCATCACTCCTGTTTAAATACCCCGGCTCTTCACGCACTCATCGCCAGATCGTTACAGTTACCTCCGCGGTAACTAGTGCTCCTGCCGAACCTCTTCATTATCAGTCTCATTCGAGCTATTATTATTGCTGTCTCCCCTGTTGCTTCCCAGTAATTCTTATATGTGGTTTCCCTCAGGACGACCTGCAAGCTCGCTGCCTCCCTGGACCTGCACCTTCGCCTCTTCACCGTCAGCTCCCTCCACCTGCCATCCTCCATTGGCACCCCCAGCTCCCCGGGTCTCCCATTCCTTCCCCACACGGATACCATTCCCCACCATCATAACATCATCCCAAAAAATTGTTGTTATTCCTTTCTCGAACTAACTGCGTCTGGATTCTTGGTCCTACTACCACCGGCTATCACACAACTTTATTTTGGTATAATAAGCATAATCTAGAGGACAAACTACTCAATGACAACATTCATAACATCTAATTTAATTGTTATTTAATAGGCGATTATTAACAAAAATACAGATTAATCTGTAAATAGCTCATATCGGCATTATCGGTATGCTGATGAATCGGCTAGGCTCCAATTGCTTCTATGCAGTACTCTTAGAAGTCATTCAAATTCTCTTTGTACAGTTTGGTCCTGCACTGGGACTATGATCTCTGGTCCACATGGAAAAAACTGAACGGATCTGAGTTATCATATAAAACCAAGTATCTACTGTAACTGCTTTGTGAACAAGGACACTCACTAATCAGCTACTGGACCACTTAAAACTTTGACTGAAAGAATTCCTGCTCTATAAGACAGTTTTCCAAAACATGCTGCCAGAAGAGGGTGAGCAAGCCTGAGCCAATCCCTGGTGACATTCAGAAAGGGTGGGATACACCCTGGACAGTCTATTGCAGGACCAACACAGAGACAAACAGACATTCACAATCACGCCTCACACAACTATGTGAAAGTTAGAGTCACCAACCAATCACATATGCAGGAGGAAGCCAGAGGGAAGTACAGAGAGAAAGTGAACCCCCCAGGCCTTTTTTTGCTGTGAGATGACAGTGCTAAACGACCTTACTGCCCACACATATTTATGTAGAGGAGAAATTAAATTGGTGAAAGTATGTAGTTCACATAAATTAACTGTTCGTAGCCCTGCAATGGACTGGCAACCTGTCCAGGGTCAACCACACCCTTGCCCAGTTTGAAGTGGGATTGGTTCCAACTCCCCACAGGATCTGAAAAGAGATAAGTGGTAGAAGATGAATGAATTAATGAATGAACTGTTTGGAAGAACACGACTAAAATTCAAATCAACAGGATTGTAACTTAATTTCTTTGTTTATGTATTTGCATTCATATTGTAACTACAAATGTTTTCTTTACATAAATTAATCAAAAATTTATTTATTTATTTTTAACATTTGAATATTGTAAGCTTTCATTTTATAATCTACAAAGTATAGAAAAGAATAAGTCAAAATAAATAGATTATGGAATGCCTGGGCGCAGAGCGCATGCTTTGCTTCTGCAGGTCCCAAGCCTGGATAGATGGGGAGGGTTGTGGTAAGAAGGCCATCTAGCATAAAATCAGTCATAAAATGACAGGCTACAATATAGCCTCACTCATTATCACTCCTCCTTGTTACTATAGTTCTAAAGTCAGACTTTAAAGGCTTAATGTACTCAGTCCACCTGGTCCAAATCAGAAAAACTTATTGGATTTTTGGCAAAAGACATATTTTCTATGCTATACATTCTATATATTATAATTCTCTATATATTTTACATGTCATATTGCTAATTTGTCAGAAAGTGTGTAAACAATCTAAGAGCTGAAGTGAATGCAAAATTTAGATCTATTATTTCATGTGCAATGATTTTCTGCCAGTGAGCTGGCAAATTCCATGAACAACGTGTAACACTTCTGAATATTTGTTTCAGTTGTGCTTAATAATGTATAAATAATTCTCTGTGCTTGCTCCAGAGTTAAAGCTGTTACAAGCCCTAGACAAATGGATGTGTGTGTGTGTGTGTGTGTGTGTTTCCTTTCACTCCATCCTATATGCGTTGACCTGAGAGGCTTAACGCTCCACAGTGGAACAGAGACATATAGGAACATCAGTCCTTTTCCAGCCACCCCTCCCTCCTCAGGGGAGGAGGGCAGCGTAAAAACGTTAAAAAAAACTTTAGCAGGCAGTTGCACAGAAAACACAGCTTCTCCATGTTGTCAGCTGCTAATTTCTGACAGCTCGTCTTTCCATTTCTTTGCTAGGGCATCATAAAGAGGGATGAGATTGTGTTCAGAGCTGCAAGGAGACGAGGGATCCCTATACTCATGGTAACATCAGGGGGATACCAGAAAAAAACCGCCTGCATCATAGCCAACTCCATTCTTAATTTGTTTCAGCAGCGTTTGATTGGTGCAGAGGCCCTGGAGGGGGAGGGGTCCTCATCACTTGTGACCAGTATGATGGGCCACTGTGGACCTTCAGGATCAACATTCACTGCTGTCTGAAGGCATCATTTCCAGTTGACATACTCACAGCACTGACGTGATGCCAGTCAAGTCAATCATGTGATTTCAGTCATGTGATGCCAGCCAATTCAATTTATGAAGTGCACTAATCATGTGAGAGCAGTAATGATAACATGAAAGGTGTTTACTTTTAGTTAGATTTTTTCCTTGTGTGTGTGTGTTTGTTTGTGTGTTAACAAGCCTTGTGAAATGTGCACTTACTAATCATTTTAAGAGAAAAATTGGATTGAAACAATAGCTCTCTCTGGACTACAGCAGATTTCCATAGGTGTCACGTGCCACAAAAAGAGTGAATGATGGGTCTATGTTATATGTATGGGATGCATCTTGGAGAGGTATTATTTGATCTCAGGAAATTGTTATGTGATTTGTGAAGTGTAACTGTCAAATATAATTTCATAGTGATAATTAACCCAACAGGATGTATGCTTGCTCTTGCCCTCAGTCGCACTTTGTTTTATCATTTCAACTTTGAATTGGTGTTAGGGTTAGGGGGGGCTTTATCTCAATAACATTGTAATCAGTTAATGGCATTTGATTAATCAAGCTCATTGAAGTTTTTTTGGCTTGAATTCACTGAGTGCTTTAAATCCACTAATATGGAATGTTTACAGGGACCCCAGTGAGATTTACTGCTGGCATTCGTGCTTTTGTCTCTGAACAGAGTGTGTGAGCACTGAGCACAACTGCCGTGTGGTGACGGAGCGAGATGGAGACATTCCCCAACTCCTGAAAATCAGTGTCCTTTGTAAAGTGTCTTCCTGACATCAGAGACACCAAAGTCCAAAAAGTGAGAAATGTTGAGTTATTAAAGAGCATGCTTTGCACTGCAGTTTTCCATGGCTTCAACTTCTGATTCGATTCACGAGTCAGAACTCCACTAATGATGTTTATACAAAGAGACAAGGTTATACTAAACGCTCCATCGAACACACACTAAATGCTAAATGCTTGTGTGTTGGTGTGTTGGTGGTGTTGTTGACATCAACAACTCCAATCTGATTTAAACTTCTATACTGTTTGTTGCTATGAATGAATAAAGTTAGCCTTAGTTCAGGTCAGGTCAGGCTACTGTATTTATACCTGTAGGTGCATTTGTTTTGCAGCAAGATGTTAACATCTACTCTGCAAACAAATGACAAAACTATGTGATATGAAACATAAAGTTCGTATTTTCCTTATTTGCACATTATATAAAATTCTGGTATCCTTTCATGCTAATGTAATTCGTCCCAAGGCATGATGAGTGATCACTGTGATGGACAAAGGAAACGGAGAATGTGGGCTTGTGTTATGGGCCATAACTGTTTACGAAATGAAACAGGCCCAAAAGGATGATAGGCCTGATACTGAGGCTGAATTTAAACTCAGCTCAGCTGCCTCTTTAACGATTTTTTCCTAGTGGATGAACAGTGTACTTACTCCGAAGCTAACAAGCTGTCTGGGAAATTAAAAACAGTAACAGGAAAGCAACCAAAGACACGTTAGCAAAGCTGCACAAACTTTAACATCTTTATAACTGCAATAGTGGTGAAGTACATGGGTACGTGAGTCAGCAGGACAGAAAATGCTGACTCAATATTGATTTGGCTGGGTAAATAATAAAAAGCCTTTGATCTGGTGTGCTGCTTTTGAATGCATGCTGAATAGTTTGATGCAGTCTACCTGCTTAACCCTATAACACCGTACGTATCATATTTGATACATACATTTATGAGACCATCCCCTTGGCAAAATAAAAGAAAAAGAGAGTGAAAAAGGCAGCTGTTTGGAAAAAATAAAGATGCAGATATAAAGATACAGATGTTATAGATGACCAAGGAGAAAACCTTTTGTTATTGCCTGAATTGTGTGTAATGCCTGATTAACAAAATGTTTAAAAAAAAAGCATATTTGCCTTTTTGTTTATATCATATTTGTTACAAGGGCCAAATAAAGACGTCAGATTGAAAAAAATTTGAATTTTCTGTCCATTATTTCTCTGGTCAGGCTTTATAGGGTTAATACCAGATGTCATTCCAGATTTCAGCTCATCAGCTGTGTCAGCCAGCCAAGTCTTTGAAGCTGTTCTGTATATATTGTTTGGTGTGATTGTGGTTTGTGCTGACATTGAATTAAAGCTAAGCATTCATGATGGCAGTGAGTAAATCATTCATTCATCTTCTACCGCTTATTCATTTCTGGGTTGCAGGGGTGCTAGTGCTCACATCAGGCGAGTTGGGGGTACTGGATAGGTTGCCAGCCCATCACAGGGCCAACAGAGACAGACAAAGACGAATAACCACTCACACCTACAGGAATTTAGGTTCACCAATCAACCTAAACATGCATGTTTTTGGACAGTGGGAGGAAACGGGAGTATCGGGGAGAAAATGCAAACTCCACAGAGAAAAGCCCAGGGCCTGGGAACCGAACCAGCAACAGCGCTAACCACTATGCTGCCATGCTGCCCCATTGAAAAAAATCATATCATAAAAGGTTTATTTTGCTCATTTATTTATTTATTTTTATCATTTTTACTGCCCAAGCTAAAAGTACACTGCTCAAAAAAATAAAGGGAACACTTAAACAACACAATGTAACTCCAAGTCAGTCACACTTCTGTGAAATCAAACTGTCCACTTAGGAAACAACACTGATTGACAATCAATTTCACATGCTGTTGTGCAAATGGAATAGACAACAGGTGGAAATTATAGGCAATTAGCAAGACACCCCCAATAAAGGAGTGGTTCTGCAGGTGGTGACCACAGACCACTTCTCAGTTCCTATGCTTTCTGGCTGATGTTTTGGTCACTTTTGAATGCTGGCGGTGCTTTCACTCTAGTGGTAGCATAAGACGGAGTCTACAACCCACACAAGTGGCTCAGGTAGTGAAGCTCATCCAGGATGGCACATCAATGCGAGCTGTGGCAAGAAGGTTTGCTGTGTCTGTCAGCGTAGTGTCCAGAGCATGGAGGCACTACCAGGAGACAGGCCAGTACATCAGGAGACGTGGAGGAGGCCGTAGGAGGGCAACAACCAAGCAGCAGGACCGCTACCTCCGCCTTTGTGCAAGGAGGAACAGGAGGAGCACTGCCAGAGCCCTGCAAAATGAGCTCCAGCAGGCCACAAATGTGCATGTGTCTGCTCAAATGGTCAGAAAAAGACTCCATGAGGGTGGTATGAGGGCCCGACGTCCACAGGTGGGGGTTGTGCTTACAGCCCAACACTGTGCAGGACGTTTGGCATTTGCCAGAGAACACCAAGATTGGCAAATTCTCAACTGGCGCCCTGTGCTCTTCACAGATGAAAGCAGGTTCACACTGAGCACATGTGACAGACGTGACAGAGTCTGGAGACGCTGTGGAGAACGTTCTGCCGCCTGCAACATCCTCCAGCATGACTGGTTTGGCAGTGGGTCAGTAATGGTGTGGGGTGGCATTTCTTTGGGGGGCCGCACAGCCCTCCATGTGCTCGCCAGAGGTAGCCTGACTGCCATTAGGTACCAAGATGAGATCCTCAGACCCATTGTGAGACCATATGCTGGTGCGGTTGGCCCTGGGTTCCTCCTAATGCAAGACAATGCTGCACCTCATGTGTCTGGAGTGTGTCAGCAGTTCCTGCAAGACAAAGGCATTGATGCTATGGACTGGCCCGCCCGTTCCCCAGACCTGAATCCAATTGAGCACATCTGGGACATCATGTCTCGCTCCATCCACCAACGCCAGGTTGCACCACAGACTGTCCAGGAGTTGCTTTAGTCCAGGTCTGGGAGGAGATCCCTCAGGAGACCATCCGCCACCTCATCAGGAGCATGCCCAGGCGTTGTAGGGAGGTCATATGGGCATGTGGAGGCCACACACACTACTGAGCCTCATTTTGACTTGTTCTAAGGACATTACATCAAAGTTGGATCAGCCTGTAGTGTGTTTTTCCACTTTAATTTTGAGCGTGACTCCAAATCCAGACCTCCATGGGTTAATAAATTTGATTTCCATTGATAATTTTTGTGTGATTTTGTTGTCAGCACATTCAACTATGTAAAGAACAAAGTATTTAATAAGAATATTTCATTCATTCAGATCTAGGATGTGTTGTTTTAGTGTTCCCTTTATTTTTTTGAGCAGTGTATATTATGTGAGGAAAACTTGTTAGCGAAGTTCCGCATTTCTCTGGATTTTCCATAGACTGATACAAGTGTGGGATTGTCATTACATTATTCAGTATGGGACAGAGCTGAGAAACACCCATATGGGAAGAGCAGCAAAGTGACTCATTGAGAAAATAATGTCCCTTTGTAATGTAGCTCTACTGATACATTTTTTTTGTTTGTGTTTTCAAGTAATTTTATTACCAATCGTACAGCTCATCAAATACCTGCCAACTCCCAGGTGTAAAACGTAGAGAGTGTAAATGGACCTGGGCGTGGACTCTGCTCATTAAATGGAAAGAAGGTTGAAGCCTCTTCAGCCTTGGCTACACCTTTAAGACCCAATCAGGGGCCAACTCCATTGGTTCTAAAAAGAAGTCAAATTGTGTTGTGCATTGTGTCCCTCCTTCTCCCTTAATTTATAAGCTCAGTAAACATTTCCCTAATTATTTTATGGTGTCAGTCTCTAATTTCAAGTCTTCAATACAATATAATGTTTTTTTTTTTTTTTTTGTTTGTTTTTTTTAATTATGCTCCCATTTAGAGGAAAATACACCAAAGCAGGGAATGGACTGGGGGCCAGGGCTGTATGAGCAACAAACTGTACTACCCATCCAGGATTGAGTAGAGCAGGTCAGCTCCTCCTTCTCCTCTAAATAAATTAAATCAAATTTATTTTTATAGCACAGAGTCATTACAGAGTAACACCAAGGCATTTCAACTCTTTATGGAGTTGTTAAAGAGACTGAACATATCCGTCCAAGAGCTACTACTTGGCAACAGTGGCAAGGAAAAACTTTTTTTTTTTGTGATCAAATGTTTTTATTTACATTTTCTTTTTTTTTTATATATAAGCAGTAGTATCAACAATCATGTCAAACAAATATTATAGATATACCCCCCCAGACCTTAACACTTCAATGAAAATAAATCGTAATTATTTATAGAGAAAACAGAAGATATTGATATCAAGAATTGGACAAGGATAGCTGCAAAAAAGTAAATCAATCTTAAATTCATCTTTCAATCTGGCTTTAATTTGATCTTCTGCCATATGCCAAAATAATATATTTTGTTGTTTTGCATTATGGATCTGGGCTGTAGATATTTCCAAATAGATGATATCAAGAAAAGTCAGATACCAGTCCGAAAAACACGCAGACACGGGGAGAACATGCCAACTCCACACAGAAAGGACCCAGGCCGGGAACTGGGGCAACAGCGCTAACCACTACGCCGCCGTGCTGCCCCGTGCGCAGGCCATTTCCATCATAAATATCACTAAGCAGATGAATCCCCCAGTCTCTCCACTCTGGGAATTGAATGGGTTTGCCCCCAATTCGTAAACTAAAGTTACTAAAAATTGGGGTATTCAAGTGCCACTGAGTTGTAATGTTACATAGCTTTTCCTCACAATGCCAAGTTGAGATCAGATGAGATATAATTGAACCAAATCGCAACTTGCACATTTTAATTGTTAAATTAGATAACAGCACCTCTCTGAGAGACCATGGATGCACTATGTTTTCTTTTAATTTACGCCACGAGACATTTGCTGTGGAATTAAACCATGTAGTGAGTGGGCAAAGAGTGAAAGCCCAGGAATAGAATTTAAAATTTGGTAATGACAACCCTCCTTCCCTTCTATTTCGCTGGAGAGTAGAAATTTTTAAACAAGGCTTCTTGCCCTTCCAGATGAATTTGTTAAGATCTTTGTATAATTTTTCCCAACTTCCCACTGGGGGAGCAAGCGGTATCATGGAACTTACAAAATTAATTCTAGGTAGCACATTCATCTTTGTAATGGCTATACGAGCCTGTAATGAGTTTGGTAGATTCATCCATATGTTTAAATCATATGTAACTTTGTTAACCTTTAGATGCATAAGTGGGTCAAAAGTGACCTGATGTGGTCGTTTTCTTGCAATATCTTCGTAATGAAAAGTTGTTATCATTTCATATTCCAGCTATTCCTCGAAAAACATGTTATTCACATCATTCCATTTAAATTTTTAACTTACCTTTTATACATTTTACAAAATTGTAGTTTTTGTATTACTACCCCAAGCTTCCATAGTTGGGTCAAAAATGACCCGCATTCATTTCCTATGGAATTTAATGGGAATCTTTGATTCTTCTCAACTGTGACTGCCAGGAATATATATTAAGTGGACCATACAGACAATATCAAAAGTGTCACCCCTTAAGAAGATTATTTTCCACAACATATAAGTATTATCCACATTTTTTACTTCAGAAATGTGTGTGCATGTACTGTGTGAAAGGTTATGTTTTATTACCATGTATCAAAAAATTTGCCTATTTTAAAGTTTGCTCACACTAACAAGTTAACATTACTCTATGTACTGTTTGTGTGTGTGTGTGTCATTCATGACTACTGTGTGAAAGAGTATGTGTTTCTTATCATTCATTCATCTTCAACTGCTTATCTATTCCTGGGTAGCTGGTGGTGCTGGAGCCAATCCCAGCTCACACTGGGCGAGGGTGGGGTCACCCTGGACAGGTCACCAGTCCATCACAGGGCCAACACACAGAGACAGACAGAGAACAACAACCACTCACACTCTCATGCAGACCTACGGACAATTTAGAGTCACCAGTTAATCCAAACATGCATGTCTTTGGACGGTGGGAGGAAACCGGAGTACCCGGAGGAAACATGGAGACTCCACACAGAAAGGCACCAGGCTGGGAATCGAACCCGTGACTTTCTTATTGTGGGGCAACAGTGTGGACCACTATGCTGCCACGCTGCCTGTGTTTCTTATCATCTATCATCAAATTTTCCTATCTTATAGTTTATGAAACTAGCTAGCTAATCATTGTCATTTAAGCAATGGGAAGGTTTGGGGTGACAAAAGCCACAGCTCAGCCACAGGAAAGGAGCAGACAGGGCCAACCAAAGAGAAAGAGGTGGCAGATCTGCCTAAATAACAAAAATCGTAAAGTCAGCATCCGCTGTGGGAAATGAAATGTACCTGTGTGCAATGATCACAGCCAGAAACAGGTAGTGACATATATACAGTGAGGAGACAAGAAGGTAAGAAAAGAGAGAGGAACTGTCTGGACTATTACACAGTTACACACACAGACAAAATGGATGTTGACATTGTTCTATTGCTGTTGTGTAATTTTCTTTTCCAATTTTCAAAAATTTGAAAAATGTTAAAAATATAAAAAAAGTGAAAAATAAAAATATTTCATACATAAAATCATTCTTGTGTGGACCAAAATATAATACAAATTATTATTCTTAGCCAAACTGACAAAAGTGGCATAAAAACACATTGATTCTAACACGGGTCATTTTTGACCCACTTATGGAAGAGTGTAGGGTCCAGTCACTCGTGCATCTAAGGGTTAAAGACCTCTAGGAAATTTTTCTTAACAATAGCCTCCAGAGAAGCATATATTTCTATCCCAAGGTATGTGAAGTGCTGCACTACCATTACCAGGAGGGGCAAGTTAACTGCTACCTCAGCATTATTTTGTGATAGTGGTAGTAGTGCCGACTTCTGCCAGTTAATCCTTAAACCAGATATTCTACCAAATTGATCAAAAATAGTAAGTAGAGGAGGGACAGAGTTAGTTATATCCTCCAAAAATAATAATATATCATCAGCATATAGGGATAAAGAATGTTGAGTATTGTGAATTGAGATCGGGGAAATATTGTCTGCTTGGCACACTGCTTGAATGAAAAACTGAGTTTATTTGCTTGGGTTCTGTTAGCAACATCCCATCTTTAGATTTGATGGTTAGAATGTCAGCAAATTGATCGTTAGATCGAATTTTCATAGCTAATAAATGACTAGGTCTGGATCCATGGAAATAATATTTCTGTCTTGCTCTGTGAATGTAAAGTTCTGATTGAGCCCTATTCAGGGAATTTATTTCTTTTTTATTTCTTTTTTAACTATTTCTCGTTGAATGGGTATGCTATCAGAGTAATTATTTTGTAATGCATCCCAGACCTAGCATCCCAGAGGATCCTAGGGTCGTTCACTGATTCCCTATTGAACTGTATAAACTCTGAACATTTTTCCTCAAATTGTATTCTGAAATTCTCATCCTTCAGTAAGGTTGTATTAAGCCGCAATCTGGCCACACTATCTGGAGTGTTGTCAATGGATATTGTACAGAAGACCGCCTTATGATCTGTGAGAGTCATGAGCAATAGGGAGCAATTTATGATATTAGAGAAAATTTTCTTAGTGGCAAAGACAAAAACACTTCTAGAAAAGGATTTATACCTAGCTGAAAGGCGGGGAGAAAAAAAAAATCACATACAGTTGGATTGACCACACACCAGATGTCTATTACCCCCATCAGAGCCACTGATGCAGATTTTTGCTCACTATTTTCATATATGCCAGTCCTATCTTTTTCATGATTCCAAACAGCATTAAAATCAGCTCCTATTGTAACAGAGTAATCTGTGAGATCTAAAAGCATAAAAGCAGTGTATAGTAGCATTTCTTATTGAAAGAATTGCGAGCATATACTGATACCAATGCTATTTTCTTATCATATAATTGCATTTTGACTATCACAATCCTTCCTTGAGTATTTTGGGTTTGTTCTATAGTTTCAATATTAAGGTTACGTTTTACCACAATGGCCACTCCCTTAGATTATATCATGTTGGAGGTTTTTCCTCAGCAAACACAAAGTCTATTATTCAGTCTAGCTACATCCTTGATAATCAGATGGGTCTCCTATAATAAGGCAGTATCTACTCTTTTTTTCCTAAGTATCTCTAATGTACTCTTCTTCTTCTTCTCCTTTCGGCTTTTCCCTTCAGGGGTCGCCACAGCGAATCAGTTGCCTCCATCTAAGCCTGTCTTCTGCATCCTCTTCTCTCACACCAACCACCTTCATGTCCTCTTTCACTACATCTATAAACCTCCTCTTTGGTCTTCCTCTAGGCCTCCTGCCTGGCAGTTCAAAACTCAGCATCTTTCTACCAATATATTCACTATCTCTCCTCTGGACATGTCTGAACCATCTCAGTCTGGCCTCTCTGACTTTATCTCCAAAACCTCTAACATGTGCTGTCCCTCTGATGTACTCATTCCTGACCCTATCCAACCTCACAGACGTGCAGGCGGTTAGGGTTAACCCTAACCGCCTGCACGTCCTTCCCATCTCTGTCTCTCTGCCTTGCCAACCTGTATAGATCAGTCTCTCCCTCCTTACTGTCCAACCTAGCATACAAGTCATCGTAAACCCTTTGTTTGGCCTTTGCCACCTCTACTTTCACCTTACGCTGCATCTCCCTGCACTCCTGTCTACTCTCTTCAGTCCTCTCAGTGTCCCACTTCTTCTTAGCTAACCTCTTTCTCTGTATACACTCCTGCACCTCCTCATTCCACCACCAAGTCTCCTTATCCACTTTCCTTCCAGATGACACACCAAATACTCTCCTACCTGTCTCCCTGATCACATTAGCTGTAGTTGTCCAGTCAACTTGAAGCACCTCCTGGCCATCCAGAGCCTGTCTCAACTCCTTCCTAAAAATCATACAACACTCTTCCTTTTTCAGCTTCCACCATTTAGTCCTCTGCTCTGTCTTTGCCCTCTTCATCTTCCTCACCACCAGAGTCATCCTACACACTACCATCCTATGCTGTCTGGCTACACTCTCACCTACCACTACTTTGCAGTCACTGATCTCCTTCAGATTACACCGTCTACACAAGATGTAGTCTACCTGTGTACTCCTATCTCCACTCTTATAGGTCACCCTATGTTCCTGCCTCTTCTGGAAGAAAGTATTCACTACAGCCATTTCCATCCTTTTTGCAAAGTCAACCACCATCTGTCCTTCTGCGTTCCTCTCCTGGATACCAAACCTGCCCATCACCTCCTCATCATCTCTGTTTCCTGCACCAACGTGTCCATTGAAGTCTGCACCAATGACAACTCTCTCACTTCTAGGGATGCTCTGCATCACTTCATCAAGGTCCAACCAGAATTTCTCCTTCTCCTCCAGCTCACATCCTACCTGTGGAGCATACCCACTAACAACATTGAACATCACACCTTCGAGTTCTAGCTTCAGACTCATTACTCTATCTGATACTCTTTTAACCTCCAGAACATTCCTGACAAACTCTTCCTTCAAGATAACTCCTACTCCATTTCTCTTCCTATCTACACCATGATAGAACAACTTGAACCCTGCTCCTAAACTTCTAGCCTTGCTACCTTTCCACCTGGTCTCCTGGACACACAGTATGTCTACCTTCCTCCTCTGCATCATGTCAACCAACTCTCTACCTTTCCCTGTCATAGTTCCAACATACAAAGTCCCTACTCTCAGTCCTAGACTCTTGGCGTTCCTTTTCTCTCTATTCCTACGAACACACCTTCCTCCTCTCCTTCTTCGACGAACAGTAGTCCAATTTCCACCGGCACCCTGTACGTGAACAGCACCGATGACGGTCATTGTTAACCCGGGCCTCGACCGATCCGGTATGGAAGTCATAGATTCGATTCGCATGTTTGATTTGGCAAAAGTTTTACGTCGGATGCCCTTCCTGACACAACCCTCTGTATTTATCCGGGCTTGGGACCGGCACAATAAGGCACTGGCTTGTACCCCCTTGCGGCTACATTAAGTATCTCTAATGTACTCACCCTTTTATAAGTGATATTAAGGCTGCGCACATTCAAAGATAAAATATTCAACTCAACCATAGATGATTTATAGAAAATGCATTCAAATCAAACTAAAAAGATAACATGGGCAGCTAACACTACTCTCTAATATAGAAGAAGTTAGATTGCAAATGATTTGATTTCCATTGTTTAATGCAGCATATCCCTGCCCATAATAAAGGTCCAGTCCCACCCCACCATTGGCAACCCATGCTGAATCAAGCAACAAAAACAGTAAACTACACATGGGATACATACCCCATGTCGCCCTTCCCACCCCAAAGTTAGATGGAAAAACAAGTCCATCCGAAACCCACCCCCCTCATTTCGTTGTGACAGTGCAAGATAGATACCTATCCCTCTCCCTTTAAATTTAAATTAAACTCATCTGATTACTTCCTTAACTGACAAACTGTCGGACTCACTCATACACCCAGACCAAAATAAATAACTGTAAATAATAAGCACTCAGTAATGAAAAGACCCCAATAACAATTTAGAAAATAACATTAACACATAGCTACTCACCCACACACATTCAAATCCAGGCACCCCCATACCAACACAGATCATCACGAATACTATCATCACCAATAGAAGTAATAGTGATAATAATCATCTCCATTTTAACGAAGGTGACAACTCCCAATGTGAGATATTTTAGTAAGAAAGCAAATAACAGAATAATACGTTTTATTTCATGCTACCGCTCAGATAAGGGTTATAATAAATTGAGCAAACTTAACATAAACTTGAGTTCATTTTAGTTCATATACAAAACAGTGGTGTAACAACTCATCTCCAGCCATTTTGAGTCATGCAGACTGTGCGCATAAGCAAGCGTCAGCGCATGACGTAGACGGATGTAAACAAACCAATGTGTAGTATGAGGAACTACAGTGGTAAATAGTCTCGGATAGATTGCTTATATTACTTATCCTCAAACGAAGCGATATACTTTCCTGCCTCCGACATCTCCCGGAATAAAAGATAATCTGAGCCGTTGATCAGTTTGATGGTAGCTTGGTAGATTAAGAAGGCATGCCTGCCCAGAACATGAGCTCTGTTCATCACCGGGTAGCAGGGTCGTCTGCGCTTCAGAGTGTGGTCGCTGAAGTCCGCGGTGAAGAGGATGGTGCGGCCGGCGATCTCCAATGGGTTTTTTTTTTCTGGACTCCTTGAGGATGCGCTCTCTATCCGTGGAACTAAAGTATCTCAAAATCAAGACTCGAGAAGCATTTGAATGTTCTCGCTGGCGTCCCATGCAGTGCGCCTTCATGATCTCAGGAGGATTATTAACGAGGGCTGGGAACCACTTAGGGATGTTAGCTGAGAGGTCGTGTAACCTCGAGGTGGGATTAGCACACAGGGGCTTCAATTAAAGAAGCGACAACAGTCAGTGTGGGTCAAACGCATGCCATTTATTTAAAAAAAAAAGCAAACAAAAAAAAAACCAACTAAAACTTTGAGAACAAACAGCGAAAAAAGACAAGAGGACAGACAGTCATACCACGGCTGGAAAGCCAACCACTCACTACTAGGGCGCTGGGAGTATACTAATATTCAAAATAACAATAAACCCGACACACTTCAAATAAACCACCACAATAACAATGTGCAACCGCAAACCATGTCACCAGCTAATGTGACTCCCAGGATCCCAACCACACTGGTGAATGGAGGACCCCGTCAGCCGCGGCTCTAGAGACAAGAAGACAGAGCGTTAAAACTCAAACTAGATAAAGACAATAAAAACAACCAAGCAAAAAGGCTAAAATGTAAAATACTAAACTAAAATAAATGGCAGTCAGCGCTATGCCTAAAAACAAACAAAGCACCTGTGGCTTACTTTATAGGACACATTAAGAGGTTTAAATAATTCTGTATGTTTTACATACCTCCGCTTGTATAACAGTCATGTATTCGGGCCTAAAAGCAAGTTTGGCAGACCCACAATTAAAATCATTAAAATACAAATACCTCGGGGTGCATGCACCCCTACAATACCCTAAAAATTAAAAAGCTAACATGATTATAAAACAATATTTAAAAAAAAAAAACATCCTACCGGAGCCACAGGGAATTAAGCAGTCACATGTACGAGTGCACACAAAGGATTTTATGGGGTACTACTGCAGTCACACCTGCCGCCAATCAACCTCTCCTCCAGTTCCTGTTTCCGGCCTCTGCTGGGTCTTAGTGCCCTACTGCTACAGTAGGCTAACGCATTGTCCTTCTCCTTGCCCTTTTGAGATATAACACCCGCAGATTATTCCTTCTATCTCTATCCTCCATATCCGCAATTTTGGCTTCAATTTGATTCTTCACTTCACTGTTTTGAGCGGCCGCTGTTTCCACTTTTTTTGTAGGCGCTCCTGCATCTTTGATGTTATTGCACTCTGAGATTTAATTTCTTCATCATGTTCGGTTAACATTGCTTGCATTGTTTCAAGCTTGGACTCCAAGTGATTAAATCTTTCATTGGTGTTTTTCTCGGTGCAGATGAAATATCTTTCTAGTGTGGCTTTGAGGGACGCCGTTGTCAGCTGGCTCTCATTAGACTCTTTCAGATTAATTTGCTTGTCCGTCGTTTTCTCTTTCTTGCAATGCGATCGCATTGTTGTCATTGAAACGAAAAACAATAAAACTTCTTAACTTTACCACTGTTGAAGCAAAGTAGAATTTGTTTCGGTTAAAAATGGAAAGTTTGCTCAAACAGTTGCGGGGAGAGGAGCCGAGTTTCCCTACTCCGCTATCTTCGTCAACGCCCCCCGACGCGATGTTACGAATCCTACTATGGCCACGCCGAGACCCGCCTTACGCTGCATCTGATTGAGGGAGAGGGAGAGAGAGAGAAAGAGGTGCTCAGTCCTTCCCCCAGCAGTCTAGGCCTATAGCAGCATAGCTAAAGAGTAAATGAACTTTAACTTTTTAACCATAAGCTCTGTCATACAGAAAAGTTTTAAGCCTGGTCTTGAAAATTGATAAAGAGTCTGCCCCCCAGACCAATACTGGAAGTTGGTTCCATAGAAGAGGAGCCTGATAACTGAAAGATCTGCCTCCCGATTTACTCTTGTAGACTCTAGGAACCACAAGTAAACCTCCATCTAGAGAGCGGAGTGGCCTACTAGGACAGTAAGGAACTATGATCTCTCTGAGGTATGACGGAGCTTGGCCAGTAAGAGCTTTATATGTTAACAGAAGGATTTTAAATTCTATTCTGAATTTTACCGGCAGCCAATGAAGAGCAGCTAACACAGGAGAGATGTGATCCCTTTTTCTAGTTCCTGTTAATATTCGTGCAGCAGCATTCTGAATCAACTGAAGGCCTTTCAGAGATTTGTTTGGACATCCAGATAATAATGAGTTACAGTAGTCCAGCCTAGAAGTTACGAATGCGTGGACTAGTTTTTCTGCATCCTCTTGAGAGAGGATGTTTCTGATTTTCCTAATGTTTCTCAGGTGGAAGAAAGCTGCCCTACTGACTTGTTTTATGTGAGGGACAAAGGACATGTCCTGGTCAAAGGTTACTCAAAGGTTTCTTACAGTGGAATTGGAAGCCAAAGTAATGCCATCCAGACTGATTAAATGATTAGATAGGGTTTCTCTAAGGTGCTTAGGGCTGAGTACAATACATTCAGTTTTGTCAAAAAAAGTAAAAAATCATGGGTCATCCAGACTTCTATGTCTTCAAGACATGTCTGCAGTCTCACTATCTGACTAACTTCATTTGGCTTCATTGATAAATACAGCTGAGAGTCGTCTGCGTAGCAGTGGAAATTGATGCTGCGTTTCCTGATAATGTTTCCTAAAGGAAGCAGATAAAGAGTGAAGAGGATTGGTCCAAGTACCGAACCCTGTGGGACTCCATAACTGGCTATAGTGCGTGAGGAGGAGCTATTGTTAACATGTACAAACTGATATCTATCCGATAAATAGGATTTGAACCACCTTAGAGCAGTTCCTTTAATGCCAATTTCATGTTCCAGTCTCTGTAATAAAATATTGTGATCAATGGTGTCGAATGCAGCACTGAGATCTAAGAGGACAGCCATTCAATATAGTAGCAATAACAGCCATTCAATATAGGAGCAATAACTGAGACATGGATTGACTCTGTAAGAGGTGCAGACTTTGAATTGGATGGATATGAATTCATTTATCTCAGTAGACAAAAAATGGGGGGAGGAGGAGTTGCTATTTATGTAGAAAAATCTTTAAACTTCAGGACTGTGGATGAGATGACAATTGTGGTTGATAACCTGCTGCAATGTGTAACAATTGAAATCTGCAAGGAAAAAACAAAAATGTAATCATTAGCTGTATATACAGGGCACCAGACTCAAGCACTAAAATGTTTACTGAGTGGATGGAGAGTATGTTCTCAAAAATATGTAACAAGACTATGTTCCTGTGTGGAGATGTGGACATCCTTAATCCTTATAATCACAACAACATCAATGAATTTATTAATTTAATGTATAGCATGAGCCTATTTCCAAAGATCACAAGACCTAGCAGAATTACATCCTATAGTGCAACTCTCATTGATAATATATTTACGAATGACATAGAAAATATTTCAATTAGTGGATTATTGATCAATGACATAAGTGACCATCTACTGGTATTCATCGTTTATGATAAAAACTACAGGAAAATGTTAGATAGACAATTTGAATATAGAAGAATAAGATCAGAAGAATCCATTAACTTGTTAAAAAATCAATTATTGGGGCAGAACTGGGACGCAATATATTGTGAAAGAAATGTTGATAATGCTTATGAGTTGTTTCTTAACATTTTCAGTTGATTATATGACAAAATCTGTCTGATTAAAAAATATTGTAGGAAATCAAATTATATTAACTGTCCATGGTTGTCGAAAGGACTTCAAAATGCCTGTAAAAAGAAAAACACACTATACAGAGAATTCATAAGACAGAAAACTAAAGAGGCTGAAATGAAATACAAAAAAATCTAAAAATAAATTAAAAAATATTATAAGGGCAAGTAAAAAAGATGATTACAAAAGGAGATTAGATGAAAATAAACATAATATTAAAGAAATATGGAGTATCTTAAACAATGTAATTAGAAATAACTCTAGGCATAATAGTATTCCTACGTATTTTATTGATAAGGATTTTGAAAATTATAATATGGAGGAAGTAGCCAATGGTTTGAATAATTTTTTTGTTAATGTAGGACCTGACCTAGCAAGTCAGATACCTGATCCAGGGACACGTGGTGAACAATTACCAGAAAGAAATCCCTTCTCAGTGTTTCTTACTGCAGTAAAGGAAAAGGAAATCTTGAACATCGTTAACCAAAGTAAAAATAAAAAGTCTACTGACTTCAACAACATTGACATGACAGTGGTAAAACATGTAATTGAGGGAATTTCCAAACCATTAACATACATTTGTAATCTTTCTTTTCAAACAGGCACATTTCCAAATAAAATGAAAATAGCAAAGGTCATTCCTCTGTATAAAACTGGAAACAAGCATCTCTTCACCAACTATAGACCGGTTTCCTTACTACCACAATTCTCCAAGATACTTGAAAAACTTTTCAATAACAGATTGGACATTTTTTTAGAAAAGAACAAAATACTTACTGAAAACCAATATGGGTTCAGACCTAACAGATCTACATCTATGGCACTTACTGAGGCAATTGAAAGAATAACAAATGCTATTGACGAGAGGAAATACGCAGTTGGAATATTTATAGACCTGAAATAGGCGTTTGATACAATCCACCATGATATCTTAATTAAAAAACTTGAAAGATATGGTATTAGGGGTATTGTGCTTGACTGGGTCAAAAGCTACCTAAGTGGGAGACAACAGTTTGTGAAATTGGGTGACTGTTCCTCGTCTTGTCTGGACATTACTTGTGGTGTCCCCCAGGCGTCAGTATTGGGGCCCAAATTCTTTATCCTGTATATCAATGATATGTGTGAGGTTTCCAAATTATTTCAGTTTGTGCTATTTGCAGATGACACAAATATTTTTTGCTCAGGGGATAACCTAAATCAACTGCAAGAGGACATCAATACAGAAATGAATAAATTGAAAATATGGTTTGACAGAAACAGGCTATCACTGAATGTAAAAAATACAAAAATTGTGTTATTTGGCAATAGAAGGACTAACACACAGCTAAAGGTAAAGATTGATGGGGTAGAAATTGAAAGAGTAAAGGAAATAAAATTTCTTGGGGTAACAATGGATGAAAAAATTAACTGGAAATCACATATAAAACATGTACAGACTAAAGTTTCAAGGAGCATTGCAATTATCAACAAAGCTAAGAAGATTTTGGATCAGAAATCACTACAGATTTTGTACTGTACCTTAGTCCTGCCCTACTTGCAGTATTGTGTAGAGGTTTGGGGGAATACTTACAAAACATCATTAACAGCAATAACAACGCTACAAAAAAGAGCAATACGAACAATAAACAAAGTGGGTTACCAGGAACATACAAATTCCTTATTTTTACAGTCAAACTTGCTAAAATTTTCAGACATAGTCGATTACCATATTGCACAAATAATGTTTAAAGCAAAAAATGTGTTATTACTGGGTAACATGCAGAAATTATTCGGGGAACCTGATGGAGATTATTATTTACGGGGAAAATTGGAATGTAACTTTAAAGCGAACTACAGACGCACAACCAGAAAAAGTTTTTGTATTTCAATTGCAGAGGTAGGACTTTGGAATGGTTTTCCAGTGGAATTAAAGACTTGTGGAAACATGAAACAGTTTAAAATGAAATTTAAAGAAATTACATTTATGAGGTACAAGAAAGAAAAGGTTGAAAAACAGTAAGTACATTTGCTAGGATCCATCCTTTTACTGTTGAATTACTGTTGTATATGTAAAGCTGCAACTGTATGTCTTGTTTCACTATATGTGTGTGTGTGTGTGTGTGTGTGAGTGTGTAGTAGAGAGTGTGTATGTATGTGCTGCATTTTTTTGTCTTGTTAATATATTTGATTTCATGTATTAGTAAAATATGAATTTATTATGGATGGAAAAGGGGTGGGTGTAATAAGCAAAAGCTTCTTCTCACTCCTTTTTGAATATATGTTCGCTGTATTTATATGAATGCTGTTTTTAAATTGGTTTTATATTCAAAATATTCGAAATAAACTTTCAATTAAAAAAATGTCAATTCGATTTACAATGAGGGGATAGTCAGATAAATGTTACTGACAGGTTGAGGTTGATTAAGTCTCTCAGCGATTGGCTGAAAGAAACCTCTGCTGGTTCTTTATGTCCATAAGCGGGTTTTAGAACTGCTCTTAGTCTGACCCATTACCTAGGACCTCTTTGTCTTGGATATTAAGCCCCTGACAATATCACTCCAAGAATCATTCGGGTGCTCAAACCTCTCCACCAAAGTTAGGTAGCAGTTTTAGGAGAAAGGATAAAGGACGGAGCATGAGATAGACAGATGGATCGGTGCAGCTGCAGCAGTGATGCGGTCGATGTACCGGTCTATTGTGATGAAGAAAGAGCTGAGCCGAAAGGTAAAGCTCTCGATTTGCCAGTTGATCTGTAGCCATGGCCAAAAGTTTTGACAATGAAACAAATATTAATTTTCACAAAGTCTGCTGCCTCAGTTTTTATGATGGAAGAGTGATCAGATGAATAGTAATTAATTGAAAACGAACTTAACCCCCCCCCCCAAAAAAAAAAAAAAATTTCCACTGCATTTCAGCCTTGCCACAAAAGGACCAGCTGACATCATGTCAGTGATTCTCTCGTTAACACAGGTGAGAGTCTTGATGAGGACAGGGCTGGAGAAAACTCTGTCATGCTGATTGAGTTACAATAACAAACTGGAAGCTTTAAAAGGAGGGTGGTGCTTGAAATCATTGCTCTTCCTCTGTTAACCATGGTCACCTGCAAGGAAACACATGCAGTCATCATCGCTTTGCATAAAAAGGGCCGTATGGGCAAGGATATTGCTGCTAGTAAGATTGCACCTAAATCAACCATTTATCGGACCATCAAGAACTTCAAGGAGAGAGATTCAATTGTTGTGAAGAAGGCTTCAGGGCACCCAAGAAAGTCCAGCAAGCGCCAGGACCATCTCCTAATGTTGATTTAACTGCGGGATCAGGCCCCACCAATGCAGAGCTTGCTCAGGAATGGCAGCAGGCAGGTGTGAATGCATCTGCATGCACAGTGAGGCAAAGACTTTTGGAGGATCCTAGTGTCAAGAAGGGCAGCTGTGGAGGTGGGTGTGGTTTGGGCTCCGACTATAGGTGGTGGAGACAGGGCAGGGCCGGCTCTGCAGGACCAGCGCCAGGTAAGTGATTAAGTCCAGCTGTACTGAGAGCACTAATGGGCTCTTTCTACCTCCAGTAGGGGCGGGACAAGGAGGACAAGCAGGACAAGGAGGACAGGGAGGACGCTCACCGGAGGGAGCGGAAGAAGAGAAGGACAATATATATATATATATATATATATATAGATTACGGCATATGTGTAAAGGGAATAAAATGAAAGGTCTTGCCGATGTTCAGTGGTGGTGTGATCATTGCTGGGGGAGAATCTTGGTGGCTTACGGCCACAGCAGCAAAGAAGCCACTTCTCTCCAAGAAAAACATCAGGGACGGACTGATATTCTGCAAAAGGTACAGGGATTGCACTGCTGAGGACTGGGGTAAAGTCATTATCTCTGATGAATCCCCTTTCTGATCATTTGGGGCATCCGGAAAAAAGCTTGTCCGGATTAGAGAAGGTGAGCACTACCATCAGTCGTGTGTCATGCCAAAAGCAAAGCATCCTGAGACCATTCATGTGTGGGGTTGCTTCTCATCCAAGGGAGTGGGCTCAATTTTGCCTAAGAACACAGCCATGAATTAAGAATGGTACCAAAACATCCTCAGAGAGCAACTTCTCCTAACCATCCAAGAACGGTTTGGTGACAGCCAATGCCTTTTCCAGCATGATAGAGCACCTTGCCATAAGGCAAAAGTGATAAATAAGTGGCAATAAGTGACAAACTCCAAGCATTGACTATGCAAGAATGGCCTGCCATCAGTCAGGATGTGGCCCAGGAGTTAATTGACAGCATGCCAGGGCAAATTGCAGAGGTCTTGAAAAAAAAAGGGTCAACACTGCAAATATTGACTCTGCATAAACTTAATGTAATTGTCAATAAAAGCCATTGACACTTATGAAATGCTTGTAATTATACTTCAATATACCATAGTAACATCTGACAAAAGATCTAAAACCACTTAAGCAGCAAAATTTGTGAAAACCAATACTTGTGTCAGTCTCAAAACTTTAGGCCACGGCACAATGTTCCTCCCCTCACCTATGATCATGAACTTTGAGTCATGACCATAACGTTAGATGCCAGATACAAGTGGCCCAAATTAGTTTCTTTTGCAAGGTGGCAGGGTGCTTCCCTAGAGGTAAGGTGAGGAGCTCTGTCACCCAGGAGGACCTCTGAGTATAGCCACTGCTCCTCCACATCAAAAGGAGCCACCTGAAGTGGCTTGGGCATCTGTTTTGGATGCCTCCCTGGGGAGATGTTCCAGGCAACACCTGGGGATCCCCCTGAAAGAGCTAGAGGAAGTGTTCAGGGAGAGGTCTGGGCTTTTCTGCTTAGACTGCTGCCCATTTTATAACTCAGTGATATGATAACTGATTTTGTTATTAGTTTTCATTATTTTCTCTTATGAGGCAAAAACACATCTGATACACTGATGAACATTATGTATTGTTCTTGGTAGTTGTTTAATTTATTAAGATGCTGATCTTGGAATATGGTGAAATTGTCAATTGTTTTTGGGATAATCCTTTGTAAACAAATAAAAACACAACAGGCGTTACTTTATGATTGTGTAAAAATTTTCATTGGTTTCTTTGACCCAAAATAATCTGTGATAAACAGTATATTATGTTTCGTCTGATTATTTCTTATAGACAAAATAATCAAAACTGTCAAAATTAGAACTCAAATTCAAGATGTTTAAGCTCAGATCAATGAGGCATACAGGCCATAAATAACAAATAGAATTTCAAAACTGTGTAATGTTCACAAGAACCTCACAAGTTCATAAAAAAAAATCTAACATGTTGTGAAGATATGTTTTATTACAGTTTTTATGGTGAGTCTTATTCAAATGGTCATTTCTGACCAGGAAGACAAAATTATTTAACATGACATGAACACAACATGAGGTTTACACTGTTATTGTGTTCTTGGAAACTGTGACTGCTCATAGATGGACAGCCAGCCTATCATGATGCTGTGTAGGGTTAAATGAGGACAGATATGTTGCAAGAGGAGCATTCTAACCAATACCCCAGAAAAGCTCCCTCTTTTTCACAACCCAATGTTGGCAGGTATGCATCTTACCTTAAATCCCCCAAGGTTTGATTTTAGGTCCAATACTTTTTAATCTGTAAATACTTCCACCTCAGGGGTTCATTGGGAGGCATGGCATAAATTTTCATTGCTAAGATGGCGATACGCAGCTTTACATTGACATGACTCCTGATGACACAGGTCCAAATGATGCTCTTTTAAATTGTATTTCAGATATATAGTCATGGATGGCTTTCACTTTATAGATGTAGTGAAAGAGGACATGAAGGTGGTTGGCGTGAGAGAAGAGGATGCAGAAGACAGGCTTAGATGGAGGCAACTGATTCGCTGTGGCGACCCCTGAAGGGAAAAGCCGAAAGGATAAGAAGAAGAAGAAGAAGTCATGGATGGCAAACAATCTTTTACAGCTCAAGCAGGACAAAACTGAGGTTTTATTTATTGGTCCTGATGGTAAGAGACAGAAACTTCTGCCAAAATTTCAAGATTTTTAAACCATCACAATTCATTACAAACCTGAGTATTCTTTTTGAATCTGAGATTGATTTTATTTCACATATTAGAAATACAACAAAATTAGGATTTTATTATCTTAAAAACACAACCACAGTCTGCCAGTTTCTCTCTCTCGCCAGCACAGAAATGTTGATGCATGGTTTTATGTCTAGTTGTATATATTACTGTAATGCCCTGCTCTCTGGTCTTCCCAAAAAGAGCATTTTACACCTTCAGCTGCTTCAAAACTTCTGACAAAGACCAGAGGGCGGGCACATATTACACCCATTTCAGAATCACTGCAATGGGTCCCCATGCATTTCAGGATCAATTTTAAGGTTCTTTTATTAGTCTACAAATGTCTTAACGGTCTTCGGCCTTCTTCTTTATCCGACCTACTCTTTTATTATGAGCCCTCGTGGACCCTGGGGTCCTCTGGTACTGGCCTTTTAATTGTTCGAAAGGTAAGAACAAAAACCTATGGTGAAGACTCATTCCAATAATATTTCCCTTGTCTCTTGAAAAGCCCACACAGAGACAGTTGAGGTTTTTAAAAACTGTATCAGAATCAGAATGCCTTTATTGTCTTTGCATGTACCACATACAACGAAATTACTGTGTGTCACCTTTAAAAGAATGCCCCCCCCCCCCCCCCCCCCACACACACACACACAAAATTAATTTAAAAAATACTTCAAGTATTAAAAAACAACCAAAATAAAAGGCAAGGCAAGGCTAGCCAAGTTTATTTATAGAGCACAACTCGTACACAAGGTAATTCAAAGTGCTTTACAGATAGAAAAAATTACAGGAAGGCAGATAAAATCATTACAAAGAACATAAAATAATCGTTGAATAAATTAAAAGCAAAAAAGAAAAAGCGCAGATGAAATACTTTTAGTTGTCATATGCATACCTAAATAGAACTGTTTTCAACCTGGATTTAAACTTTGTCAGAGTTGAGGCCTGTCTCACATCTTCTGAAAGACTGTTCCAGATTTTAGCAGCATAAAACTTGAATGCAGCCTCACCATGTTTAGTACTGACTCTGTGTACCACCAGGAGACCACTCCCTGAGGTTCTCAGAGCCCGAGATGGTTCATATGGCTCTAACATGTCAGAGATGTACTTTGGTGCTAGACCATGAAGAGACTTATACACAAGCAGAGCTGTTTTAAAGTCTATTCTCTGAGCGACAGGAAGCCAGTGCAGAGACCTGTACACTGGACTAATATGGTCATATTTCCTAGTTCTAGTCAGGACTCGAACAGCAGCATTCTGAATGTACTGCACCTGTCCTACAGCTCATTTAGAGAGTCCAGCAAGCAGGCCGTTACAGTAGTCTAACCTGCTGGAGACAAACGCTCGGATTAGTCTCTCCAAGTCTGGTTTAGACACTATTCCTTTGATTCTGGCAGTGTTTTTTAGATGATAAAAAGCTGTTGATGGTATTGCTTTAATGTGGCTGTTAAAGTTCAGGTCTGAGTCTAAAATTACCCCTAGATTTCTAACCTGATTATTAGGTTTTAGAGAGAGAGTCTCAAGGTGACTGAATCATTGTCTGTGGCCCACAGAAACAAAGAAAAAGAGTTATCAGTTTTGTCTGAGTTTAGCTGGAGAAAATTGTTTGGCATCCACACACTGATCTGTTCGATGCAGTGACAGAGTGTATTTACAGGCCCATGTTCACCTGCCATCAGTGACACGCAGATCTGAGTGTCATCTGCATAGTTGTGGTAGGACACATTATAGCTGCGTATTAGCTGGCCTAATGGAAGCATTTGCCGATTAAACAATAGGGGTCCCAGGATTGACCCCTGGGGAACCCCACAGATCATAGCCATTTGGTCTGAGACACAGTTACCAATTTCAACAAAGTACGTCCTGTGCTTGAGATAGGACTTGAACTCTCCCTCGTTCTACGCAAAGTCTGGTTGAACACACATAACTTTTCTTTATAAATTTCATAATGAACTTGAAGCTTTGACTTGCACCATCTCCGTTCAGCTCTCCGGCATTCCTTTTTCTGTGCCCTGACAGAGTCTTCTTTTCTCCTTGGCACCTTTTGCCTACTTTTAACCATTCTAACCTTGACAGGAACAATGGTATCCAAAACATTTAAAACACTTGCTGTAAAAGAGTTCAAAAGATCATCAACATTAGAACGCGGGATATTTTCAAACCTAATCATTTCCATAAACTGTGTCCCTGTGCTGTCATTTATGAGACTTCCTTGAACAACTGCTGACCCAAATACCTGTTTGGGTGCAACAGACAAGTCAAAGAAAACAGAAAAATTATCAGATAAAGCAATATCGACGACATTCACATTTGAGATAATAACACCCTTGGTAATGAGCACATTCAGATTCTACATCCACATGCACATTCAAGTCACCTGTAATGACTAAACAGTCAAAATCAGTGCACACAACTGAAAGTAATTCAGTAAAATGGTCAATAAAATAATTCTCTGGTGGTTTGTAAAGGGTGATATAAAGTATGGAAGATTGTTTTAGCTCCATTTTCAATGACACATGCTACTTCCCCAGTTTGTCCCAGGGGATGGAGGGAGGGGTAACAAAAGATTAGAAACCGGGGTTGAAAAGAAATACCAAACACCAAAGGAAAAACGCTGGAGCCGCAGTTGCTCAGGTTAGAATAGAAATGCTTTTATTATGAACACAGAAACCCAAATAAACCAAAAATCACTGATCTCACAACCACAACAAACCGGTAAGTATTTGAACCACTTTTCCACAGAAAAGGGACAAAAAAAAAAAGATCTCAAAAACCACCTTCCCACCGAAAGGGACACGATTTGGATGTCAGCACCGACACACACACCGGAGGGCAACCACACAACTGTCACCCAGCCTCTCTCCCCTTTTTATACTCTGGGGCTGCTCAGGGGAACACGACGCACCTGGATGTGGGGCGGAGCCATCCACCTTGGAGTAGAGAGAGGGAGAGAGAGCACAACAGCCACACACAAACACACACCGGCACTAGGGCCGTAACACCCCCCACCCATAAAATACAGGCCCTTGGCTGTATTACAACAAGTGGTAAGGGTCCTTACAAGAAGCAAACTATCCACCAGACTTACTCACTCTACAACCGATACAGGACTCCGGGACAGAGCATCAGCCACCACATTATCAGCTCCACGCTTGTGTCGGATCTCCAGGTTATAGCCTTGGACTAATAACGGCCACCGCATGAGGCGCTGGTTGCTGTTGTACATCCGGTTTAGGAAGACGAGCGGGTCATGATCCGTGTACACTGTCACCGGGAGTGCAACAGACCCGACATAAACCTCGAAGTGCTGGAGTGCTAGTAACAGCACCAGGGTTTCTTTTTCGATGGTGGAATAGTTTAGCTGATACCGTTTAAACTTTGCGGAAAAGAAACACACTGGGTGAGCCACACTGCCGCATCATCCTGGAGCAGCACGGCTCCAGCACCAGACGCACTGGCATCCACCTCTAATTTGAAAGGCGCCAAGAAATTTGGCGCTGCCAAGACAGGAGCACTACACAGGAGGGATTTGGCCGCTTCTGGCATTCTGTGGTCCACACGAAAGGGATCTTCGGACTGCACAACGCGGTGACAGGGGCAACTAACACGGAGAAATTCCTACAGAAGCACCGGTAATATCCGGTCATGCCGAGGAAACGGCGAAGCTCTCGCCTGGTGGCAGGGACTGGATATGCCACCACAGCCGCTATTTTAGCCTCCAGTGGGCGGACTTGCCCATGACCCACTTGTTTCCCTAAATAACAAGCCGTGGCCTTACCGAACTCACATTTGGTTAGGTTCAATGTTAAATTAGCCGCTGCTAACCGCTGGAATACTGTCCTCAACCTGGACACGTGTCTCGTCCAATCACTGGTGTAAACGACCACATCATCAAGGTACACCTTACAGTCTGGAACCTCACCCAGCACCAACTGCATTAATCGTTGGAACGTGGCTGGTGTGTTCTTCAACCCAAAAGGCATCACCGTGTACTGCAGGAAGTAATCTGGGGTGACATAAGCAGAAATTTCTGACGTCCAGGGGGTTACTGGGACCTGCCAGTATCCTTTTAGAAGATCCAACCGCGTTATGTACGTGGCTGGACCAATACTATCCACACAATCTTCAATACGGGGTAGGGGAAAGCAATCAGGCACTGTAACTGCGTTTGTTTTCCTAAAATCCGTACAGAAACGGGGTGTTCCGTCTGCTTTGGGAGCCAGTAAGCACGGGGAGCTCCAAGGACTGTGGCTGGGTTTCGCTAACCTGTTTTCCACCAGGTATTCAACCTCAGATCTCATCACCTGTCGCTTGTCCATAGAACACCGATATGCATGCTGCTTAATGGGGGTAGCACCGCCCACATCAATGTCATGGTGCAGGACATTGGTACGTGATGGTACATCTCCAAACAACATGGGGAATACTTTAAAAAGGCCTAAGATGTCACAACACTGCTCATCAGAGAGGTAAGATAGACGGGAGTCAGCGCATGACTGGAACTCTGAGTTGGTCAGCCGACCACTCTGTTGGCCACCAGAGGGTATCGTGAGTCCACCATCTGCTGCCAACTCTGAACACACCAGAGAAACAGGCTCTTTCTTTTTCTCCGGGGTGGAGTCTCTGGTGAAATATGACTTAAGCATATTCATGTGGCACAGCCTCATTTTCCTCCTATGTTCGGGCGTGGAAATAATATAATCGGTTTCTGACACTTTTTTGGTCACCACATATGCACCGAGAAACCGAGCGGTAAGGGCAGAACCTGGCACCGGCATCAACACCAACACTTGATCCGAACACGAGGTAAACCAAAAGTGTTGAACAATCTAACCAAAGTTTTACTCACTACTGATGCTGTAATTTTCCTCAGAGGTATAGCCTCAGGAAAACGTGTCGCCACACACATCACTGTTAATAAGAATTGGTTACCGGCTTTTGTCTTTGGCAGGGGTCCAACACAGTCGACAATGACATGCTCAAAAGGGGAGCCGACAGCTGGAATGGGGTGCAGAGGAGCAGGAGGGATTTTCTGGTTAGGCTTCCCCATCAACTGACAGGTATGACAGGTTCTGCAGAACCTCGGGGGATCTGTTGGGTCTCTTTAAATCATTTTATAAAGAGTTTGGTCTAGACCTGCTCTATATGTAAAGTGCCTTGATGTAACTTTGTTATGATTTGGCACTATAAATCTAATAATAACAAATCTGATTTGATTTGATTTGATTTGACTCAAAGGACAAGACAATCTGGCCAGAAGGGAAGGGAAACAAATCTTAAATACATAGAGGAAACGGAGGCATAACATCACACAGATTAAACACATTAGAGCAGGGACAGTAATCACACAAGTGGGAAGCTTGACAGGAAGACATGGGTGTGACAAGGACTTCAAAATAAAACAGGAAATGGCAAGACAAAACAGACTGACTGACAAAATAATTGACATGCCCTGACCCCCAGAAAGCAACATAGTAAAATCAGGAAGTATAAATAATGAATTACAACAATAACGCCTCCTGAGTTCTTTTTACTAACCAACATTTCTTCACAGCCATGCTTAAACACTTTTTCCCTGAAGAGACTAATGTCTCCGGGGGATCCATTATATTAACAACAATAGTGAACAATTAAAAAAAAGAAAGTGGCAGTTAATCAGTTCTAAGAGAGCACAGAGGAAATAAAGGACTCTGATGTCAAGCTGTCTTGAGTGGCCTCTTGTGCAGATTAATGTGTCATACAGCTTGAGATACTTGGAGACTTTCTGGTGGGCTATCATATCATTGACTGGCTTTTTGGGAAGGTGGAGTTCACCTGAAACAGGCTATTGTGTAGGCTCTTAATATTCTGTACAGGTGTTATCTGACATTGCTATGTTCGCTGCATCCTCAGAACACATAAATGCATGTTGGTTTCTTTTGGTGATGTATTGTATTCTAATATAAACCTGGAAGGATCTGCATGAGTGTGGCCCATAAAGCCGAGCTGCACAACTGATCAAAATTTAATCAGAATCACAATATGGTTAATGTAAATTCAGAGTGGAAAATTCCAAATAAATATATGTGATTGTCGAATTCCAAAATCTGTGGTCGCTACTGATCCACTAGCACTTATAGCTTCCTGATAGCAGCCGCATTTTGACAGTCTTCACTGTTTTTATATGTTTGTCTGGTCTATTCTATTTTGAAGTATCTGAGATGCTCTTGAACTGTGAGACAAATTCTTACTCTGATTCTGACTCAGCTAAAATAGCCATTTCATAGAGACATGCTACTTACTAGCCAAAGTGAGAACTGCCCAGAGATAGAGGTTTAACACAAGAAAAATGTACCCTGGGGTTGTTGGTAGTGCTAAAATTATATTAGGAAAATCAATTTAGGCATAAAGTATATACAAATTTCAGATGATCCAACGATTAGATGAGATGAGAAAGTATCCCAGGTCAAACTTTTCATGTGCTGCTACAAAAAGGTTTCTGATATGAGAGCAACCAGCCACTCTTTCAAAGTATTTTTGTAAGAAAGTAAATAAGGTACCATTTGTCTGCATGTGTAATGTTTTGTGATGTGGTGTAAGGATCAGAGTGGTGGCACAGTGGAGAGTGGCAGCATAAATCTGGCTTCTTTTGGAACTGTTTCACAGTTGCCATGGCTCATTAATCTTCTACTGCTTATCCATTTCTGGGTCAACCTTCTCTTTGGGGCAACAGCCGTAACCACTATAACACCGTGTTGCCCTTGCCGTAGCTCATTATATGTAAATAAAATAAAATAAAAATCAGACACATAATCCATCCATCCATCTTTTACCGCTTTTCCATTTCCAGGTCGCGGGGCTGCTGGAGCCAATCCCAGCCAACATTCCGGGCAAGGGGCGGGGTACACCCTGGACAGGTCACCAGTCCATCACAGGGCCAACATACACAGACAAACAGAGACGAACAACCACTCACACTCACATTCAGACCTACGGTCAATTTAGAGTCACCAGTTAACCTAGACATCCATGTCTTTGGACAGCGGGAGAAAACCCACGCAGACAACATGCAAACTCCATACAGAAAGGACCGAGGCCGGGAACCAAACCTGCGACTTTCTTATTGTGGGGCGACAGCTCTAACCTCTACACCGCCTTGCAGCCCTGGACACATAATTTCACTCTAAATTCAAAAGCTTTAAAATGAGGAAGAGAAGAGAGACTACTTGGTCTGTAATGTTACACCATATGCTTTGCGGTGCGATAAAAATCTCCTTGTGCTTGGTTGGTACCAGCCCCAACAAAAAATCACATCACCATCATCATTTAACATTTTTAGGAGTGTGGTTGTGTGAGGCTGTGTGTGTGTGTGCGTGTGTGCCTACATGCTTGTGGTCATATATAAGGCAGATTATTTCATTTTGAAGGAATGGAGCAATTAAGTGGTGATGGAAGCATTCTGGAAAAATACTCCACTAGCCAAGATACCTCAGATAACTGTCAAACTGATGAGACTTATTGTAGAAATTAGTTATCAGTGATGACCCTTTAACTTGACAAGGATAATTCGAATAAGGCTAAAACTTTCAGCATGAAGTTTGGAGAAGTGAAAATGAAAGCCCTGAGCAGTTTTTGTGATTTGTGAGTTTTTGGATTAACAACTGCCCCAATACTATATGACTTTTCTTTTAATTTCTTTTTCTTATTTCATTGTTGAAATGTCTGACAGAGCTGGATCTGTAAGGCGTCTCTCAGGTGTGGAGACTAAGCTGTTGTGTAACTGAAAAATAGGAGATGGCTGACTGCGTACTCCCAAAACACTTGTGCCTGTCATGAATGTAGCACAGAATAATCAGGACTCAAATGCACGACAACGACCAGTTAAGATCAGCAAAATGAAGTTTACTCCAGGCAGAGGTCGGTACACGGGGAAGCAAGCAAACCAGGCAGAGGTATCAAAGACATGAGGCAAAAAGCAAGGTTCAAACACTATGACACTATTACTGTGACTGTGAAAGAATGCTGGAACATGAGCTGTGAACGAGACATGACACAAAGGGGAAATACTGTATATACAGGACTAATGGGGAGCGAGAGGACTGGTCCTGACCAGCTTGATGTGGCTGATGTGAAACTTGGGGTGGACCCACGTTGATCTTGGGAGCTTGAGCTGGACAGTAACAGGATTGATGATTTTGGTGACGGGAAAACGGCCCGACAAACCTGGGAGTGAGCTTCTTGGACTCCACCCGAAGGGGCAGGTTCTTGGTGGATAACCACACCCTTTGGCCGTTCCCGCGGTTCTGGCATTGGGGAATAGGCAAGGGCCTGAGTTCTCCTGAGGGCTTCTGGTGGGAAACCTTGTTACTGGCAGACACACAACAAGCACTGACATAGTTGATTACACATTTTAGGCCACCAAAAACATTGTTGTACCACAAATAGTGTCTTAATACCTGGGTGACAGACAGTTTTATTTGTGTGAGCCCAATGTACAACAGCCCCCCTGAGGGCCTGCACCACAAAGAGCTTGCTGTCAGGGCATTCTGGGGGAATAGTTACACCTTCGGCAGCCGCCTTAAGTTTATCCTCCACCTCCCATGAAAGTACTGCAACAAAACAGGTTTCAGGCAAGATGGTCTTGGGTTCAGGGTCAACATGGTCGTGAGCAAACATACAGGACAGTGAATCAGGTTTAACATTCTTAGAACCAGGTCGTGAGGAGAGCGTGAAGTTAAAGCGGCTAAAGAAGATAGCCCATCTAGCCTGCCTCGCATTAAGCCTCTTAGCTGATTTTAAATATTCAAGGTTTTTGTGATCAGTCCAAACCTGAAACGGTTGGGAAGCTCCCTCCCGCCAGTGCCTCCATTCCTCCAGGGCCACCTTGACAGCCAGCAGCTCGCGATCGCCAATATCATAATTTCGCTCAGATGAGGAGAGTTTCTTGGACAGGTATGCACAGGGGTGCATCTTACCATCCTTGTAATTGAATTGTGAGAAGACCACTCCGACTTCAGAAGCATTGATCTCAACCACAATCTGCTGGCTGGGGACCGGGAGGACGAGAACAGCGGTGGAGGCGAAGTTCTTCTTGAGGTCCTGAAATGCAGCTTCACATTCGGGGCTCCAGACAAATGGTCTATGGGGAGAGGAAAGGTCATCCAGAGGTGAGGCTATTGTGCTGTAATTACGAATGAATTTCCTATAAAAGTTGGCAAAACCCAGAAACCTTTGAACCTCCTTGCGAGAACCAGGGGTGGCCCAATCCACCACGGCGGAGACCTTCTCGGGATCCATCCTGATCTCCCCCTCAGCAAGCACAAACCCAAGGAACGAGACTGAGGATTTGTGAAACTCGCACTTCTCCGGTTTCACGAACAGCTGGTTTTGGAGTAACCGCTGTAACACCGAGCGGACATGGTGGGTGTGAGTCTCCTCTTTGGGGGAAAGATCAGGATGTCGTCTAAATACACAAAAACATTAAGCACATCATGGAGTACATCCTTGACCAGATTCTGAAACACCACCGGAGCATTAGTAAGACCAAAAGGCATGACCAGATATTCATAATGGCCTGTGGGTGTGTTAAAGGCCATCTTCCACTTGTCTCCTTCCCTGATTCTAACCAAGTGGTAAGCATTACGGAGATCAAGTTTAGTGAAGATCGCGGCTCCCTCCAATAGTTCAAAGGCCGTGGAGATGAGAGGGAAAGGGTATTGGTTCTTGATCGTGATGTCATTGATGCCACGATAGTCAATTCAGGGTTCTGAGGGTCTTGTCTTTCTTTTCCACGAAGAAAAAACCTGCACCAGCGGGAGAGGAGGAGGGACAGATGATCCCGGCAGCAAGGGATTCCCTCACGTAGTCCTCCATGGCTTTGCACTCAGGAGCTGAGAGAGAGAACAACCTACCCCTGGGTGGGGTGCTACCTGGTAACAGGCCAATGGCACAATCGTACGGACAATGTGGTGGCAAGGACGTGGCTTTAGCCTTGCTAAAAACCTCAGCTAAGCATGGCAGTACATTGACTAGATCAGGGTTCATGGTGTCGGACGCAGTAACCGAATCATTGGGTTTGGGAAGACAGGTATCTGCACACTTAGGGCCCCAGGAGGTAATTTTCCCACTAACCCAGTCGAAGTCAGGATTGTGAGTCTCTAGCCAAGGGTGCCCTAAAATCACCTGATGAGTTACGGAATCGAAAATATGGAAACTTAGCATCTCGGTGTGTGAGTCAGGGAAAACCAGCTTAACTGACTGACTGTGCGCGGTGGGTAATCCTGCGCAGGGGAGTGCCATCCACGGCCTTAACCTCAAGGGGGCGTTGGAGAGCGAATTTCTCAGCCCAAGTCTCCTGACAAGAGAAGAGTTCATAATTTTGGCATCAGCACCAGAATCAATGAACACAAATACCAGATGCAAATCAAAGTCAAATTATTTTGACCTGAGGCTGGACTTGGGCAGGTTTACCAATGACAAAACTTCGGCTCACAGTAAGCTGCTTCTTATTCGGTGCACCGGCACCCTTGACATGGCAACACTAAGTGTCCCAACTGTCCGCAGTAGTTACATCTTCCATCCCTCTGGTGGCAAAGGTGCTCCTCCAGGGGGAGATGGGTGTGTCCCAGCTGCATCGGTTCCTCAGCTGGTTAATGGGAATCAGGCTGGCTGCCGGTGGGCAGATGTGGTTTGGTCGATCCTTGGAGCCGCTCCTCCATCCCCTGTGTGGCGATTAGCGAGCCCGAAGGTGGCCCCGTTCCTGGTCACGCTCGGTGAGTCTCTTGTCAATCTTTATGGCCAAGGCGATGATGTGAATCCAAATCCACTGGTAGGTCGACGGGCACCAGCTGGTCTTTCACTGATTCAGAGAGTCCTTGAAAAAAATGCATCAGTCAAAGCCGCGGGATTCCACTCGCTTTCTGAGGCAAGGGTGTGGAAATCAATGGCATAGTCCGAAACCTTGCGCTTGCCTTGCCTCAACTTAAGCAATGACCTGGCGGCTTCCCTGCCCAGCGAGGTGTGCTGGAAGACCTGCTCGAGGGCTTGGGTGAATCTGGCGATGGTAAAGCAGGCTGTCGACCTGCGGCTCCACTCAGTGGTGGCCCACGCCTCTGCACGCCCCGTGAGGTGGGAAATGATGAACGCCACGTTGGTCCGGTCCGTGGGGAAAGCCGAAGCTTGCAATTTATAGTGCAGTTCACATCGCGTCAAAAAAAGTCTCACGTCACCTGATTCCCTGGAGAATCGCTCCGGACGGGAGAGCTGCTGGCCGGGTTCGGTGTCATCGCCCCATGCGTTTCTCGTGGCAGGTGAATCAGTAATTCATTAAACTGTGAGCCCAGCGATACCATCATTGAGTCCTGACGAGCAGCCAGTTCTCTCAGATCTGCGCACAGGGACGTGAGCTGCTCCTGTTGTTGAGCCAGCCTTTCTCCCTGCACACGAAGTGCTTGGCGAACTGGGTCCGAGTCGGCTGAGTCCATTCTGGCCGGTTCGTTCTGTCATGAATGTAGCACAGAATAAGCAGGACTCAAATGCAAAACAACGACGGGTTAAGATCAGCAAAACGAAGTTTATTCCAGGCAGAGGTCGGTACACGGGGAAGCAAGCAAACCAGGCAGCGGTATCAAAGACGTGAGGCAAAAAGCAAGGTCAAAAAACAAGCAAGGTTCAAACACTATGAGACTATTACTGTGACTCTGAAAGAATGCTGGAACGTGAGCTGTGAACATCAACGAACTGGCAACGAGACATGACACAATGGGGGAATATATGCAGGACTAATGGGGAGTGATTAAACACAGGTGTGGGAGACACAATCAGGAGTCAGGTGTACACAGACGGGGAGGGGGCAGGGCAGACAGGAACCTGGAACAGAGACAGAGGTGAGTGATCACAAAAATAAAACAGGAAAGACAAGACATGAAACATGAAGGGAAAAATTTAAATACTTAACGGACAGTGAAACATGACAGTGCCGGCTCTGGGGAAACTTAGACTTAAACTTAGCTCTGGGGAAAATTAGAAAAGAACTCTCAAAAATTTTTCATTTATTTCTCCTAGACAACAATGAGATCAGTGCAATACCAAACTAAGACTATAACTTATTTCTCCAGTTCTCATTTTTTTCTCCAGAGACCAGAGACACACAAAATCTCAGTTTATTCTCCTTCTAAGATTTAAAAGAGATCTCATCTGGTTGTCATATAATTCTCAGATTTCCCCCCTCATCTTAATCTCAGGCTGAGAAACCGAAGAGCTCTTCCTATGAATTCAGCCTGCTCTTGTTTTTAACTCGCAATATGGATCTCACACAGTAGATATCCCCTTTATGCACCAAATCATACAAAATCCAAATTCTGTATAAATAGGTGTTTTATTATAAAATCAACTATATAAATATAAGATGTGTAAGCACATAAGTAGATGCATTAACACATAGTCTCCATAGCAACCTGCAAATCATAGCAAACTTAAACAAAATGTTAAATGTTTTATGCTTGCATTGCACAAGACTGACAATTACTGATTAAATATTTTCCCTGGATGTATCAATATAACAATATGTTGGCATTAAGTTGCACTTAAATAACAAAAAATGTAAAAGAAAAAAAAAAGTGAAAAACTTGTCAATGCAATGTAATTGTAACTGATGTGTTCAGTTAACAGTTGTTTTTTTTTTTATAATTCCTATATTTCACCATGAATCCATTTTTCTCTTATGTTTACATTTTGTGTTTGATATCAATGTATACTTGTTTTTTTTTGTGTGTATTTCTTTTATGGGGAGCCTTTATTTTGTTAATTCTGATTTTGTTGTGTAACCGTTTACACCGTTGACAAACCATTCTGTCAATTCAAACCAATTTTCAGTTGGTCTCCGGTTAGTTAAAATATTAGATAGTGTAGTGTATTTTTACTTCATTCTCTTTATTTTAATACCTAAATTGTTGTATGTTCTGTTCTTTTCTTTGTGTTACTTTTATGACAAGTAAGGGAGTCCATTAAGGCCTAGTCAAAGGTTTTTATATGACCCATTGTAGGATGAACTGAAGGAATGTGCCTTGAGGGTCAATCTGTCACCCATTTGCTCTCTTGATGGATAGACAGACCTGAGACAACATAGAGACAGGATGAGGAGGTTTATGCTGGCTCCTAAAAGGTCGAAGGCCAGAAACCTGTGACCAGAAGATAACTATACCATCTGGTTGGGGGCTTCTGGTGTGGAAGAACTGTCCATTTCAACGACAGATAAGACCTATAAATATAGGGGTTTGGGAGACAGAGGAGAGGAGATCTCACATTGGCAGAGAGGCTCCAGGATTCGGCATTTTTGGCACTGTTCCTTTTCTTGTCAATAAACTTCTTTTTTGACTATAAGAAAAGACGTGTCAGCGGTGATCTCTTCTTCACATCGGCATCTCAAGATACCACAATAGAGACATTATTATCATTTATGCATGTCACAAGTGCTTGTTCTTTTGTTTGAGAGAGCTGTTAGTGTATGTATGTAGATGTCTATAATTGTGTACAGCACTTTAGCGCAGTTTGACCGTTGATTTATGAGCTGAGTTAACTGCGCTGCCCTCTCATACCACTGCTGTTTTACTCCCTTTCTTGAAGTTGTGTGTGAGAGCTGTTGAAGCTTCAATATTGTATATATATTTTTGTACACAGGTATGTGAGCTCCCTTTTTGTTTATTTTTGTGTAATTTAATTATTTAGTTTTGTATTTGTTTTGATATGATGTATAGTATGTTTTGATATCTTCATATTGTGTATGTTCATACAGCTGTCACTGTATCTGTGTAATATATAAAAAGTTACCGCTAATGGTTGGGAGGAAATAACTTGTAATAATTTTTGTATTATAACCAGAGATGATGGGATAGGGTTCTCAAGTCTCACGCATTTGGCGTGTGACACACGCATTCCCACCGGTTCACACGCTCACACGCCACACATTGTATTTCTCACGCATTTAAATTACCACGGTGACGTCCACCAAGTGGCACCTCTTTAACAATGGAACAGGTAGGAATCAAGTGAGTTTCCCCCGAGAGTTCAGAAGCTACATGCCACGCGCAAGCCAAACAAATAAAGTATATCTACCGAACAGCCAATCAAAAAGTAGCATTGCTGTATCCGGGTAGATTTTGATATCCCGCGGTTTGGCTACAAAAGAAGACGGACACTCGCTGAAATGAAGCAGGTTTCATAAGGACGAAAAAGACCCGATGATTACAGTAAGTCATCTCATCATTTATTCGTTGCTGTGGAATAGTCTCTTTTATACTGTCTATGAATATTTTGTCCAGGCAGCAGGAGTGGGAGCGAGTATGTATGTGTGTCAGGGATGGAAGTTAGCACCCGCCAGTTTACCAGCAGTTATTGTGGTTTATTCCAGTCAGATCTGAACCAATTAATATAGGCTATATCTTAACCGTGCGCTTTCCACAAATCTATTTAGAGCCAGTCAAAGTATTTTGCTGGTGCAAGAAGAAAGGTAGGTAGGATTTAGTTTTTTTGTCGGAGTTTACATGACCTGAAGTCAAGGCAAAATTAAGATCCCCCCTAGCCTTATTGGTATCGCACAATAATGAGCTTTGGTAACAAGTACTGATTGGGGAATACTATGTTCATGTCTTGCACAGGAAAAATGTGTTTCCAGGCGTTGTTATACACACATCAATGCTTGAATATAAAAGTGGCTGGTAGTGGAAGGTAGACTTTAAAATTTACAAAAAGGTTAATTTCCATCTCTGGTGTGTGTGTGTGTGTGTGTGTGTGTGTGTGTGTGTGTGTGTGTGTGTGTGTGTGTGTGACAAATATTTCATTGTATGTTATCCAGACAATGCATAGTAGTAATTATTGCATTTGCCTTCAAAGATGTCAGGGAAGAGGCAAAAAAGCATCCTGTCATGCTTCTCCCAGCTCCCTAAAAAGGTTGTAGATGAGGCAGTGAAGAAGACAGCTATGGTGCCAGTAGAGATTGAGTCAGTGGAAAAAACTGTGGAAGACACCATAGATGAGACAGTGGAAAAGCCACTGGAAACAAGAAAGAACAGAGGATTAAGTGGAGCAGCCACCTATAGGTGTACCTTTAAGAAGGAATGGTCAACCCGATGGCCATTCATCACAATGGGAACCACTAGCTCTTTCTACTGGTGCTCAGTATGCAGGCAAGAAAACTCCTGTGCCCATCAAGGCATGAGGGACATAAGCAGGCATGTAGAAGGCAAGGGACATCGTGCCAAAGAACAGGCTCTAAACTCGGCCAGCAGTGTTACACAGTTCTACACACCAGAAACTTCTGTTGGAGGCATGAGTGTACAAGAGGCCAAGTTACATAGCACAGGAAAACCAAATGGCTGATGGAAATGTTTGATTAATTGCAGTGTCCATCAAATTGTTGTATTTCCATAAAAACTTATTTAATGTTTATGATTATTAATCAATTGTTTCTATTGCAGACAAGGAGAGTTGAGGTGAAGGTTGCTGTTGCAATGGTGCAGCAGAATATTCCATATTCTGCTGCTGACCATTTCAGCCCCTTGTACAAAGAATGTTTTAGAGACTCCCCCACGGCTCAGAGCTTTAAGAGCGCAAGTACAAAAACAACGTGCATCATAAATGAGCAGTGGCACCACATTTCAAGAAGGAACTGGTGATGAAGATGAGAGAGAATCCTTTCACACTTGTCACAGATGGCTCAAATGATACTGGTATGAGTTTAACAACTAGCAGTAATTTAAGTTTGTATCCATTTCTTCTTGCACACTCATACAAGTTTCGAACAAGATGTAAGTTTAGTTATGCACGTTATTGTTACAGGTCTAGAGAAGATGAATCCCCTCACAGTGAGAATATTTGACAACAACAACGTTGTGCACAGATTCCTTGATATGTGCACCACCAGTGGAAAGAGCTGTGGCACTGCAGAAGTGATTTATAAAAAAATCAATGACACCTTGCAGGAAAATAATATCCCTTGGATAAATTGTGTAGGTCTCTCCATCGATAATGCTCCTGTAAATACAGGTGCCACAAATTCAATTGCAGCCCGAATACTGAGAGAAAATGGCAGCATTTACAAATCAAATCAAATCAGATTTATTTGTATAGCGCCAAATCATAACAAAGTTGCATCAAGGCACTTTACATATAGAGCAGGTCTAGACCAAACTCTTTATAAAATTATTTAAAGAGACCCAACAGATCCCCCGATGAGCAAGCACTCGGCGACAGTGGCAAGGAAAAACTTCCTTTAAGAGGCAGAAACCTCGGGCAGAACCAGGCTCAGGGGGGGCGGCCATCTGCCTCGACCGGTTGGGTTGAGAGAGAGAGAGAGAGAGAGGCACGGGGGGAGGGGGGGGCAAAGTTGGGTAGAGTAGGGAGAAAAACAGAGCAGGAGGAGGGGATATTCAAACAGGTGTAGGCAGGAACATGATGCTGCATGAAGTTCGTAGGAATGATCCTGTATGGAATTCTTGAAGATGTGGGAGCAGCAGGCATTGCAGGAACATGGGATGGTGATGATTCATCACCTGCAGGATGAGGACAGGGAGAGAGAGGAGAGGAGCTGGGAGAGAGAGAGGAGAGGAGCTGGGGGAGAGAGAGAGGGGGAGAGAGAGGAGAGGAGAGGAGAGGAACTGGGGGAGACAGAGACTTTGGGAAAACATACATACATGGATCCCCCATGGATGCCCCTGTCATATTGTACACAACACTGCCAAGCATGCAGGGCAGAAGTTTTTGGAAGTAAGTTCAAATATGTACTCTTTATATTACCAGTCTGTCAAACCCAATGCCAAGTGAAACTGTTTGCTGTATAGTGTTGTAATAAATCTTTAATATATTGCAGATATCCGGATTTGATCCAGAGGATCTGATTGTGGATGTGGGGTACTGGTTTAAGGGAAGCACCAACCGTAAAGATTACCTTGCAGGTTTGTGATGAATCAGCTCTATTGTTGTACAACAAATACAAAATTTTTTTCATTTCTTTGCTATTGTTATGTATATATATATATATATATATATATATATATATTCCAGAATTTTGTGACTTCCATGGGAGCGAGTATATGGAGATTCTGCTGCACATTTCAATGCGATGGTTAAGCCTAGAGATGTGCATTACACGAATTCTGCGGCAGTTTGGACCACTTACCAGCTATTTTAAGTCCTTTAAGTATGTTGTTTATTTCATTGACAGTAGTACAGCTGCATTACACCAGACTAAATACATAATTTTAAGCATAACCTCTTTTTATTTACAGATCAGAATCAACAAAGGCTTAGATGGCTGGTGGATGCATTTTCCAACCCGATGACAGAAGTCTACCTCCTCTTCTTTCAAGCCACGCTTCCAGTGTTCTCCACACTGAACCTCCTTCTCCAGAGAGAAAGGTCTTCCATCTTCCTGCTCCATGGAGAGGTAAAATGCAAAGGTTGGCCTACTCTGCTGCCAAATATGTCTGCTCATTTTTAACTGGCTGATAAGTCCCTTTTTCAGTAATTCATGTAAGTCTTTTATTAACTACAAATTTGCAGATGACAAAGTTCATCAAGAAACTTTGTGCGAGGTTCATGAAGCCATCAGCACTCCAGGGCCGAGAAGTCTACGACATCGCCTACAAAGACCCACAAAACCAATTACCAGATAATACTTTTAAGTCTCAAATTAGGAGATACATTTCTCATTGACCTAAAATACTTTTTGGGAAGACTGTTGTTATGAGTTGGGTGATATATCTGATGTGATGGAAAAGATATAAAATGTATATGTAGTCTATGGGTAAAATAGCATGCTTACAGAGGAATCACTTGCGCTTATTGTGCATATCTTGCTGAATCTGTGCCCTCACTGTATGTCTGTCTAGTCTTGCATTAAAATGCTGATTGCACAGTCAAATTCCTGTGTGTCTACCCTGATGCATTTAGTGACTAAAATGTGATTTTGTTTCTGGGATATTGTTTAATGTACTTAATTATCTTTATCTCTTTCTGTTTTCTGTCTGGTAGGAGAAAAGCTAAATGTTGGCTTCACAACTAGAGGTACCCTCAACAGGTTCCTTGAGGCTGGAGACATCACAGCTTAGGAGGTGGAGCTATTCCAGCAGGCAGCACTCGCATTTCTGGTCAGGGCAGTGGAGTATGGGCTCAAGAACCTCCCCTTCAACGAGGCCCTTCTGAGACATGCAAGATTTGTTGATGTCCAGCAGAGGGCTGAGTGTGGGGTGGAAGATGCCCTATACTTTGTAGACAGGCAAGGGTTTCCACATTTTCCAGGATTTCACATATTTAATACTTAAAGTATTAAGTTCAATTTTGATCATGGTCACAAAACAAATTAATTAGTTCTTCACACATGGTGCTTTTTTCTTAGATTTCAGGAACTACTTCCGTTCCATGGGCCACAGGAACAGGATAAGGTGAGTGAAGAGTTCCTTGACTACCAACTCATGGACATGCCCCAAGATCCCACCACCTTTAATGTTGAGGAGTTTTGGGGGAGTATGTCCTCAACAAAGAGCAAGGTAAGAAATATTTTGCACCACATGATATATGTAATTAATATGAAATAATAAAAGCTAAGCATTAGAGTAATAGACACTCTTGGTTTCTTTTTTCAAAGGTGACCAGTTTGAGGCAGTTTGGGAGGCTGTCAAAGATAGCTGCATTAGTGCTTGTGCTCCCACATTCAAACGCTGACGCTGAGAGGGTGTTCTCCATGGTTAGTCTAAACAAGACCAAAACAAGAAACAGTTTGGCACTTAATGGCACTCTGTCATCAATCATGACAGTAAAAATGGCTGGTTTGGAAGCACAATGTTTCAAGTGGGAGCCACCAACCCCCGTCCTAAAGGCCTCAATGCAAGCCACAAACACTTACAATAAACAACACACACACGCACTAAAATAACACACACACATGCAGTAAAATGCTGAAGTCAATAAATGTTTTTGTTTGAATGAATTTATGCATCATTTGTCAGACATCCATCCCCACCTCAACCAAATCCCTGTCGCCGCTGGTAAAATCTCACTCTGAACTCACTTCAAAACTTGAGAGCCCTGTGAGTATGATTTGTTTGGTTTCTTGTTGAATTGTGTTAAACCGTTATTTTCAGTTGGTCTCCGGTCTGGCTGAAGAGAGGTGTGTGTGAGAGCCCTTGAAGCTGCAATATTGTGTATATCTTTGTACACAGAATAAACCCCCTTTCTCCTGGCTGGTAAATGGTTGTCCTCGTCTTAATATCAACACAACGCAGAGAAGACGCAGTATTTAGTCAGAGAAGCTTTACCCCGGCTATATAATGTTTTTTCACATTAGGTTACAAATATTTCAAAAACAAACAATCATAATTAGAAAAAAAAAAAACTTGATCTCTTTTTTAATCCCATTCAAGTTTGTCAGGGAAATGTGCAGCAAATACAATACCAGGCATGGAGGACAATCAATTGAAAACCAACTTTCATCAGAAAGAAATATCTTTCATCAAACATGTTGCCTTGTAAACTCAGTTTAAACTAAATGAGTATTGGTGATGTTGGTAGTTTCTACATGTCTATACTGTATTCATGTTAATTCTCTCAAAGTAAACTTACTAACAACCAAAATATCTCACCTAATCTGTCAGTTAAAGCTTTGTAAATTTATATTTATATTCTCATATTAGTAATGGTGTGCTATTGGACACATTTGTTTTGTATAGGTGACAGTGCAATTTTTAAAAATGTAAAGCTGCATAAAATTGAATTTTTTACATCACCAGAAAAGAAAAAGCACTAGATATTGTTATTTAAACACATGAATATCAATAGAGAAGGCAAATAAGGTATCCTAGTCAGCATGCCGGATATTTTGTGCAGATGTAGTAAATACAGCAGACACATCCTTCCTAAACATTTCAATGTGCTATATTCCAAACTGCACTTTTCTTATTGTATAAAGAATATGTTTACTCAAGAACTCACCAGCCAATCATTGTACATGTATATCATCAGTGCATAATTTGTGCTAATATTCATTAGCAAGATATCATATTCATTTTCCAGCATGGAAGTTCATTCACTGCTCTATGAAGATAGATGTTTTGCATTTTTGACCAGCCGTTACCTGTATTCAGCAAGCCCCATGTGTCCCTCTGTAAAAAAGTTTTATAACTCATATACACGGGCTCAAGGTATTGTGTTTTCAGAAATGTGAGAACAACAGCAACAAAATTATTTCCCTTACCTTTCTCCTGTATCTTTTACAAGTATTTTGTTGGTTCTTGATTTTTCTCCTCCAACAAGAACTGTATATTTTGGCTATTTTCAATCTTTAAGACTTATGTTTGCAGTGCTTCCAAAAAGTTGGCGCCGAGACGTGACCAGGACGTGACCAGTAAATTTTAGTTGCGATGCGGGGTCAAACCATAGACATATATACGTAGATGCCACATGGAGCGGGTTTGGCCGCTATTGCGATACGTCACAGCGTCGCCGCCATATTGGATGAGGCAAGGCTGCACTGTAAACTAATACAAGTAAATGGACTTCATTTCATAAAACTCCTTTCTACAAAGAAATTTACATTAATGCCTCTCATTTATTCATTCACTCATGCACTACTTTACCTGACAAACAGTTAGGGACCAAAAACAATGTATTTAATCTTCTCAGATGACTAAAATAAGAACTTTATTGATCACACACACACACGCGCGCGCGCGCGCACACACACACACGCTATATATTGGAATAGGAATCGAGTGTGGCTTAAAAATAAAGAATCGCATCTTCTCACTTTTATTTATTTATTTTTGGTCTATTTTCCAGGCAAGAGAATAACATATTTTTGCGAATTTTTCAGACAACAAATTACAAAATGTTACAACTTTTCAGGTAACAAAATTACATATGCCTATTTTAGCCATTTTTCACACACACGCACACACACACAAAATATCTAATTAATTAATTCACACTCAGAAAAAACTACCACATAGTATGGCATTCATTTATTTAATCCTTACTGCCTATAGTGATATACATACCCTTTGGAAGTGAGCTGGGAAACTGAAGACAGAAAGGATCACTACATCTCTCATCCTGACTATCGGCCCTGTTCTGTCGAAATCCTCCGGCTTGAAATGCTCACTGCAGAGCATGGAGGACGAGCTTGCATTGAACCCATCCCTCCGGAGAGCTACTTGCCACTGTTTCCTCCTGTTGCTATCTTTGGGAAACCTATGTAGTATGACAAATGTTAGCCAAGCAATTAACAACAATCTAACAAAAATGGTTGGGGCAAAACAATAAAATAAGAATGAAGACTTCATCGTTTGAAGGCGGGTTTGACCGCGCTAATTCATTGTTTATGTTCTGAATAAGGGGTAACATACAAGATTGACCTTCCTCCTGTTCCTTTCCTACTATGTGTAGCGGGCGTTTTTCTGCGTTGTGTTGTGTAGTTAGCAAGTGAGACGCACACCGGTGTTGAGCATCTATGGGGCTTTAATCTTCAGAGTAAAGGAAAAAAAACACAGGCATCACACACACTGAGTCCACACTGCAACTCTTCTGCTTCAGCTCTGAGCACACACGGCTCTGTGCCTTCATTACACAACATAAACAACTCACGCTGCACCACAATCAATGTGAAAACACAGTGCACCACTGCATATAGAACATTCATAAAACTTAAATTCAAAATGCAATAAAAATGCATAAAAATTTTCCCCACATAATCCAGTCTAGAAAAAAATTTAATTTTTGCCCAGATAAGCTCATAATTTTTTTATAGTCCAAAATGTCAAAAACAAACTAAGTTAAACAACTAGCATACCTTCAGAGTAAAGGGGAAAAAAAACACAGGCGTCACACACACTGAGTCCACACTGCAACTCTTCTGCTTCTACAGGGAAAAACAAAACAAAAAAAACCAAAAAAAACCCACAAAATTCACATAACCACAATAAAACTCCACATTACATATGAAAACTCCCACTATCATACAGCCATAGCACACAGAGCACAACTTTGTGACACCGGCAAAAGAAAACCGTTTCAGCCGGCACAATGCTAGGCTAGCGAATTCTGCATGAATAACTCGGTTAAAGATTAAATTTACGAGTAGTTAACCAACGGAGGTTTACCCAGTAGGTTCATTAACATGTCACATCACAGCACATATGAATATATTGTGGTTATGAATAAGGGAAAAAAGTAATAATCACGACAACAGAGAGAGTGCTCCATAGAGTGACTCACCAGCTCTGAGCACACACGGCTCTGTGCCGCTGGGTGGTGCAAAGCCAAAACAATACCCCGGGGGAAAAAAGGGCATTCACGGTAGGGACCTTTTTCCCTTCTCTTTTTACAGGTGGAAAATAATTATTTCGGGGAAGTTCACACCACAAAAGAAGGATTTTAGGGAAAATTAATAAAAAAATAAATAAAATAAAATTTGACTTGGCTACATATGGATGTGTAAACTGAGTTGTTAAATTATTAACTGTATCTGATTTGATGAAAATGTATACTACCATGAGCAGAATAAATCAAAATAAATGAATTACAAGAATGAATGAATGCGCGGGAATACGTTTCCACAACATCGGCAAATTATGCTCTCAAAACTATGTTAAAATGGCCAAATAGTCCATGGGCCAAATACTACCAAAGGTAATTGTTAAGTCTTACCTGTGAAAGGTAATTCCCTCAGATTTGGTTTGGGGTGTACAACGTTTGCTACAATTCCACACAGCACAGAAATGAGGCATCTTCTCTGCTCCGATGTTTGCCTCATCTAATATGGCGGCGACGTTGCTGTACAACTCAGAGCTCAGTGCGGTGTCTACATATACATGTCTATGGGTCAAACAGCGGTATTAAAATGTCATTGGACTACAGGGCCATCAAATTCGCACGCAGGTTCGTGATTGGTCAAATGACAACATGGGCCGCCTTCCCGACGGAAAAACTGCTTCATGGAAAGACCGAGGAGGACCGCGGGTAACTGGAGAAAGAAATGGTGGCCGAACGTCGTAAGAAAAAGGTAAGATAAAGTCACAGTTTCGTTACAAACAGTAACAGGAAACTGAAAATGTTTAGAGTGTGGCCACAAATGCTGCTTCTCATGCTTTATGAAGAGACTTGTCAGCTCACGCTCCTACAGTCATTAGTAAAGCTAGCTTTAGCTAAGCTAACACGTGGGCATGAATTTATTGTAGTTTGCTGCAGTGATATATAAGCATTGCACTGGGAAAAAAAAAATGTCCTGAGTTGTTTGAACCGTTGTATTGAGTTGACATAGTCAGATATAACAACTAAGAACGTTTTCATTATTTATTATTTGCTACACTTTTATTTGATTCACAGAATGGAATATGCAGCAGAAACTTTTCAGAAAGAGCTGCCCAAAAGAGCCAGAAACCCACCAAAGAAGAACTGCATTTATGAACCTGACCCTGGCTCACCCAAAGACAACCAAAATGGTAACAAAATGTGGTAATTTTATTACAACATGGTTTAATAACAATGGTTATTGTCATTATTTTACTGTTAACAGTAGTGGTACATTTTTACTTTAATTTTGATCAAAATCTTAGTCAGTATCTGGTTCTTGCAATTGAGGTAGCTATATACAGTATTGAATGAAGATTTAAATACATTATTTGGCAAGTTTTTGGTCCAGAAAAATCACAGTAATTTTTATCTGGAACTTATTAACTTATTGAAATGGTTGTACAGCAAACTAATGATAAATAAGCTGATGGCTAATTTATCATTTGATTCGGGGGCTGTGTCTTTGTTTCCAAAAATTTTATTAATATATTCCATACACGCAACAGATTAAAGAAGTGTTACCGTCCTTTCTTTCCTTTACCTTCTTCCACAGTGATCTTGATAAAGGTGAAATTGCATTCATAATGGTCTCGAATAATATATGACCTTCACATACACACAGTTTAGTAGACTACGCCTTTTTGAATAGCTATATCTTAATTTAAGAATTTATACTTGTATTAGCACTAGATGGAATAAGCTTTTATTAAGGCAACACAAAATAACTTTTGCCATTTTATTTGTATTTTAGCTCAGAAAGCCCATAGGAATGCCGGTCCAGTTGCATTTACAACACTGTCCCAGTTATACTCCTGTTCACTCTCTTTCTTGATCACTCTTGTCTTCTTTCCAACATTACTTTGTCTATTGGTCTCCTTTACCTTGATGTTAGATTTAGGTCTTTGAAGTAGTTTCATTGTTGTTGATGTGTAACATGGTAGTCCCTTAGTTAGTTTTGTGCATTTTGCCAATGGTAAGGACAGAACACTAAGCTAGAAAATATTCTTTAAAAGTAATCACATATTCCTTCAGATTAGGTTGAAACTGATATTTTAACACGAAAATACTCCTTTGTGCCTTTCTTAAGCATGTATCATGTGTTTGATCAAAATTTTAAATACTTCATTTGTTCCGTTTTATTCTCAGGTCTATTCTCTTTATGTGTTTTTGACATTTGAAGATGGATACACTGCAAAGATTTTTAAGGTCAGCGATATACAAAATAAAGATGGTAAACCCATTGCTTGCTTCAGAGATCTGAAGCCTGGAGAAGAAGTAATTGCAAAATGGTATGATAAAAAGTTCTACAGTACCAGAGTGGAGTACATTGGATCAGCTGACCAGACATTGAACATCAAGAAAGCCACAAAAATACAAGATGCAGCTGCAAAGAGATTCTACAGCCTCACATTCCTGCCTGTAGGTGCATTCTGTGACCATAATTTGCATGCATTACGTTGGCCCCTTTTGATTTATGATCGTTACATTATGATATGGCATACTGAATACCCAAAACCACCAAATGTTTTCATACTGTTGAAGATTCTTCAAAAATTTACTGTTACAGTCATACTGACATAACGTCTTTTGTTCCTTTGTGTATGAGTCCTCCCTGCATTCTTACTACATGTGCACATGCAAATATTGTGTCTATATACCTGCACTTGTCACATTACATAGTTCATGTATGTTAGGTTACAGAAGAGTGTATTCCAAGTAATCCAACAGGAGTTTCTCAGGCTAATTGGAGAACTGAAATGAGAGGATTCACTAACTGGACATTTATTGATTTTACAATATCTTAATAGGCTTCAGTAAGCTACACAGCTATTACTATGTGCAGTTGCTAATTTGGTCTCTCTTTGACTTTTACAGCTTACATCATGCGTTGTGGTTCACTGGATGGCTGAACAGCGGTTGAGAAGAGTACTGTGAAAAAGGCCTTGATTAATAAATGTCGCACGAGGGCTACAAAAAACTACCCAACTACTGAATGTCGCATGGAAAATAAAGGACATTTTTTGAGAAGGGAATAAGATTAGATAAGATAAAACTTTATTGTCCATAACATAACATGAAATGGAAATTTGTCTTTGGCACTTGGCAATAAAATATATGACAAACAACAAAACAATCTAAACATTTAAAATGCATACGGAAGGCAAAGTACAGTAACAACAGTGTTCTGGGCTGTGTGTATGTGAGGGAGGGGGGGTTATTTAATTATGTTTCTGTTAAGAATAGTCACTGCAGAGGGCCCAAATGAGTTTTTGTACCCATTTTTCCTGGCAAATGGGACCTTGAGTCTTCTGCCAGATGGGAGCAGCTGGAATGATGGGTGCAGCGGGTGGGTGGGGTCACTGTAGACCTGGAATGCCTTTTTTGTTAATGTCCGGTTGTAAAGGTTCTGAAGTTGCAGCTGTTTGTCTCCGGTGATTTTACTGGCCTGGTTGACCAACTGGGACAGCTTCTTCCTGAGTTTGACAGAGAGGTTCCCATACCAGGAGATGATGTAATATGTGAGAACACTCCGTAAGTGACCTGTAAACCATGGACAGGGTGTGTTAATGGCGTTGAAACTATGTAATTTCCTGAGGAGAGAGAGTCGCTGTCTTGCCTTTTTGTAGATGGTATCTGCGTTTGACTCAAAGGTGAGTTTATTGTCAATTGTTCCCAGATATTTAAAATGAGTGATCTTTTCCACTTTCTCTCCCTTCATGAGAGCCGGCTTGAAGACAGGCTGTGTGCGGCCTGCTCCCATCTTACCCAGACACAGCTCCTTGGTTTTGCTGACATTGAGGTCAAGGAAGCTACTGCCAAACCAGGTGGAAAGGTGGTCGATATGCTGGGAATAGGAAGGGCAGTTGACATTCTGCAAGCATGCAACTAAGACCATGTCATCAGTGTATTTTATCAGCGGGAGGTCTTTGCTGTTGTATTGTAACTCATTTGTGTATATGGAGAACAAGTGAGGAGACAAAACACACCCCTGTGGAATGCCGGTGTTGAGGACAAGGCAGTCAGAGGTGTTATTTAAACAGACTCGCTGAGGCCTCTCTTAGGAACTCCCTGATCCACAGGATTAGGTTGTGACTGACGTTTAGGTCACCCAGGCGTCTCAGAAGAAGATGGGACTGAACTGTATTGAATGCGGAGGAGAAGTCCATAAAAAGTACACGGACTTGGTTTTGTCCAGGTGGGAATGAACTTTATCCAAAAGAACAAGTGAAGCACCCTCCACACCATGGTTGGCACGATAAGCAAATTGCGAGGGGTTCATGAACTCTCCGGTTTGCAATGTAAGTTCCTTGCACACTAGGAGCTCCATGCATTCGCTTAGTAAAGGTGTCAAGGCGATGGGCCTGAAGTCATTGAGTGATCTCGTGTGTGCAGTTTTAGGCACTGGAACAATGGTTGCTGTTTTCCATGCCTGGGGAACAAAACTGGAGTTAAGGAGCAGCTGAAATAGCTGGGTGAGGATGGGACCCAGTTGAGTGGCACATTCTTTCAGGACCCTTCCCTTAAGCCCATCTGGCCCAGGGGCTTTATTGGGGTTAACTCGCTGAAGGATGGAAAAAAAATCATTTTCCTGTAATAACACAGGGGCAGGTATCATCCCTGCACAGAGTTGCATTCCTCATTGAAATCATGTTTGTCAAATCTAGAATAAAACATGTTCAGATCATTTGAGAGTTTAGCAGGATTATCACATTGAGGGGGGGCAGATTTGTTTTTCCTTCCCATCGTGTTCAGTCCTCTCCAAGCATCTCTTGCATTTCCCTTCCTTAACTTCTCCTCAACTTTGTCTTTATAGTCAGTTTTTGCTTTCTTAACCATGCATCTTATTTCCTTTTTTAGATCATTCACTTTTTGCATATCTCCCTCCAGAAACGCTGTTTTCTTCTGATTTAAATGGTGTTTTAGTCCTTTGTTGACCCATGGTTTGTTATTGGGGAAGATTCTGACATTTTTTGTTTTAGTGATATTATTAACACAGAATTTCAGATAACTGGTGACAGTACAGTTTAACAGTTCAAGGTCATTACAGGAAACCTGGTCACTGAGGAATATTCAGCCATTCAGTGGCTTCAAAGCAGCCCCTCAGCTCTTCAACTGAGTCACTTGACCAGATCTGAATGTGCTGAACAGTGGGTTTCTCCCTTTTTAGTTTCTGACTGTACTTTGGCAAAAGATGAATGACGTTATGATCAGACAGCCCTAGTGGTGAGAGGCACCTGGGCACATACGCACCTTCCACATTCCTGAAACACAGGTCCAGGGTCTTGTTAAGCCGTGTTGGACAGGTAACATATTGCTCCAGATTTGGCAGGTAAGTGGAGATGACCGAGCAGGAGGATTGGATCATCAGCAGAGTTTCGTTGTGCTTTATTGTAACTCGCAACTATGCGCTCAGCTGCTAGTGCATGATCAGGGCCAGGTACATATACCAAAATGACTGTGATTTGCCCAAACTCGCGAGGCAGGTAGTGCGGTCGAAAAGAGACAGTCATGATTTCATAATGAGTAGAACAGTCAGGTTCTCGTACCGTGAAGTTGGTCGCCCAGCTGGTGTTTATAAACATGCACAATCCACCTCCAATACGTTTCGCTGTTCGTCTGGCGTCTCTGTCATATCGGATGAGTGAATATCCCTCTAGATCGATGTTATTTACATTTCCGGAAAGCCAGGTTTCTGGGGATCAGGTTGGCTATGCTAAAATCCCTGTCATACTTGACAAGTGCAGAGAGTTCAGTCATCTTATTTTGTAGTGAGCGCACATTGGATAAAGTTATTGTAGTGAGAGGGAAGCGGCTGCCTCTCCTTTTAAGCTGGTTCCGTATTCTCCCTCTAGATCCACGCTTTTTCCTACTTGTTTTGAGATGGATTGTGCTGGAGAGAAGTTTTGGCAAAGATTTGTTAGTCTGTCGGAGGCTCAGCAGGTGTTCCCGGGTGTAGACAGGTAGTGCAGGTAATCCATTGTTCCATGGACTCCGCGGCTTTGCTCCGAGCGCATTTACAGCGTCCCAAAAGATAATCAGAGCCCAGATCACCACTGCAAGCTTGACGAACATGTTCCCTAACATGATCGCCAGGTACAAACTTTGTTGCAGTAGAAAACGTTAGATAAAACAACAAAAACAAACAAACAACAGAGCCGTGTGCCTAGGGTCAGCACTTGCACATGCGCCCCTAGCTTCTCTTTGTCAACATTTGTGTCTTTGAATGTTGGGAATTGTTTTAAACCCTTAAAATTGTTCAATAGAGCCCCTTGACTTGTTAATGTTCACTGTTGTTTTTAGCTATGCCATCTCTAAAAATTGTTTTAAACTGCATTGATCGTTGAATTGCAGTAGTTCAGATTTTTCGAATTTGCCACAATGCAAATAATAAGTATGTCATGTATAATAGCCGGGTTGCAGTATCTGTACTGTCAAAACTTTTTCAGGGCTGAATAATTAATGCACTTTATGTTGGACTGCTGTTAATTAATAAAGGCTGTATTTGTTCCGGCATTTGTACAAGTTAACTATTTTAATATTTCATTGCTCCTTAGTTACTCTATTATTGCTTATTTTCTTCTCCAAAGGAGAAATAAAGGAGCAATTAAAAAGGCTGGAATCAGCTTTAAATATCTCACTTAGGTCTCAAGTATGACTCCTCGCTATTTCTTCAGTTTCATATATTTCTCCTAGTGAATTTTAGGAGCAACAGATAAACATTTTAGACAAACTGGAGAATATGTTGAGCCTGAAAGGAGAATCTAGATTTTGTCTCCTGAGCTGTATAAGAGCAAGCTCTGAGCAGCAAATTTTTCCTCTGGGAGTAGATCAGTCAGAATCAAAAAGAGTCCAAGTAATCCAGTTTAGTCCTATTATTTTCACAAGGTCACCACTGCACAATCCTTACAATGCTGTTATGACACTCATGCAGGTGTTTATACAGGTGTGGTTTACTTACACTATAAATAAACAACAGAAAAGGTATGTGTTAACTACATATACAAGGAAAAAATGGTGTGACTCAAATTTGCCCATAAGGTGGCTCTCTTGTATAACAAATGATGCAGCACCCCCAAAGTTACACAACCAGAAAATTGGGGTTATGCAAGCTAGAAAATGTCTTCATACAATTAACAAACTAATGAGTGAGTACTACACCAAATAATAACAAATATGAACAGAAGTCAATATAGGCATGATGAAAATCAAAAAATATTAATAAAGAGTATAAACAAATATGCACTTGCTCAAAACTGAGGATGTATCATTCATTCATTCATCTTCAACTGCTTATCCATTTCCAGGTTGCGGGGAGTGCTGGAGCCAATCCCAGGTCACGTTAGGTGAGGACGGGGTACACCCTGGACAGGTCTCCAGTCCATCACAGGGCCAACACACAGAAACAGACCAACAGAAAGAGACCAACAACCACTCACACTCAGACCTACGGAGAATTTAGGGTCAGCAATTAACCCAAATATGCATGTCTTTGGACAGTGGGAGGACGGTGCCCGAGGAAAAGGCACGGGGAAAACATGGAAACTCTGCACAGAAAGGTCCCAGGCCCGGGAACCGAACCCATGACTTTCTTGAGGATGTACCAAACTGAAAATAACTTATATAAAGTGAGCAAACTATGCATGAATATATTAGCAACAGTAAACATCATTCAGCAATTAAGAAACTACTCACTTTATATGCATGCACACCAAAGGAAAAAAAGAACAGGAAGCTGCTGATGAGATGCTTGTATACTGCACGCTACAGAGGGTGAGTCTATTACGCAGTACTAAGGGGAAAGCAGGACCATACCATCTGAGGATTTGCTTTACCCTCAGCATGGGGGTGTGACTATGAAAGAATATTATGGCCTTTTAAACAGTAATAGACACACAAAACAAAAGGGGCAAAGGATAGAGTTCACTTTGCAGTTTTCCTTTCACCCCTTTTCTCCCTTCTCATTTTCTTTCTCTCTCTCACATAAATAAAGACACACTTCCAGGTAATAAACTACAACAGTAATGAAATACAGTTACAGCAAACATAAATAACAAATGACAATGTCAGATTTATGTTGTGGAATGTTAAGGAGTCAAATTGTACCACTGAAATAAGCAGCATCATAATCAACCTACTACAGTTCAGTGGAGATATATTCTTTATGCGGGATACCAAATTTCCTAACATTCCTGACATTTGGCTGTATCAAGTTGGATTAGTCATATATTTCACCCCACATTTAGTTAAAGGACCAGAATTTATAAAGTGTTTCACTGAACTCTCGAAAACCTTCAGACTACCATTGTTGCTTTATCAGAGTAACAGGCCAACTAGGTGATTCACAAGACTAAACTAAGTGCTTATGGTCCTAATCGGGCTGATCAGCAGCTCATAGGTGGACATTAGACTTCTCTCTTTGACATTGAGAACCACATCATTGTAGATAGTGGAGAATTTAATAAGGATCGAAACACTACGTGACAGATCTTCATCTAAAGTGACAACTTTATCTAAAGCAGCTAGGACTGGAGATAAGTTTTTTTTGTGATCAAATGTTTTTATTTACATTTCTTTTTTTTTATAAGCAGTGTTATCAACAATTATGTCAAACAAACATTATACACATATTCCTCCCCTGCCCTACACCCCCCCGGACCTTAACACTTCAATGAAAAAAAATCTTAATTATTAATAGAGAAAACAGAAGGTATTGATATCAAGAACTGGACAAGGATAGCTGCAAAAAAGTAAATCAATCTTAAATTCATCTCTCAATCTGGCTTTAATTTGATCTTCTGCCATATGCCAAAATAAGATATTTTGTTGTTTTGCATTATGGATCTGGGCTGTAGATATTTCCAAATAGATGATATCAAGAAAAGTCAGATACCAATGGGATATATTAAGCGTGTGTGGTGGTTTCCATCTTACTGCAATAATTTTTTTGCTGCTGTTAGACCAGCAAGTAATATTCATTTTTCACATTGTGATGCATTTATTGTGGTTAAGTTATTTAAAATAAGCATTTGAGGGTTTACCGGAATATTTGTCCTGTTATCAGGGCTAATGCAGTTGCCACCTGATGCCAAAAATTGGCAACAGGTTGGCATTCCCAGACCATATATATGAAAGTCCTCGTTTTATTCTGAGAGCATAATGTACATAAAGAATTATTCAGGCCCTTCATATGATAGCGTTTGAAGGGTGTCAAATAAGTTCTGTGCACTAACTGAAAATGAATAAGCTGATGATCTGGGTTTCTGGAAAATGAAATTATATTAGTCCATTCATCATTCCAATCAAAGTTTGGGTCCCAATCTGGTATATCCCTTTTCCATATTGCATCTAACACTAAAGGTTTATATGAATTTTTAAAAATATGTTAATATGTAGTAGTGACTTGTTTTTAACTTATCTAAGAGCTCAAACAAGAGATGTTCAGATAAATTTACATCATTTAGTATACTTTGCGCTCATACTTATACTTTACTGTAAATTAAAACTAGCCTTAATATCTTGAAATGTGCGCAGGCCATATGCATCATAAATATCACTAAGCAGATGAATTCCCCAGTCTCTCCATTGTTGAAATTTAATGGGTCTTCCCCCAATTCCTAAACTAAAGTTATTAAAAATTGGGGTATTCAAGTGCCACTGAGTTGTAATGTTACATAGCTTTTCCACACAATGCCAAGTTGAGATCAGATGAGATATAATTGTACCAAATTGCAACTTGCACATTTTAATTGTTAAATTAGTGCATCCAGACTCTCAGAGAGGTGCTGTTATCTATGTTTTCTTCTAATTTAAGCCACGAGACATTTGCTGTGGAATTAAACCATGTAGTGAGTGGGCGAAGAGTGAAAGCCCAGGAATAGAATTTAAAATTTGGTAATGACAACCCTCCTTCCCTTCTATTTTGTTGGAGAATAGAAATTTTTAAATAAGGTTTTTTGCCCTTCCAGATGAATTTGTTAACATCTTTGTGTAATTTTTCCCAACTTCCCACTGGGGGAGCAAGCGGTATCATGGAACTTACTAAATTAATTCTAGGTAGGACATTCATCTTTATACTGGGTATACAAGCGTGTATTGAGTTTGGTAGATTCACCCATCTGTCCAAATCATATGTAACTTTCTTAAAGACCTCTTGACAATAGTGACTGGAGATAAGTTTGCTGACCAGGTTGGATTATCTGACCCATTTAGTCATAAATTGCCTGCTGCAATATCTGATCATGCTCCGACACATCAACTTCACTAGATGTATGATTTTGATCAACAGTTGAGATCCCATTTTATGCCATTAGCTGAGGATGTAAACATTTTTGCACTCACAAATTCCATTAATTTTGGAGACAACACATCACACTTATCATAAGGAACACTGTGGGAAGTCTTAGAAGACAATGGTCAGTAAGGTAGCATATATAAAGATAAAGCCAACTCCTCCTCCTCCTCACTTGAGAAAATTTTTGAAACTGATGACACTTATAAAACTGATCCAAATGAACCTTATGTCATCTCCAACTCCAGACTGAATATGAAATGGCTCCCATAGACACAGCTACTCCGGTCAAAGGCCGCGGTGAAGTTAGTTTTAAGTTGAATATTCGACAGCCATTCACTCCGGATAAACCTTTTCTGTTTCACGCAGTGTGATCTGAGCCAGCCACTCCAACATTTCAAATGCACCTGTATTACAGACTTTACATTAAATACACGGAGACAGAAAACGGCTACAGCGTGTATCAATTTCCTGTTTTCAAAATAAAAAAAGTGGGATATTTAAAGCAGAGAAACTGTGTTTAAAGGAAATAAAAACAGACGTATCAGTATGTTCCAACACTGGTTTTGATTTACTATATCAAATGACCGAATAGATATTCAGCTAAAATGCTAATATTTCCATTAAAAATTATGAATGATTAGAAAATGTGAGGAAAACAACAGGTGTATCTCATGCACCCTCTGTAGTAACATGTTCCTACACTGATTTTGAGTCAATTGATCACATGACCTGGAAGCTATTGAGCTAAAATGATAGTATTAACATTAAGAAATTAATAAAAAATATTTGGAGATTTAAAATGAAAAACCATGGGGTGTATCTCATGCAGCCAGTAGAGTACTATGATCCAACACTGATTTTGAGTCAATTGATCACATCACCTGGAAGCTATTGAGCAAAAATGCTAATATTTATTTTAAAAAATTAATAAAAAAAATATTTGGAGATTTAAACTGTAAAACCAGGGGGTGTATCTCATGCAGCCAGTGGAGTGCTATAATCCCCCACTGATTTTGAGTCAGTTGATCAAATCAAATCAAATCAAATCAAGTCAGATTTATTTGTATAGCGCCAAATCATAACAAAGTTACATCAAGGCACTTTACATATAGAGCAGGTCTAGACCAAACTCTTTATAAAATTATTTAAAGAGACCCAACAGGTAGAGTAGGGAGAGAAAGAGAGCAGGAGGAGGGGATATTCAAACAGGTGTAGGCAGGAACATGATGCTGCATGAGGTTCGTAGGAATGATGCTGTATGGAATTCTTGAAGATGTGGGAGCAGCAGGCATTGCAGGAACATGGGATGGTGATGATTCATCACCTGTAGGATGAGGACAGGGAGAGAGAGGAGAGGAGCTGGGAGAGAGAGAGACTTCGGGAAAACATGGTTAGTAAATGCAATGCACATGCTTGGAACTGAGAGAAACTGGGATTTCGGAGAAGCAGGTTGTTGGTATGACGGCGCATGCGAGGGGGGGAGAGAGAGAGGGAGAGGGAGAGGGAAGAGGGGGAGGGAGAGAGAGAGAGAGAGAGAGGTGAGAGGGAGAGGGAGAGAGAGAGAGAGAGGTGAGAGGGAGAGGGAGAGAGAGAGAGAGGTGCTCAGTCCTTCCCCCAGCGGTCTAAGCCTATTGCAGCATAGCTAAAGAGTAAATGAACTAACTTTTTAACTATAAGCTCTGTCATACAGAAAAGTTTTAAGCCTGGTCTTGAAAATTGCTAAAGAGTCTGCCCCCCGGACCAATACTGGAAGTTGGTTCCATAGAAGAGGAGCCTGATAACTGAAAGATCTGCCTCCTGATTTACTCTTGGAGACTCTAGGAACCACAAGTAAACCTCCATCTAGAGAGTGGAGTGGCCTACTAGGACAGTAAGGAACTATGAGCTCTCTGAGGTATGACGGAGCTTGGCCAGTAAGAGCTTTATATGTTAACAGAAGGATTTTAAATTCTAATCAAAATTTTACCGGTAGCCAATGAAGCGCAGCTAACACAGGAGAGATGTGATCCCTTTTTCTAGTTCCTGTTAATATTCGTGCAGCAGCATTCTGAATCAACTGAAGGCCTTTCAGAGATTTGTTTGGACATCCAGATAATAATGAGTTACAGTAGTCCAGCCTAGAAGTTACGAATGCGTGGACTAGTTTTTCTGCATCCTCTTGAGAGAGGATGTTTCTGATTTTCCTAATGTTTCTCAGGTGGAAGAAAGCTGCCCTACTGACTTGTTTTATGTGAGGGACAAAGGACATGTCCTGGTCAAAGGTTACTCCAAGGTTTCTTACAGTGGAGTTGGAAGCCAAAGTAATGCCATCCAGACTAATTAAATGATTAGATAGGGTTTCTCTAAGGTGCTTAGGGCCGAGTACAATAACTTCAGTTTTGTCAGAATTTAGAAGTAAAAAATTATGGGTCATCCAAACTTTTATGTCTTCAAGACATGTCTGCAGTCTGACTATCTGACTAACTTCATTTGGCTTCATTGATAAATACAGCTGAGTTTCGTCTGCATAACAGTGGAAATTCATGCTGTGTTTCCTGATAATGTTGCCTAAAGGAAGCAGATAAAGAGTGAAGAGGATTGGTCCAAGTACCGAACCCTGTGGGACTCCATAACTGGCTATAGTGCGTGAGGAGGAGCTATTGTTAACATGTACAAACTGATATCTATCTGATAAATAGGATTTGAACCACCTTAGAGCAGTTCCTTTAATGCCAATTTCATGTTCCAGTCTCTGTAATAAAATATTGTCATCAGTGGTGTCGAATGGTTCCTGGTTACGTGCGGTAAGCGTGTTACGTCATTTCCGGTCACTGGTGGTTGTGCCCTGTGTTACCTCGTGTGCTGTCTTTGCTATTTCTTTGCTATTCACCTGACTAATCGACAGCAAACTGCTATTAAACTATACTAGCATAGAACTCAATCTCCTTCCCCTTTCCTAAGCCTATAAACGATACTGTAGCTCCGCTAATTGAACTGAACGATTAGCAATGGCCTCCAGCTCTCTCTCTCCACTCTCTTTTCCTCCTTCTTCCTCTCCTCTTCTCTCCTGTCCTGTCTGCTACATGTCCAGTTACTCCTCTGCCTCCTTTTATGATAGTACTTGTTGTCATAGATAGAGGATGATGGTAGAAATGGAGGCGAGAATTAGTGAGTTAGAGTCGCGGCTCCGCACCTTAGCTAGCCCAACTTATGCTAGTGTAGCTAGCCGCCCCCCTGTAGCCAGTGCGGGCCGACCTAGACCAGCTCCTACGGCAGCCGAGAGAGTTTCCTACCCCCAGCGGCTCCCGAGCAGCCGGGATCTAGTCAGGGCGGCCGGGTGACTGTCCGAGACAAGAAGCATAGTCGTAGGCAGCAGCCCCCGGTTCACCACCAACAGGTTCACGTTTCCAACAGGTTCTCCCCACTCAGCGACACACCCGCTGAAAAGCCGACTCTAGTGATTGGTGACTCTATTCTGAGGAACGTGAAGTTTTAGCGACACCGGCGGCCATAGTTAAGTGTATCCCGGGGGCCAGAGCAGGCGACATCCAATCTTACCTGAAACTGCTGGCTAAGGATAAGCGTAAATATGGTAAAATTGTTATTCACGTCGGCAGTAACGACACCCGACTTCGCCAGTCGGAGGTCACAAAGATTAATGTGGAATCGGTGTGTACCTTTGCTAAAACAATGTCGGACACTGTAGTTTTCTCTGGCCCCCTCCCCAATCGGACCAGTGATGACATGTATACCCGCATGTGTTCATTCAACCGCTGGCTGTCGAGGTGGTGTCCCGAAAACAATGTGGGCTACATAGATAACTGGAACACTTTCTGGGGGAGACCTGGTCTGATTAGGAGATATGGTGTCCATCCCACCGTGGGTGGTGCCGCTCTTATATCTAGGAATATGGCCGAGTTTATTGGAAAGTTAAAACCCTGACAACCCCGAGTCGAGACCAGGAGGCAGAGCCGCAGTTTAACACGCTCCTCTGCGCCTCAGTCAGAGCGGTTCCCTGCCGAGAATAGAATAGAGTCTCTGTCTATGTCTAGGTCTATAGAAACTGTGTCTGTCCCCCGACCACCTAAATTTAGAAAAGTTACTAAACCTAGATTAAACAGAAGAGGAGCTAAAAACAAAAACTTAATAGAAATCAAAACAGCCACAAATTCGGTCTCAAATAATACTGCAGTTAAATGTGGACTGTTGTCAGTCAGTGATCTTATAACTGATCATCGTATTGATTTATTTTGTATAACTGAAACCTAGCTGCAGCAGGATGAATATGTTAGTATTAATGAAGCTACATCCCCCACTCATGTTAATTTTCATGTCCCTCGTACCATAGGTCGAGGAGGGGGAGTGGCTGCGATATTTCAGTCAAGCTTAATTAATCAACCCTAGACCAAAATCATGCTGTAGGTCTGTTGAAAGCCTCACTCTTAGTCTTTCCCACTCAAACTGGAAAGTTGAAAAACCGTTGCTGTTAGTTAAAGTATACCGTCCACCTGGTCCGTACTCAGAATTCCTATCAGAGTTTTCTGAGTTTATATCAGAGTTATTACTTAGTACAGATAAAATCATTATAGTGGGAGATTTCAATATTCATGTAGATGTAGAAAGTGACAGCCTTAGTTCTGGGTTTCTTTCATTACTAGACTCAATTGGCTTTTCCCAGCATGTGAATGAACCAACTCACTGCTTCAGTCATATCCTTGATCTTGTTCTAACATATGGCATTGAAATTGACAAGTTAACAATTTTTCCTGAAAACTGTCTTTTGACCGACCATTACCTCATTACATTTGAGTTTACTTTAACTGACTGCACAGCATCGAGGAATAAATTTGGCTATAGAAGACGTTTATCTGAAGACACTGTGGCTAAATTTAAAGAGAACATTCAGTCATCATTTACAGCAATGCCATATCTAATTTCAAACGAGGATCTCTCCCATACACAGGTTGATGACCTTGTGACTAGCACTATGGCCACACTGTGTTCAAATCTGGATGATGCTGCCCTTCTCAAAAAGAAAGTAATTAAACAGAGGAGGCTGGCTCCGTGGTATAATTCTCAAATTCGTGCCTTAAAGCAGATGACACGGAAATTAGAAAGAAATTGGCGTTCCAGCAACTCGGAAGAGTCTCACCGAGCCTGGAAAGAAAGCTTAAAAACGTATAAAAAAGCTCTCCGCAGTGCTAGAAGATCATATTGAGAATTATACCACGGAGCCAGCCTCCTCTGTTTAATTACTTTCTTTTTGAGAGGGGCGGCATCATCCAGATTTGAACACAGTGTGGCCATAGTGCTAGTCGCAAGGTCATCAACCTGTGTATGGGAGAAATCTTCATTTGAATTTAGATATGGCATTGCTGCAAATGATGACTGAATGCTCTCTTTAAATTTAGCCACAGCGTCTTCAGATAAACATCTTCCATAGCCAAATTTATTCCTCGATGCTGTGCAGTCAGTTAAAGTAAACTCAAATGTAATGAGGTAATGGTCGGTCAAAAGACAGTTTTCAGGAAAAATTGTTAACTTGTCAATTTCAATGCCATATGTTAGAACAAGATCAAGGATATGACTGAAGCAGTGAGTTGGTTCATTCACATGCTGGGAAAAGCCAATTGAGTCTAGTAATGAAAGAAATCCAGAACTAACAACCGATCGCGACCATAGACTCCGTGTTTTTTTTTTTTTTATATATATATTGACAAAATTTACATTGACAGACAGAGTACGAACAGGGTGAGGGCGTTACATACGAAAATAAAATCATGCCGATTGAAATTTACATGAACCGTAGCCTCCATGTTGCTGCTGGGACTACACAGTCCCGAACGTAAACTACGCGGTGACATAGCAAGTGGTGTCCCAATTCCTAGGGAAGATTACAAAGCCCTACCCCTTGTGGCTTCCTTTCGAGGGGGGTAGTGGGTGAGGGCTAGGGGTAGTGAGTAAGGGCTAGTGGTAGTGAGTAGGGTGAACATTGGGATTGGGCCTTAGTCTATCCCTGAACTCTGAATTGACTTACTCTGAGATGGGAAACTCTGATTATCCGGTTCCAGAACAGCTGATCTGAGTTGGTTCAATCAACTATGAGTATGTTCACCTTGAGTTGCGCGCGTGCACAACCACTATAAAAAGCCATCATCAATGGAGCACCGATACCACGAGTCACCATGACAACCGAGAGAAAGCGATCCATTTATTTCACCCGAACTGAGTTGGAGGTCCTAATGCAGGTCTATGGAGAATACGAGCACGTGTTTCGCCGTAAATGTAACACCGCTGCAGCGGCGAAGGAGAGAGGAACGGCATGGCAAAAAATTGCTACCCGAGTCACGCGTAAGTTTGAATGTACTATTCCATTGATTTTACATTTAACTGTAAGAGATCGTAGCTTACAGTTATAAATATAAATAGGAATAAAATCAGATTTTCATTTAGGTGCAGTCCATCAGGGGAGAAGCGTACTTGGAAACAGTTAAAGATGAAATATAAAAACATCATTCAAAAAGGTAAGGCATATTTTGCTGGGCTATGATTGTACCTTCGAATTTAATTTTATTGTTTTAAATTGACTGAAGCTATTAAACAAATATTAATTCCAGTAGTAATTTAAACCCCTAACAAAATGTTGTTTTAACGTCATGTCATTTAATACCCCACTTAGTAGATTAACACATCATACAATGTTTACAAATTTTTATTGAAGTCATTTAAAAAGCGACGATGTGTACACAAACTAAATAAAATCTACTGATTTAAAAAAAGAGATTAACATTTGAGTTCTGCTTAGCCAACAGAAAGAAGGCAGAGGCCCGAAAAACAGGTGGAGGGCCGCCACCACCACCTCTGACAGAGGCTGAGGAGCTGGCCCTTAGCCAAAACCGGGAACGACTGGCGGCTGAGGGCATCCCTCATCTTCCTCCTGTGATGCAGGAGGATGATGATGAAGAAACGCTGTCTGCCGCCACAGGGAGAGATCCAGAGAGACCGACTGAAGTGTGTCTTAATATTATGTATAGCTACTGGCAGTGCTCTACCCATTCACATTCCTTTACATTCTTGAGTGGAACTTGGAGTTTGACATCTACTCTGAAGTGATGATCATAGATCATGGACAAACTACTAGTACATTCTTGTCCTTCAACAGAACATGACTGGACATCACCAGGAAGATCGATCAACTTTCACAGCACAGCGTGACACAGTGAGGTTTTCAGTCAATACCATGTTAAATCTGTATGTAGAACTGTAGAATTTAAATGTCCTCCATATGTTTCCCAGTTACCTGTGAAGGAATTGTATCGTGTCCACCTTATGAAGACTACAGAAAACAGAAAAAGAAATGGTCTATCTGGATTGCCAGATTAGAAAAACAGTCCTCGAAATTTTATTACTGGAACGTCAGTTGAGGTTGGTGCACTTCACAGGTGAAATATTTTAATGGCTGGAACTATATTACAAATCCTAACTGCTGCTTTTGTACTTTTAGGGAATAAATACCAAATCATGTGAATTTGTCTGATACTGTTTTATTCAAAAGTAGTTTCTGCAGATTAGGTCCCTTACAGCCCTGCCATCTTGGACGTCTGAAGGGTGGACAGGATGGTCATCCTCGGGGTCATTAATTTGTACAGCAGGGTGTTGCTCTCCTCTAATAGTTGCAACATTATGGAGAACAACACATGCCACAATGATGTCACATGCCCTCTCTGGGGTGACCCTGAGCTTACGCAGGCACTGGAACCGGGATTTGAGTATGCTTATGGTCATCTCAACCCGGGCTCTAGTCCTGCAGTGGGCCACATTAAAATGTTGCTGAGGCCCCGGCTCAGGGTCAAGGTAATGATGTAGGCTGCATCACATATGATCTTCACAGTGCAGAGAATGATATGAGTTACAGTTTATTGCAATGTATACATTTCCATGTAGGCTACATAATTTTTAAGATGGTAAGTCATATACCTGGACATTGATGCTGTGAAAGCATTTTCTATTTACATAGTCCCCTTCATTGTCTGCAGTGCAGTAATAGGAATTTGTGTCCCATCTATGCATCCAATCACATTTGGAAGCCCTGCAAAATGACAGCTAATTAAGCTACTAAACCCAGTCTGAGGTCGCAGCAGAATGTATATAATTTAAAATGATAAAATATATGATTTCTAAATCAGTCACCTGCAATCCTGTGGAATTCCTGTTTGATGTTTCTTACAGGTTTGTGTCCCGGGAACACTACCATCATTGGTAACAGCAGTTTCAGTGCAAGAGTTACTTTTCTCACAGCTCTACAAACTGTTGCCTTTCCATAGTGCTCTGCAACACCGATGTTATAAAGAAAACTACCATTTGCAAAAAAACGTAGCGCTATGCATAAAATTTGCTGTGATGTGAGCGCACGTCCACGGTGTGCGAGGTTGATCATGTATGGCCGGAGAATGTTATTGAGATAAATGATACCGTTGGATGAAAAACGGTAGCGTTCGTACAGATGTTCCTCTGGAAACGCCAGGAAATCTAATCTCGGTCGAAATATTCTCTCGCCACGTAAGGCATTTCGAATTATTTGGGGTTCAGTATCAATCGGATTGTGAATGAATGTGCAATCCATGTCGAACAGTTTTCTTTGTGTGGGAGGAGACAAGTAGAAACTCAGGATTTCTTAAAGAAAACCTGCCAGTGAGCAGGTTATGTTCACAGAGTCTGTTACCATGGTGATTGACTCAGAGTTTCAGATACCCCTCTTTCTGGAACAGATAACTCAGAGTTTCCCTCATCTCAGGGTTAACATATTCAGAGTTTTCACATAACCCACTTTCTGGAATACCCCTCTGCACCGCATCCAGCACTGAAACAGAAACCAAAAGATGAAAACACACCACAGGAAACAGAATGTAACAGGACTTCAAAATAAAAGCATGAACTGGAACCATGACAGAATTCTAAAATAAACTGGTAAACTCTTGGCTTAGCCGAGGCAGGCATCTTCGAAGGCAGTAACAATCAATAAAAATCTGCCTGACAATGTGTTATTGAGAATATCAAGAAAACATTTCTTTATGACCCACATATCTGTAATTATCCACAAAACATGAGAGACAATAAATTACATAGGTTCAGTCCTCCAAAAATCAGCAACTGTCTTGCCAATGAGTCTATAGCTCTCAAAGAAGTAAAGGAAACAATCAAACCATTACAAGGTGGTCCACTCCAGACACATATACTATAGAATTAAATAAAACTCTACACCCTCCTTTCTCAAGTTCTGCAGACCTTTTATAATGAGACTATCTAGGTACGCTCATTTTCTAATGCCCAAACACTGGCAACAATGACACTCATTCTCTAAAAGGGCAAAGAGAGCCATTTTCAGATAACTGCAACCCAATTACATTTGTAAATGTTTGTTTAAAGGTTTTCTTCAAAGCTCTAATTCTTTACTTTCAGCACATGATGCCTTGTATCATATAATTGGATCAAACAGACTTCATGCTTGGAAGGCAGTTCTTTCACAATAACCAGAGAAAAATTGTTTCAGTTTTGCTTCCTTTCTAATCGAGAGCACACTGGAAATCAGATCAGACATCCGTCCAATTACTGAATGGGATCATATTCTAGAGCTGGTCCATTTATCTTCCAGACATCAAATCTACTAAACAAATACCAGACTGCAAAAAATATTTGTAATTTTCTATTTTCAACCAATTATCTGTCAGGGTCATATGGGATGCCGGAGCCAATCCCAGCTGGCATCCTCGGCAAGGGCTAGGCTTCCTCTGGGACAGGTGATGGGGATTAAATTCTCAAATTATGTTACGACCCCCTAGGGCTCAAAAACCAGCTTCTAACATAATTCAAAGGCCAGCAGTCACGTGAACAAATGAAGAGTGTCTCTTATTACTCAAAAAACCCCACAAACACCGTAACCAACCAACAACTCGAACAACCATCAAGGACCATCAAACTAGGGCATTTCCCTTAGCTTCCATTTCCCTTAACATAGGAGACTAAAACCTGAGAAGAGCTGCCAAAACCCAACAAAAAGAGAAGTTAACCATAACAAAATAACGGTGCTTGGTAGCAGAGAAGAGAGAGAGTGGTCACAGGATCCCTATTTATGGGCTGTGCCCTCAGTCAGCAAACAGGCTGCACCTGTGGTCCCTCAGCTCTGCAGCCCCCCCCCCCACCCAAGTTACTAAACAATGTAAGCTGCAAGAGAGAAAAGAGAAAACAAAATTGACACAAAATAACACTCTTGACAGAATACAATGTTCAGGAACAGAAATGGTCACCTGTTTACAGATATTCACAGGCACAGAAATGCATCAGCCAGAACATTATCACTGCCATGGACATGTCTGGTGTCCACATTGAAGCCCTGGAATGTAAAAATCCAGTTCATCAAACGTCTGTTGTTATTCCACAGCTTGTGCAGAAAAACAAGAGGGTTTTGGTCGGTGTAATCAACCACAGGAGCGCCAGACGAGCCAATATAAACTTCAAAATTCTCCAGAGCCATAACAAGCACCAGTGCCTCCTTCTTATGGTTGAGAGATGGTCAAGTGTGTGACCATCTGCTCTGAAACTGTAATGTATTTGTATTTTATTGTATGTACTGTAATATATTGCATTGCAATGTATTGTATGCAATTTATTTTATAAGTAAGCATAGTACTGTTTTTTAATGCATTTTAATTATTGTAGTGCTCAAGTCACCTGCCCCAGAGACCATGGTTGAAAATTAGCCAACTTGGCTAAACCGGCACATTATAGATTTGTTTATTAATGTGCACTGTCTCTGTATATTTTAAACCAATAAACTAAACTAAACTAACCTAAACTTAATGATGGAACACAAATTCTGATGATGGTCCAGTTTCCTAGCGAAATAAGAGACCAGATGCTCCACCCGATCACAACCCTCCTGCAGAAGGACAATGCCAACGCCTGTGTCACTCTCATCAACAGCCAACTTAAATGGCTGATCAAACCTGGGCACTACGAGGACAGGACGCTTAACAGGAGACCCCTTAGTCTGCTCAAACTCAGCCTGGCTGGCGTCAGTCCACTTAAAGTCACTTTTGGGCTGAGCAAATCAGTTAACGACGAGAAAAGAAAGGAAAAGTTATTGCTAAAGCATCTGTAAAAGCACCAACCATAGCCAAATAGAGGCAGAGGTCAGTCCGGTTGGTCTGAGTGGGAAATCTACAATACACTCCACCTTCGCCTGAACAGGGCGAACCTGGCCTCCCCTCACCACCTTCCCGAGATAGGTCACCATTGCCTGCCCAAACTCATATTCAGACAGATTCACCATCAAACGTGTGTCCTTTAGACAACCAAACACAGTTTGCAGATGCTGCAAATGTTCACTCCAGGACTCATAACACACCACCAAATCATCCAGATAAGCTTCACAGAATTGCAGAACAGAGAGAACTACGTTCATGAAACATTTAAAAGTGGCCGGAGCATTTTGCATGTCAAAAGCCATTTCATATATTGAAGGAAGTCGTCCGGTGTAACAAACGCAGAGATCTCCTTAGCCCGCTTCTTGCCAATATCCTTTCAGCAAGTCTAACCTTGTAACAAACCTGGCGCCCCCAACATGATCTACTAAATCCTCCATCCTCAGAAGAGGATGACAGACAGTCATCACACTGCTCACTTTCCGAAAATCTGCACAGAAGCGTTCTACACCATTAGCCTTATCTGCTAACAAGCACGGAGAACTCCACAGACTAAAACTAGGCTCAGCGATGTCATGCTGCACCACATGCTCAGCCTCTTTTTTAAGACAGCAATGCTTATCTGGATTAGCATGATACTGATGCTGTTTAATGGATTTTGAATCGCCCACATCAATATTATACTTAAGCACATGTGTCTGAATAGGAACATCAGCAAACTGTTTTATTTGACTCAGTCAAATCAATTAACCCTGCTCTCTCTGAGACCAACAAGCAGTAAGATCCTGCAAGATCAGAAGTTTGACAGCTTCCCCTGAGTCAAAGCCACAGACAGAGACCCATCATCTGGTTCAGCATGGGACAGCTCCCCAGAGACCCGACCTACTATAATGCACAGCCCCGTGACTTCAGCCCTGGGCAGTATCTCAGAGATCACAGCTGCTCCACCTGCCTCAGAACTGGACTCCATACCTTGCAGCCCCTGCTCCCGCCTGTAGTAACATTTCAACATGTTAATGTGACAGACGAGATCAGGAGTGGCTACAAGATAATCTCTATTACCTATCACCTAATGTTAAATTCTCATCTATTTAAGGTAAAATAATCCTAAGGGATTTGTGGTTGTATGTTTTTGAAACCTGCCTTACAATGTGGTAGCTGTTCCTAATTCCTGCAGCACCTGATATCAGTCTATCTGTTGGCAACATTTCTTAGTCACAGCTCCATTGATATGAGAGATCCAGTTGAAATACAGACACACTCCTCTACTTTCTTGGAACTGATGGATTGAGGCAGTTTTACATAATGTTCGACCTCAGTTTTTTAAAAAGCGAAGCCAGTGATACAAGTGTATCTCACTAAGCTAAAACTCTCTAGGTGCCAGTTATCAAGCACATTAGTTTACAGCCAAGGACTTTCAGGGACAAGGAAGTTTGGGGGGCTCTTGTGTCTGATTAGCATCAAATTAGGTTGTTTGCACCTAATACCAATTTCTTCTGGAACGTTTGTGCTAATTATATTCAATGATACTTAAGGAAGTGATAAGTGGGTAAATGCTAATATAAATAAAATCAAATTTATTTATACAAAGCAAAATCATAACAAAGTTACATCAAGACACTTTACAAAGAGCAGGTCTAGAACAAACTTTTTATGGAGTTGTTAAAAGACACAACATATCCCTCCAAGAGTAACCACTTGGCGACAGTGGCAAGGAAATACTTCCTTTAACAGGCAGAAACCTCAGGCAGACACAGGATCCTAATCACAAGGAAGGGAGAGTTAGCGAAGTTGCACGAGAGCTCTAGAAAATACTCTAATAGTAGAACGGACAGTGTCGCTACTAGTGTGGAGTCTGAACAATCAGGCCATGAGTGGAAGGAGAACAAGAGCTTTGTACTGCATGCTTATGAGATGATTGCCTTGATAGGACCCCGCCCTCAACAGGCGCCTCTGGGCGTTGGCAGTAGGCCTGTGACGAATTCCACCTCAATGTGGGACCTTGGACCATGGAGGGGGTGTAACAAGCCAGCAGGGGGTTTGTGAGAGGCCTTACAGATGCTGCAGGCAGACACAAAAGCTTAGGTGTCATGGGACATTCAAGGCCACCAAAAATGCTGCTTGATGAAGGTAAGGTGGGGTGGAAACCTGGGATGGCACGTTAATTTTGATGCATGCCCCCACTGCAACACTTGAGACTTAACAGGGTCAGGAACAAATTAAGGTGATACTGAAGTTAAATCGCCCTAGAGACAAGGCCCATTTATTCATTTAGCAGAGCAAAGGTGGGAGAGGTTTTTGTGATCATTCCATACAACACAAATGGTTGTTCAGCTCCCTCAAACCAATGCCTCCACTCCTCCAACAGTTCTCTGTTTGCAACACCATAGTTGCGCTCTGTGGGGCAAAAATGTTGGAACGGCACTGGGATGTAGCTTATTGTCCTTCGACTGTTGTGGCAAGACATCCCCCTACCCCATGTCAGAGTATCCACCTCCGCAATAAACTGCCAAGAGCAATCAGGGTGAACCAACAGAGGGGCAGATGTAAAAAGTTGTTTCAAGGCCTGGAAGGCTACATCAGCCTCAAGAGTCCACTGTAAAGGAGATGTAGGAGAGGTGAGTTGTGAGAGGAGCTGCTACCTTGCTGTAGTCCTGGATAAACCGTCTGTACAAGTAAGCGAATCCAAGAGAATGTGACTGCTTCCATGTGGTGGGCGCAGGCCACTCCGCCACCACCTGAACCTTCCCTGGATCTGTCCTTAACTGGCCCTGCTCAATGATAAAGCCCAGGTATCTCACAGAAGACATGAAATTCACACAGCTTTAACAGAAGAGTATCCATCCATCTTCTACCGCTTTTTCCATTTCCAGGTCGTGGAGGTGCTGGAGCCAATCCCAGCCAGCGTTCCAGGCGATGGTGTGGTACACCCTAGACAGGTCACCAGTCCATCACAGGGCCACAATGACAAACAGAGACAAACAACCATTCACGCTCGCATTCAGACCTACGGACATTTTAGAGTCACCAGTTAACCTAGACATACATGTCTTTGGACGGTGGGAGGAAACCAGAGTTGGGAAGAAACCCACGCAGACACGGGGAGAACATGCAAACTCCACACAGAAAGGACCCAGGCCGGGAACCGAACCTGCAACCTTCTTATTGTGGGGCGACAGCGGTAACCACTACGCTGCCGTGCTGCCCCCCCAAAAAAAAAAAAGAGTATGTCATCCAAATATACAACAACGGTTCAGCATGTCCCGAAGAACATCTTTGACTAGTGCCTGAAATACAGCTGGGGTGTTGGTGAGGCTGAAAGGTACAATCAAGTACTTGAAATGGCAGAGAGTCGTGTTGAAGGCTGTTTTCCATTAGTCCCCTTCTCTGATTCAGATGAGATGGTATGGGGTGTGTACGGTGTGTGAACACCGTAGCCTGGTGGAGGGGTTCAACAGCAGAGTCTAAGAGAGTGAGTGGATACTTGTTTTTGACTGTAATGTCATTAAGGCCACAGAAATCAATACAGGGGCGTAAAGTGTGATCCTTTTTCTCAACAAAAAAGAAACCAGCTCCGGCAGGGGAAGAAGAGGGATGGATCAAACCAGGAGAGAGGGAATCAGGGAGGTACTTCTCCATGGCCTCCCTCTCTGGGCGTGACAGAATGTACAGACGGCTAGCAGGCAAAGGGGCACTAAGAAGCAATTCGATTACACAATCATAGGGTCTATGAGGCGAGATAACACTCACTGTTTGCTAAACACTTCCCCGAAGTCATGATAGGTCAATGGAACAGAGGAGAGGTCAGGGGGCTCTGGGGAAGTAGAGGAAAGCTGAGCAGGAGCAATGGCAGACCGCAAATCGTGTGAATGGCTAAAGACACTCCAATTACTAATGGTGTTAGCAGACCAGTCGATGTGATGGTGCCATGGGTGATGCAAGCCAAAAGTTTTCCATCCAGAGCTTTAACATTTTTTGGATTCAGGGATGATTTCCAGGGGAATGCCAGCCTGAGCCACATGAGCAGCGTCAATTAAGTTATCATCTGCGCCCGAGTCCACCAGTGCCAGAAGAGGGAGTGACTCCGTTTACCAGATGAGGGTTGCCTTGAGCCTACGAGGGTAGGGGAGTTAGCAAAAAACAGACATATGGCTCATCAGGAGCCCCTCTCTGTCTGATGAGCCAAATCTTTTGGCAGAAGAGGGCAGGAAGCAAGGAAATGGCCAGCCTTGCAACAATAGAGACACAACCCAACCCTCATCCTGTGTTGGCGCTCTGCTGGAGTGAGGAAGCCTCTCCCGAGCTGCATGGGCTCCTCTTCTGAAGAAACCACCAGTGAGCTGGTGGAGGATAACGCTGAGGTTCCTGATGGAGCTGAGGTTGGAGCATGAGAGGCAGGCAACTGCTGGAAGCGACCAACTCTCAACTTACGACGTACACGCAGCTGATTATCAAGCAAAAGAAACCAGAGAGCTCAGGTCAGCAGGTTCATCAAATGAGGTAAATTCAAATTTTATGGTTCACTTAATCCTTTTACAAATACTGTCATGGGTGGTCCCTCCTGATCACTAATTCACCTGTCATTGCTGTTCAGCTCTCAAGTCAATATTTTTAATGACTGAGCGTCAGTCCAATAGCACCCCCTACAGGTTCTAGACCGGAAATGACATCACTAACTCAATTCCCCTGTCAGTCAAAATAAAACCACAGAGTAGTAGTGTAATATGAAAAACACAATATTATTTAACAGAACATACAAATTAAGAGCGTGTTACTTTATACTGCATATAGCAACCACTACACATGTACAAGATGGGAGTTGCCACTGCTGGGTCCATGTTGGCCAGATTTTTCTGTGGTGGTTTGAAATGATAGGACCCAGAAGCAGACAGAATCAATGAAGGGAAGGTTTAGTGTTATTTAATGGGAAAAGAGCATCTTCAGGAGAAAAGAAAGGATGTGGGCAAGGGCAAGTGGCTGATAATCAGAACTGTGAGTGCTGGAGTCTGGCTGTGTTGAGGCTTTGAGGTGGTGGCGAAGCTTAAGACCTGAGTTGGCTGTGGCAGGGAGGGTGAAAATGGCAGGCACAGAATCCTAAGCACAAGGAAGGGAGAGTTAGCGAAGTTGCACGAGAGCTCTAGAAAATACTCCAATATTAGAGCAGCCAAGACAGTGTTTCTACTGGTTTAGCCTTGAGTGGAAGGAGAACCAGGGCTTTTTACTGCAGGCTGATAACTTGATGAGAACCTGGTGAGGAGCCAGGCTGGAAACTGGGGCAATGAGACCACACCCACACCACATCCACTCATATACTCAGGATAGGGGAAGGGAAGACAGGAAGAACAAAGAGCCATATCAGGGAGTTCAATGTGTTTAGTATTATAATAAAAAACTGAATAGATATACTAACTATATAAAAGATAATATATTATTAGAGTATGTGATAATGCAATGCTAATATAATGAAGACAGATATTTAGTAAAATGTCAAAAAATATTCTTGACTTTCTGCACTTCTACCTGTTTTTCCCAGCTTGTTCATGAAATTGTGCATGTCAATCTTTTTTTTTTATGATAAGAAATGAGCTTGGGAAGATTTGTGTAGGTGTGTTCAAGGCAGAAGGGAGGCTGCCAGAGTGGAGCAAACCAAAAGATAATCAATCATGCTGTAGATTTATTAAGCCAAGACAAATTCCAGCCTTTCAGACTCTAGAGAAAGTGATGATTTTGTGTCTTGGTTGCAATAACTTTTCTGCTTCTGTCTTTGTCTGAGGTGATTTAACAAACATTTAGCTTAGAGTAGTTTGGAATGCACTATAAACTGCTAAGAGTATGGCAACATACTCATAGAGTTTGAATAATCTCACACAGGACATGTGACATGATGCATGTGATGAATTTTATACCAGAGGATAAAATCCATGAGACACTGTTGAGTCCAGCTTTCTTTGGCTGACGCGTCAACTGCTGTTCAGGAAAACCTTTTACATTTTTCTCTCAGGATGCATCAACATTTAGGAAAATTTGATGGGCTGAGAAATATAGAGCAGAAGAAATGTGCTGATGTATGTGGATAAATTAGATATTTTGCATGTAGACTGAAAGTGGGGAGCAATAGCTGATTTTTTTACTTCTCAGATTTACTTTAGCTCATCTACATGTTTGTGAGCTTTTCTTGAGAAAAGCTCACAAAACCACAATGTCTTGTCTCAGGATGGGAGGAGCAGTTCAAAATTGACCAACACATTAGAGTTTTTCTTTCTTCTGAACCACATGTACATGACAGTTGCACATCCTATCTTGTGTCTGTGCAGCTGGACATGGTGTCATGGAGTCATGGTGGAAAGGGAGGAACAGTCCAGAGCAGTGGCTTCTTTTCAAGAAAGATGATGCCTGAGCTGGTTTTAATGTCAATTATAGAAGTAAAATATTGTCATTGAATATTGTTGTCAGCTGTTACTAGTAATCTGAAACTCCTCCGCAGATCTATTTTAAAAAATCTTTGTCCTTAATAAATGCTTAGTTAATGTGGTTTTCACTAAATTTAAAAAAAAATTTAACTTGGGATGTAAGCTCATCTTTTTGTATCATTTTCTCACATCCAAGCAGACTTAAAAGATTTAGGCCTATTCTTTTCAATTTGTCCATGCTGCCACATTCCCAAATTGTCCATACAGTATATAATGGTATCGCCTACTTTTTGGTTCTCTAACAGTATCAAACAAATCAACAAACAGATGTGCAACTGAATGCTAACAAAATCAAGGTTACCGTTTTATGGTTCCAAAGTGGAAACTTTGAGAGTCATGACTCACCTTGAATCCCTTTCACTAAATGTTGATCAGATCAAGTCAGATTTTTGGCCTTAACTTCAACAGCCATATCAAGACTTTCACAAAATCTGCCTACTATCACCTAAAAAAAATTCTAGAATTTTTATGTTCAAGCAGGACCTATAAAATATATATATATATATATATATACATATATATGACCTGGTCCAGCAGACCCTTCAGGTCCTCAGATGTCCTCAGACTCTATGAACATGCAGCTCCTCAGGTTCCTCCGGCAGTCATATAGCTGGTCCATAGTGCCAGACTATAATCTTTGGTGAGGAAGTTTTTAGCCTCATGGACCCGTCTCCCCAAGGACCTGAGAGAAACCGAGTAGAGATTTTTAAATGTAAACTCAAAATGCACCTCATCCATCTGGCTTTTTACTAAGTGTGCTTTTAGCCATTCATTCATTCATTCATCTTCTACCAATTTCCAGGTCGCAGGGGGTGTTGGAGCCAATCCCAGCTCACACTGGGCGAGCCTGGGGTACACTCTGGACAACAACCACTCACACTCATGCCTATGGGCAATTTAGAGTCACAAATTAACCTAAACATGCATGTCTTTGGACGATGGGAGGAAACCCTCACAAGGAGAACATGCTAACTCGACACAAAAAGACCCCAGGCCCGGGCACCAAACCCACGACCTTCTTGGTGTAAGGCAACAGCACTAACCACTATATTGCCGTGCTGCCCACACTATTTAGCCAAGACTCACTTAATTTTATTCCATAATTATTCACTATTCCCTTTTATTTAGTATAAATCTTTTACTTTTCTTCTCTTTTCTTGTTTTCTAAAAATTTTTCAGTTTCTTAATTTTTTTTTTACTTTCTCACTTCATTTGTCCTTTTTACTTATAAAGCTGCTGATTGATTTTAGAGCAAAGAGAAGTGCTGAAACTCAATATGAAGACAAGGCTATTGCTGTTCTTTAAAGCAATGTTTAGGGATCTTGGTCATTTATAAGAGTATATCCTTGTTACTCTTGAACTTTATGAGTGATTCTTTGTAAAAAGTTACACTGCAATTTGTAGGTTTAACAGCCAATGGCATGCTGAATGGCTCCATATTGTGGTATTGTTTTTTCTGAAGCCAGACACCTCGTTGAGAGAAGGAACAGCTGACTCTACTTCAGGTTGTTTTTCATGTTTAAAGTCTGGCATTTTCTGCTGGCTTCGCCAATGGTATCGAACAAAACAAAGGAAAATGAAAACAAAGGCCCAGGCTGTTCATTTTACTTAAAGGTCTCTTCATCAGAACAGGAATGTGCTCAGGACAGGAATGCATCTTGTTGATAGCACAGGAGGATGCATCAGTGCTGCTGCAGCTTTTCTCTGTCAAAACACATGGGTTAAAAGGGACAAGGAACATTTGAGGTAACATGTAGCACTTGATGATGAACTTCAGTCTAAAACTTCTGGGCTGTGACACCGTGACTGTCTTCTTGTGGCACTAGGGGAGACTGAAGTCACAGCCAATTTGGCGGAATGGATCATTTGGATGGTTCTTCTGTATTGATACTGCCTGAGTTCCCTGCAGAGTGTCAGCTGAAAGCCCATGCATATTTCATGAAATTAGAAGCTGATTAGCTGATTGGGTGTGAATAATTGCACTCAACAAAACAATAACTCAGTATAACGAAACAGTCCCTAATAGTTAAAATATAGATGGAGTTAAGTATTATCACTGATCAGACCTTGAAAGCTTTTTAACACATTCAGAATAAAATTTTTATACAACAGGAAAACAGAATGATGATTGCATGTATAGAAACTTTTACCGGCTACATATACTTCCCTCAGTTCTCCAGGGCAAGAGTTATCCACTTGTGTCAACAGGGGGACATTAGCAGCATTTCCTAGTTTGCCCAGAGATGATATGGAAGCCCCCTTTACAGTCCCGGTTATTATTTTAGAGAAGCAATCACCACAAGAGACCTCATAAAGTGCCAAGAAGGACTGGATTGTTAAAAATGTCGCGATCAGAGATGCAGCAGTGCAAATCTGTTTAGCAGTCTGACTGCATCTGAGAAGAACGCCTTTTTCAGTGTGGTGGTTCTTGACCGGATGCTGCGCAGCTCCCTGTTCGAGGGGAGGGGGTTGAACAGTCCATATGTAGGGTGGGTGATGTCTTGCATGATGCAGGTAGCTCTGCTAGTGCACTTGCTGATGTTGATGTCTGACAGGGGTGGAAAGCTGCATCTGGTGGCCATTTGTGCAGACTTTACCACCTTCTCCAGTGCCTTCTTCTCTGCCTCAGTGCAGCTGCAGTGGCAAACTGTAAATGAGGAGGTCAGTACACGCTCCACAACACACCTGTAGAAGGAGCTGAGGATGTTTGAGTCCAGTCCCGCCCCTTTCAGCTTTTTCAGAAAATAAAGGCACTGATGAGCTTTTTAACAAAGCTCATGGTGTTTTCATGCAAGGTGAGGGTGTTGGAAAGGTGAATGCCAAGATACTTGATGCTGGAGACCACCTCCACAGTTATACAGCTGATGTGAAGTGGAGGAGGAGGGGCACTGCTGATCTTCCGGGAGTCCACAATCATCTCTTTTGTTTTGTTGGTGTTGAGAATGAGGTTGTTCTCCCTGTGCCACAGCCCCAGTCCATCCACCTCTTGCCTGTATGCTGACTAATCTTTGTTGGTTATAAACCCCACCACAGCTGTATCATCTGGGAACTTCACTATGAGGTTGCTATCACAGTGGGCTCTACAGTCATTTGTGAGCAGGGTGTAGAGCATTGAGCTGAGGATGCAGCCCTGGGGTGGAGGATACGGTGTTGTTAATCCTTACTTACTCAGCAAATCCAAAACCCAACTGCAGAGTGAGTGGGATTATCCGAGTGTTGACAGTTTATTCAACAGTGTCTATGGTATGTTGGTGTTAAAGGCAGAGGTGAAATCTAAGAACAGCAGCCTAACACAGGTGTTCCTCTTCTCCAGGTGTGTGATGGATGTGTGTATTACGGATGTGTGATGGTTTTGGTAATTGTTACATCCTCCAAACACTTCTGAATGTAGGCCAGGGTTATACAGCCAGGCCACGATTAGACAACAGTCTTTCATTTCCTTATGGCGCAATCTCAGCCCCGATAAGTCCATCTTGTTGTCCAGCGTATGGATATGTACACTGAGTATGAAGAGTCACGGGAATGCAGGTCTGCTGGTGCTAGCCTTTAGCTTAGCTAGCAGCTATTTTGCCTCTCTTATGTTGTCTTGTAGATGGCCTCCGCTTCCTACCGAAGCAGTGTAGTCTGCTCATCCATTCTGATGTCCTTAATAGCTACAATCTGCCAAGATGCGCTTTAAGTTTCGTATGTATATAAGCAGAGCTAAATGGTAAATGGCTAAATGGCCCTTCTGACCTGTCCCTCTGGCTGCTAGAGGACCTTGGAGGTTCCTCAGACCGGCTCCTCTGGCGGCTAGAGGACCTTGGCTCTTCAACAGTTGAGGGTGGTGGAGAAGGGGTGGCGGGGAAGGTTAGGCCATCAGCACTGATAATGTTTCTGTTTCGATCTTTATTTTTGATCACCTGTAGCTTTGCCCATGGCTCTTTTGGCTGCCCAGTATGGCTTGTAGAGGCCCTGTACTCTCCATTTTCAACAGTGCCAGGTGGTAAGGGAGGGTTAGTGGGGTGGGAGAAGTCATGATTAATGTTGTCGTCGTCACCAACTCTCCCCATAAATTCAGCATATCCATTCAACATCCCGGTTGGTAAATGGCCTCTCTCCCCCTCATAGTCCATATCTGACCCATCACTATCGCAATCACTGAGGATGGCATCTTTCTCATTTTGAGGGATAACTGCAATGTTGCATGCCTTGTCTGGGTCATCACCCTCATCTGAAATATCAAGAACTTCACTCAAAGTGAATCTAAAAGAAAGAAAAAAGTAGAGAGTTGAGTACAACAAGAATTTTGTATGTATAGAAGTACATGTGCACAGGTTATCCCATCCATCCATCCAGCCATCCATACGTCTTCTACCGCTTTTCCGGGTTACGGGGGGAGCTGGAGCCAATCCCAGCCAACCTTCCGGGCAAGGGTGGAATACACCCTGGACAGGTCGCCAGTACACGTTATCCCACCAGTCACTATTGTGACTGTTAACATATTTACTCATTCTGTAAACATAGCAAACAAATTTGAGTAACTGCAAATGCATATATCATTACTAGACACCATGAAATCATTGTGTACCGAAAATCTTTGTCCTATGTTTGTCCTTTTAACATACTTTATTAACCTTTTGTTTGCTGCTTTGAGGCAGCCATCCTCCTCTCAAGCTGCAACCAGGGAGTAAACAGCTCTGGTCATGTGACAATTTACTCTAAACATGTGACACTGCACACATTTCATCCAAACATTGAATTATTTTAATATTTCATGAAAATACATTGAAAAATAATCCAGTAACATTTTTAGAGCCTTATAAATAAGACATTTTTTAAGGTCACTATTGTGTCCGATGGGGTGAAATGGCTTAACAATGTTAGCACCGAGAGCTACAGCAGCCACTGCAGACCACGCGCCGCCATCTGGAAATCGGTCAAGTACACAAAGTAATCGTGTAGTGATATTTAAGATAATCAAACACATTGGGCCTCGTGTCTGTTTTCTGCAACACCCCCAGAGTTGGTTGAGACCAATTGTTAAATGTTCAATAGTAAGTCTGTTCTCACAGACTCCCATGATAAAATGTCAAACCTTCACAGCAGAAATAAACAAGTTTACAGCCTGGAACAGGCTTGTATAGAGGCAGGTGGTGAGTGAGAAGGAGACTCAATAACTACCTGTATTCAGCAAGTTGACAAAAACAAATCCAAATGCTTTTGTTCTATGTTTGCAGAATGGGAACCTGAGGGTTAGGGTTTGGGTTAACAATTATGAATACTGTACAGGCTCCTGTGTGTCCACTGGCATGCATCAAATCAAATTTATTTACATAGCACCGAATCATAACAAAGTTACATCAAGGCACTTTACATATAGAGCTGGTCTAGACCAAACTCTTAATGAAGTTGTCAAAGACACCCAACAGATCCATCCAAGAGCAAGAACTTGGTGACAGTGGCAAGGAAAATCTTCCTTTATTTTGCAGAAACCTTGGGCAGAAACAGGATCGGGAAGGGCGGCCATCTGCCTCGACTAGTTGTGTTGAGTGAGAGAGTGAAAAAATGTGGAGAGGGAGAGAGAAGCAGAGGCAGTGAGAGAGAGTGAGACCGAGCATGAATGAGAGTAGGGGGGAACTCGGAAAAGGGATGGAGAAAGAACAAGAGCAGGAGGACAGAAGATGCCATGGAAAATACAAACAAAACAAACAGAAAACATACAGTGATATCAGCCTGTTAGCACTAAATGTGAAGTGAACTCCATGCTGATGAAAACTGCCAGTTTTAATATTGATCTCAATGCTTTCCTTTCTTGCTTTTTCATTTCTCATTAACAACTCTTATTAACTATTAATTTTAGTGAAAGGAGGATTACAGCCTCCAGCATCCTGCTGACTCACCCAGGCGGCAGTCAGAGCACATATCGCATTTATACAAGCTGACATGTTGGCAAACACAACCAGGAATTTGGTTTGATTTGTGTTTTTAATCAATCGAAGCTGAATGTCTCATTCCACACTGTAGAAAACAAAAGCCTGGGGGCAAAAATATGATCAAGGTATCAGGCTTTTGTTATGTGGCCAGGTAGCGGCTTTGATTTAACCAGAGCCTTAAAGCCAGGACATATGCAGCACATTCTTGGACAGCGATGAAATACATGAATGTCTACAGAAGCAAATACAGATGGAGCACGGCATGTGTTGGGCTGCAGCAGAGTTCACTAGAACCTGAAGCGTTCTTATACAACAGCTTACTTGCAGTTTGCTTTTGCTTTGCATTTGCATTGCTTGCTGTAAAAGGACCCTTGGTTACATGAGCCATTGTCAAAAGAATCAGTAATGAGGGGCAGGACTGCTCTGTCCCCTATAGTGCCGGGTTGATGAAGATTCCAGAGCACGACACCACCCATTTCCCACCTCACTTCAGAGTTCAGTTTTGTCCTGCAAATCACTGCGTTGCATATCCTGGACTGAGACCTGTTGAAAGGTCAATCAGTTTCTCAGCCTGTGGAGCACTTCACTAGGGACAATGTTTCCTCTCTTTGCAAAAATAGTTTTGTCTGTGCTGTTGGCAAAATGAGTCAGTGATGATGCTGTGACATTCACATCACCTGTAAATCATTAACTATGAAGGATATCTGCAGGAGACTGCAGATAGTCACAGTGTGGTGCAAGTTTATTGCACCACACTGCACATATACTCGTTCACAGATAGGCAGATATTTCCAAACCTTTCAGCCTCTGCTTTCAATACACATTAGCATCTAACTATGGTCACTCTGGAAGTGATTTCCTGAATTTATTAACCAAAATAGGTGCTGTGGTTAGCAGTGTCCCCTCAAAACAAGAAAGGGTTCTACCTCCAGGCCTGCGGCCTATGTATGTGGTTCTTCTTTTCTCTGCGTTCTCCAACTTCCTCACACATTCAAAACACATGTACATTAGGCTGGAACTGTTTGTCTCTACATGTTGGCACTGTGATAGACTGGAGACCTGTTAAGGCTGAATGTTGCCCTCTGCCAGTGTCAGTTGGGGTTGGTTCTAGTGATGTGTCGTTCGTGAACGATTTGTCCATTTTGAACTAATCTTTTGTATGACTCAGGAATAACAAGTCATCTCAGTGAGTGATTCATTCTTTTTTCCATGGTCCGCACATGTGCGCCACAGTCTCAGATTTGTTCACAAACAGGTCCTTCTGCCGCATATTCTCAGTGTAGGAATTACTGATTCGTTCACGACTCATAAAATAGGGTCTTCGTGTCTGAGTCTTTCGTTCACATGTCACATGACCACTGTGCATTCGCAGTGTAAGCGTGACTGATTCATTCACAACTCAAAAGTCCAGGTCTCCGAGTCAGAGTCTCTCATTCACTTGTCCCATGGCTGCTGTGCAGGCTCAGTGTAGAAATGAGTGATTTATTCACGACTCACAACTATGGGTTTTCGGGTCTTTCATTCATTATTCACATGGTTACAGCAGTAACATGACCAATGCTGTTAATACTGGTGAGGAGAGCTATCTGATTTTAGCCCGAAAGTTAACGTTAGCTATGTAGCTATGGGATGGATGTTTAATTTGCCTTTCTGTTGGAACGAATTCATACACTACAGGTCTTCAGTGACCAGGTAGGCTAAAGTGAATAGCCATTTTAAAATGAGAATTTTTTAATGATAGGCGGAGCACTCTCCTACCGGCAAATTAAGTAATCAGTAATTTCAACTTCAGTACGCTATGGCCCAAAAGGGTGCTCAATAGTTTAACAAAATGAAAACTTGTGTATTATATGCCAAGTGAAGCAAACCATGTTGCTCTTCAGTGTTTGAAAGCTGTGCTTTTTCAGTCATTACTCAAATGACAGCTACAGCGCCACACTGGTTCCAATGAACGAAATGAATGACTGACTTGAAAAAAGATTTGTTCATTTGGCTGTATGAGATTAAAAGACCAGAGTCATGAAAAAGATTTGAACTTCCCATCACTAGTTGGTTTCTGCCCCCTTACCAATGAGCAGGAAGGGAAATGGATGGGTAGAAATTTATCACAGGAGAATATTCTGTGCCATTATCTGTAGCTTTTTTTCATGCAGCAACTAAATTGTGGCAATTTTGAACATGCAAAATTGAGGTTTTTGGAAAATAACAGAAGATATGCATTGCATTATGATACAACCACCTAACACAGTTTAAGACATAAGTGTCCCATTTTAAAAACATAAGTTATGAAATACAGTATATGTGAAGTAGAGGGTGCGCTTGTCATTTTCATGATAATCACTTCACATACAGTCAGACAGGATATTGGTGTGTGTGGACTGCAGTGCAGATGGAGGTGCTTCCACATGTTATGTGCGACTTACCCATGTAATAAAAGGGCCAACAACGTTAGGTAGCTAATGTACTCGGCCTGACGTTTATGTGCTCTCTGTTTTTTCAGTTTACTGTCATAAGACAAACTAAACAAGTTTTTACTGTAGTAAAGGTAATTAAGGTCTCTGCGTGGATCAAACTCGGGCTTGTAGGTTAATCAAATGACCCACACTTTTCTGAAAATGGAAATGTAGTTGTTAAAAAATGTACTCACGGTCACCTGCAACTTGGAACAGGTTTAAAGAGGTCAGTCGTCTGAGTCTGAGCTTTTCTCTAAAACACTCTGTTATGTGCCGTGGTGTGTTTTTGTGTGTGTGTTACATGTGGTAGTGTCTGTGTGTGTAAACTAATTTTCTTTCAGGTATGGTGCTGCCTGGGAAGTGCTTCTAAGCTGAGGCCAATCAGACATCAGCTGAGATATAAAGGAGGCTGGAGGAGATGCCGCGGGGGCCTGCTCATCTGTAAACCTCCGTGTCTAGTTACTGTGTGTTCTTAGTGAGAATAGCTTACGAGTGTGCCATAGTTCTCAGGTGAAATTGTGAAGTTTACAGGTGTAGAGATTGTGTTTAGTATAAGCCGTACTGATTCAGTCTTAGTGTTTGTTTATCATTCCTACTTTTGTGTGGCTCGTTTTCAGTTTGTAAATAGCTTAGAGTGATTAGTTAGAGTAGGACTGTTTTTTTAATGATATTTTGATTTCACTTGAATAGATTACTAAAGTTGCATATCCTACTCGTGTATTTATTGTTCATGTCCAGGTTATAATTATTTATATATGTCCTGTTCTCGCCTAGACCCAGACCAGGACGTAAAACTGTAGTTTCGCATTTTTCACAGAACTCTTTCCATTGTATTTGTATGAAAACTCTATGAATAACTTGGAGAAGTGACTGAAGGTGTGCACCTTTTTCCCCATTTGAAGGATTCATCACCCATCTCTCTCTAACCCTTTGCACTTTGTCACTTCATCTGTCATGAGTGGATCCAATGCCAAAAAAAGCATGTATAAGGATTCCTTTATAGGTGTCCATTTGTTCACTCGATGAGAGGAAGCTAGGTGTAACTGAACTGAAGAAGGGATTAGATTTATAATGTAAATATGTTTGTATTGGGTGTTGAGTAAATGAAAGCTTCTGTGGTGTCTAAGGACGACAGCGTGTTGGTGTAAGTGAGGCTGAACATGGCGGGCTTTTCTTTCTGTGAAAATGTTCCAACAATATTTTTAGCCCACACACTAAAAATATCTGTCTCTTCAAATTAATAGATTTCATTATTTCCATTATTTAATTAAAGCTTTGTAGAGGTACTTGTGAGGGTACTTTCCAAAATAAACATACATGTTTTTTGAAAAAAAAAACCAAAACAACAACTTAATCTGCAGAGAATAACTGCCTGAAGCTGCAGCTTCATGGAGCTTGGAGAGTTTCTGCTCATATTTTAACCAACTTTATTGTTTTTGGCTGGTTTCTAGTGACTTCACCAAGCAGCTTTTCTCTGAGTCAACCATGTAAAAAAGCAGCAAACAGCAGTTAGAGAGCAGCTGATCGAAGTTGGGAACTAATAGAGAACAAATATTACACATGCATTCATTACTTGGACAAAAAGACTGACTCCAAATTAAGGTTAATTTTGCTCTATATCTTCTGGATGTGTACATATGCAAGAAAGATATTTAACTGGTGATGAAATGTTTATTTCACATTGAAATTGTATTGAAATCTATGGGAAACTATCCCATCTTCTCCCTTGACTTGTTAGCTTAGTAAACGTTTTCCTATAGAGTATATGGTCTCAGTCTCTAGTTTCAAGCCTTCAAAACAACATGATGTTAAATTTTTTAAATGATTCTTCCACCCATTCATTAATTTATCCATTTTCTATCACTTATCCGTTTCTGGGTCATGGGGGGTGCTGGAGCCAATCCCAACTCACATTGGCAGAGAGTGGGGTACAGCTTGGACAGGTTGCCAGTCCATCACAGGGCCAACACACAGAGACAGACAGAGACAAACAACCACTCACACTTACACTCAATTTAAAGTAACCAATCAAACTAGACATGCATGTGTTTGGATTGTGATGAAACCGGAATACCCGGAGGAAACCCACGCGAGCATGCGGAGAACATGCAAACTCCACACAGAAAAGCCCCAGGCTGGCAATCGAACCCACGACCTTCTTGCTGTGAGGCAACAGCGCTAACCACAATGCCACTGTGCTGCCCTGGGTGTGACTTCAGAAATAAAACTGCAGGTCCACGGAGCCATACTGTCACAGACAGGACTATTTTAATCCATCCATCTTCATTCACTTATCTGGGGTCGCGTCGCAGGGGACTATTTTAATATGTAAAAAAATGAATAAGGGAGCAGGCCCACGGTAGATTAAATCAAAAAGGCCTGCAAGCAAGTTTTGACATGTCCTTTCACTGACCTAGTGCTGAGCACACTGAAGCGATTCCTTTCTATTGTTTCGCCTCATCTCTCATCTCTGGTTGAAAGCTGGCTCACTCCCCTGGCAGTGTTCTTATCTGCAATCAGAGCTGATATTTTTACCTCAGCCCACCACTACATTCCAGGCAGCTCCTCATTATAAACCTTTATAATCTCTACTTGGTGGGGTCTGCACTGGTGATCCGATCTCTGTGCCCCAACATGAAGAGAAGGTGTGTTCAATCGTCGAGCATGCTGCATTTTATTCCAAACAACATTTACAGTTCCTGCACTCTTTGAACTCCACTGAAGGTGGAAATTCATGACACCCTTTAAAAGGGGCACTTTAAATGAAAGAAGGGTGTTGGTCTGAAGTCATAAACCTACTGCCATTTGTTGTTGCAGGGTCAAGCTCCATCCGGAAGGTAGAAATGTATTAAAATGACGCTGGAGGTATACTGGATGCAGAGGCATGCTTCCTGAATCATAAACAACCAGCCCAACTTTGTCCAAATTTTAGAGAATATACTGACCAGCACCTCTAAAACTCATTATCGGAGTAAGATGTAAGAATGGAAACATGTTTTCACAGAGTTTCATGATACATGGGGAAGATACTGTCACACTTCTATTTGTGTAGACATAGCTACAACATATAACTCATATTAAAACCTTTTATGTTTATGTCCTGTAAATGTAAAATTGTAAAAATGTAAATTTTACACTAAACCTTACACTACACTTTATGTTTTCAATTAAGATGGTGGCCTATATATTAAGTTTGATAAGTCTGTTAAAAAGAAAATGCCACTAAAACTGAAAAAAAAAAGAAAATATGTAATTCGATGTCTTCATCTTAGAGCTGCTGTTTATTCACTCTGATTATTTGAAATTTTCTGTAATAATAGAGAGAGAGAGTGAGAGAGCATAGACAGAGAGCTGTCTCCACGTTTCCAGTTTTTATGCTCAGCAAAGCTCTTCCAAACTCAACACAAAAGCATTAACGTGTTATATATTTTCATTTAACCCTGTTTGCTTTTACAACTATACAATTACAGTCATGTTGGTGAAAACGTTTTGTTCATCTAGACTTCCTAATCCATCGTGTCTGAACAGAGGTAAGCATCATGCGATCTCATGTGATAGATGTTGTCCGTTCTAGCTTTGATGTTTATTGAATTCATTTACTTGTCATACTTATCACCATTGTAAATCTCAGGTCAGCCCCCTCTCCCCCTCTGCCCGGCCTGTTTTAGGGGCGGCCCGGATTCATGTGGAGCTTGCTGCTCCACATGAATCCGGATTGGAACTCTTTTGGAGGCTGAATCAGGACAGTTGTTGGTCCCTCCCCCTCCGCCTGCCTGCTATTCCTGGCAGCGCCTTCCTGCTCTGTAGGTTCCCACTTGGGCACTCTGAGGATCGGCAGCAGGCGGCTTTCCAGCCCTTCAGTCAGCTCCAGACCAGGCAGAGACCGGTGTCTTCTTACGGCTTCGGCCGCCACACCGTCCCGATTGAACGCAGCTTTTCTCCCTTTTCTCCGTTCGCCTGCCTCAAAGCATGAAATCATGGATGCTGGTAAGAACTGACAGAAACAATATCAAAGTGAAAATTCAGCCTAATAGGTTTATGGAGCCGGATGAGAGTTTTTTTCAACAGGTTGCAGAGCAGTTTGTACAGCAGAGTGTCTGCAGTGTTGTTGATGTGTGCAGACGTGACACAGCCCAACTATTTGAAAGGTTTTAGTGTCTGTAAAATCAGACTCTAGAAAACAGACCAAACTGTACTACACACATCATCTTCATCAAACAAATGTTCTCCTTTCTTTTTCTCTTGTTATTGTCTATTTTGGCAAAGGTGGATGACATCAGGGACTGTGTATGAGTCTCTGTGTGTGTGTGTGCGTGTGTGTGTGTGCGTGCGTGCGTGCGTAGGCGTAGGCGTGGGCGTGTGTATGCTGGCAGAGAAAGAGAGGAATCCCCATCCCTGACTGCAGCGGGAATCACCAGGCTGCCCCGTCTTTTCTGTATGCATTCTTTAGCAGCTTTTATGATGTCTCTTTAGATTAGATTAGATTAGATTAGATTAGAAAAATTTAAAACATTGTAGTTGATACAATTAAATTATGTTTGGAGTCCAGCAGCAATAATAAATAAAATAAGAATAATAAAATAGAATAAAAATAACAATAGCAAAATACAATATCATAGAATAATAATTGCACAAACACAAAAACAGATACTGTACACAGTATAAATGTAAAAAACTTCCCTGAATGAAGTGTAAGCATTCTGGCAGTGATTTTGGCTCAAAATATAAATAGTGAAGGTAGTAGAGCAGAGTCTCTTCAGTGGCCTTGTATGTGACTGCAGTGATAGTCACTTCTCAGTTTAGAAATAATCCAAGTTTAGTGTCAGGGAGCCTTGGGGGTAGACTGCAGGGAGTTATTCCCCCAGGAAAGTTTTTGCAGGTGGTCCAACTCTGAGAGGCAAAAAGCCCAATACCTCAACTCCCCTTCCTCTTCTCTGCTTCATAGATTCTATCTTGTGGTTCACAGTTTTTGAGATGACAGATCACCACCATCCTTTTATTAGAACGATCTGGAAACTGCTGAAACTGACTAATCACCAACATTAAATTCTGAGCATATGCCTTAAAATGATAATTACTTCTTCCTAAATGGAAGAATTTAGCCACGTATTCCTTATATAACGTACACACATGGTATTTTTTACAGGCAGAGTTTCAACTTTTCGATGTGTTTTGTACATTGGCTGGACTCCTCACTATGAGTAAGATGACAATTTGATTAATAGATCATTAGAATAACTATGCCGGTCCACCGACTTCAGACAGCATGTTCATAACAAACTGGCGTGAAATACAGTACTTAATGAATACATCATAAATATTAGCCCAAGAACAGAACAGTTGGATTTTTATATGTGGGTGTGCTTACTTACCAGTGTTGGGCAAGTTACTTTAAAAAAGTAATTAGTCACAGTTACTAGTTACTTCTTCCAAAAAGTAACTAAATTAGTTACTCAGTTACAAATTATAAAAGTTACTAGGTATTGCAGAAAGTAACTATTACGTTACTTTGAAGTACATTTTTAAATGCTTAAATGTGTCCGAATTTGGACCCTATCTCCACCCCTCTTTAACTTAACCTAAAATACATGTGCATGTTCAATTATAAGCTGTTTGATTAAGTTTGAATTACTTGACACCGACGTAGAGAGGCACTTTTGTCCAGGGCACAATGTGCATTTCCCGATTACATTTGTTCCTTTAATTTCTTGAAGGGAAAAGTAATGGTTATACTTCCATTTAGAGAAGGCTACTTTTGGATTATTTGGGCTGCCATTCCTGTTTCTCATTGACTGACTCACTTGTGTCAGTCATTGTGTGTCCGACTATGTGTGCTTTCGAAATTTCGAAAGCACGCCTAGTTGGGCACACAATGTAAAAAACACCTGCCCACCTCTGATTGGCTCACCATGAAATTTTACTCGACCTCAGCCAATCATCATCATTTAAGCTATTGTCTCGTGCCCACTAACTAAGGAAGAACAGTAAAAAAAAGTCTAGTTGGTCTGATGAAAAAAACAGCTTCAATTATAGTAACGTGCCACATTTTTTGGCAGTAATGGTAACGGCGTTATAAAGATGGGAAGAGTAATCAATTAGATTACTCGTTAATGAAAAAAGTAGTGCAGATAGTAATGCCGTTATTTATAACACCCTTATTCCCATCTCTTACACCCGTTACTTACATGCCAGCCAGCATATATTGCCATGGGAAAATATGCCAAATCTTACTGGTATTACCTGTCCAAAAACATGTTTGCAGTGGGAGTAATTAGTAACCTTTCTCACATTTTCTCAAGTTAAGAAAAACACAAAATCTTCACTTAATTTTACATATATATCAAAATATTTTACTATTTGATTTCATTATTTAAGTCATGACTGGAGGTCTTTGATTTCTGCTCCCTGATTGTGAAATGAACCAGTAAAATCAAAATTTTGGTTCGGCTGAACTGCAACTCTTATAAAACAGCAGTAAGTAGTCGAAGGAGACCACACTTCAGTCTGTACGCATGAAGGGAAAACTGTTCCAAACAAAACAAGAAACAACAGCAACAATCAAGAAACATTCATGACTCATAGATAGATGGATAGTGGATAGTAGATTTCTACATGGATATCGCAGAAATCCCGAATGTATGCACGCTCCAAATTTCATCATTCAGGCTCCATAATATAAAACCGTGTGTTGCTGCTGAAGGCTTTTAATATAGTCTTAATGTCAGGCAACCATGAGGCTGAAAAAAATTGACTCCTGTGAGTTCAGTTATGAAGCTGGATTTTGGTCTGCTTTCATTTTGAGAAATACGTTTCTGTCTCCCATTCTGTTTTCTCCTTGTGTCTTATTTCCTGCAGAGTAGAAGGAATTCAAGTGGACAGAATGTGCCAGAAACACTGAAGATAAACTGAAGTTCTTGGATGATTTCATTTGATTGTTAAATGTACATCTGGTGCCATGACCCGTCTCATAAGAGTCTTGTTGTTGAGGTTTACATTGCTTCATCTCCATCTGAGTGTCTGCTGGTGCCAGCATGACTGTACCGGTGTGGACTGTCCCATGCTGGACAGCTGTATCGAAGAAGTGCTGGAGAGCGGTGCCTGTTGTGCTTCATGCTTACAAAAAGGATGCACATGTGAGGGTTACCAGTACTATGATTGCATCAATGCTGGATTCAAGAATGGCAAAGTGCCTGAAGGAGATTCTTATTTTGTTGACTATGGCAGCACAGAGTGCTCTTGCCCTTTTGGAGGAGGCAAGATAAGCTGCAACTTCATCAGCTGTCCAGACATACCACCAAACTGCATTGAGGTGTCAGAGCCTGTAGATAGTTGCGTGCAGTGTGAACGCATTGGGTGTGTCCACAGCAGACAAAATTATGAGGCTGGACACTCCTTCCACATTGATCCCTGCCAGGTCTGCCACTGCCCCCATGAAGGAGGGAAGCTAATGTGCTACCCTGTACCTGACTGTGACCTGAAGAAAGACCATAAACCCATGTTAGCTGCTGCGACAAAGGAGGTCACAGCCAGGAGGAGAAGTGGTTACACCAACAGGTTTGACCAACAAAGATTTACAGATCATTTCTCATCACCCTACCATCCTCTTCCAAATGGTAATCTTCCCCTTTTTAAACGGAATAAGGAGCCAGAAGACTATGATTATGGTCCTACAGACCTTCCAGAGACCTACCCTCAATCTCTTGTCCTCCCCACCCCGTCCTTCTCCTCCAAAAAGGTCACATCTATGTCTGGAGGATCAGATCAAGATCAGGGCAGAAACTCTGTAATTCAGAATGTGGATAGACAAACCAAGCTGGAGCTGAGAGAGCAATATGGAGTTCATGAACATTCTTCTGACAAAGAGAAAGTGACAAAAAATCCCCTGGGTAATGAGCAGACCACTGTCAGGGTACAGATGCATGAGGACATTACTACTTCTTGGCAGCTCTCACAGGGTCCGACAAGTGTGCAAAGTGCCTCTTTCAGTGATCTGAGTCTACAGACAGATTCAGAGAATCCATTGGATGCACACAGGAGTTACATCCAAGAAGAAGAGAAACGCCCAGACCATATGACTGCAGAGAGTGTCGCGCATCATCAAAGGGGCTCTGAGGTGAAGACACATCACCAAAAAGCATCAGATAATGTTCCACACAGAGGTTCAAACAATCAGGGAAACATTAGCCAACCAGTCAGAGGTACAGAGAGTCAAACTAATCAGCACAGACAATCAGATACAGTGAATTTTCAGTTGTACACAGTGAGAAGTCCAGAGAACCCAATCCATCCCCAGGCAAGTTCAAGTGGTCAGGGATCAGTCACACCGGACAGTGATGCAGGGCTGAGTACAAAAGAGATGGAAGAGGAGGAGAAGGAAGAGGAGATGGAAGAAATGGTAACTCCTCAGACTGTCATTGAGCCTGAAGAAGCGGATGTGTCCTTTACAAAACAGTCGACACAACAGGAAAGAAGCCATAAGGGCACCGAAAGCACTGAGCCAACTGGCAGCTCCAAAGAGACCATGCCCAGGCTCAACACCGGCCCCACCACCAGGCCCGACTTCCAGACAGGTACCAGTGTCAGTGTGCATTTTATCACAACCACCACCACCCAGTTTCCAGTAAGGTCCATGCTGGATGAGACTGAGCTGAGCAGCAAGCCAGCCCGAAAGCTGTTCAACCCTCACAACAAAGACAGAGAGGAGGTGAAAGCAGAGGGGATGGAGAACAAGGACGAGATAGACCAGACTGTTTTATTCACCAGACCAGATAAAGGTAAGTCAAAATACTTAAACCCTTTTTCACACTCAGTTCATTAATGAATTATTCCCTCTTATTCTTTCTTCAAACAAGACAGAGATTTCCATTTCAAATTATGCATTGTCAATTTGTGAAAAAAAAAAGGAGAGACTGATGAGTTGAAAAAAAAGTTCTACTTTATATCAACATTTCAATACTTGTTTCCAGAGCTGTATGATATGCAAAAAAACAAACAAACAAAAAAAAAGCTAATAATAAAAAAATATTGAAATTATTTAGACAGCTATTTCAGTTGCAGTTCCAGTCGGAATGCAGCTCCTGTGAAATAGTTGAGTTCAAATTTCAAATACCTTTTATGTCAAACAGCCATGAGTTGTACATGACACTTGATTATATTTTGTAAAATTGTTCCGCCTTAAATGCGTCTTCATCTTCAACTGCAGAATAAACAGCATTATCAAAAAAAAAAAAAAAAAAAAAAAAGAGACTAAAGGGCAAAGGTGGAGGCGTTGCAGAATAGAAATGGCAAAACAATTCTAAGTGTCTCTGATCACTCAGGGTGTCCACCATGGAGCACTGAGAGCTTAAAGTTTTAAATCTTAAATTCTCCTGCTTCGGGTGTATCTTAAAAAAAAAAAAAAAAAAAAAAAAACTACCCAAAATTGTTGTTTGTGCTATGTGTCTATATAACTATATATCGGTCTCCATCTCGGGCTGAAGGAAAATCCTCCTCAGGGCATCCTGTGTTAGAAACAGAGTGCAATGCGTCATACTCTGAAAGCCACGCCCAACGGAGGGGAAAACAATCAGCGGCAAAATTTAAAAAACACTGTCCAGTAGTTTGCTTAAAACATTATTTCAACATGTCAGATGATTATTTTAACACACTAGCTGTACCAGAGAAAAAAATGGTACAATGAAATACTCACATATGTGGGTCTTTCTCATTGTCCCTTCTGTCTGCCTTCATTTTTATGGAGAAATTATCCCACTGAATGGCCGGAGGTGACGTACATCGATATTTACAACTACCTGATCGAGTCCCCCAGTAAGATCATCATTTAACCTGATAGCGATAAAAAAAAGTTAGGCTACATCCACACTACTATATCATCATTTTAAAATAGCTTTTTATAACCCAAACGTTTCAAATCTGCCCCACTTTATGGGGTTATGGGGTAAAAACTTGATTCGTAACAAAAGCGGTGTTTGTGTAACGAGACGGGGCTGCGTGCAGCCCGCGTCACATTTGTCATTGTTTCTTCACCGGGTCAGATTTTTTTTCTGGTCGGCTCGCTCTAAGAAGAGCGAGCTGACTGTGGTGTAATACAAATTAAGCTGTAAATAAAAATATATTGAGGCTTACAATAAATATAGCAACTTCTGATCAACCCATATCAATTTCAGGCTTAAAAATACAACTTTCGTATAAACCACGCTAACTTCTGGTTGAAGTCCCGCTCCTTACGAGTACGAATACGGATGCAGATAATTTAGATAGTTAAATAGATAAGGATAGTGATGTACTCGCTCATCCCTATTAAATATGTGGTGAGATCTGAGGTTCTTGCCCATTGTAGGACACAGTTGTGTCTTTAAATACCATGAATGTAGTGTGAAGGTTTCAGGGAGGCTTGAATACAGTGGTTCAGTCTAAACACTCTCTGGCAAAAAGAATTGGTGAGAAATATTTTTCCCAGCTGTATGAATGGTTTTCCAACACTATGTCAAATCCGGGTTGAGTCTATGGTATTGTTTACTTCGTGTTCCACTGCCTATCTCTCCCTTAGTGTTGAAGTTAGGTCAGGTATAGGATTATGGATTATGTTGTATTGACTAAGGAGTAGGATTTATTTCTGTGAGACAGTAGAGCATTTAGCACAACACTGTCTAATAATGTTCCCTTTTTCTAACCTCTATTATAAATACCAAGCCAGGCCGTATGTCATGAGCATATGGAAGAAGTGGAGACACTGACAGGGCCCAGGGTCCATCTGGAACAGGTAGTCAAACAGACTTGCCATGGTGAAAATCCTCACACAGCTGCTTCCCAGCAGTCACCTCGCTCAGCCAGCCGCTGCTTTATTGCAGGTAGCTTCAGCTCTCCCACAGAATCAGCTTCAATTTGAAAGATCTTAAGTCTATATATTATATTTTTTACTTTACATTGCATGTGTTACTGTGACATGTGCATGTTTCTTTACAAAATATGAGTATGATCACTACTGCTGTTAAATCCCCATTCCTTCTTTTCACTTACAAGTGAATGGTGCAAAAGTACAAGTCATCTGTTGCTTTGACTTGTCAAAGATGAGTAAGAAACAAAATCTTAAAACAGCAAATGGGAAAACTTTCATATGCTGGCCATAGAAATTCATTGATTAGGGTTTAAAAAGTGAAGTCATAAAGAGCAGTTTTACAGTTTTTAGCTGAAAACCCTTACACTAGTGTTTTAATACTCAGTCTAAATAGGATCATGGGAGATTGCAGTGGGATTTTGATTCACATGGTAGTAACCCTTCATGACATCATAGTAAAAGCATTTTCAGAGTAGAAATCATTAGTCAGTTCATCTATCCCTGCTGTTTGTTCAAAAAAAAAAAAAAACCCAACACATTAAATGCCTTACATAATAAGATGATAATAAGACTAATATAGTAAAAATTCCAAACATCTGTTGTAGTTGTTCCAACATACACATACATGCAAGTTTGAAGCTTTTTCCCTTTTTGCAAAGTATTAGAGTTTTTGTACTGTTCATCGGTAACTTGTTGAGGGAAGTAGAGACATCAAATCAAATCAAAACAAATTTATTTAGTGCCATATCAAAACAAAGTTACATCAAGGCACTTTTCCCATAAAGCAGGTGTAGACCAAACTCTTTATGGAGTTGTTAAATAGACCCAAATTGGAAAAAACAAACAAAAGAAACCGCATCTTCAACCACTTATCCGTGTCCGGTTCACGGAGGGGTGCTGGAGCCAATCTCAGCTCACACTGGGCAAGGGCGGGGTCACCCTGGACAGGTCTCCAGTGCATCACAGGGCCAACATATAGAGACAGACAGAGACCAACAATCACTCACACTCATACTCAGACCTACGGACAATTTAGAGTCACTAATGAACCCAGACATGATGTCTTTGGATGGTGGGAGGACACTGGAGTACCCGGAGGAAACCCACGCAGGCATGGGGAGAAGATGCACGCTACACACAGAAAGGCCCCAGGCCGAGAACTGAACCCGCTACCTTCTTATTATGGGGCAACAGCGCTAACCACTATGCCCCTGTGCTGCCCATTATTATTATTATTTTACTTTTTAAAACAACAGTTACAAAGCAATGCAATGATGCCAGGATGGGGGTTAGGTGATCTTTTCGGCGAGTCCTACAGAGTAATCTGGCAGCTGCATTTTGAACAAGCTGCAGACGAGCCAGAGCAGTTTGACTGAAGCAGGTGAAGAAAGAATTGCAGTAATCCAGACAAGAGAAGATGAAGGTGTGAATGATACATTCCAGGTCTATGGGCGATAATAGTGATCTAATCTTAACAATATTTTTAAGATGGCAAAAAGTAGGATTGGTAAGATAGGTTGGTTATCAAACTTCAGTTTTAAATCGAAAATAACACTGAGATTCCTAACATGCGGTCTGATGGAGGTGGCAAGTGGTCCAAGGTGGGGATGAATATTGTTGGTGATAATGTCAGGGCCAATGAAGAGAAGTTCGTTTTCATCTTAATTTAGTTGCAGGAAATTGAGTGACAACCAATTCTTTATTGCATCTAAACAGATGTTGAGAGTGTCAATCTTACTGTAATTGCCTGGTTTTAAAGAAAAATATAGCTCGGTGTTGTCAGCATAAAAGTGGTATGAAATGCAACCAAAATGACTGATTATTTGGCCTAGGGGAATTATGTAGATGGAGAATAAAATTGGACTGAGCACTGACCCCTGGGGGACGCCATATAATAGAGAAGCAGATGAAGAGATGAAGTACTCTAAACGGACAAAAAAAGATCTATTTGAGAGATAGGATGCAAGCCAATCAAGAACATTGCCAGAAATGCCAATACAATTATATAGACGGTTAATAAGTATACGGTGATCAATGATGTCAAAAGCAGCGCTTATATCGAGGAGGGTCAGGATGGAATACTCTCCCTGGTCAGCCTGTATCAGGATGTCATTAGTGACTCTTAAAAGTTCAGTTTCAGTGCACTGTTTTTGGCGAAACCCAGATTGAAATTTATCAAAAACAGTATTGCCTTCAACAATTCTCTTCCCTTTGAGATAGGTCTCAGATTACTTAGAATAGTGGGCTCGAGACCAGGTTTTTTTAACAGACGGTGGATGTTAGCAGATTTGAGTTGATCAAGGAATATACCAGAGGTGAGAGACAGGTTGATGATGGTAGGAACAACAGGGCCAATGACAGGAAAGACTTCTTTAAAAAAATTGGGTGGAAGGATGTTAAGATTGCAGGAAGATGGGTGCAGATGAAAAATTGTTTCCATCATTTAGAGTGATGGGGGCACATTGTGTGAATGAATTTTGAATACTGGGTGGTTGTAACAAAGTTGGGGGGGGGGCATAATGTTGGATCTGATAAGATTGATCTTAGATACAAGATACAATAAATAAGATTCACAGTCACCATTTGAGGTGGCAGAGATGGCAGGGGGAACAGAGGTTGTACAAAGTGGTTGATTGTGCTAAACAGAGCTCTGGGATTATGTTTATTGGTGGTGATTAGGTTAGAGAAATAAGATGTTCTTGCATCCTTGATTTTTTGATTGAGAAATGATAAGAGCGCTTTTAAGTGTAGAAGATGAATTTGAGTTTTGACTTCTATCTGCTCTCAGCTCTCTTGCACTCCTGCTTACAGGCATGTCATCCATGGTGATGATTTAGTGGCTACTACTGACCTGGTTACAACAGGAGCAGTTGCATCTGATGCTACAGAACAGGCATCACTGAAGCTTTTAACCAGATCATTTAAGTCAGAGGGTTGAGCAGAGTAATTTTATATGTTAGAGAAAACAGAAGGGAATGCTGAGGCAGACTCATTATTGAAGATTTGAGAAGCTATGGTTCTCCTCTGGGTTGGAGGAAATGTCTGCATGCAGGAGTCAAAGAAAATACATTTATGGTCTGATACAAGCTCCTTTAAAGAGAGGGAGTTCATATCTAAAGTAAACACCAGGTCAAGAATGTGACCTCGATTATGAGTTGGAACAGAGACATGTTGAACCAGGTTAAAAGAATCAGTAATATTGAAACATTCTAATAATTCTGTCATATTTGAGGACAAGAGTGGAGAGAAAATCAGAAAATTCAGCTAAAAAGCTGTTACTTGATTTTGGTGGACGGTAAATTGCAACACAGCAGACAGGGTTATAGCAACTTATAATAAATAAGAACAGCTCAAAGCTCTGAAAATTATCAATGGAGATATGTTTACAGTTGAAACGATTATTGTATGCAACAGCGAAGCCCCCGCCTCGCCCAGTACACCTTGGTTAGTTCATAAAACTATAGTCTGGAGGACAGAGTTCAATTAACTGGGTGTAATCATTAGATTTTAGCCATGTCTCAGTTCGAATCAAGAAGTCTAGGTTGTGAGAAATTATTAAATCATTAAGGATAAAAGATTTATTTCACAGAAGCCTGGAATTAGATAGAGCAAATTTAGCAGGAGTGATGGATTGCATAGATTGTTTCTTGCTAATAGGGATGTGGATAAGGTTGTTGGGATTGGCAGAAATTGTGTGAATGGAGATGTGTGTCATAGGCTGGAAGTTACAGATAACAAGGATAAGTGAGACTGGATTTAAGTTATGATGAGTGTGTGAAGACACTGAAAGACAGTCGGAGAAGGCTATACAGGACCGGATAGTGAGTTCATTGTTCGTAGATAGGAGATGAGATCCGGCAATATTTGGGTGAATGTGGTCGTTTGAAGAGGTGAAAAGAGGAAAGAGGTCAGGTTGTCCACATAAGGAATGCCTCTGCTACAGCAGTAGCCTTCAAGCTGGAGGTGAAGTTGTCTGAGGAGGCTAAATTTAATATCACCAAAGCAGGGGGGGGGGGCAAAGGGGCTGAAGGTTATACATTATTTACTGGAGTTGAGGATATTGTTGATGAGGGAGATGTAATCTTCTTTAAGTTTCTCTGATTGCTGCAATCACATGTTCCGACAAGCGGCACAACAGTGGAGGTGGGCGGGCGGTCATGTTGCAAAATGGAGCAGAGATGATTAGGATTCAGGAATCAAGGATTCAAGGAACTTTATTGTCATACCAGCTCACATTTACATGCTTATGGTGCGAAATTTGTACTCAGGTCCCAGTTTAGCCTAATAAATATAATATATATAAAAAGAGTATAAAAATATGAAAAGAAAAAAAAGTGCAAAAATATAAACAAAGTGAAATGTAACAAGAGCAATAGCAGTAAAATAAAATATGACAAGGTAGTAAGCGGGAATTGGCTTTGCTGGGTGCAGAATGCATGTGTGCAGCAGGAGGTAGTTGTAAGTCCTTAATATTGCACTTGGTGAGTAAAGTGTTTATAGTGCAGAGAGATATGGAGTCTACAGAGCATGGCTCGAGTTCAACAGTCTAACAGCTTCCGGGAAGAAGCTATTCTTGAGCCTGGTGGTTTTGCTCTGGATGCTCCTCAGCCACCTGCCTTAGGGGAGGAGCTAAAATAGTCTGTGTGCAGGATGGGTTGAGTCTTTCATGATGCAGAGACCCCTACCCCTGCATCGTGTTGTGTAGAGGTCTGAGGTGGTGGGAAGGCTGCTCCCGACAGTCCACTGAGCGGCCTTTACCACCCTCTGCAGCGCCTTCCTCTCAGCAGAAGCGCAGCCGCCGTGCCACACGGTGATGCAGGTGCAGAGGACACTCTCCACCGCACAGTGGTAGAAGCTCCTTAGGACGGAGCTCCCAAGTTCCGTTTTCCGCAACTTCCTGAGGAAGTACAGACGCTGGTTGGCTTTCCTGACCAGACAGGAGGTGTTTGTGCTCCAGGTGAGGTCCTCGGATATGTGACCCCAAGGTACCTGTAGCTGGAGACCACTTCCACAGCTGCTCCTCCGATGTGCAGGGGGGCAGGGGGCACATGTCCCTCCTGTAATCCACCATCATCTCCTTGGTCTTTTTCAAATTGATGCAGAGGTTGTATTCTCTGCACCACTGCTCCAGGTGTTCCACCTCCTCTCTGTATTCAGATTCATCATTGTTCATGATGCATCCCATTACTGCTGTGTCGTCGGTGAACTTCACTATATGACTGCTTACGCATGACTGCTCGGCGAGACACCCCAGCTGAGTGAACAGGTGGGGGCCCAGCACACAGCCCTGGGGCGAGCCAGTGCTGAGGGTGATGGAGGAGGAGATGGTGTTGTGGATCCTGACAGTCTGAGGTCTATTGGTCAGGAAGTCCAGGACCCTGTTCCCCAGCGTGGGACTCAGTCCAAGAGAGGAGAGCTTCTGTACCAGGGTCTGTGGGATGATGGTGTTGAAGGCTGAGGAGAAATCCAGGAAGAGCAGGCAGACGTAGGAGTTTCTGCTCTCCAGATGGATGAGGGCTGTGTGGACCACCGATGAGATGGCATCATCAGTGGAGCGGTTTTTCCTGTAGGCATATTGGTGGGGGTCCACAGTGACGTCGATGGAGTCCTTGATGTGGGTCATGACCAGCCTTTCGAAGCACTTCATGACTACTGGGGTTAAGACTACCGGTCGATAGTCATTCAGGGCTGTCACTGTGGAGCACTTGGGGACGGGGACAATTGTGGCAGTCTTTAGGCAGGTGGGGACAGATGACAGTGACAGTGGGGTGTTAAAAATGTCTGCCAGCACCTCAGACAGCTGGTATGCACAGTCCTTCAGTACTCGCCCTGGGATGTTGTCAGGGCCTGCAGCCTTGCGGGGGTTGATTCCTTGTAGGGACTTTCTCACGTCTGCTGCGGTCACACTGAGTGGAGTGTCACCAGGTGGTGGTGTCAGGATCCTCGAAGCGGGCGTAGAAACTGTTGAGTGCATCTGGCAGGGAGGGATCCCTTGGACATTGTGCATCCCTGGTGTTGTAGTCCGTGATGCTGTTGATGCACTTCCACATGCGCCGTGGGTCGTTGGTGGTGAAATGACCCTGGATTTTCTGGGCATATTTGGCCCGCACGATGCCTGCATTCAGTTCTTTCCTCGCCTGCCTGAGCACTGATGCCTCACCTGCCCTAAACCCAGCATCTCTAGCCTTCAGTAAGGCTCTCACCTCAGCATTCAGCCAGGGTTTCTGGTTTGGATAGCAGGTGATTGTCCTGGTGGTGGTGACATCATCAGCACACTTGGATATGAAGCCGAGGACAGAGGAGGTGTATTCCTCCAGATCCACCTCTCCCTCATATGTAGCTGCCTTCCTGAAGACCTGCCAGTCTGTGCATGGGAAACAGTCCTGGAGCACTGAGGCTGACTCCCTGGGCCACACAGTGACTGTCCTCTTTGTTGGCTGGATCTGTCTCAGTAGGGGGCGGTATGCTGGCGCCAGCAGGATGGTAATGTGGTCGGAGAGGCCAAGATGGGGGCGAGGAAGAGCTCTATATGCTTCGCGAATGTTCGTTTACACACAGTTCAGAGTGTTGTTTCTCTGTGTGGGAATGGTGACATGTTGGTAAAATCTGGGCAGAGTGTCCGTCAGTTTCACGTGGTTGAAGCAACCACATAAAACGCCTCTGTGTGCCCTGCCTGTATGGAGCTAATGGTGTCATGTAGCTCCCTCAGCGATTCGCTAGTATTAGCATCCAGTGGGATGTAAACAATGGTGACGAACACCGCAGTAAACTCCCGAGGCAGATACAATGGCCGGCATTTCACAGTCATTAGTTCTATCGCCTCAGAGCAGTAGGTTTTTACCAATCTACAGTTTGTACTCCAACCTTCATTCACGTACACACAGAGTCCTCCCCGTATTTTCCCCAACCGGTGGTCGCAGTCCGCTCGGAAGAGTCGCAGGCCGCGGATCTTGTAGGCTGAGTCCGGCATGTTGTTATTTAGCCAGGTTTCCGTGAGGCGAAGAACAGCACAGTTCCTCATCTCCTTGGAAGCATTCATCCTCAGTCGTAGCAAATTCACTTTGTTCTCCAGTGAGCGGGGATTGGCAAAAAAGAGAGTTGGAATCGGCGACCTGCTAGCCTTTTGCTGGGCCTGCACACCCACCCGCTTTCTTCTTTTTTGTTTTCGGGCACATCGCTTCCTCTTGCCGCCTGCTCCCATTACTTTGCTGCGCCACTCCGTTGTCCTCAGGAGCCGCTGTCTGTCAAGTGCCGAATTCAGAGTTGGTGGAATCGTGACATCCGAACTGTCTCTTATGACCATCAGTTCGGTTGAGCTGTATGTCATACGTTGATTTATCACAGAACTATTGCTAAAAGTGGCCTCAAAGGTTGTAAGATAAGACTTTGTTCTGGGAGCTTGAGAAGCCGCTGCACTCCTGCGCGCCGCCATTTTGAAGCACCTTTAATATTGGGACAGGAAGAGAGGACAGGAGGGACAAAACACAGACTATGGGAAGATACAAAGTTAGTGACAAGTAATATTTTAATGTACATGCATAGGGGAGAGAGAGGGAGAGAGTGGGGGGGGGGGTCTCAGTGCATTCCCCAACTGCTCAGGCCTATAGCATCCAAACTAAAAAAAAAAAAAAAGACATTGATTAAACCTTAAAATTTTAACTATAGGTTTTGTCATAAAGAAACTAGCTAAGGAGAAATGTGAGCTCTTTTTCTAGTTCCTGTTAATATTTGTGCAGCAGCGTTTTGAATCAACTGAAGGCTTTTCAGAGAATAGTTTGGACATCCTGATAGCAGTGAATTACAGTTGTCCAGTCTAGAGGCAACAAATGCATGCACTAGATTTTCTGCATCCTCTTCAGACAGGATGTTTCTGATCTTTGCAATATTGTGTAAGTGAAAGAATGCTGCCCTAGAGACTTGTTTTATATGAGGGACAAAGGACATGTCCGGATCAAAAATGACTCCAAGATCTCTAACTGGAGCTGGAGGCCAAAGTAATGCCACCTGAAATGGTTACATGATCAGATAATGCTTCTCTAAGGTGCTTAGGACCAAGTTCAATAACTTCAGTTTTGTCGGAGTTCAGAAGTAAAAAGTTGCAGGTCATCCAGGCCTCCTCTATAGACGCTTTCGCACCAGAGGAACTGGTGTTCGCACCACCAGGATGTAGAACCATTCTAGTTTTAAGAATGTCGTTTGAGGAACTTTTTTAACCCCTACTTCAGTGTAGGTACTTTCGCAGCGCAATATAAACTTTGCGTGACATAGGTATATGGTGATTGGTCCAGATGTAGGTGTACTAAATGCAACATTGTTATTTTTAAAAAACCTGTTTATAGCGTTTGCTGAGTGAACACAGAAGAAAGAAGAAGAGAGAATGGAGCAAAATAACGAGAAATGGACCGACATTGAAGTTAAGGCTTTACTAAGCCTGTATTCGACTGAAGAAATACAAAGAGAGGAGCTCTCCGTCTTGCTCTTTCAACCACATGATTTGCACGTTTCATTTTGAACTGTGTTATTATCATGACAGTCACGAAACACAACAAACACATACAGTTGTTCCTGGTTGAATTTGGTCGTATTCACGCATGATTCTCACGTGAGTCACGCATGATTCACACGTCTTTTTAGAGGAGGAGTAATTGTATTTTCATTAGACACTGCAATGTGCCCAAACAACCACCAGTGGCATCTGTGAGTAGGAGGACGCCACCATAAGACAGCAGCAGGGAGCAGTGAACATGGACGTAAACCGAAACACTGGGTCGACAGACGCTGTGGTGTGAGCTAGAGAGAGAATGGGGAGAGGAAGCAGTGAATCAGAGCAATAAAACGTTATTTTCTGATTGCATCACAGTGGTTATGGTCAGCAGCACAAATAAACTTCCCCACACACTTCCATTCAACCCTGGCGTGCTTTTACAGGGTTAACACCACGCTGGAGCAACATTATGCTGGTTTGGTCGGTTCAGTTTAAAAAACAAAGGCTTCATGAGCGATGTTCCTTATTTCCATCTGTTCAATAAATCAACTCTGATCCTGATCCACTCCTAAGTCATCATGAAATCAAGTCTTTTATTGATAAGCAAAGACAGTTTAGTAATTTGAAGAAATGCAATGTAGAAAAAGATGTGTATACTGTATTTTATTATATAGTAGTCTATTGTCTGTATTCTTACTTTATAATTTTTTCTATATAATATTTTTTTTTTACAAACTATTAAATTTAAAATAAACAGCACAGAAATATAATTAGTATCAAATAAAGAGGAGTAGAAAGACTAAAAACCTTCTAGTGATAAAGTTTTTCTGTATGCTAATGAAAGTCACAACAACTTAGGCTCATTAACTAAACAAAAGGAATGTGTGACGGGTTTTTCTTAGTGTGTGTGTGTGTGTGTTTGTGAATGACAGTGGGCAGGGAGGAATTGTCTTGAGGAGGGTAACAAGTAGGACAGGAGAGTTGCAGAAAACGTGCCTTGGCCCGCGCATTGCCTCAGGCTCCCTGTTGAAACTGTCCAGTTGTTGGATGAGACGGGGGGAGTTTGTGTGTTAAACAACCACTGTAGACTGAGCAAAATACTCGCAATTATTTTTTTAAATGTTATTTTTTGGTACAATCATTCAGGTCAGGATTATTTTACCAGTTAACAAATGTTCCAAACAAACCATAAAAAACAAACAAACAAAAACAACTAATGTCCATATTTAAGCTGTGGAGTTTATTTGTGCTGTTGAACGTAACTGCTGGTTTGTAAAGTTGTAAAAAGTGATTTTTATACATGTTTTTGTTGAGTAAAAATCCTTTCTGAATTATGGAACTGATTAGAATCATTTCTTGTCAACAAATATGCTTGTATGGACTTTGAAACTTCTATAGACTGTGCGTAATTGTTTCTCTCTCCGCTTAGCCGTGGCTGATGAGAGCAAGGAAAATCCCAACGTCAGACGTCTTGATATATTACTTTATAGGCTATAGGCTAATTATCCATATCAGATATTATGATATTTAAGCAACATCCAGTCAGGTCGTGATGTATGCTCTCAGGGGCGGACTGGGACAATAATTCAGGCCGGCAAATTCATTTTACCTGTTAACAAATGTTTGAGCCAAAAAAAAACAAAAAAACAACAGCAACAACAACAACAACAACAACAAAACAAAAACAAAACCAACAACCCTAATTTCCATATTTTACCTCTGAAACAAAGAAAGCACAAGTGATTATCCAAGGAATTGAGGAACATATTAAACCCTGTTAGATTTTGACATTTTGTGTTTTTCTAAATAACTAAACTAAATGTCTGCTAAAAAAAATAAAAGACTTACATATGACTAAGAAGTGGATCAGGAACAAAGTTGATTTATTGTACAGATGTTTGAGCATTATTAAACTGAACTAAAGCAGCATAAAGCTGCTGCTGTGTTTTAAACAGCACGATGCAGACGTTTCACATTCAGAGGTTTGAGGTGGAGTTGCAGGGTTGAGTGATTTATTTGTCTTGTTGAACATAACTGCTGTGAAAAAATCTGAAAAATAAAGTTTTATTGATCTGATTCACCTGCTTTTTTTACTGTTAGCAGTCACTCTCTTCATTCACTCTCTAGCTCTCTCGACCACAGCTGCTAATAAAAGCGTTCACATCGCTACTTTCCATTGCAGCCACATTGTGGTCAAATGGGGAATTGCCCCAAAATCTTTTGAGCTGTATTTCAGTACTATGCTGCCACCTAGTGGCTACAGTTATGACGTACATTTCACGCAAAGCGTGAATCTCACGCTCCGCGAGTGAAGTGACCATTTTTAACCAGTACCAACTGTAGCTCCGATCACGGCATTCTCCATCTCGCTGTTGTTATTGTTGTTCTTGTAGTCGTATGTAGCGCAGAAGCGACATCGCTATACCGAGCATGGACAGGCTTACGTCATGTCAGCGTTCCTACTGGTGGTGCGAATGTACACAGATAAAAGGCCCTAAAACGTTTGTAGTTCTAGGGGGAGCTCCCCAGTTTGTAGTTCCTATCAAATGAGACCCTAGAACTGCTGGTGCAAAAGCGCCTTATGTTTATAAAACATGCCTGAAGTCTGACTAGCTGATAAATTTCATTTGGCTTGATTGACAAGTATAACTGAGTATCTTCTGCATAACAGGGAAAATTTATGCTATGCTTCTGGATAATATTGCCTAAGGGAAGCATATATAGGGTGAAAAGGATTGGTCCAAGTACAGAACCCTGCAGAACTCTATTATTTACTAAATTAAGTGAGGAGGAGCCAATGTTAACATGAAGAAAGTGATATCTGTGTGATTAATATGATTTAAATAATCTTATGCGTTCCTTTGATCCCAATTTCATGTTTCAGCCATTGTAATAGAGCTTAGAAGATTATGGTCAAAGGTGTCAAAAGCAGCACTAACAGGACAACAATTATGGAGAGCAATCCAATGTCTGAAGCCATTAGAATGTCATTGGTAACTTTTACCAGTTGTGTTTCTGTGTTATCCATCCATCCATCTTCTACTGCTTTCCGTTTCTGGGTCGCTGGGGTTGCTGGAGCCAATCCCAGCCAACGTTATGGGCGGGGTACACCTTGGACAGGTCGCCAGTCCATCACAGGGCCAACACACAAAGACAAACAGAGACGAACAACCACTCACAGTCAGCCCTACGGACAATTTAGAGTCACCAGTTAATCTAGCCGGTGGGAGGAAACCCACGCAGACACGGGGAGAACATGCAAACTCCACAGAGAAAGGCCCCAGGCCGGGAACCAAACCCGCAACCTTCTTATTGTGGGGCGACAGCGCTAACTACTACGCAGCCATTATGATATACTCTAAAGCCTGTCTGAAACTCTTCAGACAAACCATTCCTATGCAGATGTTCACATAATTGGCTTGGAACTGCTTTTTCATGAATTTTAGACATGAAGGAGAGGTTAGATATGGGTCTATAATTAATTAATTAACCAAAACATCTGGATCAGGATTAGATTTTTTGAGGAGAACTTTAATAACGACAATCCTGAAAGACTGTGGTAGAGATAAACACACAATGATCAGATCCAGAATGCACGTCTTAATTCGTGGGAAAATATTTTAAAATAGCCTGGTAGGTATTGGGTCTAAAAGACAAGTTGATGGTTTAGATGATGAGACTATAGAAACTAACTCGAAGAGATTTAAAGAAAAAGATTCCAAATACAAAGCAGGCGTTAAAGTTGATTCAGAAGCTGCTGGGTTTGATAGTGGATTACTGCTACAATTGGCATGAGGCAGAGAGACTGAGTGAGCTAAAGGTTCTTGCCAGGATTTTAATAATTTTTTATTGAGATGTAGCACTATAGTGTGAGTGGTTGTTTGTATCTGTCTTTCTCTGTATGTTGGCCCTGCGATGGATTGGTCCTGTCCAGGGTGTACCCTGCCCTCACCCCATGTGAGCTGGATTTGGCTCCAGTGAGCATGAGGCACAGCGTTTGAACTTCTGACTAATCGTTTCTGAGTTGTGTTTGTGTTGACTTGTTTGTACTATAGCTGTTTATGATGGTGGATGATTGTGAGCAGCCTTAGAGCCACAGCCATCAGCTTCACCCCAATGTGCTGATTGGACACTGCAGTTCAATCTGATGAAAAGGAAGGATCCAAGATAGAGACGTTGCTCTCCACCAAAATGACACCATATGACTGTGATACACCTAAGATGTAAATAAAACACAATCAGCCAATCATATGGCCCCTTACATTTCTCCACACTTAAACCGTTGCCCAACGTTGTCATTATGGCAACAATAAACAACACGTTTCATAAAGGTGGCATGTAACATATGGTCATGTATGTTCATTCAAATATTTAACTTTGCTAAGCAGGACATTTCAACTAATTCAATGACATTGCATGATTTACAATGAGGGGATAGTCAGATAAATGTTACTGACAGGTTGAGGTTGATTAAGTCTCTCCATGCGATTGGCTGAAAGCAAACACACCTGATTGGCTGATGAATCTGTCAATCAGAATATTACATTTGATTGACAGCTCTATCAGCCAATGGTGATGTTGGTTGACCTGCAATGTCAGATCAGTCTCAAAATTCAACGTACAGATTTCGTAAATGCACATTCAGTAATTCGTATTCTCCGCGAATTTATATTACAAGTGTACCTCAAAATTACATTTGTGAAGTCCAAAATACAACTATGAAACAAAGCACGTGCATTCGTGAGTCCGAAATACGACTACGAAACAGCGAAATACGACTACGAAACAAAGCATGTGCATTTGTGAAAAGCCCCGCAAGAGTTCATTCATTATGAGACTATTCATACGTGTGTGACTTTGCATCTGTTCAATCTCCTTGCTGTGGATATTTTGACAGACATTTCTGATTCACCTGAACCTGTTTAGATTAAAATTATTTTTTTTGTCATTCAGTGCAATACTGGTACATTTGTGATGATAAAAAGTATATGTTTTTCTGTCTGCCTGCACTGTAACTGTTGGCTACACTGTTTGATCTGACACATCGAGTAACAGATAATGAAATGATAATGTAAATACATTAAAAAGAAACAGAACGTGAAAGACCTGTATCTGTGTACAAATTTAGAGCTTGATATTGCCACTGATTTCCTGAATCAATTCATTTCTGATTCACAAGGTTCCATGTGATTTTTTTATGTTATCAGTCAGACATAGTGCTTCTCCTTCCAATACCGATTTCCATGGATAAGAACAGAATTCTGAGAGAACTTAGTGCATTCATTTTAGTTCAAATCAAAATGTAAGCATGTCTATTAAATATGTGTGACCAATAATGAAATGAAATAAGTAACACATTTTTTTTTGTCTGCATTTTAACACCACAAGGTGTTTCAACTTTTTATGAGATTGATGCAGTTATAGTTATGTACTAAATATTTCATTATTTCAGTGCATGTGTGTGGCCATTACCAGCCTTCCCTGGAAGTTAGTTTGTTGATCTTTATTAGGTGAAATGACTTTTGTGTGGCAGGGAGGGCAGTGCTACACCTCAGTGAATATAGGGGGTGGCAAAGGACAGAGAGGATACAGAAGGATGGACAGGGGAAGGGAAGCAGGTGGTGCTCGTCAGAGCAAGTGGAGTGAAGGATCCTATGCTTTTCTTGCCACCTCACTTAAGATTACAAGAGTCCAGAGGGCTTCTGTGTAGCTCTCTGGAGAGATGGGAGTCCAGATAGCTGAAGGTGTCCTTAGTGGAGCTGAGTCAAAGAGGATGTACAAAGTGATAGAATGAAAGGATAGATCAGCCCATTTTTGGCAGGACTCATCAATTCTTCATCAAATCAAATCAAATCAAAATTTTTTATAACATCATAACAAAGTTACATCATGGCACTTTACTTATAGAGCAGGTCTAGACCAAACTCTTTATAAAATGATTTAAAGAGACCCAACAGATCCCCTGATGAGCAAGCACTTGGTGACAGTGGCAAGGAAAAACTTCCTTTAAGAGGCAGAAACCTCGGGCAGGACCAGGCTTGGGGGGGGCGGCCATTTGCCTTGACCAGTTGGGTTGAGAGAGGGAGAGAGAGAGAGAGAGAGAGACACGAGTGGGGGTAAAGTTGGGTAGAATAGGGAGAGAATGAGAGCAGGAGGAGGGGATATTCAAAACAGGTGCAGGCAGGAACATATGATGCTGTATGAACTTCATAGAAATGATGCTGTATGGAGTTCATGAAGATGTGGGAGCAGCAGGCACTGCAGGAACATGAGGTGGAGATGATTCACCACCTGCAGGATGAGGACAGGGAGAGATAGGAGAGGAGCTGGGAGAGACAGAGACTTCGGGAAACATGGTTAGTAAATACAGTACACATGCTTAGAACTGGGAGAAGCAGGGGAACCAGAGAAACATGGTTATTGATATGTCTGCGCATGCAAGGGAGGGAGAGAGAGAGAGCGAGAGGGAGACAGATTCACTTTTTCATGAAGTGACCCAACCTGAGCTGGCAAGTTAAACTATAATTGCGTGTGGGCATTTCCTAAAAATGTGAGACTATCACCAGGGCCCAGAATTGGTTCAGGGGCCCAAGGTCCCCAGGCCCGCCTCCCTGTGTGCAGGGGCACAAGAGGCACCAAACACAGAGAGCTACCACAGACATGCAGCATGTCACAGCCCCCAGTGTTCCAGGCGGGTTACGGTGAGCACCACTGAACCGCCCAAGCAAGCACATGTAGGAGTGCCTCCCCGGGAAGGGAGGAGGCAGGGGAGCGGGGCGGAGGGAGGAGGGAGCAGTGGAGGGCGACCCAGGAGGACCCAGCAATCACCACCCCCAGACTCCGAGACAGTGAACAGGCCCTGAGGCACCCAGGTAGGAACAGGCACACTAGGCAAGGGCGCCAGAGTACATCCCCATGTGAGAGGGAGGGAGGTTGGCCAGGAAGACCCCTTAGAGCCAGAGATCAACCAATGGAAGAGGAGGAGAGGAACACCTCTAAAGCATGCTCAAACTGCTGTGGTCCGGGGATCCGCCGTTGTGATCCTGGATGTGGAGGGTAATATAAACATTGCAATAAACAGAAGTTATCATCTTAGCAGGGAGAGTAATATTATACTGCAGGAAAGGTACATGTATATGCAAAGATGTCATATCCAATGATATATATTCTGCAAGGAGGTTCAACTAATGGGAGATGTTAACTGTTAATTTGTCCAGTTAACTAGGATTGTTTTCTTGGCAATGGCTAGAACTATGAGAACAGATCAGGATAGGTGGTTTGGTAAGTTGGTTGTCATCAGATCACCGATAAGGCAAAGGTTAGGAGTTAATGGAATTCTGCAGTCCAAGATGGAAGAGAGTTTCTGTGTTAGCATTGACAAGAAGTGCTGCACTAAGTGCAGACTAACTCTTGTCTTTTTCTCCTTTGAGTAGAATTTAATAATAGCGTAATATAAATTCTGGAACCACTTTGCTGTGGGTTTGAATGGGCTTATGTAGAATAAATAGTTGATTTATGGTAAAATTTTCATTTTAACCGTAGCTATTATGCCCCATAAGATTGTTCCAGTGCCCTAGGTCACCACAGATTTTCTCCTGTGGATCAAAGTTTAAGTGGACTAGCTCTGATAGTTTAGTTGAGATAATTATACCCAAATATTTAATGTTGCCTGTGGAGAAAGAAAGTTGGAGCTTCTGGTCTGCAGGATCCCATGCATTCTCCGTTATTGGTAATATTGTTGATTTGGACCAGTTAATCGAGTAGTCAGAGAGGGCTGAGAAATTTGAAATACAGTTGTAAGCTTCCTGTAATGATCTTTGAGGTTGCTGCAAGTAGAGTAATACATCATCAGCATATAAATTGATTTTATGTTCAGAAACAGTAGAATGGATACCTTGGATATTGGTGTTCTGACGTATTGCTGATGCCAGTGGTTCAATGAATATAGCAAACAGCAGGGGAGAGAGGGGGCATCCTTGTCTGGTTCCCCTCTTCTGAGTGAAGCTTTGTGATGTGATCCCGTTTGTGGTGATTGTAGCCTTAGGTGAGTTATAAAGTGCAGACACCCAGTGGATAAATGACTCTCCAAAGCCAAATTGTTGAAGGGTAGCAAAGAGGAAGGACCAGTTAACTTTGTCAAAAGCTTTTTCAGCATTAGCTGATAGAACAATAGCTTCTGGTTGCTGTGCTGGGACATGCTGATCAATTTAAGGAGCCTTCTAAAGTTATTTGTAGCGTGTTGCCTTTTTTTTCTGCATTTGTCCTCATAGTTTAACACCATAGGGTATCAACATTTTATGAGATTGATGCAGTTATAGTCTTGCAGCTAAATATTTTATTATTTCAGTGTGTGTCTGTGACCATCACCAGTCCTCCCTGGAAACTAGTTTGCAATCTTTATTGAGTGAAATGACCTTTGTGTGGCAGGGAGGGCATTGCTACACCTTGGTGAATACAGGGGGGAATAAAGGACAGAAAAGATGGAGAAAGATGGACAGGGGAAGGGAAGCAGGTAGTGCGGGTAGGAACTAGTGGGGTGAAGGATGCTGTTCTTTTCCTGTTATCTCACATGGGATTAAGAGAGTCCAGAGGGTTTATGTGGAGATGTGGGGAGATGGGAGTCCAGATAGATGAAGGTGTCGCAAAAAAGGAGCTGAGTCAAAGATAGGGTACATAGTGATGGAATGAAAGAATAGCTCAGCCCATTTTAGGCAGGATTCATCAATTCTTCATGATGTGACCCAACCTGAGCTGGCAAGTGACACCACACATGCAAGTGGTCATTCCCTAAATATGAGTGAGACTGTCACCAGGGCCCAGAGTCAGGCCAGATGGCAGAGTGTCAACCTTTGATAGAACCTGTTTGATGAAATTATTGACGAAAGTGCCTTGAAAATGATTTTGATATCGATATTGATCAATGACAATGACAGAGGGCGATAGCTGGAAAGCAGTGTTGGATCTTTATCTGGTTTTAAAAGTAATTTAATTGCAGCTGTATTCATTTGGGCTCTTATGTAACCTGTGTTTTTGATCTCAGTCACTGTCCTGAGGAATAAAGGTGCCAGCACTGACCAGAGATGTTTCATAAATTTGGCAGGGAAGCCATCCGGTCCAGGAGCCTTGCCTGCAGGAATATTTTCTTATGCAGTTAATAGTTCATCAGTGCTCAATGGGGCATCCAAGATGTTTCTTTGTTCTATAGTCAGTTGAGGCAGATTTAGGTTTTTGAGGAAAGCCTGATTTTTTGTTATGTTAAAAATTTTGGTATCTGAGTTGTTTTAGCATAAACTAATTTATTTTCTTTTTATAGGATATTTTCTAGTTGTAATTTAGCATTTTGTAGTTGGGTCCATAATTGTTTGTACGGTTTTGTTGCATATTGTTCTGTTATTTCTTTAATCTTATCCTCAATGTTTTTTTCAGTCTGTTGTTCCCATTTGTTCTTGTAAGAGGAATAAGATATAATTTTGCCTCTGATTACGGCCTTCCCAGCTTCCCAGATCTGGGATGGAGATAAATTTGGAGGGTCCAAATTTATTTCCAAAAAGATTTTCCATTCCTTCCTTTTTAACAAGTCAAATTCTGGATCCCTTGGTAATGAGGTGTTAAAGCGCCATGTGGGGAATGGTTTCAGTGTGTCCCTCCACCTTCAAATAGAAGGTGGAGGGACACTGGTGCATGATCACTGATTATAATTGGTGTTGATTTTTTGTGCGATAGAGTTGTTTGAGAGGAAAAAGTCAATTCTTGAAAAAGAGTGGTGCACAGGGGAGAAGAAGGTGTATTCCATCTTTGTAGGATTTTTGAGTCTCCAGCCATCACCTAGTCCAAAGTCATCCATGTATTCCTTAAGGACTGTGGCTGATTGCGTTTTTTTTGTGTGTGCTGATTTATGGGAACAATCTATAGAAGGATTCAGGACTGTGTTAAAGTCCCCTCCTACTATTATTGTTTGGGTGACTGATATGTCGGATAATAGCAAAAAATCTTTGTGGAAGAAAGCTGGATCATCGTTATTAGGAACATAGATATTCACAACTGTGTATAATTTAGGTCGCTTTCACACCAGAGCTGCTTGGTCCGCTTTAAATGGACCAAAGTTCGTTTCCTTGGATAGTCCGCTTCGTTTGGGCAGGTGTGAAAGCTCACATGAACTCTGGTGCGGACCAAACAAGCGAACTCTGGTCTGCCTGAAAACGTGGGTCTCGGTTCGCTGGCAAGTGAACCCTGGTGCAGTCCGTATGCAGTGTGAATCCTCACCGAACCAAACAGAGGACCAAATTATGTAATGACGCTATACGCACTTTAAAACTTTAAAACTACACTCCAGTGGAATTCCAACTGAACTGGCTTAAAATAATGTCCAATATAATCAACAATCACAGTATCCCAAAATAATAATTGTAACTAAAATCAATAAACTGTCAAAATTCCAATAAACATAAAATAGGCTTATATAATAAAGTATTAAGAATGATTAATTCTATCAAACGGTATTAAAACTCATTCTGATCTGCAATTCTTATAACTAAATGAACCCAAAGATTACAATAAATTCAATGGTAAATATTGCAAATTAAACTAATTATTTTCTATAGGTTTGCTAAAATCATGTATTCTGTGCTAAAATACAATGTATCTTATCTGTTTTTGTAATATAGCTTGATTCTGCATCGCTATTTACAGCTCATTGGTCCTTACGTGAATGTTTACTGTTGCCATGGCAACAAGTGACCGCTGACGTTAGCAGTTGTTAGCTAGCTTAGTTCAATCATCTGAACAACAATAACCCAAATTCACAATTTGATATATTTAAGTAAAATCAACCACAACTTCTTCTTCTCCTTTCGGCTTTTCTCTTCAGGGTCGCCACAGCGAATCAGTTGCCTCAATCTAAGCCTGTCTTCTGCATCCTCTTCTCTCACACCAACCACCTTCATGTCCTCTTTCACTACATCTATAAACCTCCTCTTTGGTCTTCCTCTAGGCCTCCTGCCTGGCAGTTCAAAACTCAGCATCCTTCTACCAATATATTCACTATCTCTCCTCTGGACATGTCCGAACCATCTCAGTCTGGCCTCTCTGACTTTATTTCCAAAACCTCTAACATGTGCTGTCCCTCTGATGTACTCATTCCTTATCCTATCCAACCTGGTCACTCCCAAAGAGAACCTCAGCATCTTCACCTCTGCTACCTCCAGCTGTGCCTCCTGTCTTTTCCTCAGTGACACTGTCTCTAGACCAAACAACATCGCTGGTCTCACCACAGTTTTGTACACCTTTCATTTCATTTTAGCTGAAACTCTTCTATCACACATCACACCTAACACTTTTCTCCACCCGTTCCAGCCTGCCTGCACACGCTTCTTCACCTCTTTTCCACATTCTCCATTGCTCTGGACTGTTGATCCTAAGTACTTAAAATCCTCCACCTTCTTTATCTCTTCTCTCTGTAACCTCACTCTTCCACTTGGGTCCCTCTCATTCACACACATATACTCCGTCTTGCTGCGGCTAACCTTCATTCCTCTCCTTTCCAGGGCAAACCTCCACCACTCTAGCTTCTCCTCCACCTGTTCCCTGCTCTCACTACAGATCACAATGTCATCTGCAAACATCATAGTCCATGGAGATTCCTGTCTAACCTCGTCTGTCAGCCTGTCCATCACCCTAGCAAACAAGAAGGGGCTCAGAGCTGATCCCTGATGCAGTCCCACCTCCACCTCTAACTCCTCTGTCACACCTACAGCACACCTCACCACTGTCTTACAGTCCTCATACATGTCTTGCACCGCTCTAACATACTTCTCTGCCACTCCAGACTTCCTCATACAATACCACAGTTCCTCTCTGGGCACCCTGTCATAAGCTTTCTCCAGATCTACAAAGATACAATGCAGCTCCCTCTGACCTGACCTTCTCTGTACTTCTCTATCAACATCCTCAAAGCAAATACTGCATCTGTAGTACTCTTTTTTGGCATGAAACCATACTGCTGCTCACAAATGCTCACTTCTGCCCTTAGACTAGCTTCAACTACTCTTTCCCATTGTATGGCTCATCAGTTTTATTCCTCTGTAGTTGCTACAACTCTGTACATCTCCCTTGTTCTTAAAAATGGGCACCAGCACACTTCTCCTCCATTCCTCAGGCATCTTCTCACTATCTAAGATCCTGTTGAACAACCCAATCAGAAACTCTACTGCTACCTCTCCTAGACACTTCCAGACCTCCACAGGTATATCATCAGGACCGAGTGCTTTTCCACTCTTCATCCTCTTCAATGCCCTCCTCACTTCATCCTTACTAATCTTTGCTACTTCCTGGTCCACAACAGTCACCTCTTCTACCCTTCGTTTCCTCATTCATCAACTCTTCAAAGTACTCTTTCCATCTTCCCATCACACTACTGGCATCTGTCAATACACTTTCATCTCTATCCTTAATCACCCTAACCACCTGCACGTCCTTCCCATCTCTGTCTCTCTGCCTTGCCAACCTGTATAGATCAGTCTCTCCCTCCTTACTGTCCATCCTAGCATACAAGTCATCGTAAGCCCTTTGTTTGGCCTTTGCCACCTCTACTTTCACCTTACGCTGCATCTCCCTGTCCTCCTGTCTACTCTCTTCAGTCCTCACAGTGTCCCACTTCTTCTTAGCTAACCTCTTTCTCTGTATACACTCCTGCACCTCCTCATTCCACCACCAAGTCTCCTTATCCACTTTCCTTCCAGATGACACACCAAATACTCTCCTACCTGTCTCCCTGATCACATTAGCTGAAGTTGTCCAGTCAACTGGAAGCACCTCCTGGCCATCCAGAGCCTGTCTCAACTCCTTCCTAAAAATCATACAACACTCTTCCTTTTTCAGCTTCCACCATTTAGTCCTCTGCTCTGTCTTTGCCCTCTTCATCTTCCTCACCACCGGAGCCATCCTACACACCACCATCCTATGCTGTCTGGCTACACTCCACCTACCACTACTTTGCAGTCAATGATCTCCTTCAGATTACACCGTCTACACAAGATGTAGTCTACCTGTGTACTCCTACCTCCACTCTTATAGGTCACCCTATGTTCCTGCCTTTTCTGGAAGAAAGTATTACTACAGCCATTTCCATCCTTTTTGCAAAGTCAACCACCATCTGTCCTTCTGCGTTCCTCTCCTGGATACCAAACCTGCCCATCACCTCCTCATCATCTCTGTTTCCTGCAGCAACGTGTCCATTGAAGTCTGCACCAATTACAACCCTCTCACTTCTAGGGATGCTCTGCATCACTTCATCAAGGTCCAACCAGAATTTCTCCTTCTCCTCCAGCTCACATCCTACCTGTGGAGCATACCCACTAACAACATTGAACATCACAACTTCGATTTCTAGCTTCAGACTCATTACTTTATCTGATACTCTTTTAACCTCCAGGACATTCCTAACAAACTCCTCCTTCAAAATAACTCCTACTCCATGTCTCTTCCTATCTACACCATATAGAACAACTTGAACCCTGCTCCTAAACTTCTAGCCTTGCTACCTTTCCACCTGGTCTCCTGGACACACAGTATGTCTACCTTCCTCCTCTGCATCATGTCAACCAACTCTGTACCTTTTCCTGTCATAGTTCCAACATTCAAAGTCCTTACTCTCAGTCCTAGACTCTTGGCGTTCCTTTTCTCTCTCTTCCTACGAACACACCTTCCTCCTCTCCTTCTTCGACGAACAGTAGTCCAATTTCCACCGGCACCCTGTAAGTGAACAGCACCGATGGCAGTCGTTGTTAACCCGGGCCTCGACCGATCCGGTATGGAAGTCATAGATTTGATTCGCATGTTTGATTTGGCAAAAGTTTTACGGCGGATGCCCTTCCTGACACAACCCTCTGTATTTATCCGGGCTTGGGACCGGCACAATAAGGCACTTGCGGCTACATTAAAAATCAACCACAACTACCAACAGTCAAAGTCCTTAAACTCTGAGCTAATATGTTGTCACATGTTATATTGTCAAAATTTAAAAAAAAAAGTAACAGCTTCAATCCCTGACAAGCTACGATAACATTATAGTAACAGTTGCGTTCATTAATATGTAGTTAGGTAACATTGTAGCATTCCTTCAAGTAATGTAACTAAGCACAATACAAGATGGCCAGTCAACCCCTGTTTGTGATCTGTGAGGTTACATACCTTGCCCGCCGTCTGTGTAGCAACACCAACAACCTGTAGTCTCTCATCAGTCTCATCAGTCTTTTCCTCCGGTGCCGTTTCTCTTTCTTTTGTGCAGTTGTAAAAGTGAAATGCTCTCTGCCTCGCTGCCTTACCTGGTGGTCATACTGCACAGCTTGCTGAGCCATGTGCATTTGATAGATAAAGAAAAGAAACACAATCCCCAAAAACTGCTAACTTCACATGCTGCTCCATGTTTACTGTTTGTTTTTCCGGTCGAGAGGTAGGGAGGGATTTCTCCTCCTACTTTGTCCAATCGACGAGCGCCCATTTCAACTGCGTGATGCTGCTCAGGAAGTTTGGTGCACTTAAGAAATCACAGTGTGAAAGCAGAAGTGATAAATGTAACAATGCAGCAATGCTTATCACTGTAAGCCCCCCAATCGAACCGAGTCCGCTTGGTCAGGTGTGAAAATGACCTTATTAAGGATTGATGCCTGGATAATGATGTATTGGCCTTCTGGGTCAGTTACCATACTGTTTAAAGTAAATAATAGTCTCTTATGGACCAAAATGGAGACTCCTCTTTGTCTAGTATTGTAACAGGATGGAAAGATTTTGGTTAAAATTTGGATTTGTAAGAGATTTTTTTTTCTGAATGTATCAAGTGGGTTTCTTGAATGAAGAAAATATCAGCTGTCCATATTTTTTTTTTTTTTTGCCCACAAGCGAATGCCATGCACATTCCAGCATGCTATTGTGAAGTAAGACATGGAGAGAGAGAGCATTCAATCATTCTGTGTATCAATGTTGAGAATACTCTGCTGTACACACCTCCATCAGAAGGTTACATAGAGACACATGCAAAGTCACAGGTTATGTCATAAATGTCATTGAGCATCAAGACCTGAAAAAGAAACAGCAAAGAAACCCATGGGCACCACAATGAAAAAAGTTATTGCACAGGGGATATGTAGAGGGGTGAGTTAAAGGGAGTGTGGAGGAAAGGGAGACATAGATAGAGGGAGAAAGAGGAAATAAAAGCAGGGTGAGACTGACAACGTGAGTGACAGGATCGGAGAGGTGACATATAGTAAAATTTTTGTGAGATTTTTTTTTTTTCATTTACGTTGGTTGATATTTTTGTTTATATATTTTACTTATTTAAGCCAAGTTGATATTCTCATAGTACTTATTCCTTCAAAAGAGACAGGGGGTGATACTGGCATCCCAGAATAGTGAGAGATTATCTTCAACCGCTTATCTAAAGTCAGGTCGCGGGGGTAACAGTTTTAGAAAGGAGCCCCAGACTTGGCAAACTCAGCAAATTCTGACTGGGCCATCCTGAGGCGCTCCCAGGCCAGTGAGGAGACATAATCTCTCCACCTGGTCCTGGGTCTGCGCCAAGGTCTCCTCTCAGTTTAACGTACCAGGAGCACCTCCCTAGGGGTATGCCCTGGTGGCATCTTTATCAGATGCCCGAACCACCTCAACTGGCTCCTTTCCGCGCGAAAGAGCAGCGGCTCTACTTTGAGTCCCTCCCGGATGACTGAGCTTGTCACCCTATCTGTAAGGGAGATCCCAGCCACCCTGCAGTGAAAACCCATTTCGGCCGCTTGTATCCACAATTTTGTCTTAGCTCATGACGATAGGTGAAGGTAGGAACGAAGATTGACCGGTAGATCAAGAGCTTTGCCTGCTGGCTCAGCTCCCTTTTTGTGATAACAGTGTGGTACAGTGCCAGCTTCCCCATTTCTCCGGTCAATCTCATGCTCCAGAGTTCCCTCACTCGTGAACAAGACCCTGAGACACTTGAACTCCTTCCCTTGGGGCAAGGACGCATTCCCCACCTGTTGTTGGTAATCCATCACTTTTCTACTGAGAACCATAGCGTCAGGTTTAGAGGTGCTGATCCTCATCCATGCTCACACTCAGATGCTCGAACCATGCTCAAACTGATCCAGTGAGCGCTGTAAATCTAAGGCTGATGGTGCCAAAAGGACCACATCATCCGCAAAAATCAACAATTCGATCCTCTGGCTACTGACCTGCAACCCCTCCTCACTATGGCTGCGACTCGAAATCCGGTCCATGAATATCACAAACATAAAGAGAGAAGGCACAACCCTGGCGGAGGCCAATAGTTATCCGTGCTGTCCTGTGTGCATTGTGAGCAGATGTTTGTGGTAGCTAATTGTTAAGGCCAGAGGCGCAGATCCCAGGGCAGAGAGAGAGAGCAGACCACGGAGTTAGGTTCCACAAAAATAGTCTTTTAATAACTCCAAAGGAAAATCACTGCGAGGGCAGGAAAAACACAACAGTGTAATGTACCAACCAAAACACAACCAAAAATCACTGCAGGGGCAGGAGCAAAAGGCTTAAACAAAGGTAGTCACAAGGATCTGGAGAGGCAGAGGGTGTAGGCTCACAACAGCGGAGACAAGGCAACCAAACAGAGCTGAACAGGGCACGACCGGGAACACAAGGAACACTCTGGCGCAGAGTGGCAAGAGGGTAGAGAATAAATGGGGAGACTAATGAGGGAGAATTGATACAGGTGTGCCTCATGAGCCGCTGCAGCAGGGTGAGGCCACGCCCCCTGCATCACCTGACCTGAAACACACCGAGGGAGAGTCAGAAAACCAGAATCATAACACTAATCCCATTTAAAATTTTCTATTTTGCATGATGTGAAATCTGTGAATGGTTTTATACTGTATTAACTGTAGGTTTTTTGTTACTGGTCATAGAAAAGATGTTTTCATTGATTTATATCCAGAAGTCGGGGTTGGGAGAGAAGGCTAAGTCCTCTTCCCATTTGGTGGTTGGTAGAGATATGGATAATTTTGTGCTGGAGATAAGTTTATATAATTTGGAGATAATTTTTTGAGTTGTTTTAATTTTCAAAATGTCATCAGTTAATTTTGAAGGTTGCAGTGAATTGTCGGTAATATTAATTTTGGATTTGATTATGGATTTTAGTTGATATTGGAGGAACTGATCTCTTCCCAACCCCATATTTCTGGATAATGATGTTAAAGGATGTGAATTGTTTTTTTTAAAAAAGGTGATGGAGGTGAGTGATTCCGTATTGTTGCCAAGATTGAAAGTGAACAGGGGTGTTGTGAAGTTGAAAGTCTGGGTTGTGCCAGAGTGGGGTGTATCTGCAAGGTGCGGATGATGATTTTGTGATTTTATTGGTTTTCCACCAGGCTGCCAGAGTTGTATGAATTGTGGGATGTTTTGAATTTTGAATTGATTGTGGTAAGAAGGGAAGGTCCATGATTGAGGTTGTTTTACAGAGGTATTGGTCTAGGTCTAGCCAGAGGTTATTGTGATTATGTTTTTGAGTCCATTTAAGTAAGTATTGCAACTGATTTGATAAGAAGTAGTAGAGAAAATTTGGAGTCCGCCATAAGATTTTTTATTTTGTAGTGTTGACAGTGAAATTCTCTCTTTTTTTTTTGTTGTTCCAATAAAATTGAGTAGTTATTGTATCTAATGTTTTAAACCATTTATCCTTGGGAGTAGTGGGAATCATAGAAAGCCTGTAGGTGATCTGAGGGAAGATTTTCATTTAAACTGTCGCTATTCTGCCAATTAGGGTGAGCGGTTATTTGACCCATTGTTGAAAGTCATCTTCTATTTGTTTAATTAATGGGGTGTAGTTGAGATTGTAGTTAACTCTGACAGCCTGGAGGAAATGTTTATGCCTACATATTTTATGTTGCCCATGTTAAGTTGAAATGGGTGATTTTGGGCTGCGGAATCCCAGGAATCTTCAGATAATGGTAAGATAGTTGATTTATTGTAATGAGACATGGTGTAGAATTTTTTGATGATGTTAAAAGTTTCTTGTAATGATATGGAAAGATTTTGAATGTAAGTAAATTTAATAGTAAGTTGTCTGCGTATAAACTAAGTTCATGATGTGTGTTAGCTCCTTGGATTCCTTTAATTTCATCATTTTGTTGTATCGCTGCAAGTGGGTCAATGAAAATGGCAAACAGGGATGGAGAGAGTGGGCATCCTTGTCTGGTTCCCTGGTGAAGTGACCACGTTAGTGACTGTGGCTTTGGTGAAGTGTAAAGAATTTTGATCCGATGGATCAACGAGTCACCAAAGCCAAACCGGCGTAGGGTGCTAAATAAAAGGTCCAATTTGCTTTGTCAAATGCTTTCTCTGTGTCCAATGAAACAAGAACTGTGTGGTATGGTTGTGTTTGTGATTTGCTGATTAGGTTAAAGAGTCTGCAGGTATTTTCTGAAGCTTGTCTGTTTTTGATGAAACCTGTCTGGTCTGGGTGAATTAAGATGGGGGTGATAGATTCAATTCTGGATGCAAGTGTTTTGGTAATGATTTTCAGGTCGGTGTTAATTAGTGAGAGTGGACGGTAGCTGGAAGGGTGGGTTGGATTCTTATTTGGTTTTAATAAGACTGTTATGACTGCTCTGTTCATATGGGTGGGAATGGTGGAAGCGGTTTTAATGTCTGTTGTGACTTTGAGGAATAGTGGTGATAAGATATCCCAAAAATGTTTATAGAATTCAGCTGGAAATCTATCGGCTCCTGGTGATTTATTGTTGGGCATCTTATTGAGGGCTTGATTGAGTTCTTGGGCAGTAATGGTTGCATCTAAGATGTTTGCTCGTTCTTTGGTTAGTGTAGGTAGATCCAGATTATTAATAAGTTGTCTAAATCTGTTTGGTGGGGTTCATGATCAGAGGAATAAAGATTTTTGTAGAAATTGTAAAATACTTCATTTATTTCCTGTGGGTTTTGTGTGAAGATGATCTAGTATTGATGGCATAAGTGCTTTTTCTTTTTGTATATTAAAAGATTTGCCATAAATTTAACTGAATTGTTACTATATTAGAATTTTTTGTATTTAATGTTATTGCATAAGAAATTCGGTTTTCTTGTGTATTATGTTTTCCAGCTTTGTTTCAATTCATTTTGTAAATGTTCACTAGGATTTTTGGAATATTGGTTTGACAGATGTTATATTTGTTCTCCTAGATCATTTTCTTGCTTTTGTTAATTTTTTTTTCTTATATGATGAATATGAAATAATTTTTCCCCTAATGACCTGTTTCCCATAACAGTTATGGAGTCATTTCTGTAGAGTCGTTCATCATCAAAAAGGATGCCCACTTTCTATGGATCATTGTGGTGAAGTTAGGATCTTCTAGGAGAGATGTGTTAAAGCGCCATCTTGTTGAAGGTCTGACTGTTGACTGAGTGTTTATTGATAGTGAAACTGGTGCATGGTAGCTGATTATGATTGGTTGAATAGTGTTTTTCTGGACATGTTGGGTGAGTGAGTTGCTCACTAGAAAGAAGTCAATTGTGGAGTGGGATTGATGGATGGGGACAAGAATGTTAGTATTCTCTCAGTGATGGGTTACTTCCTCTCCAACTATCGCCAGAACTATCCCCTCTCTCCCTGTCCTCATCCTGCAGGTGGTGAATCATCGCCACCCCCATGTTCCTGCAGCACCTGCTGCTCCCACATCTTAATGAACTCCATACAGCATAATTTCTATGAACTTCATGCAGCATCATATGTTCCTGCCTGCACCTGTTTTGAATATCCCCTCCTCCAGCTCTCATCTCTCCATACTCTACCCAACTTTGCTCCCCCCTGTGTGTCTGTCCATCTCTCTCTCTCTTTCTCTCTCCTTCTCTCAACACAGCCTGGTTCTGCCCGAGGTTTCTGCCTCTTAAAGGAAGTTTTTCCTTGCCACTGTCGCCAAGTGCTTGCTCACTGGGGGATCTGTTGGGTCTCTTTAAATCATTTTATAAAGAGTTTGGTCTAGACATGCTCTACATGTAAATTGCCTTGATGTAAATTTGTTATGATTTGGTGCTATATAAATAAATGTGATTGGATTTGATTTGAAGTTCATAATCTTCCATATACTGTTTTATTATATCGGTGGGGTGCCAAATTCTTACCAGATGTGCTAGAACGGTCGATTGAGGGGTTAATAATGGTATTGAAGTCTCCTTTCCAGTTTCCTAACCCTCCTTTTGAGTAGACTTTTCCTGGTAGGCTGAGTAGTCTGATGCCCCTGTAGTTGGCACACACCCTCTGGTCCCCTTTCTTGAAGAGAGGGACCACCACCCCGGTCTGCCACTCCTTCAGCACCGTCCCCGACTTCCATGTAATGATGAAAAGGCGTGTCAACCAAGACAGCCCCTCAACACCCATAGACTTCAGCATTTCAGGGAGTATCTCATCAACCCCTGGGACTTTGCCCTTGTGGAGTTGTTTCACTACCTTAGTGACTTCACCAAGGGACAACTGATCGACAATGTAAAATTTGTCCACAGTTAGTGCAGTCCTCTTTCCTTTTTGCTGGTGTTCCTTCAGGATTGGGTACAGCACTGTCCGCCTGTTATTGATCTCTCTCTGTAAATGGTCGTTCACCTCGAAAGACGGTACTTGTTAAGGGAAAAGGACGCAAACTTAAAGGCACTTAAAGACACAGGTCTGTTGGTAATGCTCGAACTTTGCGATATCAGGTCTCAGAACAGAGGAACCCAAAAGCACGAATACAGAGACAGGACCAGAGTCCAATAAAATTTATCAATCCAAGTAACAAGCAGGGGTCAAAAACCAGGCAGGCAGATAGATCATGCAGACAAATCCAGAGGGCAAAGCAGGAACTTCAGACTTGGGAAACAGGCAGGGTTCAGGAAACCAGGCAGGCAGACATATCAGGAAGATAATCCAGAGGGCTAGGCAGAATATCTAAGACCAGGCAAACAGGCAGGGTTCAGGTAACAGACAGGCAGGCAGGCACGCAGACAGGTACAGGGAACACTGGAAAACTAGGCAAAAAAAAACACTAGTCAATCTGGCAGAGGGCAGGGGAAAATGGACTGGTATAAGTACCGGAGGACTGATGAGAGAATGAGCCCCAGGTGTGGAGATAGGTGGGGAAAACCAGGTGCAGGGGATGAAGATGATTGCCAGGCAGGCGGGTGTGTCAGGACCTGCAGTGACTGGAAAGTAGAGATCAGGAGGAAGAACCCGTGATAGGCGATAATGGGACAGAAATGGTTTCCTCCTCGGGCTCCGAGTTGGTGGACGTGGTGGAAGGTGATGTTATATACAGTCTCTGTCAGTAGTTTGAGAGTGGTACATCATAAAGTTCTTAATCTGACTGTCTGGATTGTCTGGGGAGCTCTCTGGGATTCCTGAGAAAATCAGATTGTCCCGCATACTCCTGGACTGTATGCCTAGAACACTTTCTTTAAGAAGTTTATTTTCTTTCTTGAGCTGGTCTACCTCAGCTAGAGGAGACATCAGCTTGAAGCTTGGTTTGATCTGCTGATGTGAGAACTCCAGCTGAGTAGATCTTTTTTTAATTTATTTTTTTTAGGGTTATCCAGGTTTTTAATAATAGATCCTGTGTGTCGGTGACGGAGTTGGCCTTCTTCCTCTTGGCCTGGTTGTCTACAGGAACCTCCATGACGCACCACTGATAGTAAGTGTCAGTGAAGCTTTCAGGTCCTCCACTCTTGTGATATTTTTTTCATTTTCAATTCCGTGTGATAACTTCTGTGTGATCCGGGGGATCAGAGGATATAATTCAAAGAAAGGATTTGTTATCAATCTGATCTAGCAGTGCAATACTGCCATGTAAGCATTCAAAATCTCATTCTGTCTCGCGATCTCAGAGCATCTCATGTGAACCACCACTTTGCATTTTGAGGTTGACAAAACACCTGTGTTTTTAAGGTAGCCCAGTGCAACAACTACAGTGTATGAACAGGTAGCTACACACAACTTCTTCTCATCCATATTACATGTAGCTTGGCTTTTTTCCACTCTTCGCTGGTCTCATAGCTTTTAAATCTGAAAGAGCTGCACATTTGTCCTTAGCCCCCTAAGACCCCTGATCCCCATAGGAGAACATTACATTTTGGATTCTCTGCACCATTAAACTTAATTTGGCTTAATTTGGACAGGAAGTAAAACCTGTTGGTGATTTAACTGGAGCCATCATTCCAGTGATGCTAGTGATGGGAATTTAGGCTCCTTTGGCTTGGCGCACTACAAAGAGCTGGCTCGTTCATCTCCCAAGTGGCTTAGATTTTTTTGATGCTTAAATTTATTTATTACAAAAACCCAAAGGTCTAACTCGATTACAAAAAAAGTTCCAATCTCTGATTGAATTTATAACATTTATAAGCTTTTAACTATTTACATTGAAACAACATAGACAAGTATAAATAATCATACAACAGAATGTAAATCAAAATGTGTACAACAAAAGGAAAAACTCAGCATCCAGGTAACAGTTTTAGCTACTATGTAGTGGAGATTGGCATTAAGAATAACCAAGTACCTCAGCTTTGAGGAGTTGATCCTGTTTTTTCTCTTTGTCTTTATTTGCCCTATTTTGGCGAATATTCTTTGGCGAAGGGACGAATGTTGTGAATGGTTGTTTGTCTCTGCGTTAGCCCTGAGAAGGACTGGTGGCCTGTCTAGGATGACCTCGCCCTCACCCAATGTGAGCTGGGATTGGCTCCAGCTCTCCCCGTGACCTGGATATGGATAAGTGGTAGAAGATTAATGAATGAACGGAAGAATGAATTGACAGATATTGCTTCAAATACAGCCTCCATACAATTACATGTGTAAGTAATTGCACTTCACATGCCCTAGCACAGTGATTCCCAACCGCTGTGCCATGGCATGTTGGTGTGCTCTGGAGGATTGTCCAGTTTCACCTGATTGGTACTCTTGGCCTTGGAGTGCCAGTTGGGTGAGGTTGGGTAGTCTCCCACAGCGCACCTGGTAGTTTCTTGCGGCACGCCTATGTGCTGCGGCACAGCAGTTGATCACTGCCAATTATGAAATTTGTACTTTTTGCTGATGATACCAATATTATCTGTTCTGGTAAGGATTTGCAGCAGCTTTTACAAAAGATCACACATGAAATAAAAAAATTGAAAAATTGGTTTGATTTTAAAAAATTGTCACGAAATTTGGACAAAACAAAACATATGTTATTTAGAAGATGTAAAATTGAAGTCCCGGTTCAGATAATAATAGATAATGTAATTATTGGAAGAGTGGACCATACTACATTTTTAGGTGTGATAATTGATAAAAAAAAAAAATCAGCTGGAAACCTCATATTAGCTATGTATGTTCCAAGATGGTAAAGAGTGTGGGTGTTATGAGGAGAACTAGGTACTTATTTAATCAACAATCTTTACTTATTTTATATTAGTCTCTTGTATTACCATATTTGAGTTACTGTGTGGATATCTGGGGTAATACTTATAAAACCAACCTGCTCCCTCAGTATATACTACAAAAAAGAGCCATAAGAACAGTTTACAATGTCAGGTATAATGGTCTCACTAATCCACTGTTTTTGAAGTCATCTGCATTGAAATTATCAGACCTGGTAAAATTCAAAACTGCACAAATCATTTATAAATCAAAAAATTATCTTCTTCTGGGCATAATTCAAAATTTGTTTCAGGAGAGGGAGGGTTGTAAAAAGTATAATCTAAGAGGAGAACTCAAATTACAACAACAAAGTGTAAGATCAGCTCTCAGAAGTATGTGTATTTCTTGTAGCAGGGTAATTCTATGGAATAGTTTAGATGTAGAGGTTAAATTCAGTAAAAATGTTAATCAATTCAAAAAGAAGTTTAGAAAAGGAGTGTTTGAAATGTATAATAGGGAGATGGAAGAAAATGATGCAAACTGATTAGATGATTGTGGGGAAGAGGGGTTTCAGAGAGTGACTAAGTGTGTGTTTTCGTTGTATTTATGCTGTATTTGTGCTGTCTGGGGGTTGGAAATATAAAAGCTTTGCTTTTTCCATCCCCTTTTCAAACCGTATTTGTTGTCGTTTGTGTGTGGTTGTTATATTGTTTGTTATCGGTGGTGTCCTGTGGATGTGTTTATGTTGTATGTGTGGTATCATTTTGTTTGGTTTGAAATGAATGAATAAAGAAAGAAAGATCACTGCCATAGCACACCCATGGGGGACATGGAACCGGGTTTGGCACAAGAAGTTCCTCAGTTTACTACAATTTCAAGATTTGTTAAGGTTCAAACTAAGATAATCAGGTGGATTCACATACAAACCTTTTTTTTCAGCTTTTGTTTACAATTTTCTATTAGTTTAAGCAGCAGCTGTTGTGTTAAAGACACTATAAGACTGGGAAAATATGGTGTAAATTGCTTTGTGAACAGGTGAATTTTGAAATTCTTGCTTGGTTTTTAATTTTTATTGCCCAGTAATGTAGAGTTCAGTAACTTCATTATAACTTTATATGTGTATGGTTATGGTTATGGTTCTTTGTGTAAGGTAGTAGTAGTGGTCCAGACGGGGAAGCAGTGCAACCTAAATGGTACCCCTAACCGTTAGGGGGTTCTAAGCTGAAAAAAGTATTTACAGGGGGTACTTCACTAAAAAAAGAACCACTGCTCTAATTGGTTGGGAGCTTTTTTTCCAATACACAATTATATTCCAATACACAGTTATATTCCAGTGTTGAAAAGGTAACTTTTGAATGACTGGCATATTTTATTATTAATTTCAATTTTTAAAGAGCTGTAAAATATTAGTTATGATGCTTCTAAAAATAAGGTCAACAAATCAAGAGATAAATCAATATCTTCTGGTGCTAAAAGACAAGACAAGCCCTCAGTGGCCTCAGTGTCCATCATCCATCCAGAATCAAGGTCCCATGCTGTCCTCTGACAAAATCAAGATGCTGGCACACACCCAGGACCTGAAAGACCACATTAACTCAAGGTCCCATACTGTCCTTCCTCACAAAATCCAGACTGCTAGTTAATTGCTGTTATACCACAAAGACAGAAACAACATTTTCAGAATTTCTTTAAGCTCTCTGCAGAAACTGAACTAATCTAGCAGACTCTCTTAAACCTATAGAAGTTGTCTACATATGTTCAGTAAATGTAAGACAAGAGTTTCCATCTGTTTCTCTGTAAACACTGCTTCCTGTGGGATATACTGTAACATATACTGAGCAATGTGCACTCCAGAAAAAAGAGACTTTGATCTAAAGTTTGGACTGTGTCCATCCAGGGTAGTATGTTCATGAGGCTTTAAAGAATGTATCTGCACATCTGGATAACTGACTGAAATAATTCACATTGCCAAAGGAACAATCATACAAAGAATTCCAAATGAGCTCTCTCTTTAAGACCAAATCCTGTGTGATGTTGGGGGAAGTGACTGAGACTGGATTAAATTGCATCACATAATTTAGAGTTAAAGGATTTGGACCACATAGAAAGCACAAATCCACTGCAGTGCTTTTAGTTATCCTTCATGATATTGGCAACTTGTTAACTGAAAGCATAGTATTGCAATACTCAGTTCTACAATATTTAAAATATTAAATAATAACTAGAAAATTTCCCACAGAAATTTTTGAAAGTGCCTCTGGGGGCTGTTGCCGGTGGAGGGAAGGCTGTGTCTGTCCCACAGTAATGTAGGAACAAAGTGAACAACATTGACTTTAGCTCTGTGTGTGTGTCTGTTCTTGTATGCCACTGAATGTGTGTGTGTGTGTGTCTGAATATCTTTGTGTGTATATATATGTCTTTTGTTGTACGTCTGTTTTAATCTTTACGTCTGTCTGTGCTCATGTCTGTACATATCTAAGTGTCTGTGTCTGTGTGTGTGTGTCTATGTGTGGACTTGACCCTCTCTGGGTGTGTGTGGTGGTGTGTGTGTTTGTGGGTCTGTGCCAGTTGATTTTGAGTCTGCACCGGAGGCACACGCACACACACACACACCTGCAGCTGTCACTTCTAGCTCCAGTGTTGCAGGGACAAAGCCCTGAGAGCAGAGGCAGAGAGCCCAAAACAAGCTGATTTTTGGCTTGGTGAAGCCCTCACACTGAGGGGATTTATGACAAAACAGTAACTCCTAATACAGAACCTACCAGACGATGATCTCTACAAGTTCCGTAAGCAGTCTATGGTGTCTCTAGAGCCTAAAATGTGGATAAGAGAGCGATGTAAAAAACAGAGACAGTTCTGCTGTTCTCCTGAGAAATTGTGTTGGAACAAATGGCAGACATGGATAGCGGAAATATCCGTCAGAGGCTGAAAGATACACAAAAAAGTGTATGTATATAAACCTCACAGATTGAGACTGAGCTGCACAATTTGATATATAATTCAAATTGTTTTTCGCTAAACCCTAAGACAAGTGACAAATTGAAATTTTGACGGAAGAGGAATAATAATAAGAAAAAGAAACCTGCAGGATAACAATTGTGCAGGCACCCGAGACACTAATAAATAATACATTTATAGGTCAAGTGTTCTTTTTTGTTTTCTGTCTTATATTGCCAGCAGACTGTGTGGTGGTTTTTAAGGCTACACTTGGTAATGATATGCATTCTGTAACTCAGACTTGCCCTACCATGGGACTTCCCTCCCATCCATCCATACCCATCCTTGTCTGCTGTCTCTGTTAATGCAGGATCCAGGTCCAGGATCTTATTTGTCTGTTTGTCAAACATCTTAATTGATTCATATAGATTTTTATGATGGATGACTATAAAATTTGAAGGGAAATGATGAAATTATTATCTAATACTTGACTATATTCAAGTTAAAACTTTTTTTTAGAATGTGTTAATAAACCACCCCCCCTTTCATGGACAAAAAAATACAATAAAGGAAACATATTTGCTGTGTGCATGCTGCAATGGTAAATAGTCACTCTAAAATGATTTAATCACAGCATTTGGTTTCTCAATTAAGCTCTTTTACTCATTTTGCAATCTCAAGCAAGGCTGTTTTCTTCATTCAGCTTCATTGTACTTCACTGTCAGCTGACCTCCCTTCAGTTTCACTACGAGTAACCAAATCAAATCAATTCAGAAAGAGCTGAAGTGACTCATTAGGCTGTCTTTTATTAGCCCTCCTGAAAGAGGTTTAACATGATGCTGATATTATTATTCCCAACAATGGAGAGCATCTCTTAAGATGCTTGCATTTAAAGCAACTGGCATTGATATTGTGAATAATGGATGATATTGATTCTTCTGCTTTACTTGCATATAACTCTGCTTGATGGCTTTTTTTTACATATCTCATGTGGATCTGTGAAAGCTTTTGCCTCTCAGCACTATATCTCCAGCTTTGTCCTCAGCTGTTTTCAGAGCCACTTTGCTCACAGCGATTTTTTGGCAGGAAGCAAATCCTCTAAATAAAAGCGGATGATGAGGGAGCACGGGCCCCTCATCCGTCAACGGGATTGTTCTCCTTATCTGTAAATTTGGAGAGGTAGCGGGGATATGAGCGTGTCCTGCCTGCTTTTGTTATGGCCCCATTCACACTGCTTTCAGTGCTGCGTGCCAGCAGAAAAGTGGATCAACAAGCTGTTAATAATGCGAAAACTACATTTGTTCCTGTGTTTTTAGGGCTCAAGCACCAGACAGTCACTAAACACTTGAATGTGATTTCAAACACAAAAAAAAAAATCTTTATTTCTTCTTGAGGAGGAGTGGAGGTAATTATTTTTGCCAGTCATCAAGCCATCAGGCCCTTCTGTAATAACATAGTCATTACAGTTTATATATCTGACCCGAGGCCAGATATGACTAAATCCATGTATATGCACAAAACCAGAAAAATTCATAGGCATTTTTTTCTTCAGAGTTATAAAGGTGTGCAAATGTGTGAAACCCTAATATAAATCTTTAAACTTTCACAATCCCATAATCCATCAGTTTGTAAACAAAATTGTGTCAAAAGCTATCACATGTGGTGTAGAAAAATGACAAAAAATAACAACCACTAATTAATTGATTTATTTAAAAACTGAACTCATCGGTAAACGTTAGAACCATAATGATAAACTACTGTTGAACTGAACTTATTTGGTCAGGTGTGGTGATCCTGTACTTTGCACATTTTATTTTGTTGGACCTCTGTTTCCTGTGCTTCCTGTGTTGGCTGTGTGCTGTCACCTTTACCTTTTCTCAGAGGCTGTTCCCTTCCCCCACGATGCTGAGGTTGATCACTCTCACCTGCTGCTGCTTTGCAATTAAGCCAGGTATAAGACTGCTGCAGACACCAGCCTCAGCGCCAGAGTATTGTGCTCTACTCAGCGTGCCCACTCCTCGTCTCTCGCCAGCCTGTATAGCCAGCTTTCTCCTCTCAGAAGTCTCGTCCCTTTGATTAATCCCTCCCTGCCCGGTGCTCTCTCCTGGATCTTCACTCTGCCCTTGGACCTTGGATATCCTCCTCCTATTTTCTCTGTTCTTCAGTGAATCTGTTTCATCTTCCTCAGTCTGGTTTGCATTCTGGGTTCCAACATACAAAGTCATCACAGAATACACTGGCCAGCATGGACCCAGCAGACCAGGATTCAGACCAGGACTCCTGGGCTGTTCTCAGGACAGATAGGTAATGGTGGTAGTTTTTTGTTATGTTGTTCTCAAGTGTTTGATCAGCAGCCCAGTAGTTACCCTTTTGATAGAGCGAAAATTGCCTATGTAGCATGAACACCACAATTTTGATTTTGCTCACATTGAAAAAGGGGCACCAGTCCTCAAAGAGGAAAATTCTATTGAATTTATTCATTCGTTTTATCAGTCTCACCAAAAGCAGTGATCTCTCGATTACATTGATCTCCGATCTCCACTCCAATGAAACACAGAACAACAAATGGTTCCAGTTGATAAGTTTATTTAATAATTACTAACAAGGAAAACTAAATGAATAATAATAAACACCGGAAACTATGCTAAACAGGACTATTTCTACTAGTTAGGTTACTGTTGGGCATTGGTGTAAGAGGATAAATTCGGCTATGTGTAGCGCGGTTATTCTTAATGATGAAGTTTAGAATGCTCACTAATAAACTAAAGATTATTTCGACATCAACCCAGTCAGAAGCAGAGGACAGACTTGCCTACTTAGAGTCGCGGCCCGCTGTCGAGATCTTTGGCTGGAGCCCACGGAGTTGAGGTCACCAGGCAACCGGGCGTCACGCTCCAAGTGGTTTCTCTTGGATGTGACGATCGTCGCCGGGGGTAACGGGCTCTGCCGGGGTCTTGATGGATCAGCCTCGTTGCAGTCTGCCAGCAGACTTCCTTCTTAGGCACTCTCAGGGTCTGGTTAGCCGGTCCTGGTCGGTGGGTAGCCGGGCTGGAGGTTGACGTCAGAATAAGCTTTCACTTCCAACTAATATTGTATAAAAATTCGGGAAGGAATTGGTGTTGGCCAAATGACACAAAACCTTCTGAACTTCTTTAACAAACTTTGGAGGATCAAAAAGGAAATAACAAAAATTCTTTTAAAGTCTCACTTGTGTGAGATTCAATTTGGAGTAATCTGGCTCGTTACTGTAACTATGTTAGAACTCTCGCAAAAGGAACTTACTCCAAGGATGTGGAGTGAAAGAAATAAAAAAGATTTGTTCACATATGAACACGAGTTGTAAAATGGAAAAAACAAGTAGAAGTGTGCAAAAAGTAAAATACAATATGCGTCTGGACGCGAAACAAAACGTAATAAAAAAATGAAGAGAATTTTTTAAAAAAAGAAAAAAAAACTTTTCAAAATTTAAAAGAACAAAAACTTTTGCGCCAGATCGTTCAGCTGCTTTTATCCTCAGGCGAATGTGGGGGGGGGGGGCTTGGCAGTTGTCGCCACCACTTGAAGCTCTCTTTCACTTTCGATGCATTAATTGTTATATAAGAAAGGAACTGATTTTAGAACTTTTATTTCTAAAGTGGATTTGATTTTCGCGCAAGTATCTTATATCCTTCTCCCACCATGGTCCATTCATATTTAATGGCATACATACACTGCATATATAGTTAATACTAGGAGTGGTTATAGAATAGTGATATCGAACTAGTCTATTGGTACACATGATATATTTCAATTGTCAGGGAAATAACAATCCTTCAAAACACAAATAAATGTTTAACTTTATGAGACAATGTCAATAGCATGGTACATCAAAAGTTATGAGATAGTTTATTCCCTAGAGGATTCGTATCTGGAGGGATCCTCAGAGGGCAGTATTGTCACAGAAGGAAGGCTTACATAAAAGCTAGAAAAATACATCTCAGCTATCGTGTGGGCTAGAGAAATGCACTTTGGACTAGGATTCGTAAAGACTTGCACAGAGTATTAACAAATTGATTACATAATGATTGGACATTTTCTTCCATGACATTTTAAACATGCTTTAATAAGTGGAACACTAGATATCAGTCCAGGTCTGGGTGTGAGGTGATTTATGGTATGAGTCTGTGTGTTATCTCGAGGCCCCCCTTTTTGGTGTGAGAGGGCAGGAGAGTGTTGAAGTTGAGAACAAATGTCCTCCTTGATAATCTGAGTGGAGTGAGTTCCTGGTGTGAGCACCACAGGGTAGCACCTTGATAGGACTCAAGGTACCTTTACAAATTGTTTGGTGGGAGGTGATAACCATTATTGATCCTAGGTGATAGTCGTTGTTACCACCTGATTTCAGTATCCTTTTGTGGGGGTTTTATGCATATTGTCCATTTCCTGTGGGAGAGTAAGTCTGACATAGGTTTCTTGAGCCAACCATAAATTACTCTGGTATTTTTACAGTTTTAAGGCTCAAGCAAGGGATTTGTTGGTGTTAGACATTCCTTTGGTTCCTTTTTTCTGTTCAAGTGATAGTTTGATGAGGTGGACGTGGGCCTGGGACGCTGTCCTTGGTACCAGAGCATCCCCGTGCCCTTACCATGACCTGTGTATCTCATCTCTGCCAACCAGAGTCCGCTACACCTATGTAATTTGTTAAGAGGCAAGGCTGCTAAATGGGCTACTGCAGTATGGGAGCAGGGGTCTCCTGCCTTGTCCCCCTCAAGCTTTTCTACTGAGTTACGTAAAGTTTTCGATCACCCCTTACAAGGCCAAGAAGCTGCCAAACATTTATTTTCTTTGTCACAGGGCTCCCAGTCTGTAGCTGATTTTTCTATTGATTTCCGTATTGTAGCCTCAGAAAGTGGTTGGGGTGAGCTTGAGCTTATGGGTGTTTTCTTAATAAGTTTATCTGATGAAATGAAGGACGAGTTGGCCTCTCGGGACGAGCCAGGCTCACTTGAGGAGTTAATCTCATTGGCATTCCGCATCGATAATCGCCTGAGAGAGAGAAGTAGGGAGAGGTCATAACAGGGAGGTTAGGGCCAGTAAGTTGGCTCCCTCTGCTGGCCCGATAAACCCCCCATGCCAATCCACTTTCCAGGTCAGTTCCTCCTCGGCTGCCCAACAGCAACCCATGCAGTTGGGACGGGCTGAGCTTAACCCCAGTGAACATCAGAGGAGGATTATGCAGAGACTGTGCATCTATTGTGGCCAAGCCGGCCATTTCCTCACCTCCTGTCCCTCGATACCAAAAGACCAGGCTCGTCAGTAAGGGAGAGTACACTGATGAGCCAGACCTCCTGTACCTCCAGCTCTCCCACTCAGATCTCGGTTCCTTCCTGCATCCTCTGGGAAAAGGATTTCCTAACCCTGCAAGTCCCAATTGATTCCGGAGCTGACGACACTTTCATCCAAGATGAACTCGTGAGGCAACTTAACTTTCCCCTTGAAACCCTGGCCAGCCCAAAAAATTTCACTGATTTAGACAGCAGGCTCATTGCTAAGGTTACTCACCGCACAGTTCCTATCACTCTCATCATTTCTGGAAATCACCGTGAGGACATGCAACTGTATGCTATCCCATTCCCCCACTCTACCATAGTTCTCAGTCTCCCCTGGCTCAACTCCACAACCCTCAAATCAATTGGAAAACCGCCTCTATATTCAATTGGAGTGTTCACTGCCACTCACACTGCCTCCGCTCAGCCAGTCCCTTCTCTCGCTGTCCCTTCGTCACCCCCACTCTACCAGATCTCACCTCTGTGCCCCAAGAATATCATGACCTCACTGCAGTATTTAATAAAGAGTTAATAAACCTCCTCCCTGGTACTCCCCTTCCCAGTAGTCGCTTGTATAACCTGTCATGCCCTGAAAAGGAAGCTATGGAGATTTTTATTAAAGACGCTTCGGCCACTGGTTTCATCTGTCCCTCATCTTTCCCTCTCGGGGCAGAATTCTTTTTTGTTAAAAAGAAAGATTCCTCCTTATGCCCCTGCATTGATTTCCGTGGCCTTAATGACATCACCTTCAAGAATAAATACCCTCTTCCCCTCATCGATCCTTCCTTCGAGCCCCTTTGCAACACCAAGATATTCACGAAACTGGATCTCAGCAACGCTTACTACCTCGTCAGGATCAAGGAGGGAGATGAGTGGAAGACAGCATTCAACACACCCCTAGGACACTTCGAGTACCTTGTAATGCCCTTCGGACTCACTAACGCCCCCGCTGTCTTCCAGGCCCTCATCAACGATGTCCTCCCTGACATGCTGAACCAGTTCATCTTCGTCTATTTAGACGACATCTTCATCTTTTCCTGCTCACTTGAAGAACACAGACAACATGTCCGCCTCATCCTCCAGAGACTCTTGGAGAACCACCTCTATGTAAAACCTGAAAAGTGTGAATTCCACTCAGCCTCAGTTGGATTCCTTGGCTACATCATCACTCAAGGACAATTACAACTGGACCTGGCCAAGATCTAAGTGGTAACCGAGTGGCCCATCTCTACCTCCCGCAAAAAGCTTCAAAGATTTCTCAGGTTCACCAACTTCTACAGGAGATTCATCAGGGATTATAGCAAGGTGGCATTCCCTCTTACTTGGCTCAGGTCCTCCAGGCTCCCCTTTCCAGTGGTCCCCAGAAGCTGCCTCCACTTTTCCCGATTGAAGTCCCTGTTCGCGTCTGCACCTGTGTTAAAACACCCGGATCCTTCCCTGCCATTCGTAATTGTGGACACCTGACTCCGGAGCAGGAGCCGTGCTCTCACAAAGGGACCCTGACACTCATAAGCTGCACCCCTGCGCATTCTTTTCACGCTGTCTGTCGCCTGCTGAAAAGAATTACGACGTGGGAAACCGAGAGTTGCTCGCTGTAGTTTGGGCTCTCCAGGAGTGGAGGCACTGGCTCTAGGGCTCACAACACCCCTTCATAATATGGACTGATCACAAGAACCTCTCCTACCTGTGCTCTGCTCAACGTCTCAACCCCCATCAGGCCCGCTGGTCGTTGTTCCTGAGTCATTTCAGCTTCACCCTGTCATATCGCCCAGAATCTCGCAATATCAAACCGGACGCCCTCTCTCGCCTCCACTGTCTCTCCTCAGAGTCCGAGAAACCCGACCTCGTCCTTCCTCCTACCTGTATCATCGGAGCCGCCTCTTGGGAGATTGAAGCCATCGTTAAGGAGGCGCAAAAGTAACAGCCGGACCCCAAGACTGGACCCCCCAACAGGATGTTTGTCCCATATGCCAACCACTCTCAGGAGCTTCAGTGGGGGCACTCCTCTAAATTGACTCGTCATCCTGGGAATTATAGGACCCTCCAATTCTGCGTCAGAACTTCTGGTGGCCTGGGATGGCCAAGGACATCCGCAAATTCATTGCTGCCTGCTCTGTTTGTGCCAGAGGCAAATCCTCCCATCAGCCCCATGCTGGCTCTGCCCATCCCTAGCCGCCCCTGGTCTCACATCACCATGGACTTCATCATCGGATTATCTCCATCTGAAGGTAACTAATGTTTTCAAACTCCATGGAGTACCCTGTGACATCGTGTCGGATCGTGGACCACAGTTTGCATCCCAGGTATGGCACGAATTTTGTAAGTCTGTGGGCGCAGCAGCCAGTCTCTCTTCGTGATATCATCCCCAAACCAATGGCCAGACAGAGCGGGCCAACCGAGATCTGGAGTGAGCAGTGGGGTGTGTCACCGCTCATCATCCCGTCTCCTGGAGCTCCCACCTTCCGTGGATTGAGTACGCTCACAACTCCCTCACCAGCTCGGCCACAGGGATGTCTCCGTTCATGTGTTGCTATTGCTTCCAACCCCCCTTATTCCCTGAGCAGGAACATTCTCTGGCTGTCCTGTCGGTGAGGGAGCACATCCGGAGAATGCAGGAGGTGTGGAGGAATGCCAGAGCTGCACTCACCCGCACTGCAGAGAGGAATAAGCGGGTGGCAGACATGCATCGCTCCCAAGCCCCCGAATACCGTCCGGGACAGATGGTGTGTCTTTCGGCACGTGATCTTCCCTTGCAGACCGAGTCACATAAGTTGTCACCACGTTTCATTTGTCCTTTTCCCACTGTCAAGGTAATTAACCCCTCGAGAGTTAAATTTAAACTGCCGGAGTTCATGAAGGTCCACCCCGCGTTTTACGTGTCTCTTCTGAAGCCTGTTGCCTCCAGTGAACTTAGCCCTCCGGCCATCGCCCCTCCACCCCCCCCGGATCATCGATGACCTCCCCGTGTTCTCAGTCTCAAGGATTCTGGACGTCAGGCCCCATGGCAGGGGCTATCAATACCTCATAGACTGGGAGGGGTATGGGCCGGAGGAGAAGTCATGGATTTCTAGGAGGCTCATTCTGGACGAGGGTCTCCTTAGGGACTTCTATGCAGCGCACCCGGATAAGCCTGGTAGGACGCCAGGGGGTGTCCGTTGACGGGGGGTTACTGGGGTGATCTTGTACTTTGCACATTTTATTTTGTTGGACTTCTGTTTCCTGTGCTTCCTGTCCTGGCTGTGTGCTGTCACCTTTACCTTTTCTCAGAGGCTGCTCCCTTCCCCCATGATGCTGAGGTTGATCACTCTCACCTGTGGCTGCTTTGCAATTAAGCCAGGTATAAGACTGCTGCAGACACCAGCCTCAGCGCCAGAGTATTGTGCTCTACTCAGCGTGCCCACTCCTCGTCTCTCGCCAGCCTGTATAGCCAGCTATCTCCTCTCAGAAGTCTTGTCCCTTTGATTGATCCCTCCCTGCCCAGTGCTCTCTCCTGGAACTTCACTCTGCCCTTGGACCTTGGATACCTGTTCTTCAATAAATCAGTTTCATCTTCCTCAGTCTGGTTTGCATTCTGGATTCCAACATACAAAGTCATCACATCAGGAGCAGAGACATCTTCATCAGGCTACATCTAAAACTAACAGTAAATACTGAAATAATGTTTAAACACTTTACGGAATGATGAGGGTATATACTAAACCATGCTAAAGGAAACACCCAGCATAAAAGCACACTTATTTCTGTTAATGACTTGTCAAATAGTGTTTGCTGCATAAGCAGCAGAATGATGACAGTAGTGAATGCAGCTCTGTGTTGTGAAATGTATCATTAGGCGATCAGTTTCAACATATACTCTGTCTTAAAAAGTACATAGTCTTCTCCAGGAAATGGGGCTGGCATGTTCATTATGTGTCTGGTCCCTGGCACAAGGACATCTGAGGCCAGAAGAGTCAGACCTGACAGCTTGTGCTTTTTACAAAGTGAAATCATATATTGTCAAAAAAAAGTAATTTCTCATTTAAATCTAATGGTAAGAAATGCCACCTCTTTGCCCATTTTTGGACTGCGAGTTATTGGCAGGGTAAGGCAAATTGGATGTACTGTTAGACCCCTCACTTAATTTTTTTATAATTATAACATATCAAATAACAAAATGAAAGGAAGTAGCAGAGTGTAAGGAGCTGTTTGGAGCATCTGCAGCGCGTCTTGACTTTACGCAGCTTTATAGTGAGTTTCAGCTCTTGTTGTGGTAATGCTCTTATTGTGTTGACTTTGGATGTTTTTAGACAGAACCGTTGTACATCAACTGCTTAGCACTAATCAGCAGACAAAAACAATCAGCGCAGGTGAACCCACAGAAGCACTTAGCAGTTGAACAAATAGGTTCTTGGTGAAGGAAAAAAAACATGACTCCAGATGAAAAGCAATGTTGTTTTGTAACTACTATGTGCTACCATATCTTCGTAACTTGACATAACTTTAATCTGATACTGCTTTTAAAAATGTGCACAATGAAAGAATACTATCTTGGGAAACTGCTGTTTAAAATAAATGATTTCACCACTCGCTTTTTTCAAGAGTGACAGATGAGGACTAAAGAGGACACATCAGTGTGTGAATTTTAAGGCTGTTGCTCAGTGTGTTTTTGATCTTTGGACACGGTTTAACATCCTTTGAGCTAACAAAACTCTGACCCCATTTCTATGCTCTTTGTGGTGGCAATTTTGTATTTCCCAGGTGAGAGAATGAACATGCTCAATGTGGCCAAGCTTGAAAGATTTAATACAAACAAAAGACAACACAGATTACTACATAATACAGTTACAAGCATGTAACAAGTCAGAGTTGTATCTAACTTGTCAGCTGAGTAGGGACAGAGTTCTTCCTCCCAGGTGAATTAGAGAAGTCTGACAATTACTCTGTGATTTGAGTTCAGTTTTAGACATGTAACATCTGGGGAGGTCAAAGGGTGTTGCTAGTCCTTTGTCCATCGTTTCCCTGGGGGGGTCAGATGAGCCTTGCTGTCCTGTGGTCATGTTTATGACTTCGGGTGACAAATGCCACTTCCTGGCTATCTCCACAGGATCTTCTCAAGTGAGGCCTTCAAAGACCAGGCTAATCAGTTGAAGGAATAAGTTAGGAGCCACATATTTCTTAACAGGTCATTTGAGGTCTCACAGTTAAGATTTCCCCCATAATCTTCTGTTGGTAAAACATTCAAAAATGATTCATGTAACATTTTCATGTTGGCTGTCCTCAGTGGTGTTGCTATAGGCCAGATTTCAGATGTCAAGTGTAGCCCTGAGTGCAGCTTTTCTACACCTGTGTCTGGTCCACAAATCCAGTCGAGACTTCAGGTCCTGGTGGTGGTGGATTCCTACCAGAATGATCTTGCGTGATTCCGGCGGCATTAAGCATATGACAGAGAGAGGATAACCCATTAAGCATATGACAGAGAGAGGATAACCCATTAAGCATATGACAGAGAGAGGATAATCAAGCATGTGCACTGCATTTACTAACCATGTTTTCCCGAAGTTTCTGTCTCTCCCAGTTCCTCTCCTCTCTCTCTCTGTCCTCATCCTGCAGGTGATGAATCATCACCATCCCATGTTCCTGCAATGCCTGCTACTCTCACATCTTCATGAATTCCATACAGCATCATTCCTATGAACTTAATGCAGTATCATGTTTCTGCCTACACCTGTTTGAATATCCCCTCCTCCTGCTCTCTTTCTGTCCCTACTCTACCCAACTGAGGCAGAAACCTCGAGCAGAACCAGGCTCAGGGGGGGGCAGCCATCTGCCTCGACCGGTTGGGTTGAGAGAGGGAAAGAGAGGGTGAGAGGGAGGGAGAGAAAGAGAGAGAGGGAGGCACGGGGGGGGGGACAAAGTTGGGTAGAGTAGAGAGAGAATAAGAACAGGAGGAGCGGATATTCAAAACAGGTCCAGGGAGGAGCATATGATGCTGCATGAAGTTCATAGAACTGATGCTGTATAGAATTCATGAAGATGTGGGAGCAGCAGGCATTGAAGGAACATGGGATGGCGAAGATTCATCACCTGCAGGATGAGGACAGGGAGAGATAAGAGAGGAACTGGGAGAGACAGAGACTTCGGGAAAACATGGTTAGTAAATGCAGTACACATGTTTGGAACTGGGAGAAACAGGGATTTCGGAGAAGCATGATTGTCGGTATGTCGGCACATGCATGGGGGAAAGAGAGAGAGAGATGGGGAGAGTGAGAGGGAGAGAGAGAGGGGAGAGGGAGAGGGAGAGAGGCGAAAGGGAGAGGGGGAGAGAGAGGTGCTCAGTGCTTCCCCCAGCAGTCTAGGCCTATAGCAGCATAGCTAAAGAGTAGATGAACTTTAACTTTTTAACTATAAGCTCTGTCATATAGAAAGGTTTTAAGCGTGGTCTTGAAAATTGCTAAAGAGTCCGCCCCCCGGACCAATACTGGAAGTTGGTTCCATAGAAGAGGAGCCTGATAACTGAAAGATCTGCCTCCCGATTTACTCTTGGAGACTCTAGCAACCACAAGTAAACCTCCATCTAGAGAGCGGAGTGGCCTACTAGGACGGTAAGGAACTATGAGCTCTCTGAGATATGATGGAGTTTGGCCAGTAAGAGCTTTATATGTTAGGAGAAGGATTTCAAATTCTATTCTGAATTTTACCGGCAGCCGATGAAGAGCAGCTAACACAGGAGAGATGTGATCCCTTTTCCTAGTTCCTGTGAATATTTGTGCAGCAGCATTCTGAATCAACTGAAGGCCTTTCAGAGATTTGTTTGTTTTCCAGATAATAATGAGTTACGGTAGTCCAGCCTAGAAGTTACGAATGCATGGACTACTTTTTCTGCATCCACTTGAGAGAAGATGTTTCTGATTTTACTAATATTTCTCAGGTGGAAGAAAGCTGCCCTACTGACTTGTTTTATGTGAGGGACAAAGGACATGTCCTGGTCAAAAGTTATTCCAAGGTTTCTTACAGTGGAGTTGGAAGCCAAAGTAATGCCATCCAGACTGATTAAATGATTAGATAGGGTTTCTCTAAGGTGCTTAGGGCCAAGTACAATAACTTCAGTTTTGTTAGAATTTAGAAGTAAAAAATTATGGGTCATCCAGACTTTTATGTCTTCAAGACATGTCTGCAGTCTGACTATCTGACTAACTTCATTTGGCTTCATTGATAAATACAGCTGAGTGTCATCTGCATAACAGTGAAAATTGATGCTGTGTTTCCTGATAATGTTGCCTAAAGGAAGCAGATAAAGAGTGAAGTGGATTGGTCCAAGTACCGAACCCTGTGGAACTCCATAATTGGCTATAGTGCATGAGGATGAGCTATTGTTAACATGAACAAACCGATGTCTGTCTGATAATTAGGATTTGAACCACCTTAGTGCAGTTCCTTTAATGCCAATTTCATGTTCCAGTCTCTGTAATAAAATATAGTCAATGGTGTCTAATGCAGCAATGAGATTTAAGAGAAGTATGGAGGCTGATCCATTGTCTGAAGCCATTAGAATATCATTGGAGACTTTAACCAGCGCTGTTTGTGCTGTGATGAGCACTAAACCCTGACTGAAACTCTTCAAGCAAACCGTTCCTATGCAGATGGTCATGTAATTGGTTTGCTACTGCCTTTTCAATGATTTTAGAAATGAAGGGAAGGTTTGATATGGGTCTATAATTGGCCAAAACATCTGGATCAAGATTTGGCTTTTTAAGTTGTGGTTTGATAACTGCAGTCTTAAGAGTCCGAGGTACATAACCCAAAGATAACGTCAAATTAATCAGATATAAAATGAATGACTCAATTAAATAGCAAATCTCTTTAAATAAGCTAGTCGGCACTGGGTGTATAGACAGGTTGATGGTTTAGATGATGAGACTATAGAAGCTAGCTCTGAGAGATTCAGAGATGAGAATGATCCAGATGTAAAATAGGTGTCGCAGTTGATTCAGGAGTTGCTGTATTCAGTAGAAGATTATTGTCTAATGTAGGTAAGAGCTGATGAATTCTTTTTCTGATTGTTATAATTTTATCTGTAAAAAAGCCCATAAAATCATTACTGCTGAGAGCTAAAATCACTGGACATTAATGTTTAGGTCAATTGATTACTCTGAATTGCCCCTACGTATGAGTATGAATGTGAGTGGTCATTAGTCTTGGCCCTGCGATGGACTGGTGACCTGTCCAGGGTGTACTCCGCCCTTGCCCAATATGAGCTGGGATCAGCTCCAGCACCTCCAAAACGGATAAGCGGTAAAGATGAATGAATGAACGAATGAGTAGGTGGCTCTGCCCAAGGATGAACTGTGGCTGCGTGTTTATCAATCAAGAAGAACATAGACCTGCATTAAGTCAAAATATTATGAATATTCAGTTTTTTTGTTTGTGTTGATTTTTTTGTTTGGAATATATGTCTTATTTCTAGTCAAAATGTCTCATTTCTAGTCAAAACAAATCTTTTTACACTTAAAAAAATACTTAAAGCAAAATTACACTTGAAATAAGTAGATTTTTATACTTATTGTGGGTGTCCATGGAGAAAAAAAACCTTGCTCCATGGACAGATTTTTTCTACTTATTTCAAGTGAAAATTGTCTAGAAACAAGTTACTTTTTTAGGAGTTGAGTGTTATTTCAAATGTAATGAAATTTGTTTTGACTAGGAATTAGACATGTTGACTAGAAATAAATATTCTTGGTAAGATTTTGAGTTTTTGCAGTGTACATACATATACACACACATACGTTTTTGACTATGTTGTGACTTTTTGAAGCAGGTCTTCATTCTTGCTGTTGTGGTTTGGCAGTGTTGAGTTAGCGCAGCTCACTGTTCAATAAACAATTGAACTTAACTTTTTTGTCTGCACATCTGTTTGACTCAGTTTTATTGATCATTAAGTGATCACTGACTTGGCACGAAGTTGGTTCAGTTTAGTAAAAAACTTGGATGTAGTTGCACTAGTTACTTTCATTTTACTGTAGCTTAGCTTGCTACATTTCTGAGGGTAATAGTTTTGATGTAGTTAAGTTTCATTTAATGTTAGAGTAACTAGTAGCTTAGCTCAGTACACTTTCCAAGTAACTTGCCCAACACTGGTTGTATGAAAGATGTATTTCACTAAAGAGCCAAAGTTTGTTGCTCTGAGCTTGGCACATGGTGCGATCTACTCACTCTCTCTGTTTCAGGCGGCAGAAAGCCACTCGAGGTTTACTTGTGTTTTGCTTCTTTTTATATCCTTTCTTTTCTTTCAGTGTGAACTGATCAAGGGCTGGATGCTGGTGTTTTTGAAACAGAAGCTGAATAATCAAACTAATTAATATTTTAACTAATGTAAAATCTTTCTTATGTTTATGACTTATAATCAACCCATGTATGCATGTGGAAACACTCATTGCACACATCTATTTCCAAACGTACAGGCATACATTTACTAAGTTACCATACGCTTAATAAAAGTTTTCATAACTTTTTCTGAGAAGTTTGCTTCTTTAACTCAGTTCATTTTCATGGTACGTATTGATCAGAAAGTAACCCTGTCAGAACACAGGTCTTAGCCCAGTGGAAACTATAGCCGAAACTTGACAGGTCTTTTACGCAAAGCTTTGACAAAATGATACACGGAATAGGAAAATAAGAATCAATGTAGTACATATGAAATAAATTGAAGCGACATTTGGTTTTGATGGTTATCAGTAGTCTCAATTACATTTGGTTGAGAGGAGGGGTTGGTTCATCAGAATATAATCTGTCTTTTCATTGATGGAAACCATCCAAAGAAAAAACAGCTTAATTGGGCAGAAAATCATCCAATCTGGCAACACTGCTCTGAACTGTCATGGGCTAGGAAAAATATCTCACAAGGAATGGGGAGAGATTTTGTTTTCCGTTCTGTCAGCACTAAAAGTCCATCTTAGCATTTTCCCACACAAAAAGCAAGCTTTCTGGATTGCAGAAGTTTTCCAAGCTCTTCAACATCCTAGTGCTCAAACCAACAATTGTACCTCAAGGGGAGAAGCTTCTCAAACTTCTAATCTAATAGCCTGTTCTTCTTTGGAAAGAGAATCAGGTTTCTCAAGCTAAAGAATCTTTCCACTGGGGCACTGGATGGAGTGGCTGCATTATGTTTCAGAGATATTTTCTTTATCATTGGAGAAAGATTCAGAGTGTCTATGTCTGTTGCTCCTGATGTTAGCTATTCAGAAACTTCAGTCTCAGCAATCAGGAAGGTGTCCTCATCCTCTTCAATTGAAAAAAACTCCTCTTCTTTGGTAGAGCCTGTACTGTGGTGGCGGTGTGTTGGACTGGTTTTACCTGGTTGCTGCTCCTGCTCAAGGATGTGTTTTCAACACTCTGCTATCAGACATGCCTTTGCCTGGTCTTCCTCTCCTGGTTGCACAGCCACCGTAGCCTGAGCTTGGGTAGAGTCACAGCAGCCAAGACAGTATCTTCACTTTCAAGAACGAGAGCAAACCTTGTTTTGATTGCCTGAAAGGACACATATATAACAAGAGTGCAAAAAACATTATTGCATTATACATTATGAGCACAGTTTAGAAAATATTGCATTATACAGTACGGTATCATAATGTATTTAAATTAAATGCAAAGTGTGTTGGCCTGGCTTATATGTTGGATTTATTTACAGCTCAAATAGAATCAATTCTAACTTTATTTATATAGCACTCTTCATACATAAAAATGCACCCCCCCCCCCCCCCCCCACAAACAAACACATGCACACACGCACACACATACTCTTTGATATTTGAAAAAACATCAGTGGCCCATAGAGATATGGCTAAAATATAACTGATATGAAATGTTGAAATTTGCTCTTGTTGTTAAATTGTCTCATACAGCATACTCCTGTAGGCTACACATCAACACGTAGCTTAGTGACATTAATGAAATGCAACTGAGTGATTTATTGACTGGATGTTTATATTAAAGTTAAGTAATGCAAAAGAACATAAGCGCTCTTACCTGAACAGTAACATCTGGTAGGCCAACAAGGATTTGCAGTTCTTTCTTCAATTCCAGGGTTTTGGACATCAGCGTTTCTAGTGTGGGAAGCAGTGTCCGATGAAAACAGTTGTTTTCGCCCTGAAGAATGTCCAGTGCCACCGTAAGTGGTTTCATGGCAGCACAATACTCTCTGAGACACTGATGTTCCCTTTCATTGATGCATTTCAGCTGTAATTTGGAGGAAATGGAGTTTGACTCGACTAGACTTATCTCCGAAATTGGAGCCAGGGCATCATAAAAGGAATTCCACCTGGTCGTGCATGGTACTAGAAGCCTCTTTGAGATTACGTCATCCACAATCTCCGAATCTTCCACAGCCCTGTATATTTTGTAGTAGCCTTTCTGTAGATGGCTTTCCTTTCAGGTGTTGCCATCAGCCACTTATCTACATTAGTGCATGAAATGAGGTTCAACGTGTGCAAAGCACAACTGTGATGTGGTGGTAAAGAAATCATGTCATTATCATCATCAGCAGCATTTAGCAGCACATCCTCAATGTCTGTAAAAGTCACCTCATCATCATCTTCAAAGTCCTCTGGTGGTTGGTACACTTTAAATGCCTTGACAAAGTTACTGCCATTGTCCGTGACAGTTGCTCTGATTTTATGAGACAGGCCATGGGATGAGTGGATGTTATCGATCTCACTTGCAATACAGTCATATGTATGCCAACCCTTGAATCTCCTGCATGCTAGGAGCATGCCATCTCCATTTTCGCATATTCGTTGTCCAGGTATTTGGAAAATGTCTTCCTGAATGGTTGTCCACCCTCTCTTCTCATTGTTATTTTGCCAATAAGTTCTCTGAAGGCAACTGTAGATATGGGAAGCATGTCGTCAACGACATACCATGCTATTAGTCTGTTTAATTCTGACTGGCTTACAGACTGTGGAGCAGACGGTGATTCAAAATCAACCCGTGGCTCTTTGGATGGAGTGGCTCCTTGGTCAGTTGAAGTAAAGTTTGTGAGGTGCTTTGTGAGGTGCTTCAGGAGATTAGAATTGCTAGTTTTGGCTGTGTACAAAGTTTTCCTTCCTGGACAAAGATTACAGCTCACCACGATATTCTTGTCCTTTATCTCGATGAGGGAAAAGTAATGTTTATATTTACACGATAGCCAGCTCAAACTTGAACACTCATAATCAACCATCGTGTAGACGGGTCTGACTAACTTCGATGGACTTTTGTCTTCTTCTTTTGTTGTATGGCTGTGTTGACATTCTTCTTCTACTCTCGTTTTATGGCTGTGTAGATGTTGAGCACGTAACCAGATGATAAACATTAATTCACTGAAGTTGTCAGTGAGCCAATCTACATTTCAGTAATTGCAACGGCGTTATTGATTTTGAAAAAGTAATTGGTATGTTACTAGTTACAGTAAAAAGCAGTGGCATTACAGTAACACGTTACTAAGTAATTACTTACTCCCAACACTGATTGTACCTGAACATTGGGATCTGAAGCTGTTAGCATCCTGCTAGCGTTATAAACCATTACCTGAACTGGCTGCTCGTATCATCACACCATAAAAATGACTGAATCACTGAATGGCCTGAGTACCTCCTCAGTCCATTCATACTAGATGCACAAATAAGCATGTTGAAACAGAAAGCGGTGAAGCAAGAAAGATATAATCCAGCATTTTTTCTTCTGTGAAAGACCAACAGGAAGGTGGAGAATCTTTCCTACAAAAAATTTGTTTTAGACAGTGTTGTTGGTCCAGCTGGTATCTCTTACTTTATAATTCCGTCTGTTAGTGGTTATTCCAACCCAGTAAAGGGCCTAATTATATATGATCAGTGAAATCATCAGTGATAGACTCTCCATTTTCATCTGCAGTGAAGCAATGAGAGTCTCATGAAAACAGATTCAGACGGTCAGGGATTCACACATCAAAAACCTGCAGGAACTAATCCGGTCAATTTGTGTGGATGGGGGACGGGGCTAAATAATGGTGAAAAATTATCAGTACAGACACCCAGATTTAGAATTACTGCTAACACTGTGTCAGATACTGCTAAAGCTACAGTTAGGACCTTACAAACAGCATAATCTAATAAAATATGCCGACTGAGTGAACCATTCTGATCTGTCTGATAGTCTCTGATTCTTGTCTCCATCTTCCATCTTCATCTGGTCTGCTCTTTCACCATCAGTCTATACCAAACAGCTTGTTCTCAAGAGGCACATCGTCGGGGTAGGCTGCAGGACAGAGGTGTGCTGCAGTCCTCTGACTTCCCCCCCACCCTCCTCTCCTTTCGTCCAATCTCAATGCACCACACCATTTCCAGGGTCACAAGATCACGGTGCAGGGTAATGCTTCCTCAACAGGGATTGAAGAAACACAGTAAAAGGGACATTTTCATTAATCATGGCGTGGCTTGGGGGGGCTGGGCCCCGGTGGTGGTGTGGGCACGAGTCCAGCACCATGGCCCTCCGCCCCTTCCCACTTCGGGCGCTTTGCCTGTGTCCACCGGCCGGGGCACTGCGGGGGCTCCCGGGTGGGTCTCTTAAGTTGGTGGGGTCCCAGATGTGTGAGGTCGGTGGTGGATGCGGACGGCAGGGTGGTGCTGGGGGGGCATGGGGCCCTCCTGACCCGCTCTGACGTGCACTTGCCTGGGCGGTCCAGTGGTGCTCGCCGTGGCATTGCCCGCCTAGAACACTGGTGACTGCAGCGTGCCACGTGGCTGTGGTGGCTCGCTGGGCTTGGCACCTCACGTGCTCCTGCATCAGGGTGGTGGGCATGGGGAGCCGGGACCTCTGACCCGACTCTGGGCCTTGTGATGGTCTCACTCATATTAGGGAATGACTACTTGCATGTGTGGTGTCACTTGCCAGCTCATATTGGGTCACATCATGAAGAATTGATGAATCCAGCCTAAAATGGGCTGAGCTATTCTTTCATTCCATCACTATGTACCCTATCTTTGACTCGGCTCCTCTTTTGCGACACCTTCATCTATCTGGACTCCCATCTCCCCACATCTCCACATAAACCCTCTGGACTCTCTTAATCCCCTGTGAGATAACAGGAAAAGCACAGCATCCTTCACCCCCTTAGTTCCTACCCGCACTACCTGATTTCCTTCCCCTGTCCATCTTTCCACATCTTTTCTGTCCTTTATTCCGCCCTGTATTCACCGAGGTGTAGCACTGCCCTCCCTGCCCCATAAAGGTCATTTCACTCAATAAAGATTGCAAACTAGCTTCCAGGGAGGACTGACAATGGTCACAGACACACACTGAAATAATAAAATATTTAGCTGCAAGACTATAACTGCCTGCGTAGGTTTCCTCCGGGTACACTGGTTTCCTCCCACCATCCAAAGACATGCATGTTTGGGTTAATTGGTGACTATAAATTGTCCGTAGGTCTGAGTGTGAGTGTGAGTGGTTATTGGTCTCTGTCTGTCTCTGTGTGTTGGCCCTGCAATGGACTGGAGACCTGTCCAGGTTGTCCCCGCCCTCACCCAATATGAGCTGGGATTGGCTCCAGCACCCCCGCGACCCGAAAATGGAGAAGCGGTAGAAGATGAATCAATGAATGAATATGAATCATAACAGTGGATAATTTAAATTATGTCTGGAGGAACTTTACAGTTGCCCTTGCCATTTTTTTGAGCATTAAATGTTTTCTTCTTCCTCGGGAATTGACCTAATTAAGTCGACAGGACTTAATTAAACCTCCAAATCTGTGGCCATGAAAGCTAGTATGATTTTTGAAATAGCGTTTTGCAGTTCCTTAAAACTACAATAATAAATATTTACAGATTTAGAAGGTATCCAATGACTGCATGGTGTTAAAATGTGTCAGTCTTGGTGACAAGCAACTGAACTTGATGTCATACCATCAGTTTCAGTGACATTTACTCACATGTTCAACTAACATATAAATGAATGAGATAATATTTTTGTTGTATCAGCTGGTTTCAGCATCAAACACTTTCTCCACTAACTAACTTTCACTAACTAACTAACTAACAACCATTTGAAGTTACGCACGGTTGTCCATTAGCTATTATAACTTGTTTCCTGGGTGGAAGCTTACAGCAGGGTTTATCAAAGCTTTTCTTCAGGAAACATACACTGACTGCAAATGCTATGTTTGTGGGTTAAAATTACCTTTGGGTTTGTCTCTCTATAACCACTTTGAGAAAGCTATTAGTTAATTTGCTAATCCATCAATTTAATACCAGAAAAACTCAGAAATACATTTAAATAAAGAATTCACTGAATGTTGATACTTTAAATTGATTTTCCCAAGATGACAAGAAGTCACTGCAAGTTATTAGTCCTATCTTTTTGGTATTTTGCATATAAAAGAATGTCTGTCATGTCAGTAGCCATCAAAACTAATTGGCTGATTGGCTCAAGGCATCAGTCAAACATCTGTGCTACAGAGGCATTACTGGCTGCAAACATTATTTCCATCAAATGCTGCAGTTGGTGTCTGGATGTTGTCATACATACCCATGTGCTGCAGATGTGTCTGAAGGGTCTCATTGTGGTGTCAGCCCTTTCTCTGTTTGGTCAGAAGGAGTAGTGATGGTTAAGCAGTGTGAGACCCACAAACCCCATGGGAGCTGCTTAAATAGGCGAATGTTTGTTGTTTTTAGTCCATCTGCGACACAGCCCAGTTTGGAGGCAGTGCTGCAGCAATCGTGTTGACTCTTTTAACAATATATGTTGACAAGAGCATAGTTTCTGAGATATAAATATATTTCTGTTGTTTCTCAGGTAATAAGTCGGAGACTCCCGGTTGTTAGGTTGCATCTGACCCTCTCGTTGAACTTCATGTTTATAATTTGGAAAAAACTCCTGGAACATACTTAAATTAAATTGCTTCAAACTTTCTCATTTAGTGTCAGTGTGAGAAATGTGTCCATTGTGGATTCAAATAGAGATCCACACTTTCCTGTGTGAAAAATCAGACTGCTGGTATTTTGGCATCTTGAAAATGTTTAGAGAGGGATGTGATGCCAGTCCATCACAAGGCCAACACACAGAGACAGACAAAGACGAACAACCACTCACATTTACGCTCGCACCTACAAGCAATTCAGAGTATCCAGTCAACCTGGACGTGCATGTCTTTGGCCTGTGGGAGGAAACCCATGCAAGCAAGAAGAGAACATGCAAACTCCACAATCTTCTTGCTGTGAGGCAACAGTGCTAACCATTGTGCTCCCTGCCTGAAACTGGAAGCAGCTAATTGAGGTAAAGAATTTTAAAGCCAAGCTAAAAGATGGTGCAATTAAGGCTTGATTTTTTTTTTTTTTTTTCAATGTGTCTGTGTCTGCGACAGCCATAGCAAATCAGAATAATTTTGGTGGTCAAAGGGCAAGCTCACAGTCACCTCACAAAGCACAGCTTTGGCCTTGTGTGTGTGATATCTCAATAACGTCCTGAGGGATTTTCTTCAAATTCACCACGATATGGGGCCAGCATTGTTAGATATTCACAGTTTTAGGAGAATAACATGGATATTACATCAAGGAATTAAAGCATGTAGGTAATCACTAAATCTTATTTTACACTGCATCTAGAAAATACTCTGATGTAGCTGTTTTTAGCTTAATATTCGCTTCACACAGCAAAGTGTAATGGTCTTTGCTATGTAAATGTATGCAGAAGTGTATTCAATGCTGGAAGCTCTAATGCATCCAGTATTAATACATTACATTTATATATTATGTTTTTGCCTTCAAAGTTATGAAACAAAACTTTACTTCACATCAGAAAACAAGAGTTCTTTGTCAATGACTTCTATTCAAAGGGCACAGAGTGAAGTAATGTGCGTTTGTGTGTGTGATTGAGTGTTCATGCTAATAAGTGGATAAAAGCAGCAGAGTGCAACTGCTTGGAATCTGACATAGAGGCAGTGGGGAGAGTGACAAGCTCTACAGTCCCAAGCAAAAGCAGCAGCAGCTCGCCTCACAGTGTGTTTCTCCAGCAGCTTAGCTCCATGCAAAGCAGCCAGACTTACTGCTACTCACTCGGCAGTGGGGGCCATTTCAGGCTCTATGGGGCCTGGACAGTAGCAAAGAATGTGAGTGATTGCTGTGATGGCAGCTTTTGACGTTGGCAAAGTGCACTTTTAATTGCGTAATTGGAAGCAACAAACTTTTTTTTTCTCTCAAGCATCAGCACAAATGGGAAGTGTAGAAAAATTAAATGCATTTATTAAGCAGTGGTGATTTAATGGGTTTTACTGTTTAACACATTTAATGCTGGATGGTGGTTGGATGGTTTGACATACAGTTTGAAGCTTAGTGGATGGGTGATACCAAATTGCTCCTGGGCAATGGTGTGAAGTTTCACTTTACATGCTTTTGCATATTTTTATTGAGTCAGTGCTACACAGAATTATACAAAATTACCTGCAAAATGCAGAACTGTTCACTCAGTGGCTCCACAACATTATCTGCTTCACTGTCATAAGCATCTCATTGCAATGCCAGACTTTCCGGATGCGCCCCTTCCCATTCTCTGCTCACCTAGAGATACTGACCCCTACTGGCTACTGACTGACACTGCTGCCTGATTTTAACACTAGAATTTTAATTAACACCTTCTCCCCATAAACACACATAAGACATATAAAACATAAAAAAATACTCTGACCCAAAATTCATCTCACTAATTATTACTTTCATGAATAATTGTGCCACACATACACATCCTTCTCCCTGTGTTTGTTCAGCCATGTGAGTAAGTTGTCTGGTAGAGGAGCTGTAATGTTGGAGATATTTCATCAACTATTACATGGATTACAGTTGAATTCAGCGCAAACTCGGGGGATTTGGACAGACATCGTTGGTTCACTGACATTTGGTAAAGCCCCATTTTACATCAACTATTGCTTAGAAACTTGACTTAAGTGGTTAAAATCCAAGTGAACAATGGTTTTCATCTGTCAGTCAAGTTTCTATGTGTACACTTTGGTTTAACAATCACTATACAGCAAAAATACTGTACTCAAATTACCCTAACCCTGTAATTAGGGTTATTAGGGATATTTTGTAACATTTTTTGTCTGAGTCAACCACATGTTTCATATATGTGCAAACGGAAATGGAAACAGTCATCTAACATTAATTTCTTTGTATCATGCAACATAAGAAAAACCCAGTACACCATGTTAAGTCGAGATCTTGATCATGCAGTGCTCCTTTGACAAGGCTCCGTCATGCACAGTGAAGAGAACACCTCTCCTAACACCTCCAACACCCTGACATGTCTAACTGGCTCTTACTAATTTATTTAGTTTATCATATCTATTGCACCTTAAAGAACAGAAGAAACAATGAACTCACTTCAAGGTCTCCTTATGCACTAAAACTTTAGTGAAGTCCCTCACTTGTAAGTCTGCTAAATGAGTACAATGTTGTTTCCCTCAACCTTATCAGAGGGCTTACACTATAAATATAATTAACTGTGGTTTTCCATAAAACTGAATGAAAGGTTCCCAATCATAAAATTGGCTACTGTATTTTTGCCTGCACCTCTTGAGTCAGCTGCAGATCTTAAAGGTGCCTCTGAGGCCTGGTGCAGTCTACCATATGTGGCTGTCTGCTTACTGCAGTCATTGCACTGCCAGGCTTTCTCACTGTTCCATATAGTGTGGCTGTGCAGGCATGTGGGATTTACTGCAGAACTGTTTTCATTCCATCAGTCAAGTTTGTTCTGATGCATGTGTACCTGTTTGCCTCTGGACCGCGCTGCAGTTCCAGGTGTTTCCTCTGAAGATATGGTGCAGAGCTGCTGTGCTGCAGGGCATTCATGGGCCACTGAAAACCTCCACTGCAACAACATGCCTGCACTGGACAATGAAAAGCCCTCCATATGTAGGTGAGTGATGTGGCCTTGGGCACCAAAATGTAGTTTTAATTATTTAAACATCTTTGGAAGTTGCTCTTGAAAAAACAGGTCACTGGTTGTATGATTGGTGTATTTCGTTGAAATAACTGTGAGACTACTGAAAGGTCCATCCCACTGATTTTACACAGTAAGATTAATGAACTCAAACTGGGGCGCATTAGTCATGGAGTGGATTTGAGAACAGTCAGGTTTACCTGAGGGAACTGTGATGGGCCCACCGACAGCTACATGTTTAAAAAATGTTTTTGAGGCCCAGCGTGAGCTGCAACTCTGTCAGCTTGGCAGCCGATAAATTCTGGCTAATCCAAAAAATGGGAATACAGGCCAGGCAAATAGAGCAGAGACTTTGGAGTGTACCAGTTTGTGTCAAAAAATATTTTCACTCATCTGTCACTCAAAGCAGCCACACCCAATATGATGCAGAACCCATGAAGGTTACCTCACTTTACATCATGAAGGGCATTGGCTACAGACATAAAACCAGTTAGTTGCCAGCCTGAAGTATTTATTCAAAAAATTGCAGTTTTATGTGACACTGTGTTTGGTTTAATTATTCAGTTTCAGAGTTTGCCGCTTATGTAATTCACATTAAAATGTCAAAGAATTATTACATCCATGTAAAATAGTTTTGTTCAGTTAATTTATCACCAATGTTTCCATCAATTATAATCATGTAAATGGTCAGTTTTGTTTTGTTTGTGAAATTATTTGTCATAGCTGTCAATGTTGAGTTTTTCAGCTCTAAACTACATTTATGTGATACACTTCGCTGTTCTTAAGAATAAGTTTTAACTGGATAAATGATTTAAGTCATCAGTTTTCTTTAATTCTGTGAGAAACTAGCTGAGCAAATGTTGAAATGAAACCATGTGTTGTGTGGTATCATTAAGCTGTGTGTTCACTACAGTATCTCTCTTCAAAGATTTTGCAGGCTGCTTGAATTTTAGATTTTATTTCATCATAAATTGATTTATGATTTATTTTGGCCGTCACTGAAATATAACATTCACACTCAGCTTAGACACTGAAATTATGGTGGATGGTGTAAAGCTGATTTGATGTTGCTGGTATAATGTGACTATGACATCAGTCCTTCTTTTCCCTGATGGGTGAAAAAGGCATGGTGCCAAAACTATAAACGAAAATAACGTGTTCACTCTAACCTGTTCATTTGCTCTCTAAAATGAAAGAGAGTGAGCAATTGCCACGCACACACCATGCTGCAGTGATATCAGGCTGAAGGAAGGGGGTTAGGGAATGCATGAGGTCATTGATGAATCAATTTAACAAGGCTGTCTGTGTGATTATGTCTTTGTCAGTGCTGTACAGAAACACTGCTGCCTCAGCTCAGTGATGGAGGGCCAGTGTAAGTCAGGTATGACTTCAGCCACAAGAGGGGATACCTGTGAAATGGATCAGGAGGATCACTGCCCAGGTGATTCTTACCAGGTACATGATCTTTTTACCAATAGAGAGCCATCCAGTGCTGCTGTTTTTCAAAGGTTAAAGCATCTGCCAAAAATTAGCTTTGTTAAACAGCACGCAGAGTGAGAGTGGTAGGGAAGAAATGAAAAAAAGGATGGTGGAGTCAAGACTTATTAGCATTACATAATGGATGGATAGAACCAACATTTTCTACCCAGCAAGTTCTCTATAAATCAGAAACAGAGTGCCGAAATCTCTCATTTTCCTTAGCTTCCTTCATGTCCATGAACACTTCCACACGGAAAGTGGGCTCATACCTTTGCTTTGAGTCAGTTCAAATAGCAATCTTTGCTTCTCTGAGAGGAAACCTAGTGGTTTAGCCCTCCAGCCAAATGTTCATTTGTTAATGTAGTCGAGCCAAATCATTGTGCCAGGTCATTGTTATAGGAAAGTGAATAAAGTCTGCTTTTCTTTGAATGACATGTGGTTCAGCTGGAGGCAACTGCTGAAATTCTTTGCAGTGTGCTGACAGGGGTGAACTGTCCTGCCTGCCTGTACTTCTGTCATGCCCCCTGACACCACTGCCCCTGCTGCTGTTTAGTAAACAGGCCTGAAACTGGAGGGTCATGAAGAGAGCTGTTAATGAAGATATGAAGCACCCAGTGAAATACTACTAACAGGCTCTGCTGCTTTCTCTGAATGACCAGGTGTGCTGCAGCTGCTGTGCACTTGGTTTACGACTGCGCACTGAAGGATGGGGCTGTGATGCCCACCAGTACCTGGGTGACCCATGTGCTTACGCTTTCCTCACCTGCTGCAAGGAAAAGGAGGGTCTGAGCCAGATGCCGTTGAAGAGAAAGCAGAAACCTAGACCAACTGCTGTGCCCAGAAAAGGTATCTGTTATTCACTGTGCACAACCAAGTGAATCGCGTCTTGGCTTTAACTTGGAAATCACATTCAGCAGCTTTAGGATATACTGTATGTGTAGAAACAGTCACATTAAGCAAAGCTTCTCAAAGCCAGATTTGCTTTAAGGAAAAGGCAAGAGTTAAGTAAAGACAAAGCCACGACACCAATAAGCCAAGTACAAACACTTTGTTTACAAAACTCAAGGTCCATTCATGAGGTATTCCTGATTTGATATTTTATCACATCATCTTCACAAACGTGTTAACTCTTAAGACAGGTGGGTTAGAGGTGTTTAACCTTCAGTTCTAAAATGATCTGCCCATGAATATCATGTAATATGAAAAAAATATTTTTCCATGGTAATATCATTACTCAGAGATGCTACAACATACACTACCAGTCAAAAGTTTGGACACACTTTCCTATTCATTTGAATGAGAAAGTGTGTCCAAACTTTTGACTGGTAGTGTAATCATTGCTCTATTTCAGTTATGTAAACCTTATCAATAGTTATAGTAGTTTAAAATAGTCTGTTTCTGTGGTGGCAAAAAGTTGACAAAGGTCTTTGGAAAAAGAGTCTCCACACCCCAGCTGTTTTTCTTGAGTTTAATAGTATTCAGTGAATGGACTCACACACATACAACCATATGAACAGTCAGTCAGTGAGAGAGCGTCAAGCCCTCAAAACATACGGTTTTTATAGTGTTCTTGAAAGAGCAGACAAAATATATGGTGTTAGTGTCATCATTGTCAGACTTGTTCGAACAATCTTTCTTACCGAGACATCACCATCCTAGGGTCTTGCCTTGAGGTCTCACAGGACCGCGGCCATTGAGCCTTTGTTTATGGTACACTTAGTTTGTGTCTTCTCTGTGTCTGACAGTGCTATCGCGGGATTACACAAGCAATTTATGTTTACACGAAAATACGATAAAGGTTACAATAACCAGGCTTAACAAGCAGAACATTTAAATGTCAGAATTTTCTATCAAATTTGCTTCACCATAATTCCCTGTACAGGGAACAGGGAGTGCTATTCATGTACACTGAGGAGTGCAACTTTAGTCCAGGCAGAGCCAGGCATTTCCCATCATGCAATGCGGTCTGGCAGTTGATGGAGAAATTGAGCTTGATCTTGTGATGGTACCAATGTTTAAACATGTCAGGACAAGGACTGGCCAAAAGCTTACTGACATGTTTTCAAGTGATGTCAAATGTACAGTCCATCACGCATCATGAAAAAAAGACAAAAACCCTTAAAAGTTAAGAAAACATTTTTTATTATTTTGCAGGTGTGAGGCTGCTCCATTTCCTTTATGCATTTAGGGATAGAGGAATAATAGATGTTTTGAGTGTGCCAAACTTTCTCAGTTTTTCTTGGTGATTGGAGAAATCTTGGAGCAATGCTTGCTGCACACCACACAACACTTCACAATCACCGTGTTATTTTGCAAACGATACTACTCTTTTTTTTCTCTGCTCGTGTTGAATTGTGCTGCTAAAACAAGCTCAGTTTCACAATGGGCAGTTGAAAAATCAACATCATAATAATTGTAGATTAATGCAGCGCAGCTGCACTGTAAAATATGACCAATTACATTGCCCACAGTACAAGTCACCCTCCAACTACTCATGTGTAAAATCTGGATATGTTGTTCTAGTAATGAGCAAAGAAGCCTGATGTGGCAAGCATCAAGAAAGACATTCATTGTTAAACTAATCTTCAGCTCTAATAAAAGGTCAGTGAAAGAATCAAAGGTCTCAGTCTACAGAAAAGTCATTGCAGTCTGTATTCAAAAACTGATATTTAAACCAGCCCTCAGGACTCCTTTAACTCTGTGATGTCACAGCAAAAGGGTCACTGCCTTCACCATGCAACCATGCCCCATCCACCTGGGTTCAGAGCCTCTTTTCTGATTGGCTGACTAACCTTTTTGTCACAAGAGCTCCAGAGAGAAACCTAAGAGAGGAGATGTAACTTAAGTTAACTTAAGTTCTGCCTCCTCATCAACTTTGTCTTATAAATATTTGTTTGGCTACTGGCTTTGCTGGCTTCAACAAACTTTGTATTGCACTGATATCTAGTTTAGTTTAGCTCTGACGTTGAGCTTTTGCTATTTTGTCCTGATTGAAGTTTATTTCAGAGGTGGAGCATGAGCTGAGTTTGATCCTCCAGAAGACAGATGCTCATGGTTGATTGGTCAGGAGTCAAGTTACCATTCAGAGTAATGGGGAAAGATGTATTCAAGCTGTGATGAATCAGTAACAGATGTCAGCTCAGACTGTTGTCCGTCTACTTGTGCCAGCAAAGTTTTCCTCATTCCCTGATCCATCAAGTGCATAATACCAGTGACATTTGCATGAGGTTTCAAGCAGCTGAGGTTGGGGATGAACAGGCCTCAATCAAATGTACTCCAACACTCATTTGTATGTCTTTATTTTTGCTGAACAAAATGTTAGAATACCTTCTCTGTTCACTGTAGTGGCTTTTGAATATGACCTATATATCTTGTTTGCAGCTGTAAGATTCATGAGAAGGGCTTTGCCTGCTTTACGTCAGTGACATCAGTGGTGTGGATGAAATGAGACTTTAAAATGATTACTCTATGCTTGGACATGTTTTTTTTTGTTTGTCTCTTCTGTGAAATTAAATTCCCTCAGGAAAGTGAAAATGTTTTTTGGTCATACATGAGTTAATGGTTGGGCTTTTATCCAACTGTGATATTGAGGTAAGGTCACAGTCGCACAGTCTTTTATTTCATTCACATCAGAGGAATTCCTCCTCATCCCACCCTTTAACTGAGTGTGTTTCAACCATCAACATTTCTCATTTCCTTCAGCATTAAAAGGAAAATTTGAATGTCATTTTGAAAAGGGAATCAGCAAACATACTGAAAGCTGTGAGAGTTTTAGGTGCTGCAACAGAGTATTTCTTTCTCTTCTGCATGCACACTACATGCATGAAGGATGCCTTGGGACTGAGATGCACTGTAATTATTTCCATGGGGAATATTTTTTCAGTCCTCTGAGTCACTGCCTTTTAATAAAAAGAGGAAACATTTAATCACTGCTCTGAATTTAAATATTAGTTAATGAATGTAAACTGAATGTCAGTGCACTATGTATACAGTGTGTGGTTGACATATAGTGGTTTTTGTGACACACTGACATGTTAATGTACTATTTTTAGGCTTGATATAGAATGGGAGGCATTCCCAAAATACGCACCAAACTGAATAATACCAGACAGCACCAGACAGATTAAAGGAGTAATCCAGCATTTTTACACGTGAAGATTAGTTTTGCCAGTCTTGGTTACTACCTCACCACACAGTTAAATAACATATCCTATAACAATGTAAGGTAACAAATGATCCCACTGTTCTGTGTCTTGGAAACCAGCGAGGGCATCCATTGTAATTTTAGCCATTTTGAGCCCATATCTTTGTCCTTTTTGGCCGAAAACCGAAATCATATCTGAAATGAAATCAACTATGACAATCCTTGACATTATTCACAGTAGATTTCTCAACAAAGTTTTGAAATTTTATACATAGTTATAGTTAAAATAGAGGGTTAGTTCAAGGTTAGTTTTTTTGAGAGTGGTTGAATGATCACATGTTTAAAATTGGATGTCAAAAAAATCTTCTGCTAAGGGACTATTAATTAACTATAACAGGCCAATTTCCACTTAACTTTTACACGTTATATGTCAAAATTACATCACTGAGAAGTTTCGCTATCATTCCAACACGCCATTGTCTGACATTTAGCACCAATTAGTTTAGCAGTGGAGAGTTCCAATAATATAATATCCACAAGAAACTTTCCACTGAATCAATCAGAGTGTGGAGGTTGCCATCTAAGCACTAAAATTTTTTTTGCTGCTGTACTTCCAGCCAGCTAAAAACGTATTTGGGCAGCATTTAAAAGGAACATATCCTCATCATTAAGGAGCATAATTTTTGGACAGAGAGGAATATTTATCTGAAGTGCTCTAGAAAGATATTTTGTGACCTGCTTCCAGAAAGAGTAAACTGTGGATACACCCACATCATGAGCACGAAGGTGCCTATAACATTTGATGGACAGATTGAGCAATAAGGATAATTTGTTAATTTCATTTTAAAACTTTTTGGAGGAGTTAAGTAGGTTCTATGTGCAAAATTTAAATGTATCAGCTGATGATTTGGGTTTCAGGATGCAATGTGATTTTGACCAATGATGAGCTACAAAACAGGAGTCTCCTCAACGCAATGAAGGATTGTTAAATAATGGAGTCTGGGCGTGCCACTTAGTGTCACAGTTATAACCTTTTTACATATTTACGCCAGACTAATAATGCATGAGCGATTATTGGGCCAAAACGTAATCTACATTGTTTTAAGGAAATCTCTGTGAAAAGTAAGCCCTGTAAAGAGATGGGTACAACCTTATTTCTCTCTATGTGTAACCAAGGAACATCAGCATCTGAATCAAACCACCTTAATAAAGGGCAAAAAATATAGTTCGAGATTTGGAACAGCAAGTCCACCAGATTCTTTCGCATTTTGTTATAATTTAAGTTTTATACGAACTCTCTAACCTTTCCATATGTATTTTGATATGCTTCTATGTAGTTTCTCCCAATAGCCACTGGGTGGGGCGATAGGAATCAGAACTAATAAAAGTAACTCGAGGCAGTATATCAATTGTAATAATAGCGATTCTTTCAGATAAGGATACAGGTTTTTTACACCATCTGTTGAGATCAGCTAAAATTAATTTCAGGGTTCCATTATAGTTTACAGATAGTTTTTTCGATAGAGGGAAATATCTATGTACCTAAGTATTTAAAGTGGGATACAGTTTGGATCTCATAAACAGGATTAACTGTGGATGATTTGGAATAGTTTATTTTATAGCTTGAGATTGAGCTAAATTTATCAAAAATATCAAGAAGGTTTGGAAGAGAATGGGGGATGTCTAATGAAAATAATAGAAAGTCATCTGTGTAAACCGACATATAATGTGTCATAGAATTAAAAGTAATGGGTTTGATATTTCTAGATTGATGGATAGTCTGAGCTAATGGTTCCATGGGTAAAATAAATAACGAAGGAGAAATTGGATCTCCCTGCCTACTCCCACGTGTGACTGTAAAAGGAGGAAAGCTGATTTTACTGGTTATAACACTGGTTGAAGGACTAGCAAATAAAATCTTAATCCATCCATCCATCCATCTTGATCTGTTAATCTGGGGTCGGGCCGTGGGAAAATTTTAATCATATCGATAAATTTTTCCCCTAATCCCATCCATTTAAGAACAGCCCAAAGGTATGACCATTCTAGATGATCAAAAGCCTTCTTAGTGTCGATAGAAGGAACAGCTGAGGAGGTCTTTGTGTCAGAGGAGGAGTCAGCAATATAACGAAGACGTTGTAAATTATCTGGAGAAAGTCTTTTCTTCACAAAGCCGCTTTGATTTGGATGAACCAGTTTAGGCAGGAAGATTTTTAAATGACGAGCTAAAACTTTGAAAATAGTTTAACATCTGTATTAATCAATGATAGGGGGCGCCAGCTTGAACAATGATTCGGGTCCTTACCTTTTTTCAACAGAAGTGAAATTAAAGACATATTTACATCTCTCCCAAACAAACCTTTAAGAATGGCTGTATTAATAATCTCTAATAGTAATGGGCCTAATTGATCCCATAACTTCAATTAAAACTTGGCAGCAGTTGGGGAGACAGCACAATTTTTTGGTTCTTTTACATTTTTAGACAGAACCTACTCACAAAAGCTAACCGCACTTCATCTCCAATTCCCTATTTTGTACAGCAAGGTTATATTTTAAGTCCAACTTTAGGTTAGAGTTTCCTTTCTTATTGTAAAAGTAAATATTGCTGAAATTATGAAAACCATTTACTATCATAAATGCATAACAGATTTGTGCTGTTTGTGTTGTATTTGGTACATCTGCTATGCATATGACACAAAGATATACCTTACATTAGAGTTAATGACTTACAAAGTCTTGCTGCTGTACAACACATTAACTGCTGGATGGCACAAAATTCCCAACAAATTAATAATTAAAAATCTTAACTACCATTGTACAATAATAAATTATACTTATTATTATACAATTTAACACATCACAACCCATTCAGCCAACCCTGAAAAGAAATTGCAGTATTTTTCATGTACTGCAGAGCAGAGCCTGAAAGTCTGAGTATTCATAAATATAGAATCAGTTGTTCTAAAATAACAGTATTTGGATGCTTACTGCTAAAAAGCACACTGGGATAAGCAGCGCAGATGTTGTATGAAGAATAGTCAGTTTTTATTACAAATTTTTCACATATTTATGCTCATGAAATTGTTCCATATTTCAATAATGCTTTACTGCTTTACAATAAAACTGATTTTAGGTGAAAATAACCATCATTTCATTAATGTAAATTTGCAAACTTGCCCAAATCACACGAAGGGTACTGTAAGTCATAACTGCTACTGTTGTTCTAAAATCTAATGTATGTATGTATGTAATGTGACATCACAACAAAGCAGTCACTGCACTTAGCCAGGGCCCAAGCCCTACCTACCTGAAGTACCATCCGCTCTGCAGGAATCAACAGATCTGTGCCCATCTGTATTTATAGTTTGTCAACTTGAACTAAAAATTCTTTATCATCATCTATCAACACAATATATTTTTCGCTACTGTTGCCAGCTTTAACAAGTTGAATAGCTCTGATTGGGATGGTGTGATATGTATTGTAAAAGAAGGAGCAAACTCCAAAAAATTTTTTCTGTAAGTACCTCATTTACCTCTTTCTACTCAATCCAATAGCTGCTTAAAATAGACTTGAAAGGAGCCATCAGGACTCCAGTGACTTTATGATATCACAACAATAGATCCTGAAAACACATCACATTTCCCCTATTCCTTCATTCTCACATATGTATCATTAAATGCATGAGGAGCCGACCTTTAACTTCTTACTGCTCATTCCTTATAAGATGCTGATTCTGTATTGAAGAAAGAATCATCCAAAATACTCTGAGTATAAATGTAAAGGAGGAGCAGGTGTTGTTTTCATGAAGTAAGCATGCCTCTGTCCCCCCTACTCCCTTCTCTCTCTCATTACTTCCAGTTTCTGAGGGCAAGTTCCCCAAGCAGGCGCTCTCAATCAGTGCCACAGATGAAGCTGCCAATGTGGTGGAGGAGCACAAGGATGTGGATCAGTGTCAGCTGTATGCAGGCCACATCTGCCAGCACAAATGCATCAACATCTGGGGATCGTACCGCTGTGAGTGCCACCAGGGCTACATCCTGCAACAGGACAGACACTCCTGCGCCCCAGGTAACTCGCCTTTAAAGTCATAGTTTGTGTGTGAAACAACCTTCAAACGACTTTATTGTAAGAGTGAGCCGGGTAAATTTGTTTCTCTTAGAGTCTGGGTTAAGGATTTTGGTTTTCATCATTGCAAATGCTGATTCTCCATTCATTTATTTATTTGATGGGACCAAAAAAATGGCAGTGAGCAGCATTTATTGCTTTCTTACTGGGATTATACAGTATGTTAAATCAGTCTCCACATTTTAAATATATTCTTGATGGACCAAAAAAGGGCTGTTGAATTAACATCCTAAGACTCTGCATCCTCATCTGAGGACATTACATTTCAGGTTTTCTTTGTCATTATACTTAATTTTGCTTAACTGAGACCTGTGAGCCTCATCCATGGACACTTGTGCTTGTCATCTTGTGGTTGCAACCAGTGTACAATCAAAATGGCCAACAAGCTATTCACCAGCTTTTCCTAATGAGCCAAACTTTTTTTGCATCATTTCATCCTGGAAAAAAAAAAGAGTTTTTTATGCATGAAGTGAAAGGACAAATAGATATAAACACACTTTGGTCATCAATATAAAAGAAGACAAGTAGTTCTTTCTACTGAGTTAGTTTGCTTTTCTGTTCGGACTGAGGACACACAGCTGTGAAGAACAGTGTCATTGGACAGATTCACGGGAGGGAAAGCAAGCAACTAACTGACGGGTTTGTCCCATCTCTTTGCGGCTACAACCAGTTGTTGAGCTGATAAGGTCCTGTATCTACTACAAAGGTCTCCACTCTGGTGCTGGAGAGCTACTGTCCTGCATGTTTTAGATGTTTCCCGCTCCAACACACCTGATTCAAATGAGTGGCTCCTTATCAGACCTCAGCAGAGCTTGATGACATGCTGATCATTTGAATAAGGTGTGTTGGAGTGTTGGAGCTCACAAATTAACATGTACCAAAACTTCTTTGCTCCCAAAATGTCATTTGTCTATACAGTCATCATAGTCTGCACCTGTGGTAGTAATGACAGCCAGTGCATCTCCGCTGAGACAAGTAGGAAGTATGTCCATCTGCACATGCTTCAATTGGAAAAACGTTATTTGTCTTTTCCATCTCCTTGGAAATAGGACAGTAATTCCACTGTTGTGTAGGGCTGAAATGATTCCTCGAATAAAAAATGATCGGGGAATTTCCGCTACCTTGAGGAATCATTTAATTTTTACAGAGCATAGTATTTCACCCAGACTAATTTTAATAGAGACAGAGTGCAATTAAGCCCCATCCACACCGGAGGGGAAAACAATCAAGAGCTCTCTATTGACTTTGTGTTTGCTGGCACTAGGAGAGTGACAAGAGGCACCTTCACACAATACAAACAAACAAACGCCATTGTCGGCTACACATCAGCCTTGAAGACCAGGCAATCAGAGTCGGCTGGTTTATGGTGATACACAACTTGGATCCATTCACTTACAAAAAGAGTTATCAGCATCCAAAGATGTGGAATTTCTCATTGTTGTGTGAGTGTATATTCCGAACAAAAAGGAAGATAAATAACAAGCAATTACCCCTCACTGGCTACTCTTCTCATGCCAAGCTTTTATTAGAATATTTTGTAACATAAAGGGTGTAATGTTAAATTTTACAAAGCTAATAAATAGATAATAAAGCTATGCATGTTCCTTCTTTTTAACTCTAAGTTAAGGTTGCTGAATTGGCAAGACTAACTGTAGGAGCTGAAGCTAACCAAGGCCAATGTACATCCACCAACTACGTTTTAACCCCATAAAGTGGGGCAGATTTGAAACGTTTAGGTTATAAAAAGCTATTTTAAAATGATGTAGTAGTGTCGATGTAGCCAAACTTATTACGACTTTTTATCACTATTAGGTTAAATGAGAACCATAAACCAGCCGGCTCTGACTGCCCAGTCTTCAAGGCTGATGTGACGACGGCGCCTCTCGTCTTACTGCCTGTATCCACTTCTCTCGTCTTAAAGGCATAGAGATTTTTTCTGGTCGGTAGCTTATAAAAACTTAGATCAGGGTTCTTTACCCTGTTAGTAGTGCACCCTACCACACAGCAGCTTTTGGGCATTTGTTTGTGTTTGCTGGCACACGGAAAGTGACAAGAGACACCTTCACACAATACAAAGTCAATGGAGAGCTCTTTATTGTTTTCCCCCCCGTGGGCGTGGCTTTTAGAGTATGACGCGCTGCACTCTGTCTCTATGCGGCACAACGTGCTGATGTCATGCACGCAAAGGGGGGGGGGGGGCAAATGTGTTTGGTTTTAGCAGCAGGAAGATGGAGGAAAGACATGACGACAACGAAAGCGAAGATAAAAATAAATGTTGACTGTCTAAAAAAAGAAACCAATTGTTCATTATTTAGTAAAATGTCTTATTTTCTCATGTATATTTATAATTGCTCCTTAACCAAACAAAAATATATTTTATCCGATTACTCAGGTAATCGATGGAATTTTCAGTAGAATACTCAATTACTAAAATATTCGATAGCTGCAGCCCTACTCTTGTGAACCACAGTCTTTGTTGTGTCTCATTGGGTTGAGTAGCCATTATCACTGGGAGTCATCCTCTATCATATATTAAATATATGTAACCTGTCTCCACTTTATGTCTCTGTTATGTCCCGAGTTGGAAAGGAGACACAGCTTACAATGTCTGTGTGTTTCTGTCTGTCACCACAGTTGCCAAGTAAAGATCCAGAGATCCAGTCCTGACTCCTGTGTGTGAGCTAGAAAAGGCTTTTTAACTTATGAAATCTTACAATAAAATAATCAATTTTGCACAGTAAAACTAAATAACAAAAAATAACACAAATTGGCCCTTTAAACTATCAAGGTATGGATCAGGACACAACGATGGAACCGGAGGGCTCGGGCTTAATCAGAGTCGTTTAATGCAAGCGGGGTCAAAACCAGGCAGGCAAATCAACAGGCAAAGGTACAGATATCCGGCAGGCTAAACTCAATGGTTGGGACAAACAAACTGGGTCACTCAAAGGAAGGTATTCAGGGAAATGCAATGCTGGAACTCTGACTCAAAGGACAAGATGATCTGGCACAGAAGGGTAGGGAAGCACAGCTTAAATACACAAGGAGGGGGGAGACAACAAGACACAGGTGAAACACATTAGGACAGGGAAGGCAATCACACAGGCGGAAAACTTGACAGGAAGACAGGGGTAAGACGAGGACTTCAAAATAAATCAGGAAGTGACACAACGAGAACAGAAAACTCAACTAAACCTTAACAATAGACACACTGACACTAACTGACCCTGACATTAAACAGGTAAGTTATGCTTTCAATGCTTCCGCATTTAAAGTTCAACAGGAAACACAAACATAAATGACATCAGTAATTCTGATAATAATTTTTAAAATAGATTAAACAATTGGGCAACCAAACTTAATATGGTAAACAGAAAACCCGAATTTCACAACTCAGTTTAACATTTAAATCCAAATGGACTAATATCACATTCAGCAGCAACAACATGTACAGAGCAAATAGACAGAGCAAATAGACCTTATCTCTGTCTGTTGCCACACCTGTGGCAACAGACAGAGATAAACTCTCCTGGTGGAAAAAAAGGAGCAGACTAGTGAGGAAAGACAGCAGTGAGCAGGTTAACTTAGCATGCAAATGCTAGAATGAAACTAATTTAACAATTTAAATTAACGATGTCAAGTCTCTATGGGACTCACGAAGGACGAGTGGGAAATTACAGCATTGCATTAGGGCAGCATACAGCAGTTTGACTGCATTCAAATCACAAACAACTTTTATGAACATACATCAGCAGACCGCAACACAACTATGACTAACCTCTGGCCATGTTAGAAAAGACTTTGACCGAAAGCACGCGGTACAATGAATACTTTATCTCTAAAATAAAATGACCCGGCTGCCATCAATCACTAGTCACAAAACCGTACAAAATGATAGCTATCTGCTAACAATAGCTTATGTGAGAGTAGCAATTTATCAGAGGGATGCTAACGTTAGCTTCAAGGTGGTCCACTCGAGGTATGAAAATGAAGTAAAATATCGTTCACATCCGTTATCTGGGACACTTGCCCTCACCGTTTTGAGGTAAGTGTCCCAGATAACGCAAGTCTTTCCCCTGCATGACTTAAAGGATGGACACCAGCGCTAATCCCAACTAACTGTCATTCTTCAGACTTGGCCGGTTGGTTGTTATGGGCGCCAACTTTGAAATTTGAATCTTAATTACCCACAATTTTAAGGAAAACACTTTCAATGACTAGTGATTTCTGTAATTTTGTACATCTTCGTTATCATGGACAGCAATCTCTAAATTAATACCTCACATTCAAATCTTACAAATATAATAAATTGCCATTGAAAACATAATGTTAACCTAATCCTAAATCATGGTAAATTACCTGGATTTTTAATGGCAAAAATTTAAATGACTCCCAATATCTCCAAATCTACAGGCATTTTATTGTTTTAAAAAAGCAAAAAGCTGTAAGAATAACCGAATGCTTTCTGTAAAATTACATTATTTAGAGTGCAATTTTTGGAAAATAATATACTTTATATTGTCTTTATACAGTAATGTACTGTAAATTACTTTTATGTCTGTACCAATACTACTTTTTACCTCTAAAAAAACATAAAATCACCTTAACCAGGCATGCTTAATGACCTGCAATTTCAACACTACAGATTTCTGTCATTTTATGGACATTTCTTCATTATCATTATTAGGAAGTATCTGTAAAATTACATTTGAATATGAAAAAAGAAAGTTAAATTACCTTTAAAAAAACTAATGATAATGTAATATAATATTATGGTTAATCACTTGCAGTTCTAAAGGTAAATCTTTAAATTGCTGCTAGTATCTGTTAATTTAGAGTTATTACATTGTCTTATGGAAAATGGTAATAAACCTGTAAAAAAAATACAGAAAATTATATGTAAAATTACAGTTAAAGATGTAAAAATACAACAAATTATCATTAAAAAACATAATATTAATGTAATCTTAAATTATGGTTAATTAACTGTAATTTTAAACTTAAAACATTTAAAATTACTGAAAATATGTGTAAATCTACAGGCATTTCATTGTTTTATCTGAAAACAGGAAAAATCTGTAGAAAATTACAGAAAATTTCCTGTAATTTTTTTTTTTTACAGTGCATGAGGGTTCTAACAGGTCTTCTGCAGTATTTGCAGCGATTGGGATGCAATTCAAAGGATGATTCATCAGAAAAATCAACCTTCTGCCATTTTTCCACTGTTCATCCTTTCTGCAAGCTTTGGGCCTTGACAAATGTAACATAACTTTGTTGTCTTCTGTTTAATGCTGGTTTGTGAGCACTAATTCGCCCATGGAAACCACATCATGAGATAATCTGACAAACTGTTCTTGTAGATACAGGGGTTTTTGGTAACCAGCTCTCATGTAGCTCTGCTGCAGTTGAAAAAGGGCTGGCCCTGTCTCCAAAAAAAATGGAAGGGGTTAGAAGAAGAGTGAGAATGAGAGGAGGAGCTCAAAGAGAAGAAGGAGGTAGAGGAAGAGGCCTAGGTAAAGGAAGAGGTGGACAAGGACCTGAAGAAGTGATAGCACCTGAACAAAGAGGACCAATTTTAACTCAAGAAATCCGTGCAACACTTATTGACCACGTTATCAACCATGGGCTGATGCTGAGGGAAGCTGGACTAAGAATTCAGCCAAATCTCAACAGAAATACAGTAGCGACAGTAACTTGAATATTTCGTCGAGAAAACAGGTAAACTAACCTCACAGTACATTGAAACTGCAGCTAACTCTGCTTATCACTTTTGGTATCCTTTCCTGTGACATTTAACATTAGGCTTCATGTGTTTTTTGTCTACATAGGATTGAAAGTCGAGGATACCAAGATGGAAGGGGCCCCATATTCACTCGGGCACAAGAGGCAGCCATTGTAAACATGGTTTTGGCCAACAATTGTATCAGGCTGAGAGAAATCCAAGCCAATGTCATCAATGATTACAATATTTTCAGTAACATCCATTGAGTCTCCCTGTCAACATTAGGTTTAATCCTCAAAAAAAAAAAGAAAAAATCAAGTACACATGAAGCAACTGTATCGAGTACCCTTTGACAGAAATTCAGAGAGTGAAACATTTGCGTAATGAGTATGTGGAGGTATGTATTGTTCACCTTACTATGGTGTGGCATTATGCACTGCACACAACCTTTTTACATGTAAAATTACTGTGCAATAGACCTACAATGAACAGCCTCCTATTGTATCGTACTGTGTTTCAGAGTCTTGCAATTGGATGCTGAAGAAATCCAGCATGAATTTATATATGTTGATGAGGCTGGATTTAACCTTGGAAAAACTAGAAGAAGAGGAAGAAATGTAATTGGACACAGGCCAATTACCAATGTGCCAGGGCAGCGAAGGGGTAACATCACCCTTTGCGCTGCCATTACCCAAAATGGGGTCGGCCACCGCCATGTGACTCTGGGACCCTATAACACCGATCTAATACTTGCATTTGTTGACAGATAACACAACAACATCACAACATTAAACCATGTGGACCAGATGCAGTACATTGTCATTTGGGACAATCTATGTTACCACCGATCTGCTCTGGTCCAAAATTGGTTCCATCAGCACTCTGAATTTGCAGTCCTATATCTTCCAACATACTCCCCCTTCCTTAACCAAGTAGAGGAATTTTTTTCTGCATGGCGGTGGAAGGTATATAACCTTCGGCTCTACGACCGTTTGCCTCTCATTCAGTCCATGGAGCAGGCCTGTGATATTATCGAAGCAGCTTCTGTGCAGGGGTGGATTCGTCACACAAGGCGATTCTTCCACCAGTGCCTTCCGATGAAGACAGCCTGTGATGTGGACAAAATCCTATGGCCTGATCCAGCCAGACAGAGAGATAATGATTAGAGTTAGTGTTGTTGTTGTTGTTGTTGTTGTTGTTGTTGCTTTAGTTTTTCTTCAGAGTTACTGTAAGTGTATGTACTTCATACACATTTGTCTACAAATAAGAACAATTTTGTTCTGATTTTCCTTGTTGATTGACATGTTACCATAACTGAGTATAAGGTAAGAAATAAATATTTTCAGTCTGCAGCATCAGTGTTGTGCAGTGCTTGGTACTTTGAAGTATACAGAGAAAGTACACAAATACTATAAAAATAATCATGAATAATGTATTGGGTTTGTCAATATATTTTTTTTATCTAAATTATCCCATAACCATGCTCTCCATTACTCTATTTCTTAAAAAAGGATTTTTACAAATGTTTTGAATTTATTATGGTAGTGTGTAATAGAAACATGAGCTCAAAATAAGTTTTTTATCAATTTGTTTATGGTTTTAGCTGATATGTTCCATTTTGCAAACATTGAGTGTTCTGCAAACTGGGTGTGGTGTTTCATTAATTGTGTGAGGTGTTCAGAAAAAAGGAGCCCTGTTTTCAAAATTGTGTGTAAACAATTGAAAAAAAACTGTAATAGCTAGCGCTTCCTTTTCAATTGTTGAATACCTTGTTTCCCTTGGAAAAAGTTTTTGGCTGTACTGCACAGGCATCTGGTGCCCATCCTCTGCTTGCAGTAACACAGCTCCAAGACCAACTCCAGAGGCATCTGTCCGTCAAGAACCTGTGTTCATTGTCCAGATTTCACTCACCCCTTCACTCTGCAGACAGATTTTCAAGTCATTGAAAGCATTCTCACTTTCTTGAGACCAATCAACCTTCACTGGGCTAGATTTGCGAGTCATATCACTCAGAATAGCAGATCTTGACAAAAAGTTGGGAAGAATGACCATAGCCTCCTCTTGGTGTTAGGTAGCGGGGAAGCTGCAATAGCCTCTACCTTTCCTACCTGAGGACGGATACCTCCACCTCCAATCACATAGCCAAGGTACTGGACCTCAGGTTTGGCAATGTGACACTTCTTGGCATTGATGATCAGACTAGCAATCTGAATGCATTGAAAGACATCAGCAAGATGTTGCAAATGCACCTCCCAGGTCTGACTGAAGATAACAATGTCAACGATGTAGGCCGCTGCATAGTCCTCCACACCTCTCAAAACTTCGTCCAACAACCTCTGAAATGTTGCTGGTGTGGCATGCAAACCAAATGGCATCATTCTGAATCTGGCCACTTGGAACTCTGAATGGTATTAAGTCCTTTGAAGAATCTGTCAAGGGCGCTTGCCAGTACCCTTTGCAGAGGTCAAGGGTCGTCAGGAAGTTGGCATTTCCCAAGCGCTCAATCAGTTCATCAACCCATGGCATCGGGTAGGGATCAAAGGCAGGCACAGCATTCAATTTAGAAAAATTGACACAAAATCTAAGTTTAGGGTCTTCCTTCTTCGGAACCAATACCACAGGGCTACACCACTCACTGTGAGAAGGCTCAATGATTCCTGTAGTCAGCATCTCTTCCACTTCTTGCTTCAGTTCAGGAACGAGTCTGGCTGGAATGCGGCATGTGGTGCCTTGATGCAGGCATGGCGCCAGGATTTTTTCTCTCCCGGTGCTAAGGGGGAGCTTGACCAATACGTTGGGGTGCTAAGAAAATAATTGATTTTCATGACTTCAGTTACTTTGTAAGAAGGCTATCGTTTTTTCAATAAAAGCAGCTATGATACACAACACGAGCATGTCCGATATAAAAGTAGTTTTAACTGAATTTGGCCAAAGAATATGCAACAAAATAGCTAAGCCTAATACAAGCGACCACAAGGCAATGGCAAAAATGTTTCACGTGCAAAGGTGACAGATTCAGAGGGCACGGTATCTGTATCAGCAGTGCAGCTAACGGGGGCTGTAGAGCAGCTAGCAGCGATGGACTGCTCTGGTGCTCCTTCAGGTCTTGGCTCACGAGTTCCCCTCGATTCATTTTTCAAATCTCCCTCTTCTTCTTTGTACCTCTGGGAGACTCAGTCTTAGTCTTCATTTCCTACCTGCACTCTTTTTTTCTTGATCACAAAACGATCCATTGCAACGGACTGTAGGCTAGCTGGCCTTAGCCTAACGCAGGAGTATAAACAAAAGACTCCCCCGACGGTCTGGCAAAGAGAGTTCATATGTGACTGGGCCAGTCTTTTTTCTAATAGCGTATGGTCCCTGCCACTTGGCAAGGAGACCACTGTCAGATGTTGGCAGCCGCAGGAGAACTTTCTGGCCCTCCTGGAAAACTCTCCTTCTGGAAGCCTTATAAGCCTGCTTCTGTCGCTGCTGTACTTAAACCAGATTACCATTGGCAAGTTCTCGAAACTGCTCCATCTTATCTCTCATTTTCAGGACATATGAGAGCCTGTCGTACTGCTGTTTTGGCCTGGGGTCCTCCCAGGCCTCCTTCATGGACCCCTGACTGGATGTCTCTAGCAGCTGAAAAGGTGAAAACCCGGTTGATGTTTGTGGGACTTCTCTAAATCAAATCAAGTCAGATTTATTTATATAGCGCTAAATCATAAAGTTACATCAAGGCACTTTACATATAAAGAGTTTGGTCTAGACCTGCTCTATAAAATTATTTAAAGAGACCCAACAGATCCCCCCCATGAGCAAGCACTTGGTGACAGTGGCAAGGAAAAACTTTGTTTAAGAGGCAGAAACCTCGGGCAGAACCAGGCTTGGAGGGGGGGGCGGCCATCTGCCTTGACCGGTTGGGGAGAGAGAGAGACACACACACAGCAGGAATGGAAGCCACTGTTAAAGTGCTTAACGAGGCCATCTGTCTGTGGATGATAGGGACTGGTCCTCACACCTTGAATTCCCGTCATGTTGTACACCTCTTTCAGCAGGCTTGACGTAAAGTTGGTACCTTGCTCAGTGATGATCTCCTTTGGGATTCCAACTCTGGAGAACAGTTGAATGAGGCAGTTGACAATCTGGCAGGTCTTAATCTTCTTCAAGGGAAAGGCTTCAGGGTGTCTTGTGGCATAATCACAAACTACTAGTATATACTTGTGGCCTGCACTGCTCCTATCTAGGGGTCCTACAAAGTCCATGGCAATGCCGGAGAAGGGTGTATCAATGATGGGCTTTACTATGCCCGGCACTGATAAAGGTGAATGCAGGACTGCGCGAGCGTGTTGCATCTTTTCCGGTCACTGGTGGGTTGTGCTGTGTGTTACCTTGTGTGTTGTCTCTACTATTCACCTTAATTAATAGACATTTCAGACGAACCTGTAACTTTGCTAATCTAATTAAACGATTAACAATGCTGTCTAGCTCTCTCTCTCCAACTCTCCCTCTCCTCTCCTGTCCTGTGTGCTACATGTCTAGTTATTCCTCTGCCTCCTTTTATGATAGTACTTGTCATAGATGCAGGATGATGGCAGAAATGGAGGCGAGAATTAGTAAGTTAGAGTTGCGGCTCCGCACCTTAAGTAGCTCAGCTTATGCTAGTCAGGGCGGCTGGGTGACTGTCTGAGACAAGAGGCATAGTCGTAGGCAGCAGCCCCCGGTTCACCACCAACCAGTTCACCAGTATTTTACTAGAAAGCTTAAACCGTGACAATCCCGAGTTGAGACTAGGAGGCAGAGTCACAGTTTAACACACTCCTCTGGCCTTAGTTAAAGCGGTTGCCTGCCAAGAATAGAATACAGTCTGTCTATGTCTAGGTCTATTGAAACTGTGTCTGTCCCCCGACCACCTAAATTTAAAAAAGTTACTAAACCTAAATTAAACAATAGAGGAGCTAAAAACAAAAACTTAACTGAAATGAAAACAACCACAAATTCGATCTCATATAATACTGCTATTAAATGCGGACTGTTGAATATTTGATAAGTATCATCAAAATCTTTACTAGTCAATGATCTCATAACTGATCATCGTATTGATTTATTTCTTATCACTGAGACCTGGCTACAGCGGGATGAGTATGTCAGTATATATGAATCTACACCCCCCACTCATGTTAATTGTCATGTCCCTCGTACCACAGGTCGAGGAGGGGGGGTGGCTGCGATATTTCAGTCAAGCTTATTAATCAAGCCCAGACCAAAATCTGGCTGTATCTCTTTTAAAAGCCTCACCTCTTAGTCTTTCCCACTCTAACTGGAAAGATAAAAAAACTGTTCTGCTAGTTACAGTATACTGTCCACCTGGTCCGTACTCAGAATTCCTATCAGAGTTTCCTGAGTTTATATCAGAGTTAGTACTCAGTACAGATAAAATCATCATACTGGGAGTTTTAAATATTCATTACATGTAGAAAGTGACAGCGTTAGTTCTGGGTTTCTTTCCTTGCTAGACTCAATTGGCTTTTCCCAGCATGTGAATGAACCAACTTACTGCTTCAATCATATTCCTTGATCTTGTTCTGACATATGGCATTGAAATTGACAAGTTAAGGATTCTTCCTCAAAACTCTCTTTTGACTGACCATTACCTCATTATGTTTGAGTTTACTTTAATTGACTGCACAGCATTGGGAAATATAGAAGTTTATCTGAAGATGCTTAGGCTAAATTTAAAGAGAATATTCAGTCATCATTTGCAGCAATGCAAAGGCTAAATTCAATTGAGGATCTCTCCCATACACAGGTTGATGACCTTGTGATTAGCACTGTGGCCACACTGTGTTCAAATCTTGATGATGCTGCCCCTCTCAAAAAGAAAGTAATAAAACAGGTTTCTCTTCAGCACTGTAGCCAGGCTGACAGAGAGTCATAGTTCAATTGAACCAGTGATCCCCTTAGCTCTCAGCAGTGATGATTTTATGGGCTTTTTTACAGATAAAATTATAACAATCAGAGAAAGAATTCATCAACTCTTACATACATTACACAGTAATCTTCTACTGAATTCAGCAACTCCTGAATCAAGTGCAGCACCTATTCTACATCTGTAGTCATTCTCATCTCTTAATCTTTCAGAGCTAGCTTCTATAGTCTCATCATCTAAACCATCAACCTGTCTATTAGACCCAGTACCAACCAGCCTATTTAAAGAGATTTTCTACTTAACTGAGCTGTTAATTCTAGAGCTGATCAATTTGACCTTATCTTTGGGTTATGTGCCCAGACTCTCAAGACCGCAGTCATCAAACCCCCACTTAAAAAAACAAATCGTGATCCAGATGTTTTGGCCAATTATACACCCATATCGAACCTTCCGTTCATTTCTAAAATTATTTAAAAAGCAGTAGCAAACCAATTATATGACCATCTACATAGGAATGGCTTGCTTGAAGAGTTTCAGTCAGGATTTAGAGTTCATCACAGCACAGGTTAAAGTGTCACGATCCATTCCGGTATCCCGCCAGCTTTTTCCACTCACCTTCACTCACCTGTCTGCTCCACCTTCCTCACCTGTTCCTTATCAGCTATCAACCCCGGATATAAGCACCCTTCTCCAGACACTCCTTGCCAGATTGTTCTCGTGTTATGCCTGACTTTCCAGCACTCTTCAACGGACTGTCCTCCTGGTTTCTGATCGGCTCGTCCCTGACCAACGCTCTTTGTCTCAGCCCCGGTAAACCTACCCGCCTTCTGTCTCTGACTCCAAGTTCTGCCTGCCTGTTTTCGGATCTTCGTCTGCTTGTGGCTGAGTGGCTCCCCGCCAACTCTGGATCAGCCATCTACTCAGGTTGTGTCTGCTCTGCTGCTGGGTTTCATGCTGCCGACGCAACCCAGTTCACAGTACCCACTCTACAGCCTTCCAACTGGGAGTTTCCCTTTTCTACCCTCTCCAGTAGCCCTCTCTCTGAACACACTATTGGGTTTAGTGGAGATCTGGACTTTTGGACTGTTGATACTGCTGTAGCCCTGTGGGTTGCGTGTTTCTCTGGGAAACAGAGGAGCAGGGTTCAATTCCCTGTGGACCCATACCCCGAACGGTGTTTTTCTGTCTGTGCTGCTGCTGTTTGGATTATTGAATTCATTAAAGACTGTAAAAACATACTGGTGTGTTTTGTGCTGCAATTGGGTCCAACCTATACCCGTTTCAAAAGTATCCAATGATATTCTAATGGCTTCCGACAATGGATCAGTCTCCATACTTATCTTCTTAGATATCAGTGCTGCATTTGAAACCATTAATCATAATGTTTCATTACAGAGACTGGAAGATGAAATTGGGATTAAAGGAACTGCACTAAAATGGTTCAAATCCTATTTATCAGATAGATATCAGTTTGTCCATGTTAACAATAGCTCCTCCTCATGCTCTATAGTCAACTGGGGAGTCCAACAGTGCTCGGTTCTTGGATCAATCCTCTTCACCCTATATCTGCTTCCTTTAGGCAACATTATCAGGAAACACAACATCAATTTTCACTGTTACGCAGATGACACTCAGCTGTATTTATCAATGAAGCCAAATGAAGTTAGTCAGATAGTCAGACTCCAGACATGTCTTGAAGACATAAAAGTCTGGATGACCTGTAACTTTTTACTTCTAAATTTTGACAGAACTGAAGTTATTGTACTCGGCCCTAAGCACCTCAGAGAATACGTATCTGATATCTAATCATTCTGGATGGCATTAATTTGGCTTCCAGCTCCACTGTAAGTAATCTTGGAGTAACTTTTGACCAGGACATGTCCTTTGTCCCTCACATAAATTAACTCTGTAGGGCAGCTTTCTTCCACCTGCACAACATTAGGAAAATTAGAAACATCCTGTCTCAATAGGATGCAGAAAAACTAGTCCACGCATTTGTAACTTCCAGTATCAGTCCGGGGGGCGGACTCTTTAGCAATTTTCAAGACCAGGATTAAAACTTTTCTATATGACAGAGCTTGTAGTTAAAAAGTCAAAGCTCATGTCACACCCGTGAAGGTGGTTAGAAGTCTAAGTTTACTTAGATAACATTAAAAAAAAAATTCTACTGGGGAGCTTTGTTGACCCAGTACAGCACACAGACATTAGTTTGCAGGAGACAAGTCAGTTGTATTTAAAAAAAAAAAAGGATATAGATAGATGACAAGAACAGAGTAAAAATGTAATGTTAACATAGGCTAATAAAACAAGATTAAAACCAGTCCAATGGGTGTCAACTATGTCCCGGGGTCCAAGGTGCAAAGTGCAAACTGCCTAAAAGTCCAATCTGTGGTGCGGTTGCCACTCCTGGATGCCTGGCATCCACTTCCACCTGCGATGTCTGTCCCTCTTGTGACGTCTGTCTCTAACAGGTGCACAAGGAAAGGAAGAGGGGGAACCCAGATCAGCAGACCCTGCGATTTCCACTCATTTGTCCTCAGAATTTCTTACAGGATAACCTAATATAGTCCAGCTTTAACTAAGTGGTGTTCCACTATTAAAACCAAACAAACACTGGAAATAATACAAAGCACACAATAGGATTTTCTACCCAAATCAAGCAAAAAGCAAAAGGAAATCACCACACAAATTTAGGTAAATAAATAGAAAAAATCACCAACAAAATGCAACAAAATAAACATAGCAAATAACAAGCAAATAACTAACAGCCCTCCCCTTTTAGTTTCTGTTCTGTAAGTTAACTCTTCTGGTATAATCACTGGTTGATTGGCCAGCAGTAAAATATAGAATGGGTAAAGAGGGAGACTTAACTGAAGGAGGGGTGAAGCGTACATTCACCTTTCCACTTTTCCCCGTGGCGTGTCTCCCTCACAATAGCAGAGGGCATTTATGGTCTCTCCGCTGCTGCTCCTTCCTGATGTAGTCGAACTACTGGGGTTCTTCTCGTTCACTTGGGTTCTTTCGATTCATCCGTAGGCTGGTTGAGACCCCCGTGGTTTCTCTCAAGCTCTTTTTTCCTCCGTGTCCACTGCTGCCTTTTTGGCGTCTGTCGTCTCCTTTTCACCAGCATACCTGACCCAATCACCTGGCTGAAGGAGGTCGGGCCCACCGCTCCAAGCAGCATGGGCCAATCAGCATCTCCTGCGACACATACACGGACACAAAAAACCCTGTGACATTCACTTACTCTTTAGCTATGCTGCTATAGGTCTAGACTGCAGGGGGAAGAATATCTCTCGCTCTCCCTACATCCCCCTCCCTTGCGTGCGCTAACATACCACTGACCATGTTGCCCCCCCCTCTGAGTTTTCTGCCTGTTAAAGGAAGTTTTTCTTTGCCACTGTTGCCAAGTGCTTGCTCATCAGGGGATCTGTTGGGTTCCTTTAAATAATTTTATAAAGAGTTTGGTCTAGACCTGCTCTATATGTAAAGTGCCTTGATGTAACTTTGTTATGATTTGGCACTATATAAATAAATCTGATTTGATTTGATTAATGAGAGGGGCCCTATCTCCTTTCCTGCCTGGGGCTGTTAGATGACACTGTTGACAAGACTGACAATATTTTACCATGTCAGCATACTGCTGGGGCCAATAGAAATGGGGAACCATTCTAGCATATGTTTTTGCCTGCCCCAAGTGTCCTGCCCAAGGGATAGAATGGCTCAGATTAAGGACTGTGGGCCTCAAACTCTGGGGAATGACTAGCTGGTCACCAATTTGGCTAAGGCGATACAGCTTGTCTCCCTTAACTACAAATACTTCCTTTCCTCTGTCTGTTACTTGGGTTTACAAGGGCACACATTTGGAGAACAAGGTTATAAATGTGGGGTCATCTCTCTGTAGCTTGGCAATGGGATCACTAGGGACGGCAAAAGTATTAGACTCCAATGGTTTGGACACATGCTCAGCTCCCCTTATTCTTTTCCATCCCCTTCTCTCTCCTGCTTTTCCTTTCTTTAGACAGTCTGGTGTCAACACTAGGCACTTCCTCATTTGCAAAAGGTAACCCCCCCCACCCGACTGTTGGACTAGCTTTTTCCTGCCTGCTTTTGTACCTCATTACAGCTAACAGACTTTCACTGGTGCAGTTGGCCTTAGCCTCATGGGATTGTTTAGCTATCAATTCAGCAAGAATAGGGATATCTGAGCCCAACATGACCTGTTAGGGCAGATGTTCGAATACACCTATTGAGAGCAGGTAGAGTTGACCTTCGACCTGGATAGCTACCTTGGCTATGGGGTATCCTACCGTGTCCCTGTGGATACAGAAAACATCAACTGTTCCTCCACAAAAATTGACATCCCTAGGGAGTCTGTCCTGTCTGACTAGGGTGCAATCACTTCCTGAGTCTAGAAGAGCTGTGCCAGTTCTGTTTTCAATTAATACACCAATTGTAAATTCTTCGGATTGACCTTCCATGTTATCTCGCTCTAACTCACTGGCATATAACCGGAGCACAAAACACATGTAGTTATTACTAACATGCACCTTAGGACACTCTGTCTTAAAATGACCTTTCTGACCACATAAATGACACATTAGCAAGCCTTTATTTCTGGGCTCAAATTTAGCTGAATTTGAGGGAAAGTAGTGTCTTGTGTTCCTAGCTCTAAACTCATTGCCACCAACAGGTTTACCAGATGGTGTGGGTGGCAGCCAACCCTAACCCTTGGGTGGGAGGTAATCTTTTGATGGACGACGGGAAGCCAGAAAAGCTTCAGCCAATTCTGCTGCTTCTTTAGAGGTCTGTGGATTCCATTCTTTAATCCAGGTGCAAAGCTCAGGATTCAAGACTTTGAGAAACTGCTTCATGATGATGGTGTTTCCAATTTGCTCTTTTGTCTTAGCTTTGGGGGCCATCCACTTCTCATACAAGTCCTTGATATGGACCTGTAGCTCTTTAGGTGTCTCCTTCTCCCGGCACACTGGAACGGAACCTCACTCAATAGGTCTCTGCACTGATTTCAAACTTCTGCAAAACAGCACACTTTACTTTTTCATAGTCCATTGTATCATTAATATCCATAGCCACATATGAAGAACAGGCTTTACCAGTTAGCAGTGGAGCTAGGTGGAGTGCCCATTCATCCTGAGGCCACTGACAGGCAAGAGCAATTCTTTCAAAGATTATTAAATAATTTTCAATTTCCTCAACTTCATTTTAAGGCTGCATTTGGGGCAGTTGTACCTCCTGTTGGAGTTGGGCAAACTGGTGCTGGATTCGCTTCCACCTCTCGTTGCTTGCGCTCCTGCTCTGTCCTGGCATCACAGTCAGCCTGCTTCTGTATTAGACATCGCAGAAGGATTGACAGTTCAGCCATACTTTCTTGCTCCTTGGTTTTACCACCTGCTGTGCCTTGCTGGTCAAAGACATCTTGAGACGATTCTGGTAGACACTCAGTTGTTTGCTGTTTCCTCTGGTTTCTTGATGACATATTTACTCCCTGCTACTGGCCTGGGACCCACGAACTGCCACCAAATGTGGTGGGAGCCTGACCACAAGCAGATGGATGTTGATAGGAGGCAGAGTTGGAAACAATGTCCAGGTACTGTAGCAACAGGGTGTTTAATTAGAAAGGAAAAGGAGCAGGTCATATATACATTTATATACATATAGAGCAGGTCTAGACCAAACTCTTTAGAAAATTATTTAAAGGGACCCAACAGATCCCCCCATGAGCAAGCACTTGGCGACAGTGGCAAGGAAAAACTTCATTTAAGAGGCAGAAACCTCGGGCAGAACCAGGCTCAGGGGGGGCGGCCATCTGCCTCGACCGTTTGGGTTGAGAGAGGGAGAGAGGGATAGAGAGAGAGAGAGAGAGAGAGAGAGGGTGAGAGGGAGTAAGTTCTGTCTCTTCTGGTAACAGAAAAGTAAAAGTTATTCTTGTTCATTATTTCATAATAACACACACACAGCTTACCACATAAAATAAAACACCTGTTCAACCATAAATAACTGGACTACAATCATTAATACATCACATCAAATAATCTACCCCCCCCCCCCCCATACCTGGTCTAACCCAGTGACATCACTAATGATGTCAAAGGTATAAATACAGGAATTCATCAGCTGCTTCCTCCTTTTGTCCCTGAACACATGATGGGTATGGTAAATAAAAGGAAGAGAGAAAATTTACTTCTGGCTAACACAACTAAATAAATAAACAACTTTAAACTTAATGATAGTGATGGCAGAAATGGAACATTTGAGAGATTGAATAATTTGGAACAATTGATTCAGAAAAAGAATCGATCTTTTGGAACATTCGAACCATCTCACCACAGCGAAATCTGGTGACAAAATTAATATGAGCTTAAAATACTACAAACAGTGGAGGGTTTTTGTGTCTTATGTTAGCTGCAACCAAATATAATGCAAAACACAAACAAACCCAGGATAATAAATGTATGCCTGCTACAGAGAAATGGTGAAGCTATGACCAAAACAAGCATAGTTAAATAAGGAACACTATAGAAATGAATAACTATAATAACAAATGGTGTGTTCTCACCCACTTCGTCACAGGTTTTTTTTACAAACACTTGGGAATTACAGTTAATTACAGTGGAGCTCTAATCTGTTATTGATTGAATCGTTTAAAGGCATGACAAGACTTTTGTCCAAGCAAAATCTGACCTTTCTGTCCTAATTAAATGATAAAACTCAATGAATGATACAAAACCTTATTTTGGTATAATAAGCATAATCTAGAAGCCTTTGCCTTTCATATAAGCCATTTCTGGTTCCCATTGATCAACTGCAAGTCAAGTTATTATTTGTTGGTCCTTTGTTGTTGGACTTTTGTCAGGGACTGTACAGTCAATTCTTATCATACATATTATGAAGACATGGCCATCAAACGTCATCAGTGGTCTCCATCAACTATTGCATCACTGCTTTGCAGATCGTAACAGTAAAGTTTCTTTTAATATCTCTGTCTCATGATAAAAAAAACATTATTTGGATTGTGTTTTGTAATGATGATGATGAAAGCTAATAGCCCAAATGCATCTGTATAATAAGATTGTTCTGTTTACTTCTTGCTGGAATTTGGACTTCTTTAGTCCGGAAGGATTGGACACTGGAGCCTTTTCGCAGAAATGTGTTTGAGTTGTGTTTACGCTATATATATGGCTGACCTTCACATTTTATTAAATGGTGTCCATGTTGTCTCCTTTGTTGCCTTGTCTTCCCTCAGTCAAACTACGAGACAGATACACTGAGAGGAAGGAACTGCTGAATAATAAAACCTAATCATTAGAGGTTTAGCCAAAAGGGGCTACATTTTATTACATAGGCATTTATGGCCATTTCATTATGATTTTGCTGTGGTTAACCTAACAACAGATTCCATCATTGTACTTTTGGCGAGGCCATTTAAATAGAATCATCAACATTCCCTGCAATGTCAAATTAAAGAAGATTTATTCAGAGGCCTCACTCAACTCAATTATGTGTTAATGACTGAAATGTCCAGCTAGTCTGGTATTATTTCTTACAATTAGGAAATAGGCTGATATGTGGCATATTACTCTTTTTGAAGTTGGTTTCATATATCCAAAACATTAAGTAGTCTGAAATCATTTTCTCTTTCTCTAATGTTAAACATTTTAAACATTTAGATGCACCATTTCACAGATTGAAATATCCATGATTGTTTCTATTGTTGTTTCTTTGTGCAGTGAGTCCTGATGCAGACAACAGAGTCAGAGAGGACACTCCTGCTGCAGTCCCAACAAAAACTTTAACCACCACCACTACTCCCAGCAGTACCACCACTGGCCCCATCCACTTTAATCCCTGTGCAGGTAAAACCATTATTATAATGCCATACATGGTGATAATGCTCTGCATAGAAATCGGCACAGGCATGCTCGCCTTAATAATACACACTCTGTGCTTCTAAATGTACATATTTAATAATATTTAATATGAGTAAGTAACATGAGTCAGGGACAGATTTTTACAAACTGCTAAAAGCAAACAAAAATGATCTGTTCATCGTGGTAGGTGTTAGGCTTTCTGAATATGGAGATGGTGTTTAATAGAGTTGAGCCAGATACTCGGCTGAAACGAGTATCCGGTATGGATACAGCAATTTTGATCAGAACAAGTATCACACAAGTAATACGAGTCAATTTCCGTGCTTGGGCTGAAGGAAAATCCTTCTCAAGGCATCCTGTGATAGAGACAGAGTGCAACGTGTCATACTCCGAAAGCCACGCCCACTGGATAGGGAAACAATCGACAGCAATTTACAATACACTGTCCAGTAGTTATCTTAAAACATTATCTCAACATGTCTGATGATTATTCTAACACGTTAGCTGTACCACAGAAGAAACGGTACAATGAAATACTCACATATGTGGGTCTTTCTCATTTCCCCTTCTGTTTGCCTTCATTTTTTTTTTTTGGTCTGCATTTGTCATCATAGTTTAACACCACAGGGTGTCAACATTGTATGAGATTGATGCAGTTATAGTCTTGCAGCTAAATATTTTATTATTTCAGTGCGTGTATTTGACCATCACCAGCCCTCCCTGGAAGCTAGTTTGTAATCTTTATTGAGTGAAATGACCTTTGTGTGGCAGGCAGGGCAGTGCTACACCTCAGTGAAAACTGGGGGGAATAAAGGTAAGAGAAGATGTGGAAAGATGGACAGGGGAAGGGAAGCAGGTGGCGCTGGTAGGAACTAGTGGGGTGAAGGATGCTGTGCTTTTCCTGTTATCTCACAGGGGATTAAGAGAGTCCAGAGGGTTTATGTGGAGATGTGGGGAGATAGGACTCCAGATTGATGAAGGTGTCCCAAAAGAGGAGCTGAGTCAAAGATAAGGTACATAGTGATGGAATGAAAGAATAGCTCAGCCCATTTTAGGCAGGAATCATCAATTCTTCATGATGTGACCCAACACGAACTGGCAAGTGACAACACACATGCAAGTAGTCATTCCCTAATATGAGTGAGACCGTCACCAGGGCACAGACTCGGTCAGAGGTCCCGGATCCCCATGCCCACCACCCTAATGCAGGAGCGCGTGAGGTACCAAGCCCAGCGAGCTCCCGCAGCCACGTGGCGTGCTGCAGTCACCAGTGTTCTAGGCGGGCGACAGCGAGCACCCCTGGACTGCCCAAGCAAGCGCACCCCGGAACGGGGCAGGAGGACCCCCCACCCCCCCCACCACCACCCCGATGCCCGCATCTGCCACCGATGTCATACAACTCAGACTCGGACCCGACGCACACGGGCCAAGGAGACTGCGGGAGGAGGAAACCCCGCAATCCCCGGGAGGAGCCCCCGACCCCCCCAACAAGGGAGAGAGGAAGGGGCGAGCCACCACCGACTGGCCAGCACCAGACCAAAAGGGGCCACCAAGGAGCCGCCCTGGAGCACCACACAGCGCCAGGAGGCAGAGCCCGGCCACGAGGACGTGGAGAGCCTCGGGCACCCAACCAAGCCGTGCCGCTGTAGGGCCCCCAGGCCACCGAGCACAAGCGCCACCTCACCACTGGGGCCCGGGCCCTTTTACTGTGCTTCTTCAGTCCCTGTTGAGGAAGCATTACTCTGCACCGTGATCTTGTGTAGGTTGGTGCACCCATCTGTGGTTGTGAGCAGTAATATAAGTGTGGATTAGGAGGCAGGCAAGTGAGGGCCCGGTTCCCAGCCATAGGGCCGCAGGCGTGGGGGCCCAAGGGACCCACAGGTGGGGAGCCCGAGGGAATCCGGAAGTCCCCCAAACAGACCCCGCCCCTAGGCGCAGCGCAGCAACAGGGCCGGGACGGCTTCCCCTGCAGCCACCACGAGACAACAATGTCCAGTCCTAGATGGGCACTGCCCACTCCCCCCATCCCCCGGGAGGGCAGGACCCCCCCCCCTTGGCAGGAGGCCGAGGAGGGAGCGGGGTGAAGGATGGAGGGAGCAGCGGAGCAGAGGAGAGGAGGGACCGGAGAGCCCGCCAGCCCACACTGCCATGGCCTGGGGGACGACCCAGGAGGAACCGGCCATCAACACCCCCAGACCCTGGGACAGTGAGCAGGCCCCGGAACCACAGGGAACCCCAGGCAGGGGGCCAGAGCACACCCCCACATGGGGGAGGGAGGTCGGCTGGGTAGACCCTCCTGAGCCTGATCTCACCCCATGGGTGTGATGGAGAGGAGCACCCCTATGGCATGCTCAAGGTGTTTGGTCTGGGGATCCGACGATGTGATCCTGGATGTGGAGGGTAATAAAAACATTGCCATAAACATAAGTTATCACCCTAACAGAGAGAGCAATATTGTCGTGCAGGGAAGGTATGAGCTGCAATGGCATATGCTAGCAGGCAAGGTCGAGATCCAAATTAAGGTTTAGGGAGTTGCTGAATGCAGCCCATTTTTTGTAAAGAGAGTCAATTGTTTTTTCGGGTAGCCAATATTTTCTCTAATTATATACATTCAGCAAGGAGGTTCAACCACTGGGAGATGTTAAGAGACTGTTTATTGTTTTCTTTGTGACGGCTATAGCTACAAGAACAGATTGGGATAGATGGTTAAATAAATTGGTTGATGTTAAGTCACCGATTAGGCAAAAGTTAGGGATTAATGGGACTCTGCAGTCCAAAATGGAGGACAGTTTCTGTGTTACAGTTGACCATTAGTGCTGCACAGGAGAACAGAGCCAGAGAGCATGGAAATAGGAGTCTGGTGTGTTTCGGGTGCATTGCGTGCATATATCGGAGCTAGAGAAACCCATTCTGTGCATCTTATATTAAGTTGTGTGTGATCTGTGAAGCACCTTGAACTGGATAAGCTGTAAATTCGAGTTTTTTGTCATTTTAGATGTGTTTTGGCAAATCTGGGTCCAGAAGTCGAAGTCAGTGAACAGGGACAGATCTGTTTCCCACTTCGATATCGGTAGATGAATAGAATTGGTGCTAGTGAGTAACTTGTATACTTTGGAGAGGTTTTTCTTTTTAGGAGAGAGTTTTGTGATTTTAATGACAAATTCTGGGGGCTGTATGGTATACTGGAGCATTGGAATTTTCTTCTTGATTGTCTTGATCACCTGAAAGTACTGGAGAAAGTTTCCATTTCCTATACCAAAAGTCTCAAATAAATCTCTGTAACTAACAAGTTCCCTCTTCATTTTAGCATTTGGGAGCAGAAAGGATTCACCCACCTCCATCGTCTCTTCCAGGAAAATCTACTTCTGAAACACAAAGTCTGGGTTGTGCCAGATCGGGGAGAACATACAGGATTCCAGTTGGGAACCTGTGATCTCTAGAGCTTTCCACCAAGCAGAGAGGGTGGAGGCAATCATGGGGTTTTTGAAGCAGTCATGATGCTTAAGGGTCGTGGTAATGAAGGGGAGGTCAGAGATACTGATGTTGTGACAGTCTTCCTGTTCAAGTTCAAGCCAGGAGTTGTCATCTTTTGGATTTATCCATTTAGTGATATATTGCAGCTGATTTGCCAAGTCGTAATTCCTGAAATTCGGTGCATCCAATCCTCCTTCCAACTTATTTGTTTGAAGGGTAGCAAGGCTAATTCTTGTCTTTTTGTTCTTTGAGTAGAATTTTATAATAGCAGAATCTAACTTCTGGAACCACTTTGCTGTGGGTTTGAATGAGATCATGGAGAATAAATAGTTGATTTGTGGTAAAATTTTCATTTTAACCGTAGCTATACGCTCCTTAAGAGAAATGGGAAGATTGTTCCAGCACCCTAGGTCATCACCGATCTTCTCCAGGAGTTGATCAAAGTTCAAGTGGACTAGCTCTGATAGTTTAGGTGAGATATTTATGCCTAAGTATTTTATATTGCCTGTGGAGAAGGAAAGTTGGAGATTTTGGTCTGCAGGATCCCATGCATTCTCTGTTATTGGTAATAATGTTGATTTGGACCAGTTAATGGAGTAGTCAGAGAGGGCTGAGAAATTTCAGATACAGTTATAGGCTTCCTGTAATGATCTTTGAGGTTGCTGCAAGTAGTGTAATACATCGTCAGCATATAAATTGATTTTATGTTCGGAAACAGTAGAGTGAATACCTTGGATATTGGTGTTCTGATGTATTGTTGATGTCAGTGGTTCAATGAATATAGCAAACAGCAGGGGAGAGAGGGGGCATCCTTGTCTGGTTCCCCTCTGCAGAGTGAAGCTTTGTGATGTGATCCCGTTTGTCGTGACTGTAGCCTTAGGTGAGTTATACAGTGCGGACACCCAGTGGAAAAATTACTCTCCAAAGTCAAATAGTTGAAGGGTAGCAAATAGGAAGGACCAGTTAACTTTGTCAAAAGCTTTTTCTGCATCGAGTGATACGAAAATAGCTTTTATGTTGCTGCGCTGCGACATGCTGATCAAATTAAGGAGCCTTCTAAAGTTATTTGTAGAGTGTCGGCTTTTGATAAAACCTGTTTAGTCATTGAGAATTATTGATGAGATGATTGTCTCCAATGTAGAAGCGAGTGCTTTAGAGATAATTTTGATGTCAGTATTGATCAATGACAGAGGGTGATAGCTGGAAGGGAGTGTTGGCTCTTTATCTGGTTCTAAAAGTAATTTAATTGCAGCTGTGTTAATTTGGGCTCTTATGTAACCTGTGTTTTTGATCTCTGTCACTGTCGTGAGGAATAAAGGCGCTAGCATTGACCAGAAATGTTTCATAAATTTGGCAGGGAAGCCATCCGGTCCAGGAGCCTTGCCTGCAGGCATATTTCCTATTGCAGTTAATAGTTCATCAACAGTCAGTGGGGCGTCCAAGAAGTTTCTTTGTTCTACAGTCAATTGAGGTAGAATTAGATTTTTGAGGAAAGTCTGGATGTCTTCTAGGTTTGGGTTGTTTGTTTTTGAGTATAGATTTTGATAAAAGCTGTAAAATAATATGGTTGATTTCCTGGGGTGATTGAGTATATTTGGCATTTGAGTCCTGAATTGTACTTATAAGAGATTTCTCTCTGTTGCGTTGGAGTTGATTTGCAAGAAATTTGCTTGATTTGTTTTTATGTTAAAAATTTTGGTACTTGAGTTGTTGAAGTATGAATTCTGTTTTTGAATTCTGTTAGAAAGATATTTTCTAATTGTAATTTCTCATTTTGTAGTTGGTTCCATAATTGTTTATTTGGTTTTGTAGCATATTGTTCTGTTAGTTCTTTAATCTTATCATCAATGTTTTTTTCAGCCTGTTGTTCCTGTTTTTTTTTTTGTAAGAGGAATAAGATATAACTTTGCCTCTGATTACGGCCTTCGGCCTTTATTTACAAAAGGTTTTTCCATTCCTTTCTTATTAACAAGTAAAATTCTGGATCCCGTAATAGTGAGGTGTTAAAACACCAAGTGGGTTTCACGGTTTCAAGGTGGGTTCTATTTGAAGGTGGAGGGACACCGTTGTGTGATCACTCATTATAATGAGGTGTATACTTGTGTTGATTTTTTGAGCCATAGAGTTGTTTGAGAGGAAAAAGTCAATTCTTGAAAAAGAGTGGTGCAGGTGTATTCCCTCTTTGTATGATTTTTGAGTCTCCAGCCATCGCCAAGTCCAAAGTTATTCATATATTCCTTAAGGACTGTGGCTGATTGCGATTTTTTTTTGTGTGTGTGCTGTTTTATGGGAATGATCTATAGAAGGATTCAAGACTGTGTTAAAGTCCCCTCCTATGATCGTTGAGGTGACTGATATGTTGGATAATTTTGAAAAAACTTTGTGGAATAAAGCCGGATCATCGTTGTTAGGAGCATAGATATTCGCAATTGTGTATAGTTTATAGGGATGAGCGAGTACACCACTATCCGTATCTGTATCAGTATCTGTTCAATCATCCACATTATCTGTATCCGTATTCGTACTCGGGAGGGGCGGGACTTAAACCAGAAGCAGGTGTGGTTTATACAGAAGTTCTATTTTTAAGGCTGAAATTGATATGGGTTGGTCAGAAGTTGCTATATTTATTGTAAGCCTCAATATATTTTTATTTACAGCTTAATTTGTATTACACCAAGGTAAGAAGAGCGAGCGGATTATAAAAAAAACCTGACCCAGTGAAGAAACAGCGAGAATTAGAAACGCGATGTGGGCTGCATGCAGCCCTGTCTCGTCACACAAGCACTGCTTCTGTTACGAATCAAGTTTTTACCCCATAACCCCATAAAGTGGGGCAGATTTGAAATGTTTGGGTTATAAAAAGCTATTTTAAAATGATGATGTAGTAGTGTGGATGTAGCCCAACTTTTTATCGCTATCAGGTAAAATGCTGATCTTACAAGGGGACTCGATCAGGTAGTTGTAAATATCGATGTGCGTCACCCCTGGCCATTCAGTGGGATCATTTCTCCATAAAAATGAAGGCAAGCAGAAGGAACAATGAGAAAGACCCGCATATGTGTGTTTTTCATTGTACCGTTTCATACCTGTCAACACTGGATTGTGAAAAAGAGGGAGATTTTCTGGGGTAGCGGTTAGAATGCTGCTCTTGCAACATCTCTGCCTCCATTTAACCCTACACCACAAATTAATTAAAAGGATGTAAATAAAACGAATTTTAAAGAGCCTTAAATCCATAGCTACAATGAAATGTGCTAAAATGTACTTCCCATAATGACTCTACAGTCTTCTTGGAGCCAAATATGTTTAATATTAATAACAATACATACAATACAATTATACATACATGATAACAACAATAAACATTGCAATAATTAATTACAGTCTCCAAAGTGTGTAAAGTGTGTGAGTGTGTGTGTATGTGTGCGTGAAGACAGCAGGAACAGTAACAGAAAGAGAGATTGAGGTCACCCCGATTCTTGGCGTTCCCCTCTGTGCCTCCATTAGCTGTTTATGTTTTGCAGTTATCGTGCCTGCTAACGTAATTTTTACCTCCGTGTTCCACGCTAAAGTCAGCCCGACAGACTAACATGGCTCGCGATGACAAATGTGAAAGTGTCACACCACGCAGATTGGAATTTTGAAGCGCACTTTTTCTTTTTGTTTACTGTCTCGGTCATTTTGTGTGGCCCGGGAATTGACGTGAGCTTGGACGTGGATAGTGATGTATGGAACGCAAGCACATAGCGGGGGCATTTGGGGTGGATTTGCCAGGTTGTCAGGTACCACAACACATGAAACACCAGTTTGACCCTTTTCACCTTGAAATCGGGGAAAGTGGGATAAATTACAAATCGGGAGCAGGGCAGGAGAAAGGGTTAAAAGACGGAGACTCCCGCATGAATCGGGAGTGTTGGCAGGTCCACCGTTTCTTGTCCAGTACAGCTAGCGTGTTAAAATGATTAAGCTAACTACTGGACAGTGTGTTTTAAATTGTGCAACCGATTGTTTTCCGGTCCGGTGGGCGTGGCTTTTGGAGTATGACGTGTTGCGCTCTGTCTCTATCGCAGGACGCCATGAGGAGGATTTTCCTTTAGCCATAGCACGGATATTGACAAATCGTCAAAAATACTATATCTGTACCGGATACTCACCCAACCCTAATAATTTATTAAAGACTGATGCCTGAATAATGATGTATCAGCCTTCTGGTTCAGTTACCATACTGTTTAAAGTAAATAGTAATCTCTTATGGACCAAAATGGAGACTATTTTTTTTCTGAAACTTGTAAGTGGGTTTCTTGAATGAGGAAGTTATCTGCTTTTAACTTGGAGATATAATCAATAATTTAATTTTATTTATTTTGCCTGCAAGCGAATGCCATGCACATTCCAGGTTATAGTTATGTGAGACATGGAGAGAGAGAGTATTCAATCATTCTCTGTATGAATGTTGAGAATGGTCTGCATGTGTCTCTAAGAAAGCATCTTCTGCTATCAGTAAGTAGAGGGTGACCATAAGTGATTTGAGTGGAGTCTGGAAGTGAATGCTGGAGTGTTGGATTATAAATGTTTGGCTATATGAGGGAGGTGTGTACAGTGGAGTCACAGGCAATGTCACAAAAACTGAACATCAAGAACATCAAGACCTGGGGAGGAAACAGCTATTATTGACATGGGCACCACAATGAAAAAAGTTATTGCATAGGGGATATGTGGAGGGGTGAGGGGGAGAGTGAAAGGGAGTGTGGAGGAGAGGGAGAAAGAGGAAAGAAAAGCAGGGGGAGACATAGAAGGGGCGCACCACATGGCTGTTGTGGCTCTCTGGGCTTGGTACCTCACGCGGTCCCGCACACAGGGTGGTGGGCTTTGGGAACCGGGGCCTCTGACCCGACTCTGGGCCCTGGTGATGGTCTCACTCATATTTAGGGAACGTCCATATGCATGTGTGGTGTCACTTGCCAGCTAGTGTTGGGTCACATCATGAAGAATTGATGAATCCTGCCTAAAATGGGCTGAGCTGCTCTTTCATTCCATTGTTCCATCCTATCTTTGACTCAGGTCCTCTTGGGACACCTCTACCTACCTGGACTCCCATATCTCCACAGATCTACACAGAAACCCTCTGGACTCTGTTAATCCTGAGTGAGGTGACAGGAAAAGCACAGGATCCTTCACTCCACTAGTTCCTACCCACACCACCTGCTTCCCTTCCCCTGTCCATCCTTCCACATCTTCTGTCCCTTATTCCCCCATGTATTCACTGAGGTGTAGCACTGCTCTCCCTGCCAGTCAAAGGTCATTCCATTCAATAAAGATCTAAAAACTAGCGTCCAAGGAGGGCTGGTGATGGTCACATACACGCATTAAAATAATAAAATATTTAGCTGCAAGACTATAAGTGCATCAATCACATAAAAAGTTGACACACCTTGTGGTGCTAAATTATGAGGACAAATGCAGAAAACAAAACAAAAAAAAGGAGCAACTAACATCTTACATCCTGGAGAAACTTGGTGCTTAATAAGCTTCACACAGCTTGGCAAACTAAATTTGATGAGAAGCTACACACTCAGGTTAAAGTCTGCAGAAACTTTAAAAAATTACTCAATCTGTCATCTTCTGTAAAATAAATTATGATTTTTTTTGCCATTTTCCCAAGTTCTTTGCAACTTCTTAATATGGAAGCCTAAGAAAACTTCTGGATACTTAATGAAGTTCAGATCATGTAAGGGTTCATGGGTTGGATCAAGTGACTCAAGGATCATCGCTGCAGTGTGTGATTTGGTAGCTCAAGCTGTAACCAGTGCTGCAGAGGCAAGAGGACACAAGGAGAAAGGAAAATTGTGGACAAGTGGAGAAACATGAGCTTAATATGAACTGAGGTGCAGTAGAGCTGGTGAACTATTAAAATAACATTGTATGTAGATGCTGATACAGACGAAGAAAAATCAAGCTTTCTACATGTTTCCGTTCCTTTTGTATTTTGGGCAGCAAACTGCCAAAACCTTTGGACTGCTGGTTACGTGCGGTAAGCGTGTTACGTCATTTCCGGTCACTGGTGGTTGTGCTCTGTGGTTGTGCTCTGTGTTACCTCGTGTGCTGTCTTTGCTATTTCTTTGCTATTCTTTGCTATTCACCTGGCTAATCGACAGCAAACTGCTATTAAACTATACTAGCATAGAACTCAATCTCCTTCCCCTTTCCTAAGCCTATAAACGATACTGTAGCTCCGCTAATTGAACTGAACGATTAGCAATGGCCTCCAGCTCTCTCTCTCCACTCTCTCTTCCTCCTTCTCCCTCTCCTCTTCTCTCCTGTCCTCTCTGCTACATGTCCAGTTACTCCTCTGCCTCCTTTTATGATAGTACTTGTTGTCATAGATGCAGGATGATGGTAGAAATGGAGGCGAGAATTAGTGAGTTAGAGTCGCGGCTCCGCACCTTAGCTAGCCCAACTTATGCTAGTGTAGCTAGTCGCCCCCCTGTAGCCAGTGCGGGCCGACCTAGACCAGCTCCTACGGCAGCCGAGAGAGTTTCCTCCCCCCCAGCAGCTCCCGAGCAGCCGGGATCTAGTCAGGGCGGCTGGGTGACTGTCCAAGACAAGAGGCATAGTCGTAGGCAGCAGCCCCCGGTTCACCACCAACAGGTTCACGTTTCCAACAGGTTCTCCCCACTCAGCGACACACCCGCTGAAAAGCCGACTCTAGTGATTGGCGACTCTACTCTGAGGAACGTGAAGTTAGCGACACTGGCGGCCATAGTTAAGTGTATCCCGGGGGCCAGAGCAGGCGACATCCAATCTTACCTGAAACTGCTAGCTAAGGATAAGCGTAAATATAGTAAAATTGTTATTCACGTCGGCAGTAACGACACCCGACTTCGCCAGTTGGAGGTCACAAAGATTAATGTGGAATCGGTGTGTACCTTTGCTAAAACAATGTCGGACACTGTAGTTTTCTCCGGCCCCCTCCCCAATCGGACCAGTGATGACATGTATATGCATGTCTTCATTCAACAGCTGGCTGTCGAGGTGGTGTCCCGAAAACAATGTGGGCTACATAGATAACTGGAACACTCTCTGGGGGAGACCTGGTCTGATTAGGAGAGATGGTGTCCATCCCACCGTGGGTGGTGCCGCTCTTATATCTAGGAATATGGCCGAGTTCATTAGAAAGTTAAAACCCTGACAACCCCGAGTCGAGACCAGGAGGCAGAGCCGCAGTTTAACACACTCCTCTGCGCCTCAGTCAGAGCGGTTCCCTGCTGAGAATAGAATAGAGTCTCTGTCTATGTCTAGGTCTATAGAAACTGTGTCTGTCCCCCGACCACCTAAATTTAGAAAAGTTACTAAACCTAGATTAAACAGAAGAGGAGCTAAAAACAAAAACTTAATAGAAATCAAAACAGCCACAAATTCGGTCTCAAATAATACTGCAGTTAAATGTGGACTGTTGAATATTCGATCACTATCATCAAAATCTCTATTAGTCAGTGATCTTATAACTGATCATCGTATTGATTTATTTTGTATAACTGAAACCTGGCTGCAGCAGGATGAGTATGTTAGTATTAATGAAGCTACACCCCCCACTCATGTTAATTTTCATGTCCCTCGTACCACAGGTCGAGGAGGGGGAGTGGCTGCGATATTTCAGTCAAGCTTATTAATCAACCCTAGACCAAAATCTGGCTGTAGGTCTTTTGAAAGCCTCACTCTTAGTCTTTCCCACTCAAACTGGAAAGTTGAAAAACCAGTTCTGTTAGTTACAGTATACCGTCCACCTGGTCCATACTCAGAATTCCTATCAGAGTTTTCTGAGTTTATATCAGAGTTAGTACTTAGTACAGATAAAATCATTATAGTGGGAGATTTCAATATTCATGTAGATGTAGAAAGTGACAGCCTTAGTTCTGGGTTTCTTTCATTACTAGACTCAATTGGCTTTTCCCAGCACGTGAATGAACCAACTCACTGCTTTAATCATATCCTTGATCTTATTCTAACATATGGCATTGAAATTGACAAGTTAACAATTTTTCCTGAAAACTGTCTTTTGACCGACCATTACCTCATTACATTTGAGTTTACTTTAACTGACTGCACAGCATCGAGGAATAAATTTGGCTATAGAAGATGTTTATCTGAAGACGCTGTGGCTAAATTTAAAGAGAACATTCAGTCATCATTTGCAGCAATGCCATATCTAAATTCAAATGAGGATTTCTCCCATACACAGGTTGATTACCTTGTGACTAGCACTATGGCCACACTGTGTTCAAATCTGGATGATGCTGCCCCTCTCAAAAAGAAAGTAATAAAACAGAGGAGGCTGGCTCCGTGGTATAACTCTCAAATTCGTGCCTTAAAGCAGATGACACGGAAATTAGAAAGAAATTTGGCGTTCCAGCAACTCGGAAGAGTCTCACCGAGCCTGGAAAGAAAGCTTAAAAACGTATAAAAAAGCTCTCCGCAGTGCTAGAAGATCATATTATTCAGCACTAATAGAAAAAAACAAGAACAACCCCAGGTTTCTCTTCAGCACTGTAGCCAGGCTGACAGAGAGTCATAGTTCAATAGAACCAGTGATCCCCTTAGCTCTCAGCAGCAATGATTTTATTGGCTTTTTTACAAATAAAATCATAACAATCAGAGACAGAATTCAACAGCTCATACCTACATTAGACAATAATCTACTGAATACAGCAACTCCTGAATCAACTGCAACGCCTATTTTACATCTGGAATCATTCTCATCTCTGAATCTCTCAGAGCTAGCTTCTATAGTATCATCATCTAGACCATCAACCTGTCTATTAGACCCAGTGCCGACCAGCCTCTTTAAAGACATTCTTTACTTAATTGAGCCCTTCATTCTAGATCTCATTAATTTGACCTTATCTTTGGGTTATGTACCTCAGACTCTTAAGACCGCAGTCATCAAACCCCAGCTTAAAAAGCAGAATCTTGATCCAGATGTTTTGGCCAATTATAGACCCATATCAAACCTTCCCTTCATTTCTAAAATCATTGAGAAAGCAGTAGCAAACCAATTACACGACCATCTGCATAGGAACGGTTTGCTTGAAGAGTTTCAGTCAGGATTTAGAGCTCACCACAGCACAGAAACAGCGCTGATTAAAGTCTCCAATGATATTCTAATGGCTTCAGACAATGGATCAGCCTCCATACTTCTCCTCTTAGATCTCAGTGCTGCATTTGACACCATTGATCACAATATTTTATTACAGAGACTGGAACATGAAATTGGCATTAAAGGAACTGCTCTAAGGTGGTTCGAATCCTATTTATCGGATAGATATCAGTTTGTACATGTTAACAATAGCTCCTCCTCAAGCACTATAGCCAGTTATGGAGTCCCACAGGGTTCGGTGCTTGGACCAATCCTCTTCACTCTTTATCTGCTTCCTTTAGGCAACATTATCAGGAAACACAGCATCAATTTCCACTGTTATGCAGACGACACTCAGCTGTATTTATCAATGAAGCCAAATGAAGTTAGTCAGATAGTCAGACTGCAGACATGTCTTGAAGACATAAAAGTCTGGATGACCCATAATTTTTTACTTCTAAATTCTGACAAAACTGAAGTTATTGTACTCGGCCCTAAGCACCTTAGAGAAACCCTATCTAATCAATTAATCAGTCTGGATGGCATTACTTTGGCTTCCAACTCCACTGTAAAAAACCTTGGAGTAACCTTTGACCAGGACATGTCCTTTGTCCCTCACATAAAACAAGTCAGTAGGGCAGCTTTCTTCCACCTGAGAAACATTAGGAAAATCAGAAATATCCTCTCTCAAGAGGATGCAGAAAAACTAGTCCACGCATTCGTAACTTCTAGGCTGGACTACTGTAACTCATTATTATCTGGATGTCCAAACAAATCTCTGAAAGGCCTTCAGTTGATTCAGAATGCTGCTGCACGAATATTAACAGGAACTAGAAAAAGGGATCACATCTCTCCTGTGTTAGCTGCTCTTCATTGGCTGCCGGTAAAATCCAGAATAGAATTTAAAATCCTTCTGTTAACATATAAAGCTCTTACTGGCCAAGCTCCGTCATACCTCAGAGAGCTCATAGTTCCTTACTGTCCTAGTAGGCCACTCCGCTCTCTAGATGGAGGTTTACTTGTGGTTCCTAGAGTCTCCAAGAGTAAATCAGGAGGCAGATCTTTCAGTTATCAGGCTCCTCTTCTATGGAACCAACTTCCAGTATCGGTCTGGGGGGCAGACTCTTTAGCAATTTTCAAGACCAGGCTTAAAACCTTTCTGTATGACAGAGCTTATAGTTAAAAAGTTAAAGTTCATTTACTCTTTAGCTATGCTGCTACAGGCCTAGACTGCTGGGGGAAGGACTGAGCACCTCTCTCTCTCCCTCTCCCTTTCCCCTCTCTCTCTCTCTCTCTCTCTCTCTCTCTCCCCCTCTCCCTCTTCCCTCTCCCTCTCTCTCTCTCCCCCTCTTCCCTCTCCCTCTCTCTCTCCCCCCCTCGCATGCGCCGTCATACCAACAACCTGCTTCTCCGAAATCCCAGTTTCTCTCAGTTCCAAGCATGTGCATTGCATTTACTAACCATGTTTTCCCGAAGTCTCCGTCTCCCCCAGCTCCTCTCCTCTCTCTCTCCCAGCTCCTCTCCTCTCTCTCCCTGTCCTCATCCTGCAGGTGATGAATCATCACCATCCCATGCTCCTGCAATGCCTGCTGCTCCCACATCTTCAAGAATTCCATACAGCATCATTCCTACGAACTTCATGCAGCATCATGTTCCTGCCTACACCTGTTTGAATATCCCCTCCTCCTGCTCTCTTTCTCTCCCTACTCTACCCAACTTTGCCCCCCCGTGCCTCTCTCTCTCTCTCTCTCCCTCTCTCAACCCAACTGGTCGAGGCAGATGGCCGCCCCCCCTGAGCCTGGTTCTGCCCGAGGTTTCTGCCTCTTAAAGGAAGTTTTTCCTTGCCACTGTCGCCAAGTGCTTGCTCATCGGGGGATCTGTTGGGTCTCTTTAAATAATTTTATAAAGAGTTTGGTCTAGACCTGCTCTATATGTAAAGTGCCTTGATGTAACTTTGTTATGATTTGGCGCTATACAAATAAATCTGATTTGATTTGATTTGATTTGATTCAAACATTTTTGACCAGGGGTAGAAAGGGTTTTGACCCGGCCTGTACTGTAGATATCCATGCCAAGCAGCTCGCTGCCATTGCTAACTTGTATTAAGCTCTTTTTGCTAAGCTGGATGACAAATCAATTTCCAGAGACTCATCATCATATCATCACCACACTCTTCCAGTTTGCCTGCTGAAGTGTTTATTGGCAAGATACTGTACCTTAAATTGCATTTCATGGCTGTTTCATCTGTGTGTGTGTGTGAGTATGTTTGGTATAAGTGCTACGAGACTGTTAGGTTTAGATGAGGTCAGCAGCCATAGAAATCTTTGTATGAATGTGTGTGAATGTGGCCTCCATTATAAAGTGCTCTAATGGTTGATAAGTCTTGGCTCCTGCTAGGCTCTCAAGTTGTATGCAGAAGATTTTTAGACACTTGGTTGCGTTATACTATTTCTTTTAAAGTTTGACCAGTGTCCTTGTCAAAGCAGAACCCACAGTGCGCTATACTTACCGTAGAGTCCCATGCAGGCCCACTCATGCTTTTTCTGAGTTTTCAGAAGTAGCAGAGTAGGCTCTTCCTTCTCTGTAGAGGGTTTTTGAGGTAATTATTAACTATTCACCTATGACACCACACCTGGTTCAAATCCATTCACAATTACTGAGGCCAATCAGCCCTAGAAATGGTTTCATACCCGGAAAACTGCTGGGACAAAAATAGGCCTTGAAACACAGAACTGCCCACAGAAATCAGTCACTGTTAATTCTAACCTTTGAGTGTGAGGTTTTCTAAACTAACTAAACTCAAGTCTCATTTAAGACACATCTCAGTGATGTTAAATCAGGTTGCACTTGAGTACAGAGAAAACGTCTAAAATGTGTGTACATGTTGTCTTTTTCTGGTAATAGTTATAGAGTTATGGAAAAACATGGAAATTTATGAATTTGAAATTAACTCTAAAACACAATGAGTGAAAGGACCTCAATATTTTCTGAAGCGCCTGTAACTTAATCTTGTAAAGTGTGAGAATAAGTGACCTTCTAATCAATACTTATTGACCTTGTTTTAAATAAAAGGTGGCCCATTTTCAGGCTTTGAGTTAATCCACCAGAACTCATTTATCAGTTGGATAACATAAGGAACAAAGATTAAGCTTCTTCTCCAAAAGTTAAACATAATTTGTATATTTAGGGCCAGGCACCCAACTGTGTGAGAGCCCTATTGCATTTGAAAGAGTCCTTCTTTGTTATTATTATTATTCCGCTGCATAAACTTGTGCAGCGGAACTTGACCCGAGTTCAGATAAGCAGTTGAAGATGGATGGATGGATTGATGCATAAACTTGTGCCTTTTGGGGGACTTTAACATATCGATCTCAGAATGCTGGAATGCATGAAATTTAGAAATTTTGTTGGTTGCATAAATGCATGTCACAAAATGGCTCAATGGCACCAACTTGAAAATCAAGAAAATTGAGCCATTCATTCAAGATGGACATACACAGGCAAAAATTCAGTACACATATGTCATCCCGAGACAAAAAAGTCTCATCAAAACCATACCATACCCTAACTCCAAAAGGAAGGCAGCCATTTTGTTTTGAAGTTTTGAAGTTGCCATTTCCTGCCTTTTACTTTAACAAATTCTTCCTACAATTTTCATCCAAATTACTTAATATTTACTCAGAATCATCTCAAGAACATGATGATGTAAAACTATCAAAATCTTTTTTGTCAGTTATACCTACTTGGTGTGATGGTGCAATTAGTTTTGGGGGGTTCAGCAGGTTTCACCACAAAACAGGAAGTCCTCATAACTCCAGTATACTGTGTCCAATCAGGTCTAAATTAAGCACACATGATCAGAGTCCCAAACTGAACACATCTATATAACAATACTGAGTCAGATTCCGAGCACCACCTGCTGTACACAGCCTCATATCCCAACCATTGTCCAATTTAGATGAGATGTACAGTGTGTTCTCCACATTCCTACACTATGACATGACATGTAACTGGTGGGTACTCTCTAGCGCCACACAATGGAGAAGGGAAAAATGTCATGCACACACCACCTTGGAGAAAGGTTTTCACATTGATTGGGTGGGGGCGAGTCCAGGGTCGTCTGAGTTGCACAGGTGTGCTAGGGCCCATTAGCCACCGCTTGCAGCTTTAATTCTGTTTGAGACTCTTAATTGATCATTCCCTTCATTTTTCTGAGAGTGTTATATACCTGTATGTTTAATGAGTGATGAAAAGTTTTGGGACTTTAAATATTTATATATGGGGCAGTGAAGTATACAAGCAGTCACTGGAGCCCTGATACACCACTCAACACTCACATCAGCTGTTTTTGCTGAGGCAAAGCAAGCAAGCTGAGTTGACATGGTGTGTTCAAGTGCTGCCTGACTGCTCTGAATGCTCCATTTTTGAACAGAACTAAAACCAGGGTCTGCTCCCTTGCTGCAAGCACTCTCACTGATAAACTGTTCAGCTATAGTTGATCTGCAGCTGTAACTTCATGAGATGAATTCTGTTAAAAGTCAAGAGGAGGTCAGGATTGCAAACCTTTGAGTCTGTGCTCTTTCAAAGTGTCCGTCATTGTTATTTTTAAATACCTCCTGATCAATGGATACAGTGAGGAACTGAGGAAACTGTTCCAGAGACTTGGCACTTTGTGACAGGACTGTAGAGCTGGTAAATAGGAACCACTGATTCTCTTACAATGACTGAGAGGAAGACACCTTCTGCAGGGAATGATCATCAGTTTGAGGGAGTGAAGATAGGATCTATAGGAGTCTTAAGAGAGCACTGGAGGACACTGAATCACTAGGATCACACAGAAACGACACAAGGATGAGAAATTTCAGACAGACAGTGATTTTCCTGGAGAAGAGATAACTGTAGTCACTCTGCTCATGTTTTTGTCTCCTGTAGAAAATGGCCATTGTAGTCAGCAGTGTATGGTGATATCAGGCCAGGCTCATTGCTCCTGCTTCCCAGGCTTCTCACTGAAGACAGATGGACACATGTGTGAAGGTAAGGGCTGTAACACCTCTTCTTCTTCTTGTTACAAGTATTTGGCAGTTATTGGATCAATTGACAAAGCTTGCATGTGTCCATGTGCCCTTGCATTTCTCCCTCAAGCTGGGAGGTGACAAACAACCTAACGCCGTCAACATTACTGAATAAATGAACAGCAAACGCATACAGCCATGACAACAAAACAAATGTGCAATAGAGCAGTTTGTCCACAGATTGGGACACTTTTGGATTGGATGCAGTTGCTCATGAAAGAGAAACATGCAGGTCTTGTGATACTAAATAATGCACCAACTAATTGGGCTTCCTGTGGTGGAGACTGTTGCCAGGTGCATGAGTCAACCATAACCTATTATTCCAAGGCAGCAACAGCTTTAAAACACCACACATCACATCTGTATGCTCTGCAATGTTTCTTCAAAAGCCGACATTCACAGCTTCCTGTCAACATGTGCTGCCTGGTCCACTAAAGCAGTGGTTAGCGCCATTGCCTCACAGCAACATAGTTGTTGATTTGGCTCCCGGGCCTGGGCCCTTTCTGTTTGGAATTTGCATGTTCTTCTTGTGCCTGTGTTGTTTTCCTCCAGGTATGTTACGGGCTCACTGAAAGACTCAGGCGCAGACACAGGGCACAGTGAAACGGTTTTATTTCTACAGCAGAGCAGGGAGCATATGGCTGGGGCTCCTATGCTGGGGAAAACATGAGGACCGAGGCAGGGATTGTGGGCAGGGTGGTGAGCAGGTTGACCAGAGGTCCAGGATTGAGCAGAGCCGAGCAGGGCAGGGAGGAAATGCAGGGGGGGGGGGGGGCTGAGGGGAAGATGGGGAGCAGGTTTGAGCTGGAGTTCAGAACAGGAGGATCACCGTGAGACTGGGACAGAAGGCAGAGCAGGGGAGCTGCAGGCAGAGGGAGAGAGCAGGTAAGTAAACAGAATTCAAGTCATGCAAAACACAATCTTGTACTGACGAAGCTGGACGTGGTAACTGACTGAGCAGAGGCTACAATCTGGCAGTGTGGAAGTGGCAGTACTGGGATTTTGTAGTGGTCATGATTATGGCACGAGTTGCAGCTGGTGATGGCTCTGCTTTGCTCCCGTACACCAGTCTCCATTCAGGCAATCAGTCCTGCTCCCTGCTCCACACACACACACACAAACACTCAAAGAGTGTCACAGCTTAATTGGGGGTGTGTCCGGATGGATAGCCACAGGGACAGATGTATCAAGGTATTCCGGTTTCTTCCCACAATCCAAAGAAATGAACATTTAGCTTAATTGGTGACTCTGACTGGTTTTTGTCTCTGAATATCGCTGTATGTCGGCCCTGCGATAGACTCAAGACCTATCCACGTTGCCCAAAACATCAGCCGTACTACACCGATGTAGTAATGTGGTCAAGTCCTTTGTTTCAGATGAAATCTCCACTTTCACCATCTCCTGCGTTCACGGATATAAACACTTTGAATTCCTCATAGCTCCAAAGAGGAAAAATCACTGGTAAAAGTGAGACATTTCTAAGTCAGTCGTCACCAAATCAAGGTGGAAGTGCAGGTTACCTCCAAGTCAACATTTTACTGTGGAGGAAAAGCAATCATGTATAAACTTCCCCCTAAATTGTTATCATGGGAGCAATCATTTTCCATGTATGGGCTCATATTGTAATCTAGTCGCTGCAGAAGTTAGTAAATTGGTCCATGAATTAGCAATAGGGTGAAAACTTGGCAACAATTTTTCTATGTGAAACAAGTTATATACAGGTCCACCTCTGGAATTCAATACACAGCGACTCAATACATGAGCAAATGTCCTGCCTGCTGACTGTATGAGAACATGACTTTGATTGCTGTGTGTTTATTTAATCTGTTAGTCAGTAGACAGGATAATACCTTACATGCAAAAGCATTACATAACTGCTAGTGTTTCCCCTCTTATCATGTTTTTTGCTGAACAGAGAGAGCGCTTTCTCCCCTAAAGTGCTCCCACATGTGAACACGAGGGTGGGCAATATCTGGTTTAGACTGGAATGAAAAAAAAAAAGCAAATAGTACTGCCAAAGTGTGAAGGGAGGCTAATTGAGGATTTGACTGAGGGGGAGTGCTTGCTGTAGATACATTGTAGAAGCTTTGAAAAAACTGTGGAAGTCAGATAATTTGAAATGTGTTAATATGGGCTTTCATCAGAAAGACTGGTGGGATTGGTCCAGCATCATGGCTGTTTTCAGGATAAAATTGCTTCTGTCTTCATGCTGTATTCAGATGAATATGAATAAATGTGAGCATTGTCACACACAATTGTTACTGAGTGTGTGTGTGTGTGTGTGTGTGTGTGTGTGTGTGAATAAACAAGTGTGTTGTGTGAAGCAGGGTCTACGTGCAGCCTGAGTAGTAAATGTGTGGATGAGACAGTAAATTAGCAGTCTGACGTTGTTTATGCTGCACTACGCTGTGAATGGATATTCTTAGTTTCCCAAACAAACACAAACCTTGTTATTAAGACAGCAGTGATTTCCATCTTTAATTCATGTGTCTGCAACTTTAACCCATTTAAGACACTCACTCTAAGAACTAAACAAACCGTTTGTGGGCTTTGCATAAGTTTGCATTACTTTTTCAGAGCAGCTTTCAGAGTTGTTAAATGGACAATAACTGTGGGACACTGAATAGCAATCAGGGCCAGCTTCATTATCCTCTCTGTGTTAACATCACTGACAGAATCTTTAGATTCACATTGCTGAAGATAGATATTATCCAGCAAATCTTAGGTAAGATATTTAACACTGTTTCAGATCCAGCATACTGGTCCTTATGGTCAATCCAGGCTAAAGGTCTCTTTTATCCCTCTTCAGCTGTTGCAGTCAAAATTAATGGTAATTTTATAGGCAATTTTCCTATACTTTATTTTTAGTCTTGTGATGAAAATGCCATTCATTCATTCATTCAGCTTGTACTGCTTATCCGTCGCCAGGTCACATGGAGTGAAGGAGCCAATCCATGCTCACACTGGGCAAGGGCGAGGTACACCCTGGACAGGTCACCAGTCCATCGCAGGGCCAAATGCCATTCAATTTTAGTCATATTTTAATTATCTGAAATACTTGAAATTTTGTTTAGTTTTAGTTGAAAAAATACCAAAATGATTTTAGTCTGACAGAAATCTATGGTAGATTTAGTAGACTAAAATCTTAAAGTGCAACGTTTCTGTTGGATCTCCACTCATTGGGGGCATGAACCTGATCAAATGGAAGGGGATTCAGCTGAAAACACACGATTTTAAGTGACTCTTCAATGTACACAGCTCACTCTTGAGGTCCACCAGTCTGCATCTTTGCAATCTAAAACCCTCTTGTCTCAAACCAACTCTGCAAATAAGCCAAGTCTGACTTCATGTACAGCTTGATCTTTTCGAAAACAAACTCATGGTCTGCTGGGTCCAGTGTGAAAGAACAACAGGGTGTGTGTCTTCCGCAGTGTGCAATGTTGCTGCCTTTCTCACATTTGTCCCTGTGCACCACCTCTTCCAGACAGAATTCTTCTAAAACTAAAACTTCCTTCATACCAGGCATTTGCATCCCTCAAAACAGTCTTTGTTTATTTGTTTTGTATTGGATCATTTGACCCCTTCCGTCCGTGCACTGTGGCTCTCTCTGGGGACCAACCATGAAAGGTAGGGAACATAAAGAATAGGCACTTTTTCCTTTAATTTTTATTTTTTCCCCTCTTGAATGACGCACTGGAAATAACGCCAGACACTAGAGGCCTGCAGTAGAAGGAGAAGGCGACTTTCTGCACCATTGGCGTTATGCAAACAGTCTCATCTGTTTGTAAGCTTAATGGGGGCAGGGCACAGATGATGGGTCATACTCAATGTGATTTGCCTCTGGAAATGTCCTTTATACAAGAATGAAAGCTGTTTCTTGGGAAAATTTGTAAAGACAGACCCCAAAAAATGTCATGAACTTACTGCCTGTACAGCTACGTGGACTCTCTAGTTCAGTAAATACTGCAGACCATTACATGTTCTTTTTGGAGGCAAATGTGTTAGCTGCAGCTCCATAGTTGGTTTGTAGAAGACAGTGAGGTGTGTTCTTTACTGTGATCTTTGAATAACCTTATCAGAAAGGAGCTGCAGTATGTTACTAATACACCATGTACATGCTGAAGACTTCAGATCAGTGTTTTCCTTCCTCCTGTTCCCCATGTGAAAACGGTGTAAGGCAAGCAGTTCATTCAAATTCCTGATGACAAAAGCTTTGAAAAGTTGAAGAGGGAATTTCAGTGAGGGACTGCTGACAGAAACATGGGCGAGGCAGGAGAATATGTTTCCCTCTTCTCCAGCTTTTTGTTTTTAAGCCTTGGTTCCTTCATGTAGCTTTGTACTAGACCTGTTTGGAAGGTTCCCTGTGGATTGTGGCATATTTTATAGCGATTTTCAAATCTGGATTTCTGCCAAGATTTTACATGCACGCAAGTGTGAAAGAACACGCAATAACCTCAGTCCAGCCCTATCAGCACCACCAGATCATCAGCAGTGCGCTGCATAATAAAGGAATCCAGCAGTTTGATAAAGATAAACCCCAGCAGAGTGAGGATCCTCTGTCTCAGTAGAAGCTCAAGCTGTTAAGATCAACGAAAGCTGTTACCAGCTACAGCAACCTTCGACTGATGAAAAATTATAAGTGTGAAACTGCACAAGCAAAACATCACTTACATCTCGCCAAAACCCAATTCTCAATTTGACATGGGATTTAGTCTGTGGTCAAATTTAATACAAGGCCTAACAAAGGGCACATTCTGTGAGGGGAAAGTATTGTGTTTCAAGAAGCAAAATCCATTTAGTATTACATTTCCTTTCTCAGGCACTAAGATCTTCTCTGCATCTTCTGAGTGGATGACTGTCTCTCTCTTTTGTTTGGCTAACATTGAGTAAGACAAAAAAACTGAAGCAGATTTCAGGTAAATGCCTAAAGAAACCAAATTCTGTAAGGTGGATGGTGGGTTCAGGCGAGTGGGGCTTGGGGTGGTCAATGCTTTGTTGTGAAATCATCAAGTCCCATAAATCCTGATGGCTTGTGTTAAGGCTCAGTTTGTGAATACAGGCTAAGCATTTCTCTGTGGATTGAGCAGATTAGCAGCTAGTTAGTCAGTTGTAGAATACTGAACATCTTCAACATTTACTTGAAAACTCAATATAAGTCACAGTAGATGCTAAATAATATTAGCTGGGTATTTAGGAAACCACAAACAAGATTTCTTACTGTGTTTTCAGCTGACTTTTCAGGCAGGTGTAAATATGAGCAAGAACATTCTAAAGCTAGTTTCATTTAGTATTCATCACTAATGCCCCATCTTGGTGAGGGAAAGAAGGAAGTTGATGGCTGGGATGCGTACAGGCCCTTTCCATCAACAAACTGACTGCTGCCTCACATGCACCTCTGTCTTCCCTCCTCTCGATCCTGTCAGCACATACAGCCTATATTTTTTTTCTTTTTCTGCAGATGTTGATGAGTGCATGACCAATACACACAGCTGTGGGCCCCAGGAGCGCTGTCTGAACACTGCAGGTTCATTTGTATGCAAATTGCAGATCACTTGTCCTGCAGGCTACCAGCTGAGGAACAGTGTTTGTGAAGGTGAGATCATTGTTACTGATCTTTTTCATTTAGACAATTTATCAAGCAGACCAATGGAACCACAGCAGAGGTCTTTCTTTAATGTGCATGGGTCACAAAAATATTCTGTGACATATGTGAGGGAAAGTAAATTGTAAACAATGGGGCTGATGTTGATCAAATAATGCTGAATGACGGTTAATTGATGAGTTAGAGGCTAGTCTGGGGACGGCAGCCATTAACAGAAACTACCATATAGACGGATAGAAAAATGGTTGAAAAGGCAGGTGTTACATTCAGCTACGATATGGAGCACAGACTCCTGCATGAAAGTAAAACTCACTACCACCTCCAATCTCCACCTCTTCTCTTTCCTATTTGCCACACATGCAGCAACCTACTTCTTTTGTTGGCACTAAATGTTGGAACCGAATGTCAGCCTTGAGCTGCAAATATGTCCAATATTTATTTAATTCCTGTTCACAATGGGCTGTAATACATGCAGATGCAACCTGTAATAATTACTCATATTGTTTGTAGTTTCAGCCTTCAGACATTACCTTCAATTCATTTCCACCAACAGAACTTGGCACTTACACTTGGATGAAGTTTGTTTGTTTTGGAGTGGGAGACTTGGTTTGCCAGCACCTTCTGGGAGAGCTAGCAGCCACCAGCACACATTGAATACATGACTGCTTTGAGGATTTGTGTTGCTAATGCTTATATTATAAAACTAAACATGGACAGAGATTGAAATTAACTGTTCAAATACATCTTGTTTCTGTTAAAGAGCCTCTTCGAAAACAACTGTGTCATATGCCATCCTGATGTACGAAACAGCAAAGTGTAGAAATCAAGAAAATGTATCATTATGGACTTTTCTCTTCCTTCTGACATACTGTGTCAATCGTCTGCGCTAATGATTTAAAGTCAGTTAAATTAGTAAAGCTTTATGAAGGTTTATGCTAATATTTTTAGGCCCATTAGTATTTTTTTCTCCTCACTAGATGCCCATGTTAAGTATCTGATCAAATGAACACCCAGAGAGACAGCATTGCAGAGGCAGTCAAATACGTTGAGCTCTGTCTCTGACTCATTTCCTCAGTACTTGGAATCAGGGAAGGCTCATCAATGCAGCCACATAATGAAAGTAATATTTAGTTGATCTTCCAAAAGGGGAAATAATAATTGGCTGGTTTAAAGAGAGGTGAAATGCTCTCTGATGTGGGATGTCCATTCCTCTTTACGCTTGGTGGAGAATAAACCAATTTAAAACCTTGCGCCTGTGCACGCAAGTAAAAATCTCCTAGGACAAATAATGTGAACTCTGGAGAAATGTACTTGCAGCAGAAAGGCAAAAATCTTCTCACATCCATTGCTCACAGGACTCAATAACTTTCATTTAAGAAGTTTGGTTCCACTTCTGTTAAATGCAGAGTTGGAACAAGTGATATATTAGAGGGAAATTTTCCTGGAGTGAATATCTGGGATGCTACCTATGTTTATACTGTGCTTGAGCCACAGTGCCATCTACTGAGCAGAGACTAAGGCTAATAGCCGATCAAAGCGTTTTACAACAGGGGAGTGTGTGGATTGTTCTAGTTCCTCACGTTGACTCATTACATTTATGTTCATCTGTTCTTTCTTCAGATGTTGATGAATGTGCACTGCAAATCCACAACTGTGGTGTTGGCTTTATGTGTGACAACTCAATGGGGTCCTTCCTGTGTAAACCTAAACATAAGTGCATCAGCGGCTTCACACAGGACTCTCGTGGTAACTGTATTGGTAAGAGACTGGGAGAGACTGCTCTCTGCTGGCTCATGTCAACTCTTAACATAGGACCATGAAGTGGGGAATAGATGCTAAATGCATTACACAACCACCTGAAGGACTTCACACTACAAGCCACATTCACATGGCCATTCATACAGTGCAACCTTCATTTTTATAGCAGCATTACTTAATGGGCAATTAGATTATCTTGCCAAGGACACTTTAACATCGAGATCAAATCAAATCAAACCACTGACCATCAACCTGCTGGGATCAGGGGAAAGTGACCCGCAGGACCGATATTTACAACCTAATGTTTTTGGAGTGTTAACAGGGTGTACAGTGTTCTATCTAGGTAAAGGTTTGAAGTCTGTCTCATTCTGGCTCAGCATCACTGATGAGTGTGGCTGGATGGGGCAGATGTTTGCTACATGATACCCCTAAATACCTAATAGTGACAGCACACCAGTGAGGTGAGATGCTAAACGGCTGGTGCTCAACAAAAACAAACCCATTTGTAGGCTGTGTGTGTCTGTTCCCACGAATGTACATCCAATAGTCACTTCTTTATGCTGGTCTTGTAGATTCTAGATGGTTTAAAGTAATACTAGAGTGACTCATTGGACTAGCATGATAAAACACATGCTAAGAATCAATTTGCACAGGACAAGTCATCCATGTCTTTTTTCGTTCAGTCAATTCAGTCATTTGCTCTTCATTCATTCATTCATCTTCTACCGCTTATCCATTTGGGTCACGGGGGGGGTGCTGGAGCCAATCCCAGCTCACATTAGGTGAGGATGGGGTTACACCCTGGACAGGTTGCCAGTCAATTGCAGGGCCAACACACAGAGACAGACAGAGACAAACAACCACTCAGACCTACAGACAATTTAGAGTCACAAATTAACCCAAACATGCATGTCTTTGAATGGTGGGAAGATACCAGAGTACCCCAAGGAAACCCACGCAAGCACAGTGAGAACATGCAAACTCATAGAAAGGTGCCAGGCCCAGGAACCAAACCAGTGACCTTCTTATTGTGGGGTAACAGCGCTAACCACTATGCTGCCATGCTGCCCAGTCATTTGCTCTTACTGAATGAAATAGTTTTGTGATTTCTAATTTAGTTTTTGGGAATCAGTAACATGTTCAAGCTAGTGAAATTGCCTTTTAGGCATAAATTCTACTGAAAACAATATTTTGGGGCAAGACACAACCAATACATTCATGATAGAAATCCATCATAATCAAATTTAATTATGGATTTCTTGGCTGGATGCAGTGACATCGTGGAGATTAACCACTAGCTGCCTGGTAACTAACATAGCGAGTAAATTCCAGCAGGTTACTGCTTCCATCCAAGACAACAATCTGCTGGATAACTACAATAAAGTCTCTATTTTATTGAATTGTTCACCATTTTTTGATCACTGATTTTTATCCAGGAGCATGGCAGCATAGTGGTTAGCGCTGTTGCCTTAAAGCAAGAATGTCATGGTGCCTTTCTGTGTGGAGTTTGCATGTTCTCCCCATACTTAGGGTTAGGCTTAGGTTTCCTCCCACAGTCCAAAGACATGCATTTCTAGGTGGATTGATTACTCTAAATTGCCCGTAGAAATGAGTGTGGGTGTGGGTTGTTGATTGTCTCTGTCTGTCTGTATGTGTTTGCCATGCGATGGACTACTGACATTTGGTGATGGTCACCCAATGTGACGGTAGAAGATAAGTGAGTTAGTGAGTGTTTTTTTTCTCTGTGAGAAATACACCTATCAGTCCCTGTGCAGAGAAGTCATCAGCTGAGGTCATGATGCCCAAACTACTTGGTTTTAATTTTAAAATAAAAATGATCTCTATCCAGAAAACAGACAATCTGCAAACACACATATGTGGCCAGTGTATACAACAAGGTCAATAACACTGTGATTCATTATCCATGTTCTTTCACCGCTGGTCATCCACGATGAAATTGTTCCTGTAGGGTTTTCCAAAATGCTCAGTTTTTTCACAGGGAAAGAGACATGCGTAGGAGTCATGTATAGCATAGGTGATTTACTTCAAATAAAAAGGTAGTAGCATGGATGTAGTCTTAATGATTCCCAGGAGCTGATTGCAGTTATATTACTGAACTGTCACTCAGGATGGAAGTCTCCTTTAGTTTTCTGTAAATGTAAGCCTCTGAAGTCTGGTATTGATTTTCTAGATGAAACTACTATTATAAACTTTTTTTTTTTTTTTACCCATTCTAGCACGAACTGGCATTTCTCAGACCAGGACGTTTTCACCATCAAAGTGCCTTTTTTATTCTTGTAGTGTCTATTAGTGGTGCTTACAAGCTAACATCATCAGTTACAACTGGCTGCCTTTGTGATTCTCATTTAGTCACTTCAGAATCCTTTTTTGTGATATTTGTATTTTTGTCCTCGATCCACCTGAGTGCACTCAAACTAACATTGCTGAACTAGTACTGAATCCAGTCCATATTAAGAAGGCACAGTTATCAACCAGTGAACAAGTAACACAAGGCCATAAATGTCCTATTGAAATGACTGTAAGGAAACAGACAAAGAGAGACCTGTCTCTCCCCTCCTTTCAATCACTCTCCTGTGGAACTATACTTTTTAAGCTGTCTTTGGACTCCCTCTCTTTCTGTACAGACATTAATGAGTGTAACAGCCTGAGTGAGCCATGCAGCTCAGCCTCTAACTGTATCAACACAGTGGGCTCCTACACGTGCCAGCAGAAGATTATAAAGTGCAGCCATGGGTACCATGCCAGCCCTGATGGAGCCAAGTGTGTTGGTGAGATTCCCCTCTGAAACACAACAGCATGGGAAGCATGAAAAATGTGAATGCTGTGATATCATCCTGGAGTTGACGATGACACAACTGCTCAAATGCATTTCAGGCGTGAAAATCTAGCCCAAATATGAGCCAGCTAGGGTGAGTTATTTGAAGACCCAAAAGAGTTCAAATGATGTCATTTAGAAATTACAAAATAGCACATAGCTCATTATCATGAATTCTTTGAGATCCATTGCTGGTCATTTTTAGATTTTATTCTAATAATTAGAATATGTTTCTATTTCACGACATCACTGTTTTCACAGTCTTCTCTATCATAATGTCAGTTTTTTTGCCCAAGTCTGTCAATCAAGACAAACAAGCTGAAACTGTTAAATGATTTGCTCTTGCATTTGTCCAAATGAGCAGATTACCAATCAACCAAGACTGAAAACAAGAAATTTTAAATATTTTTCTGTCCCACCAAGTATGCAATCACAGTGTTCAATTTCACATAAAAGGACATTATTAAGAGATACTGTACAGATGTAGACTCTGGTTTCCTTTAAACTAATCAATGATTTAGCATGTATAATGTTAGAAGACAGAGCCCAAAGTGTCCTCTCCAGATATTCAGTGAACACAGAGTTTTGCTAAAAAATTAGACCAGTTATTATTTAATGATCAAAACTGTAAATGTTTAAGTTTTAAATCATTAATTAGTTATTAATATTGTAGATTGTTGATCTATAGTTGATCAATTATTTTGTAGGATTTCTGGTCAATTACTCAACTGATCGCTTCAGCAGTAATTTATACAAAGCTTGCTTCAGTAGCAGCAGTCAACAAATTTTAGGATTTCGGAAGGAGCATTTGAAGGCCAAATGATTTTTGCAACCTTTGTAAATGAGCATGACATTTCTGTGCATTTCTAAATGGGTGTACTGTGTCCAGAGTTCAGGCTGTTCAGGATGAACCCAGACTAGGTCATCACTGAGGGTCTTCATGTTCCTCTCTGCCTGTCTAGACATTGATGAGTGTCAAATGGGGACACACCGCTGTGGACTGGGCCAGATCTGTCACAACCTCCGTGGCAGCTACCGCTGTGGCTGTCAGACAGGCTACCAGTATGATGCTCTCAACAAAGTCTGTACAGGTACGTATTGCAATCTCAGGTCTGTGAGAAAATGACAAGCAGATCGAAGGTTTTGTTGTCCAAACTATTTTGAAGGCAAGTATGGCAGAAGCCACCTCACAGTACACAGACCCAGAGGGCTATCAGACTTGGCTAAATGTAAGAATGCAATGTAAGGTTTTTAGGCAACTACATACTAATATGATCTTCATTAATAAGTTAAAATGACACTGAAAGAACCTGTTGGTGTATCATAGATCATGTTTTGGTAATACAAGTGTTGATGAGTTGCTGTCTCATTCATTTCCTCTTTTTCATGATGTGAATAGAGAGTGCTGGCTTATTCTTGATCTTGGAAATCCTTATATGTGATTTAATCTTGGGCAGCACAGGGGTGTAATGGTTAGCGCTCTTGCCTCAAAGCAAGAAGGTTGTGGGTTCAATTCCCGGGCCTGGGGCATTTCTGTGTGAAGTTTGCATGTTCTCCCCAGGCTTGCATGGGTTTCCTTCAAGTACTCCAGTTTCCCCCCACAGTCCAAAGACATGCATGTCTCACTTAATGCTGTTAACCAACTGAATTTCTAAATCTTTGTATGGGAGACAGAGATCAGAATTAGACCCTCCAGTAAGTCAGAAAGGCTTTGAATTAGATAATTGATTGGTTGGATTGATTGAACACTGGATTATCAACTCAGGAAGAGAGCCTCCTTTTAGGCAATTATTACATGGCATCTGAGTCCAACTTGGTGTGTATTCACTCTTACTGTTGAGCTGAAAAGCCCAGAAGAGGATGGAACAGGCATAATTATAGGTTGCTCTGTAAAATATTACAGCTGTCACTATGCTAAAGAATTGGCTCTAATAGAAGAACTCACACTACATGAGAGATCCTCCATCTAAACAGTCCTGTGTCCTGTTAATCAAATCAGTGGGAGTTCCCTTCTTTCAATGTGACTCTCACATGTCTTGCTTAAAATTTCTCTTTAGGATTTGCAAAATCAGCTTTTGCTTTTCAGAAACATATATATTTGTCATCCTTCATCTTTAAAGTGGTATTTCTCTGAAATTGTGTGACCTGGAGATGCACTTTTCTGTCCTTAAACAAGAGAATCAGCTCTCTCTCAAAGCCCCGACTTTTCCTTGTGTGACACTGACAACAAATGCTCCACTTGTGAATAAAGTTTGTTCAGACTTGGATAAGCCTGACCAATTTTCTGAAACATTGCTACTTGACTTCTATATGTTTGTCGACTGATTCTCATTCTCCATCTTTTCTGAAGTCATGTCTCTACATCAGGCATTCCTATTTGCTCCAGTGCTTACTGCTCCAAACAACAAGCAAAACTTCTGATTGTGATAAAAACTTCAAATCAGCTGTAGAACAATGCTAACACATGTTCGTAACTTTCTGTGTGGAATTGTTGTTCCATATGATGGTTTCAAATACTTTTACCCATATACTAAGAAAAGGTTTTTCTTTGTTCTGCTATCCCCTATTATAGTAATCATACATGTGTGTATTGAGTCACATAAATCATTAGCTGAGGTTGAGCTGATTATGAATAAGACTTGGTGACACTTTTAAAAATAACAACTTCATAATAAAAAACAAAAAGGCATGAAACCTCAAAAAAAATCTGAATGTGGCTTTGAAACAGTCATTGCTTTAGTAGACTCCCTTGTGTAGCAGACAAAGACATAAAAATCTACCACTGCCGGCCCATAGGCCAAAAAAATAAAAATGTTTAAAACAAGTTTATAACCAACGTCACCAGTCACACACACACGTAGTGGCATTTCATACATAATATAACACTGTTACATTTCACAGTGTATTTCTTCAGACCACTCAGCCTAACTCAGCGTTTCCTTATTGTAATGATTGATGTGAACATGAACTCTACATGGCTTTATGCATTTCACTGCTGCCACATAATTGGCTGAACATATGCATGAACTTTGGCCTTTGTGACTGCACTGCCAAATGAGTACATGTTAATTTAATCAGTTGGTATATGTGACTCACTGATGTACTGCATGCAGGAATATTGAAAACTGGCTAACAAGGTGAAGAAGTCACTATACACCGGCACATAATTTGTGTGTTTCTGTTTGTGTGACATTGTGGTGTTTTGCGACATGCAGGTATTTGCCTGCTGTCTAATAGCTCTTGCTCCTATACTGACAGATGTAAATGAGTGCTGGCGCTATCCTGGCAGGCTGTGTGCCCAGACCTGTGAAAACACTCACGGCTCCTACCACTGCTCCTGCACAGCTGGCTTCTCCCTAGCATTTGATGGCAAGAATTGTGAAGGTAAGCAATTCTTGTTGTTCTTAACATGCTGAAAATTTAAAACAAACCTTTTTTAGGTGTACTGTGTTACTTTGAGGCTCTGGGGAATGTTGGCATTAAAAGGCAAATACAGACTTCACACAGACATTTCTATTGATTTGAAAGTTTTGAGTTCTTTAAGTTTTCGGTAAAAAAATTTTCAATTGAAATCAAATTTTCTGTGTCTGATATGTGGAGGCACTTCACAGAGTGCATGGTTTCCAGGTTCAGGTGCAGTCAGTCATACATGTATTGAAAACCCAGGGGTGCTTGAAAGACCTTGACCAGGAGAATGAATGTTTATTGGGTCTTATTTTAGGAGCTTGTCTGAACAACATGGTTAGGTCTTGATTAGTGCTTTTCAAATTCATTATTTCCAGACACTTGATGTCCGTGATGTTCCTTCATGAGGAAGCAGTTTAATAACACTATCAACACCACAACAGGACTGTTGCACCTTCTAATTGGCTGAAGCGCAAATGTGTTTCAATCTTTTTTTCAGTTTCTAGAATGCACTTCACAGAAATTATCTGTCATTCAAGTTGTCAGTGAATGTCCTACTTATGCTGTTTTGGTGTTTCAGTAGGTGTTGCTTCTTTTTTTTTTGTCTCTCTATCATATCAAAGGATTATTTTCCAATACCAGTTCCAATTAAAGACCAAAAAAAAAAAAAAAAAAGGCTGCACTATCTCAACAGCAATTAAACATAAAAACATGCATTTCTTTATTAATTTACTGTGGCCATATCAGAGAAAAATCTAATCATGTCTTTTCTTTTCTTAGATATAAATGAATGTGACAAAAATCCCTGTAGCCAGGAGTGCGCCAACATCTACGGCTCGTACCAATGCTACTGTCGCGAAGGTTACTACCTGAAAGAGGACAGACACACCTGTGAAGGTATTTTCTGCCAAAAATTTAAAGTAGACCAGTAAACCTGATGGTGACCGAAACAACTCCAATAGTAGAGTCACAACACAGAGTGTTTGTATGGCCCGAATAATTCCTGTTACAGTCTGGTCTCTGCTGATCCCATCACAGGTGGCTGTCCTAAGAACTGGTTTTAAAGAACCCAAGATATATTTGAAGCCTTTTACCTCGGACAACATTGAGAGGTGGTTTAGACCACACATGTCCAAATGCATGCTAGTTTTATCTTCTAGTCTTTGGGTAAATTTGGTTGCCTTCCACAAGGTCAAAAAGTATATCCTGCACTCCACGTACACACTGGAGACTGAGATGGTTGGGTTTTACCTTTTATTGAGACTGCTGGAGGACAATGTGAGAGTAGCAAACGTAGACCGTGTTCACACGAACATTCCCCTAAGCAACACTGCACCATGCAGAGAAACAGCGGAAACAGCTTTTATTTACAATTCATCATGAAATCATCAGGTGAGTCACTGCATTTTCCTATCATATGGATGCATGTTAGCATGTAAGCCCATTCCTTCAGCTGGGACTTCAGCAGTACTTGAACAATCACACAACAAAATGTGTGTTTCTTTGCATTGTTTTGGCAAATTTTTCTAACACACTGGTTAAAATGTGGCCTAGTTCAATTCTCATAAGCACTCATACATAAGGCAGGGAGGGAGGTACTGCACCTTCAGCCTTCCCTTACTTTAGAAATTCACCACTTTTGCAGAACACTGTTTAATGCAGCAGACAGTCTGGTCCCATCAAAACATGTCTTCATTTCAAATACTGACAAAGCCAACTAGACAGAAAAAATTGCAGATATATATACATTGCATAGAGCAGAGCAATGTACATTGAAGAAAGGAAAACAGAGACAACATGTCTCACTGGGCAGATGACGTGAAGAAAACAAACCAGACAGTTAACGTTTAGACTGTGTTTTGTCTTGGGTGACAGAGTCCACACACACACACACACACACACACACATGCAAAGATAAAGTGAATGATTTCACACTTAGCTCTAATGTTACTGATGTGATGTGTGTTTGTTTTGAACAGATATTGATGAGTGCTCCCAGAGCATCGGGAATCACTGTTCCTTCAAGTGTGTCAACATTGCAGGCAGCTACCAGTGTGCATGCCCTCCTCAGGGATACACAATGTCAGCGAATGGACGCACCTGCAGAGGTGAACACTAACTGAATATACAGCATGAGTTTTGTTAGCTTCTGACCTCCCATCATCATTCATTCATTCATCTTCAACCACTTATCTGTTTCTGGGTTGCGGGGGGTGCTGGAGCCAATCCCAGCTCACATGGGGTGAGGGTGGGGTACACCCTGGACAGGTCGCCAACACACAGAGAGAGACAGAGACAAACAACCACACACACTCACACTCAGACCTACAGACAATTTAGGGTGCTTTCAGACCTATAGTTCAATTGCTTTGGTCCGCACCAGGCAGAAAAATGTTACAATATAGCAAACAGACATTGGTACGGTTCGGTTTCACATATGCATATATCTAAATGAACCAGAATTGACCACGAAGATGACTTCCTCATAGAAAAACGCACCACTTTCGATACCATGGAGAGACAGTTTTGCATTGCGCTCCTGGAGCTGATCACCGCCTATTACATGTTATGTGTCGGTAATTTTCTGGAAACAATTCAGTTCACACCATGTGTCGCGGCTGCGATTTGAAAACATCATGTTGCATTGGCACGTCACTTCAGAGAGAAGAGACGTGCCCTCCTCCTGAATGACCATTTCATCATTAGCTGGCGATGTTCATGCAGATCCATCAGGTATGCCCTTGGTCTCCCAAAACAGCTTAGCTACATCTTTTTTAAGCTTAAATGTGAATAGAGAGATAATTGGCAATCCATAGGCTAGTTATGAAATTGCACGTCATAAAATTATGCTCAATAGGCTACTCAACAGTTGTCTAAATTGCATTCTTGACATTAGGTTCAGTTACACAGACCATCCAAACAAGAAGTAGGCTACTATGACAATGTTTTGGAAATTATCAATGGAGAGAATCAAGTCTAAAGAATTAAACAGTATTAATGATTGCATTGTCAATCAGGTATGATATTTTACTGAAATGGAGCGTCAATTACTGATTATCAAAAGATAACAAATTACCAATATAATTTTTCTGTTCCACAGGAGCATATGGGCATATGCACGTAGTGATTGCTGGTGGCCTCATATCTACAACGCCTGAAAAGACAAAGAATGGCTGTCCAACTTCAGAATGAGTAGAGCCAGTTTTGATCATCTCTGCGACACGCTCTCCGGCCATGGCTAAAATGTCAAAACACAAGTTACAGACAGGCTATACCTGTGCAGAATTGTGTTGCCATTTGTATTTGGAGGTTGGCCACCAACCTGGAGTACAGGTCAATCTCTCACCTCTTTGTTGTTGGGATATCAACATGCTGCATCATCACTCAAGAGGTTGTGACTGCCATACATTCAGTTTTGAAGCCTATATACCTCAAGCATCCATCTGCAGCAGAGCTATGCCTAATTGTACAGGGTTTTCGTGACCAGTGGATTTTTCCTCAAGTGGCAAGTGCCATTGATGGAACCCACATTATGATTAGAGCTCTGTCAGAAAACTCATCCGATTATTACAACAACAGAAAAGGGGGCTTTTCAATCACTTTGTAGGGTGTGGTGGACCATAGGACATTTTGGGACATTAATGTGGGGCGACCAGGCAAAATACACAATGCCCGTGTTTTCTCCCTATGATGATCTAGCCAGTGCGGGCACTCTTTTACCTCACTGGAGTGAAGCGTTTGAGGGGGTTGATGTGCTTCTTCTTCTGTTAGGAGATTCAGCCTACCCGTTACTAACCTGGCTAATGAAACCTTACCCAGAAGGTGGAGGGATAACACCACAGAAGCTACATTTCAACCACAGACTAAGTCAAGCCCATATGACAGTTGAACACGCCTTTGGCTGCCTCAAAGGCCGTTGGTGCTGCCTTTTGAAATTAAATGATACCCACATAACTTTCATAAGCCACATAGTGTCTGCTTGCTGTGTGCTACATAATTACTGTGAGTACCGCATTGAGGAATTTCTTGAGGAAGATAATGGAGAACTTGCAGAAGTAGAGGAGGCTGAGGGTGGGGGACATCAGGAGCAGGTGCATGGTCAACAGCAGCCTAAAAACATCAAAGATGCACTGTGTAGCTATTTTTCTAGAATGTGAATAGACCCCTTTTGAGTAGATGTCACAATAGCATTCTATAGAATGAAAACTGGAGGCAGAAAAATGCAGCTTCTCATAGACAATGTTAATGTAGCACCAATTCTGGGATGTTATTGGAATTAAGGGCTGTTATGACCCTAAATAGGTTCATTTTAACTTCATTTTGCATGTTCATGTAGATATCATATCTGGAGAGCTGTAAACTTTTTTTGTTCATTGAAAATAGTTTAAATGAAACCACTTTTGCTATAAAACACTGTTTAGATTTGCCACATTCCTTCTCCAAAAACCCAACCTGTTATGTGTTTGTATGTCTGTAAATGATATCCTACAAAAGGAAAGTAGCATATATAGAATTAAGGCAATCATTTCTTTATTGTCAAATGTGTTGCTTTTGTAAATATAAATATCCTTCTCAAAAAAAGTATTTTAGCAACCAAGTAAATGAGATAGCCTTTCTCCCTTACCTGCTTGCTGAATAGCGCATAAATGTTGCTGTTTTTATGGATCATGGAAAGTTGATGCTATATGTGCTCATACCACCAAATATCTGAGGCATTTTATCTCCTCACGAGTCCATGTTTCTCCGCGGTTTGACAATTTTTCGACTTTTTTCATCTCGAGCCGCCGATGAATAAACAAATGTTTCAACCATAGGATCAACAGGAAATAAAATGAATAATTATACCCACAATTCAGTATCCCCGATACCCACAATGCATTAAAACTAGACCGTTTTGGTCCAATTTGTTTTGGTTGCTTTCACACCAGAGGAACCACACCAAAGTTAGGGAGATGGATTTGGTGCAGTGGCTGCATTCACACAGATGCAAACGTACCGAACCGAAGGACCAAACTCATTTAGTGCACACTAAATGCTGTTGGTATGAAAGCACGCTTAGAGTTCCCAATTAACCTAAACATGCATGTCTTTGGGCGGTGGGAGGAAACCCAAGGAGACACGGGGAGAATATGCAAACTCCGCACAGAAAGGCCACACCTTGTTGTGGACACAGCGCTGTACAGTATTATTTAACATACCAGAAACCACAGACAGGCTGGTGTTTAAAAACATCTGTTAATTAGTCCTAAATATCAGGGTCAGACTTGATGTTGATGTGGATTATGCACAGTTGAACTCCTCAGTGCATTTATTACTTATATCATTTACTACAGTATGCCATAGCTAATTTATTCCATGTCTCTTTTTAACTTTTTCTAAAGAGAATAAAAAACAAATGGGAAAAAATGTTTTAGAAATGCAGAAACTGATTGCTCTTATTGTTTTTCTTCAGGCCCTAGTATGTTTAAAAATAATGAAACAATGAGCAATAACGCTGTTTAAAAGAACAAAGAAGATGAATTGAAAATGTGTGTTTTGAGGATATGCATAATGTACAGCTTTTTCAACTGGCAGTAAGAGCTAAAGCTTTTTTTAGTTAACATTTTTATAACACATTTTTACTCATTCGATGCAAAACACATTTCTATCTTAACATCCATATGATGTTTTTATATAACACAGTGAAATAGTCATTCATTCAGATAAATCTGAAACCTTGTCAGTACAGAGAGCCAGAGTTGGCATTAACACGAGCACTGTGGCATCACTTTTATCAAAGTAATTCTGGCAGCCTGTCCGGTGCCTTAGGAGGGGAGGGCTGCACTCTGCCCACACCTTGTGCAGGGTACTGGTGAGATACTGACTTCAACTGAAAGAGTAGTCAGGCAGTGGAAAGAATACTTCAACGATCTGCTTAATTCCGCAAGCAGGTATTCTGAGGAAGCAGAACTAGGTACCACTTAGGTGGCCCAACTCATCACAAGGGCTTTTGCCGCTGTCAAACAGCTCTGCAGTAGCAGTGCCCCAGGGATGATTAACATCTGCCCCAAGTTTCTAAAGGCTGTGGATGTTGTAGGGTTGTCTTCGGTGTCATGCCGCTGCAACATTGCGTGGAAATTGGGTACAGTACATCTGGAGTGGCAGACTGAGGTGGTGGTTCCCATTTTAAAGAAAGTGGATCAGAGTTTGTGTTCCAACCATAGGGGGATCACACTCCTTAGCTTATCTGGGAAAGTCGATGCCAGAGTGCTGGAAAGGAGAGTCATCCTGACGATGCTTCGTACGTCATGAGATGTAGGAAGATGTCTGCGGATAAAAACAGGCAAGTTGCTTAGCTGATTACTGCCATGTGCTTCTACTTCCTGATTAACCCTATATGACCTACCATAGAAGAAGTCCGCCAGAGCATACCTTTACAATTTTACATGCTGTGGTGCCATTTTTTGGAGTGTTTTGATTTGCTATACATCAATACAATCCTTAGATCCCAAATTTTAATAATATTTTTGGATCTATGTCCATATTAACTAAATAAGTTGCTAGAAAATGCAATGTTACGGCCCTAGTGCCGAGGTGTGTGTTTATGTGTGGGTGTGGCTGCTGCGCTCTTTCCCTCTGTCTCCCTCTCTCTCTAGCCCAAGGTGGATGGCTCCGCCCCGGATACAGGTGTTTAGCATTCCCCTGAGCAGTGTTGGGAGTATAAAAAGGGAGAGAGGCACCAGCCGGGGCCAGTTTGCCACTGTGTATCAGTCGCGGTGTGTGGTCCCCCTCGGTGTGTGTGTGTGTCGGTGCTGACAACCCATTCGTGTCCCTTTCTGTGGAAAGGTGGTTTTCATACTTACCTGCATTTGTTGTTGTCCTGGTCTTTTTTGGGTTGTACGTGGACCAGTGTTTTCAGTTTTTCCTACTTATAGAGCATCCTGGTGAGACCAGTTATTTTTGGTTTATTTGGTTCCTGCTTTCATAATAAAAACCCCTTTTCTAAACTGAGCAACTCCAGCACATTTCTTTTGTGGTGATCCTTCACCTTAGAAGGGAAGGGGTTGTGATCTCTTCTGGTTGCTCTTCCCCGGTTAGATCAGGTGAGTGCCCAGCTAAGTGGTTGCACTTATCCACCTGGCACTCATTTTTTATTTTGCGTCTTGTGTTTTTGGAGTAACCCTGGGTGGGGATTCAATTCCCTGGCGGGGACAAGCATTTCGGGGCCTCCATAACGGGTCACCGACGTTCAGCTTTTAAAGTCGCCTCGAGCCCAGCACAGTCCGAGAAGACCAGTGAGAGGTTTAGCTTGGGCTAGGAATGGTCCGGGGAGGCAGCTGATGCTCAGCTGAGACTCATCTTCTTTGCGTGTTTTTCGGCTCATTTTGGAGCTTGTGTTTGGTTGCATTTTTTGTATTGAAGGAACCGCAAAGATGGGGTGTCAGGTGCAGTAATGGCACATTTTGATTTGGAAGTGTTTGTGGCTGAGCCTACTGTGAGTAAATTGGCTGACTGCCGTAAGAGAGAGTTAGAGGAGATCGCGGCGCACTACGGCATCTCAGTCTCTCTCTGCCTCCGTAAAGATGCTCTTAGAGATGCATTATTGGATGCACTGACTTTTAAGGGGATCTTTGATGGTGAGGATACAGAGGGTTTGTCGTTGAATACAGCGGGAGCAGGTGGGATGAGCCGGTCGTCATCTCCAGTGGAGATATCTGAAGAGCAACCAGGGAGGGCTACTCCGGGCGCTCGTGGTTTGCCGGAGCAGAAGCCGGTGACACTGCCGCCCTTCGACCTGTTCTCCGTTGAGGCACCCCTGCGTCTCAGGTTGATGCGCGACTGAAGGTGCGTCTTGCCCGGCTCCTGATGGAGAAAGAGGAGCGAGAGAGGGAGTTTCAGCTCCGTAGAGAGCTTGAGCTTCGAAGGATAGAGGCAGATACTGCGTTGAAAATGTACCAACTAGAGTCCAAAAGCAGGTCTGGTTCTGCCACCGGTACTACTTTTGACGTGAGCCGAAATATCCCATTAGTCTCACTTTTTAGAGAAACCGAGGTAGATACATATTTTAACGCTTTTGAGCGCATAGCGACTTCGCTGAGTTGGCCACAGGATGTCTGGGCAATATTACTTCAGTGTAAGTTATGCGGCAAAGCCCAGGAGGCTTGTGTTTCCCTCTCAGCTGCTAATGGTTTATGTTATGACACGGTGAAAGGAGCTATTTTGAAGGCATACGAGCTGGTGCCGGAGGCAAATCAGCAGAGCTTCCGTGGGCTCTGGAAGAGCCAGAGTCAAACGTACACTGACTTTTCTAGGGAAAAGGTTCTTTTGTTTGACCGTTGGTTTTCAGCATGCAAAGTCAAATCAAATCAAATCAAATTTATTTGTTTAGCGCCAAATCATAAAGTTGCATCAAGGCACTTTACATATAGAGCAGGTCTAGACCAAACTCTTTATAAAATTATTTAAAGAGACCCAACAGATCCCCCGATGGGCAAGCACTTGGCGACAGTGGCAAGGAAAAACTTCCTTTAAGATGCAGAAACCTTGGGCAGAACCAGGCTCGGGGGGTGGCCATCTGCCATCTGCCTTGACCGGTTGGGTTGAGAGAGAGAGAGAGAGAGAGAGAGAGAGAGAGAGGGGCAAAGTTGGGTAGAGTAGGGAGAGAAAGAGAGCAGGAGGAGGGGATATTCAAACAGGTGTAGGCAGGAACATGATGCTGCATGAAGTTCATAGATATGATGCTGTATGGAATTCATGAAGATGTGGGAGCAGCAGGCTTGAATAAAGTGAATAACATGGCTTCCTTGCGTGAGCTGATTCTTATAGAGGAGTTTAAAAACTGCGTCCCTGACAGAATTGTGACATACTTAAATGAGCAGAAGGTTACCACCCTACAGCAGGCACCTGTATTGGCCGATGAATTTGTCCTGACACGTAAGAGGGCCTTCACAAAGTTTGACGTGCCCTCGACTCCCAGCCCCCCACGGAAGATTCCCAGGCACTTCCTGTTCCTTGTACTGGTGTGCCGGGACAGAATAGGAAGGCAAGGTCCTGTTTTTATTGTTTAAAGCCAGGTCACTTGGTGGCAGATTGTGAGGCATTAAAGCGGAGACAGTTGCCGGTGTGGAGAAGCAGCCAAAAGGAGTCGGGTTAATAAGTGCAGTGACAACCATCCCTCCAGTCAGTCAGAGAGTTGAGTCAGATGACTGTTTTAAACCTTTTACTTCGAAGGGGTTCATGTCTCTTAGTGGTAAGGGTGAAGAGCAGCGCCCAGTTACCATTCTCCATGATACTAGTGGCTCCCAGTCTTTTATCCTGTCTGGTATCCTACCGTTGGGGAGCAAGTCTGCCTGTGACGCGAGCGCCGTGGTAAGGGGGATCGGCATTAGCTTCGTGCCAGCGCCTGTTCACCTTAAAATCAGACTTAGTAACAGGTTTTTTCACAGTGGCTGTTCGTGACACGTTCACAATAGAGGGGATTGATTTTATTATGGGGAACGATATTGCAGGAGGTAAGGTTTACCCAAACCCTGAAATCGTGAGCGTTCCCCTCCCTGATTCTGAGCCAGACGAGTAGGTGGTTAGTCACCCAGACGTGTTTGGTGTAAGCGTCCTCACCCGAGCTCAGGCCCGTAGAAAGGAGTGTGTGCTTGCTGACTCTATGTTTGCGACTGCCCTATCAGAGGCTAAGGTGGTGGTTGAGCTGGGGGATGACACAGTTATAGAGCGTAGGAGCACACCGAAGTCAGATGCTACTTCAGGGATCATGCTGCCTTTAACTCGTGAGGCCCTGATCGAGGCTCAACAAAGTGACCATTTTCTTGACAAGGCTTTTGCGGCTGTAGTTGATATAAATGACGTCGCTTCAACTGTTAATGACAGATCTGTTTATTTAAAGGATGATGGACTGCTAGTCCGAAGGTGGGTTCCACTGTCGGGAGCTGCAGATGCGGACTGGAGTGCTGTCCATCAGATTGTTGTTCCGGCTGGTTGCAGGCAGCATGTACAGTTGTGGTCAAAAGTTTACATACAATTGTAAATAACATAATGTCATGGCTTTCTTGAGTTTCTAGTTATTTCTACAACTCTGATTTTTCTCTGATAGAGGGATTGAAACAGATACTTCTTTGTCACAAAAAACATTCATGAAGTTTGGTTCTTTTATGACTTTATTATGGGTTAACAGAAAAAGTGACCAAATCTGCTGGGTCAAAAATATACATACAGCAACATTAATTAGCAATTTTGGTGACTTAGAAAGTTGTGTCAATGAAATGAGCTTCATAGCATGGCTTCTTAACTTCTTGTGAGTGATTATGAGTGACCACAGCTGGTGACTTCTCTGAGGCCATTTCAATAGGGCTCATTGGATACAAACGCCCACAAACGCTACAATGGGAAAGTCAAACGAGCTCAGCACGGATCTGAAAAAGCGAATCATTGACTTGAACAAGTCAGGAAAGTCACTTGGAGCCACTTCAAAGCAGCTGCAGGTCCCAAGAGCAACAGTGCAAACAACTGTTTGTAAGTATAAAGTGCATGGCACTGTTTTGTCACTGCCACGATCAGGAATAAAATGCAAGCTATCACCTGCTGCTAAGAGAAAATTGGTAAGGAGGGTGAAGAGTCAACCGAGAACCACCAAAAAGCAGATCTGGCAAGAATTAGAAGCTGCTGGAACACAGGTGTCAGTGTCCACAGTCAAGCGTGTTTTGCATCGCCATGGACTGAGAGGCTGCCGTGCAAGAAGGAAGCCCTTGCTCCAAAAGCGGCACCTTAAGGCTCGACTGAAGTTTGCTGCTGATCACATGGACAAAGATAAGACCTTCTGGAGGAAAGTTCTGTGGTCAGACGAAACCAAAATCGAGCTGTTGGCCACAAGCCAGCAATATGTTTGGAGGAGAAAAGGTGAGGCCTTTAACCCCAAGAACACCATGCCTACCGTCAAGCACGGTGGTGGTTGTATTATGCTGTGGGGCTGTTTTGCTGCCAATGGAACTGGTGGTTTAGAGAGTAAATGGGATAATGAAGAAGGAGGATTACCTTCAAATTTTTCAAGATAACCTAAAATCATCAGCCCGAAGGTTGGCTCTTGGACGCAGTTGGGTGTTCCAACAGGACAATGACCCCAAACACACATCAAAAGTAGTAATGGAATGGCTAAATCAGGCTAGAATTAAGGTTTTAGAATGGCCCTCCCAAAGTCCTGACTTAAACCCCATTGAGAACATGTGGACAATGCTGAAGAAACAAATCCGTGTCAGAAAGCCAACAAATTTAACTGAACTGCACCAATTCTGTCAAGAGGAGTGGTCAAAGATTCAACCAGAAGCTTGCCAGAAACTTGTGGATGGCTACCAAAAGCGCCTAATTGAAGTGAAAATGGCCAAGGGACATGTAACCAAATATTAGCATTGCTGTATGTATATTACAAACAGTTGTTTGCACTGTTGCTCTTGGGACCTGCAGCTGCTTTGAAATGGCTCCTAGTGACTTTCCTGACTTGTTCAAGTCAATGATTCGCTTTTTCAGATCCGTGCTGAGCTCGTTTGACTTTCCCATTGTAGCGTTTGTGGGCGTTTGTATCCAATGAGCCCTATTGAAATGGCCTCAGAGAAGTCACCAGCTGTGGTCACTCATAATCACTCACAAGAAGTTAAGAAGCCATGCTATGAAGCTCATTTCATTGACGCAACTTTCTAAGTCACCAAAATTGCTAATTAATGTTGCTGTATGTATATTTTTGATCCAGCAGATTTGGTCACTTTTTCTGTTAACCCATAATAAAGTCATAAAAGAACCAAACTTCATGAATGTTTTTTGTGACAAAGAAGTATCTGTTCCAGTCCCTCTATCAGAGAAAAATCTGAGTCATAGAAATAACTGGAAACTCAAGAGAGCCATGACATTATGTTCTTCACAAGTGTATGTAAACTTTTGACCACAACTGTACTGGCGTTTGCGCATGAGCATCCCTGGATTGGTCACCTGGGCGTGACAAAAACATATGACTGGATTTTGAAACACTTTTCTTGGCCAGGCTTAAAACTAGATGTGGTGCGGTTCTGCAGAACCTCTCATACCTGTCAGGTAACCAGGAAGCCGAACCAGAAAATCCCTCCTCCTCTGCACCCCATTCCAGCTTTCAGCACCCCTTTTGAGCATGTCGTTGTTGACTGTGTTGGACCCCTGCCAAGGACAAAAGCTGGTAACCAGTTCTTATTAATGGTGATGAACAGTAATGATGTTCTCGTCGTTTTCCTGAGGCTATACCTCTGAGAAAAATTACAGCATCAGTGGTGAGTAAAGCTTTGGTCAGATATTTCACCATTTTTGGTTTACCACATGTTGTGCAGATGGATCGAAGCACCAATTTTTTATCTAAAGTATTTAGAGAGACTTTACAATTGTTCCCATTCTGTAAGTAGAGCATATCACCCCAAGTCGCAGGGAGCACTGGAGCGCTGGCACCAGACTTTAAAATCCATGCTCCAAAAATACTGCAACGAGACTGGTAGGAGCTGGGATGAGGGCTTACCTTTCATGCTTTTTGCCATCCATGATGCGAAACAGGAATCCCTCGGGTTCAGTCCGGCTGAACTGGTGTTCGGGCATAATGTGCGAGGTCCATTAAAGGTCTTACACAATGAGTTTATGGTGAGTTCTCCCTGAAAAACCAATGTGTTAGACTTTGTCTCAGATTGCAGGGCCCAGCTACATAGAGCCACCTTCCTAGCTAAGCAGGCCTTAGTCGCTACTCAGAGCATGAAGGCACGGTTTGACCGTAAGGCAGTGGTTCACAAGTTTGCTGCAGGTGATCAAGTGTTGGTGTTGATGCCTTTGCCAGGTTCTGCCCTTACCCCTCGGTTTCTAGGTCCATATGTGGGGGCCAAAAAATTGTCAGAGACTGATTATGTTATCTCCACACCTGAACGTAGGCGAAAAACTAGGCTGTGTGACCTGAATATGCTCAAGCCATATTTTAACAGAGACTCCACCCAGGAGAAAAAGGAAGAGCCTGTTTCTCTGGTGTGTTCAGAGTTGGCAGCAGATGATGGGCTCACGGTACCCTCTGGTGGCCAACAGAGTGGTTGGCTGACCAACTCAGAGTTCCTGACATGTGCTGACTCCCGTCTATCCTACCTCTCTGATGAGCAGCATCGTGACATATTAGGGCCTTTTTAAATCATTCCCGACGTTATTTGGAGATGTTCCATTGTGTACTAATGTCTTGCACCATGACATTGATGTGGGTGGTGCTGCCCCCATTAAACAGCATGCCTGTTGGTTTTCTATGGACAAGCGACAGGTAATGAAGTCTGAGGTTGAATACCTGGTGGAAAACGGGTTAGCAAAACCCAGCCACAGTCCTTGGAGCTCCCTGTGCTCCGTCTCCCAAGGCAGACGGAACATTCCATTTCTGTACTGATTTTAGGAAAATAAACGCATTTACAGTGCCTGATTGTTTTCCCTTGCCCCGTATGGAAGATTGTGTGGGAAGTATTGGTCCAGCCAATCACATAACCAAGTTGGATCTTCTTAAAGGATACTGGCAGGTCCCATTAATCCCGCCCCGGGCATCAGAAATCTCTGCTTTTGTCACCCCTGATCATTTCATGCAATATACGGTGATGCCTTTTGGGTTGAAGAACACGTCAGCCACGTTCCAACGATTAATGCAGCTGGTGCTGGGTGATGTTCCAGAGTGTAAGGTGTACCTTGATGATGTGGTCATTTACACCAGTGGTTGGGCGAGTCATGTGTCCAGGTTGAGGACAGTGTTCCACCGGTTAGCAGTGGCTAATCTGACGTTGAAACTAGCAAAATGTGAGTTCGGTAAGGCCATAGTTTGTTATTTAGGGAAACAGGTGGGTCATGGGCAGGTCCGCCCAGTGGAGGCGAAGATAGCGGCAGTGGTGACATATCCAGTCCCTGCCACCAAGTGAGAGCTTTGCTGTTTCCTCGGCATGACCGGATATTAAGGGTGCTTCTGCAGAAATTTCTCCGCAATAGTTGCCCCTCTCACCACTTTGTGCAGTCCAAAGGTCCTTTTTGTGTGGACCACAGAATGCCAGCAGGCATTTGAAGCAGCCAAATCCCTCCTGTGTAGTGCTCCTGTCTTGGCAGCGCCGAATACCTCGGCGCCTTTCAAATTAGAGGTGGATGCCAGTGTGTCTGGTGTTGGAGCCATGCTGCTCCAGGATGATGCGGACAGTGCGGCTCATCCAGGGTGTTTCTTTTCTGCGAAGTTTAAATTATATCAGTTGAACGATTCCACCATCGAGAAAGAAACCCTGGCGATGTTACTTGCACTCCAGCACTTTGAGGTTTACGTTGGGTCTAGTACACGCCCAGTGGCGGTGTACACGGATCATAACCCGCTTGTCTTCCTCAGCCAGATGTACAACAACAACCAGCGCCTCATGCGGTGGGCGTTATTAGCCCAAGGCTATAATATTGAGATCCAGCACAAGCGTGGAGCTGATAAAGTGGTGGCTGATGCTCTGTCCCGGAGTCCTGTATCGGTTGTGGGTTGAGTAAGGTAGGGTATTGTTTCTGGTTTTGGTGTTTGGTATTTCTTTTTAATCCCGGTTTCGTATCTTTTGTTATCCCTCCCTCCATACCCCTGGAAAAACTGTGGAGGTAACATGTAATACACCCCAAAACAAAATAGTTTTTTTAAAAACACATATTTTCCCAAATACAGAAATGGTATAGCTGTATCCCTCAAAATTGTAAATGTAAAAAAGTTGCACAAAGTCCTTTCAAACCACAGAAAAGTAATTTTGGGTGTGTTCATTGCTTAGTTTCTGAGATACACTCATTTTTATAGACTGTACCAAAAACAAAAATAAAATGAACATTTTGAACAATATGCAAAAAGATGGCATGTTCATTAAAATAAACAATTTACAATAGTGCAATCCAGTGTCTAAGTCTGCCAGGTACTTATGAGGATACATATCTTTGTACAAGACCATCTTCATCCATGAAAAGTGCAATAAACAACAAAAAATGAAAATAATAATAATAATAATTAATAATAATGTTAATAATAATGCATCCACACCCCATAAATATGTGTGGGAATGTGTATGGAGTATTTGATGAGTGTGTGGTGAGTGTCTGGAGTGTGTGGGCTGTGTGTGTCTAAGTGTTTTTGTGAAAAAGCAAGAGATTAGACGAGAGCAAGAGAGTAACTGCAGGCTAAGTGTTTATCGCGGAAAAACTACAACTCCCGGGAAAATGACGTCACTTCCTGTCATAACACAGGTAGTGTGGTGAGAAGTGACACATGGGAAAATCATGTGATAGTTAATGTTTACAACGAGATGGCGAATATTCCATCGTCAGAAAGCTACATAATAGATTACAATATTGTTGTTGTTTGCGCTTTTTACTGGGTTTTTGAAAACCCATTAGCGCAAGGAAACAGCGTTCCTGGACACATTGAATGCCTGGTATCAAAGTGTCATTCCCCCGGTTTCATATGAAAAAAAAAAAATATTGCTCTATCTTATTTGGTTGCAATTCTATGTATTCTTTTGTACGTTCCATGGGGTCAAGGGGGGTTGCAGATAGTGGGTCTGAGTGAAGCTTGGAGATACTTCGATCACTGCAATGAACAGTTGCCTCTTCTAGGGCACAGCTGCGGCTGTTTCGTGCTCTAACAACATGTCCATTGTTGCTTCTAGTTGTGCTTTCTCTAGTTTTAGGGCCATTTCCTTCTTTGCATATGGTAGGCATGCTTTGGCTGCCTCTGCTTTTGCACAATCCATGGCAGCAGCCCCAGTGGAAGAAGCGTTTGACCTTTTTGAAGTACATGAAGTGTGGGATCGGGTCCGTAACGTGCCTTCTTTTACTTCTATTTTCTGTTTCCACCGTATACTGCGTTATTTTCTGCGCTGAAGCCGCCGTTTCACTATGCCGCCCTCGTTAAACGTTCATAATATAACTCGGCAGTAAGATAAACTCCTTCGGTTCATCAAAACTTTGGAGACAGTGATCAGTTTGGCCATAGGTTTATTGAATCAAAAAGGGTGAAACTGAGCACAGACAAAGAAAGAAACGTACTTAGAAAATATACTTCTTGTATAGTACATATTTTTAATTGCTTTGTTACTTTGTAATAACTTTTTAACTCACTCACGCTTACATATGAATTGCTTATTTATTGCGTACTTATTATTTATCTATTGCTTTAATCTATTAATAAAGTAACCTGATGAGTTTTAATGTGTTGTCACTCATAATTTTACTGTACTATAAACATAGCATAAACATAGCGTAAATGAAATCTGTGAATAAGGTAGGTAGCTATTTTACATACAAAATATCCACAGAAATTATATTAACCTCAAAACACAAAACAACTTTTAAAACAACAAATAATGCACTATAATTGAACAAAACGACATATGATTACAGTACATACCGATGATGCTTCATACGTCATGCAATGTAGGCAGACGTCTGCAGATAGAAACAGGCAACTGGACTAGCTGATTACTGCCATGTGCTTCTACTTCCTGATTAACTTGTGACAAATCGTAATGTCTTGTGACCGACTTACTGTGTCTCTTAAAGGGAACACAGCCTAACAAAAAACAAATGTATTCATTCACAAAAGCCAACTAACTAAACTACAATAACATAACAGAAGCATTCATTTGACTTCATATGAAACCAGCACATACAGGAAGTCATAAAAATAGTGATTGACTCTGCAGCTTATAACTGCAGAGTTTATCTGCTGACGGTGATCATGTGATATTGGTGAAAGTGAAGGAGTAGAGGAAGGTTTAGATTCTGAAGATAAATAAGTTCTATTTAATTATGCCTCTGTGATGATCTGTGCTGTTGAGTCCGTTTCTACCTGGTGGATTTCATTAGTCTTATTTTGATTATTCTGATTAGTTGAAGAGAATTTATTGAATTGCTTCATTGATCTGTTTTTGTTGTTGTTTTTTTCCCAGATATTGATGAGTGCACAGCTGGCAGCCACAACTGCTCATATGGACAGAGCTGCTTTAACCTGCAGGGAAGCTTCCGATGTCTCTCCTTTGACTGTCCTCCAAATTACAAGAAGGTGTCAGACACGTGAGTGACATTTCTCTCTTAGCATCTTCATGCTTTAATGTTGCCTGATCTGACTTTTACCCTATAGCAGCATATCAGGCCTCAGTATGCTTGATTGAAGTATTTTCATTCGTTGGGAAACAGACCCAACCGAGTTTCTGTTCCCAGCTTATATTATATTTTTTACACAGGGCATTAAAAATTCAGATGTAGATGTCGGTATCACTCGATTACTGTAATGGTCTTCTGATCCACAACACTGGTGCTAGCGTTTTAACCAGGACAAAGAGATTGGAGCACATTACAGCTGTACAAACCTGCTACCACTTTCATTGAACACTATAATGAAGTCAGATGGCTTGACCAGTCTGGTACTTCCTAGGGCGGTCTCCACTCACACTCCTCTGCAGTCCAGTGGACTTCCTCCAGCCTTCATCTGTTTTTTCAAGAAATGCTTTATTAACCCTGGTTTGACATTGCCTGTATCTGGATTGCAAGGCATCTTTCATTTATGAGTGGACAAAGGTCTGTATGCTCGCCATGGGTATAATGGATGTCACCCTCTTGGTGCCACCTGGAGTTTCACAGCAGCAGCTTCCAAGAGACTTGTTTGGGCATGAGAATTGCAAATTTTATGGTGTACACTACATCAAGCTTTACTCCAGGCTGTTTTTTGTGTATTGTGATATGTACTGTATAGTGTTTGTGGTGTATCTGTTAAACTGTAAGGAACACGGGAGACACTGGTTGTGCTCAATGTTAGGAACTTTACTTTTTTTCTTCCGCTTCACAATCACCGTTGCAACAAAATAGTCCTCCGGGTTACAACTCGTGCCTAGGGGACTGTAAGGCATGTGCCTCACCACATTACATCCCTCCCTTATTTCAAAATGAAAACTTACATAAGTAGTAATCACTTCGGTAACTGTAATACTGTAGAAATAAAGAGAAAGAGCTAAAAGTCTATTTTATCCATAGAAAACAACTCAAGCAGTAAATCCTTCCATACTAACAATATTACTTGCTTTACAGTGATTTAACTATTCACAGTCTCTTGATTTGTCATGTTCACATCTCAGTGATGAGACGTTGACGTTGTCTCCTGTTTGTTCTCCTTGAGTATCGAGGCTGGACAGGAACATCAATGTTGATGTTTTCCTCCTGATGATGATTCTCTGGGGGGTCCTGTGATGATGCTTGAGGTTGTCTGGAGGTGATAGATCAAAATAATCTTCTTCATCAGACACCTCCGAATCAGGTCCAACTGAAACTGAAGATGGGAACAGTTTGAAATGTAAGGAGTTTCTGGTTATTTCATGTCCAGAGCGAGAATGCTGTCACCATTGATCCTTTTATCCTCACAATAGTGTAGGGCTTGGCCTTATAGGGAGTCATCAGCTTGCCTTTGATGAGCTGGCGGCAAAGCACAACGTCTCCAGGTTTGAGAATGGTAGGTTGTGCTCTGACGGCGGTCAGCATTCTTTTTCATGCGCTGCTTGGCACGCTGATCCACGTCACGGAATCTGGTGTCTGATGGGGAATGTTGAGTCATGGAGTAAGTGGGGAGAGTGGTGTGAAATTTTCTTCCAAATAGTAACTCAGCCGGAGTCTGTTGAGTGGTCCCGTGAGGAGTTGCTCTGTAATTTCAGAGGAAACTGTAGAGATTCTGTTTCCATGGTCTTCCTTCCGAGTGAGTGGATATAATAGTTTTCTTCAGAGTTTTCATGAATCTTTCTACTTCTGAATTGGCTCTTGGCCAGTATGGTGTTGTTTTTCAGTGTTTGAAGCCAAGGTAGAGGCTGAAGTCTTTGAAAACTTGGCCATTGAATGGAGGTCCATTATCTGTTTTCACAACATGTGGTATCCCAAATGATGCGAAGATCTTGTCCAGTATGGGGATCACAGGAGTGGCTGATGTGGACTTGACTATCTTGACTGCCGGATACCTTGAATACTCATCAACAACCACAAGTAAGTAATCACCTGATGGAAAAGGACCTGTGAAGTCAATGGAAACATCTTCCCACAGACCATTGGGAAGTTCAGACATCTTGAGCGGCTCCATGTGGTTCTGAGTGGTTGTTGCTTGACATGGAATGCAGTGTTGTATCATTTTTTCTACCTTTTCATCTATGCCCAGAAACCATACCTTTTCCTTCAAGAGCTGTTTGGTCTTGACAATGCCCAGATGACCAATGTGGACGAGGTCGATGGCTTTCTGGTGGAGGGAGGTAGGCAGCACGAGTCTTGATCCGCGGAGAATGATGTTCTCGTCAGCATTGACTGTCAGTTCATTTCGAAGTCAGTAGAGTGCTTTCAGTGTTGGATAGTCAGTATCGTCTGTGTCATGCGGTGCATTTCGCCAGTGTCCTGTACATAGAGACTGAATTACTTTGCACAGTACTGAGTCTTTCTTTGTCTCTGCTTAGACTTCTTCCAGTGTGATTGCCTTTAGAACTGCATTGTCAACAATGAAATTCATATATTCGTCAGCCATGCGTGAGAATCTGTGTGCCATGCTTCCTACAATAGGATGTCTCGATATGTAGTCAGCAGGATTATCTTTTCCAGCCTTGTACTTGATTGTATAGCTGTAAGGTTTTAGCCTGAGTCGCCAGCGCTCTAGCCGAGCTGGGGGTGTGGCTTTTGGGTTATTAAAGAGCAGTTCCAGTGGCTTATGGTCAGTAATGACTGTGAAATGTGACCCGTACAGATATAGGTGAAAGTGTTCACATGCCCAGAGAATTGCTAGAGCTTCTCTTTCTGTTTGTGAGTAGCGCTGTTCTACAGGGGTGAGAGCTCGAATGGCATATGCAATGATTGAGTCATTACCTTCATTGTTGTGACTGCTCTGGCTGAGTATGGCACCTAGACCAACAGGGCTGGCATCTACCAGTATCGTTGATTTTTTTTTTTTGAGGGGTCAAAGTAGGCCATCGTTGTGTTTTTCATCTGTTGTGACTGTAGGTTTTCCATCACTGACTGCTGTTGTGGTCTCCATAACCATGTGCTGTCCTTTCTGGTAAGATGCCGTAGTGGTTGTGAGATTTTTGCATAGTCAGGAATAAAACCTGAGCAGTATGTTGTCATCTTGAGCAAACTATGGACTTCCGATGTGGTTCTGGGAGGAGGAAGGTTCTCAATGGCTGTGATCTTTTTAGGATCTGCAGAGATGCCTTTAGCTGGGGTTTACTGTACTCACACTTTTCGCCATTGAGTGTTGTTTTTCTCTCTTAGTCTCTGGAATACCGTTTTGAGGCTTTCATTGTGTTCTTCTTGTGTCTTCCCGTACACTATGATGTCATCGCTTATGTTTCTGACATTGGGAATGCCCTGGAGAACTCGTTGGATGACATTTTGGAACACTTCAGCAGCAGAATTTATGTCAAAACTGAGTCTAGTGTATCTCCAGAGACCAGTGTGTGTCCTGAAAGTGGTGATGTACCTTGAATCTGGGTGTAACTCCAGCTGATGGTATCCAGCATTTAAATCTAGTTTGGAAAACACCAAAGCTCCATTCAGGTCATGGATGAGGTCATCAGTCGTTGGTGTGAGATGACGTTCTCGCTGGATCCCTGTGTTTGGCAGGCTCATGTCCACACATATCCAAGCTCTTTCAGGGTTCTTGGGTTTTGGAGTGACCACTACTGATGATACCCATGGCGTCGGGCCATTGACTCGCTCAATAATGCCTTTTTCTTGTAGTTCATGCAGTTCTCTTTCCACCTTTTGTCGCATGTGAAAAGGGATTCTCCTGTGCGGCTGTGCTACAGGCTGCACTGAGTCATCAATGTGTAGCTGTACTTTAAAATCTTTAAGCTTTCCTATGCTTTGGAAAAGATCTTGGTATTCTTGAATGAGTTGACTTGGAGTTGATGAACCAGCTTCAGTGGACATAGAGTTTACAGTTTGCAGTAGTCCAAGTTCTGTTGCCGTCTTGCGACTCAGCAGTGAGCCATGGTTGCCTTGTACCACATAGAATGTAACTTCATATACTGTTTTTATCTTGGAATGACTGTAGCTTTAAATTCTCCTCTCAGTGGAAGTGCAATAGATGATCCATAAGGATAGATTTTTGCAGTAGATGGTTGCAATTTACAGCTGGGCTTTAGCTTCTCATAGGACATGTCATCTATTTTGTTTGCTGTTGCCCCAGAGTCAACAATCACTTCCACTATTGTGTCCTCGATTTTTATTTTTGAATGTTTATGTCCAACTTGATCTTGCAGTGTACATACAGTATATACATAGTCATCTTCAGCTGAGCTATCTGGGGTGTCAGGCCTAAGTGGTTTTTGTTCAGTTTCTTTTTGTACTTGACACACTTTGTATTTAGGACGTTGTTGTGAATGTTTTGCTGCAGCCATGGGGGTTGAGTCCTTGTTTAGTGATCTACAGCACCTTTGAAAATGATTGAATTTTCCACATCCATTGCACCTTTTTCCTTTTGCAGGGCAGTTTGCTTGTCCTCGTTCATGTGGAAATGGTCCTCCACAATTGTTGCATGTCTTGTTTTCCCGTTTCACATTTGCATTTTTATTGACATGTTTCTGGCTTTGGAGACTTTTTCTTTTTTGCACAGCACAGATTGTGAATTCTTTTTGGGATCTAGCTGTGTCTATTCCCGCAGCTTGCTTGTCTGTCAGCTCTTGGGCTCTGCCTGCATCCAGCAGTTTTTGTAGTGTCATGTCACTGTCTTTCAGCGCCGCCCGTCGGAGGCGCGCTGAACTGCAGCTCAGGATAATCTGTGACTTTTCTTTATCAACGTTTATCTGTTAAACTGTAAGGAACACGGGAGACACTGGTTGTGCTCAATGTTAGGAACTTTACTTTTTTTCTTCCGCTTCACAATCACCGGTGCAACTGTAATAGTCCTCGGGGTTACAACTTGTGCCTAGGGGACTGTGAGGCGTGTACCTCACTACATTACATACTGTATAAGTAGTTAGAGCATTGGAACACCGGTTGGAATAGCTGCAAGCCGCCGCTAGGGAAGGCCTCTCTGCTGGACATTGGTTCTGGAGGGCTAAACTGCTCTGTTCCAGCTTTCACTCAGCATTGGAGCAAAAGCAGGGATATGGAGTAACAATGACCATCCTATCATACAGATAATTGCACTTTTATTAAATTTCGTCCTTTATAGTGCATTTTACCTGCATCCCGATTGATTCAAGATAGGAACTAACAAGAAGGAGAAAATATTAGTTTTTGGTAATCACTAATTTGTCTATAGAAGTTAACTGACTCCCGACAGGCAAAGTTATGGTAAGTGTAATTAAACTTATCAACCACTCAGTACAACATCTATCAATTCACACACACATTCATTTATGTAAGACTTTCTAGACATTAGGGTTGAGCGAGTACGCCACTATCCGTATCTGTTCAATCATCTACATTATTTGTATACGTATTCGTAAGGGGCGGCACTTAAAGTAGTATTTTTAAGTCTGGAATTGATATGGGATGGTCAGAAGTTGCTATCAATATTTTTTTTTTTTCCAGCTTAATTTGTATCACACCAAGATAAGAAGAGCAAGCCGACCTGAAAAAAGAATGCGAGAATGAGAAATGCGACGCGGGCTGCATGCAGCCCTGTCTCATCACACAAGCACCGCTTTTAGGAATCCGTTTACTCAATAACCCCATAAAGTTGGGCAGATTTGAAACGTTCTGGTTATAAAAAGCTATTTTATTTAATGATGATGTAGTAGTGTGGATGTAGCCTAATTTTTTATCGCTATTAGGTTAAATGCGTACGCAAACAGAAGGGACAATGAGAGAGACCCACATATGTGAGTTTTTCATAGTACCGTTTTTTCTCCGGGACGGCTAGCGTGTTAAAATACTCATCTGACATGTTGAGTATGACGAGTTGCGCTCTGTCTCTATCACAGGACGCCCTGAGAAGGATTTTCCTTCAGCCCCAGCACGGATATTGACTCGTATTACTCGTATGGTACTCTTACTCGTCAAAATTGCTATATCCGTACCGGATAATCTTTTCAGCCGAGTATTCGGCTTAACCATACTAGACATGGCAAGTTTATTTATTCAGAATTTATACAGAGGCATGGAAATATTCGTATATCATTTACAAACAACAAAAAGTAGTTTGATCATTTTTGTGTAAAAGGTAGAAGGCACCATTAGACTAAGACAAATCTCAAAAGTATAAAATATAATATTTATATAAAGAAACCCACCAATTATTCTCAGAGTAAATTAAGATAAGAAAAAAAAAAGAATAAAACTAAAACATTATTTATTTTACAGTTTGGGAGTTTTTTACGCTTTCTTTGATTCGTTTTATCGCAACATTTTTTATAAGAAGGTTTGGTAATAAAAAAAACCAAGCAGTTTTTAAGATGAGAAAGATGTGTATGAGTTATTGTTGAGCTGCAGGTGACAGTGATATTTCAAGGCCCAGTTGAAATCAGCTGATAGATGTGCAGGAAGTTTTTTTTTCCCTGGATGAAGAGCAGATGAATTAAAAGCTGCTTCATCTGCTTCTGGGATTACCTGTTGCCTCCATTCTTCCACTAAAATCCGTGGTTTTACCTAGTTTTCAAATGCAGGTAAACCTTTTGATAAAAGCAGATTGACCTGACTTGGACACATAACTGCAAGCTGAAGTGTGATTACATGCAGTTACAGAGGGCACACACAGACTCAGGGGAGAAGGAAGAAGCCAGGAACCGCTGGGGGTGCTGGAGTCAATCCCAGCTCACCTTTGGCGAGGGCGGGGTACACTCTGGACAGGTCGCCAGTTCATCACAGGGCTAACACACAGAGACAGACAGAAATGAACCACCACTCACACTCAGACCTACGGGCAATTTAGATTCACAAATTACACTAAACATGCATGTTTTTGGACTGTGGGAGGAAACCGGAGTACCCGGAATAAACCATGTAAACTCCACACAGAAAGGCCCCAGGCCCAGGAATTTAACTCACGACCTTCTTGTTGTGAGGCAACAGTCCTAACCACTATGCCAACGTGCTGGTCGGTTTTCCTAAAAAAGTTGGAGTCTCTGTAAGACATATGAATCATAGATCTTTCTGATCAATCAATGTTTCTGGTTTAACAGCACCTTGACAAATGACAGGTGAGTGTCTGTGACATTATAGCAGGAGAAGCAGGCAAAAAGGGTTGTAAACACATCACCCAGGTGAAGGCCAATCGAAGCCGGAGCCAATACCAATACCTGCATCTACCGCAGAGTCATCTGGGTCTGAGTGCTGATTGTAGCCTTCCCTCTCTTACAGAGCCTAATGTTAGAGTGTCTTTAAAGGTTTCTGACCAAAAGAGCTTTAACTGTAGGAGTTTATGGATGTCAAATAGAATCAATACAATCTAGAAGCTGAAATTTGGGGTCTTACTTCTTTTAGCAAAGCCTTTGACATCAGCACAGCGACTCAAACAATATAAACACAGAAATAGAGGCATAAGATGCAAAAAACACTTCTGTATATTGACTGTGTTAATTCAGCATTGAAGTTAAACACAGATATTGGAACCAGAGCTGAACTCACAAAAATGCTCACTAAACTCCACTCTCTCTCCTTTCCAGGCGCTGTGAGCGGATCAGCTGCTCCAGCAACTCTGTGGACTGTCAGAGCTCTCCTGTGCGCATCACATACTACCAGCTCAGCTTCCAGACCAACATCATCATCCCAGGCCAGATTTTTCGAATTGGGCCTTCCCCCGCCTACTCCGGTGACCATATAACCATCAGAATCTCCAAGGGCAACGACGAGGGCTACTTCAAAACCCGGAAGCTCAACAGCTTCACAGGTGCCATCTATCTGCAGAGACAAGTGCGCAAGCCCAAAGACTTCCTGATAGACGTGGAGATGAAACTGCTGAGGCAGAGCACATTCACCTCCTTTCTGGCGAGGATCTACATCTTCATCACAAGCGCAGTGTAAATCCAAAGGTTTGACAATGAAACTATTACGTATGGAGCTAAGCTTTTTTTATACACACGGAGACAAAATTGTTGGTACCCTTCCGTTAAGAAGGAAAAACCCACAATGGCCCCTGAAATAACTTGAAACTGACAAAAGTAGTAGTAAATAAAAATTTATCAGAAATTAACTAATGAAAATCAGACATCGCTTTTGAATTGTGGTTCTAACCCTTAACTTAATATTTTGTTGCACAACCGTTTGAGGCAATCACTGCAATCAAGCGATTTATGTAAATCTCAATAAGACTTCTGCACCTGTCAACAGGTATTTTGGTCCACTCTTCATGAAGAAACTGCTCCAGCTGTCTCAGGTTTAAATAGGCATTATCGCAGATTGATTCATTCATTCAATCATTCATCTTCCACCACTTATCCATTTCTGGGTCGTGGGGGGTGCTTGGGCCGATCCCAGCACACATTGGGTGAAGGCGGGGTGCACCCTGGACAGGTCGCCAGTCCATCGCAGGGCCTATCGCAAATTCCAGTCTCCCTTTTTTATGATTTGCTTTCAACAGAGGAATCCTCCTCAGTTGTCTTGCATTAAGTCCACTTTGGGTCAAACAGCGACAGACAGTGTTATCTGACACTGATGTACCTTGACCTTGGGGTTCACCTACAATCTCTTTGGAAGTTGTTCCTGGCTCTTGTTTTCCTCTTGTGGCCACATCAAGGGAGTTTGGCTACAGTCCTGTGGACCTTAAACTTCTGAATAATATGTGCAACAGCAGTCACAGGAACATCAAGCTCCTTGAAAATGGTCCTACAGCCTTTACCTTTAACATTTTTGTCTACAATTTTCCTTTTAATCTCCTGAGACAACTCTCTTAGCTTCCTAGCTTCCTCTGGTCCACTTTCAGTGTGCTACATACCATGATACCAAGTGGCACAATGACACACCTTAGTTTAACATGTCCTTATGGTTAAATTATTTTCAATCTTTTCTAGGGCTACCATCATTTTTGTGCAGGCCAGTTTTGTTAGTTTGTTTTTTAAACCAATCAGTCGAACCATAATTCAAAAGCAATGTATGATTTTCATAAGTTATCATTAAATTTATTCATCTTCCACCACTTCTTTGTTTCCGGGTTGCAGGAAGTGCTGGACCCAATCCCAGCTGGACAGGTTGCCAGTTCTTTGCAGGGCCAACACACAGAGACAGACAGAGATGAACTACCACTGATACACAGACCTACGGGCAATTTTGAGTCACCAGTTAACCTACACATGCATGTTTTTGGAGGAAACTGGAGTGCCCGGAGTAAACCCATGCCAAGTACTGAGAGAACATGTAAACTCCGCATAGAAAGGCCCCAGGCCAGGGAACTGAACCCATGACCTTCTTGCTTTGAAGCAACAGTGCTAACCACTAAGCTGCTATGATGCCCCTTTTCCATAAATTAATTTTCAATATATTTTTATTTATCATTACTTTTGTCAGTTTCAAGTTATTTCAGTGACCATTGTGGGTTTTTCTTTCTATAATGCAGGGGTATTAACAATTTTTTCCATGTGTGTATCTGCAGACTCTTTTTGTTATGCCCCCACATTTAAGCTTATTCAATTTAGGGGACTCACCCAGAAGGTGACAAGTCTGGGTTGTTGCTTTGTGCTCTCCTCTTTAGCCTTGACCTCCCTTTAAATTCATTTTCAGAAGTCTTTAAAGTTTGAATATAATATTCAGCCATTGTAGTACTAAGGGGCCCCAAACTGATGAGATTTACCTATGACTTTGTTCACTAAATAATCAGAATGAATTTAAGACTTTAAACTCGACAGTTTTTTAAATGTTTTTTCTTTTACTACCAATTAAGATAAGAAAAAAGACCAATTATAGTAAAACTTCATTTATTTTCACTTTTCAAATTTTAACCTTAAATTTTCTTTAAATTTTGCTTATTTTCATAAATCTTTTGTTAAATTTGGAATTATTACTCAAAATTTTATTCAACCTTTTTTTTTTCCATTTGTCTGACCTGTATGTGTTGTTGATAATGACATGGTCTATGTGTAAGTTTTACTTTAACGCAAAGATTAAAGAGATTAAAAGAAAACTCTAAATCTTTTTACGTATTTTTAACTATTAAAGATTGTTAATTTCTGATTAATTCAGTTCGATTTTTTTTTTATCACTTTTATCAGTTTTGGGCCTCAGCAAACACCATCTGGTTTTTAATGTTTTTAAAAAATAGCAGAGTCTTCAGCATTTAGTTTGTATTATTAAAAAAAGAAAGAAAAAAGATTTGACACGATTAATTTTAGAGCTGAAAATTCAGGGCACATCTCATATATAATGCAATGTTACTGATCAGTCTTATAGTCTCTCCTCTATTACTGGACATATATCTCTATGTTACTGTGTTGTAATTAACTCAGGGTAAAAATTGTTCAGTCTTGTATAGACCAGAAAAATTCCTGTGTAGTGTGCAGGAATAAAGCAGTCTGCTGATGTAACTCTGGACTGGCCTCACACAGCATTTACACTTTTAGCTGTCACATGACATTTATATCTATAAACCCTTCAATAAATGATGATCAAACTGTTATCATTTGCTTAATAAAAATTAAGATTAAATTCGAGCAGTGTGTCAGAGTTAGGTTATCCCCAGTTTTGTTTACTGGTACGCTGGCTTCATCTTTTCTGAACAATAAGACAACATCCTCATCTACTGGAGAAAGAAGGAAGTGTTTGATGACCTCACTTTCTCCTGGAAACAGTGGATAAACATTTATTTTCTCTCGCGTAGCAACATTTTAATTCAGATGCAATTTCAAAATAGTCTGTTTAAATCTGAGCATTTCTCATCTTGACTATTTTCATCCTGGTTTTATCACTTATTCTGCTGCTCCACAAAGGACATTCAGTATTTTACACCCTCCAACATTCCCACCCGGAAAGTGTGCATGCTCTATTAATACAACAGATAGCCTTTCAAATGGAAAGTCAGCAGGATGATCATTTCCAGGTTACAATATAAATAAACACTCAAGTCTGAGCAATGTAAGCTTTTAGCAGATACTATCAACACCAGTAGTTTTGCGCTAAAACTGCTGGATGACACATTCAGGAGTAAATCAATGTATCCCAGTAAAGTTTTGCTCCACCAAAAGGTTCAATACTGCCCGCTGGCCCAGAGACTATTTTCTGTATGACTGAATAAAGATATAGCAGATTTCAGGTGAACCAAACCAATCGCATTAAGGTTTGATGGTGTTTCCATATTGGTGGGGACTGGGGGCAGTGACATCACAAAGTCCCAGATTTCATGTTGACTTGTTTCAAGACTCAGTTTCTGAATACAGGCTGAGCATTTCTTTATAAACTGAGACCTGATTTAATATAGAACTTAGGCCCAATTTAGAATCAAAGATCACATGGAGGTCTACCTTTAGACTATACAGACCTTTAACATCTACTTTCAGACCACATGGACCATTAAACCTTTAGACCTTATGGACCTTTAACATATTCCTTTAGACCATATGGACCTATAATGAACCCCTTTACCATACAGTTGTTCTGCCATTTATTTTTTCAGGTTTACCCGTAATCCCCATTTATAGATGTTGATTATTACCAGTTTGGACAAGACCTTTGTTCTCTGTTGACATTGAATTGCCGCAAACACTTCCCAATTCAACCCAAAGGGTTGAAAATGTTAAAAAGCAGTGAAATGAAGGGAAAATGAAATCGATCTGGTCAGATATGAACCATTATATTCACTAGCAAATATCTGATTATTGGGATAACAGACTCTTACAGAAATTACAGAGAGTTTGTTCTCTCACAGTTAGTGTACCAAAGTCTCAAATATGTGTTAACAATTAATGTCTGCCTACCAAATTTCACCTTCTACCAATTCTGGTAGAAGGAAGAATTCCCATACCGGTGCATCAGAGCCAGTTTGGGACTGGATGATACTGCTGAGCCAGTAAAGTGGTGACCCTGTCCTGCACTGGGTGGCCTCTTTCCTCTCTGCTCAACACATCCGGCCATTGAGGTGGCGTCCCACACAATGAGGGTGTGATCTCTGATTACATGTCTGCGCTTCAAAGCCTTATCAAGACAACTAAATATATGTGTTGAGGTCCCACCTTGTTACTGTAACATGAGAGCAAACAGGCCTCCAGGAACGCGCTGCTAACACCCTAAATGCCACAAAGTCACTGCACAAGACCAACAGACAACCTCAGCCTCAGGATATTTTATACGTAGGGTCAATTTAGGAAATCCAATGCTACTCACAGGTGACATGTTCTTTTGACTTTAACATCTTTAGAAAGAGCAAGAAGAGGGGTCAGCAAACAAAAACTAACAATGATCACCTGGCAGATGGCATTACTGATTTCTTTATGTCCAGAATCCTGACTGAAAAAGGAGAGGAAAGAAAAGTAGACAACAGACCTTCCTAACCGGCTTAATCTCCCTTACCCTGTCTGCTGAGGTTTCTTACGGGAGCTGCTGCTCCATCCCACACTACAAAGACATTTAGGTGGACTGACTACCTCGAAATCAACCATCAAGAGAACCATCAAAACACCCATCAACTTTTCATCTGTTCCATAAGTGTGTTTCTGAAGCACTGCAGCAGATCAATCCAGGAGTGAACATGTTCTCCATCTGATTGGGTAGAAGCACTGCTCAGTCAATCCCATTCACTCATATATTCACCAGCAGCAGTACTGCACTCTTCTATCAAAATGCATTCACAAAACACACACACACATACACACACAATGATGTGACTGGAGCCAAGGACTGAATTTTCATTGTTGCCAAATTTTTTTTTAGTTTCAAAATTAGGTCCATATTTAAATATGGCCCTCACTTGAAAAGTTTGTATCTGACTCGTACTGATGCTTTCAAGCTCTATGAGCTGCTGGCTGACAGCAGGGGGCAGCAGGGGCAGGAGCAGGAGCAACTCCAATCCAGCAGCCACAATCTGCTGATGAAAGAATGTGCCCTTGCTCTACACACTCGCATAACTTGCCTGAGTGTTAGCTCATCAAATACATGCCTACATTTTCCTTTCCAGCACATGATGAGACACACTTTCCCATTCCACAACCACACCAAGATTCCCAATCACCACTTCATTCTGTCAATGTCATGGTGTGGCTTCCAGGCCATTGGTGGATGGTTATCATCAGGAATCTACGTGAAATCATGAGTAAGTTATTCCATACATTTCCAGCAGAGAAATGGCTCTGTGACAACAATACAAGGTCTTAGCTGCAGTTATATGTTGCCTTTGTTTGGCTGATGACGTACAGGTCACTGTGTGCTCTGTCTATGAGGCCTGCCCACCCCTGACCCCCGATTCCACATACACACACACACACACACACACACACACACACGTTGACAAATCAAACAGCAGAGGTTTGCAGTTTGGCTTATCAGCCTGCATACTTTATTCCAAAACACATCTAACTGGGAAGAATGAGACAAGTTTGAAAACCTGTGAAAGGTGTAATCAATTATGTGACAAGCCTCATTTTGATTACTTCTACTTTGTCACAATCAAATACTATTTTAAGGTCTTTTCATATTTTTCTTGGATGAGTCCATTACGGAAAGTTCTTTCTCAGTTTATCATTTGTTCTCCTGCTGCTCTTCAAAATGCTGCAGTGAGTGTAGAAATCTACACAGAAGAAAACAAAACATCCACCTTCATTAACATTTCTCACCCATATTTAATCTGTCCATTTGTCTACGTAACAGCTTCTTCACGCTGACTGTGCATGACCTGAAGCTTATTCTTAATGGTTTATTCCACTTAATGGGCGACAAAACCCTCAGCATTTCAACATCTTTTTTTTTTCCCCATGGAAAACTGACTTTTTAAGACCCTTGATTGTACCATTAGCAGAAACCAGATACACCAAGTTGGTTTTGAAACACTGTTGCCTTTGATCAATGCAAAGAAAGAAATTCAGTCAAGTATTTACATCTAATAACAACCATTGACCTTATATTTCTTCTTTAACAATATTAGAGGCCTGTTTGGGGTGAGGTCACTGACAAGTCCTTAAAGATAAATACATTCCTGAAAATATTTCACTGAGTATATTATAATTAAATAAATGTTTTGCTAAATGATAATCATGCTATCGTTTGTGACATAATAAGCCTGAGAAAAGAAAATTATTTGTTGACTGATTAACTCCTATAAATCTTTGGCTGCATTTTGGCCTTTTTTTCTCTTCCTTTCATTGTTTTTTTCCACTGTGGCTGTGCTTATTTTACAAAGGTAGTCAAGAAAAATAATAAATAGTTGCACAACATAAAGATCATTCCAAAATTCAACGCAATGTTTCATTTTGCTAAAAAGAAAAAACAGCCTCTCAGATGTCTATCTGAGGTGGAACCAGTAATAACTGGTCCTTCAGAACTGACATTTGTCAGTGTTTTGGAGGTGAAGTGGTGTTGCGTGTAGAGGTAGTAATGTTTTCATGCCTGCAGACTGGGTGTGGGGGGGAATGGTTTGGAATCGGTGTGTGTCGGAGATAAGGAGCCAGATTGGAATTGGGCTACAGTCTCTAAAGAAGAATATAGACCATCATGCATTGTGCTTGTAGTAGTGGTGTTGTAAGGGGTTTTCACTGTAACTGATGAGCAGTAAAGAGTGAAGGATTCAGTGAGTTAGACACAACTGTGATCTTAAATCAAACACACCATCACACACTGCATGCCCACGGTCTTTCCCAGAAACATCCCAGGTCATTAAGGTAGCTGACAATGTCTCTCTTTGTGGATGGTTTTCTTTACCTTAGCTGCATCATTTATTGTCCACCTCATCTCCTAGACAAGAGAATTGAGAAAGAATTTTTCTTAGCTTGTACCTGCAATGTCGAATCTACTTTATTAATTAAATAAAAAAATAAATAGAGAAATACTGGTAATCTTTATGTTTTATAACTATGGGCATGAAGTAAGAAAACTGTTGTGTCTTTTAAGATAAATGGTCTGAGGGAAAAGGTTTTTATATTAATTTCTTCTTTTATTCAAGGCTGGACATGCTGCAGTGTGCAGTGTTACATCCTTAAGGTCTGTGAGAGGCACTTCATGATGAGCAAGTGCTAGAAATTTATTTTTTTGGATGGAGAGATGGGGACTGGGGTGCAGGAAGAGTCTGGCCAGCTGGGAATTGAACCAGCAGCTCCCTTGCTTAAAGCAGTTGCACCTTCATGGTATGTGCCCTGACCCATCTAACCCTAAACTAGCCTTGTTATGGGGGTCACCCCTCTTTGCTTTCAAAAGGCCTTAAATCATAGAGGACGTTGAGGAAACAGTAATAACAATCAGCAGAACCTGCAAAAGTAATGATGGTTATGTGCAAAGAGCCACTACAATGTGGTTGACGGCAATCTGTTTTACGTTTACAACTCAAAAGAATTTTTGCTTTACAGTCAAACATGTAAATACCTGTTTTGGCAGCCAAGAGGAATAAGTGCCAATATATTATTTACATGGATATATGACCAGTGGAAGGAGAGCTTTCCCTGACATACCAAGCACTGACTTTCCCTCTGGCACTGACAGTATAAAAGAGGCCAAAAGACTTGAAAGGTCTTTCCATCATGCCTCAACATACATGTTTCCGGCCTTCAGGGATCCTGGCTGACATGTAACTTATTATTGTTAACTTCAGCTTTAATTCTTTACATGAACTGGATTGCACAATTCACCTTCTACCATTAAACCTCCTGTATACATTGAGACAGCATTCTAAATGAGAAGGAAACAAAGCTGTGATAAATAAGTAAAAATGTGTGTCTTTCTCCCTTTCATTTTCAGCACGTTTGTCTTTTTCATTAACATCATAACGCTTTGATTTTCAAATTTGCTCAGTTTTCTGAAGGGAGGTTGTGCTCATAATTGATTTGTCTGTAAAAGTGCACTTTGAAAGATAAACTAAATCATGCACAAACATCGCCTTATCTTCAAGAGCTATTTCTTTTAACCCACATCACCATATTTTCAGGATCTAACCAAGACACAACTGTTATCATGGTGAGCATGGCAACAAAGGTAGGTACACGGTCCTTGGTCTGCTGTTTATTGGAATGCAGTGAACTGATTTCTATTAGGGCCATGTGTTGCAGTTAAAAGACCCTGCACTGCTCCCTCAGAACTACACCCCCCACCCCAACTCAGGAATGTTCTGCTACTCAGGTTTTCTGAACAGTTTGGGATGCTTAATAAAGACATGCTGACCATAGCAGGAGCAATAAACATTTTAGTAGATTGTAAGATGTGGTTTTTGTAATGATCTTGTCAGAACAGTGTACTTATGTGCACACTACATGATATAATGTGCCAGACCTGATTGTCAGGACCAATACGGCCATAAAGGTCAGTGGATTGCATCAAACAAAATGTTGGGCTCAAAGGAAGAAAAATCTTTATCTTTCATGTGAGCTAATGAAGTTTAGAACTTTGCTTTGTTTGAAGTTGTCCAGCAGTGTTTGTTGAGGGTGGGTGGGTTCCATTTTGTGTCAGCTTGGATGCCACAGGTCAGCTACGTCAGGGGTCAGGCTCGTAGCACAGGCCTTTGTACTGAACAAGTGATGCTCGCACAGGTACACTGAGCTGCTCTGATCCTCGGGTCAGCAGAATCAGCAATAGGTCACAGTGAGCTGTGATCATGAAGCTCAAAGCTGCTCTCAGGATCATATGTTTCACTTTTTGGATTCCCTGTACTACTCTATCAAGATTTCATAATTTCATATTTTGTATTGAATTGAGACTGATGGTAACATTGTATCAAAAGTGTTGCCTTTCTTAATTTAATGCTAAGAGCCACCTGATTGAGACAGAAACATTGACAAACCACATAGAAACCTTAGAAATAACTAATAACTAAATATCTTATAAATATATAAAAGCTTCAGGTAACATGTTAGAAATCAGTTGCCTTTTGTAGATTTGAATCTGAGTCATTTTGAATCTCAGCTAAGCAATATCCATAACTGTAATATTCATAAATTTTGCTATTAAATGCTCCAGTATGTTTACAAGCTAATTGCTAATGTTTTCTGTCTATTTGGTGTGAAGTAAAACCATGAGCTAAAAGAGGATAAAATAACCCCATAGAGCTGATATCTGTGGTTTTGCTACGGTGAGTAAATATGAAGAGTCATTTGTTCCATTTTCAATACAAAGTAATGCAGTAGTAAACACACCCACTATTTTATAGCCAAACATGTTTGCAACCTGTGAATGTTTTCTTTTGTCCTGTATTATGAATAAAGAGACAGTTTGCAGAGGTAAGCAGTTACTCACAGTTCAGAGCAGTTCATATTTTTTGAAAGGTGGCAAGAAACTACAGGTAGCTGTTTAATTACTCACTGCATACCATGATGAGTGCAGTGCCACTATTATCAGCTCTGTCTCTGGCCCTGGGGCACTCTGGTAATTCCCTCTGCTTGTCTTCCAAAAGCTCTTATTTTACAGGCCCTCCATATGATGAAGTTAAAGAGACAGCAGACCTTTTTTTGAACATTTCAGTGGAGAGCTTCATTAGTTTCATACATGAACTTGTGTTATTTGTGACATAAAAATAATAAGTTTCTACTTTCCAGATTCAGTACAGATTTCTTGTTTGATGAACACAAACTCAACATACACCTGATCAGCAAACCCGCCTGATGACCCACTTTTTCCAACTGCTGTGATAAATGATATCAGTTTTTCCCACTGAGACACTCATGTAGTCTATGCCCTTATCACGAATAAATATCAATCGGTGCCCATCAGTGATAGGTCAGTTTCTAGTAAATATGTGTTTTATGTCTCATGGGACTTGAAATTGATAGACTTCTCTCTCACTTGCTGCTATAGTGACAAATGTATTATTTTCAGTACAGACTGGATATGATGAGATAGGATACTAATTATTTACTTCATCATGTCAGCAGATAACAAATTTTGGTTCCTGGTAGTGAGCCATCTGAGATAAGTGATCAACACATTGTTCTCACAATCTCAGTCGCTGTGGAACTCTTCTCTATTTGGTAAAAATGGGAAGACAAATATTATCTCATGTCTGTGGGTTCTGATTGTTGCTTGAGCTTCACCAGGTGAAATGTACCAGCAGCAGATTAACAAACCAAAATGCAGCCTAAATAAAGTTCCGACTCAAGAGGTAGAGTGTGTAGTCCACTAATTAGAAGTTGGAAGTGTCCTTTGGGGGCAGCATGGTAGCATAGTGGTTGTGAGGCAACAGCACTTATCACACAGCAAGAAGGTTGCAGGTTCACTTCCCAGGCCTTGGAAGTTTGCATGTTTCCTCTGTGTGGAGTTTGCATTTTCTCACCATCCCTTAGTGGGTTTACTCTATGTATCCCGGTTTCCTCCCACAGTCCAAAGACATGCATGTCTAGGTTGACTGGTGACTAAATTTCCTGTAGGTCTGAGTGTGATTGTGAAATTTTGTTCATCCCTTCATCTCTTTATGTGTTAGCCCTGCAATAAACTGGTGACCTGTCCAGGGTGTAGCCCCCCCTCGGCTCCAGCACCCCCGTGGCCTTGAAGGATAAGCGGCTGCAACTGCCCTTTTAAGAGTTTTTAATGATTTTCTTCTAACTGTTGATTCAGGTAACCCCGCAGTTTTAGTACTTTTAGACTTGACCACTGCCTTTGATACAGTCAATCGCTTGATTCTTTTATCTAGTCTTATAGAGTGTGCAGGTACTAAGGGTATAGCCCTTGAATGTTTCCAGTCTTATCCGTCCAAAAAGAGTTTCTCTGTCCATCTTGGTGAATTTTCTTCATCTGTGGCCCCTCGCCCCTGTGGGGTACCCCAGAATTCCATTTGGTCCCTATACTCTTTTCCCTATATATGCTCCCCCTGGGTTCCATCTTCAAAAAATATGAAATCATTTTCCATTGTGTAGATTTCTTTGACATTAAAAACTAATACTACTGACTCTCTGTTGAGAAACCTAATTTTAAGATTTTACTGTTTGTTTTTAAGGTTTTAAATGGCACAGCACCTCCTTATTCATGTGAGCTTTTACACATCCACACACCTGTCAGAGTTTTCAGGTCATCCAGTCAGATGTTGCTGGACGTCCCTAGATTTAAACTAAAAAATAGAGGTGAGTAAGCCTTTTCTGTGGCTGCTCCTAACCTTTAGAATAGTTTAGCCATACAGATAAGCTGCTCGGACTGTTGAATCTACAGACCTTTGAAAAAGACTGTATTAAAGATGTAACTTTTTTCTTTGGCTTTTTTTTTTTCTTTTTTTTTTTGGTCTGCATTTGTCCTCATACGTTAGCACCACAGGGTATCAACATTATATGACATTGATGCAGTTAGTCTTTAGTCTTGCAGCTAAATATTTTATTATTTCAGTGCGTGTCTGTGACCATCACCAGCCCTCCCTGGAAGCTAGTTTGTGATCTTTATTGAGTGGAATGACCTTTGACTGGCAGGGAGAGCAGTGTTACACCTCAGTGAATACAGGGGGGAATAAGGGAAAGAGAAGATACAGAAGGATGGACAGGGGAAGGGAAGCAGGTGGTGCTGGTAGGAACTAGTGGAGTGAAGGATCCTGTGCTTTTCCTGGTGAAAGTGTCCCTTTTTTCCTGTGCTTCTTCAATCCCCGTCTTGGAAACATTGCCCTGCACCGTGACACTGTGACCCTGGATATGGCGTGATACATTAAGGCTGGGGGAAAGGAGAGGGGGGTGGGGCGGGGGGGGGGGGGGGGGGGGGTCAGAGGACTGCAGCACACCTCTGTCCTGCAGCCTACCCGAGCCCCGTGCACCCGCCCTGGAACATTCCCAAGGTGTGGTGCATTAAATCTCGTGTAGGGTGTATGTAGTGTACCTAACTGTGGCTGTGAGAAGTAATGAGGTGCAAAGTGTGTGTGGTGAGTGAAGCGTGATGTAAGTGCAGTTTAGGAAGCAGGCAAGTGAGGGCCCAGCCCCCAGCAGGAGGGCCGCGAGTGCGGTGGCCTAGGGAATACGGAAGTCCCCCAACCAGACCCCGCCCCTCAGCGCGGCACAGAAACAGGGGCACAACGGCCGCCCTGGCAGCCACCACGAGACAACACCGGCCAGCCATCGATGGGCAATGCCCGCCCCCCCAATCCCTAACCCAGCACGCCGGAGACACAGGACACAGCCATGGCTACACCAGGAAGGAGGAGTGGCTCCTCTGCCCCACAGGCAAACTGGGAATGCTGCCAAAGAGTCGACCCCGGGGCATCAGGCCTGAACCCGCTCACAGGGGCCAGTCGGACCCCAGGAAGGTCCCCCAGGCTGGAGAGGGCTCAGCCCACTGAGGGAGGGAGCAGGGCGAAGGGCGGAGGAGAGGAGAGGAAGGACCGGACAGCCAGCCAGCCCACACCACCGTGACCCAAGAGGAGCCGGCCAACAACACCCCAAGACCCCTGGACAGCGAGCAGGACCCAGAGCCGAACCCCAGGCAGGGCACCAGAGCACACCCCCACATGGGGGGGAGGGAGGTCAGCCGAGTAGACCTTCCTGAGCCAGAGATCAACCCAGGGGTGAGAAGGAGAGGAACACCCCTATGGCAATATCAAGGCGTTGCGGTCTGGGGATCCGACGTTGTGATCCTGGATTTGGAGGGTAATAAAAATATTGCAATAAACAAGAGTTGCCATCTTAGCTGAGAGAGTAATATTGTAGTGAAGGGAAGGTAAATGTATGAGCAGAGATGGCATATGCTGGCAGGCAATTTCGAGATCCAAAGTAAGGTTCAGAGAGTTGCTGAATGCAGCCCATTTTTTTGTAAAGGGTCAATTGGGTTTTTTTTTGGAAGCAGATATTTTCAATGATATATATTCAGCAAGGAAGTTCGGCCACTGGGAGATGTTAAGAGACTGTTTATTTTTCCAGTTAACTAGGATTGTTTTCTTTGTGATGGCTAGAGCTACAAGAACAGATTGGGATAGATGGTTATGTAAATTTTTGTCAGGTCACCAATAAGGCAAAAGTTTGGGGTTAGTGGGATCCTGCAGTCCAAGATGGAGGAGAGTTTCAAATCAAATCAAATCAGATTTGTTTATATAGTGCCAAATCATAACAAAGTTACATCAAGGCACTTTACATATGCAGCAGGTCTAGACCAAACTCTTTATAAAATGATTTAAAAAGACCCAACAGATCCAACAGATCACCCCATGAGCAAGGACTTGGCAACATTGGCAAGGAAAAACCTCCTGTAAGAGGCAGAAACCTCGGGCAGAACCAGGCTCGGGGGGGGGGGACTGCCTCGACCGATTGGGTTGAGAGAGGGAGAGAGAGACAGAGAGAGACACACACATGAGGGGCAAAGTTTGGTAGAGTAAGGAGAGATGAGAGCAGGAGGAGGAGACACCCAACACAGGTGCAGGCAGGAACATACAACGCTGCATGAAGTTCACAGAAATGATGCTGGATGGAGTTCATGAAGATGTGGGAGCAGCAGGCGTTGCAGAAACATGGGGTAGTGATGCCAGTTCACCAACTGCAGGATGAGGACGGGGGAGAGAGGAGAGGAACTGGGAGAGACAGAGACTTTGGGAAACATGGTTAGTAAATATAGTACACATGCTTAGAACTGGGAGAAACAGGGACTTCAGAGAAACATGGTATTGGTATGTCGGTGCATGCAGGGGGAAGGAGAGAGAGAGAGAGATAGACAGAGAGAGAGACAGAGAGAGGTGGTCAGTCCTTCCCCCAGCAGTCTAGGCCTATAGCAGCATAGCTAAAGAGTAAATGAACTTGAACTTTTTAACTATAAGCTCTGTCATACAGAAAAGTTTTAAGCCTGGTCTTGGAAATTGCTAAAAAGTCTGCCCCCTGCACTGATACTGGAAGTTGGTTCCATAGAAGAGGAGCCTGATAACTGAAAGATCTGCCTCCCGATTTACTCTTGTAGACTCTAGGAACCACAAGTAAACCTCCATCTAGAGAGCGGAGTGGCCTACTAGGACAGTAAGGAACTATGAGCTCTCTGAGATATGATGGAGCTTGGCCATTAAGAGCTTTATACGTTAACATAAGGATTTTAAATTCTATTCTGAATTTTACCGGCAGCCAATGAAGAGAAGCTAAAATAGGAGAGATCCCTTTTCCTAGTTCCTGTTAATATTCGTGCAGCAGCATTCTGAATCAACTGAAGGCCTTTCAGAGATTTGTTTGTTTTCCAGATAATAATGAGTTACAGTAGTCCAGCCTAGAAGTTACGAATGCATGGACTAGTTTTTCTGCATCATCTTGAGACAGGATGTTTCTGCTTTTCCTAATGTTTCGCAGGTGAAAGAAAGCTGCCCTACTGACTTGTTTTATGTGAGGGACAAAGGACACGTCCTGGTCAAAAGTTACTCCAAGATTTCTTACAGTGGAGCTGGAAGCCAAAGTAATGCCATCCAGACTGATTAGATGATTAGATAGGATTTCTCTGAGGTGCTTAGGGCCGAGTACAATAACTTCAGTGTTGTCAGAACTTAGAAGTAAAAAGTTACAGGTCATCCAGACTTTTATGTCTTCAAGACATATCTGCAGTCTGATTATCTGACTAACTTCATTCGGCTTCATTGATAAATACAGTAGAGTATCGTCTGCATAACAGTGAAAATTGATGCTGTGCTTCCTGATAATGTTGCCTAAAGGAAGCAGATATAGGGTGAAGAGGATTAGTCCAAGTAACGAGCCCTGTGGGACTCTATAATTCGCTACAGTGCGTGAGGAGGAGTTATTGTTAACATGAATAAACTGATGTCTATCTGATAAATAGGATTTGAACCATCTCAGTGCAGTTCCTTTAATCCCAATTTCATGTTCCAGTCTCTGTAATAAAATATTATGGTCATTGGTGTCAAATGCAGCACTAAGATCTAAGAGGAGAGGTATGGAGAGTGATCCATTGTCTGAAGCCTTTAGAATATCATTGCAGACTTTAACCAGCACTGTTTCTGTGCTGTGATGAGCTCTAAATCCTGACTGAAACTCTTCGAGCAAGACGTTCCTATGCAGATGCTCATATAATTGGTTTGCTACTGCTTTTTCTTTGATTTTAGAAATGAACAGAAGGTTCGATATGGGTCTATAATTGGCCAAAACATCTGGATCAAGATTCGGCTTTTAAGTTGGTGTCAGGCCGGGACTCAAACCAGGACTCAGATGCAGAGATCGGTAAAAGGTAGATGCCGACTTTATTGTATAACTCAAAATCACTCCAAACGGGAGGACAAAAAGGAAAAAGCCAAAACTCAAAACCACTCCAATAGGGAGGGGAAAGAACAAACAAGAAAGTCAAAATCGCTCCAACTGGAGGAAAAAAACATGCACAAAAATGCAAGAACAAAAATTCACTCATATGAGGAGAACAAACCAAGGACTAGAACAGATGTAGCTGTGGCGTGATGCAAGGGCTTGAGGCAAAGGGCTAGGGTGCACGTACAAACGAGATACTCTGGCACAGGACAAGGGGAGACACAGGCTATTTATACACACACACGGGGAAGGGGAACAGGTGGAGACAATCGGTAATCAGGGGAGACAATCAGACCGGGACATATGAGGAAGAGCAAGTGACCTGAAATGAGAGGAGAGTTAAATTTCGAAATTAAATGGGAAGTCACGAGACGAAACATAAACAAGCTTAACAAGGTGTGACAGTTGGGGTTTGATGACTGCGGTCTTAAGAGTCTGGGGTACATAACCCAAAGATAAAGTCAAATTAATCAGATCTAGAACGAAGGGCTCAATTAAGTAGAAAATCTCTTTAAAGAGGCTAGTCGGCACTTGGTCTAACAGACAGGTTGATGGTTACAACCTATCTATTAGACCCAGTACCAAACCCATACAATTTTCCTACAGCCAAATGACTGTACTTGCATTCACTAGGTGCCCAGAACATGTTGGTAAATGAGTGTTCATGTTAGATGACGTTTGCCGTATTATTTTTACAAGGCAATGTAAATATTTCATATTCTTATGTGATATAAAACTATAAATTCCTACTGCTTGAACCACATGTAGTTGCCTAAACATAATGTCAATGTGAATCATCACATATACTTGTGTGAATCATAAGTATATATCGGAGGGAAAAGGACTGGGAAATAGTCTGCACTTTTCTAGTCTTAGCCTGGACCACTCAAAGTGTTTTACAATGGAAGCCACTTTTCCTCAGCTCTTGATACTCTTACTCAGGTACCTTATTTACGGTGGTCCGGTGCTCCGGAGCCAGAGCTGCCAATGGTTGCTGCAGGTGGCTTGGAGTAGAGTCCACCAGCAGGAGAAGCAGGGGACAAGGAGACAGAGGAGCGCACAGGTGAGTCAGACTCACCTGTGCAGTAAAAAGGACACAATCTGAGCTAAGTGTGGATGGACAGACAGGGAAAGGTCAGGATGTGATGGAGACAGAAACGGAAAGCAGTGAACTGAATGCTTCCCAAAAAGAGAGTAGCACGGTGTACTCGTTGGAGAAAATAAAGAGGTTTTTAGTGGAGACCAAAGGTCAGAGGGCAGTGAAGGTGGAGGAGGAGTTTCCTGACATCTTTGGTTTTTTTTAAAGTCTGTAAAGCAGTTGAAAAAAGGGAAGGTCTTCAGCAACCAAGAGGTCTACAGACTCAAAGGGCTGATGACCAAAGCAAGATGTGTAATCCTGAACCACAACTATGACGAAGATGATGACGCAGATGAATATGTCTAATTCCATCCTTTTTAACTGCCTGTGCTTCTTTTAGTGTGTCTTTTTTCCTCCATCATGGCCAACATCCACATCAGGTCTATAAACACTGACGGAGCTCGGAGCGAAGTCAGGAGAACTGCTTCTTTTAAACAGTTTGAGCTGAAAAGACTAAATGTGGCTTTTATCCAGAGAATGAAGGTGACTGGAAGAGGGATTCGCAGGGGGGGTGGGGGTCTTACTGAGCCACAAAAGCTCCTCCAGTGCTGGGGAGGGAATCCTGCTTTCAAGAACTTTTAGGCCGTGGAGGTAGAACATATTATGTGTGGACACTTTTTAAAGATCATAGCTCTCTGAAATATGTAAAAATGGCTTTTATTTGTTTTTAGACTCTGGTTTTAACGCACAGAGAGGTTGGAGGGTTTTTTTTATGTTTTATGCACAAATGTATTTAACTGGTTATTTATTCAAGGGGTGGGTGTGTTTTTAACCGCACCAAGGAGGACAGGTTAGATAGCAGTCACCTGGAGCCTCATCCTGAATTCTTCAGCTCTCTCCCCTGTTCTCCATGCTGGACCAAGCACAAGAGTCAACTAATAGACTTCATCCTGGGACAATCAAGACTGGCTGTTTCCTCGGCACCAGGAAGAAGCAGAGTGAGGACACTGCAGACACTGATGGGGTCCAACTGCTCAGCAGGATGGTGACAGCCAGAGTCCTGAGTGACCTTTACACATTACGGAGGGGTGCAGGATCTGGTCCGGCTCAAGCGGCTCTGGACTCAGGGTCCAATCCTGTGTTTCAGTGCAGGACTAACAGCTCACTTACTCCGACCAGCTGCTCTGTTTTTGTTTTGCGTGTTTGTGTTCTTAAGGGACCAAAAAATGTGTGTTTAAACCTGTCTCTGTAAATGGGTATATTAAAGTTGACTTAAAAATCAAAATCAAATACCTTCCCCTCTCTCTCTCTCTCTCTCTCTCCCCCTTCCATGCGCCAACATATCAGTAACAACCATCAATAACCCCCCCCCGTGTGTCTTTCTCTCTGTCTCTCTCTCAACCCAACCAGTCGAGGCAGAAGGCCGCCCCCCCGAGCCTGGTTCTGCCCGAGGTTTCTGCCTCTTAAAGGAAGTTTTTCCTTGCCACTGTTGCCAAGTGCTTGCTCATCGGGGGATCTGTTGGGTCTCTTTAAATAATTTTATAAAGAGTTTGGTCTAGACCTGCTCTGTATGTAAAGTGCCTTGATGTTGTTATGATTTGGTGCAAATTTCTCACTTCAAGCAAGGGCTGAATTGATCTCAAGTCCTGGTAACCAACTTGGTAGAGCATGTGATAGTAGGATGACTGTGGCCAGGGGTTCAAACCTGACCTGGGCTCTTTCCTGTAATTTTCCAAGGTCTCTAGTGAATAAAGTAGAAATGCTAATTATAAATTCACCCAGTCAGATATGATGGCATCAAATGTAGTGCTGCTTAAATAAATCCAAATAGCAATCAAAACAAAATTAAACAGTTTGAAAGTATGAATAATTTTTAAGGTGCAAGTTCATTGAACATTCTGGTTCATTTACCTGACTCGTGAGACCAAAGCCTGATACAGTATCTACAGATTAATGACTTAGCAGCTCTGTGAAGACGGAGCAGTGACATCTCAAGCTGCTGTTGATTTCAGCAGTCCTTTGATGGCAAGTTGACATACATGTCACTTCTGTGACATGTATGTCCGGAATCCATGCTCTGCTACAGCAGCTCAGTGAGTCTCAATCAAGTCATTCTGATTAGTTATCATTCTGCACTCTTAAGTGGTTGTGAAGTTGTGCTTGACTTGTGATGTGAGTCTGAGGTAGGGGTCGGTCTGCAAGGAGCAGTACAGGGTGATGGGGGAGAACATTTACTGAACCTCAGACAATAGAGAAACATTGCTTTGTATTTCTTCTTTTTTAAGTGATGCATTGTTGTGAAGGCTGAGCATTCCTGGAGCTCATGATTGCATTAAAGCAAAGCACCCAGAAGATGCTGCAGATCACTATCTCTGAATACAGAAATTATGAAAATCTGATGTACATGGGTCCTTGCTCCTGCTCGTGGTTGCTGATGTTAATGCAAGAGGTACATAGTGCAAAATGACTATATAAATAAATCAAACATCAGCTATCAGATTTTTTGTGTGATAAATCTTAGAGAGTCAGTATTTGCATGCTGAGTAAGTAAGCTGTCTGACTGAAAGCTTCTACAATGGGGTCAGAGTAGAGATGACACCTGACCGGCCAACAAAGTACAATTCTGCTTCCATCCCATCAGCTGTCTTTTGACATGCAACTTTGTTGCCTGTTAATTCACCTCTCAAACCAGCCAGTAATTTTTGTCCCTCTGATGTGGCAGATATTTTACCAAGCTTTCTGTTTGATAAACAAAAAGGTTTCAAGGATCTGTGTCATCCATTCAACATCTTCAAATCAAAGGTGATAATGAATTTAGGGGATTAGCGTGAGCACTAGCATCTGACATTTCAGACACTTAAGGCTTTAAGAAGTATGTGGCTTTACGAGATGGTCCATACAGCTGTTTTTTGTTTGTTTGTTTGTTTTGTCATGTTTTGTTTGTTTGTTTTTCAATTTAAATGGAAAACCCAACCAGTTATTCATGTTAGTCTGTAAGTCGTTTTCAGTCTGTATGTTGGTATCTGATGAACAGACAGTGTGGCAGTGTAAAAAAAAACATCTCAGTCTCAGTAAGTGCTCCAAGAAGAGGATTTTAACTTCTGGCTCTGACTAGCCCTCAGCTGAGGACCTGCTGGGGTGTGGCAGATTTAAAAGAGGAAATGTTGACCAACTGCCTTACACACTCTTGCAGTATTTACAGTGTAAACTACGAGGCTGGCAGAGGAGTGTGTTCTTATTTATCTTGGCTATGGGCCTATCAGTGGAGATTGGAGCTGTTATGAGAAACATTTTTGTGGGTGGCCTCTCTTGTGTTCGTGGTTTGGCTATGAGGTATGGAAGGAATTAACTGTAGCCTTCTGTGTTGTCCATGTGCACACTCATCTGAAAACACCTCAACTCATTTTGCGTTTTCTCTGCTGTAGAAATGTGGATATAATGAACAGAAAATCATGCAACAGAAATAAAATGAACATATATATTGTATTTTCTTGTATAAGTGCCTGATGTTTTAAAAAGAGGTTCTCCTCCAGAGGCCTTGGCAGATATGAGATTAAAAATTAGATACTCTGTGGAGTTTCCCCTTGAGGAGGACCCACAAAGGTGCAGAGGAGGAATAAATGAATGAGGGGACGAGAGCTGAAAGAGTATATCTCCCCTCCATCATCAAGGTAATGTAGGATTACCTGAAAACACGATGGAGGAGCTAGAAGCCCTTGTGAGGGATCAGAGGAATCTGACTTTAGCGTTTCACAATATGCAGAACTACAAGGGGATACTCCAGATCCCAACGCCCTAGTGGACAACCGACAGGTAGTTTAGGATGAAACATGTCTGCACTCAGTTTGTTAGCTCCAAAAAACGAGTAGATGGGACCCTGGGCCTGCTACATGCTAATGTTCAGCCTGGACGTTTCACTTCACACCTTTGTATTTTTTTGTGTTTACTTACTGTGTATTTCTAACTCTGGCTTGTCCAGTTGCAATATGTTCCCCTGCAGGAATCTATAAGGTTTTTGATTCTGACTTTTCTCTGAACAGTTACAAGTGCACATGTTTGTAAGCATGCCATCGTCATTACACAAAATGTTTGGACTGTTTCCACCGGAAGGTATAACCAGAGTACCGAATATGCACTTTAATACTTTCATGAGTTTCATGAATGTAGGGGAGGTCACTGGAACTCAGTGTTCATTCATACCGCTTATCTGTTACCAGGTCGCAGAGGGTGCTGGAGCCAATCTCAGCTCACACTTGGTGAAGGCAGGCTACACCCAGGACAGGTAGCCAGTCCATCATAGGGCCAACACACAGAGACAGACAGAGACCAACAACCACTCACACTCAGAGTCACCAATCAACCTAAACATACATGTCTTTGGACAGTGGGAGGAAACCCACACAAGCACAGGGAGAATAGGCAAACTCCAAACAGGAAGGCTCCAGGCCCGGGAACCAAACCCACAACTTTCTTATTGTGGGCAACAGCACTAACCACTAGGCTGCCATGCTGCCGGAGCTCAGTATCTTTGTTATAAATTAGTGTATGCATATACTAAAAAGTATTTATTTGAGGGATATTTCTCAACATATTTTAACTATAACTGCTGATATATCCTGCCTTTTCATTAAAAATCTTGCTATAAATGATGTTGATATTGTAAAAATAGCCACACAGGGGATGTACTATAGCAAGTGGAAATGACCTTGAGTTTAGGTGTGAGTATTTAAAAAAAATCTCCTCTATCAGATGAGTCATAGAGTCAGTGATATGGATGCAAACATTTCCGTCTTATTGAGTCAAATGGACTTGAGGGTTCACCCAGGTGAACTTTAACCTTAACTTTCATCACCTGATGTAGGTGGGTCTGGCTACAACAAAGAATAATGGTTCTGATGATGGATCCCAGTGCTGTCTATCTGTGTGGCATGCAATCCTCCTCTGTGTTGCTCTTGCGACACACGTGTGTGTGTCACACACACACACACACACACACACACACACTACCACAGACTGTGACATTACTTTAGGCTTCAATCAGAGCTACATGTTGGGCTTTGCCAAGATCAGCTCAGTTTCAAGGTGATTTATTTATGCTGTGAAAAGACTCAACGGAATACAAGTGAATCACACTCATAGGGTTTTACCCAAGTATATACATGCACATGGAAAAACCAGCAAGCAATGGCAAGCAGGGTTACTCATAGTCCGAGAATGCATTTTTGATTCATAATATACATATTTCAGAATGATTTGTCTAGGCTTCTCTATAAACCCTGAATTAGGGTTCTGTTTCTATCATTACTGTTTGCTCTTCTACAGTTTCATAGATTTTATTTGTAATGGATGCTTATGATAACACCAAAATCTAAAACAGCAAAATTTAATTCCTACGTATTTTAAGGAGCTTATCACTCTCATGATGATTGGATCCACACAGACCACACAGAGTCAGTTTTGGACCGGGCACTTTAATTTACCCATCAGTTGGTTTGTTTCTCTTTGCTAAAGTGATTTTGTTGCAGGCTCATAATTCTCTTCAAATATCAATTGGTACAGGATGAGCTCAAGCATGTTCACTGCTGGCTGGTGTTTTGATATCAATAGTTCTCTTAAGTTGCTCTGTCTTAATTGTTGTCTGGATTTAAAATTTTACATTATTAACACCGATTAATGTCACATTCTCAGATTCCCTGCCATTAGATACAGATGGAGTGGTATTATCACTGCAAAAGTGATATTGAAGTTATACAATGACATATACAGAATAATTCCTTAGACATCAATTGAAACCTATATTTCAGTTTCAAAAGATTATTTTAAATACTACATACTTTTGTTCTCCCTGGCTGTGTGGAACTCTCTTCCACTATGCTCTGAGCTGAACGTTCCTCTATGCTTTCCATTGAGTTCTTGCCTTAAGTAACAAATCAGCTCAGGAATGCATGTTATCTTTTGCAAATGGACTGAGGGCAAATAATTTTTCCAAAGTAATGGACAGACTTTCATGATGAAGTTTGAGAGTAACAATGCTTCTGGAGAAGTGAATTTGTCATAATGAAAGGCATTTTCGCCATATTGTCGAGCAACCAATAGTGATGTTTCTGCGGACAAAACCCTCTAAATGAACACATGCTGTTGGCTGAATGCTGGCTAAACTGGTGCTGAGCTGTGACGTGATTGGACAACATGAAGCCATGCACATAAATTAAAAAACACTCTCATCCAGAGCCAATGAACTTTCTTTCTTTAGATGACAAATTAAAGAAAAAAAATGTATCTCAGGTTGTCATAAAGTGCCAATCCCTCCCTCCACTGTGGATGTTGGGAATGTGAATTTGCTCTGTTGTGCAGCAGTCAGACAGACAAAGAGCTGGGCCGTCAGCGACTGTCGGACACACTAAGCATCTGGTGACAGATCAGTCAGGATGCATGACCACTTTACACTAGGCTGACTGTGTGTGGGAGTCCTGGATAGATACATGGAGTGTTTTTACTGCGTACTTAGTGCAAACCTCAGGAATTCCAGTGCAGTCGTGTCCTCACTAGTAAAACCTGCTTGTGTCCTCTACTCCAAACAGCCATGTGTTTAATTGTCTGTGGCAGGAGCCAGCAAAGTGCCTTCTTTTTCTTCAACTGACACATTAACTTTTTCCCCTAAATAACTCAGACCAAAAAACATGCAACAGCTTGTTGTTTATCTGACAGTTTTGCAGACACTGTTTAATGATTGCTGATGAATCAACACAATGATGATGAACTGTTGTTTTTAAAATGTCACAGTTTTTAGAGAAACTCCACAGAACAGTTTCAAGATTGCAAGATATTATGCTATTTATAAAACTTCCCACATGAGATAATGTTTTCTTTAGAAACAGATGTATGTCAGTTGGAATATGGCTTGCCTGACTTGTGAGGATTATTTGAAATGACATGATTATTAGTCAATTTATGTATTCATTCTCATGCTGTCCCACTCACAGAATGGTGCTAAAGTGGCTGGTATGAAGTGGTCAAGACTGTCGCCTCACAGAAAGCTGTGTTCCCCTTTCTTTTCTGTGTCAGATCGTCTTGTCCCTTGAATAAGTGTTCAAGCATTCTTTCCATTTTAGCCTTCTATGCATTATCAAGTGTTCTGGATCAGAACAATAGCTGACCCATGTTGTAGCCCAGTCACACCTGGCATTTCCAGCAGAAGACCTTTTACCTTTTTGCTCGGATGAAGGAACTCCACCTCATTCTCTTACCATGTTGCAGCTCTCTCTCTGTCATGTGCTCTATAACATCAGAAAAATCAGGTCTTACCTGACTCAGTCCTCCATTCAGCTCTTGGTTGAGGTCTTGGTAACCTCTCTCCCTGACTATTAAATGCTCCTCTTTGTACACAGTGAAACCCATCTTGTCTCCAACCAGACCACAAAAGCAGTTGCCACTCACTGACCTGTGCTGGCTACACACGAACACCTGAATTAAATTAAAGTCACTAACATTACCTTCAGATTGACTGCTGGGTCTGTAGTGTCTACTTGATCACCAATCCTGCAAACAAGACCCTCCTAGTCTGGATTCTTCTGGACTGTGGTTCTCTGATGGTGGAACAAGCCCCTGAATCCTTTCAGACAGGGACGTCCTGTCTATTGTCTTCAAGAAGCTCTTGAGAACTCATCCCTTATGAGAGGACCTCCTCTCCTACAAACCCCAGCAGGTCTAACTAGGACTGCATGAGGTGCACTTCTTGTTTGATCTCATAGCACTTATTCAATAGATACAGAATTTACTAATGTAACGGTTTTCTACTGGACTGAATCTTTACTGAGCTGGCTGTCACTTCTAATTTGCTTTGGATAGAAGATCAAACAAATAAAATTTAAATGTAACGTAACATGCACAACACGCAATATCTCCTCCTTAGATCCTCAGTAATGGGTCCTCGCCGATTTCCATATTTTCTTTCTGAAATATATAACCAGTTGTTAGATGCAGACCGTGGAACCAAGAGCAGTGCACAGAAGCAACGATAGAAGAAAGGGAATTTACAGCAGGTAGAAAACAAGTAGGGTTTGAGCTCAGGAATCAGAGCTGTGCCAAGCTGGGCAGGGGAGCACGTGGAGGGGGTCCAGGTGAGCAGGGAAGTGAGCTGAAGGAGACAGACAGCAGGAAAACTGGAGTCAGTGACAGGAGTAAGACTGGGGAAAACTACAGGCACAGAGAGCACAGGATTAGCAAGGCTGAATTCAAACAGAGCAAGTTGGACCATGAAAGACTGGTTGGAGTCTACAATCTGGCACTGTGGCAGATCTGTGGGTAGATATACTGCGACTAATGATGATGCATGGCAGCTGCAAGCCTGGTTCCTGATTCGCTAACTCCAATCCTGCAGCCAAACACACAAGGGAGGGAGAGAAAGGCTGTCGTTAGAGCAGTGATTCTCAAACTTCTGTCTGTCATTCTGCACTTTGGATGAGGGGGAATTTTCAAGCCCCACCTGCCCCCATCGTCCAAAAGATATGCAAATGAATTACATCAAGCTTAAAATTTTCATCAAGTAACATCATGTTTTATCTATCACCAACTTTTGTGGTCCCTGTCACAAACTAATCCATTCTGCGACATTATAGACCACGTAAGCCTGCCACTCCTCTATGTCAAAGTTTGTTTACTGTTCTGCTGCAGTTAACATGTCGACATTAATCATTATTTTCACACTTTGCTTCAGATCACAATTTTCTCCTGGGCTCCAGTCTAATGTTCTTGTCGTTTAGGCTACATGTAGGCTATTAATGATTACTTTATTTCGTTGTGGGTGTTTTGTTTTGAATATATATATATTTGTTTTCAATAAAGAAAGACGTTAATAAAGATAGACGTTAAAAGGAAAATTTCCTCCAATTTGTTGCGCCCACCTGTCATATCTCTAGAATTGAGAACTGTGGTACTAGTGGGAGGAGGCTGCTGGGGTGGAGGGCATGACACCAGTCCAAAAATCACCTCCAGCCAAAAGAAAAACTGAAGAAACAAAAATGCATCTAGCAAATGAGTGTAAATATGAATCTGACTCTTGATTGGATTGCTGTGTCAGTCACAAGCAAATGACGCAGATTAACATTCTCTTCTCCATCTCAAGTTCATCTGGAAATACCTTACTCAGACTATTTTTTCCAAGTTTACACTTGCAAAGTGACTGAATGAATTTTACAAAGAATTCATCAGGATGAATTTCTCCTTCAAAGGAAAAATAATATAATTTTAACATATTGTAAAAAAAATATTGGGCCTATGTATGGTGGAATTAATACAGCTTCAGAATATGATGCTGGGATTCACCGTTTGTTTAGCTGATAAGAGAGCTCTGCCAGTGCTTTGGCTACAGCAGGAGGTGGTGCAGAGTTCAGCTGCAGCTGAAACAGACCTGACAGACTGACCTGGAGCTGTCTGACTGCGGTGAAACCCAAACAGGAGGTCAAGATAGGACTGACAGATGATCACAGCAGGGACATACACACATAAATGAAACATTGTTCAGACCGGGGCCACCTCCAAATCAGCCACACATGGTATATCTGTGTTTATAAACCAACTGATGACAGTAAAATGAAGATTATCTGGGCTTCCTTAAAATGTAACACAAATGCCTTTAAAGCTCTGTGTCTGATCAAATGATCAGTGCCTCAAATTGTCTATATTAAATGTCTATTAATAACCTTTAAAGGAGTTTGAGAACTTGAAGACATAATATGGGATTGGTGAGGTGACATCCATTAAGACAAAATTTAGGGAGTCAGCCAGCGTGCACTGACTGCGACAGTCATCCTCATAGACCATGTGTCGAACTTCCTGAATACAGACACTGTGAAACAGCCATCACCCTCCCTCTCATTACCGATAAATACCCTCTCCAGATGACCCCTGACTAGCCAGTGGTAGCACTAAAACTTAAACTAAAGGTATATTTATGAGGAATCATGTCTCTTTTGTCCAGATTACTATTTAGACTGAAATCTTAAAATCTTCTGTTACAAGCAAATGAGATTTGACTCTTCTCCATTCCAGAGGGTGGCAGAAATGCACCATAAACTGACATCATCATTAGAGTCCATGGTTTGCATCCTTACTTCTTTGTTTGGTTAAGTTGAAGCAACAATTTTACAACTTTAGTCAAGTTAGAAATTGATTGTGCTTTTGAATAAACTCTGCCTTGGATATCTATCAGCATTTCTGATTTATTTTTGACAAGAAATATCTCTGCCACTGTCTGCACATGAAGTTGCTAAGACTAATAAAAACTGTAGTCTCTCTCTCTCTCTCTCTCTCTCTCTCTATATATATATATATATATATATATTCACATGTCACTGATGTATTAAGATTCAGCCTGCAGTTGGCAGGTGTTGCTGGTATGATGACAATTTGCATTTAGTGTTGATGGTACCAAAGCCAGACAGATGTTCTGTTCGAATGTATCTGAGAAGAAAGGGGCTAGTATTGGTTAGTATGTTTTGGAATTCCCCTGACATACAGAGAAAGAAAGAATGCTGTCACAGTGCTGTCACTAAATGGATCTCTGATTCTCAGCCATCAACAGGGTCAAGAGTCATTACTTGCCAAAAACAAATACCCACGTTTGGCTCAGATTTCATGTAATGGTCTAGCATATGATACGTGACAGGCATCATGGCGGCATAGTGGTTAGCGCTGTTCCCTCACGACAAGAATGTCATGTTTTAGGTTCCCAGCCTGGGGCCTTTCTGTGCGGAGTTTGCATGTTCTCCCCATGCCTGCGTGTGTTTCCTCCGGGTACTCCAGTTTCCTCCCACCGTCCAAAGACATGCATGTTTAGGTTAACTGGTGACTATAAATTGTCCGTGGGTCTGAGTGTGAGTGTGAGCGGTTGTTGGTCTCTGTCTGTCTCTATATATTGGCCCTGCGATGGACTTGAGACCTGTCCAGGGTGTACCCTGCCCTCGCCCAATGTGAGGTGGGATTGGCTCCAGCACCCTCTGCAACCTGGAAATGGTTAAGTGGTAGAAAATGAATGAATGATTCGTAACCCACTGAAGGGGCATTCAAAGCTTTTACTGTTCCGACTCAGGGTAGCAGAATAAATATAAAACGCCAGTGCTGTAAGGAGGGCACAACGTATGTAATGCACTGTTGTTTGTAAAATAATAATGCATATTTATGTGTGCAACTTTTTGTAGAGGAGCCTTGGGTCAAGGACTTTGAAGCTCTCAACATGCATAAAGACTTAATAATACAGACCTGATCTGTATAATCTCTTTGGTTTCTCAGTTTTTATTCAATCATACAGAAAAGGTCTGAGAGGATCAGATGAGGGTCTTCTCTTGATACATAAAACTGCCCTGAGATGGTTTTGGTTCTCAAAACAACAAATATATTTTCTGTAGGATATTAAGACTTCAATAAAACACCCAATGAGTGTCAAATATTGGATGATCAATATAAATATCTGGAGCCCCTTAACCTTCTACCAGCTTGCCAGTAAATATGTGTACATCAGCACAAAAATATTCTAGTTATATACAATATAGGTATAATAGGATATAATATATCACAACATAAGTGCAGCCAGACACATTTTTTTGCATTGGCACTAGATATAAACTTACCTTTTAAAATTATAGCTGCTCTCTGTCACCAAGTCTCAAAAGACAGTGAGTGAGTCCCAGCACAAAGCCCCTTGTACCTATTATGGTGTCATTTGTGGGCTCGATGCAGGTATTATTAAATATCACTCCTCTATGTCTTTGCAAAACTGATTCTGTTTTCACAGAGAACATCTGAGTGCCTCATGACACCTGATGAGATCTTTATCCCCTCTGCTGTCTGCATGAACTGTGAAGGAGCTCCGATGTGATAAGTAGGTGCCATCAAGCTCCATTTTGCTCTTTATCACTTATCTGTCAGCCACTGTGCTACCAGAGGTTTCAGGGTAGTCACAGTCTTTCATCAGCCTTGTGCTTCACATTTATCTTGTCTGCCATGGTGTAGTGTTCCTTCACATGGGCCTGCAATTGAGGACAGTCAATGGTTTTCTTGCTATCTAAGTTATCAGAGTGTGTGAAGACATGATTAATTTAAATGGTTTCAGATGGAAATTCAGTTTTAGATGGTTACATTTACCACAAACATTTTATGTTGTAACTTCTCTTTGAAAAGCAGCTGGAGAGACACATCTCACTGTTGTAGATGAGAAAATTCAAGATCCTTAATTTGCATTCCTTTTTAAGTCTGTTCATCTTCAAGGTTCCTTCTCTCAGCACATCTACTGATAAAGACAATTTAGCTCCAAAGTGTATCTACACTGCTCAAAAAAAATAAAGGGAACACTAAAATAACACATCCTATATCTGAATGAATGAAATATTCTTATTAAATACTTTGTTCTTTACATAGTTGAATGTGCTGACAACAAAAATCACACAAAAATTATCAATGGAAATCAAATTTATTAACCCATGGAAGTCTGGATTTGGAGTAACACTCAAAATTAAAGTGGAAAAACACACTACAGGCTGATCCAACTTTTATGTAATGTCCTTAAAACAAGTCAAAATGAGGTTCAGTAGTGTGTGTGGCCTCCACGTGCCTGTATGACCCTCCTACAACGCCAGGGCATGCTCCTGATGAGGAGGCGGATGCTCTCCTGAGGGATCTGCTCCCAGACCTGGACTAAAGCATCCGCCAACTCCTGGACAATCTGTGGTGCAACGTGGCGTTGGTGGATGGAGCGAGACATGATGTCCCAGATGTGCTCAATTGGATTCAGGTCTGGGGAACGGGCGGGCCAGTCCATAGCATCAATGCCTTCGTCTTGCAGGAACTGCTGACACACTCCAGCCACATGAGGTCTAGCATTGTCTTGCATTAGGAGGAACCCAGGGCCAACCGCACCAGCATATGGTCTCACAATGGGTCTGAGGATCTCATCTCGGTACCTAATGGCAGTCAGGCTACCTCTGGCGAGCACATGGAGGGCTGTGCGGCCCCCCAAAGAAATGCCACCCCACACCATTACTGACCCACTGCCAAACCGGTCATGCTGGAGGATGTTGCAGGCAGCAGAACGTTCTCCATGGCATCTCCAGACTCTGTCACGTCTGTCACATGTGCTCAGTGTGAACCTGCTTTCATCTGTGAAGAGCACAGGGTGCCAGTGGCGAATTTGCCAATATTGGTGTTCTCTGGCAAATGCCAAACGTCCTGCACGGTGTTGGGCTGTAAGCGCAACCCCCACCTGTTGACATCGGGCCCTCATACCACCCTCATGGAGTCTGTTTCTGACTGTTTGAGCAGACACATGCACATTTGTGGCCTGCTGGAGGTCATTTTGCAGGGCTCTGGCAGTGCTCCTCCTGTTCCTCCTTGCACAAAGGTGACGGTAGCGGTGCTGCTGCTGGGTTGTTGCCCTCCTACGGCCTCCTCCACGTCTCCTAATGTACTGGCCTGTCTCCTGGTAGCGCTTGCTCTGGACACTACGCTGACAGACACAACAAACCTTCTTGCCACAGCTCGCATTGATGTGCCATCCTGGATGAACTGCACTACCTGAGCCACATGTGTGGGTTGTAGACTCCGTCTCATGCTACCACTAGAGTGAAAGCACTGCCAGCATTCAAAAGTGACCAGAACATCAGCCAGAAAGCATAGGAACTGAGAAGTGGTCTGTGGTCACCACCTGCAGAACCACTCCTTTATTGGGGGTGTCTTGCTAATTGCCTATAATTTCCACCTGTTGTCTATTTCATTTGCACAACAGCATGTGAAATTGATTGTCAATCAGTGTTGCTTCCTAAGTGGACAGTTTGATTTCACAGAAGTGTGACTGACTTGGAGTTACATTGTGTTGTTTAAATGTTCCCTTTATTTTTTTGAGCAGTGTATATGCAAGTGATGATAGAACAGATAAAACAGATGCACTGTAATTCAGATCATTTATTTAATTAAGGCCACCTGGTGCAGATGTGAACTGTGACCTTGATCTCTAATAATTTTCATCCACCAACTTCAACATCATCTCCATTCCCCAGCAAAAACTAGTAATAGAGATGTATTGTGACAGAATGCTGTGAGCACCTGAGGGGAAATTTCTTAACAGGTGCCAGCCAGGTCTCTCTCCTGTGGGGGTTGGGGGTGCTGAGAGGTTATGGCAGGAGTTTGCCGCACAGGTCCAGATCGGCATGAAGTAAATTGTGGTACGAACCATGAGGATTAAACGACTCACTTTTGATACTATTGAGCTCCGACACTTCCTGTTTCTAACTCTCTCCAACTGCACACTGACAGATGAGGTGGAGGTTTATAAAAAATGCGCCATCAACGCGTGAGCAAATCTCTGTTACACAGCTCACCTGGGATGATTACGAGGGTGTGGGCAGGCTGGCTGTCACAGTGTGTGTACTTTCTGTTTCCAGATTGCTCTTAATGCCAAAGAAACACTTTCCTTATTCCTCAACAACGGATCCAGAGCATTGTGTGCATCAAACTGCCTGTAACTGTGACTGCAGGCTGTCACCGGCAACACATGACTTAAAAATCAGCCGATATTCACGTAATTTCTTAAATGGCAACCGAGAAGAAAATATGTTTATTTCACATCTCTCCAATGTTTTATTTTTAAGTATTGATGTCCCAAAGAAGATATGTTTGTAGTTTTAAGATCCAAAAACCACCAAAGACCAGTATAGGTTTACGTTTTCACTGTCGATTAGTGACGGTCAGCCAGCCACCCAGAGGACAGGTTCTGATAAACAGTAATCAGATAAACATGTAGCAGATTTCAGGTAAATAGTCCATCCATGAGCTGTCAACCATTAATGGACCACGTTTGTGTACTGTGGGAAGTAGCTGGAGAACCTGGAGAGAAAATTCAAAATCCACACAGAGAGGAATCAATAATAAACCTGCTCATTCATACAAATACTCATACAATGAACCTGGCATCAGTGGAAGAACAGCTAAACACTATTACAGTTGTTATAATTGAGGCAAAAAATGTAATTGACGATGTAAAATATTATTTTTAAATAAATGACTGATACATTTTTAAAGAGCTTGTGCCGAAACACAGCAACATCTGATTCATTTAGTTGTTTTTTGTCTGCGAAATCAAGTAAAATAAAGTGGATTTAGATGAATCAGTGAGTGTGTAGTCAATAGGCATCATTCGTTGTAAAACTTTTTTTTTTTTTTTTATTTTAGCCAAGAGAAAAAAAGTTTATTTATTTATTTATTTATTTATTTTTACAATAAACAAAATGAGCATTTGTTAATAAAGCCAACATCTGGATACTGAAAAAGAAAATGTCCATATCAAAATGTGACGAAATTGATGTTACTACAAACAGATGGGTTTGTAGTTTGAGATTCAACACTTTCATTCTGTGTTAATATCACACTGGCTAAGACCAAAAACCAGTTTGACCAGTAACAGGTTAATTTGATTGATAATTAATTTCCAGGGCATTTTGGGTCAAACTCATTTATAAATGATGGCGATTTACTAAAATTATAGTAAACACTGCAAAGATCAACAAAAACTGGTTGAACGGTGCATAATGATTTGTTTGGGACTTCAGAGTTTAACACTTATTTCGAGGCTTTCCAGCTTTGGACTTTACTTATGACTTTTTTTTTTTGAACAATTTATTTATTGAGTTTTTTCAAACAAAGTACAGTATTTCAGAGTCAGTACAGTTTACACTAGGCATTAAGTCCCCCCCCATGGACAAGAGTGGGAAGAAAAAAGATAATAGTAATATTTATAATTATTAAAATAAAAATGATAACAACAACAAAATAACAATAATAATAAAGATGAGGAAAAGATAAATAAATAAATAAAAGTGCACTATAAAGGTAAAACAAAACAAGACGTACAGAGGTGGGTTGGTACAGGAAACAGAAATAACAGCAGAAGGCTTGGATGAGGTTATATCATTCTCACACATAATGTTACATTACACCTAACCTTTTGGGCTATTTACCCAAACATTGAGTGGATTACAGAATCAAGCCCTATTTCAATTCTGACCACGGACGTCACCTATAGGAACAGCTTTATTATGCAGGAAGAAATATTAAGCAGTGCAAAGGCAGTGGCTCAGGCTAAGCAGGGACAGTGGTTGAACTGGGAAGGTGTAGAGAAGAAAAAGCTTAGTTGGAAAGACCTGTGGAGTATGGAGGAAAGTAGTATTAGATTTTTAATAGGGGCAACATATAATGTATTGCCAACTCCCCAGAACCTAAAACTCTGGGTAAATGGAGACCCGCTATGTTCGTTGTGTTCAGGACTGCAACTCTAAAGCACATTTTGTCAGGTTGTAAGGTTATTCTGTCACAAGGACAGTATACGTGGCAACATAACCAAGTTTTAAAAAGCTTAGCTGCAGGTATTGAAGATATACGGAGGCGGGCAAATTTAGGAGGGTCTAAGACAAAGGAAGTTGCAATTCAGTTTGTTCAAGAGGGAGGGAAAGTTAATAAGACAGCAAGGAGGCAAGGCAGCTTAGAGGATGCCAGTGACTGGGAGATGCAAGTGGATTTAGGAAGAAAGCTTGTTGTTCCCCAGGAAATAGCCTGTATAAAACAAAGGCCGGATATTATTTCGTCATCTAGGAGTAGAATGAGAGTATGTTTCATAGAGCTGACTGTGCCGTAGGGGGGTTCAGTTGTAGAAACGTATGAAAGAAAAAAGCTTAGGTATGCAGACTTAGGGGCTGAAGCTGAGCAGCGAGGATGGAAAGTTAGGATTTGTCCAGAGGAAGTAGGATATAGAGGGTTTGTAGCAAGGACTGTTGTCTCTTTGTTTAGGGAGTTAGGAGGAAGGGGACAGAGCGTGAGGAAAATAGTGAAGGAAATTTCAGATGAGGCAGTAAGATCCAGTCAGTGGATCCTGATTAGAAGAAGTAATAGTAGCTGGGGGCCCAGCAGGGGGAGCACTTAGGATAGACAGACCATGGGGAGAAGCAGATGAAGAAATCCAGGAAGAGGAAGTGTATTTAAGGGGAGGGTGTGGCCTGTGTGAGTCTCTTTGAGACCATGCGGTTAGTCCAGGTGAGTTGGCCTGTATTGGTTTGATTTGGCTTGTGTTATGTCTTTCTCTGATTATAGGACTGTTTAGGTGAGTTTGTTTGCTGAATCTGCTAGTGTATCTCGTCCTCCACCTCCTGCACCCTCTATACTTTCATTACCCCCTACCCGAACCAGGGTCTGTATCCCATTCCTACTTTTATCTCCACCTCTTCTATTTCTCCCCCTACCCGAACCAGGGTCTGTATCCCCACCCCACTTTTACTGGTGCAGTTGGTGAGAGGTCGGAGTAGTTGACGGTAGTGCTGTTTGAGATAGTTGTCTTGGTGTGAGGAGCGGTGATAGCTGGCATTAGGGGGGTGACTCTGGGACACCAGTGATCACGGTCTAGCCTCTGGAGGTGTCGTGGGACCAACTAGACCAAACACTGGTGAAAGGAGGTTCCCACCTGATGACCCCAAACACATGTTAGTTATCACTGCTCACTGGGCTAGTTAGATATATTTATATTTAGGGCACGTATGGAAGGTCGCAAGGTTGTTGTTAAGTTTAGGGAGTTAGTCAGTGAGTCTGGTCCATTTTTTGTAGCACAAGTTTCTTGTGTTTACTCCGAATGTGAAAAGGTTACAAATCCCCCCCAACATTTACCAAAGACTAATGGTTTTTTCCTAAGATTAAACATGATCTTTTCTGATGGCAAGTATGACGAGAGCTCTTTGAACCACAAAGGAACACCAGGGGGCTCCTCGCTTTTCCAGTTGATAGCTATACATTTGTTAGCTGCAATTAGGGCTAATCTGATGAAGCGAGTGTTGTCTCTCATATTAATTGGTAAAACCGACAGGTTTCCCAATAGTGTCAGCTGTGAATTGGCTGGGATTTCCACCCCCACAATTCCTTTAACAATGTCCAAGATAGATCTAAAGTACTGCTCCAAACATTTACACATCCGGAACATGTGGAGAAGGAATCCTGTTCCAGTCTTACACCTAGGGTAGTATTCAGAGTAATTACTACTTATCTTATGGAGACGATGAGGTGTCAAGTAAACCCTATGTATAAGATTAAACTGTAATAGTTTGTGTCGGCTGTTATAGGAGAATGATTAAGAGCTACTACAAATCTCCTTCCATTCAAATCCTTGAAGGCAGTAATATTTAGCATTAAACGCTTTATTTCCTGCCAGGCTCATTAGTCTGTTATAAGCATAGGATAAAAAGCCTTTAGAGTTATGCTTGTCTCGCATCATACTGTCTATCTCAGAATCCTCTAAGGGGATAAGTTTCCCACCCAACTGTACCCTAATAAAATCTCTAATTTGTAAATATTTAAAAAAAAATGTGCAGAGGGGAGTCCGACAGAGACTCATCTGCTCAAAGGATCTCAGATTATTGTGCTCATATAAATGTCCAAAAGTGCATATACCTCTGTTATACCAGTCTAATTCCGTCTCTCAATGCCCCAGGTAAAACTGGATTAAAATGGAATGGAGTAGAACCGTACAGTGTGCAGACACTGTGGAATTTTGCTCTAATTTCATCCCAGATTTTTGATGTAAGTTATCATTGGATTTTGAGTTACATTTTTTTGCTTGTGATAAGAGTAAACAAATGGAATGCTACACAACGCTTCTGCTGTATGGGACTGTCCGATCTGTTTCCAAACTGGAGGGTGCTCCAAGTTTTTAATCCAAATCCAGACAGCTCTGGATTGATTAGGAAAATAGTATAACTGAAAATCAGGTAGATTTAGGCCTCCCTGTTCAGTGGGATGACAGAGGGTTTTGAGCTTGACTCTGGGAATTTTACCGTTCAACAGAAATCTAGATATCAGTCTGTCCAGGTTTTTTAAAAAAAAAATTGGAATTGGTGTTGGCAGTGCTTGAAACAAGTAAAGGAATTTGGGTAAAATATTCATTTTAATACAATTTATTCTTCAATTAGGAAGAGACCTCCATCTGTCCAGATCTGCTTCAGCTTTTTTAGACAGAGATTCATAGTTGAAAGAGTAAATCTGATGTAGCTGGTTGGGTATTTGCAGACCAGGATAACAAAGCTTACAGGGGTCCCAATGAAAGGGAATGCTTCCCCTTGATAATCCTTGAGCAGCTGGGCTAAGAGGCATCATCAAACTTTTCTGTTTATTTATCTTGTACCCAGAGATGCAGCTATATTCCTCTAACAGGGTGCAGAGGGCGAGGAGCAACGTCTCCATGTTAGTCAGATACAGCATAATCTCGTCAGCATAAAGCGAAATGATGTGCTTCTCCTGTTTGACCATAATGCCTTCTATTACAGGATGTGCCCTAATAGCAATTGTGAGGGTCTTGACCGCCAATGAGATGAGGAGCGGGGACAGGGGAAAGCCCTGGCGAGTGCCACGTGACAAGGGGAAAAGAGATGAGATGTCAGCATTTGTTCGAATCATTGCTGATGGATTGAGATAGAGTATCTTTATCATTTGTATCAAATTTGGACGAAAATTTATTTTTTCGAAAACTGCAAAGAGATAGGGCCATTCTAAACGATTGAATGCCTTTTCAGTCTGTAATGAAAGGGCAACGACCGGCGTGTTGATTTTTTTTTTTGGCAGCTAATTACATGGAGGAACCTACGAATGTTATCAGGAAGAGCAGTTCTGAATGAAGCCAGTCTGATCTTTATATATATATATAGCAGTTCTGAATGAAGCCACTCTGATCTTTATATATATATATATATATTATAAGGTCAGGTATCGCTTTCTCCAGCCTGGTAGCTATGACCTTGGTGAATACCTTATATTCTGATGAGAGAAGGGCTATGGGCCTATAGGAACCCGAGAGTTTTGGATCCTCACCTGATTTTAGCAGGACAGTAATCAGAGCCTGTTCTAAAGTTTTAGGAAGTTGGAGTATTTCGAGTGAGTGTTTGAACATATCCATTAGCAGTGTTATTAGATTAGATGCAAAGGCTTTATAAAAGTCCATAGAGAACCCATCTGGCCCCAGCAATTTTCCTGCTGAAAGCTTGCCAATTCCATTCAAAACCTCCTGTGTAGTTATGTCTGCCTCTAGGCTCTCTCCATGTCCCCAACGCCACCCCCGGGATGACTAGCCCCTCTAAGAAGTTAATCATTTTATGAGTATCGACACCCTGAGAGTTCAATTCAAAGTAAACAAAAAAGTAAAGAAACTTGTGCTGTCGGTTTTACCAATTAATATGAGAGACAACACTTGCTTCGTCAGATTAGCCCTAATTGCAGCTAACAAATGTATAGCTATCAACTGGAAAAGCGAGGAGCCCCTGGTGTTCCTTTGTGGCTCAAAGAGCTTGCCATCAGAAAAGATCATGTTTAATCTTAGGAAAAAAAAACATTAGTCTTTGGTAAATGTTGGGGGGGGATTTGTAACCTTTTTACATTCGGAGTAAACACAAGAAACTTGTGCTACAAAAAATGGACCAGACTCACTGACTAACTCCCTAAACTTAACAACCTTGCGACGTTCCCTACGTGCCCTAAAGATAACTATATCTAACTAGCCCAGTGAGCAGTGATAACTAACATGTCTTTGGGGTCATCAGGTGGGAACCTCCTTTCACCAGTGTTTTGTCTAGTTGGTCCCACGACACCTCCAGGAGGCTAGACAGTGATCACTGGTGTCCCAGAGTCACCCCCCTAATGCCAGCTATCACCGCTCCTCACACCAAGACAACTATCTCAAACAGCACTATTGTCAACTACTCCGACCTCTCACCAACTGCACCAGTAAAAGCGGGGTGGGGGATACAAACCCTGGTTCGGGTAGGGGGGAGAAATAGAAAAGGTGGAGATAAAAGTAGGGATGGGATACAGACCCTGGTTTGGGTACGGGGTAATGGAAGTATAGAGGGTGCAGGAGGTGGATGACAAGATACAATAGCAGATTCAGTAAACAAACCCACCTAAACAGTCCTATAATCCGAGAAAGACATACCACAAGCCAAATCAAGCCAATACAGGCCAACTCACCTGGACTAAACGCATGGTCTCAAAGAGGCTCGCAGAGGCCACACCCTCCACTTATATACACTTCCTCTTCCTGCATTTCTTCTTTGCTTCTCCCAAGAGTCTGTCTATCCTAAGTGCTCCCCCTGCTGGGCCCCCAGCTACTATTATTTCTTCTAATCCAAATCCACTGACTGGATCTTACTGCTTCATCCGACATTTCCTTCACTATTTTCCTCACACCCTGTCCCCTTCCTCCTAACTCCCTCAACAAAGAGACAACAGACCTTGCTACAAACCCTTTATATCCTACTTCCACTGGACAAATCCTAACTTTCCATCTTCGCTGCTCCGCTTCAGCCCCTAAGTCTACATACCTAAGCTTTTTCCTTTCATACGCTTCTACAACTGAATCCTCCCACGGAACAGTCAGCTCTATGAAAAATACTCTCATTCTACTCCTAGACCACAAAATTATATCAGGCCTTAGCTTTGTCCAGGCTATTTCCAGGGGAATAACAAGCTTTCCTGCTAAATCCACTTGCATCTCCCAATCACAAGCATCCTCTAAGCTGCCTTGCCTCCTTGCTGTCTTATTAACTTTCCCTCCCTCTTGAAAGAACTGAATTGCAACTTCCTTTGTCTTAGACCCTCCTAAATTTGCCTGCCTCCGTATATCTTCAATACCTGCAGCTAAGCTTTTTAAAACTTGGTTATGTTGCCACGTATACCGTCCTTGTGACAGAATAACCTTACAACCTGACAAAATGTGCTTTAGAGTAGCAGTACCTGAACACAACGAACAAAACGGGTCTCCATTTACCCAGAGTTTTAGGTTCTGGGGAGTTTGCAATACATCATATGTTGCCCCTATTAAAAATCTAATACTACTTTCCTCCATACTCCACAGCTCTTTCCAACTAAGCTTTTTCTTGTCTACACCTTCCCAGTTCAACCACTGTCCCTGCTTAGCCTGAGCCACTGCCTTTGCACCCCTTAATATTTCCTCCTGTCTACAAACCTGCTCTACAACTAACTTTCTGTTCTCTTTGGGACCTGCTCTACTCCACACTGGTTTGCCTGGGCCAAGCCTCAAGCCTCCCCGGCCTATTTGCACATTACCCACAATCTCTGTATGCCTAGGAGTTGCTTTCGCTTCCTCCACTGCCATTCTTGGATCCCATTTTCTCCCCTTGGTTGGGTTTGGAACCACCTTACTAACAACCACATCTTTACTCCCAGATAACAGGAGCTCTGTCCTAACCTGAGTACATTTAAACTCCTCCACTAGACTAGATACTGGGAGCTGAAGTATGCCTTTCCCATACAGTGCCACAGTACTTAAACATCTAGGAACACCTAGCCACTTCCTAATGTAAAAGCTAACTAATTTTTCCATTTTCTCTGCAGCAGATAATGGAATCTCATATACAGACAGTGGCCACATCATCCTGGGAAATAATCCAAACTGCAAACACCACAGCTTCAACTTTTCTGGAAGCCCTGATTTATCTATTCTATCTAGTCCCTCAGCAACATGCTTCCAAAGCTGCACTACCTGTTCTCCATCATGCAAGTCTGCCTTGTACCACCTACTTAGACTCTTTACTGATTTTTCCCTAACTATTGGAATTTCCTCTTCATCTATTACAAACTTTTGATCACTTAATCTCCCTCTACTTATTGAGACACTTCTAGACTTACTAGGCTTGATTTTCATACTAGCCCACTTTAAGTTTTTTATTAAGTCTCTCAAGTACTCTTTTCATACATTGCACCGTTGTAGTCACCAACGTCATATCATCCATGTATGCCCTAATTGGTGTAAAGCGCATCCCATCATGTCGCCTCTCTCCACCTACAACCCACTTAGAAACTCTAATAATTACCTCCATCGCCATTGTGAATGCTAATGGAGAAATCATGCACCCTGCCATAATACCTATTTCCAGCCTCTGCCAACCTTTTGTAAAGCTTGCTGTACTTAAGCATAGTCTGATATCCTGGAAATATGCTCTTAGTAAATTAACAACTACTCCGGGCAATCTAAAATAATCAAACACCTCCCAAATAAGGCTATGTGGCACTGAACCAAATGCATTTGCTAAATCCAAAAATATTACATGCAAATCTCTTTTCTCAATCTTGGCTGCCTGAATCTGATACTAAATCATACTAGTGTGCTCTAAACACCCTGCAAAACCTGGTATTCCTGCCTTCTGTACTGCAGTATCTATTAAGCTATTCCTTTCTAAATAACTAGCTAATCTCTGTGCGACTACACTAAAGAAAATCTTCCCCACTACATTTAGGAGAGAGATAATCCGGAACTGACTCAGGTCTCAAGACTATTTCTCCTTTGGAATAAAAACGCCTCTTGCCCTACGCCATGCTCTGGGAATAAACTGTTTCTACCAAACTATTCTTAATTGTCTCCACAAAAACCTTAGGATATCAGGTGTGCTTTTATAAACCCGGTAAGGGACTCCATTTGGCCCTGGGGTCGAAGAAGCCTTTGCACGCCTGACTACCTCCTCAACCTCCTTCCACCTAGGTGGTCTAACATCCATCTCATGATCTATCTCCCCTAATGGTGGCATGTCAGGTGGAAGGCCTACTACTCTATTCTGCTCAAAATCTGAATATGTATTTCTTAGATACTTTTTTTTCACTTCTAACTTTTTTTTGCTTTAAGCTGCCCTCCCTTTTCCTGGTTAAACAACCCTTTAACAAACTTAAATGGGTCCCTGTAAAACGCTGTCCTTATAAAAATCAATACAGGTCAATATAAAAATCCTTACAAATGTCATTGATATGTTTGGGATCATGGACTATTGTGGCATCATCTCTGGTCTTAAATGAGGGGATGCATCTGGAGTTTTCCTCTTTTCGCATCTGCCAGGCTAATAATTTACCACTTTTATCCCCATGTTCATAGTACTGTTGTTTCATTCTGGCCATGGCATTCTCAATCACCCTAGCAGTTAGCAGATTATATTCGGTCCTTTTGATGTTTAGAAGATCAAAAGTCATTTCACTATGAGTTTGAGAGTGCTCCTTCTCAAGATTCCTAATCTCTGATTCAAGTGTTTTGGTTTTCAGCATGTATTGGGTTTTTTTTTCATGATGTATAGCTTATAGTCTCACGTCTCACGTAAGCTTTTAAGGATTCCCACACAGCCGTTGGCGAGGCAGTCTCTTTATTAATGCTAATAAAACTGTACTGTTTGTTACTAATAAGTTTAACATAATCTGCGTCGTTAAGTAGGTGTGTGGGGAATCGCCAAAGTATGTAACTACTAGTAGTGTTCTTTTGAGCCAACTGGAGCATGAGAGGGGCATGGTCCGAGTGAGTCATAGCTAGATATTCGCATGAGGATATAAGGTGAAGTCTGACAGCATGAGTAAGAAAAATATCAATTCTGGAGTAGCTTTTATGAGCATGTGAGTAGAAGGAATACTCACGTACTGACTTATGTTTTTCTCTCCAGACATCCACAAGTTTGAAATCTGCTTTTTCTTTTTTGAGAGTATTAGCTGCTAGGGACAGAGTTTTGAAGTTACAGGATGACCGATCTTTGGATGGATCCAGAACTAAATTCATATCACCACCTATGAAAAGTTCACTAGCATGACATGTCAGTGTGAAAAACAAACTTTGAAAAATTGAGGGCAGTCGTAGTTTGGGCCATAAATATTAACTAGCGTGATAGAGTCACCTGCTAGGGAGCCTTTAAGTATCAAGTATCTGCCCTGTTTGTCTTTCTCAACATTATCCACTTGTAGAGGGACATTTTTACCTATCAATGTGGCGACACCTCGGGTTTGGGATGTGAAGGAGGAGTGAAAGGTCTGCCCTTGCCATTGGCGTGTTAGTTTAACATGCTCAGCATCAGTTAGATGAGTCTCCTATAGTAGAGCTATGTCTATTTTATGAATTCTAAGGAAGTTAAGTACTTTTCTACATTTTGACAAGTCATTGATGCCATTAGTATTCCATGTCAAGTACTTAAAAGCTACAGCTGTCATTTTCTTAATCTATTTCTCCTATGAGGTAATGTAAGATCCAGAAACAATTAGGGCAATAAATCCAGGCCATTATCTTATCTAAGAGATACATTTCTATGTCTTGTATGCAGAGTGAGAGTGTAAAAGGAAAAAACAAAAAGAGAGTAAACGGGAAAAAAATCAAACTAAACCCTACGACGCCCCCTTCTGCCCCACTCCCTCCCCAACTGAGGAAGTGCCGAACCCCTAATCCTCCTGACGTATTTTTTATGCAGCTGTAATCTATATTGCTGCATCATTAAATGGTGCCTATCCTCCTAAAAATTAAGTGATCTATTAGCCATTAAGCCAAGTTCACAACAGAAAATTACAATCATTTAAGGTAAGGGAACAATGTAAGCATATTATACTATGGAACAATTACCCATAATAACACCGGGAAAGGCCTTCCAGGACTGGGGGACTTCAAATTATATATACACACATAACACCACAAAGCTAAAAGCTTGTAATAAACAGACCCTCTAGTTATTAAACTATTATTGGTAACTGAACAAACCACCCTCTGGTCCATAAAAACATATTCAAGTGCAATAAAAACAAAGAGTGATGCTTATAATACCAAGTCATCCTATAATGGCATTACAAGTAATAATAATAATTACAAATAATAACCACCTCTGTAGTCAGAGGAGAGGAGAAAAGGAGAAGTGCTGTGTGTACCCGATAGATTGCTTGTTAATTCGCAGTTGTTAAATATTGCTGAATATTGCTCTGCTTTTGACAAGGGGAACAGAATACTATAAACGCACCTCATGCGTAAAGATGGGCCACAGCAGAGTTAACCGAGTCAGTCTCCAATGAGTGACATTTAAAGATGGTTGAAAATCATGTCAATGTAACGAAAAAGTGGAAATAAAAATTAGAGCAAACTGATGCCAGAGTGAGGTAGTAAGGACAGTGGTCTATTTTGGTTTATCAGAGGAGGATCACGTTAACTGGCGGTTATAGTAGCATAGAGGATATCTGCGTTAACTATCGCATTCTTTAACATTTTATAAACCTAATTTAAAGCACAAATGCACCCCACTAGTAACTTACTTACATCTGGGGTCCACGATGGAGATGAACAAGTTCAAACAGTGTCCAAAATGGGAGAGTGACATCCAGGCTACATGCCCAAAATAATGCGGGGGAAAACAGCAGACAGTTACTCCAGAAAACAGCAATCTTGCGTCGGAGCAAACACAAAAGTCCTCTGGCCAAACAGGTCCATGTTACTCAAGCATTGTTGAGCGGTAAAATTGCGCCAGTAGGAAAATAAGTTTCTCCAGCCATCAGAGATCAGTCCCGTCCATCTGCCGCTGTTATAAGTCCCCGCAAATTGCGGAACAAGGTTGAGACGTGTAATCCAGTTTACTGTGTAGTGAATTAGTCTTGAGGCAGCACGTCTGGGTGATATTTTTTCAGATAGTTTTCAGCAGCCTGTGGCGTTGTGAAGGTGCGCCATCCCCCCTCCAGATCCATTGAGAAAGTGGTTGGATGCAGTAGTCTGAAGGTGATGTTCTTTTCTTTGAGTTTCCTTTTCAGTGGCGCAAAGGCTTTCCTCTTCTTGTCCAGGGCTGTTGACATATCTCTGAATATCATGATGGTCGAGTTGCTGTATTGTAGTGGACTTTTGTTCCGGGCCACCTCGATGATCTTGACCGTGTCAGAGAAGCGGAGCAGCCGGATCACAATGGCACTGGGTCTGGCGCCATCGTTGGGCGTTGTAGCAGAGACCTGTGAGCACGCTCCACTTCAAAGGTTTCCCCTTCTAAATCAAGCATCTTGGGTAGCCATTCTTGTATAAATGCCACCGTGTCCTTTCCCTCCACTCCTTCAGGAAAGCCAACCAGCCTCAGGTTCTTCGTACGGGCTCGATTCTCTTGGTCGTCCAGTTGTTCCCTCGGGTCACTCAGTTTGCTGTCTGTAGTTTTTTTGTAGTCATCCAACTCACGCTGCATGGCGGCTAGCGAGTCATCAAACTCACATTGCTTCCCCTCGATGCCCTTTACTTGGTGTCCAATGGCTTTGTTGTCTCTGGCGATCTTTTCCATCGTTTCAGAAAGCCTATTTAGACGTCCTTCGATCATGAACTTGATCCTCTGTATCCTTTCTCCATCTCAGAAATGAACCACTGAGGCTCGTGCTGTGGAGGCTGGTTAGCTAGCCTGCTAGCACTTGGTGGTGGCACTTGCTTGTTCTTCTCATCTTTATTTCCGCCGTTCTTTTTCAGTGACATGGTCTCATTTTCAGTGTTTCCACTTATTAAAGCACGGTTGGCGTCGAGTTGACTTGGTGAAAATTTGGCAGAAGGCTAATTTCAGAGAACTAGTGAGCGTAGCATGGCACCATGCGTCTGTTCCCTATGCCTCCATAACCGGAAGTCCATTTTAAAACTATCGAAAGATTGTAATGTTGCTTGTGCATCAGTGCAAGTGAGTGTGTAAAAGTAAACATCAAATGAGACCTATGAATGAGGGGATTTATTCTTCATACAACTTGAGCCTGAAGATGACGCTGCAGTTCCTGAGTTCTCTGATGAATACCTTGGTGTTGAGGAAGTTGAATGCATTAATATTAAGTGGGAATAAAGGGCAAATATCAATTAATCTACACATTTAAGATTCAAAGTTATATAAGTGTCATTAAATGTACCCTGAAATTTTTAAATCATTGTATGAATTCTAGTGTACTGGTTCAGGTAACATTTTACCATTTTACATGCTAAAGAAAAAAAAAGTCCTGATCATGTGGTGATGTGAACTTCTGTCCCGTGGCATGTAAATGGATCTGTGTTTGCTTGTTTTGTGTTTTGTTTTGTTTTCCTGTGTCTTGCAGTGGATTCAGCCAATGTCAACAGAGACTTTAGCTTTCAACAAACTGTGCTTTAGGGACGGTCAACTGGCTAACCTAGAGCCAACAACCACTGAGTTGGGGTCTATTAGGAAAAAAATACTTCCATACATTTTTCAGAAAAACATATCTCATTAATGAGCAAACAACACAAAGCATTGTTCAGCTAAAGTACAGATAAAATGTTGTATAATACACACACAGCACATGAAGCAGAAATCTAACTATATTATCTTCCAAACTTACCAAAGAACAGATGAAATTCATAATTGCTATAACAGAAAATCAGTCTTGAACCAAGAGGTCCAGGTAAAAATATCTAGGTATTACTGTTTGCAGTTCAGGAGCTATGAGCCAACGTATAAAGCACTTTAAGGATGACCATGCAGTCCCACTTCCTGAAAGAGAAACTCATCTCTTTTTCCTCTCCTCATGGTACTTGAAGCTGCACCAGCATCTCAATTGATACAATTTTTCCATATTTGGCACTTTAATACACATTCATGGTCAAAAAGAAAAATACAATCATGACGGTAATCTCTTTTGTCAAACCTTACTTAATTGCGGTCAAGCCTCAGAACTAGGGAGGCTTTGCACCCTGGCACTGGGAGGAGATGCTGAATGACTAACCTTGTCTGTGAGTTGCTCACCATGGCTGGCAAGCTGCCACTGGAAACACTGAAAGTGGGAAAAGGATTGTGAAGCCTTTCAATTGGCTTCCAAAGTTAAGCTTAATGAGGCCTCTTATCTTCCCTCAGTGTGACTTGCCGAAAAGGCAGGATCTCCAAGAAGCTTGTCACTTTGACCTAATCCAATTTCTGCTTTAAGGGAAAGTCACCTCTTAGTTTTAACACATTTGAATGCAAACAAAGCCAGAAGGGTGCAGTGTGTTAATATGGAGGGCCTGTGAACTCCTCTGAAAGGGTTTCTGTGTTGTCAAGGAGAAAAATGTGACAGGCTGCTCTGTCATTGCTCCCCAGTTAGACCACTGAAGAAATATTGCCTCTTACAGGTTGCACCCCTTTTGGGGGGCCTAACCTAACACGCCAGGCCGTTTAGCTTCTCAACTGCTGTTGATTGCAACTTTATGGGCCCTCATTGCCAGCATTAACATCATGTTGGAACCTAAACATACATTCATTCATTTATTCAAAACGATTTAAACATATGTCAGCACACAGTCTTAGTTACATAAAGAAAGCTGACCATTAAACTCTTTGATCTTGCACATTCAATATTTCCCCGGCTCATCCTCTGCCTGCTCCCTGTCGGTACCTCCACTTCCTTGGACTGCTCTCCTGGCTTCGACCCCCCTGCCTGTCTCCTGCCGCTCCTCCGCTCCCTCCTCGTCGGCACCTCAGTACCGGTGACCGGCTCTGCAGACCACGGTCTTTACCTCTTCCTGGTAATAAAGGTCATTACCGACTGCCCACTGTTCTTCAGTGTACTGCTTTTGGGTCCAAACCACCCCGGTGTCAAGAGGTCTCTTCCGAACTTGAAGGGGTTTTTATAAAATCCGTGCTCTTGTGTGTTTCTTCTTCTTGTGAAGTTTCCTCAAGTTCTCTGCTCTTCGCAAGGTTGTCAACCGACACTTGATGTCCCCCTGGAGTAGCATGAGACTCTCTGTCTCTGCATCAGAGGCCTTTTTCCACTGCTTTCTCAGCTGCCTTCTCTCTCTGACCAGCCTTTCGATCTCTTGCTGTCTCCTTATTTGGCCGGTGCTGGTGTTGTTTTGTTGCTTCTCCTCATGTTCACTCCAAAGCGCTCTTCTCTGTAGTGGTAGATGATGTTGCCCATCCTTTTTAGCTTTTTTTCTGCAGTGCCCACTGTTTCCCACTCTCTCTTTTCAACAGCTTTGGGCCACTTCACACTCGGTCTGTGCCCTTTGATCTTTTCCTCATTGAGAGGTCTCTGTGATTGGGTGGGTTCCTCAACCGGCATTTCTGTGCTTGTATCGTCCTCCTCAGTGACAGGGGTGGTGATGCTCTGCAAACTTGTTTTTTACCTGTCTCTGTGCTTCACTCGACTGATTTGACTGGTTGCTTCGTAAGAAGTACTGGTCAATACGAGGCCCTTGCCTCTGCTCTCTCAAGCACCCTCTCTTTCCTTGGTGGGTCCCAAGCCCCCTGAATGATGTTATGTGCACAACTGAAGTGAATGTCCTGCTGCTGATGTGGTTGTCTCATGTGCCGTGTTCTTGCTCGTAGTCATGTGCGTTCCTGGGTCTGTAGCCATGTTGTCAATCGTCGAGCCATCTTGCGCCCCTGCTCTCACAGGCTCTATGGGGTATGTTCCTTTGTTCACTTTTTGTGAGCGGGTGTCTCCAACATACTGAAGCAGCGTCGGAGACTGCCACCATGAGTAGCTAGCCCATGACAGCCCCAGTGGGGACTATTCCCTCCAGTCAGCTGTCTCTCCAAGCTAACAAAAAGTTAACTGACCAAACTTTACACAAAAATGTGAGATCATAAAAAAAAAAAAAAAGCCCAAAACAACAGTCCAAGGACAAGAAAGCACAAAATTTGCCCATGTCAGATGAAACCTCATATTTACTGGACTTAATCAGCTTCCAAAGTGGAGGCTGTAAATGAGGACAAAAATATTAAATTCTCTTTTATTTTTTAACTCTGCCTGCTAAAACTCATGAGGGATGTCGACTGGGGACCAGCCTTTCTTGTACCCGCACCTGAAACCATAGAATCGTTGGACTTCAGGAACAGAAATTTATGTTGAAAGTGATCGCACAAGTATCATCTGAGAGTGCCCTTGGCACATTTAAGCTCAAAAAAGTACTGTAGCTGAATTAGGGGCTGGTGGAAATAATAGTACAGCTTTCCCCTCTCTTTAAAAAAAAGTTAATGCAATCTTGCCACATCATCTCTCTGCTTTTAAGGTTCACACACAAGACTGAAATAATACACAAACTCTTCTTTTATTACCGGGCAGTGATTGTTGAATGGGGAATGGCCTCCAGAAACCCATTATGCATTCCAGAGGAGCACTAGAGTATTCCTGGGGGAGGGATGGCAATTGTGCCTAAGTTATGTGGCTTAGAAATTCAAATTGGTAAATAGTTTAGTTTATTTATTTTTATTAAGTTTATTTATTTATAGTTTCATTGACAATTCCCATTAATTGACTGTAGCAAATAAAAAAAAAAAAAACAAAACAGTAAGTAGGGCAGCTTTAGCTGAGGTGGCTAATTTCCAGCTGTAGTCCCCGGCCAGATGATAATAGGCAACCTAAAATACAAATACAATACAGTTATAACATCAGCTGACATAGCTAACATAGCTGGATTGAATGTGATTTTCTCGTTCAAGTCAGGTGCCCAATGGGAGTACATTATTACAGGTATACAGTTTTGTTTTATTAACCTCCTATAGTCTTCCTCTGTGGAAGTGGGTTTATAGGGTGACTTACAGTAGAAGATTTAATAAGTTGATGTTACCTGCATAAGTTTTATAATGTCCTGTACACAGCTTTACAAGATTAGTGTGTCAAATTCATTTGCCTCTCATTGTATGTAGTCATAAAGCATGTAATCATGAAGACCTCAGAGACCTCTTTGTGATCAGTTTTCCCTGAATTGACTGTTTTCTTTTCCATGAAACTTGTTGGCAGGGGGATTTGTTAATTATCCAGAGTGATTAAATTCCAGCTCCAGGATGGGTGCAAAAATCTAAAACTCTGGAAAAATTAGAAAGGTAAATATTTTTTTGTCCAACCATTAATATTATCATACAAAATGTAAAAAAAAAAGTGTCTGACCAATAACTATGAACAAACTTAAAAACGATAATTTATTGCCATCTTTGCAAATGCATGTTATAACAGAAAAAATGAAGGCTACACATATGACTTGTAGTCTGTGGCCGTAGGCCACCCAGGTTCTCCCCCCAGCAATGATCACACCACCACTAAGGTGTCAGCCAGACCTTTTATTGTGTTATCTTTCTCTTCTTTTCTACGTCCTCCTTGTCTGGGCTTCGTCTTCTTCTCCTCCTCCTTGTTCTTCCTACTGCAGGTAAAAAGAGCCCCCATTAGTACTCCTCAGTACAGCTGGCCTTAATCACTTACCTGGCGCTGGTCCTGCGAAGCCGGCCCTGCCCTGTCTCCCCCCTCCTACCGTCGGAGCCCAAACCACGCCCACCTCCACATACCCCCACCGCCCGACTCAGGCCGGGGAGCCCACCGGCCCAACCAACTCCCCTCCCCCCTCCTGAGAGCGGGACAGGAAGTCAGCCACGGCCATCTGTGCACCCGGCCTGTGGATCACCTCGAACTTAAATGGCTGTAAAGCCAGATACCACCGGGTGATCCGCGCGTTGGCATCCTTCATGTGGTGGAGCCACTGGAGGGGGGCGTGGTCCGAACAGAGGGTGAATGGGCGTCCCAGCAGGTAGTACCGCAGGGTGTCGACCGCCCACCGGATTGCCAGGCACTCCTTCTCTATCGTGCTGTAGCGCGATTCCCTCTCTGATAGCTTCCGGCTGATGTATAACACGGGTCGGTCAACACCCTCCACCAGCTGGGACAAAACAGCCCCGAGCCCCCTGTTCGAGGCATCCGTCTGCAGGAAAAAAGGGAGAGAGAAGTTAGGCGTGTGCAGGAGCGGCTTCCCACAGAGGGTTTGTTTTACCTTCTCAAACGCCAGCTGGCACCGCTCCGTCCACTGGACCGGATCTGAGGCACCTTTACGGGTGAGGTCGGTCAAGGGGCCGGCCAGGTCCGCAAAGTTCGGAATGAACCTCCGGTAGTAACCTGCCAGACCCATGAACCGCCTCACTTCCTTTTTGGTCTTGGGCCTCGGGCAGGCTGCAATCGCGGCCGTTTTATCTACTTGTGGCCGCACCTGCCCTCCGCCCAAGTGGTACCCCAGATACCGTACCTCCCTCCGTCCAACTGCGCACTTCTTCGGATTGGCTGTGAGCCCCGCTTGCCTCAGTGACTCTAGCACCGCTGTCACACGCTGCATATGCTCCGCCCAGCTGCTGCTGTGGATGATAACGTCATCCAGGTAGGCGGCAGCATACGCAGCGTGAGGACGCAGCACCCGGTCCATGAGGCGTTGGAAGGTAGCTGGGGCCCCAAACAATCCGAATGGCAGTGTCACGAATTGGTACAAGCCATACGGAGTGGAGAAAGCCGTTTTTTCCCTGGACTCTGGGGACAAGGGAATCTGCCAGTAGCCCTTGGTCAGATCCAATGTCGTGAAAAAACGAGCGGTACCTAGCCGATCCAGGAGTTCATCGACCCGGGGCATTGGGTAGGCATCGAACTGTGATACGTCATTCACCTTGCGATAGTCCACACAGAACCGGATTGATCCATCCTTCTTCAGCACGAGAACAATGGGGCTACTCCAGGCGCTGTGGGACTCTTCTATTACCCCCATCTCCAGCATGGCCTTTAATTCCTTCTGCACCATTTTTCTTTTGTGTTCAGGTAATCGATAGGGCCGTGAGCGCACTGTCACGCCCGGGCGAGTCTCGACATGGTGCTGTATGAGGTTAGTGCGCCCTGGCAGAGGGGAGAACACATCCGCAAAACGCTTCTGCAACTGGGCTACATCTGCTCTCTGGGACGGTGAGAGCAGGTTGTCACAAGGGAGCGAGGCTGCCTGGGTGGATTTTGGCACCTCCGGCCCCAACTCATCTCTCTCCAATACCGTGCTTACCAGAGAAACAGGTACCGCCTCTCTCCACGCTTTAAGGAGGTTGAGGTGGTAGATTTGTGTTGCCCCGCCCCTGTCAGAACGCACCACCTCATAGTCAACCTCGCCCACTCGTCGTGTGACCACGAAGGGTCCTTGCCACTTGGCGAGTAATTTGGAGCTGGAAGAGGGGAGTAATACAAGCACTTTGTCTCCCGGTGTGAATTGTCTTAACCTAGCTCCTCTGTTGTACAGGCGCTGTTGACGTTCCTGGGCCTGGAGTAAATTCTCTCGTGATAGCTGGCCCAGTGTGTGGAGTTTTGCTCTCAGGTCCAGGACGTATTGAACTTCGTTTTTACTGGGGCTTGGACCATATTCCCAGGTTTCTTTAAGCAGGTCCAACACCCCTCGTGGCTTCCTGCCGAACAGCAGTTCGAAGGGAGAAAATCCCGTGGAGGCCTGGGGAACCTCCCGCACTGCAAACAACAGAGGGTCTAGCCACCTATCCCAATTTCGGTCGTCCCCGTGTATGAACTTACGGATCATGGATTTCAAAGTCCTATTCAGCCGCTCCACCAGCCCGTCCGTCTGGGGATGATATACACTGGTCCGAATGGATTTGATTCCCATTAATTCGTATAGTTCCTTGAGTGTACGTGACATGAACGAGGTGCCCTGGTCAGTCAAAATCTCTTTCGGGACCCCGACTCGGGAGATGACCTGAAACAGCGCCTGCGCAACACTCTTAGCCGAGATGGTGCGCAATGGCACTGCTTCTGGATATCGTGTTGCGTAGTCCACCAACACTAACACAAAACGATATCCCCGTGCACTCCGGTGAAATGGCCCGATGAGGTCCATACCAATCCGCTCAAATGGCACCTCCATAAGTGGCAATGGGCGCAATGGCGCTCTGGGAATGGCCGGCTGATTAACCAGTTGACATTCGGGGCAAGACGCACACCAGCGTTGTACGTCTCCCCGAATGCCGGGCCAATAGAATCGGGTCATTATCCGGTTCAGTGTTTTTTCGAACCCCATGTGCCCAGCCATTGGGTTAAAGTGAGCCGCCTGGAAAAGCATTTCCCGACGGCTTTTTGGGACCAACAACTGGGTTACGATTTCATTTACTTGAGTGTCACGACTCACCCGGTACAGTCTGTCCCTGATCAAAGCGAAGTGGGGATATGGCTGTGCTGCGTCAGGGCGCACCAGCTGACCATCAATTTTTATCACTTGGTCGAAGGCAAAGCGTAGAGTATCATCTCGAGATTGCTCAAGTGGAAAATCTTCCATGGAGGACAACGTGGGAGCCTGATGTGTCTCCGGAGGAGGCACCCCCGGCTCCCCCTCCCCATCCGCAGCGTCGGACAACCTCGCGTCACCACTGAGCACCGCACACACATCCCATGTCCCTATTGGTCGTGAACGCACCCCCACACATTGCCCCACTAGGTGGTTAAACCCAGGCCAATCGGTGCCCACGATTATGGGGTGCGTCAGGTGGGAACTAACCGCAGCCTTGACACGATGCTTTTTTCCCCTATACCTGATTTCCACTGGCACCACGGGATATCTGTGAATGTCCCCATGTACACATTTAATATCCACCCATGAGGCCTCTATCAAAGCCCTAGGCCGAATCAAGCTTTGGTGAACTAAGGACTGCGTACAGCCCGAGTCCAGCATTGCCTGATGTATACCCCCTTGGATCCTTACCGGAACCCTGTATGTTCCTCCTGGACCGGGGGAGGGAGTCGGAGGGCCCGCCACCCGGACCACCTGACCGACCTCCATGAGGGGGCACTCCCGGCGGACGTGTCCGGGTTGGCCGCACCTCCAGCAGCCCTGCCCTGGCGCTTGAGGAACCCCCTGTGGGTCAGGAGCAGCGCCCGAAGTGGCTGGACTCTGAGGTGGAGGAGAGAGGGACAGAGGGGTAGATCGGGGTTGAGGAGAGGGTGGGAGCGGAAGCCCCACCCTCCTGCGTGGTGCCGGAGTCGGCCGGCCGATTCCCCGTGGCTGTCCCTCCGCGCCGCGGCCATGGACGGCCAGGTGATCCTCCGCCAAGGTGACCGCGGCCGCCAGGTCCTTGGGGCGGTGGCACCGCACCCATTCGGAGGTTCCACCGGGGAGGCCATCCACGAACTGCTCCATTACCACCTGGTCGAGGATCCGCCCCTCCTCTGCGGACTCCCCCACCTGCAGCCACCTGGAGGCGGCGTCCCTCAGCTGTTGGGCATATACGAAGGGGCGGTCGGCTGGCCCCAGTCGGGTAGAGCGGAACCGCCTCCTGTGGTCCTCCCGTGACTGGCCCGTGCGGTCGAGGACGGCCCGCCGGATGTCCTCGAACCTCCCCCGTGAGGATGCAGGCAAGCCAAGCGCTGCTGTCTGCGCCTCTCCCGACAGCAGCGGGAGCAGCCGCACAGCCCACTCCCCGACTGGCCACCCGCAGGCCACCGCTGTTGCCTCGAATGCCTCCAGGAAGGATTGGGGATCGTCCGCCGCCGTCATCCGCTGCATGGTGATCCCCGAGAGCAGAGATGGGGAAGCTGGCCTTGCTGTCTTTGCCTGCGCGGTGAGTCTCTCCAGCAGGGCCGTTTGTCTCTCTGCCTGGGCATGGAGGACGTCGAGGTGCTGTCGGTTGACAGCCGCCTGCTCCCTGTGCATGGTGGCGATCTCCGTCAGCATTTGGGCCAAGGCCGTCACCGGCTGAAGGTGCTGCTGGTCCGTCATCTTGCTGGGCTAGTCTGTCCCTGTTCAGGTGCCAATGTGGCCGTAGGCCACCCAGGTTCTCCCCCCAGCAATGATCACACCACCACTAAGGTGTCAGCCAGACCTTTTATTGTGTTATCTTTCTCTTCTTTTCTACGTCCTCCTTGTCTGGGCTTCGTCTTCTTCTCCTCCTCCTTGTTCTTCCTACTGCAGGTAAAAAGAGCCCCCATTAGTACTCCTCAGTACAGCTGGCCTTAATCACTTACCTGGCGCTGGTCCTGCGAAGCCGGCCCTGCCCTGTCTCCCCCCTCCTACCGTCGGAGCCCAAACCACGCCCACCTCCACATAGTCATAGCAGAAATAATGTATATTAAAGTATACATTTACATATATGTACAATAACAAGTTAATATGGACATGATGTCTCTCCGGCTCTGACTGAGAGCCAACAAAAGTCATGTGATATTTCAAATTTAAGTCCTCCCTTTCCTGACTGCTTTTCATAATGTCCATTGGCCAGAAAATTGATTGTCCAATGATGAGCAATCTAGAAAACCATGGGGGGTGCAGGGTGGGGGTGGGGGGCAGGCCAACAGCAGCAACACTAATGTTTGGACACATGTTGCAGCAACAGTACTTCACTGAGGTAAATTCATTTACGTAATGCTGATGTGAGAGGTTTCTCAACTTACGGTTAGTTATAATATCAAACTGACCATTCACAGCACAGTTAAAACCCTTTTTCCACCCCCTCCCCCTGTTTATGTTTCCCGCTGGACTGGTTGCCACTGCTATCGGTGAGAACATTGCTCAACAAGACATGAGTTCTCTTTTGGCATTAAATATTATTTAGAGAACTGGCAGCTTTCAGACTGACACAGCTTTAACATAGTTGAACATGTACTCATTTGTCAGTGGCAGCAGCATTTCGTGATTTTGGTTTCCAGCCCCCTCTTCACTATTTGGGTCTTGACATTAAATTAGGTCTGTGTCAATCAGCTTAGCAAGCATCAGTCATTTAATTATCATCTTCAGTCTGACATCACTCATCTGGCCAGCTGTGTTATTCTGAGTGCTGGATGACATCGGTGGACACCTCTGACCTCATGCTGAACTGGACTCTCAGCCAATCAGGTGGCAGCTAAGGTTTTCTTCTGCAGTTAGCTATCACCAGAACACACTCAAGGGCTAAATGGACATGGAACATCTTTCTTAATCAATCTGAAAAAGAGGAGCTTCGTGGAAAATGTGTTAGTGGAGCGTTCAGTGATGCAGCCTTTCAGAGTTCATGGGACAGAAAAAAAAAGAAAGATTCACCTGCTACATCTGAGGGTCACTTGCCAATTCCCAAAGCGATAAAGAAAAGTTTGTATCATCGGCAGGCTGCCTGGTATGCCTGGTTCCTGGCTGAAGCTCCTCGTGCTTATGGTCAGTCTCAAATATAAACATCAACTTTCCCTTTTTGAAGAGGCCACAAGCTGTCAAAACAATGAAAGAGGAAGGACAGCAACAAGCAACATGAGGCAGCCACGGAAAAGCAGAATGCACATCTCAAAAGGAGCAAAAGATAGAAAAGGCCTTTATTTTTCTTAATCTGGTAAATATGAACTTAGATGACAATGTCATGGGTTCAGTTCCCGGGTCCCTTTCTGCAAAGTTTCTGTGTTCTCCTACTTGCTCAGGTTTCCTTCAGGTGCTCCAGTTTCCTCCCACCATCCAAAGAGATGCATGTCTAGGTTGATCTGTGACTCTAAATTGCCTGGAGGTATGAGTGTGAGTGGTTCGTCTTTGTTTGTCTCTGTATGTTGGTCCTGCAATGGACTGGCAACCTGTCAAGGGTGTACCCCAGGAAGAGATACGTGGTAGAAGATAAAAGAATGAACTTAGATCCCACATGTGTTCTCTCTCTCTCTCTCTCTCTCTGTCTCACACACACACACACACACACACACACACACCTTTTCAGTCAGCAAGTGTAGTGACTGAATCTATTCAGATTCACAACATTTACATATCCCTAACCCTAATGGAGGTTAACCATTATAAAAAACTAATGAGAATTAAGGTGCTTTATTAGTACAAATCTTAAAATAGGCCTACCATAAAAGCTAAAATACTTTATCATTTAAAACCTGTAGTAAATCCTCTAAAGCACTAAACCCAATAAACTAAAAGTTAACTAAGTAAACAAACAAAATTTAACCTAAACTGAGGCCACCAGCTGGGAGGCAGACTATACAAGGTGTGTGGGGAAGCGGGGGTACTACCACATTCTCACCTGAGCTGACACACAGCAAACACATCACACTCGTCAAAACAAACTTAAAGTGCAGCTTATTATGACCCAGTGCCAAACTTGCATGCAAAAGGTGGAGAACCCCCTCACCCTGAGTGCCTGGCTCCCAAACTAGTAGTCTCCACCTCTGAAAGGAAAAAAAATAATTGTAACAAGAGGAAATAAACAAGCAAACCCAGTTGGTAAATAAGGCAACTTCACTAAGCAACAATTGGATCAAAACCAATTACCTTAATATACCAAAACTGAAGGTAAAGAGAGAACTTAATATGGAAAACTACAAGGGAAGGGTTAAAGGAGGACTTAAACTAAGAAAAAAAGAAAATTAACTAGGGCAAAACAATATCATAATTGGAAAAAAACAACAGCAGGGTTAGGCCTGCAATAAAAAAAGAGAAATAGGATTAAAACATAACACTTTACACCAATTTAATGTTCATATAGACCAAGCCACCCAACTCACCACCTCGAAGCTAGACAATAATCTGCAGCCGCAGGATGAACCCTTAAGAGCTACACGGACCAACAAATGTAATTTAATACACTTTATCCAAAGATAATGAATTTTAAGTCAGGCAAGGCATTAGTCATGGGCAATACCACACTTTTAAGATTTAACACAATACCGATTACTTTCCGCATAAAATATTCAATATTGATTACTGGTAATTTCTCATTGGTAAATTTTTTTTCTCAATCATAATATTAGTACCTTTAAAACAAATCACGTCAAATACTGGCCATGTAACAATTTAAATGTGGACAGTTCAAAATACAAAAGTTAAACAAATAATTAACATAAATATTAATTAAATAAAACAAAACACATTTTCATTTGAGCTTTCTTTGAACTTTTGCTGAGCAGCATTATTTTCAAAACAATGAAATGATCCTGACAGAAATGTAAATCAATACATTTAATACAATACAATAAATAATTAACAAAAATATGAATGAAATAAAACACTAAAAAACAAAAAAGTGCCCATTTGAACTTTTACTTTGTCAAACTAACCATACCTTTGGTGACCAGCATTGTTTGGTCCTAACAGACATGTAAGTGTACACTTTTGTACAGAAAGAACATTTCTCAAAAAAAGAGTTAGCCTCTCTTTCTGTCGGCCATTTCTCCATTTTCTCCGCTCCGTCAGAAACTCAGAAACGTACATGCTGCTCGCCGTGTTGTTGCTAGCAGGATGTAAACACACAACTCGCGGCTCTTCTGGTCACGTGACTCGGATGGACCAGTTCAATATGCTGGGGGCTGGGGGTGTTTCGGCACAAAACACAAGAGTAAGTTACTTAAAAATATTTGGAATAGACACATGCGCTTTTATTTCGCATTTATTAATTAGTTGTCGATACCAAAACGGACGATGTGTGGGTATTGATATATCGATACCATGGGGTCGATCCACCCATAATTACTAGGCATGCCTTCAGTAGTCAACACACACAGTAGCACACCAGGCAGGAGCAAAAGGCCTGCAAGAAGCTCCAGCTGCCTTATATAAGCTTGCTTGTTTGCTATGAGGAGGGTTCAGAGTGAGGGAGAGAGAGCTGCAATTCAAAGCAGCGCTAAACTGCAGCTCTATCACCTGCCGCAAAAACATCACAGTTCTATCATCAGGCATGAACAATGATATTAGATGCGTCATTAAGCTTCCCTGGGGTATTGTAGACCATGCACATTTTTAGGTTAGGGGATAGAGTTCAAACTGAAGGTTATATACTGCACCAAGGTGAGTGAAAAGAACACAAATTTCAGTTACTCGCACCAATGTCAGACAAAGTAGTTACTTTTTCCGACATGTGCTAGCACTGAACAATACCAGTCCAGCTTTGTCCAATATTGATATCATTCTTATGGACACCAAGCTGAAAGTTCCAGTTGGCGCATTGAATTTTAAGCCTGCTCTTCTTAACAGATTTATGTTACTGCTCTTCAAACAACAATAAACAGTGGATCTGTAGCCCCATCCTTACTGCTGGTTTCAACAACAAAGGCCCATAAAAACTACAAGTGAGAAAAGTTTAATTAAGTGTATAATTGTATTATAGATCTGGAGAAGGTTTCGATCTCAGTCCCCTTTTTACCTCCGCCAAGTAAGAAGAACATCAGAGGCTGCAGCGAGATGAAAGGTCACCACAGGAACAGTGCTGTTGTTGTTGCCTTTGTTTTCTCTGTAGTATCATTAGCTTTGCAGCTGACATGTAAATTTACTTGCTAATTTGTAACATAATCCTACAGATGATCTGCATAATGTTCACAGACAACTAGTATATGTCTCCTCGAAAGCTTGATATTTGGCACTAAAGACAGCTGATGTCTTTTTCCCCAGTCAATTCAATGTATTCTCACTTGTTGAAACTTGTTTAAGAGCAGAGGAGAGCTCACTGATCTAATCCCAGGCTAATGTTGCCAGCACAAATGACATTTATCATTGTTAAAAAATCTCCTGGTTTCCATAGTTTATAACACTGTTATTATAGTGACCTTACAGTGAACTTCAAAACGAACAAAATACTTTTTTTATGCAGAAAAGTTGGTGTCTTCAATCAACCTTTGGATAGAAAAGAGGAGTTCCTTGAACAATGATTAGGAGCGCTAACACCGGGGCTGTTCAAGCATGTTTTGGTGCAAACTCCAGAGTCATGCACATTTAAAATATGGGGATGTCTTATCTCGGTAATTCCTCATGCCACTCATAAAGATATGTACTGGATGGTTGAAAGCAAATGAGTTTCCTAGCTAAAGCAATGCAGGCTGGTGACGTAAAGATACCATGTGAAAAAGTCCTGCAAAGGTTGTGTAAGCACACCCACAACTCAGAGAGCCAAACAAAGTTTAGGCTTCCTGTCTGCTCCTGATCCTCAGAAAGAGTCAGGGAAATGACAAGCTCATAGGTTTGAAAAATCTGAGCTGGTTGTGGTGTAGATTTGATAAAAACATTTTTGCTTGGGCAGCACGGCGGCATATGTAGTAGAGTTTGCATGTTCTCCCGGTGCCTGCGTGGGTTTCCTCCGGTTACTCCAATTTCCTCCCACCATCCAAAGACATGCATGTTTAGGTTATCGGTGACTAAATTGTCCGTAGGTCTGAGTGTGAGTGTGAGTGGTTGTTCGTCTCTGTCTGTCTCTGTGTGTTGGCCCTGCGATGGACTGGCAACCTGTCCAGGGTGACCCCGCCCTCGCCCAATGTGAGCTGGGATTGTCTCCAGCTCCCGCTGTGACCCAGAAATGGATAAACAGTAAAGGATGAATGAATGAACAAAATCCAGATGTCTGTTCATTCATTCATCTTCTACCGCTTATCCATTTCCGGATCAGATTGGGCAAGGGCAAGGTACTCCCTGGACAGGTCGCCAGTTCATCTCATGGCCAACTCAACATGTGCAATTTAGATTTATTTGTCAGAGACAAAGGTTAATGTATGGCTGCTCAGCTTCAACAAACTCCAAAACAAATGAAAGTGCTTTATTTGTTGTTTCTACCAGTTTTAGCACCCTGGACCTTCTGTTGTGGGGAGGTTGATAATTTTATTCTGACAAAAAACCTCAGGAAAATGTAGAGTCAGCAAGGTTAGCAGAAATCTCTGCTCTGTGAAAGTGTTCTTGCTCAGCCTCAGTTGTTGTGTTTGTCATGAAAAAAAGGAATCTCAGTAGAACCTTATTTTTGTTTTGGTTTTCTTTGGGAATGCTGACCAGATATTTGCTTTACTGCAGAGAAAAATACAGTGGAAATGTCAAATCCATCAATAACCTGGATGCTAGTAAAAGGATCAGGCTGATGGAGAGGGAATGACCAGAAACACAAATTCTTATTGCTGTAATGCAAGTTCAGGGACTGTGTGTAATAAGTGCAAGGAAAAGTTGCAGTCTTGCTTTCCATCTATCATTCAAAGCATTTGAAGAAAGTACAGTAGGTTTGTCCAAACTGATGTAACATTAGTCTGTCATCAGGCTGTTCATTACTGAAACTTATTTTAGCATAACTGTCAAATCAAATCAAATCAGATTTATTTGTATAGCACCAAATCATAACAATGTTACATCAAGGCACTTTACATATAGAACAGGTCTAGACCAAACTCTTTATAAAATTATTTAAAGGGACCCAACAGATCCCCCCATGAGCAAGCACTTGGCGACAGTGGCAAGGAAAAACTTCCTTTAAGACGCAGAAACCTCAGACAGAACCACGCTTGGGGGGGCGGCCATCTGCCTCGACCGAATGGGTTGAGAGAGGGAGAGAGAGAGGGTGAGAGGGACAGAATGAGAGCAGGAGGAATGGATATTCAAAACAGGTGTAGGCAGGAACATATGATGCTGCATGAAGTTCATAGAAATGATGCTGTATGGAATTCATGAAGATATGGGAGCAGCAGGCATTGCAGGAACATGGAGGTGGCGATGATTCATCACTTGCAGGATGAGGACAGGTAGAGAGAGGAGGGGAAGTGGGAGAGACAGAGACTTCGGGAAAACATGATTAGTAAATGCAGTACACATGCTTGGAACTTGGAGAAACGGGGATTTCGGAGAAGCATGGTTGTTGGTATGTCGGTGCACGCAAGGGGGAGAGAGAGAGAGAGGTGCTCAGTCCTTCCCCCAGCAGTCTAGGCCTATAGCAGCATAGCTAAAGAGTAAATGAACTTTAACTTTTTAACTATAAGCTCTGTTATACAGAAAAGCTTTAAGCCTGGTCTTGAAAATTGCTAAAATGCCCGCCCCCTGGACCAATACTGGAAGTTGGTTCCATAGAAGAGGAGCCTGATAACTGAAAAATCTGCCTCCCGATTTACTCTTGGAGACTCTAAGGACCACAAGTAAACCTCCATCTAGAGAGCGGAGTCACCTACTGGGACAGTAGGCCACTCAGTCACAACTGTTTTCAGTTTCCTCCAGCAGCCCTCTCTGCTGCGTGATGATCCACCACATTCCTCTGCTTAAATTAGGGTTTCTCAACGGGGGCGGTACCGCCCCCCAGGGGGCGTTCTGAACATTTGGCGAGGGGCGCTGCAAGTGAGGGCTGAGAGGGGGGCGCTCAGGCGCAAATGGGGGGTGCCACAACTTGGATTTTACAAAGTTAATTTGAACTCTACATTTTAAACTTTCATGGTTTCCCAGGGTTTTTTTTTTAGTGCAGATCTACTTAATGTGTGTTTCAATACATTTTACTGAGCTAGTAGGCATGTTATGAGATTGGTGTGTCCTTTTAAGAGCGAGAGCGGTGTGTGTCTGTGTGTGGTCGTGAGAGGTGAGCGAGCGAGAGTAGAAGCGGTCAAGAGGGAAAAAATAGTAGGCCTATACGCTACAGCGGCGTCAGGATTTTGATTGTGGTTGGGCCACCAGAAAACTGGATGGGCTAGTTAAAATAAGACAAAACAAAAAAAAAAAGGAAAGAAAAAAAAACTGCTTCCTGCATCTCCGTTTCAGCACTTTGTGTTGCTGTCCTCAACTCAGCGCTGAAGCGGACAAAGACAGGTTTTAAATTAATTTTGATAAAATGTTATCCTCAGCTTTCCTTTCAAAATAAATGCATAATAAGCTTGAAAAAAAAGAAAAATAATAAAAAAAACAGCAACTCACAATAACATTAACACTATCGGTCTGGGTCAAAATTTATGAGCCAAATCGTCGTATCTCGTGGAACAGGGATTCAGCCAAGCTCTTCAGATGCAGACAAAATATCGCAATCGTCTGAACCTGGTGAGCTCTGGCACGCTCAGGCTAAAACTCACGTCGAAATGTCCAGACGTGAAGAAGCTGGCAGCGGCCCACCAAGCGCAAACAGTCCTAGTTCCCTTCTTTTAAAATCGTTTTTTTCTTCTTTTTCTCTTGTTGCCAGGCCATGTCTTGTCTGTCTTCAGAAAATGACCGTTTCATTTGACCGTTTCATGTTTAAGGCGCATTAACCACCACCAGTGGTTCCAGTCTTTTTACTGGTTAATTCACCTTTGTTCACAGGAAGTGTGCATGATGTTGCTGGCATCTGTAAATACCTATAAAACAAATTTTCAACAAATTCTGCTGTGGTGGTATTTTTCTTACCCAGTTCCACGTTGCTTAATACCTACACCTGGAGTTATTTTCAAATGTTGTGATACTGTGAAATGATATAAACGTTAAATTCAAAAATCCTCAAAGGCTGTAGCACATCATGTTGTTGTCAGACACACACACGCACATTTTTCTTTTTTTTTTGGGGTGGGGGGGGCGTTAAGAGCATCATAGTAGCTCAGGGGGGCGTTTGTTCAAAGAAGGTTGAGAACCACTGGCTTAAATCAACAGCTGAAAGGTGTGAGGTGATGAAAACATCAAGAATAACCACATTTTACGCAGGCATTTATGTCACTTAAAGCGTACCTGCTCATTCTATATAGATTCAGTTCACTGTTTGCGCAGTGGACTTAATCAGGATGCTGACTTTTGTTAGCTGTTGATTGAATTTTTCCATCCACACTCAGCTTCAGGCTTCAGATATCAGAGTCTTCTCATCATTTAATGGCTCAATATGCTTCAAGAATTTTTTATATCCTTTTATTTGGGGGAAAATTACAGCTTGCTGGGTATCAAGCAGGAAGTAGTTTGTGTTGCTGATGCTTGCTTATTTCATGTCAGAATGAATACAGGGACATACCTCCCATGTCCTGTCATTGAAGGCACTCATACAGTGCACACCATGTGTCATTACTGCATTCTTCACCCAGTTTTACAGTCAAAGGAGCAGAGGGTGTAGTGTCTGATGTAAACCTTTGCAAGGAGAACTCATAATCAAGTTTGCCCTACACTGTAAGCTTTAATAATAACCTGATGCTTGTCTCTATACTCCACAAATTGGTATGAGCTGCAAGCTAACACAAGTACAAGAATAATTTCTAATCCTCTTCATACGTGGAGTGTAATTTCAGATACACACCACACATGTGGTAGAAAGGCCTACAGGATGTGCAGATGTTATTTCCTTTGGCTTCTCTGGGATTAAGCTGCCTGTCAATCACCACAGGAAACAAAGGAGGACTGAGACCTCCTACAAGGCTTCATGTCTTAGTGTGTAACCACAGCACAAATGCATGACGCCTCAGTGCCGATGGCAGGAGATCTGTACCTGCTCCGCACATTGATCTTTGTTTGGGTTGAGATAGTAAAAGCAAGTTGTTGGCATAACTGAAATATTAGAAACCCATATAATCCTTTAAATATAGACTTCATCGGAGTATTTACAAAATTTGTTTTTGTCACGAACATCACAAAGACATTGTGTCTACACTATGACACCTTCCATTTGCTAGGATTAGCAGGGAGAGGAACTCAGCAGTCTTATTTAGATCAATAGGCTACCCCCATACGCAGCTCCAGTCTTTTTAACTCCAGTGTTAGTGTTATCAGTGTTATTTTCTGCTTTTCTGTTCATCTGTTAGTACTGACTTAAATATTGTCAACCTTTTATATACATATATATATCGTCGCTGTCCGATGAAAACCACGCATCTCCACTTTTGATGTTTTTGACGTTCTACAATGTACGGCATGTCCGCATTCTTCCCTAGCAACTGATGCGTTGGATAGCTATATGACCAATGGAACGACACCTTACGATGCCATCTATTTAAAACGTATCTCCATTGGATGTCAGAAGTGTCAATCAAAAGACATGTATCTCCCGCATCTGATCCTATCACCCCGCCCACTTTTGGGGAATAGCATCCGTGGAAGGCAGAATTGACACCACACACCCGTATCGTTCGCTTTCAAGGTAAAGTATGACCATAAACTTAACTTTTCACTAGTTGACAGTCATTCACAGTTGTCATTTGTATGGATTAGCTCAAGTAGGTGAACTTATTTTCGTTCTTTACAACTCGATCCTGATGGCTAACCGCTAGCTAACGTTAGCCGGCTAATACACGCCATCTGTTTGTATGGCGATTAGATGGCTAACAGTTAGCATTTTTGTTGCCATTGATACATTTCTTTCGAGCCAACAACATGCTTTTTGCTGCCGTCAACCTCCACTAACCTTACCTGTAACTAGTGATAGACCGATATGGTTTTTTCAGGGCCGATACCGATTATTAGTAGTCAAGGAGGCTGATATTCATTTGTAGTAAAAGGGAAAATATTGGCATCAAAATTTTGAGTAATACAAACTCCAACACTTAACTTCGTTTAAATGCCTTTAAGCATTTGTTTATTAAAAAGCTTATTGGATTTGCAACCTGTTAAAGACATCTTTAATTTAAAATTCTAACAAAAAGTGCAGGGAGCTCCCAAGCTCAGAAGCATATCTTATAAAGTTAAATGAAAACTTAAAAAAAAAATTGCTCCCTGAAGTTTTCCAAAATTTCAATATAACTGAAATGTTAATCTTTCACTTATCTTTGTTTTAAGTTCAAACAAAAAAAAAGTGCAGGGTGTCCCAGGGTCAGCAGCATCTCTTATAAAGTTAACTGAAAATGTAAATAATTTTCTGCCATGACACCTGGGAAACAAACTTTTTTTGGCATCATGCGCCACTGAGCAACGTCCGTAGGAATGAGCGGGCCCCGCCTTGGACGCTGTATCCAGTTCTCTTAATCCATCCATGTTTCGGCAAACATTCGGCAAAACTCTTTCTCCTCTCCACTGTGTGTGAGCACTGTGCATGCACAGCTTACACTGCTGATTGGCTGTTACACGTGCCGTGTCTGCCTGTAACCAATCAGATGGTGCTGTGGGTGGGACAATGCTTGAGACAGCGTAGTGACAGCAGAAAGAGAGGCACAGCTGCATCAGAGCCAAAATAAACCAGTTTTAAATTGCTCTCTTATCGGCCGTCGGATTAAATAAAAGGCAGATGCCGATATGAGTCCAAATGCCGAATATCGGCCCGGCCGATAATCAGTCGATCCCTACCTGTAACGCTATATCAGATGATTTGCCATGTCCATAAACACAGACTTTATACAGTTAATACTTGTCGGAGTTATTACAGCAGCTAACGCTAGGCTACTGCCGCTATCCTAGCATCGAGTGGGCCTTATTTGTTTTGATCACAACAGTGTTGTTTACTCGTACATTAGATTTCTAACCGAGATGTATTCATCAACGTCTGATGTATGCCCTGTTTCCTCTTTTTCAGGATAGGTATGTCTTACTCTTTAGAGGAGCTTTGTGCAATTGCCAAAATAAAATATGATAGGGCATTTGAGGCAGAGGCAGAGACAAGGGTCAGCACAAGTGAAGAAGGTTTGTGGAGGAAAAAAATAGGGTTAAGTCAGCCACTGCAAAGGATGCAAAACTTTTTGCAGCATTGAATTATGTCAATATTGCATTCAGTGTACTAAATCTGTTTCTCCTTATTTTTTCCAAGAATCACTTGAAAGTGACAAGGATGACTCTCCTGAGTATGTCCCAGAAGAAAGAAAACCATTTTCCATGGTTTAAATCTTTCTCTTTTTCATCCAAAAAAAAGACCAGTGCGATAGCTGTTGCGCATTCAAGGCTGGGAACATCGACGCTGCCATGTGGGAGGAGCACTGCCTTAAAAAAGTGCACGAGCCATGAAGCAGAAGGACAAAGAAGAGGCAGGTGAGAAGACCTTGTTGGTGTGCATGGATCTGCAGGGGCTCCTGCTCTGCCCCAAGCTGCAAGCCTCCACCCTCTTTTACAAGACTAAGCTTGGTGTTCATAACTTATAACTTCATAACTATCTTTGACATGGCATCATATGATGCAACAAATTACCTGTGGCATGAGGGTGAAGCTGGTCTTTCTGCCAATGAGTTCGCTTCATGCATGGTTCATTATCTGAACCATGCATGAAGCGTGGTTCAGATAATGAACCACGCTTCATACGGTGAAGCACACCCATCGTATGAAGAATACATTCTGTGGAGTGATGGATGTGGCTACCAGAACCGAAACCTGCTCTTGAGCAATGCCCTCCTCAAGTTTGCTACTGATAAGCAGAAACCAGTAAAACAGAAGTTCCTTGAAAGAGATCACACACAGATGGAGTGTGATTCTGTGCATAGTGTGATAGAGAGAAGACTGAGGCACAGAGATATCCATGTTCCAGCCAAGTACGCTGCAGTGATCCGGGGTGCTTGCTCCAATCCCAGGCCATATCAGGTGAGGTATGTGGACCACACTTTTTTCATGGACTTTAGCCAAGTGAACCTCTGCAAGTCCATCCAACCGGGAAAAACCGCCGGCGATTCTACAGTGCATGACCTCCGAGCAATCAGATATTTTATCATACACATATATTCTCACATAAATGTTGCCTTCTTGCCTTCTATTTTCAGATATCAGATACAAAGTAATGTACTCCACTAACACATTAATAGATCTGAAAATTCTTTCTTGAAATATACGTGAAACAATGGTCACATAATGTCCACTGTCTGTCTTGTCTTGTTTAATTCCTTCTGTCTATCAACTAGGTACAACGTGGATGGCACAGTGGACTACAAAATATGCCACTAGGACGACTGGGAACCCTATCCGTCCCCATCTCTGAGGAGGAAGAGGAGTATCACCACAGTGACCCCACTGTACACATCCAGCCAGAAAATTAAAGAGCTGAAGTTCAAACACCTTCAAGAGCTGAAGAAGGTTTTGCCCAAAGATTTCCAGGTCTTCTACAAGGGTCTTCACCATGAGTGATGGCCAATGGATGGAATCGACCCACATGCTCTCACACACACATAAATGTACAAAGTACAATGTTGTTAGAGTTTTGTTTCAAGTGATGTTATGTTTTTGATACCTAAGTTAAAGTACAAAGCAATTAATGATTAATTTATTCTTGATTAATCTGTATTTATTCTTAATTCATTTTAGTTGTGCCAACTTTAGTTAGTTGCTGATAAATAGCCTGATTTCCCTTATCTGACTTTTAATACTTACCATTTGTGATGTCATGTATTTTTAATGTCTTAATTAATCTGTATTAAGTCATCGTAATTGTGCAAACATGTCTCTGATAAATAGCCTGATTTCCCTTACCTGACTTTTCATAATTTTTGTGATATTTTTAATGTCTTAATTTTCTTACATGAATGCCATGAATGAGTGTTGAGTGTTGATTAAATCAGTGTGACTTTATTTGGTCATCATTGTTTGCTAATATTATTCACAGAGTAAAAGTATAGAATGGTAATTGATTAACATGTTTAGCAATCCTTATTATTTAGTTTAAATAGCATCAGAAGGTGTGCTGTTGAATAGAGACAACAGGTGTGCTGGAAAAAAAGCTCCCCTTCCATAAAATGCACCTCGTTTGTTGTGGGGATAGGAGTGTGTTTTTTCTGCTGGCCAGGCTGTCAGGAAAAGCATCCCCAGCTATATCCCACTAGCTGAAAGTGCATTTTACGTCCATGGTGTGCCAGCTACATTGTTACTAGTGACACTTAAACTGCTACAGCAAGTTGAAGCGTCACCAGCAACAGTGTAGCTGGCGACACTTGGCCATTTTGTAACTTTGCTACAATTTGTCATGTTGTCACATGATTTAGTATGAATAAATAAATTATAAGGTCCATGATTTCCCTGAACCAAGTCAAACTGATGTGCGCATGTCAATATCAGATGAGTTCGCCCATGAATTATCCTGATTTCAATATAAAATGCCAAAAAAAAGCTTTGATCAGCGTAATGTGCTAAGTGGAACTGTAGAATAGCTTGCTATCAATAGTGTACCAACTTAGTGTGACATGAAAAGGAGACTGGAAGCCTGCAAATAACCGGACGTCGTTGGAGCGCATTATTAAAAAAAACATGCATGTCCGCTATCGCTCACAACAATGCACGTAAGTCCATTTAAAATAATTTAAACAGGTCACTGATAATTGTGCAAACAGGGTTTCATTCCGGGTCCTAAATATGTCTATTTACACAGATTTGGGTTTACTTTGTAAGTTAGTTTGTGAGAAAAACTGTTTTTTCATGCTCCCTGGAAAAAAAGAAATTTGGAGATACGTGCTTTTCATCGGGCAGCAACGATATACACTTGATGGACTTGCAACCTGTCCAGGGTGTACCCCGACCTCGCCTATACACTACCAGTCAAAAGTTTGGACACACTTTCTCATTCAAATGAATAGGAAAGTGTGTCCAAACTTTCGACTGGTAATGTATATACATGTTAATCAAGATTAATTCATTTGCATGATTAATTTGATAAAAAATTTTAACGCAATGAACTTGGTTTTTAAATATGATGTGGTAGGTATTTATATTTATTTCTTTGATTTATATATTGCAATCTGGACACCACATCTGCCGTTTAGTTTAAATAAACACCTTTTAAGTATTTATATATCACCTTCTTTCATGAGTTTTTTTACCCCCACTAAAGGAAACACGATTAATAATGAATATGATTAATAAATATCATGATTAATGTAAATTAATCCACAGCGGCCCTGACCTTAATCTGAAATTTTGACAGCCCTAATACACACACACACACATTAGGGGTGTAACGTATGCTAAAGTCACAGTTCAGTATGTACCTTGGTTATGAATTCATGGTTTGGTGCATTTTTGGTACAGAAAAATGCAATAAATAAATAAATAAATAAAATGTTAACCTGTTTTTCATTTATTGTCAAATTGAAAACATAAACTAGTGAAAACATTGAACATAACACAATTCCCTGAACAAGGGATGGTTATTTTTTAAATAAAATCATACCTGGGTCTAGGTAGGAATATAAAAATAAAACAAAGATCAATCAAAGTGCGGAATATAGAAAATGCTTTAAGCATTTTCAACTTCACATTCAAACTGCTCAATTAAATAAGTGCCTCTTTGGCTTTACTATGCAAGTTGAAATAAGCCTGAAATCTGACTCACATGCTTAATTCTTCAATGTAGAGAACACAGAAAATACGAGCCCCATGCTCCTCTGTGCTAACGCTAAGTGCTATAACGAATTGCCAGATGGCTCTGACTTTCTCAGACTGAGTCGTTAGTTAGATTAATTAGTCAAATTTGTTTGGGTAGCTAAAGCTCAGTGAGGCTGGTCTGTGCTACATACTTAACAAGGTTGCTTGGATCGCTCGACAACAGCAAGCGGGGCTTTGTGATAGTGTTCCATCACCCAGAGGAAACAAGGACTGGCAAATAGTTCTGCATAGCTTTAGCATGGAAATATTTTAGGTACATTCAGTACACACGTATATTGGTACCAAATATAAAGATACCATATATAAAGAGAGAGAGAGAGTTTCCAGGAAGTCCTTATACAAACCCTTCCCATTCATTTGGAGCAGTCATTAGTAAATTATTATATGACACAATATAACATCAAAGACAATGAAGTGATTTAAGAGAATGGAAAATAGTAAATAGTAGTGACATGCTAAAGAATAATATTCTGTTCTTTAACCAATAACAGAGTCTGTTCGGTGATTTAAAGGTTTGTTTGTTTTTTGTTCCCTTCAGGATGAATTATAAAGTCTAAAGTTTTGCCTTTTCATTTAGGGCTACCATAAGGCCAACATTTTATACTAAATAGTTGTAGCCAGTTGTATTAGTTTACAGTTGACATGTCTTATCTCACTTGAATCATACTGGATGGACCAAAGGGAAAATCACAGTGACCAGTACCAAATGGATCAAAGCACTAAAGCTGATTCCAAAGACATGAATTCATTCATCTTCAACTGCTTTATCTGTTTCTGGGTCGCGGGGTGCTGGAGCCAATCCCAGCTCACAATGGGCAAGGGTGGGGTCACCCTGGACAGGTGTCCAAGGCCAACATACAGGGACAGACAGAGACAAACAACCACTCACACTCAGACCTACGGACAATTTAGAGTCACCAATTAACCCAAACATGCATGTCTTTGGACGGTGGGAGGAAACCCAGGCAGGCAAGGGGAGAATATGCAAACTCCGCACAGAAAGGCCCCAGGCCAAGATCCAGAGCTGCAGTCTTCTTATTGTGGGGAGACAGCACTAACCACTATGCCGCCGCGGTGCTCTGATTCCAAAGACAGTGCAGTGTAAAATTTCATTCGTTCAAAAATGTAAGAACAGAAATATTCAGTTTTGCTGGGCTGTAACAAGAAATCCCGCAGATTTATATCTTATCTTAAAACTGATCAAATAAAAATAAACTCATGTGCCCAGCTAGGTGAGGGCAATTTCTTGAACATTTCATTTGAATCAAGCAATCAAATGCAATGCATCAACTGCAAATGCAATTCAGGCAAAACACCTCTATAAACAATTTGTATTGCAACGGCAATACAAATGGATGGACCAACCAGATTCATCATTATCTGGCATGCTTGGCCAGATGATCAACCTTGGCCTATTTAGACAAAAAAATAACACATTGTTCATTCAGTCACATCAAAACCTAATTCTGATTTATTGTAGATGCAGTGTTTAAAGTACCTGATATAAAATGTTTGATTTATATATATATATTTTTTTGTCTGCATTTGTCCTCATAGTTGAACACCATAGAGTGTCAGTGTTATATGAGATTGATGCAGTTATAGTCTTGCAACTAAATATTTTATTATTTCAGTGCATGTATGTGACCATCACCAGCCCTTCCTGGATGCTAATTTGTTGATCTTTATTGAATGGAATGACCTTTGACTGGCAGGGAGAACAGTGCTACACCTCAGTGAATATAGGGGGGAATGAAGGACAGAGAGGATACAGAAGGATGGACAGGGGAAGGGAAGCAGGTGGTGCGGGTAGGAACTAGTGGAGTGAAGGATCCTGTGCTTTTCCTGTTACCTCACTCAGGATTAAGAGAGTCCAGAGGGTTTCTGTGTAGATCTGTAGAGAGATGGGAGTCCAGGTAGGTGAAGGTGTCCCAAAAGATGAGCCAAGTCAAAGATAGTATACATAGTGATGGAATGAAAGAGCAGCTCAGCCCATTTTAGGCAGGATTCATCAATTTTAAATGATGTGACCCAACACGAGCTGGCAAGTGAAACCACACATGCGAGTGGGCATTCCCTAAATATGAGTGAGACCATCACCAGGGCCCAGAGTCGGGTCAGAGGCCCCCGGCTGCCCGTGGCTGTGCACAGGAGTGTGTGAGGTACCAAACCCAGGGGGCCACCACAGCTATGTGGTGTGCCGCCGTCCCCTGTGTTCCAGGTGGGCGACGGCAAGCACCACCAAACCACCCAAGGAAGCGCACGCCGGAGCGGGGCAGGAGGACCCCACGCTCCCCCCACCACCCCGTCGTCCACATCCGCCACCAACATCCAGAGGCACCCCACCAACCGAAGAGACCCAACCTGGAGCACCTGTGGTGCACCCCCAGGCGGACACCAGCAAAGCGCCCGAACGGGGAAGGGCTGCAGGGGTGGGGGGGCCCCTGACGTACATGGACCAAGGAGACCGCAGGATGAGGAAACCCCGTAAGCACAAGGAAAGAGCCCCAGACCCCCCACACAAGGGAGAGAGGAAGTGGCAAGCCACCACACACCAGCCAGTGTCAGACCGACAGAGGCTACCAGGGAGCCGCCACGGACCCAGCACCACACAGTGCCAGGAGGCAAAGCCCAGCCACCAGGACACAGAAGACCCCGGGTATCCAACCAAACCGTCCTCTGTAGGGCCCCCAGGCCGCCGACCCCATGCACCACCCCACCGCGGAGGACCAGGCCCACCAAGCTGTGCCATGAGTAATGAAAGTGTCCCTTTTCCTGTGCTTTTTCAATCCCCGTCGAGGAAGCATTGCCCTGCACCGTGACACTGTGACCCTGGATGTGGTGTGATGCATTAAGATTGGGAGAGGAGGGTGGGGGGAAGTCAGAGGTCTGCAGCACACCTTTGTCCTGCAGCCTACCCCGACAGAGTGCCCCCTGCACCCGCCCTTGATCATCTCCCAAGGTGTGGTGCATTAAAATCTTGTGTGGGGTGTATGTGGTGTACCTAACTCTGGCTGTGAGAAGTAAAGTAGTGGAAAGTAAAATCCTTCTGTTAACATATAAAGCTCATACTGGTCAAGCTCCGTCATACCTCAGAGAGCTCATAGTTCCTTACTGTCCTAGTAGGCCACTCCGCTCTCTAGATGGAGGTTTACTTGTGGTTCCTAGAGTCTCCAAGAGTAAATCAGGAGGCAGATCTTTCAGTTATCAGGCTCCTCTTCTATGGAACCAACTTCCAGTATCGGTCCGGGGGGCAGACTCTTTAGCAATTTTCAAGACCAGGCTTAAAACGTTTCTGTATGACAGAGCTTATAGTTAAAAAGTTAAAGTTCATTTACTCTTTAGCTATGCTGCTACAGGCCTAGACTGCTGGGGGAAGGACTGAGCACCTCTCTCTCTCTCTCCCTCTCCCTTTCCCCTCTCTCTCTCTCTCTCTCTCTCTCTCTCCCCCTCTCCCTCTTCCCTCTCCCTCTCTCTCTCTCCCCCTCTTCCCTCTCCCTCTCTCTCCCCCCCCCCGCATGCGCCGTCATACCAACAACCTGCTTCTCCGAAATCCCAGTTTCTCTCAGTTCCAAGCATGTGCATTGCATTTACTAACCATGTTTTCCCGAAGTCTCCGTCTCCCCCAGCTCCTCTCCTCTCTCTCTCCCAGCTCCTCTCCTCTCTCTCCCTGTCCTCATCCTGCAGGTGATGAATCATCACCATCCCATGTTCCTGCAATGCCTGCTGCTCCCACATCTTCAAGAATTCCATACAGCATCATTCCTACGAACCTCATGCAGCATCATGTTCCTGCCTACACCTGTTTGAATATCCCCTCCTCCTGCTCTCTTTCTCTCCCTACTCTACCCAACTTTGCCCCCCCCCCCTCCCCCGTGCCTCTCTCTCTCTCTCTCTCTCCCTCTCTCAACCCAACCGGTCGAGGCAGATGGCCGCCCCCCCTGAGCCTGGTTCTGCCCGAGGTTTCTGCCTCTTAAAGGAAGTTTTTCCTTGCCACTGTCGCCAAGTGCTTGCTCATCGGGGGATCTGTTGGGTCTCTTTAAATAATTTTATAAAGAGTTTGGCCTAGACCTGCTCTATATGTAAAGTGCCTTGATGTAACTTTGTTATGATTTGGCGCTATACAAATAAATCTGATTTGATTTGATTTGATTTGGAAAGTGTGTGTGGTGGGTGAAGTGTGATGTAAGTGCAGTTTAGGAGGCAGGCAAGTGAAGGCCTGGTCCCCAGCTGGAGGGCTGAAGATGCGGCGGCCCCCAGGGAATCCAGAAGTCCCCCAACCAGACCCCGCCCCCCAGCACAGCACAGTAACAGGGGTACAATGGCTGCCCCATGAGTCACCACGAACCAACACCGGCCAGCCGTCGATGGCTACTGCCAGCCCCCCCCCCCAGGATGCGCTGTGACCCCATCCACCACAAGCCCCCCGGCCCCAGAACGCCCGAGACACAGGACCTGCACCGAGGCCGAGGAGGGAGCAGGGCGAAGGGCGGAGGGAGCAGTGGAGAAGAAGAGAGGAAAGACCGGAGAGCCCTCCGGCCCACACCACCGCGGCCCACGGGGCTACCCAGGAGGAGTCGGCCGTCCACACCCCAAGACCCTGGGACAGCAAGAAGGCCCTGGTGCCACAGGGAACCCTACGCAAGGCGCCAGAGCACACCCTTCTGAACCAGAGATCAACCCAGGACTTAGAAGGAGAGGAACACCCCTATGGTATGCTCAAGGTGTTGCAGTCTGGGGATCTGACGTTGTCACCCTGGATGTGGATGGGAATAAAAATATTGCGTAATTGCCATGAACAGGTTACATTATTGTCATCTAGCAGCAATTCAATCATTGGAGGAGCATGGCTCGGTGAACGTCAGACCTGTGCGTGATTCAACATGGTGGCACACACCTGAACGTAACCAAACAAGCTCACCTTTAACGCCAATCTACATAGTCTGTATCCTCAAATTCTACAGGAAAAACATTTACTTCTTTCATCCACCAACAAACCTCATCAATAAAATCTGGAAGAAGAAACCGTGGAAAGCCTGCAGGAGTATGTTGACGCGTGCTACCACCGACTCGTCATGGGGAAGACCAGTAACGCGACTAACCCATCTTCCAAAAGAAGCCAACCACCCAGCACACCCTCATCACGGACTTTGGGGACATCCTGGACTCATTCGACAGGAAACTAACAAGTTTCGACGCCAGACTCCCTCTAGTGGAAATCCTCCACAAAGAGTTTCAGGCTCTCCGTGAGTCTCTGGAATTCAGCCAGCAACTGGTGGCTTCACTGGACACTGAAAACCAAGCCCTTAAAACCTCCATTCCAGATACCGGAATACTGGATTCACTGGATTCATCGGAGTATGGTAATAGTATGGTTAAGGTAACGGATGAAGGTACCATCAATTTCTCTCATTCATTCTTTCTTTCAAGCCTGTGTATACCATACTGTTTTCACCCACGGAAAATGTGTATTTATGTCACCCAGTTGGTTTTCCTGTTGTTGTTTTGTGTTACACTTTATTTATGAATGTGATGTTTATATGGTTCGTGGTGCAATTATATAATATGCAGTTACATTGGCCACACATATGCACTCTCTTCCTCTCTGGCACCGCCACACACACACGCACCCTCACACACACACACACACAGGTACACCTTACTTATTAACCTACTTATCACAATTTACACTCAGAAGATTAATTTAGATATGAACAAATTACAGTTTGTCCCTTGGAATGTGCGCGGAATCGGCTCACGTGAAAAATGGCAAAAAAATTTAACACACCTACACAATTTACAAGCAGACATTGTCCTACTACAGGAAACCCATCTACCCCGAGGAGGAAATCATATATTAAGCTTATCACAGTTTTCTAGGCATAGTTGACTTGCCAAAATTAAATCAAGACCAAATAACGGCTCTAGATTCACCTATTTCGACCGAGGAACTTCAAGAAGCCCTCAAACGTACAGTGGGTTAAAATAGGTATTGAACACGTCACCATTTTCCTCAGTAAATATATTTCTAAAAGGTGCTACTGACATGAAATTTTCACCAAATGTCAGCAACAACCCATGCAACCCACACATGCAAGGAAATCAAACCTTAGATGTCCATAAATTAAGTTATGTGTAATAAAATGGAATGACAAAGTGAAAAAGTATTGAACACACTTAGTTAAATTTATTTAATACTTCATAAAAAAGCCTTTGTTGGTAATAACAGCTTCAAGATGCCTCCTGTATGGAGAAAATAGTTGCATGCATTGCTCAGGTGTGATTTTGGCCCATTCAAATCTTCAAATCTTGAAGATTCCGTGGGCCTCTTCTATGAACTCTAATCTTTAGTTCTTTCTATAGATTTTATATTGGATTCAGGTCAGGTGATTGGCTGGGTCATTCTAGCAGCTTTAATTTCCTTCTCTGAAACCAAGTGAGTTTCCTTGGCTGTGTGTTTGGGTTCATTGTCTTGCTGAAATGTGCACCCTCATTTCATCTTCATCATCCTGGTAAATGGCAGTAGATTTTTGTCAAGAATGTCACAATACATTTTTCCTTTCATCCTTCCTTCAATTACATGAAGTTTGCCAGTGCCGTATGCTGAAAAACAACCCCACACCATGATGTTCCCACCTCCAAACTTCACTGTTGGTATGGTGTTTTTGGGGTGATGTGTTGTGACATTTGACCTCCAAACATGGTGTGTATTATGGCATCCAAAGAGTTCAATTTTGGTCTCATCTGACCAGACTATATTCTCCTGTATTTCACAGGCTTGTCTAAATGTTGTGCAGCAAACTTTAAACAAGCTTAAACATGTTTCTTCTTCAGCAATGGAGTCTTGCATGGTGAGCGTGCATACAGGCCATGGCTGTTGAGTGTGTTACTTATTGTTTTCTTTGAAACAATTGTACCTGCTAATTCCAGGTCTTTCTGAAGCTCTCCACAAGTGGTCCTTGGCTCTTGGACAACTCTTCTGATAATTCTTTTTACTCCTTTGTCAGAAAACTTGCAAGGAGCACCTGGTCGCAGCTGGTTTATGGTGAAATTATGTTGTTTGCACTTCCAGATTATGGCCCCAACAGTGCTGGAACATTCAGAAGTTTATAAATACTTCTGTAACCAATGCCATCAGTATGTTTTGCAACAATAAGGTTGTGAAAGTCTTGAGAGAGTTCTTTGCTTTTACCCATCATCAGATGTTTCTTGTGTGACACCTTGGCAATGGGACACCTTTTTATAGGCCATCAGTTAGGACTGAACCAGCTGATATTAATTTGCACAGACAAGAGGCAGGATTGCTTTCTGATTACTGATAGATTTCAGCTGGTGTCTTGGCTTTTGGTGCCTTTTTCCACCTCGATTTTGTCATGTGTTAAATACTTTTTCCCTGTGTCATTCCATTTTATCACACATAACTTAATTTATGGACATCTAAGGTTTGATTTCTTTGCATGTGTGGGTTGCATGGGTTGTTACTGAGATCTGGTGAAAATTTCATTTCAGTAGCACCAATAGCAAAAATTATAACGTGTTCAATACTTATTTTACCCGCTGTATGCCAAACAAGAAAGCCCCGGGACCAGATGGTTTCCCTACAGAATTCTACAAAAAGTTCTGGCCAGAGCTTGCACCAATATTTTACAGAATGTTCACCGAAATGCAGGAAACCTCGACCTTTCCACCCAACATGAACCGTGCAAATATTAGCCTTCTCCTTAAACCGGACAAAGACCTTGCACTCCCATCAAGCTATTGTCCAATATCACTTATAAATGCAGATATTAAAATTATTTGCAAGGCGCTAGCTAGAAGACTTGAAAAAGTAACACCTCACATAATACATCCCGACCAAACTGGGTTTATTACAGGCCGATACTCTACCAACGACACCCGCAGACTTATCAACCTGATAGACTACTGTAACAGTCAGAGCAAATATGCCATAATAGTCTCCCTAGACGTGGAAAAAGCATTCAACAGGGTAAATTGGAATTTTTTTCCTCGCCACATTACAAAAGTTTGGGTTCGGAGATAACTTTGTGAGCTGGATCAAAATATTGTATAGCTCTCCCAGTGCTTGTGTCAGAACAAATGATCAAACTTCTCCAAGCTTTCCTCTCCAAAGGGGAACCAGGCAGGGTTGTCCACTTTGTCTGTCCCTTTTTTCTTTATTTATAGAGCCACTCGCAGCTGCAGTTTAGCAGAAAAAAATATTAAGGGAATTGATACAGCAAATGCGAACCATAAGATAAGTCTTTATGCTGATCATGTATTACTTTTCCTACGAAATGCAATTTCCCTGAAACGTTGTCGATGTTTCGACAAAATTTGTCGATGAAGCACTCATCGACAAATTCTCAACCATCTTTGAGTACTCTGGAAATCTGAGTTTATTCGTAGGACAGTCGATTTGCTCTAATTAATAGAGTACATTAACCGCCCCACTACAGCCAGGAAACATTAGATACCTAGGTATCAACATCCCCGCCAAACTTTCTGACCTGACATGGCTAAACCATCCATCCATCCATCCATCTTCATCCGCTTATCCGAGGTTGGGTCGCAGGGGTAGCAACTTCAGCAGAGAGCCCCAGACTTTCCTTTCCCCAGCTACATCGACCAGCTCTGACTGGTGGATCCTGAGGCGTTCCCAAGCCAGAGTGGAGATATAACCTCTCCACCTGGTCCTCGGTCTGCCCCAGGACCTCCTCCCAGCTGGACGTGCCTGGAACACCTCCCAAGGGAGGCGACCAGGAGGCATCCTGACCAGATGCCCAACCCACCTCAACTGGCTCCTCTAAATGCAAAGGAACAGCGGCTCTACTCTGAGGTCCTCTCAGATGACTGAGTTCCTCACCCTATCTCTAAGGGAGAAGCCAGCTACCCTTCTGAGGAAGCTCATTTCAGTCGCTTCTACGTATGATCTTGTTCTTTTGGTCATGATCCAGTTCTCATGACCATAGGTGAGGGTAGGAACGAAGATTGACCTGAAGATCAAGAGCTTCGCTTTCCGGCTCAGCTCTCTTTTTGTTACAGCGGTGCGACACAGCGACTGCAGTACCGTTCCCACTGCTCCGATTCTCCGTCCAATCTCACGCTCCAAGGTCCCCCCACTCATGAACAAGACCCCGAGGTACTTGAACTCCTTCACTTGGGGCAAAGACTCATTCCCAACCTGGAATGAGTCTTTGTTGAGAACCATGGCCTCTGTTTTGGAGGTGCTGATCCTCATCCCAGTCGCTTCACATTCAGCTGCGAACCTGTCTAGTGAGATCTGTAGGTCACAGACCGATGGTGCCAACAGTACCACATCGTCCGCAAAAAGCAGCGATGCGATCCTGAGCCCCCTGACCTGCAACCCCTCTCCTCCACGACTGCGCCTAGAAATGCTGTCCATGAAAATAGCGAACAGGATTGGTGACATGGCGCAGCCCTGGCAGAGGCCAACCCTCACTTGGAACAAGTCCGACTTACTGCCGAATACCCACACACAGCTCTCACTTTGGGCGTACAGAGATTGGATGGCCCTTAAAAGTGACCCCCTCACCCCATACTCCCGCAGCACCCCCCACAAAAACTCCCAGGGGACCCAATCGTATGCCTTCTCCAGGTCCACAAAGCACATGTAGACCGGCTGGGCATACTCCCAGGCTCCCTCCAGGATCCTCACAAGGGTGAAGAGCTGGTCCGTTGTTCCACGACCAGGACGGAACCCGCATTGTTCCTCTTCAATCAGAGGTTTGACGATCGGCCTGACCCTCCTTCCCAGCACCTTGGAGTAAACTTTCCCAGGGAGGCTGAGTAGTGTGATGCCTCTATAGTTGGCACACACCCTCTGGTCCCCTTTTTTAAAAAGTGGGACCACCACCCCAGTCTGCCCCCGACCCCCATGCAATGTTGAAGAGGCGTGTCATCCATGAAAGCCCCTCAACACCCAGACCCTTCAACATTTCATGACAGATCTCATCAATCCCTGGGGCTTTGCCACTGTGGAGTTGTTTGACTACCTCAGTGACTTCCCTCAGGGAAATTGCCAATGATGTCTGGAGGCTTCCCCCACCACTTGACCCAACTCACCACCAGATGGTGATCAGTTGACAGCTCAGCCCCTCTCTTCACCCGAGTGTCCAAAACATGCAGCCTAAGATCCGATGATACGATAATAAAATCAAACATCGACTTTCAGCCTACGGTGCTCTGGTACCAGATACACTCATGAACCTCCTTATGCTCGAACATGGTATTTGTTATGGCCAGTCCATGACTACCACAGAAGTCCAACAACAAAACACCACTTGGGTTCAGATCAGGGAGGCCGTTCCTTCCAATCCCACCTCTCCAAGTTACTCCATCATTGCCCACATGTGCTTTGAAGTCTCCCAGTAGGATTATGGAGTCCCCTACCGGGGCGCCATGTAGGACCCCATTCAGGTTCTCCAAGAAGGCCGAATACTCCAGGCTGCTGTTCGGTGCATACGCACAGACAAGAGTCAGAGTTTTCCCCCCTGCCACCCAAAGGCACAGGGAGGCGACCCTCTTGCCACCGGGATAAACTCCAACACAGGAGCACTCAGCCGGGGGCTTCTGAGTATCCCCACATCCGCCTGGCGCCTCACGTCTTGGGCAACTCTAGAGAAGAAAAGAGTCCAACCCCTATCAAGGAGCACGGTTCCAGAGCCTTGGCTGTGCGTGGAGGCAAGCCCCACCAGATCCAACCGGTAGCACTCCATCTCCCGCACCAGCTCCGGCTCCTTCCCCCACAGCGAGGTGACGTTCCACGTCCCCAGGGCCAGTCCATGCCACCCGGGTCTGGTCTGCCGGGACCCTCCGCTTCCACCACCACCCATTTGTCAGCGCAACCGACCCCATCGATCTTCCCTGCGGATGGTGGGTCTACCGGGGCTGGCATTATCCACGTGGTTCTTTTGGGCTTGGCCCAATTGGGCCCCGTGACATGGCTAAACCACATCATCCTAATTAAAGAAATAGAGGACGAACTCATCCGGTGGAGGGCACTACCCATATCACTTATGGGAAGAGTAGCAACAGTGAAAATGCCAAAAATTAACTATGTTTTTTCGATGGTTCCAACCCAACCTCACCTGAATTGTTTCAAATCACTAAACTCTAACATCTGCAAATTTTTTTGGAAAGCTAAACCACCACGTATAAGCTTAAAGAGTTTACAAATGAGTAAAGAACGTGGTGATTTGGAATTACCAAACTTTTACAATTACTACTTGGCCAATAAATTACAATATATACTAAAATGGATTAACCCAAACTCGTTAGACCAAGCGTGGCTTGATATTGAACAAACATTTTGCAAAGAAATCCAAATTTGTGATCTGGCCTTTATCAGTCCTTCCATCAAGCGACACAGCTGCTTCAAGTGTATTAGCATCAGCAACACCCTCACAGCTTGGTGGGAATTCCTCAAAAGAAATGAGTTCTCGAACACCCCTTTCAGGCTCACGCCTGTCTGGAATAATCCTGACATCCTGCAAAATAAAAAATAAATAGTAAATTTTTCAGCATGGGTTGATAAAGGAATAAAACATTTAAAGCATATCCTCTAAGCAAACAAATTCATACAATTTTATGAAATCGCAGCAAAATATGGTATTAACAAAAACAAATTTCTGGAATATCTTCAGCTCCAATCTATAATTCAGGCACGTTTTGACCTTAGCCAATTGGATTTAGAGCTTCCACCCAGAATAACAGATTTTCTACAGCTTTCACAGCCTAAACTACTGTCTAAAATTAACTTGATACTGTCTACAACAGATGTCGCAATCTCTGTTCCTACCTCCAAATGGGAGAAAGATCTGTTGATCAACCCAGACCCTAACTTTTGGATAAAAATCTGTTCCAACACGTTCAAAATTACTCAAAATAGCAACCTACAATTAATAAATTACAAGGTTCTCCACCACAGAACACACTATACAGGACAAAGGATGTTCAAAATGGCCCTCACACAAACAAACGTTTGTCCAAACTGCGCGACTGGCTTACCAGATTGCTATCTGCATGCTCTTTGGCTTTGTACACCTGTCAACAACTTCTGGCATAGGGTTATTGACGATTTTTCACAGAGGCTAGGGTACCCCATCCCTACCTCCCCCTCATTTTGTCTGCTAGGCGACCTCACTAATGTCAATATGGAAATAAACAAATCCTGCATGCTTCTTACTGCCCTAAGCATCACAAAAAAGACCGTCCTGATTAATTGGAAATCCAAGAAGAACCTAAGCAACCCAATATAGAAACCTTTTATTAGACCACATTTCCATGGAGAGAATGTCTGCTTGGGAAAAAAAATCGATCGGCAGAGTTCGAATGGATCTGGTCCCCAATAATTAAATCCATCATGTAGTTTCAATGAGGGGGGGCTGGCCCTCGTGGCAGGTGGCTATGGATTCTGGTTTAATTGGGTGTCCAGCATCCACTCCTGGACTATGGGAGGAACATAGGAGGGGCAGGGGCCGGCACGGTGGGCCTGGGTCCTCCCTGCCCTGTTCGACCCCTGAACCAGTTGGGCTGAGCTACCTGTCAGCTTGTTGCAGGCAGCGGCGGGGATGGCCAGCAGTGTCAATCTGGAAGCTGGCCCATGTTTTGCCCCCTTCTCGCCTCTCTGTCCCATCACACCCCACCTTATGTGACACTGGGTCTTGAGGGGCTGGAGCCCCCAATTTTAATCACAAAGTAGACATCAAGACCCTGCCCTACCTGGTGGTCGGGTCTGTCACGGGGCCTGACCGGGCCAAGCCCAAAAAAGCCACGTGGATAATGCCCCCCCTCCCTGTGGACCCACCATCTGCAGGGAAGATCGATGGGGTCAGGTGCGCTGACAAATGGGTGGCAGTGGAAGCGGGGGTCCCGGCAGACTGGACCTGGGTAGCATAGACTGGTCCTGGGGGTGTGGAACGTCACCTCACTGTGGGGGAAAGAGCCGGAGCTGGTGCAGGAGGTGGAGCGCTACTACTGGATCTGGTGGGGCTTGCCTCCACGCACAGCCGAGGCTCTGGAACCATGCTCCTTGATAAGGGTTGGGCTCTTTTCTTCTCCGGAGTTGCTCAAGACGTGAGGCGCCAGGCGGGTGTGGGGATACTCACAAGCCCCCGGCTGAGTGCCACTGTGTTGGAGTTTACCGCGGTGGCAAGAGGGTCGCCTCCCTGCGCCTTAGGGTGGCAGGGGGGAAAACTCTGACTCTTGTCTGTGCGTATGAGCCGAACAGCAGCTCGGAGTATTTGGCTTTCTTGGAAAACCTGAACGGGGTCCTGCATGGGGCCCCGGTATGGGACTCCATAGTCCTACTGGGAGACTTCAATGCACACATGGGCAATGATGGAGTAACTTGGAGAGGCGTGATTGGGAGGAACAGCCTCCTTGATCTGAACCTGAGTGGTGTTTTGTTATTGGACCTCTGCGCTAGTCATGGACTGGCCATAACAAACACAATGTTCGAGCATAAGGAGGCTCATGAGTGTACCTGGTACCAGAGCACAGTAGGCCGAAGGTCGATGATTGATTTATTATCGTATCATCGGATCTTAGGCCGCATGTTTTGGACACTTGGGTGAAGAGAGGGGCTGAGCTGTCAACTGATCACTATCTAGTGGTGAGTTGGGTCAAGTGGCGGGGGAGGCCTCCAGACGTCATCGGCAATTTCCTTGAGGGAAGTCACTGAGGTAGTCAAACAACTCCACAGTGGCAAAGCCCCAGGGATTGACGAGATCCGTCATGAAATGTTGAAGGCTCTGGGTGTTGAGGGGCTGTCATGGATGACACGCCTCTTCAACATTGCGTGGGGGTCGGGGGCAGAGGGTGTGTGCCAACTATAGAGGCATCACAATACTCAGCCTCACTGGGAAAGTTTACTCCAAGGTGCTGGAAAGGAAAGGAGGGTCAGGCCAATCGTCGAACCTCTGATTGAAGAGGAACAATGCGGGTTCCGTCCTGGTCGTGGAACAACGGACCAGCTTTTCACCCTTGAGAGGAACCTCGAGGGAGCCTGGGAGTATGCCCATGTGCTTTGTGGACCTGGAGAAGGCGTACAACTGGGTCCCCTGGGAGTTTTTGTGGGGGGTGCTGCAGGAGTATGGGGTGCGGGTATTCGGCAGTAAGTCAGACTTGTTCCAAGTGAGGTTTGGCCTCCGCTAGGGCTGCGCCATGTCACCGATCCTGTTCGTGGTCTTCATGGACAGGATTTCTAAGCGCAGTCAAGGAGGAGAGGGGTTGCAGTTCGGGGGGCTCAGGATTGCATCGCTGCTTTTTCGGACAATGTGGTGCTGTTGGCCCCATCGGTCTGTGACCTCCAGCTCTCGCTAGACAGGTTCGCAGCTGAATGTGAAGCGGCTGGGATGAGGATCAGCACCTCCAAATCAGAGGCCATTGTTCTCAGCAGGAAACCGATGGACTGTCTTGTCTGGGTTGGGAATGAGTCTTTGCCCCAAGTGAAGGAGTTTAAGTACCTCGGGGTCTTGTTCATGAGTGGGGGGACCTTGGAGCGTGAGATTGGCCAGAGAATTGGAGCAGCGGGAGCAGTGGGAACGGTACTGCAGTCGCTGTGTCGCACCGCTGTAACAAAAAGAGAGCTGAGCCGGAAAGCAAAGCTCTTGATCTTCAGGTCAATCTTCGTTCCTACCCTCACCTATGGTCATGAGAACTGGATCATGACCGAAAGAACAAGATCATACGTAGAAGCGACTGAAATGAGCTTCCTCAGAAGGGTAGCTGGCTTCTCCCTTAGAGATAGGGTGAGGAACTCAGTCATCTGAGAGGACCTCAGAGTAGAACCGCTCCTCTTTTGCATTCAGAGGAGCCAGTTGAGGTGGTTCGGGGATCTGGTCAGGATGCCTCCTGGGCGCCTCACTTGGGAGGTGTTCCAGGCACGTCCAGCTGGGAGGAGGTCCCGGGGCAGACTGACGTCCAGGTGGAGAGATTACATCTCCACTCTGGCCTGGGAACGCCTCAGGATCCCCTAGTCAGAGCTGGTCGATGTGGCTGGGGAAAGGAAAGTCTGGGGCTCCCTGCTGAAGTTGCTACGCCCGCGACCCGACCTTGGATAAGCAGATGAAGATGGATGGATGGATGGATAGACATCAAGGGCTTGGGGGAGTGCATGGGGGTGTATTGGGAGACTCTGCCGCCTACACTGCCATGCACAACACGCACCCTACACCCATGGAAAATCTTGCGACCAATATTCTCACTGTTTATGTTGATATTGTTAATATTATTGTAACTCTCCTCCAAAATGGAGGGGAGTTTCTGTGTTACAGTTGACCAGTGCTGCACAGGAGTACTGAGTGCATTATGTGCATATATCGGAGTGAGAGAAACCCATTCTATGCATCTTGTAATGAGTTGTGTGTGATCTGTGAAGCACCTTGAACTGGATAAGCTGTAAGTTCAAAATTTTTGTCATTTTAAATGTATTTTGGCAGATCTGGATCCAGAAGTTGAAGTCAGCAGACAGAGACAGATCTGTTTCCCATTTTGATATCTGTAGATGCATAGAATGGGTTCTTGAGAGTAACATACATTTTAGAGAGGTTTTTCTTCTTCTGTGGAGAAGCTTTGTGATGTTAATGACAAATTCTGGGGGCTGTAACATATTTTGGAGCGTTGGAGTTTTCTTCTTGATTGTCTTGATCACTTGTAGATATTGGAGAAGGTTTCCATTTCCTATTACAAAAGTCACAAATAAATTTCTGTGTCTCAGAAGTAAGTTTTCCTGGAAGAGGTGATGGAGGTGGGTGATTCCTTTCTGCTCCCAAGTGCTAAGATGAAGAGGAACTTTGTTAGTTACAAAATGTGGGTCGTGCCAGATCGGGGCGAACATACACGGTTCCACTTGGGAACCTGTGTTCTCTAGAGCTTTCCACCAAGCAGAGAGGGTGGAAGCAATCATGGGGTTTTTGAAACAGTTACGATGCTTGAGGGTCATGGTAATGAAGAGGAGGTCAGAGATACTGATGTTGTGACACTCTACCTGTTCAAATTCAAGCCAGGAGTTGTAATCTGCTTTTGGATTTATCCATTTAGTGATGATGGCTGATTTGCCAAGTAATAATTCATGAAATTTGGTGCATCCAATCCTCCTTCCGATTTATTTTTTTGAAGGGTAGCGAGGCAAATTCTTGTCTTTTTGTCCTTTGAATAGAATTTTATAATAGGGGAATCTAACTTCTGGAACCACTTTGCTGTGGGTTTGAATGAGATCATGGAGAATAAGATAAATTGCTGATTTGTGATAAAATTTTCATTTTAACCATAGCTATACGCCCCATAAGATAGATAGGAAGATTGTTCCAGCACCCCGGGTCATCACAGATTTTCTTCAGCAGTGGACCAAAGTTCAAGTGGACTAACTCTGATAGTTTATGTGAGATATTTATACCCATGTATTTAATGTTGTGTGGAGAAGGAAAGCTGGAGCTTCTGGTCAGCAGGATCCCATGCATCCCATAATATTGTTGATTTGGACCAGTTAATCGAGTAGTCAGAGAGGGCTGAGAAATTTCAGATACAGTTATAAGTTTCCTGTAATGATCTTTGAGGTTGTTGCAAGTAGATTAATACATCATCAGCATATAAATAGATTTTATGTTCGGAAACAGTCGAGTAGATACCTTTGATATTGGTGTTCTGACGTATTGCAGTTGCCAGTGGTTCAATGAATATAGCAAACAGCAGGGGAGAGAGGGGGCATCCTTGTCTGGTCCCCCTCTGCAGAGTGAAGCTTTGTGATGTGATCCCGTTTGTGGTGACTGTAGCCTTAGGTGAGTTATACAGTGCGGACACCCAGTGGATAAATGACTTTCCAAAGCTAAATTGTTGAAGGGTAGCAAAGAGGAAAGACTAGTTAACTTTGTCAAAAACTTTTTCAGCATCGAGTGATACACAAATAACGTTAGAAGGCTCCTTAATTTTATCAGCATGTTGCAGCGCAGCAACCAGAAGCTATTGTTGTGTCAGCCTTTGATAAAACCTGTTTGGTCATTGAGAATTATCGGAGATTATTGTCTCCAAAGTACCGGCGGGCTCATAGGGTGTCAGGAGTTTAAATATGTAGCTTGGATCGAGACCAGTGCAAGCTTTAAAAGTGATCAATAAAATCTTAAAATCAGTTCTAAAACTAACCTGAAGCCAGTGCAAGGACGCTAAGACTGGAGTGATGTGATGCCGTCTGTTAAAACCAGTAAGAAGCCTAGCTGCTGTGTTTTGTACCAGTTGGAGGCGGGACAGTGATTTGTGGGTTATTCCAGAGAGGAGGGAGTTACAATAGTCAAGTCTTTTCTAATTGTAATTTCTCATTTTGTAGTTGGGTCCATAATTGTTCACTTGGTTTTGTAGCATATTGTTCTGTTATTTCTTTAATCTTATCCTCAATGTTTTTTTCAGCTGTTGTTCCTGTTTTTTCTTGTAGGAGGAATAAGATATAATTTTGCCTCTGATTACAGCCTTCCCAGCTTCCCAGATCAGGGATGGAGATAAATTTGGAGAATCATTTATTTCTAAAAAGTTTTTCCAATTCTTTCCTTATTAACAAATCAAATTTTTGATCCCTTAGTAATGAGGTGTTTAAGCGCCATGTGGGGAACGGTTTGAGCGTGGATTCTATTTGAAGGTGGAGGGACACTGGTGCATGATCACTGATTATAATTGGGTGTATACTGGTGTTGATTTTTTGTGCAATAGAGTTGTTTGAGAGGAAAAAGTCAATTCTTGAAAAAGAGTGGTGCACTGGGGAGAAGAAGGTTTATTCTCTCTTTGTAGGATTTTCGAGCCATCGCCAAGTCCAAAGTCATCCATATATTCCCTAGGGACTGTGGTTGATTGCGATATTTTTTTGTGTGTGCTGAGTTATGGGAACGATATATAGAGGGATTCAGGACTGTGTTAAAGTCCCCTCCTATGATCGTAGTCAGGGTGACTGATATGTCACATAATTATGAAAAAACTTTGTGGAAGAAGGCCGGATCATTGTTGTTAGGAGCATAGATATTCGCAATTGGGTATAATTTATTAAAGATTGATGCCTGAATAATGATGTATCGGCCTTCTGGGTCAGTTAGCATACTGTTTAAAGTAAATAGTGTCTTATGGACCAAAATGGATAGTCCTCTTTGTATACTATTGTAACAGGATGGAAAGATTTGGTTAAAATTTGGATCTATAAGAGATTGTTCTTCTGAAACTTGTAGGTCTTTTTTATTGGCATTTTCCAATACAATTTGGCAGTAGTCCAGCTGTGAGAGGACAATACTGTTTATTACCATTTTACTTAATTCTGATGTTTTCTGCACCGCCTTACCACTGCCAATGCCTTACCCATTCTGTTCACAACAGTGTCAATGTGTTTTGACCAGGAAAGCTTATTATCAAGCAGGATGCCCAGAAACTTAGTTTCCTTAACTTGCTGGATTGGTGTTTTATTTATAAAGAGATTTAGTTCTGGCTCTTTCCTGAGAGAATGATTTGAGCTAAATATAATTGTTACGCACCAGTCTAGGGGCCTGGAAACGTAACATAAAAATAATCAGACAACCATTAGGGCAGAAGAAGGTGAGCTTTATTCACCACGCACAGCATTCAACAATTTACAAAACAGAGAGGCTTGTTGTCAGGATGAACCTAGGCCAAAATAATAAATAAAACAAACTATCTTCCCTCAGAAGACTAACTAAACCCTACATGAACAAAAAGTAATACAAAAACATCAACTAAACCTAACTCCCTATATTACTAAAAAAACAGGAGACAACAATTCAAAAATAAATGGCAGTTCACCCCTACTGCTTCAGGCTGTACGAGATCTCTACAGGTGAAAAAGTGCTGTATACAATTGTGGCGTCAAGCGCTGCCAGCTGCAACCACTGGCTAACAGCTCGTAGCGGCCGGCCGGACTACACTTACAATCTGCTTCACACAAACACCAAACATGAGCTCCCCACTCTCCAGTTGGAACAAAATAACAACAGGCAACGACACTCAGGCAGGTTAGGCGGCTGGGACGACAGGGCAGGGACAAATGTGACCGCTGTCAATCCATCGGGTCTCTGACGGATTCAGGGGGTTCAAATAGGCCAAGCCCCTGCAGCAGCCAATCCGCATCCGTCACAACCAACCAGGATCCACCAATCAGAGCTGGAGCCGGCACCTGGCACAGATCCTAGAGAGAAGAGGTCTCACTCACACACACACACACACACACACACACACACACACACACACACACACACACACACACACAAACACACACACACACCACAGCAGATCACTCTCCTCACAAAACAGCATATGACACACACAATAACTACGGCCACAGCCGTAACAATAATGCGTTTAGTTTTGGTTGTATTAAGTATCAATTTGTTTTGAAAGACCCATTTCCCAACTATATCTAGCTCCATGTTTAAGATGACATTTAGATCAGCAAGTGTTGTTTCTAAGGCTGTAACAATTCTAAATGTGGCTACACAATTAATTGTCTCAAAAATAATTAACAATATAATTGTCTCTTTCGGTCCAATTTTTAAAATACTTTTTTTATTATCCAAGTCCAGTAGTCATCACTATTGTACTGTAAAACTATGTGTCAAAATAGTCATCAACCCCTCTTGACTTGCATTTTTTCCCAACTGTATCTCCTTTGTCATGTTTAGTTGATATGAACGTGTATACGGACAAGTGCCAACAACTAACAGTTAAAATCATAATAATAATAATACAAATATATAGTCCTTTAAAGAAAGGGTGTGGGGGTGGTGGGCGATAAAAAAAGAAAAAAAAAAGGTTATTTGTCGGGCAGAAACACAAGCATGTTCAGTTTTTCTGGCTTGAGGCTGGACCTCACTGGGCTTGCAATGGTGCCAGCTGCGCTGAACATTCGCTGTCATGTTTATATTTCGTCTGCCGGCTGAACGACTCTGCAATGCCCAGCTGTGCAAACTGTGAGGGATGGTGATTTTTGAGATGCAATTTCAAATTGGTTGTGCTAGCATTTTTTACCGCGACCATTTTCTTACATAGCCGGCAAAACGCCTCTTCCAGATTTGCGGGCTCTCCCCTCTGATTTGGCTTGAGACCAAAATAATCCCACAATGGAGAAGTTGTACTACGTTTACAAACAATCTCCATCTTGTGTCTCGTTTTCCAAATTCAGTGTCCAAATGATGCTATAGCTGAAAGCAGGATGTCTAGTCCCTCCCCAAATGACCGATCGTCCAATCATAATTTAGCTGAAACCAGTTGGGCTTGCAGACTCCCTACATTATGACAGGACCAGCGGGACAGTGTCAAACGACACTTTTTCTTTCTTTCTTTATTACCAACACTAAACGAAAACTCCAGTGAAAACCAAACATGTACCAGCTTAATGTTATGGGCATTTCTCAATACTGCTTTTCACGAAACTACCCAATTCTCTTTGGATTGTTAACGTTAGAAAGCCGATTTGACTTTGCAACTGTAAATCAATGCGTGTGAGGCATCCTCCGATGGAACAGCTACTGTTTTGTCCTGCTGCAGGATGCATACGGACACTGGAAACATGTTTAATGGATGCAAACAAAAGTGTTATGATGCTTTGATCCATCTCATGAAAATTAACCCCACCACCCTCCAAAAATTGCTTTAATTTCAGTTAAACAAAGAAACTGCAATTATGTCAAAAAATCGTGGTTAGACAATTATGAAATAATTGTTACAGGCCTATTTGTTGCTGATGCATACACTGTAGTGTCATCTGTGTACATTGTTAATTTGGCCTCTTTCAATATGAGAGGTAAATCATTAGTAAATATAGATTACATAAGTGACCTAGGCAGCTTCCTTGAGGGATTCCACATTCTAAAGACATGCTGTCTGAGTAGTCACCATTAAAAAAAACTCTCTGCAATCTATTCGTCAAATAACTTTCCATCCAGGCTACTGCAGATGGTCTAAATCCATAAGAGTCCAACTTTTCAAGAAGGAGCTTGTGGTTAATTACGTCAAAGGCTACTGTAAAGTCCAATAGGACTGCTCCACAGATCATTTTATTATCTAAATCTCTGTACCAGTCATATGTCATTTGAACTAGAGCTGTGCACGTAGAATGTCCTTTTCTATAAGCATGCTGGAAATTTGTTATCAAATTATTTATGGAAAAATATTTTTGTATTTGGTCGAAAATTGCTCTCTCAAAGATCTTACATATGCTGGTAACAAGCTTATGGGACAGCTATTAGGGCCACTAAAGGATGTTTTCTTGTCTTTAAGCAAAGGAATGACTTTTGTTTCTCTCCAAGCCTGTGGAAAGATCGATTGTATCAGGCTGGTATTCATTATATGACATATATGGTTTGCTATATAATTAACTATATATACCATATTATCAATTCCTGATTGTTTGTTATTGCATGTTTGCGGGAAGCTCCATGACACGCCGTTGGTAGTAACTATCGATGAAGATTTCCAGGTCCTCCACTCTGACGATGTTTTTCAATTTTAAATTAATTTTTAAATTCTGAGCGCTAGCCTCCGTGTGATTGGGGGAATCCGATGATATAATCCAAATAAGGGACTTCATATTCTTGATAAGATCTAGCAGTGCTATGCTGCCATGTAACAATTCAATACTCCAGACATCAGTTTGACCTTGAAGGTTCTGTTTGTTTGTTCAAGGAGTATAACACAACCTACCGGAAAGGAAACGGCTTGATATGAAACTGCTTACACTCACACATTACTGTTACAATAGTTGTTTTAGTGATGGGAAGTTCGGATATTTTTACTAACTCTGGTCTTTTAATCTCGTTCAGCCAAATGAACAAATCTTTTTTCAAGTCATTCGTTCATATCATTCATTGGAACCAGTATGGAGCTGTAGCTGTCGTGGGGGGTAGCAAAATTTGGTAGAGTAGGGAGAGAATGAGAGCAGGAGGAGGGGATTCAATACAGGTGCAGCAGGAACATATGATGCTGAATGAAGTTCATAGAAATATGGGAACAGCAGGAATTGCAGGAACATGGGGTAGCGATGATTCACCACCTGCAGGATGAGGACAGGGAGAGAGGAGAGGAACTAGAAGAAACAGGGACTTCGGGGAAACATTATTAGTGGTATGTCGGCGCATCCAAGGGGGAGGGGGGAGAGAGAGAGAGGTGCTCAGTGCTTCCCCCAGCAGTCTAAGCCTATAGCAGCATAGCTAAGGAGTAAATGAGCTTTGACTTTTTAACTGAAATTGACAAGTTAACAATTTTTCCTCAAAACTCTCTTTTGACTGACCATTACCTCATTACATTTGATTTTACTTTAATTGACTGCACATCATCGAGGAATAAATTCGGCTATAGAAGATGTTTATCTGAAGATGCTGTGGCTAAATTTAAAGAAAAAATTCGGTAATCATTTGTAGCAATGCCATATCTAAATTCAACTGAGGATTTCTCCCATACACAGGTTAATGACCTTGTGATTAGCACTATGGCCACACTGTGTTCAAATCTTGATGATGCTGCCCCTCTAAACAAGAAAGTAATAAAAGAGAGGAGGCTGGCTCTGTGGTATAATTCTCAAATTCGTGCCTTAAAGCAGACGTCATGGAAATTAGAAAGAAATTGGCGTTCCAGCAACTCAGAAGAGTTTCACCTAGCCTGGATAGAAAGCTTAAAAACGTATAAAAAAGCTCTCCACAGTGCTAGAAGCTCATATTACTCAGCACTAATAGAAAAAAAACAAGAAGAACCCCAGGTTTCTCTTCAGCACTGTAGCCAGGCTGACAGAGAGTCATAGTTCAATTGAACCAGTGATCCCCTTAGCTCTCAGCAGTGATGATTTTATGGGCTTTTTTACAGATAAAATTATAACAATCAGAGAAAGAACTGATCAGCTTTTACCTACATTAGACAATAATCTTCTACTGAATTCAGCAGCTCCTGAATCAACTGCAACGCCTATTCTACACCTGGAATCGCTCTCATCTCTGAATCTCTCAGAGCTAGCTTCTATAGTCTCATCATCTAAACCATCAAGCTGTCTATTAGACCCAGTGCCGACTAACCTCTACAAGGACATTTTATACTGAATTGAGCCATTCATTCTAGATCTGATTAATTTGACTTTATCTTTGGGTTATATACCCCATACTCTTAAGACCGCAGTCATCAAACCCCCACTTAAAAAATCAAATCTTGATCCAGATGTTTTGGCCAATTATAGACCCATATCGAACTTTCCGTTCATTTCTAAAATAATTGAAAAAGCAGTAGCAAACCAATTATATGACCATCTACATAGGAACGGCTTGCTTGAAAAGTTGCAGTCAGGATTTAGAGCTCATCATCAGCACAGAAACAGCGCTGGTTAAAGTCTCCAATGATATTCTATCGGCTTCAGACAATGGATCAGCTTCCATACTTCTCCTCTAAGGTCGCTTTCACACCAGAGGTGTTTGGTCCGCTTTAAACGGACCAGAGTTCGTTTCCTCGGATAGTCCACTTTGTTTGTGCAGGTGTGAAAGCTCATACGAGCTCTGGTGCGGACCAAACAAGTGAACTCTGGTCCGCCTGAAAACGTGGGTTTCGGTTCGCTTGCAAGTGAACCCTGGTGCTTTTCGTATGCAGTGTGCATGCTCACCAGACCAAACACAGGACCAAGTGTACGTAGCTTATTAGTCCTTACATGAATGTCTACTGTTTCTATGGCAACAAGTGACTGCTGACATTAGCAGTTGTTAGCTAGCTTAGCTCAATCGTCTGGACAACAATAACCCATAAATTCACAATTTGGCATATTTAAACAAAATCAACCACAACTACCAACAGTCACAGTCCTTAAACTCTGAGCTAATATGCTGTCACATGTTAGATTGTCAAATTTAGAAAAATAACAGCTTAAATTCCTGACAAGCTATGATAGCATTATAGTAAAGGTTGCGTTCACTAGTATGTAGTTAGGTAGCGTTGTTGCATTCCCTCAAATAAATTTCCGGGTTGGGAGGGAGAGAGTGATTTCCCCTCCTTCTTTGTCCAATTGACGAGCGCCCCTTTCAACCGCGTGATGCTGCTCAGAAAGTTTGGTGTGCTTCAGAAATCACAGTGTGAAAGCAGAACCGAAAAAAGTGATAAATACAACGTTACAACTTTCAGCCCCCCCAATCAAACTGAGTCCGCTTCATCAGGTGTGAAAATGACCTTAGATCATAGGCTGCATTTGACACCATTGACCATAATATTTTATTACAGAGACTGGAACATGAAATTGGGATTAAAGGAACTGCACTAAGGTGGTTCAAATCCTATTTATCAGATAGACATCGGTTTGTTCATGTTAACAATAGCTCATCCTCACACACTACAGCCAATTATGGAGTCCCACATGGCTAGGTACTTGGACCAATCCTCTTCACTCTATATCTGCTTCCTTTAGGCAACATTATCAGGAAACACATAATCAAATTTCACTGTTATGCAGACAACACTCAGCTGTATTTATCAATGAAGCCAAATGAAGTTAGTCAGATAGTCAGACTGCAGACATAAAAGTCTGGATGTAACATTTTACTTCTAAATTCGGACAAAACTGAAGTTATTGTACTTGGCCATAAGCACCTTAGAGAAACCCTATCTACTCATCTAATCAGTTTGGATGGCATTACTTTGGCTTCCGGCTCCACTGTAAGAAATCTCGGAGTAACTTTTGACCAGGACATGTCCTTTGTCCCTCACATAAAACTAGTCAGTAGGGCAGCTTTCTTTTACCTGCGAAACATTATGAAAATCAGAAACATCTTGTCTCAAGAGGATGCAGAAAAACTATTCCATGCATTCATAACTTCTAGGCTGGACTACTGTAACTCATTACTATCTGGATGTCCAAACAAATCTCTGAAAGGCCTTCAGATGATTCAGAATGCTGCTGCACGAATATTAACAGGAACTAGAAAAAGGGATCACATCTTTTCTGTGTTAACTTTCATTGGCTGCCAGTAAAATCCAGAATAGAAAGGCGCTTTGCCTTACAAAGTTGTAAGAGCAACGCCAACGGCGGTCCAGGTGGAAGGAAGCAAAACGTGTCAATCTGGGACAGATGAAGCCAGTGCCAACCAGCCCCTATCAGGCCCAAGATGATCCAAGTGACTGCAGGACGCCAGAAAGAGAGCATCAGGCCATAAAAGGAGCCACTCCCAGTGACTCAGATGAGTACAATGCAAAAACAAACACATCCATCCAGAAAGTGCTAGGGCCCATACTAGATTTCCTACACCAGGTTCACGGCACACCAACCCTGACAATAGAAAAAAACCTTTAATTTTTTTTTTAGGGTAATGTGCTCATTGTAGAGTTGTAGTCAGTTGAGTGATGATGGTTGAACTCTCCTGGGAAAGAGGTTCTATATCAGGTGTGTTAACATGGTACTGGGAACAGAAGGTTCAGCTAATGCATTAGAATGGTTTTATCGTTTCCACATGTCTGTGCAATGAAGAATTGCTTGCTGCTGGTATATGCAAAGAAGAACAGCTTACACATAGTCACGCACATGTAGGCTGCTAGATGCAATGAAAACCTGCTTACACATAATAACTGTGCATCAAAGATTTTGTGGATTGTTGATATAATAAAATTAAATCAAAATGAAGGTATCAAAAATCTCCTATCTGGTTATGTTGCATGTTAAAGTAGGTGGTCACTTGCAGTTTGGGGGCCTGTTTAGTTGGCTGCCACTAACAGTTGTAACACAATACAGAGATAACGTTCCTACCTGATTTATTTGACATGATAGAATCATGTCAAAAGGGGGAAATGTTATACTTGGCTTTGTTTTAAGACATCATGTATCCTTACTCCGTACTTTTCCACTGAACCTAAGTTTCTGTTTGCACTTGTCCATTGAGCTCATGTTACTAAATTACAAAAGTTAAAAGAAGAGATGTGGGGGAATCCTGGTAGGGGAGGTAGCATGTCTTTGGATTGGCTGGACCTAAATTTAGGAAAATGGGGAGCCGTTTTGGCCAAGGCAGCCGTGAGTGCTGCCATAGTTCTGATTCTGGTTTCTTTTTTTGACATGTTGCATCGTTCCTATGCTGAGGAGACAGTGCCTGCGAGCCATGCACAGACACACGGACGTGATGATGGGCCTGTAGGGAGCTCGGACGGTAAATGTACTGGCAAATGAACAAATGACTCACCTGCGTCCAGTTGTCCAAGGACTACTGGGGGACGTGGACTCAACAACGGATTATTTGAACAACTCTGATGATTCGGAGGACGAATCGGAGTAGGAGGAGAAGGAGTTCTGAACGGTGAGAAAAAGGGACACAGGTGTTAAGGGAAAATGTGTTGGAATGGAAAGGAGCCCAACAGGAGGGACATGGACATTGAGACCTTTTGATGGACTCAATGGACTGAATTGCACTGCAAAACAAAGAATTATGCACCTGTAAATTGTGACAGCCAGACTTGAGGCTGGATTTTCCCTACTTGTATACACCCCTGGACACACCCATTTTCTCAATCCACTCACCGATTCATTCCCGGTTCGTGCCACCGTTCAACTCCCTTTCATTTATGGGATTCAGTTGAGGAGAAGAAGACAGCAGGAGAGCAGGAAAGAGATTTTAGGAGAGGGTATACGGAGCAACATGCTCATTGGCACGGTTAACACGGTGAGGTCGTTGTAATCCCTTGCAAACCGTTTAATTCATCCGCCAGCCACAGCCGTTCTCTGATCTAGAACACTCTTCCTTCTCCCAGCTCGCTACATATCCACTCTGTTCAACTGTTTACGGAAGTTCGGTCATTCACCCACAACCCAGAAGTAAAAACCCGAAATGGATCGGAGACTGACTGGACTGGACTCACTGAGGTACTCCCTGACGACCCAGCAGTAAAACTCGTACTGGATCTCAGACTGACTGGACTGGACTCAATGACTGACCAACTGTACAAAAGCAACCAGACTATTTTTGCTTGAAGGTTTTTTTTTTCTTGTTTTGGTTAGTTGCTCATGAATTGAACTGGACTTAATATTTTTTCTCACTCTCCTTTTATTTTCTTCTTTTCCTTTGAGCAACAAACTTTATCTGATCCAAAGTGTCAAATGAAACCTTGAGCAGGAATCTTAAATTTGATTGTTTTTTTGTGTATGGACTTGTTACTGTGGATTTTATGAAAGCCTTTAAATATATGCATATTTTGGTTTTGCACTGAGATTTTGTGTTGTGGTGTTCTTGAAAGTTCACGGTCATTCAATGTGTCAGGTGTACATTTTTATTGGTGTGCATCCCTGTGAGGTTTGATTAAATTTTTTGTCTAAGACAAAACGAAACAAAAACTTGACCGACCGATCGTAAATGCCAGGAGAGAGACCTGGCTGGCACCCCTTACAAAGTGATAAAATAGTTTAAAAACAAAGAGAGAAAGGTTAGCATGAAGTCAAACTGTCACAAAGTCATCAATATCCTGTAACATCAATCTTATACATCATATACTTTTGATGTAGGTATTAGTAGTAAGAGTCAGTGTATCACCACAGTTGCATATGTCGTATCAATATCTACTTAATTTCATTATTCATTGTTTCAGTTATTATGACAATGTGTTGTGTTGATGGTTCACGGTTCAAGGTGTGACTTGAGAAGTTGGTCGCCTGTGGGGAAGGGGCCCTGGGAGAATTTTCATGAAAGGTTTTTCGCTCCCATACATCCTGTCAGTCCTAGGATGCAGATGGATCCTCCAGGGCTTGGTGAGGCTAACCACCTGGGCTCGGATGCACTTCAAGCCAGAAATATCCAGGTCTCTAGTCCTGAAGAGAGGGAAGGTGACCGACTGGTTCCACTTCTCCCAAGGAGGTACCCGTATTCCAGCAGTCACAAAAAAGCCTGTGAGGAGCCTTGGAAAAACCTTTGACTGCTCCCTAAAGGATGCCGCTTCCATTAGGGCAACCAATGAACAACTGGAGTGTTGGCTGACTTCAGTCGACAAGTCAGGTCTTCCGGGGAAATTCAAGGCGTGGTTATACCAGCATGGCATCCTGCCTAGGATACTGTGGCCTTTGCTGGCGTATGAATTTCCATAGTGGAAGGGTTTGAGAGCAGGGTCAGCAGCCGCCTTCAACGTTGGTTGGATTTACCGAGAAGCCTAAGCAGCATCGCCCTCTACGGCAACAAGAATAAGCTGACGCTTCCTATCAACAGCTTTACTGAGGAGTTCATGGTTGCCAGAGTGAGGGAGGTTCTCCAGTACAGGTAGTCCTAGGACCCAAAAGTATCTCAAGCTGGCATTGAGGTGAGGACTGGCAGAAAGTGGAGGGCACAGGAGGCAGTGTACCAGGTAGAGTCAAGGCTGAGTCACAGAGAACTCATGGGATCTTTGGCAACCGGCCGTGCAGGACTGGGAACCATTCCAACAACCCACTACAACAAGCTCAAGGGCAAGGAAAGGCGAGACCTGGTCCAACACGAAGTGAGGGCTGGCGTGGAAGAGCAGCGTGCAAGCCAGTGGGTGGGATTGAGGCAACAGGGCGCATGGACCAGATGGGAAGAAGCCATGGACAGAAAGATCTCATGGTCCGAATTGTGGAGGGCTGAACCTTTCCGCATCAAATTCCTCATTCAATCCGTCTATGATGTCCTGCCCAACCCGCCAAACCTCTTATGTTGGGGCAAGGTTGAAACCCCAACGTGTCCCCTGTGCCAAGGAAGAGGAACGCTGGAGCACATCTTCAGCAGCTGTCCTTAAGCACTTGGAGATGGCCGCTATCGCTGTTGCCATGACCGGGTGCTGAAAACGGTTGCTGAGTCCATCAACACTGCCATCGACCTGAGAAAGCGCTTACAACCACCAAGACGTGGAATTTCATTCATACGAGCCGGAGAACAACCACCTCCCCAACCAAAAGCCCAAACAGGCCTCCTGGGAACAGCGAAGGACTGGCAGCTAAGGGTGGACCTGGGAAAGCAACTGAGATTCCCTGAAAACATCGTGGAAACCAGTCTGGTCCGTGATCAATTTATTTTGTATCAGTGAAACCTGGCTTTCAGTGATACAAAATAAATCAAATACAATGATCAGTTATGAAATCATTGACTAGTAGAGATTTGGATGATAGTGATCGAATATTAAACAGTCCACCTTTAATTGCAGTATTATTTGAGACCGAATTTGTGGTTGTTTTGGTTTCAGTTAAGTTTTTGTTTTTAGCTCCTCTTCTGTTTAATTTAGGTTTAGTAACTTTTCTAAATGTAGGTTGTCGGGGGACAAACACAGTTTCTAGACCTAGACATACATATAGACATAGACAGAGACTCTATTCTATTCTTGGCGGGGAACTGCTCTGACTGAGGCGCAAAGGAATGTGTTAAATTGCGGCTCTGCCTCCTGGTCTCGACTCGGGGTTGTCAGGGTTTTAACTTTCTAGTAAACTTGGCCATATTCCTAGATATGAGAGTGGCATCACCCACGGTGGGATGGACACCATCTCTCCTAATCAGACCAGGTCTCCCCCAGAAAGTCTTCCAGTTGTCTATGTAGCCCACATTGTTTTTGGGACACCACCTCAACAACCAGTGGTTGAATGACGACATGCGGCTACACAAGTCATCACTGGTGAGGGGTCCGGAGAAAACTACAGTGGCTGACATCGTTTTAGCAAAATTACACACCGACTCCACATTAATCTTTGTGACCTCTTACTGGCAAAGTCGGGTGTCGTTACTGCTGACGTGAATAACAATTTTACCATATTTACGCTTATCCTTAGCCAGCAGTTTCAGATATGACTGGATGTAACGTGCCCTGGCCCCCAGGATACACTTAACTATGGCCTCCGGTGTTGCTAACTTCACATTCATCAGAATAGAATCGCCAATCACTAGAGTCGGCTTTTCAGCGGGTGTGTCGCTGAGTGGGGAGAACCTGCTGGAAACGTGAACTGGGGGCTGCTGCCTACGACTATGCCTCTTGTCTGGGACAGTCACCCAGCCGCCCTGACTAGATCCTGGCTGCTTGGGAGCTGCTGGGGGGGAGGAAACTCTCTCAGCTGCCCTAGGAGCTGCTCTAGGTTGGCCTGCACCAGCTACAGGATGGCTAGCTACACCAGCTTAAGCTGGGTTGGCTAGGGTCCACATTTTGTCATTTTACGACCATAAACATAAATATATTTTATTGGAATTTTATGTGAAAGACCAACACAAAGTGGCACACAATTGTGAAGTACAAAGAAAATTATACATGATTTAATTTTTTCTTTTTTTTTACAAATAAAAAACTGAAAAGTTCGGGGTGCAAAAGTATTCAGCCCCCCTGAGTCAATACTTTGTGGAACCGCCGTTTGCTGCAATTACAGCTGCAAGTCTTTTGGGGTATGCCTCTGCCAGCTTTGCACATCTACAGACTGACATTTTTGCCCATTCTTCTTTGCAAAACAGCTCAAGCTCAGTCAGGTTAGATGGAGAGCATTTGTGAACAGCAGTTTTCAGATCTTGCCACAGATTCTCAATTGGATTTAGGTCTGGACTTTGACTGGGCCATTCTAACACATGAATATGTTTGGTTTTAAACCATTCCTTTGTAGCCCTGGCTTTATGTTTAGGGTTGTTGTCCTGCTGGAGGGTGAACCTCTGCCCTAGTCTCAAGTCTTTTGCAGACTCCAGCAGGTTTTCTTCAAAGATTGCCCTGTATTTGGCTCCATCCATCTTCCCTGTCTCTGCTAAAGAGAAGCAACCCTAGAGCATGATGCTGCCCCACCATGTTTGACAGTGGGGATGGTGTGTTCAGAGTAATGGGCAGTGTTAGCTTTCTGCCGCACATAGCGTTTTGCATTTAGACCAAAAAGTTCAATTTTGGTCTCATCTGACCAGAGCACCATCGTCCACGTGTGCTGTGTCCTCCACATGGCTTCTGGCAAACTGCAAATGGGCCTTCTTATGGTTTTCTTTTAACAGTGGCTTTCTTCTTGCCACTCTTCCATAAAGGCCAGATTTGTGTGGTGCACAACCAATAGTTGTCCTGTGGACGGATTCCCCCACCTGAGCTGTGGATCTCTGCAGTTCATCCAGAGTCACCATGGGCCTCTTGGCTGCATCTCTGATCAGTGCTCTCTAGGGGTGCAACGGTACAGATAGCCCACGGTACGGTTCGTACCTCAGTTTTTGGGTCACGGTATCGGTATGTGTTTTGTTCATAAAGCAACATTTTTTTTCTACCAAAATGATTTATTTATTTTGCTTGTCAGAACAAGTTCCAAACAATTCTGGTACTGAATAACACTTTAAGTGTTGTATTTGTTAACCAACTCTTAACTTAAACTCAAATAGTAGATGTGCCTCTTTTTCCTTGCCTACTACTTACACCATAGCATAAAATATGTATAAAAAATTAAAACATACAAAAATGTAAACAAAAAACACTTTCAAATGTTGAAGCGCCTCTTAACATTGACTACTAGTATACATAAATAGTAGCAGTGATGGAAATAACGGCGTTAAAATAACTAATTTTTACTAATTGCGTTTTTTTTCAGTAACGGGTAATCTAACTAATTTCTGTTTCCATCGTTACAACGCCATTACCGTTACCGTTACCGACAATTAAATTTGGTGTGTTGTGAAGTGAAGCAACTCATTGCCATCCGACTTGGCTCTTAGACAGCCAGCCACAAGAGCTGCAAAGGTGTTTTTTTTTTTTTCTCTTTTGGTGGGGGGGACAACCGCATAAGTGATGATGATTGGCTAAGGTACAGTAAGATTTCATGGTAAGCCAACCAGAGGTTACACACAAACACACATGCGCACAGCAGCCTCACACAAACTATCAGAGATAGCCTGCAGCAATGGCGAGTCCGGAAGCGATATTATGAATCCTACTATGGCCACGCCAAGACCCGCCTTACCCGCCAATCAGAGGCAGAGTAAGGCGGGTCTTAGTGTGGCCATAGTAGGATTCGTAAAATCGCTGTCTGGAGCATTCAGAGGTAAAGTTGCAGGCTGTGTCCGAAATCAGCCCCTAATCACTATATAGTGCACTATATAGTGAGTTCATCGTTTTGTAGTGGTGTCCGAATGTTTTGCGACAAAATGTAGTGCACTCAAAGTATCCCACAATGCATTGTGAAAAGTAGTGAATAGCCGATGGTCATTAACCTAAGCAAGATATCCCATGATGCATTGCGCTCGCGGCAAAAATGGCAATTCAGACAGAACAGAATAGTTTATTTTATAGCACAATTCAAAAACAAGGCAATTAAATGTACTGTTTACGTGAATGTAAAGAGCATTAACATCGTGCAAAACACAGTATAATCGGACATTCAAGTAACGTTAGAATACAATTAAAAACTTTACCTAAGAGCCAAGAGAATAGAAAATAAAAATATAATAAAAGAAGATCAAATACGGGAATAAAAATTGCAGCGCAGTGCAAGATTATCAAAAGCCTTTAACAAAATGCAGTGATACAGAAAAAGGTTTTTTTCTGTCTTTAGCTGTGAGTTGGGTACATTTTAATTGCGCAACAGCGATGACGCAATTAACGGCGCCAAAAGTAGTGTCCGAAAGCGATTGTTCATTTTGTGAATGAGTTCACTCTATAGTCCACTACATTCATCTTCCTATATAGGGAGTAGGGAGTAGGGAGTGAGGGGGTGGTTTCGGACACAGCCATAGTTTGCAAGGTATAAGTTTTCCTGCTTCTGTGTGTGTGAGCTGCAACGGCTCCAGTTGCAACAGTGTGATAGGTTAGTCACTGAGTGTGGGTGGAGGTACAACAGTGACTGGATATTAACTCGCGGGGGTGGGCTTTCGCCTGGACAGTCAGGGACACACACACAGAGTAGCCTGTAAAGCAGTAAGCGCTAATGCAACCTGACTTGTACCAAAAACCCGCGGGACATAAGGGGGCTTTGTTCCGTGCAGGGCGTACCAAATGGTTCGGTATTTTACCGAGCACCGTTGCATCCGTAGTGCTCCCCTTGTTCGGGGGAGTTTACGTGTTTACGTGGACAGCCATGCCTTGGTAGGTTTGCAGTTGTACCGTACTCTTTCCATTTCTGGATGATGGATTGAACAGTGCTCTGTGAGATGTTCTAAGCTTGGGGAATCTTTTTATAGCTTAACTCTGCTTTAAACTTCTCCACAACTTTATCCCTGACATGCCTGGTGTGTTCCTTCATGATGCTGTTTGCTCCCCAATATTCTCTGAACAAACCACTGAGGCTGTCACAGAACAGCTGTATTTGTACTGAGATTAGATTACACACAGGCTGACCCTATTTAGTCATTAGATCAACACTTGATCATTCAGCAATCATCAGGCAACTTCTGAAGGCAGTTGGTTGCACTCAGAAAAAAGGGGGCTGAATACATTTGCACACTGCACTTTTCAGTTTTTTATTTGTAAAGAAAATTTAAAATCATGTATAATTTTCTTTGTACCTCACAATTGTATGCCACTTTGTGTTTGTCTTTCACATTAAATTTCAATAAAATATATTTATGTTTGTGGTTGTAACGTGACATAATATGGAAAAGTTCAAGGGATATGAATACTTTTGCAAGCCACTGTATGTGCCTTCGGTTCAGTGGTACATACGGAGCTGCAGAGTGGTGTGAGTCAGCAAATTGGGCAGCAGCAGACAGTCTACTTCAGTCTTTGCAGTTTTCTTTGTTGTTTGGAGTGCGTGAAACGTTACCTGTAAGTACCTTTAAGTATATGTTTTGTTAATGAAATAGTTTGGATGTTGCTAACTTGCTAACTACTTTGCTATATGTATGTTTACCTATTAATGCACTAGCGCTAGCACACTAGCTTATTAGCACGTTCGCTTAACTTGCTAATGTCAGAAGTTCATTAGAGTCCTTTGAGAGTGCTAGACAAACCCCGCAAAGTAACGGTTCATTCATGGAATTATTTGTCAAAATAGTTTAAGCAGAGATCATCTCTCGTTGTCTCATTACTGTATTAGTAAATTCCCAGTACATTTCATGCTATTGTACCCAACTAATGTTACAGCTGAACCTAGTATAAGATTATTATTTAATATTTAGTGATGTCTGTTTTCTTCTCTTGTATTGTCATTGCATCACAGCAAGGAGTTTGTGGGTTCGATTCCCGGGCCTGGGGCCTTTCTGTGTGGAGTTTGCATCTTCTCCCCATGTCTGCATGGGTTTCCTCCCACCGCCCAATGACATGCATGTTTAGGTTAACTGGTGACTCTAAATTGTCCGTAGGTCTGAATGCGAGCGTGAGTGGTTGTTCGTCTCTGTTTGTCTTTGTGTGTTGGCCCTGTGATGGACTGGCGATCTGTCCAGGGTGTATCCTGCCTTCGCCCGAAACGTTGGCTGGGATTGACTCCAGCACCCCCCGTAACCCGGAAATGGAAAAGCAGTAGAAAATGGATGGAGAAACCACATCTATACACAACATTAAGCCAAAGGAGTGTGTGGGTGGTGTTTTGAAATTCATTAGAAGCATTCATAACTTCATCCCTGATCAGATGCCCTGTGGCAATTCTAAACTCCCCCAAATCAGCGACCTAGCTCTTAAATCAAGTTTTTAAAATTAACGCAACGCAAGCACAGGGAGACCATGCAAACTTGCTTGCTGTGAGCCAACAGTGCTAACCAGTATGCTGCAGAGTTTGAATGTATTGAATGAAAGTTGGTCAATGTGAAGTTTGAATACTGTATTTCTAATATCAGCCTTCATTCTAATAGATGCCAGGTCTCTTAATAAAGAAACAAAAACCTCTATCTAATAAATGCTTCCTTTTTCTCACCCTGAAAAAAAAAATGGGTCGTGCGACTAATTGACTGCAGTGGTGATAAACTCGGGTTACTCTGAATCGTGACTGGGTTCACTTGAGTCAGTGTTGTTGGCATCCCCACGGAGAAAAAAAAACAGTCTCTGTGGATTACCCAAGGTAAGGATCCACATACGCATTATTAGTTTAGACGTTTATTTTAAATTTCCACACACCAAAACATAAACAAGCACAACTAGTATATACATAGTTTCTTGTTGTTTTGCTTACAATAAAATATACTGTATTAGCCTACTAGTCTATACCACTACCAGTGATAATAATAATCACCATCATTGTAGCATGTGCATAAAATATATCAGCCACATGTTGATAAGCTTTCATTCATATGAGGATCTTGCAGGCTGTTTGTAGTTTAGTCGAGTTGTATATGTCCAACTTGACTCACACTTTTCATCCATGTTGGATGAAAAACTGAAACATACTAAACAAAATGAGCAGTTGAAAACTGTAATGCCATGATCTGCTGAAGGAGATGATTTAGTATATATCAATTGATTGAACCAAACGGCAAGTTGGGGAGGGGAGTGGGAGCTTCTTTGTTAAGGCCAGTTCACAATATAACAAGTGTGTTGCATACCCATGCAGCTACAGAGATGTGTTACAGGTAATACAGTGGCTGACCAACAACTTACACAACAACAATACAACAATAAAGCTCATTGGACATAGAAACCTGATTGATTCAGGTACATCAACAGTCTTCCGCTGTGCTCGTTTAGGTTAGCTGTGTTGTAGAAGCTAGTTGTGAATTACCTTATTTACACTTAGTTCCTGAAGCCAGCACTTGCGATGGTGGAGTGAAGTGAAGCAATCTGCTGTGAGAGGTTGGTGCTCCTGGACATAGAGCTGTGGTTTGTGGATACCAGGGAGCAAAGTGGGGGGTTGGTATGGTGCTACCTTGTGTCATCACATGATAAGCAACTCAACAAGTCAGTAAAGTCTGTGGGGCAGGTCATATGCAGGTTTTAGCACTAAAGGCAATGAAGGAAGTGGAGTTCACAACAGTTTTCTTTTGTCTGTGTAACAAAAGAATATGTGATCTCAGCCATCTTCAATGGACTGAAGCCCAACATGCCATAGGAGAACATCAGCACCTTTGTAGATACCAAATTATCTGAGCACACTGAGGTATCTACCTGACTCTTCTGCTTCCAAAGGTCAAGAGAGTGTTCAGTCTGATATTACAGAGGCCTCTGTGAAGGAAGAATTATCACCAGCTGAGATACAGTATCACTGATTTTAACAAAACTTTCTTTTTTACAAACACTTGTCCCCAGATGTAACATGATGAGATTTTGAGACCCATTGTTGTGTCGTCTACCATTGCCTTGCCCCTGCAGCTTCAGTTCCTGGAAGCTCAAAACATCCAGCGCTTGCACAACTTGCATGGTAACCGCTACTGGGCACGTTGTAGACGCTCAGCATGCTCCACTTCCTCCCAGCATCCAGTTTGCATTGCTGTTGATTAGCAACCAACAACCTGATAAACTTTGTTTAAGGGAGATGTGTCACTGTATGAGAGCGGTTGTGTCACCAGATCCTATCTCATTTTCTGAGCCCTCAACCTTTATAATCAAGAATGAACATTTAAGCCATGTAAAATGACTAACAAATTTCTTTTTTTTTCCAAAATAAAACTTCATATTTTAATGTAGATATTTATTGTGACAACTTGCAGCAATAATGATGAGTGATCAACATTTTGATTGGCCACCTGTCTGATGGATGATGATCGTAGTAACAGAGATGTGTTCACTGAAACAGACTTGAAGACAGGTGCTAGGAGCATTGCATTAGAGAGAAAGAAATTTTGTTTGTTGTTCTAAAAAGTCTTCAGTCTGTAAAGTCAAAAAGTGTTGAGTTTTTAGTTTCGGTCAGTGAATATTGAACAATAGTTTTTATTATAAATTGCACAATTGGGCATAAGAGAGCCTCTATCCATGAGTGTGTTGGTGTATCATGTTGATGTGAATAAAAAGAGCCTGTGCTGCCTGAGACACCAGATAATGTTGTGTTCTCAGTGACAGACATTCATCCTTACGCTAACCAATGCTGTTTGTCCAGCTGCCTTTTGAAAGCGTCATTCTATTGAGGCAAACTTTAGCTGAGGAATGTTTTGTACTGATTATTCCGGGAGTTAAGACCTTTACTATTGCTCTGATTGAAATCCTTCTTGACATCATCCCCTTGCAAATGTAAAGCCTCCCTCCCTGCTTGCTTCTTATTTGCTATTTCCACAAAATAAATAGCATCCAAATTTTATCTGGGCTTTGCATGGTTACCATCTTAATGGGCAGTCTGGCCTCTCAATGAGACAACGAGCATTTTTTAGGGACACAGTGTGGTTGTTGGGGCAACGCTGTTAAGAAGTGAATAAAGCAGATGTCAGAGTAATCCATCAGGCGGCAGCTCCACACTCCCACTGCACACAGAGGAAGACAAACACACACTGCTGGGACCCCTGCAGCTTGACCCCAACTACACCTTCTTTATTCTGCCATCGTCGTCAGACAAATGTGGAAAATATCAATTAAATACAAAATCACATTGTTCTGTTAATTCTGAGAACATTTATTAAACAGAAACACATGAGTGTACATGACAGAATTCAACAAGAGGCTCTGATTTAAGAGTACTACAACTTTTGGATGATGACTTCCTTAGTTCACTCTCCTTTAATGATTATTGAGTCCTTGTTTTAAGTGTCTTTGTTTGGGCAGGACCGGATATAAATTGATAACATATTTGAAATGACAGCCAAGTATGATAAACTGGCATTGAATTCTCTGGTCAGATATTTTTTGAGCATTATTAAATGCTTCAGTGGGTATAGAAATGTTAAGGGAAAATATCTTACAATGACATAGAAAATAAATAAAACAATATTTATATAAAAAAAATAATCTCTTACAAAATATATTCTATCAACCAACAATGAGGGAATTTTCTGTCTGGAAGCTCATATTTTCTCCTGGTTATGTCAACTTAGCCTGAAGAGTCAATATGGCGCTCGCTCACAAACTCCCCAAGTTTCCAGACAACTAGCAGCAAACTGAAGGGGGAGGGGAAAAGGATAAGCAGAAAACAATACTATCATACTGAGTCCAGAATCAGTAGTTTAATGATAATCTGTAAATCGAGTTCAGTTCTGACTGTTCCAGGTTTCAGCTCCAGTGTTTAATTTATCTTCTAAAAAAGTAACAAAAAAAATCAGTAAACTCTTATATGCACATGAATTGTTTTTTGTTTTTTTGTCAGCAAAAATATCAGGAATCTACACCAACCAACTGAAAAACTCACCAGGTTTAGGTGACAGAGGAATTTCGAAATGATAAGTAGTTTTCTGCTTGAATAAATTATTAATCTAGAAAAGGAAATAAAACCACTATCACTGTTTGCGGTGAGTCAAGCCACTAGATCAGTGTGGCCTGAAGAGAAAACAAGCCTAGGACATGAAAAGGCATTCGAGGAAATCATTATAAAATCTAATGTATAGGTTTAGGCCACAGATTGAGTCCAGTGTGATGGCCCATGTGCACTGATGTCAGTTTAGCAAACACAAGTTGGAGGAAGTTGTCATCATGATTGCTACGTCTGTGTATCAGACATTGACAAGTCTTCTTCTTCTTCCGAAATAAATCGCAGCCCAGTCTGTGTGCATAAAGGTCCAATAAATATGTCTATTTACAGGTATACACCTCTGTCCTCTCACTGCAGGTGTTGCATTTGACGTAGCAGCACCACAGGAACTTGCAGTTGCACTGCCAAACACGTGAGTACTGGTGTGTGTTATATCCCCGACCACAGCACATCAGGTCGCAGCTGTTGGGCTGCTGTGCAGTTTTGTTGCACAGGCGACCCTGCGTTCCCATGCTGCCTGTCAGAGGGTCTGCCTCGCAGTAGTTGGGTGACCTCTCGATGTAGACCAGCTCTGTGTCCAATGGCTTACGGTAGGAATGGGGTTTCTGTATCTTCAGGAAGGTAGGACGCTTGTTGCGGCTGGCTCGCACCGGTTCCACATGTATGGCCTGGTTGTACTTGTCCTTCAGCATATATCCCAGCTGACGGAACTTTGGTAGAGTCGTCCAGCAAGTTTTGGTGGTGCAAGATCCCGAAACACCATGACACTTACACTCCAGCCGCATGCCTTTCTCCAGAACCTACAAGACGGAGGGAAATTTTTCATCAGAGCATTATCGGAAACATAAAGTGTTTACTAGTTCCAATACTATGCACAGTTTCTCATGTACTTTTTGTAGCCGTTGCTCAATAATGAACAGCAGGGAAAAAGCAGTTCAAAGAAATACTCTGTGATATTGTATGGATAGCTCAACAGGTTGAGACAAAAGTTTTTAGCATTCCAAATAAATGTAAGCATTCCTGAGATCTCAGAGCTGCTACAGTATGTCACTTTATGGCTGCTAGCTATGTATGATCCAGTCTTTCACAAGACAGTGTCAGCCTCAAAACCTGGACCCATAATCTTTCAGACAAATACATCAGAAATTTTCTTGGGTTATTAAATGTGTTAAATCATATCCAAACAATCTCCTTTTAAGTGTTTTTTTTTTTTTCAATCACAATAACAGTATGATGAATCGAAACAGGCTTGAAAGGATTTTCCCATCAGTTTGCTTGTAAATGGGAGTACAACTCAGTCTGTGAAAACATATAATGTGTGTCAGGAAGGATATTTGTTACCTCGAAGAAATAACTCAAATGTCATAGTGATCTCATGAGGAGAAACTCAAGCCCCCAGAAATGGGGTACAAGAAAAGTTTGGCACAGTAGCTGTACAGGAGACTGTTCACTGTAATATCTGTATTACAATCACATGATAAGTCTTTAAAATACTCAAACCTATGTATTTTGCCGTACAAATTTATTGTGAAAGAATGTTTGTCATTATATTTGTTGGAGCATCCTGATCAGAATTTGATCCATTTGGTCCAAGTCTAGAAGAGCCTTGTGACTGAATGATTTTCCCCAATTCATGTGTGCCGACTGTTATCATGAAGCTCGCTTGCTTGAGGAAGTCTCCATTCTAATGTTCATTAATTCATTCATCTTCAACCACTTATCCGCTTTCAGGTCGCGGGGGTGCTGGAGCCATTCCCAGCTCACACTTGGCGAGGGCGGGATCACCCTGGACAGGTCTCCAGTCCATTACAGAGCCAACACAAAGAGTCAGACAGAGACCAACAACCACTCACACTCATAGTCAGACCTACAGACAATTTAGAGTCACTAATGAACCCAAACATGCATGTCTTTGGACGGTGGGAGGAAACTGGAGTACCCGGAGGAAACCCACGCAGGCACGGAGAACACGCAAACTCCGCACAGAAAGGCCCCAGGTCAGCAGTGACCTTCTTATTGTCGGCCGTGACCCTCTTATCGTGGGGCGACAGCACTATCCACTATGCCACCGTGCTGGCCCCCCATTCTAATGTTTTTATGGGTCAAAAACCATGGTAGATCATGGAGGCTCCTTCAACCGACATGCCCAGTTAGCATGGGACACTGTTCATTTCTTCTTCATACACTGATGGCTGTCTCAGCTTTGGTTCAGAGAATACCTATCTAACTGAACAATAGGGACAGAAAGTTAGAATATTTTAAATTCACACATTGACCTCTCACAAGTACCTGATCTCATGAAATATTAATGTTTGATTCCACATTAAATATGTTGTTTTGTCTTCTCTCATTTGAATAAGGTTTTACAAACCAATGCTCTTTAAAGTGCAGCATTTTCTGCTGAAGACATACACACAGTATAGGCTTTTTAAGCCTATGCCGTTATTTTGTGCTTGAGAAGTGCTTCCAATAAACAAAATACTTCTTATGTACTTGAATAGTAATTTCAAAATGGACAGAAAAACAGGGAAATGCAAATGAGCATTTAATTAAGTTGCAGGCTCAGAGATTGGTAGATGTCCCATTCCATAGCCTTTTCAGAGGAGTCTGGCTCTTGGGCACATAATTACAGCACCTTCACTGTCTGCTTTACTGTGAACAAGAACTACGGAAAACCCAGAATACAAAATTTGTCTTTCTATATACGAACAACAAAATGAAGTTGTATAAGGTGAATTCAGACTTGAAAGAGAGACCACTTGTTCTGTCACCACACTGAGTCATTTCCAGCATTCAAACTTGCAGCAGTAAAAGGCTTTTTCAGGGTTAATGTGGATCCAACTGGTGTGTTTGGCAAAGCAGCTGGGGTATTCTCTGTGTGCCTCAGGCTGAATGACATCAGCCCACCCTCCTCCATCCTCACCCTCACAGGCATTAAAGAAGCCTCATCCTGCTTTTTAATTATTCCACTCTGATATGCCCTCAGACTTTCTGGAGTCTCTTGGGGTAATTGTCAAAAGCCTTGGATGCACACAGCTTAGTGTGGTCATGCTCCCGAGATCTGACAAACATATAATTCATGGAGTTCAGTGAAGTGAGATGCCAAGGAAGCTTCCATTGTTTGTCTAACAGAGACCTTGTAAGCCTCCCGTGGCACCTTTTACACTATTGTTTATTCTTCTCAAGAAATTTAAAGGTTGACATTCAAAACACACTCTGACATCATCTCAAATTAAACATGAAAGCCTCACTACAATAATTACAGAGGTATCAATTTAGTAAGTGTATATTAAAAGATTGTATCACATTCTGACTGATACCTGACCTCACTTGTGAGGACTTAAACAACCAAAGACACATCAAATGAAACAACTCCTCTTTGTTCCTGTATGAGACCACAAGATATCACTGTGACACTGACGTGAAATCCATCGAAGTAAATTCCCTCCGCAGCTGAGTATAGACCTCTAAATACACTTTTTCATGCTTATTCCTCGAATAGAAATAAAAGCACACTGAGCAATTTTGACCAAGAGAAAGAACAGTTCACAGTTTATTGGGCTCTTAAAAGAAACGTTTATGATAGACCTGCCATTACAGATGCAGATAATCTGCCTGCATGAAAAAATTCACCCCCAGTCAGCCAGTATACTCATATATAAACATAGAGACATACAAATTAAGAGATAAGGAGACGAGATGCAGAACAATTTAAATTAGGGTGTTAATAGAATTACATTTTGACTGAATTAACTTTTTAAAATGTATTTAAAGAATGACAGACCTCACTTTCTGTGGAAGTTCAGAGGGAATCTTTACTTCTGACTGGGAGGAAGTTTTCAACCCAGTCTGTATGTTGGCTACAGGATTCTGTAAAAAGTACTGCGCCAACTGGGACCAAACTTCATGTTGGGATGGGACATGGGCCAGGAAGAACTCATTAATAAAAGCAAATCCAGACCATTAACAGGGAATTAGAGACTGGTGAATTTTTTTATCTCTGGTTGGCCTTTAATTATTCATTTGTTTTTTATATATTTATATTTTATATTTGTTTTATATATATATATTTACTTTATATAATTATGCCAGAATACAGTGGATATACCAATATACCAACCAACAACCCCTCTAAGTGTTTCTCTCATGACTGAGTTTAATCGGCAGACACATCATATGTTCTTATATCTTCCATATTTATTGAATTATTGTGTGTCTCTCTCTGTTAATGTCTCTGGATTGAACTCAAAAACACAGCAGTATCAAAGTTCAACCCTTTAATGGGCCCGTGTGGAGGTTCTCATCAGACTCTCATGGCCCTGTTTCGGCTTTTCCGATTGATTTCCTATCGTGTCACTTTGTGGTAGATCCTGCACTTTATATTGATCTGTCGTTTGGCTCTGTTGGATCTGCCCTCAGATCGCTGGTTAACAACATCAGAGTCTTACTAATGTACTCTCTTATGGACTCACTTCCCTGTGCATCTCACTGGAATCTGTTACCTCTTGGCTCCACATTACTTGTGGTATCAATTACCTTTTGTGCTCAGTGGCTCCTGATGCCACTCTGCCTGTCACTCACCCTGAATACGTCCTATTCATGTATTAAATTGTTGGAAAGGCAGAAGTAGATCCAATTCATCTGCAAATCACAAATTTCCACTCTGAGAAGATTTTACATCATAAGCAAGTGTAGGTGCTGTTTAAATATATAAAGTGTGTGACCCACATACAAAGCACAAAGCAGATTAATCTATCAGTGAGTATTTCTGACAGCAGAAAAGACAACAGTTTAGCTCTGTGGCACAGAGGAATAAGATACACCAGGTTTTGACACACATACACACACATTGTTGGTTTTGGGAAAAAGAAGTATTGAATGTGCTTCAGTTTTATCCATGAAATCTTGCCTTCACTGTTTTTATTAGTTCTTACTACTAATTTTGAACAGCAATTTCAAATTACTTCTGGTTTGTGATTATGACGTAATTTGGATGTCATGAAATGAGAGCAAAACCAAACGTACCTTACGTCCCACTTCATTGTTATGTAAATTCATTAGAGTCCTGGCATTCTGCTTAATTTCCCTTGCATCCACAAACACCTTGGAGAAGCCCAGGCCATAGTGGATGTCTGCAGAGCATCCACCCCACTTCCAGCCTTGCTCCTGGTTGTAGAAACCCTGTTTCTCCTTGTCACAGCCACAACCACTCAGACTCCCCTGGGTGCAGGCAGCAGTGACTGAATGGGCGACTCCTGCAGCAATAATAGCGTAGGTGAAGGCAGCTTCCTTACTGCCTGCGAGGAGGAGAAAAGATGTTTTTATTCATGATTGCCAACAAAAGGATTCCCGTTGTCAAACCTCCTTACATACTTGGAATAGCTGCCTCAAACCAAATCATAAAATACATGAGCTAATCCAAGACCAGTTCATTAATCATGCTCCCTTTAAATTGATAAACTTCATGGAGAAGCTCTGACCCCTTCAGAAAATGATAATAACACAAACAGGGAGAGAAAGAAAAACCTAATGACACACTGGTGTATTTACAGTATGACCAAAAAACTTTCAGTGTTAAGTGTTTGAAAATATTTGGAGTGTAATTTAACAACATATAATTGTTAAAGATTAAATTTTGAAACCATTCAGTGGGAGATAAAACAATCAATGTTCAGGCATCATATTGGCACTTGCCCCAGCTGCCATTACAACCGGATCCACCCTCTGGAGGTGAATTTGAAAGGCATGCAGAGACTCCCTAACTGGATGTATATCCACACCATAAATCTAAGTGCTTGAAGTCTACAGCCTTCTTTAATTAAAATAAATATAGTTTCTCTTGGAGTGGGTGTGGAAAACGTCCAAAACTTACCATAAAGTCAAGTCAATCATTTTTAAGCATTAAGCTGCCATCACTGTTTTAGATGCTGAACATGAATTTTTGGGCAACTGTTGGGTTTTGTTGGAACAATGATGTGACCTTGTTATGGACGGAATGCCAAACACAACAGCACCATATTATTAGCAGAATGGTGAAGATTAGTAAAATGTATTAACTATTTCAGAACTTACAACAAACAGTCTGTTAGCTACTCCTTCAGCCAGTACCCACACTGAGCTACTTAAAGTAGTCATCTTGGCAGATAGGGAAGATAATTGATCCTTATGCTGTAATACTACATCACTGCCAACAACAATCTCAAATGAATATGTTCTGTCAGTTATCAGAGGTCCAGTCTGCCGCAACAAAGTAATGGATTCATACGGGCTCCGTGCAGGGCAGCTGGAGCTGAACCTGCTGTCTCCTGAAAATCAGCCTGATTCCCATCCAAGCAGTAAAAGTTCAACAGTGACTTGATGTGTTCTCAATCATCCTCTGTCACTGGGTTCTCTTGAAATCTTATTAGTGTATTTGTGTATTTGCTTTTCCCAAACAGTGAAAAATAAATCTATGAAAATTGTCCTACAAAAAACATCCACAGTCAAAGCTGCAGAACCTTGTGGTTAAGTGTGTAAACTTAGAAGAAATTACGTTACTTGATAAAATTTGGAGGGGAAAGTATTTTAAGAACATACATGAAGTTGGTTTCGCTGAAACAAGATAAAGAGCATTTAGGTTCACATGTTACAGGCTGTGAAACAGCGAAAGGGCGATAAGCATAGCATGAATGGATACTGCAACTGAATGCATCTAACACTGAAATCATTAGACATAAATTCCAGTGCATCATCTCAACCAATCACTCATAACAAGAACCTCTATCACTGCATATATCAACCTATAGGCTGCATGCCTGCTCTTATATCAACATATATATAATCTACATAATCTACATATTGCATCTTTAAAGTATATGAATCTGTTCTATTCTCAATAACTGTATTAACAACTATTTCTCATAATAACAACAGTTTTTCATAATATAACAAATAATATAACCAATAAAAGCAGAAACCAGCATTTGTGAAAGGCCTAAATGAAGTGATGTACAATCTTAAAGTGAAATCTGACAGTGAAGCTGCATCTCTGTGGATGACAGTGTGATTCTAAAGGACAACACCAGTGTGTTAGTTCTTTGCTTGTTTTCCACTGGCCTGTCTCTGGAGCAAGTTTAGCCTCCAGCCTTATTCCACACACAGGATAAGATCTGCAGCTTCTTTTCCCACCGAGAGAAGATGAGTCTGAGCCTCTGACCACCGGGGAGGAAATGCCTTTTTGGACTACTTCTGTACGCTCTTCAACGCTTACTATTCAGCTTTTTCATCCACACACACTTTTATTAACATGCTCCGTCAAACAGTAATAAACACATATGTTATTAAAGAATAAATCAAAATGTTTTCTCTACAGTTTTGCACAATTATCAGTCTGTGTGTTGTAGTCATTTCAACATGAAACGGCTTTTTTCACTGTGAACTTTATTGGTAGAAACGAAATTTGTAAACAGTGTAGCCTAACTATGAATAAAGTTACAGAATCACTGACGTGTTTCCAAACTTCAGAAATAAAGTCCTACACATTCAAAGCTTTATAACCTTCAGGACAACACAAACCCTGAATCGGAATTGACCTATTCGGTACTGTGACATGGGGCCCATCAGGGCTGAGGGATGAACATTAATTCTAAATATCTGCACAAGCAACGATTGATCCATTCAGACAGCAACATACCCACTTTGAGCTCTTTCCCGAACACGGTCCTTTCCCCCAGGGCCGAGCAGTTCCAGCGTCCATGTCTGAACTGGAACTGGCACTCATTGATGCCCATCTGAACCCCCTCCCCGATTACTATGATAGCGTCGGGTCGGCTCTGACAGATGGTTCTCTGACGGGGGGCAAGGCCCGGGATTTTGTTACAGATGATGCTCGCTCCCAGAGCGACCACCGATGACAGACCCCTGCGGTGAAGCCAGAAGGTTAAAATGAGACGTGATTTCTCTGGAGGTTTTTGCAGGCAACTCAACACTCCGCTAACAGGGACTGGACCCCGCTCCTCGGATCCGGCTCACCAACTCCCGCAGCACCTGTTTGTGATGCAAACATAACCTGTTGAACATCCCAGTGACTCACCCGATTTTCAAATACACAACTCCGAGGCACAGGAAAAAATGCAAAATCCAACGCCGAATCTTCCTGTTCATGGTGATCGCCGCTATGCTGCTGCAATAACTGCAGGCTTTCTCTACGGTTCCTGCGGGCTCTCCAGGTGCTCCGGTCGGCTGACTTGGGTGAAGCTCCTCGGGACAAATCGGCGTGTGTGGGATCGGGCTAGTCCTGATTTCCCGTGGTAAGTGTCCGGCGGTGTGAGGCCGTGGTGGAGCATTGGGGCTGTTGTCTTCAGGTGAAGCAGATCGGTTCCTCGGTCTGTCGGCCCGAGTGCTCTACCTTTTCTCTGAGGGCGTGTTCAGCCGGAGAGCCGCTCAGTCTCAGCCTGCAGGTACACGCTCAGATCGTCGGTGCTCTCTGCTTCAGCCCTATCCCCCGTCCCTGTCCTCTGTCAGCTCACACACACCGAGTCCTCCACGGGACACCGGATAATCCGCGCACTAGAGGAGTCCATCCCGCCACTGAACAGTAGCTGTGACTGACAGCCAATCATCCCGCTTAATTAATGTGCCAACAATCAGCGCCCCTCCCACTCACACTGCTATTTGGACACTTTTTGATCATCCTGACAAAAAGAACAGCACTGATGGGAATCTGTATTTGGAATTTCTATTTATATACGTTTACCCCAACACACTTGTTTTCACTTATTTGTCCTACAAAAGAGTCATCCTCATCTTATAATATTATCCAAATTCAACCGGACCAGCACCAGCTTGATTATGTGGAACGTCAAAGTGCAACATACACTACCAGTCAAAAGTTTGGATACACTTTCTCATTCAAATGAATAGGAAATTGTGTTAAAACTTTTCATTGGTTGTGTACATTAAAATGCACCAATAAAAAGAAGGCAGTAATTAAATAAGTCAGTCTCTTAATGACTGAAGGTAACTGTTATTTATTTCACTTTTCATTTGTGGTGAGGCTGCTCTGACAACTTAAAGGTCCCATGTATCTCATGACTTAAGGGTTTTATCTGAACTTCCTATCTCCATTAGAAGACATAGTAGTTTTATGAACCAAAGAGCTAAACTGTAGTTTCAAATCTCATTTCTCTGACTTCTTTCTACAGCTGCAGGAACAACAGGTCAGTAAGGCAATCATTGGAGGAATGAGACTCAGATTTCAGTTAAACACTCAGAGAACCTAGTCCTAAAACATTTGAAATTGGGTCCAAGTGGGGTGTAAGGCAGGGTGGTGGGTTGTTGTGACATCACAAAGTTAAGAAAGTCCTGACAACAACCTCGACGACATAAGTGAAAGCCAAGAAATTAAATGTATGCCATAAAAATAGATTTTTTTAAAATCAATAGTATTAACAGGACTCTCAGACACAGCAATTGTAGCTGCATTATATAGACATACACACGTATAAATGTTCATTCATTCGTTCATCTTCTACCGCTTATCCGTTTCTGGGTCGCGGGAGGTGCTGGAGCAAATCCCTAACCCGAGGGCGGGGTACACCCTGGACCAGTCCATCGCAGGGCCAACACAAAGAGACAGCCAGAGACGATAAACCACTCACACTCAGACCTACAGGCAATTTAGAGTCAACCCCCCCACACACACACTACCAGTCAAAAGTTTGGACACACTTTCCTATTCATTTGAATGAGAAAGTGTGTCCAAACTTTTGACTGGTGATGTAGATGGATAGATAGATCGATAGATATACGTGTGTAAGTTCTTTGCAGGATTGTTTAAAGGACTCTATCACCATCTGCTGTTCCTACATCATGACTACAGTTAGAGGTCATGGTGGTCTCCTGCAAATTGACATCAAGTTCACTCATACTAAGTTCGATTTGATTTAGTTTTACTTCATTTGTTGCAGTTTAAAATACACAGAAAATTAACAAAAAAAAACAAAACTCATAGCATTCAGTGACAGTCATATAGTGTCATATAGTGTTTTTTTGTGTTCATAGAAAGAAATGCAAAAAATGTATTGAACAGAGTAAAAAATGTTTTATTGGATGAAAAGTTCAATTTAAAAATAAATGACTATTAATGAAAACTAGATTGCATTGTTTCACATTTTGAGTTGTTTAACTAAGATGCACTCATTAAGAATAACTCTTGGAAACACAACTACCCAAAGGACTAATCAACTGAAAAGTTAATTATACAGTAATTACACACCTATATACTATGAATCAATGTATACTAAAACTTCTTCTACCCTAACTTGCTGCATTATTAATATTGATCAAATACTGCAATTGTGTAATATAAAAAAACAACTGTCAACCATTCTGTGCAACACAGTTTCAATAGTTTAATTACATTTAACTGATATCACTTACCTTATGTATACATATCACCTGTGCTTATCTGAAAGATTTTACAAAAAAAAAGAAATAAAAAAAAAAAGGGTAAAATGGACATTTAATCAATTTAATTAAATATCATTCAGCTGTTAGGCCATAACTATCTTTGATATCATGATAGATTTTATGAGCTCATAAAAATACAAAAAGTGTTCACTGCTTAAATGTGAGGAACAATGTCTTCACAAGTTCAGCTATAATAGTAAAATATACGTATTCATCTATAATCAGAATTCATTTGAAGGTGAAACAGAAACACATTTCAAAACAAGTCCAATAGGCAATTCTGTAAGTGAGAAATCAGTCGGTAAAATAACCTCCAACATTTTGTTAGATAAGCAGGATATACAATAGTTTGCAATGGAGATGCCTCAAAGAGGATAAATAGTTTGAATATGAATCCTAGGATGCCACTCCTCAGGGAAGGCAATAGATTGTATAGTTATCTTCCATACAGGGCAAAAACACTACCCTACAACTATACAATCTACTACCTCACACCGAGTGAGCAGCTGACTAAAACATCATCAGGGTCCATTAACAAACTGCTGTCAGACTGCCGGCCCTCAAGATCCACACAGGGACAACTGAGATGTGTGCTTGGCACTTTGAGAAAGACAGTAGGTTGAATAGTTATCTCCCAGTGTGGGTGTGACCCTAAAACTATACAACCTACTACCTCAACCCACAGTGAAAGCAAAGCTGCCAACTGCAGGGGAAGAGAAGATCAGAGGTGATTGGTCCATGGTATAAAACCAAAGAAAACTATCAGCAAGTTCTGATGCAGGTCAACAAACTGTGGAGAGTCAAAAAGATGAGTAGATAAGTTCCACAACTGAAATATAACGTCAGTCCAATTTATGAAGAGGGAGAGACTTCCATGTTTCAGTGTGATATTATCACTGTAAAGTAGATCACACATCAGTGATGTTTGGAAAAAGCTACTTGGTTCTGTGTTGTGGTTGTATTCATGTTATCCAACAAGAAATGGTCCCAGAACTTATTTGAATTGGTATGAGGATACAGATTTTTCCTTATGACTGAGGAGTGGAGGGTGGAAAGTTAGGCTCAGCTAAGCACAAGCAGTCATAGCTAAGGCTGATTTGGATCAGGTTCCTGCTGCACATAACACCCAGGTTAACTCGTCTAAAAAAAAAGAGTAAAGTATTGAATAGGGTTAGGACTAAATAGTACTGAATTCCATGTGCAGGTATACCAGTATGTGGCAACAGTAAGTGTCATTCTCAGCAGGACCAATTTAGGCCTCCATTGGATATAACACTGAAGGTGACTGGAGTCTGCTGCACTTCTGTTTAGAAAACCAGCCTGATGGAGGCCAAGCTAAGAAAACAGTGGTCTGAAGTTCAGTACCACGGACAGCAGCTGGCAGCACGGACACTTTGACTCCTCATTTGAAGACACACTACTCTGCACTGACACACACACTTATTACAGCTGGGTGAATCTCTACTGTTAATAGTGATTTAAAGGTTTATCAGTTTCTTATTTGGAGAGTTTCCTTCACCAGTACTGAAGCTGGCCAACCACCTCTTACATCAAGAGGGCTTCTACTAATAAAGGAAGAAACTATTCATTTAACACAAGAGAGGCAGCAGACTAAACATTAAAGACTACGTTCCTATTGTAAAGAAAGCATCGCTTCCAAATGTCTGACCACTGCTGCTAACAGTCTGAAGACATATATAATGTGTCCATCTAAGTGGAGTCTGCTCAATGAAAAAAATAACTTCTCACCAGATCCACCTTGTTCCGGAATGACCGACATCGCAATCAGGACCAAGTCCTCCAACAGGCAGCTACTAGCTAGCCCCTTCTCCCAACCCATCAACGTGACTGGACATATATAGAATATCCTGTGTTCTCTTGACATTTTCAGGGGAATTCAAACGAAATGTCGCCAGTACACTCATCCCAATCTGGGCGCCACCACACCCCTCCTCACTGCTTGCTAGCTAAGTTCATGGAGCTAGCAGCTAGCTAGCAGCACGTTCCAGCATGGTGGAGCAGAGAAGAGCGGCGGTAAAACCTGCGGCAGCTCGGGCTGCCACAATAAAAGCCGCCTGCTGATGTTTTGCAGTTTGATGGTCCCCACAGCTCCGAGTACCCGCCAAATGGGGGGAAATAAGGTGTTATTCCAGTCCACCCACCTGTCTGCCATGTCACAGAGTTCCCTCACACGCCCTCATTCTTCTTCGGGTCTTTCTAGTGCAGCGCAATCAGAGTGGTGATGTCGCCCCCGCTGGCTCGGAGGGCAGACCACCACAGGGACTGGAGACCGTCCGGTACAGGCTGAACTGTTCTCAGGGTCTGCTGATTCTGAGATTTAACCCACCTTAGTGCCCACAAATTAGTCTAATAGTCACATGGCAGAAAGGTCCAATTTTAACAAATTAAAGGGGACTGTAGAATATACCCAGATACCATTTTGACTCCCAGGTAACAACAAACAACTCAGGGACGTAATTTGGCGGGGGGGGTATTTAGAGCTGCACTTTTTCAAAAGGCAGTTTTGGTCCCCTGCAGTTTTTACCGTCCAAAAATAATGTTACGCTATATTAAATGGAGACGGGTCACGTACTAGGACCAAGCAGAAGCGGAAGGACCCCCCCCCCCCCGTACTCAAGCCAGTTGTGTACCCCCCCCCCCACCTCTGAAATCAAAATTTCGTAACAACTTAACAACTTAATACAGTCATCTATTTTCACCTTTTCACTTGGCTCACCTACTTACTTATATCCTACTATCTCAATGTGGAACCATACAAAGAACAACCTGGGCCCAAGGATGAAGGCTGGTCTCTTGGCAGCTAGATTCTGTTTTTTATGGTTCTCTACAGTTCATGTCCTACACAAGTGCTTGAGCCCATTAACTCCTTGATTGTATGGCATCCTACCCCAGAATGATAAAGACAAAGTCATTTAAATCAAAAAAAGCAGATAAGATTCTCTCCATCAGCTCACACTCTCTGGACCCTCATTCTTGGGGGTTTACGGACTCCAGTCCACTTTTAGGGAAGTTCTTTTAGTCAAGCGGGTTGTAATGTTGTGCTAATGTTAGAGGCAGTACCGAGTCAGTTATGGATTCCTATTTTCATATCAGGGTTGGCTGCGAGTATGGAAATGTGGCAATGGGTCGTTACTTAGCCCTATTAGCTGTACTTTTGAGAGAACACAGCACCATGAGCAAAGTTGACAGGCCACTTCAAGCTTCTTCACATAGATTTGCTGGGAGACTTTGGTGATTAATTCCCTCTATATGGATTATTTTCCTCAATTAGATATTTTGTTGTTTTTGGTTTTTTTTTTTTTTGTTTTGTTTATTTGTTGTTTTTTGTTGTTTTTGTTTTTTTGTTGAATATGTCTGCAATAATCTGGACCTATGTACAGTATTTCCCAGATTTAGAGACAATTCTTTTTGCATGTTGACAATTGGTGAGCATTGTGGTGATAGAAAGTCATGTTTTAGTCCTTCCTTATCCTTCTCTTAGTACACAGTGGCTCTGTTTACTGTCAGTTGAATGGAAACAGTTGTCCCTGGAGCAAACAATTGCATTTGAAACACATGGTTTATTCCCCCTTTCCTGTGTGCTGGGATCTGTTTACAACTTGAAGGACTTTTCACAGTTTTTTGTTTGGAACAGAAATCAGAACCTTCAGCTTTACCAAGTGAGACCAAAAACATGTGCCTTGTGACTTGGCTTGTTGAGCAACAATGTTCAGACAGAACATTTGAAAACAGAAATCAGTAGGCTACCTGCTGTGTGACCACTGTGTTTTCTTCAGTCAACTGAGAAGCCAGGATAAAAACTTTTCAAATATCAAGTGTGTTGGATTAATATGAAAGATGACATTGTAAATGATAATTTTGCAGTGTTTCCCTAGTGAGCTAAAATCATAGCCTGCACCAAATACAGATTTGAAATCAAAACTGGCTGTGTTTGGAAAGGGACTTTGTAACAGATTAAGATCAGATGATGGCGCTCTGTCCTTCCTGGTTATTGAACTATTTTCTCAGTCACGTGTCATGATCCAATTCAAACAGCAGAAGGAATCCGGGCACAGCCCCAAGAACAGAAATATTAGATGGGGAAATAATGGTCACCTGATGTACAAGCAGCTGTCATGTGATGGCCTGGCACAAGTGTCACAACACACCACTACATCAGGAACATAAGCTTTACATGATCTCTCCTTCTCTTTCAAAATAACTGATCCTGGACAATGATTAGACACAACAGACAATCTTGCAGTTCACAATAAAAGGCTATGGAACCTGTAATATTTCCACACTGCCATTGATTGTGTCGGGATCCATATGGTAATTTGTATGTATTTCCTGTTTTATTTTGTAGTTTTTAGTCTGTTGTGTTGCTACTAATTTTACTTCCTGTTTTTCCCTCCTCTTTGATAACATCCCAGCCCTAATGTGTTCCACCTGCGTCTCATTGTCTCCCCTCTCCTAGAGTACTTACACTTTGCTCCCTCCCCTCTGGTGCCAGATTGTTTTAGTTTCCTTTATGTACAAGCTCTCTGGCCTTCTGATCTCTGGTTTCCTCCTGTGTATGACTGGTTTTGGTATTTTCAAATTACTGGATTTTTGCTTGTTCCCTGTCTGATTTGTCTGCATGATTCTGCCTGCCTTTTTGGATTCTGACCGTTTGTTATATCCTGGAATAAAGAGCTTGTTTTACGGACTTGGTACTTCTGCCTTGCTGCTCTTTTGCACTTGGGTCCACACACACCTGGCGTTCACAGATTGCTACAAGGATATCTGAAATTTCATCATGCTATTTATGTCAGAGAAAGAAAACTAACTCTTCATTCATTAATATTATCTCTACGTACTGAAATGGTTCTGTTAAAAAATTATGGATTAATGACCTGCTGCTGATTGCTGCCTCTGGGGAAAAATATAATCATGTCTTTTATACAAATAAACCTACACCACACTAGAATATATGATAAAAACATAAGAGTAGAAAAACTCCTGCTTTTTGTTTTCTTCCTGCTATTCTTGAACAGGATAGGAATGCTTTTAGGACCGGTTTTGATCTACTCTTTTGCTTCTGAAGAGGGAAATAGTTACTATCAGATATCAGACGTGCTCCCTCTCATATCTACACATTTACAATCCAACACTCCAACATTCACTTCCACAGACCACTTAACTCACTGATTGTAAGACTTTACATACTGATAGTAGTAGAAGGCTCACAAAGAGATACATGCAGACCATTCCCCATATTCATACACAAAATGATTGAATACTTTCTTTCTCTCCATGTGTCACTTAACTATAGTATCCTGGAATGTGCATGGCATTTGCTTGCAGGCAACAACAACAAAAAAAAAATCTGAATTATGTACTACATCACAAATTGAAAAGCAGATATTTTCATCATACAAGAAACCCATTTACTTGAGTCAGAATAAAAATCTCTTATGCATCTTTTCACTCTGTTACTATGGAGTCTCCATTTTGGTCCACAGGAGATTACAAATTACTTTAAACAGTATGGTAATAGACCCAGAAGGCTGATACATCATTATTCAGGCATCCATTTTTAGTAAATCATATACAATTGTGAAGCTCTATGCCCCCACTAATGATGATCCGGCCTTCTTCCACACAGTTTTCTTACAATTATCCAACATATTAGCTACCCCAACAAAGATCATTGGCGGGGACTTTAACACAGTCCTGAATCCTTCGATGTAGCACCTCAAAACTTAATTTATAGGCAAGGCAAGTTTATTTATACAGCACATTTCATATACAAGGGCAATTCAATGTGCTTTATATACATAGAAAAAAGTAAGAACCGTGACATGAATAAAATCAAAGTCAAAAAATCATAAAATAATGAAATTAAGGTGATTAATACAATATGCAGCTGTTTGGATAAGTTAAGAGTAGTACAGTGCAGGCTTCATTCATAAGTGCTTGAAAAGAGAAATGTTTTTAACTTGGCTTGAAAAGTATCAACATTTGGTGCTGATTTATTTAGCTGATTTACTCTGGTCTGGACTAGCTGACCTGAGTCCATGAATCTAAGAGTCCTGCTAGGTTTATATTTTCTAAACCTATCACAGATGTATTCTGGTCCAAAACCGTTATGTGATTTGTAAACTAGTAGCAGGGTTTTAAAATCTATTCTGTTACTGACTGGGAACCAGTGTAAAGATTTTAAAATTGGTGTAATGTGCTGATATTTTTCTTCTGGTTAAAACTCTAGCAGCAGTGCTCTGAATGAGCTGCAGCTGTTTAATGCTCCTTTTGGGGAGTCTGGTCAGAAGACCATTACATAATCAAGTCTACTGGAGATGAACGCATGGATGAGCTTTTCCTGGTCCTTTTGGGTGACAAAACTTTTAATTCTGTTGTTGTTTTTGAGTTGGTAAAAAAGCTGTCTTGATGACAGCTTTGACGTGGCTGTTGAAAGTCAGATCTGGGTCAATTAACACACCGAAGTTGCAAACTTTGTCTGTGGCATTTAGAGCTTGAGACTCAAGATATTTACTAATGCTGACCCTCTTTTCTTTGTTGCTAAACAGAATGATCTCAGTCCGTCTGGTGACAGACACATCAAATTGTGTGTCATCTGCATAACTATGATAATTTCTATTAATATTTATAGAACGAAATTACTATCAGCTGATGTCCTAAAGGAATATATGAATGACTTTTGACGTGGCATTTGCTGGAGACTCAAAAATCCTACAAAGAGGGAATATACCTTCGTCTCCCCAGTACATCACTCTTTTTCAAGAATTGACTTTTTCATGTCAAACAATGCCATTGCACAAAAATCAGCACCAGCATGCATTCAATCATCATCAGTGATCATGCACCAGGGTTCCTCCACCTTCAAATAGAACCCACCTTGAAACCATCCCCCACTTGGCACTTCAACACCTCATTACTAAAGGATCCAGAATTTGACACGTTAATAAGGAAGGAATGGGAAAACTTTTTAGAAATAAATGACTCCAAATTTTTCTCCATCTCTGATTTGGGAAGCTGGGAAGGCTTTAAAGCAAAATTATATATTATTCCTCCTACAAGAAAAAAACAACGGATGATTAAAGAACTTCTTCTCTCCTTTCGGCTTTTCCCTTCAGGGGTCGCCACAGCGAATCAGTTGCCTCCAACTAAGCCTGTCTTCTGCATCCTCTTCTCTCACGCCAACCACCTTCATGTCCTCTTTCACTACATCTATAAACCTCCTCTTAGGTCTTCCTCTAGGCCTCCTGCCTGGCAGTTCAAAACTCAGCATCCTTCTACCAATATATTCACTATCTCTCCTCTGGACATGTCCGAACCATCTCAGTCTGGCCTCTCTGACTTTATCTCCAAAACCTCTAACATGTGCTGTCCCTCTGATGTACTCATTCCTGACCCTATCCAACCTGGTCACTCCCAAAGAGAACCTCAGCATCTTCATCTCTGCTACCTCCAGCTCTGCCTCCTGTCTTTTCCTCAGTGACACTGTCTCTAGACCAAACAACATCGCTGGTCTCACCACAGTTTTGTACACCTTTCCTTTCATCTTAGCTGAAACTCTCCTATCACACATCACACCTGACACTTTTCTCCACCCGTTCCAGCCTGCCTGCACACGCTTCTTCACCTCTTTTCCACACTCTCCATTGCTCTGGACCGTTGACCCTAAGTACTTAAAATCTTGCACCTTCTTTATCTCTTCTCCCTGTAACCTCACTCTTCCACTTGGGTCCCTCTCATTCACACACATATACTCCGTCTTGCTGCGGCTAACCTTCATTCCTCTCCTTTCCAGGGCAAACCTCCACCACTCTAGCTTCTCCTCCACCTGTTCCCTGCTCTCACTACAGATCACAATGTCATCTGCAAACATCATAGTCCATGGAGATTCCTGTCTAACCTCGTCTGTCAGCCTGTCCATCACCATAGCAAACAAGAAGGGGCTCAGAGCTGATCCCTGATGCAGTCCCACCTCCACCTTGAACTCCTCTGTCACACCTACAGCACACCTCACCACTGTCTTACAGTCCTCATACATGTCCTGCACCGCTCTAACATACTTCTCTGCCACTCCAGACTTCCTCATACAATACCACAGTTCCTCTCTGGGCACCCTGTCATAAGCTTTCTCCAGATCTACAAAGATACAATGCAGCTCCCTCTGACCTTCTCTGTACTTCTCTATCAACATCCTCAAAGCAAATACTGCATCTGTAGTACTCTTTTTTGGCATGAAACCATACTGCTGCTCACAAATGCTCACTTCTGCCCTTAGTCTAGCTTCAACTACTCTTTCCCATAACTTCATTGTATGGCTCATCAGCTTTATTCCTCTGTAGTTGCTACAACTCTGTACATCTCCCTTGTTCTTAAAAATGGGCACCAGCACACTTCTCCTCCATTCCTCACGCATCTTCTCACTATCTAAGATCCTGTTGAACAACCCAGTCAGAAACTCTACTGCTACCTCTCCTAGACACTTCCAGACCTCCACAGGTATATCATCAGGACCGAGTGCTTTTCCACTCTTCATCCTCTTCAGTGCCCTCCTCACTTCATCCTTACTAATCTTTGCTACTTCCTGGTCCACAACAGTCACCTCTTCTACTCTTCGTTCTCTCTCATTTTCCTCATTCATTAGTTCTTCAAAGTACTCTTTCCATCTTCCCATCACACTACTGGCATCTGTCAATACACTTTCATCTCTATCCTTAATCACCCTAACCGCCTGCACGTCCTTCCCATCTCTGTCTCTCTGCCTTGCCAACCTGTATAGATCAGTCTCTCCCTCCTTACTGTCCAACCTAGCATACAAGTCATCGTAAGCCCTTTGTTTGGCCTTTGCCACCTCTACTTTCACCTTACGCTGCATCTCCCTGTACTCCTGTCTGCTCTCTTCAGTCCTCTCAGTGTCCCACTTCTTCTTAGCTAAACTCTTTCTCTGAATACACTCCTGCACCTCCTCATTCCACCACCAAGTCTCCTTATCCACTTTCCTTCCAGATGACACACCAAATACTCTCCTACCTGTCTCCCTGATCACATTAGCTGTAGTTGTCCAGTCAACTGGAAGCACCTCCTGGCCATCCAGAGCCTGTCTCAACTCCTTCCTAAAAATCATACAACACTCTTCCTTTTTCAGCTTCCACCATTTAGTCCTCTGCTCTGTCTTTGCCCTCTTCATCTTCCTCACCACCAGAGTCATCCTACACACCACCATCCTATGCTGTCTGGCTACACTCTCACCTACCACTACTTTGCAGTCACTGATCTCCTTCAGATTACACCGTCTACACAAGATGTAGTCTACCTGTGTACTCCTACCTCCACTCTTATAAGTCACCCTATGTTCCTGCCTCTTTTGGAAGAAAGTATTCACTACAGCCATTTCCATCCTTTTTGCAAAGTCAACCACCATCTGTCCTTCTGCGTTCCTCTCCTGGATACCAAACCTGCCCATCACCTCCTCATCATCTCTGATTCCTGCACCAACGTGTCCATTGAAGTCTGCACCAATGACAACTCTCTCACTTCTAGGGATGCTCTGCATCACTTCATCAAGGTCCAACCAGAATTTCTCCTTCTCCTCCAGCTCACATCCCACCTGTGGAGCATACCCACTGACAACATTGAACATTACACCTTCGATTTCTAGCTTCAGACTCATTACTCTATCTGATACTCTTTTAACCTCCAGAACATTCCTAACAAGCTCCTCCTTCAAGATAACTCCTACTCCATTTCTCTTCCTATCTACACCATGATAGAACAACTTGAACCCTGTTCCTAAACTTCTAGCCTTGCTACCTTTCCACCTGGTCTCCTGGACACACAGTATGTCTACCTTCCTCCTCTGCATCATGTCAACCAACTCTCTACCTTTCCCTGTCATAGTTCCAACATTCAAAGTCCCTACTCTCAGTCCTAGACTCTTGGCGTTCCTTTTCTCTCTCTTCCTACGAACACACCTTCCTCCTCGCCTTCTTCGACTTCTTCGACGAACAGTAGTCCAATTTCCACCGGTACCCTGTACGTGAACAGCACCGATGGCGGTCGTTGTTAACCCGGGCCTCGACCGATCCGGTATGGAAGTCATTGATTCGATTCGCATGTTTGATTTGGCAAAAGTTTTACGTCGGATGCCCTTCCTGACACAACCCTCTGTATTTATCCGGGCTTGGGACCGGCACAATAAGGCACTGGCTTGTACCCCCTTGCGGCTACATTATAAGATTAAAGAACTGACAGAACAATATGCAACAAATCAGAAGGAACAATTATGGAGCCAACTACAAAATGAAAAACTACTACTACTATCCTATCAAAAAAGAACAACAACAACAACAAAAAAAAACAAACTGAGTTCATTCTAGAAAAACTCAGAATTATCAGATTTATCATCTTCATTCATTTCTCTTCTATTGCTTATCCGTTTCAGGGTCATGGAGGGTGCTGGAGCCAATCCCAGTTTACATTGGGTGAGGACATGGTACACCCTGGATAAGTCTCCAGTCCATTGCAGGGCCAATACAGAGATAGACAGAGACGAAATACCACTCACACTCATACCTAATGGTAATTGTAGAACCACCAATCAACACAGACATGCATGTCTTTGGACGAAGGGAGGAAACCAAAGTACCCAGAGGAAACCCATGCAAATACGGGGAGAACATGCAAACTCTGCATAGAAAGGCCCCAGACCCGGGAACCAAACTTGCGACCTTCTTGTTGTGGGGCAACAGTGCTAACCACTATGCCGCCATCCCGCCCATTATCAAATTTAGTTCAACTGATTTTTAACCCACTCCTGGAGAAACTCTGTGGTGACCTGGGGCACTGGAACAATCCTCCTATCTCCCTTGGGGGCGAATAACCATGGTTAAAATGAAGCCGCACTGACCCCTCCTTTCTCCGCTTCCTCCCCTGCCTCTTTCTCCCTCCCTTCCTCGGGGGCCCTGGGGCTCTCTGCTGCCTGGGGGCCCAGCATGGGGGCTGGCTGGCCTCTGTTGGGGGGCTCTGGCAGAGGGCTCTAGGGTTCACTTCATGGCTGCGTCTGATTGAGCCATCGTCGGCTGGGGGGGTGGAGTCAGTTTTACCAACTTGCTGATGTCGCCGAGTCCATGTCCTGTGTCCCTGGCGTGCTGGGGCTGTGGGGGTTTGCGGTGGGCAGGATCTCTGTGCATCCGAGGGCTGCACGGGAGGGGGATTGGCGGTCCCAGTGCCCTGGGGTGACCAGCCTAAATTGGTGCACGGTGGCTGCTGGCATGTTCCTGTCACTGCACTGTGCCAGGGGCGGGGTCCTGGTGGGGGGCCTGCGGGTTCTTTAGGGACCATGTCCCATCTGCAGGCCCGTGGACTGCTGCGCCTGTGGTCCTCTGATTGGGGGACTGCGCCCACACTTGCATGGCCTCTTATAGACCACTTTTTACTCACCACAATTTTCACTGTAAATAGTTTCTCATATTTGGGCACAACATAAAAATCATTCACATGACTTTTTTTTTTGTCTGCATTTGTCCTCATAGTTTAACACCACAAGGTGTGTCAACTTTTTATGTTATTTCAGTGCATGTCTGTGTGATCATCACTAGCCCTCCCTGGAAGCTAGTTTGTTAATTTTTATTGAGTGAAAATACCTGTGTGTGGCAGGGAGGGCAGTGTTACACCTCAGTGAATATAAGAGGGGAACAAAGGACAGAAAAGATGCAGGAGGATGGACAGAGAAAGGGAAGCAGGCAGTGCTGGTGGGAACCAGTGGAGTGAAGGATCCTGTGCTTTTCCTGCCACCTCACTCAGGATTAAGAGAATCCAGAGGGTTTCTGTGTAGATCTCTGGAGAGATGGGAGTCCAGGTGAAGGTGTTCCAAAAGAGGAGCCAAGTCAAATATGAGGTCAAAAGTGATGGAATGAAAGAGCAGCTCAGCCCATTTCTGGCAGGATTCATCAATTCTTCATGATGTGACCCAACACAAGCTGGCAAGTGAAAACACACATGCATATGAACATTCCCTAAATATGAGTGAGACCATCACCAGGGCCCATAGACAGGTCAGGGGCCCAGGCTACCCAGGCCTGCCACCAAACCCAGAGAGCCACTGCAGCCAAGTGGCACTCCGCAGCCCCCCGTGTTCCAGGCGAGTAAAGGCGAGTACCACTGAACCACCCGAGCAAGTGCACGTCGGAGCGGGACAGGGAAATCTTGCATGCATTGAGAGGGTAGCTTAGGGTGGTTTTTTAGGGTAGCAGATATTTTCTCCAATGATATATATTCCGCAAGGAAGTTCATCCAGTGGTACAACCCTCCTCTCTTGTCCCCCAATCTTAATGTATCACACCACATCCAGGGTCTTTCACAGTGTAGGGTTATGCTTCCTTGACAGGGATTGAACCTCTCATTATCCTGAGGGAAAACTATCTCTCCACTATATTCTACCAGCACTGCCTGTATCCCTTGCCCCTTTCATCCTGCCACGCCTTGTCTGTCCTTTGTTTCCCCCACAATTCACTGGTTGAGCACTGCCTTCCTGCGTCAGAAAGATATTTTACTCAATTAAAATGGATGAACCAGCTTCAGGGGAGGGCTGGTGATGGTCACTAGCATTATAAAAACCTTTAGCTGCAAGACTAAAAGTGCATCAATCTCATAAAAAGTTGACACTGTGTTGTTAAATTATGAGCACAAATACAAACAAAAAAACAGACCAAAAATAAATAAATAAACAAAAAAGTTGTGCTTCCTCACTCTCAAATTTTAAATCTTGGCTAAAGATGCATTATTATTCACTGGCCATTTTGACTCCCTTACTTTTTAGCCTTTTTAATGCTTGTGTCTGTGTGAGTTCTTGACATAGGTCTGATCACAGAAGGCTGAGTGACAACCACAATTTGACTGTAAGGGCTCTATTGTTCCCCGACTGTACAGCTCAACTAATCACTGCTGGTAGAAAAAGCAGTAGCAGTAGCACAAAAAAGAAAACGAACAGAAGGTGGAGAGAAGAGCGAGATCAGTTCTATGGTTCAGGTACATGTAGAATCACCTCAGCAGTGGAGATGTCAGGGCTGCTACTTTTGCTGTATTGAGTTCTGAAAATTCAGACTGCCTCAGGTCAGACAGATCAGGAGGAATGGACCACCATACACAAAGACACATACAGCATTAACCGTTCCCATATTAGTTGCCTCAGTGACCGTCACATTTCTGTGACACAAGAACACACCTTTATTATTTACATGTCCTTTGCGCTGCAGTGTTTTAATGTGCTTGAGAAATAAAGTTGACACTAAACTGTTTTGAAAGACCTCAAGTGGTGCTCCAACAACAATTAGAGGGAATACGTTCATTATGGTGGGAGCCGCCTTTGTCTCTCCATGTGGAATAGAGGGACTATGAATTGTCCATTTCTGAGTGAGTAGAGGTCAGGGAGAGGATGTCTCCAAACTCCATCCCCTTGTTAGGTTCTGGTAGGTGTTTGTCACGTGCCTTGTCCTCAATCTAAGTAGAATTTCTCTGCCTGGTGTTCTCATTTATTTATTTATGTGATCATTCTTTAATCAGGAAGGGAGGCCAGTTATTATTGGACATGTTTTTGTTACCCATGCAATAATTAAGACTTTGTATTTTTTGGCCAATGCTATAATATTCTCTAATGTTTGAGCCATGGCAGCTATCCTGGAAATCAACACTCATTAAATAAAATAAACGACAGATTGCAACCCCAGTTTCCTGGTTAACACTGCAGTTAGAACATCATTCCCAACACTTTTCAACAAAAATCTCTATGGGTTAACAAAAAGCACAAGAGCATGAGTTATACTCTAGCACTCCACACACCTGCCTTTCTTTAGCTGGCCCAAGTCTGCTAAGCAAATATAAGATGTTGAAAAATTAGGTTTTACTTTTAATGTCCCACAACATCATACGTTTTATGCTATAATCCTTGAAGAAAAAACACTACAGCACATACAGCTTGCACTCAATTGTTTAATTCTGTAAGAAGTAGCCATAGCTGCTGTAACAATGAAAAAAAATAGTGCTTTTTGAAAATTCCTGACAATTTCATGTCCAGACTCACGTCCTTCATACTATCAATATTAATGTTCCACATTCACCATTTCAGCAGATCTACATTAAACTGCGTTCACTCATGAGACGAGGTGAGAGGCAGCCTGTCTTGTCACACATACACACACACACAGCAGCCTAGTCCAGACAGACACCAGTTCAGTTGAGGCAGCATTTAGTTAAATGTTAAAGTAGAGGCAGTTTGACATTTTTACAACTGCAAGCACAGAACTGTATAGTGAGTTTTTGGTGAGTATTGAGAATATAAAATGATTGAAAGATAAATGCAGTCTGGTCTCTTGAGTTTGCATTGCCATAACTATTATCCTTCTTTGCATTTGACTCTAAGAAAAAGCTTACATTAAGGAACATAAAGGAAAAGAGCAACCTTGAAACTCATTAGGTTTTCGTCTTTAGACTAATGTCTGCATTTCAATTAAGATTTGAATAAATAAGACACATCGCAGCATTTGCACAGTGTAAAACATCATTTGGTCTAAATAAGACACTCCACACCCCCCCCCCCCCCCAAAAAAAACCAGCTTTGATAGCTGAGTTACATGTTTAAATAACATTACATTAATATCACAAGAATGTTTCTCAGTCACTTCCTACTATAGCTACATGACAAAAGCGACATTGTGTGTCTCACAAATATTACAGTCAAACAGATGACAAACATATAAGCACAGCAGCACATTACACAAAGAATGGCAGTACTTAGAGTCTATTAAGCACTTCAAAGAAAAACAAAATCCAAACTCTTCCTATTTCAAATCTTCAATCTTGAAAGATAAAAGATTGGAAGATTTTATGTGAAATTGATGCAAGGAACTGGCTTCAAATTCAGTAATGCCCATTGGATGACAGTGTATTTGCACTTCTTCCTCTTTTCAGACTGATAACGTTGGGGTTAGATCAGGTCTCTTCATTCATTTCCATAGCTTTGTCATGCAGCTCATGAAGAATGGGAGTCAGGATTGCTTTCAAAGTCATATATAAAGACTCAGTCTTCTCTGAAGCAGGGTCAATCTACAGACACAAAAACACAAACCAATTCAAACAATCTTATCTAATTAAAACACACATCGCAATATATTTAGGATGCTGCTTATGTCAATAGTCACCTTAGTAAACACTTTTATTGTTTGGTTGAGAAAATTAATTTCCACGTCTTCAGGCATTGGAAGAAGATGAGCAGCACAGTTGAGGACACAGAGCAAAGTGAGCCGGTGACCCTGACGAATGGATAAAATGATCAGATCACAAGACAGCAGGATTTAAAGTAAAAAAGACAAAATAAAAGATGACACAAACTTCCAATTGTTCTCGTTTTCTTTTCTTCACAAATGTGATCACAGTAGAGTCAACCAACCCAAATGAATTTAAATTTGACAAGGGTTTTTTACAAATTGGAAAAGGGAGGTAAATACAAAAATAGGAGCCTTAGTCCAACTCTGTGTTTAAGAATGTATTCATGACAACAGAATTACCAGGAGGTGGTTGGAGTGGATGGTGGGTCTATGCTTAGATTTAGGCAACAAAGGCATTTTAAAGGTCCATATGATCTAAAGGTAGATGGTAAAGGTCCATACAGACTAAAGGTAGACCTCCATGTGGTATATTAATAGAGTGAAAGTATAAAAGATCTCAGTCACAAGAAAAATGCTTAACCTGTATTCAGAAACTGAGCCTTAAAACCAGCTGTCAGGGATTCTCGGACTTTGTGATGTCACAACAGATCAGTCACTGTCCTCAACCATAGCCCTGCTACATTCTCATTGTACGAGAAAAAGTCAGCCAATCAGAGGAGAGGCTCAGATTCTCTCCTCTGATTGGCTGCTTAGTGGATGACAGTGACTTGAATTATAACATTATTCGTTTATGATTACTGCTGCATCAGAAATTACAGATAACTACATTTTGTTGTATTTCTCCAGTTAAAAACAGCATTTGTCTAAGGCCAGAATAAGCTTTACTGCCCCTTGTTTCCTCTGTCTTAAACATTTTTGAATGTTTTGAAGACTAGAATCTTCAAACTACTTAAATGGCAGACTATCTTTATTAATATGGCTGAAGGCAGATTAAAAGTTGTCATTGTTTGAATGTCACATTGCCCCATTGTGCAGAAAGTGCGACCATATGTCCTCTTTAAAAAGCTTTAAAATAAAGACGTGAAATTATTTGGTCAAACGAATTGCAATATTTGTCTGTTCTGATTCTGACACAAGTGTTTCCTCTCTGTCTATACACCCAGTTACAGAGTAGTCTGAACCATGCAGCTGAATATTGCGACAGAGGAGTGTTGCAGTGTTTGTTTAATCACAGTGATGCACCTTTTCCAGTGAGTCCAAAGTATTCTCAGGGTTCATGTTCTTCCCACTCAGAGCTCTTATGTCCTCGCTGCTAATGATCGGGTCCTTGAGCTGTTCCAGCCAAGACCACATCAGGCTGGAGAGGACCAGAGGATCTCTCTCCATACAGAGCCTCTCCCAGGCCCCCTCTCGGGAGTTCAGCTCCATCTGAAGATCACAGCAAAGAGCATTCTTACAATAAGCTATGTCACATGAAGTGTCAAAAATTTCTTATTTAAATCAGGAATAACAATGTCTGAGCAGGTTAGTGTGCCATAATGCTCATCAGTCTCTTGCAGTTTTGGAGGATGTTCCAAAATGATGTATACATATGTAAATAGCTGATTAGAAACCCAGCTACTCATACATGATCATGAAATCCAGCTAAGGAGATAATCTTTATCTGTTCTTCATCACCAGGTTTCCGCACAGTGTTTTATAGCGGATCTGCCTCACCTCACTTTTTCGAAGCTTAAGGGAAAACAGGCAATGCTGCTCCATACAGGAGAGCCCACTACTGCACTCAGGTGACTGAAGTATCACGGTTTGAGCAACAGCTCACAGTGTGCTGAAGAGGTTTGTTGGGTGGATACACCCTTCTCACATCAAGAAGGTTCTGGGTTTGAACCCCAGCCTGCACACTCTTTGTGTGGAGTAGACATGTTCTGCCTGCTCCTGCACTGGTTCCCTGCAGGTTCTCCTGTTTCCTTCCACACTCCAAAGACATGCAGCTTAACAGGTGATTGAATGGTTGATTTACGTGCGTTGACCCTTTGATAGCCTGGAGACCTATATTTAACAATTAGCAGAAATGTCTGATTACATTTTAGCTTTTAGGAAAAATATTTTGAGTTATTCCATTTTTACTGAGACTGTCACTTGCCACTTGGGGACTCGAGCTCTCACAGAGTCAATGGACCTCTATATTTACCATTTTTTCCTCTGTGGGCCTCTGAAGGACATGCACACCAATCATTTCTCAAATTCACTCAGTTTCAATTTCTCAAGAGAACAGCGGAAATATCTCTGTTTTTTCACATCGCTGTCTTGTCCACGTTTAGGCTCTAGAAACACCAAAAGACACACACTGCTTCAGGATCTTGTTGTAGCGATCACTGTCTGGTCAGTTCTGATAGGAGTTACCGTTTTGTTACAAGTTGCCAATCATATCGCCCCTTACATTTCTTCACACTTAAAACGTTGGCGACCGTCGTCGTTATGGCAACAATAAACAACAAGTTTCGTAACATACGGTCACATAGTTTATGTCATTCAAACATTTAACTTTGCTAAGCAGGACGCTTCAACTAATTCATTGACATTGCATGATTTACAACGAGGGGACAATCAGATAAATGTTACTGACAGGTTGAGGTTGATTAAGTCTCTCCATGCGATTGGCTGAAAGCAAACACACCTGATTGGCTGATGAATCTGTCTATCAATAACGTATATTTGATTGACAGCTTCATTAACCAATAGTGACGTTGGTTGACCTGCGACGTCAGATCAGTCTCAAAATTCAACGTACAGATTTCGTAAATTCACATTCACTAATTCGCATGCTCCGTGAATTTATATTACAGGTGTTCCTGAAAATTACATTTGTGAAGTCCGAAATACAACTACGAAACAAAGCATGTGCATTCGTGAGTCCAAATACGACAACGAAACAGACACACACACACACACACACAGAAAGCCATCCAACAAAAGAAAGATACATATACACAAAGATATTCACACACATACACATATATAATCATAGAATGCATTTAAGCCCATGTTGTTCACTTTGTTCATACATCACTGCTTTTGCAGCTAGTGGACTGATAGTGCTGACTGCTCTGCCTGCAGCCACATACAGAGAAGTTTGAACTAATAGTGGTGGTAATAAATGGTGTTATTCCTCTGCCTGTTATGGAGAAGCCTACCTGCCACATTAACACCTTGGAGGTCAGGTCTTTGTCCGTCAAGTCCATGGCCAGAACTCTGGCCACCATAAGGCGTCTGCTGTCTGGACTGAGCGCGGACTGGAGGCTGATGAGGGGAACCTCTATGATGTTCACCCTTTCTGCTCCAACATCTGACTGCTCCTCGTTGCTTAACCCTCTGCTCCTGGTTATTAAGCCTGCTATTGTGGCATTACAGTGGGATTTTCTTCCTTGCACACTCAGATCTAAAGGCAAACTCTGGCGCCCCTTATGTAGCTTCTTTTTTAAAAGAGGAGGCCCAGTGTCTTGATTTGCTGCTGTATTTGCGACATGAATGCTGCCGATATCCTGAGGAGAGAGCTCAAGCCAGGCTTTACAGCCTGGAAGGCTGCTGTGGGACAGGGAGCGCTTAAATAGCCAGCTGATTTGCTTGTTGCTCTTAATTTTTTCAAAATGAAGCAGCTGTGGTTCCTTGTGAAGGAAGGAATCACTAAGACTCCTCCTATTAGACAGAGAGGATCTTTGAGGGCTCTCTTCACTTTGCTTGATCCACAAAGGGTCAAGGTCATTATCACTGATGAGAGGCTGATCATGTGAGGGTCTAGAATGCGGAGCTGGTGGGCTTAGAGGATGAGATAAATATAGTGGTACAGGAATCCCCTTTCCCCTCATCTCCTTCCCCAGCTGCTGAAGGGCTTGCTGTGACACAGTATTTTCTACCTCTGCAGTGAGGTCAGGGATCTCCAACCACTCCTCTTCAATCATTACTTGTCTGTTGGCTGCGATGTCGATGAGGAGTCTGCATACTAGCTGGACAATTTTTGGCACGTTCTTCATCTTCCGAGCTTCGTAGCCATGCAGCAGGTGGCGCTGCCTAGTGAGATACTGGGACAAGGTGACAGCACTTGCTTTGGGTTCAGCACAGGAGAAGACGCTTCGGAGAGGAACCAGGAACTGGGCAAACTCCCTGACACACAGCAGTTGGCCTCTAGTCTGGATGGAGTTGGGTCTCTTGGCTCGCACAAAAAGGATGGCTTGGTCAGCAGTCATACGTGATGTGAAGACCAGGTAACAGGCCAACAACACACCTACACAAAGACAAATAAAACAAAACTTACATTTTAAAAGGCACAGGTGAAGATTGAAAGGAGGATTGCTGATAACCAACCAGTTCTTCCAAGACCAGCATGGCAGTGGATGGCCATTTTTCCTTCTTGGACAGCAAACGACATGACTTTCACCATGTCAACGATTGTAGTCAGAGATGCCACACCATAGTCTTTCCAGCCAAAGTTGTAGTAATAGACTACAACACACAAAAACAAAGGATGGAATTTAGAGTCACTATCCACTGTGTGGTAATATTCAGATTTTTTTTCATTCAGCTACACTAAAAACAAAGTGTCTCTTACCTCCATCAGTTAAGTGTGATACTCCTAAAACATTATCTGACTCAAATCAGCGAAATCAGAGATTTTCTGTTTTGTGTGCCTAATTCTTCTTCAGTGCACCTGCTTTTTCTACATCAGCACTTGCAGTGAAGTGACATCACTTCAGGGTGTGTTTCAGATAGCTTCATCTGAAGATACTAAAGGCTTTTGACTTTAAAAACCTATTTCCATATTCAGCATCCTGGAAACAGACCGATCTGGTCTGGTTTGAAAATGAAAATCTTCATTAACTTAAATAACGTCTTTTGAAGTTTTTCCATACTTCAGTAACCTTATTTTATCTGTGTTCAGAAGGCCTGTTTACATCTTAAATGTTTTTTGAGATGTGCAAATATTCTGGTGGGAACCCTCCTGGAAACTTTCCATGTTCATGTTTCCTGTGCAGTCTTCCTAGGTGCAGGATTTAAATTTATTTTTTTTTAATTAAATGCTGCCTTTAGAATAGTCCAACATCAGTGAAGCCCAGTCCACCATTAGATTTTTGCTTTTTAGAAAGGAGAATCCTGAAAAAGAGGAGCAAGAAGTAAGGATGACTGAGTTAAGATTTCAAGAGTTTGTTAGGATGAGCCCTCCTATACAATGAAATCCCTCGGTACTCGGTTACTAAGAAGCACATCACATTCAGCAAAACAGAATTTTTATGGTTCTAAGGAAAATGCTAAATCTAGCTTAGTCTCAAGTGACACATTAGACCATTATAAAAGTGGTGTATCTTCACAGTTTAGAGAGACGGGGAATCAATCCAGTACACGTATGTCCCTAATGAAGGACATTATTAGACATCCTGATCTGGAAGTAGTAGTACATGCTTTATGTGTCTTTAACCGGCAGCTTAATCTACACTGGATAGCTGTGTTAAGTGTGAATGCAAATAGAGGAGTAGGGGTATTGTGATGAAGGAATTTCACCTGCAGTGATTTAGGATGGCACACATCGCAGTGGATTTGATGCAAGCAATATCTGTTAGTGTGCGTGGCTGGGAAGGGCATCAAGAATGACCTCTAATTAACATTTTCATTTGTTTCATATTATGTATGTCTGTTAGAGTGTTTCATTGTTGAATCTTAAAAATGAAATGAATGAAGTTTTTTATTTACTGTGCTAAAGTTGGTCACTGAAAGATGAACACAGCAATCGGCTGGTCTACAGGCCATTGTTTAATTTTTTTATTCGAGCAACCCTATAAAACACACACACATTCTCACTAGATGCTGATAAGCCATAAATGTACGAGGCTATCCAAAAGCTTTATTCCTCACCTATGGTAGGTGAAGTTGCACTGAAATTACACTTAAAATAACATCCATCTCTCTGGTCCCTGAGTAGTTCAATCCCTAACTGATCTGTATAGGTGAGTGTGTTTGTGTTAGCTGTTGGCCAACTTTTACTGCTAAATGTACCTTAACAGCAAAGGCAAGTGTTTGGCAGTGGCTACTCAGCTTAAGTGTGACCCGAAGAGATACATACATGCAGCTAACCAATTTAAAGTGCTTTTGCACTGGCTATATCAAATGCACTTTAGATAGATTTTTAAGGAACAAATGTTAAAGGCCTTCATGATGTAAAGCTAATGTTTGAACACAAACAACATTAATTCTGACAGTTAGTAGGTGCACCTTATTAGGCAATAGCTGAGCTTTTCAATCTACTATGTGTTGTGGAGCAACAAGTGTGCGCAACCACAAGAATACAACAGCACCACAAGTGACTACTTTGTTCTGACTTTGCAATTATAAAATGATGTCACAGTGAAACACCTCTTTTCATCCAAGATGTGTTTGTCCTTCCATCACTTACCAAGTCTCTAAGTGACACTACATATGTCTGTTGGTTTGTGAACTGATTTCATTGTGTTAGTGAGAGTTGATTTAGAGACTCACTGCCTGCTTCCATGAAAGTTTCAGGCCGATAAGTGAAGCCACTCTCCTGCTCCAGAGCGTTACCACAGCTAGCATGTTCTCCAGGCCGCTGCAAGTTAATGACCGTCTTCAAACCACACCTGACCACACCAACAAGTCAAAGATATTGTACAGGGTAGTCCAAGTCAATACAAAACAAAACTTACACAATGACATCTGACATAATTGCAGGTGGACGGCAACTGATAATCTAAACTTCATTTCACTATTAACTTGTATGTTAATTCCAAATCACATGAAAATAAATCAAAGTAAGGATTTCAATTCTAAAAATTTTTGAAAGATGGAGACTACTATACCTTTGAAACTGCTTAATTATATTATATTTCTCTATGATTTCAGTGGAAGGCCTTGCCATAGCTAGCAAGTTGTCAGTAATCCTGGAAGTGGAGAATATGACAAATTATGGGAAAAAGCTAATGGAAATAATGATTAATCTTTTTGAAAAAGCAAAAGCTCAACTTTCAAGACCCCAAGATACCAAGAAGAATCCAAAAATTGTGGAAACATATTGCACTGACAGAAAATATGTGACCTTTTCAGCAATTCCATGTTGATACAATCACAATGAAAAGCAAAAACCAGGAAAAGTGTATAGGCTTTTAATTTAACTATTGATGCGACCTTCTCTGACCCACCCTGAGCAAGTGTAGCATTGAGAGAAAAAAAACAACAAAAACACTGAAGTTTAAGTTTAAAGCTCTGAGAGAACGTACCAGGACGAGTAGAGTCCTTTGATAGCTTGCTCCTCATCACTCCAACGAGAAGGATTTTCATATTTACAAGCTTTTCCTCCACAGGCCATAGAGCACTGCATGTGACCAGGGATGACATGCCTCAGGGTCTCCCCCATTTTGGTGTACTTTGCTGTGGGGACACTCACAATGACTGGAGAAAAACAAAGTAAAAAAGTTTTAATGATTTTGAGATACTTATCATTTCTGTGTTTGATAGCTCCTTGCAGCCTAAGCCAACACACCCAAATGCTCAAGCACTAGTTGAGCATGGTTACATCTCCCAGTCTTGTAATTAGAAGGAGGCTGTGACAGATTCACGCTGATGGCCACCATGACTCTGTGGGAAGAGGAGGGGAGCATGTCCAGGGTAGAACTGCATCTGTGATGCAGGACCTTCAGCAGGATGTCCGAGGCAGAGTTCCTGCGGTCATGCTTCTTCAAGCTCGCTGGCATTTCGCCAGCTAAGAAGTACTGTCCTCTATGCTGTTGCATTTTGCTGTGTGGGTTGTGCCATGAACTGCACCGAGAGCAGCTCTGCACTAAAAAAAGCTCCTGACTCAACAGCTCTGAGCCCACGGTGAATCATCGCTGAACAATCCCCCATTGACAAACAGAGGCAAATACAACCTATAAGTTCACCAGCAGCATTTGAAGTGTCACCATGACAACCACCTCCAAAGTCGTCAGCCTGAGGTAGATGGGGGCGAGTGCTGCACACACACATACACGTTCACACAGATCTAAAGCAGGCAGCTTTTATACAGCCCTGAACCCACAGTACCAAGCAGCACCAAGGATTTATTAGACAGACACATTTTTGTGCTTTTCATTGACTGAGCAAATCCAAGTGGTGATCATAACAAAAAACGTCATGACTATGAATTATGTTAATGCAACCTTTTTGAAGGTGCCACATTTGCTAACTATTTAAGTTAAAGTTGACATTAACTTAAAGGTCCAAATCAGAATCATAATCAGAAATACTTTATTATTAAGACAGATCTCCATGTGGTCTTTGATTCTAAACCAGGTCTAGGTTCTATATTAATAAAATTTATCAAAGGTCCAAGTCTACAGAGAAAGCTTCACTGCCTGCATTTAAAACGTTGGGATGTCACCTGGACCCCTACATCCAACCTTGGAGGATTTGGTTGCTCTGAGTATTTACCTGCTATATTTTTCTATATCTCCCAAAATCCCCAGACAATTCATGTAAAAAATCCCAAAGACCAGATACAAAGTGTCTCATTCTGAATTTGAAAATTTTCTCTGATGTCTTTCAGTTTAAAACAAAAAATCCATTTTAAACTGTACCTGTGTGATTGTTTTATTGACTTAGAACTAGTGTATTTGACATAAATATCACTACTATTGCCAGCTTACTACTAAGCAGGGGTTTCCTCTCAGACAAGACTTCGTAAGTGTAACAAAGACATTTTGTTTGAAGCTCACTGAACAATTCAGCAGCCAAAAGGTGAAATGATACTGCTGGATCAGTGAGCCTCTCAGTATGAGTGTGGCGATAGTGGTGGGTGGGGGTTGGGACTTCAGTCATTCCCTGTCTTCTGTTCTACCTGTTGTTTTCAGTCATTTAACTTTTTCTTGAGTCTAACAATCTGTCCCAGAAAAAAGAGAGTCAGCCAATACATAATATTTCATGAAGCAAGTCCCAACAATCATTAGGTAGTCTGCAGTTAGCCAAAGTCAAGATTAAATTTTCCTTTTATGCAAATATTTCAATTTAAAATACTACATATGAAATAAGATTCATTTCTTTTTTGTGGTTATTCCCCAGCAAGAATCTATTTTAAAGATGGTCAGTCCAAGAAACCAGCAATCAGAGCAGAGTAGCAGTGTAATGGGTTCCTGAAGGAAAGATACACCATAAGACACTATACATCAGCTTCATACATCAATTTATAGGAAGCAGCCATGTAAACAGCATTCATTAATTTTCATGAAAAAATTATAATAATGAATAAAGCTTCACTGTAGCATTATAATTCCAAACTTACTTATCATATAAGTTAACTGAGTCAGAAAACAATAATAACGATCACTCTATAGTCATTAACCATATAACTATTAGTTAGTTCAGTCTGTTGTGTATGTGTTGCAGAGCTCTCCTACCTGTCTCCATCTCTGTGCTGTTCTCTCCACCGTGGGCTCCAGTCATGGAGTAAGGCAGGTCACTCAATACACTGACACCACCTGCCATTGCAGGGGGGCTGAAAAGTGTGAATAAACATGATGTCAAAGGCAATTGTGGAAAAAAAGGAAATCAGCTTATGGGCACAAACTTTGTGCTGATAATTCATACAGTCCCAAAGTGTACACACAAGTGAGATATGGGGAGTGTGAGCTTCGTTGCCTGGCAGGAAAAAACCCAGGGGGAGAGGGAAATGTGCTCACTGAGCCACCAAGTCAGCAGCTCATGTGTCAGTCTGCCCACTGGTCCTCTGGGAGCAGGTAGACATGGCCTGGGGACAACAGGGGGAGCTCATCAGAAATCCGAGGTGCCATGTCCACAGAGAACACATGGACATGTTTCAGGACAAGCACGCATCAAGGAGGACCCAGTTGCAGCCAGTAAAGGCAGTTTAACCTGCATCAGAAATTCCTCTCTTCAAATTCTGATGCCACACTTTTAGCACACTTTTCAATTATTCAAGCAAATACATACACCTGCTATTATCCAGTTTGAGAGCAGCTTGTACATTTATTTAGCCTCATATTACAGATGTAGCATACATCTCCCAGAGTGTCAGTTTAACTCCAGGGACCAACTGTTTTTTATGTTACACAGAGGGCTCTAACGGGATTAACCACTCATTAAAATGTGCTCCTTTACCCCTGTCTGCCTCACTCTGACCATCATCAACTGAGCAGCGTTGGCATAAACACCTCAAATCTAATTTAATTTTGAATAGACTTAAACTCAGCAGCTATTCTGATTTTGTGGGATAAGCAAAAGTATTGCTAATAAAACTAACTGGGGCTCTGTTCTAGCAAGCCATGTAGCTAAATGGAATTCAGCCATCAGTAATTTATCATTGTATACGACATGCTAAAATTTTCCATTAAGTACCTTATTTATCACAGAAAATCTTCTGGACAATTTCAATTCTCAAATTTTTATTCTTTGCTGCAGTTGTATACTATTAATGTTGTGCTATTCATTTTAATCGGTACATCATAACAAAGGAAAGTCACATAGTTACAGCTGCTTCTTTGGATTTATTGGCGGATTGCAATACCAGCTTAGAGGTGCATACCGCCACCTACCGTACCGGAGTATGTAGAACGGGATCCTGTTTACAATAACACACAAAAAAGGAGTTCATTCACCTACTAAACTCTGTTAAACAATCCGGTGTTTACTAAGAATTTTAATACCTCTCTCTGAATTTCCCTCACCCTATCACCACTAGTTCCTAATATTCCTTCCAAATCCCAACCCCGTTTGCTCTCTTTCACCCTTTGTTGTAACCTAATTCTTTCATCCTGATATCCGACACAGTGCATTAGTACATGCTCAACATTTTCCGTTCTATTACAATATGCACCACCACATTTTCCACTGATTGAGAGAAGATTTACTGCATAGTTATGGCAACAGATTAGTGCCAAAAAGCACTGGCGCGATAAAACATACATTCGGGCGTATTATATTATTTCACACGCGTAGATATTAACTGCGAGCGTGCACTCAGAGGAAACTGCTCCCTGAGCGAGGAGGAATATGTGACCACCACACCAAACAAGCACTCAAAAATCACCCTGCTCTCTTGAAGTTGATTTCTGCTATCTCGCTCGAAACTTTTGGCACAGTGGGGGAGGGAACCATATGTGGCGTGCTGGTCACATATTTCTCCTCGCTCCCAGTTAATATGTACGTGTGTGAAATAATATAATACACCCAAATGTATGTTTTATCGCACCTGTGCTTTTTGGCACTAATGTGTCGCCATACAGCCTGTTCAGAGCTTCCTCTATCCATCATGTCCACCACACTCAGCAACTCCACTATTATTTCCGCTCTGTTCTATGCGTGTTTAGCAGCGCAGCAATGAAAAAGGTCCCTCATGAAACAATTTAGCAGCACGCTGCATTCCGGACATGTTTAGGCTATTTAAATCAGTGTTGCCGGTATATGAAAAATTCGTATCATAACAAATATAAAAACCGGTTTTCGGTACAGACCGGTATACCGCCCAGCCCTAGCAAGACTGCTCCTTAAATACTGTGAGTGGTGGTGAAGGCTTGATGGCTGATTGATGGCAGGTGTGTAGACTACTGAGAACTCTGACTCCACCCAGCTTGAGGCCAACCTCCAATGGGGACCAAGAAAACTAAAAGATAACACAAGAATATAATCCCACAAAAGGGGAGTGAGAAAAAAAGGAAAACAATAAAAGGAAAACAGGGATCCTGACAGATTAGGTTTTTTGAGAAGAGCTTTAATAACGGCAATCTTGAGTCTGTGATACATAACCTAGAGATAAACTCACGTTGTTCAGATCCAGAATGTACTGTGTGTACGGAAAGTATTCAGACCCCCTTAAATTTTTCACTCTTTGTTACATTGCAGCCATTTGCTAAAATCATTTAAGTTAATTTTTTGCTCATCAGTGAAAACACAGCACCCCATTTTGACAGAAAAACACAGAAATGTAGAAATTTTTGCAAATTATTATTTTTTTTATTGAAGAACAAAAACTGAAATATCACATGGCCATAAGTATTCAGACCCTTTGCTGTGACACTCATATATTTAACTCAGGTGCTGTCCATTTCTTCTGATCATCCTTGAGATGGTTTTACACCTGGAATGGAATCCAGCTGTGTTTAATTAAAAGCGTGTGCCTTTCCTAAATGATTAGGAAAGGTACACACCTGTCTATATAAGACCTTACAGCTCATAGTCAGAGCAAATGAGAATCATGAGGTTGAAGGAACTGCCAAGGCACAGATCTGGCCAAGGTTACAAAATAATTTCTGCTGCATTTAAGGTTCCTAAGAGCAAAGTGGCCTCCATTATCCTTAAATGGAAGACATCTGGGACGACCAGAACTCTTCCTAGAGCTGGCCGTCCAGCCAAACTGAGCAATCGTGGGACAAGAGCCTTGTTGAGAGAGTTAAAGAAGAACCCAAAGATCACTATGGCTGAGCTCCAGCAATGCAGCGGGGAGATGGGAGAAAGTTCTAGAAAGCCAACCATCACTGCAGCCCTCCATCAATCGGGGCTTTATGGCAGAGTGGCCCGATGCAAGCCTCGTTTCAGTGCAAGACACATGAAAGCCCGCACAGAGTTTGCCAAAAAACACATTAAGGACTCCCAGACTATGAGAAATAAGATTCTCTGGTCTGATGAGACCAAGATTGAACTTTTTGGCCTTAATTCCAAGTGGTATATGTGGAGAAAAAACAGGTACTGCACATCATCTGCCTACTACAATCCCAACAGTGAAGCATGGTGGTGGCAGCATCATGGTGTGGGGGTGTTTTTCAGCTGCAGGGACAGGACGACTGGTTACAATTGAAGGAAAGATGAATGCAGCACAGTACAGAGATATCCTGGACGAAAACCTTTTCCAGAGTGCTCAGGACCTCAGACTTCACCTTCCAACAAGACAATGACCCTAAGCACACAGCTAAAATAATGAAGGAGTGGCTTCGGAACAACTCCACGACTGTTCTTGAATGGTTCAGCCAGAGCCCTGACTTAAATCCAATTGAGCATCTCTGGAGAGACCTGAAAATGGTTGTCCACCAACATTCACCATCCAAGCTGACAGAACTGGAGAGGATCTGCAAGGAGGAATGGCAGGGGATCCCCAAATCCAGGCGTAAAAACTTGTTGCATCATTCCCAAGAAGACTCATGACGGTATTAGCTCGAAAGGGTGCTTCTGCTCAATACAGAGCAAAGGGTCTGAAAACTTGTGACCATGTGATATTTCAGTTTTTGTTCTTTAATACATTTTCAAAAATGTTTACAATTCTGTGTTTTGTTAATACGGGGTGCTGTGTGTACATTAATGAGGAAAAAAATGAACTTAAATGATTATAGCAAATGGCTGCAATGTAACAAAGAGTGAAAAATTAAAGGGGGTCTGAATACTTTCCGTACCCACTGTACATGTTGCTGTGATAATATGTCTGAGTGCCCTAATAACAAGTCAGGAAAAGCAGTGGGACAGACAGTCTTCACAATACTATACCAAATATCCAGTCACACTCAGAATATGGAGGAAAATTTGTTTCACACACTAACAGAAGTCCAACACAAACTCTATGCCAGTCAGAATGAAAATCAACATATTGCTCAGCCGCCTTCAGCAAGCATTTTGCGTGCTAAGAGAGCCCTTTCCTTATTTTCAAAGTAAGAGTCAGCGTGTGAGAAGATGTTTTTTTTACTTCCACAAATAATCAATGAAAAGTGTTGTACTGTGTGTAAGATACATGATAAACCCCTGGTTAAGATGTCTGATAGTGTGGCTGGTTGGTGAGGATATATGATTTGTTTAGAAATATCTGGCAGAGGGGTCAGTTTTTCCAATATGAAACTATGGTGAATGCCAACGTGGTTTAGGATGCTCTCACACTATAGCCACACGGAGCCCAGACAATTTAAGAATTTGTCGAAAGCGATCTGATCTCAAACCTATCCTCAAAGCATTTTGAGCGCATTTGCTCCTCCGATGTGTAGATCTGTGTAGTGACGTTAAGAACTACAAAACTATAGACAGTAATATTTTGTAGGAACATAACTTGATCTTGAATAATATTGTATTATTATTATTACTATATTATTATTATTATTATTATTATTATTATTATTATTATGTTTCAAAACGATTAAAGATATACATCTCCATGTTTTGAAATTTTCAAAACACCTAAAAAAAAATGGCAGGATTGATGCATGAAACCACACCAGCGTGATGAATGTTCTTTCCCTGCATTAAAACATTCTTCTTTACTGTTTTTACTTATTTGTTTGGAATTTCTGTTGAACCATTGTCCTGTTTAAATTTAGGGAAGGATCTGGTGAAATGTGACCATGAACAAAAAACAAGAATCCATGATGAAGACATTTAATGTGAAGGCCTTAAAACACACTACCAAGATGGCGTAAACGGAATGTCGTGGTTTTCATTTCTGTCTTATAATAGGTTAATTTTTCTCAGGTGATGGGTGGAGCTTTAAACAAAAAGAAAAAAAGAAAACACTGATTGACATCATACCAGCAACATAGAACTGAATCCTTCCAGTACAGTTATGGAGTCTGGGCTGAATGTGACTATGATTCAGACATGAAAATATAAATGCTATATTTGTGTATTTTTTCTCCCTCACAAACTCCATGAAAAAACAGAAGACAGAGGTGGCAGCAGCAGTGACACAGCAGCAGACACACAGTCAGTGTGAACACGTGGAAAATGTTCAGTGATGCAGTTGCCAATTTTACTCTGAACCAATATGTCAGTTACCATTTCTGCACATGCACAATTTTCCCTTTAGTGCTAGACCTCCAACAATACATCAGGTTCCCTCTGCTCCAGATGCAAACATGCACCTCAGCTACACCACATAAACGTTCCCTGGAGCTTTCTAAATGAGCTATGATTGTTTCTGTCAGAGGGAGAGGCACAGGAGTGTGACGAGAGAGAGACACTAAAGCAAACTTCCTGCCAAACAATTCATTTATACTATTTAGAATCCTTGTCTGTGACATGGCATTTTAACTTATCCAACATAGAACAAGATACACAGTGTACATTCCATGAGTGGAACTAAGATTCATTGCCGTTTTTTATATTAATTATTTTAAATAAATTAAAAAAATGCTAAGTAAAAGCTTACAAAGTTCAAAACTCTTTCAATGTTCTAGTTCTGCTGTTCACTTTTTTTGCTCGATTAAATAGTGCAAAAATGATTGATTCTTTAAATTATTACTTTTTCATAAAAAAACAGGGAATATTTAGTACGTGTTACCTTTATGGGGCGTGGCATTCAATTGATATTGCATATATATTCCATCAAAAGTAAACTTCTCACCCAATGTTAAAGCAGTGAAGGTGGTAAGATATACAATGTACTGTAAAAGATAAGCGCCAGCACAAATGTCATTTGTTACATCCTTCCTCTGACTGCAGGTGAAAATGTGATCGTTGCACACTCACTAGTGGATCCTGGGTGTGCAGAAAGTGGACAGCCAGTCAGAAGTTGCTCAGCTCTGATCTCCATGTGCCAGTGAAAACACCATCATGAATTGGTCCACTTCAGTGAACCAGCTGCTGTCAGCCTCACCAGCTGGATTCCAGCTGCTGTCAGAAGCCGTCAGCTGACTGACATCACGGTGACTCTAACTGTTCCGTCACGACTGATAGACTCACGTCGTGTTAACTTGTTGAGTGTTGGGTAACGCTGAGTGTTCACACTATGAGTCGAGGACTTAACACTAGCTAATTGGCTTACTGTTCTGCTGCTTAGCTAACACAGAGGCTACAGAAACCGAACTCACCGTTTCCTGACGTGCGATTCCTGGACTCTTTTTAAGGTCATGACGTGGTCAGTTCATCTCCCCGAAGCCAGTATAGTTATCTGACCGGGGGGGTGGGGGGGTCTTCCACAGGACGCATCCTTAGGTTGGCTAACAAAGCTAGCTCATCCAGCTAATGTAGCAACCTGGCATGTTGTCATGGTACGTCACATGACCACGCCCCCACACTCGCGCAGCTCAGCTCCTACAAATTAGACTGATTATCAGCTGATTTACTGCTGTGATGTTCATCATTAATTTGTCTAAATAAAATAATCAAGTGTCTTTCTAATTATTATAATGTATTTTTATTTTTCTGGAAACTGCAAACTTTGCAGATCGCAGCTCTGGAACAATTATGTTGATTTTTACACCCATCCTTATTTTCTTCAGTGTTTTATCATTTGTCCACTAATAATGATAAATTTCAAGTACCTCATAATTTTGCATATTTTAATGAATAAAACGTATAATTTCATAGTTTAAATTAGCAACACTGAGTGTGTAGTGACCTTATCCTTTGGTGTTGAATGGAGTTTTATTTTTAACTTTACTCCTTCTAACCTTGTGATCCAAACACTTCGGGAATATTTAAATATGAATATGTTGTTCATTTATAAAGAAATACTCTGCCTTTACTGTGGTTTTGTGTAAATGGCTGCTGATGTTTCTTATGTGAATCGCCTGGGACCAGAACAAATACTTTCTTTAAGTCAACAGAGACTGAGCAAAGTTATAATCAGTCTCTTCTCCAGCTCAGCAACCTTCATAAACATTGTATAGTGTGGTTACAGTGACCCAATGAAGCTAACCAATAGTCAAAAGCCAATGCTACAGTGGTCCATCAATTTCAAATGCACATTTTATTCTACCACAGCTTGATACACTTTTGTGTTATATATGTAGAAAAGACCTCAATCCTAAACCTAAAATAGGCAGTGCTCAGTCCTAAGGTACACCAGGTACACCAGGTTGCCACGACAGAGATCCCAGATGAAAAAGAAACGTGTGTGTTTTGTGAGGTCCTCTGGTATAGCCTAGTGGTTATTTAGTAAAATGATGCTACTGCTTGTTTAGTGACATAGTTTGCTGTACATTGATTGGATTGGAAAGCCACTTCTGTGCACATTTAAAGTCCCACAATTCACCCTACAGGTCAGGAGTAAACCCAAACTATGAAGTTCCAGGAACTGGGACATTTGAACATTTACCTTTTTAAAGTGAGATTTTATTTTACTCTGAATCACTGGGACAATGAAGTTGTGTCAGTGTTATTTCCAGCATTTGCATAAAAATTTGATATTAAAAAGACAACTTCATATCATATTTAATATCTTCAACCTAGATGTTTTCCAAGATATTCACAGGCATTTCTAATATATCTAAAAACATATTAGTCTTTGTTTAAATTAGACTGGCTTGCATGCACCAGAGCTCCAGAGAGGCCTGCGAGAGAAGTAAAAGTGCACTGACATGGCTGTTGGTTCTTAAAACCATGAATGTATCTTCTTAAGGATATCAACACAGATAAAACAGAGGAATTGGAGAAAAAAAGGGACCTGCACTGGAATCAGAAACTTTATTGGACATGACCTGAAGGTGACAAGACAAAATAATTTGCATTCAGTAACTCAAAGGTTTCTTTTCTGAAAGTTTTGATGTTTTTATTTAATTATTTTCCTAAAAAAAAAAAAAAAAACTTCTGTTCTTACATTCTACTTTTACCTCATCATAAAATCCACAGTATTATTATGAGGCCAATCTGTGAAAATATTTGCCAATTTATCTCTCATACTTTGCTGAAAAAAAGCTATAGTGTGTGTATCCCGTTTTCAAGGTCACACATTACACTGGTATAAATTATATACTGGACAATGATTGACTTGTTATGTCAAGAAATCCCTCTGCTATCTACACACAGTAAACAGACATTTTACGTGAGAAGAGAAAAAGACAAGCATGAAAACCTTGAGTTCTGCAGATAAATATCTCAGCTCAGGGGACATCAAGTATCCCTGTGAACAGCAAATAAAACTGTATAAATACATCATATTACACAACCAAACAAATTCATAGTGACAGATATACTGAGTTGGAGCTTAATTAGGCGGGCTACACCTAGATAACAATGACACAACAGCCCTGAAATAAATGCCATTTATTATGTTCAGTTGGTGTTGTTTCAAAGGCATCCTCATTAAGCATGATTTGAGCCATTTACAGAAAAAAGTAAATCTCTATAAAATGTATAGGACAGATATGAGGAACACTGTGATAAAAATGTACATGCAAATGCAGCAGCTTACGACAGACACAGGGACTGATGGTCATTGCAGTTTGAAAGTTTACCACCAGATAGAGCCATGTTCCAACAAAGTCTGGTCATCAAGCTGCAGTTTGCATCAGGCTGCAGGTATATTGAGCAACTCATCACTGTTACTTCTGCACTGAGAGGACCAAAAACAGCTCAACTGAAAGCTGCAGGATCTTTATTTTTCTCTAATTTTACTTCAAATCAAACTTACAAATTCTTTATTTTTTTGTTTGTTAGTGCTAGACTGAAACAGAACTTTGTCCAAGACAAATTTTCTTGAGGGGGTAACATAAAACCAACTTTGGATGCTCTGTTTTTTACCTGTAGAATTTGGCATTATAACATGACATAATGTCCTGATATTCCTGTTCTTGTTGGGACTTGTTTGAGGCTTTTTGTGAAGTAACGTTAGCTTATAGCAGTTTTTACTAATTCACCTAGAAAAAATACAGTCTTAACCTGCTGTTATTGTTTTCTAAAAGCTCATATGACTTTAAGTTATTAAGTTCATTTCAGTTTGTTGAAATAAATTTGGCAGTTTTGATTAATTTAAGTTCTCTGATCTAAATTTTGCTGTTGTTTTGCTCTTAAAGTTTGTTGTGTCATATTTTAAAAACAACGTTCAAACTAAATCTGCTATGTATTTTAAGGAGTCAATAAATCAAAGCAGAGCTCCTACTCTGACAATCAGAGATTTAATTCAGAGGCGTGGGCTTTTTCACGGCACTGTGGGAGATATTTCACAAGCTATGGGCTAAATAACCGCAAAGGGAAAATATTCCATCGATGTTCTGAGCTCTAATATGACCTCTAGAAGGATACATTTCTGTCTGAGATGCCTCGGTGGTTTTTCTCTGAGTCTGACGAGCGTGAGGGCGGGAACTGTGGCTGCCATAGACCGAGGTATAAATAGTCTGTCAGGATTCGGCAAAACACCACAATTACACTATAAAACACCATGCTGGAACAGACAGTATAGCAGAATGAGGAGTCCCCAATGACTTTCTTGGAAAAACACTTCGGTTTCATGTTTAAAATGCACTCTCTTATATCTGTTTTAATATTAAAGTTAGCTTCTAACCTGAGATTTCTATGTTGCAGTAACTGCTCCAATGCATCACCACCATCACCATCATCATCGTGGTCTAACGTCCTCTAAGTGAGGGTTTTTTAAATAGTCCATCCTTTCAGGTCCTTCTTCTCTTCACTTATGGAGATCAATCCATGCAGGACTCGAGCAGCTTTGCATGTAAATTCAGCTGAGAGGAAGGAGACAAGCCCTGAGAAGAGGAGGAGCCATGACGACCTCATAAAACCCAAAACTTAGTCCTCAGCCCACTGCCAAGGTGAGGCGCTGCGCATCTGACAAATAGGTCCGACTTGCGTGGCTCTCTCTCTCAAACACACTCAAGTACATATTCGCACGCACGCGCACGCGCGCGCTTGGAGGGGGCATGAGAGCAGACAGATTGTGGTCAAAGTTTTTCTCTCGGTCTCCAAGGAGAACCAAAGCTGATCTGAAGTAGTGCGTTAAAAAACACAGAAGAGCACAAAAGTAGCAGCTGTGCTTGTTGTTTGATTTACGCCAGAAGCTACGGATCTCTGAGCTTCAGCATCGAAATCGGACTGTAGAGGCAGCGCACAGGGAATATGACAGCCGGTCAGGGCCACTGAGGCCAGCGGGAACGGGTGTGAGCGCTTGGTGTCTGTTAAAGAGACCGCACAGCCACATGATGCAGCATCCTTTGGACATGGGGGCTCATTACTATCCTCCGGAAATTCAGCCCGATCACAGGACACACCGGTACAGGAGTTTCATGATTGAGGAGATCCTGACCGATCACCCAGAGCACAAAGCGTCGGCCCCAACCGGGGAACTCCTTAAATTCGGAGTCCAAGCTCTGCTGTCTGCCCGGCCTTTCCACAATCAACTGGGTAAGAGAGAGGACGGAAAACACATTTGAACCATTTCACGCGCCAGACAACCTGAAATAACAAAGAATTGTAATAAATTATTATTATTAATGATAAAATTAATGAAAAAAGGCTTGAAAATAAATTGCTCATAGAGTGAGCAGGTGGAGTAAGATTTTTTTCCTTTTTGAGCAACAACAGAAAAAGAACAAAGAAAGAAAAAAGTAAGAACCAAGCAGCAAAAAACTAATAATAAATATGACCGTCAGAATAAATAACTTAACCTTTACAATAATGCAAGTGTAAGTGTTTTATCTTTATCGAAGAAATCACCCCAACTATGTAAACTATCCCATTTTAATGTTTACAAGTTTTCTCTGCCCGCGTGTAAAATTAGGATTTTCTTTCGGGGTCCTTTTCTGCCCTCTCTTTGAAGGAAAAATCCTTCATGAGCTGCAGATGTTACAGTATTTATTCATAATCCGGCAGAAAAAGAGAATACTTTTTGCGGCCAAAGTTTGTTATGTCCTTAGAATGTAGGCCATTAAGCAGACCTTTCTGGATGAAACGTGTATCTGATTATCAACTGTAGCTCCAAGTGTTTTACATAGAGATGACTTTTGACATGTGTTTCATGTCCATTGAAATCTAGATACTGAGCATCGGGCTTTGGTTTGTTTAACTATGATTCACGAGTCCAGCCGCTGGATTTTATTGGATTTCAAAATTTTGAATCTGAATCTGATTAGATATTGGAACAGGAAGGATAAATTGGCTTTTAATCTAATGTTTCAGGCCCATTAGACCAATGAGGTCCCGAGCCGATGCTCTGTCTAATTAGACGGTCATATTCAGTATTAAAGCATAAAAAGTGGTTCCGTTATATATTGTGTCATCTGTGGGTGGACACTATGTCTATTTTACTGTAGGCCTGTTTGGTTTGATTTCTGAGGACATACACCTCGGATCAGTGCAGTGTGCATGCTTTATGTTGAACTTTTTACTGAATTTCTAACTTTATATTCGGCTGGTTGGAGCCAATGTCCTTCTGCGTTGCTTCATTATTTTTCCTCTTGCTGTTCTCAGTGTTAAAAACGGACCAGACGACCCTCCTAAAGTTCCCCATGTCCCCGCTGTCCTGCTCGCTCGGCTCCCCACTCGGCCCCGCTCTGCTGTCCGCCGCTCCGGGCCTGCAGGTCGGCGCGGCGTCGTCTCACCACCTGCCGTTGGACCTGCAACTCCGTGGGAAGCTGGAGCATGGAGCCGATGGAGTCAGCAAAACGAAGAAGGGCCGGCGGAGCCGCACCGTCTTCACCGAGCTGCAGCTCATGGGCCTGGAGAAACGCTTCGAGAAGCAGAAGTACCTCTCCACCCCTGACAGGTGTGTTCAGGGCGGGGGGAGAGATATTAATTTGAATAACTACTCAAGTTTTCTGCAGTACAAAAAATAAAATAATGGCAAACAAATTCACTGTTGTATCCATGCCTTTATACCCCTAAATATATTTGGAGAAACTTAGAAAAAAAATCAAAAAAACCCCAAACGTCTATTTGTACCTTTTTACACAAACACACACATGTGTGGGTGACATGATGTCATTGTCCATATTTTATTAAAGAAGTTTTTATATTGTGATCCAGGCTAAACCTGCGCCCCTGTTCCCTGTACATTTATATTACTAAGACTTGTATGTTATTTGGTATAATTACTGATTGATTATCTCTCCAAACTGGAAAAGGTGATGTACTCCAATATAAATCATTGACCTTATCTGATCTTGGTTCATATGAGATGTTAGAGTTGTGGTCTGAGGTTTGATGTGTGGTCTTGCTGTTACAACAGAATAGATCTGGCTGAGTCTCTGGGTCTGAGTCAGCTACAGGTCAAAACATGGTACCAGAATAGAAGGATGAAGTGGAAGAAAATTGTGAGTAATTCCTCCAATTCAATATTTTAACAATAATGGCCATAACCATGATGATTTCTGTGGCAAAGTATTTTAGCTGAGGGGATGGGATTTTTAGCTCCTTCATGTATGAGCATTGACTGATTAGTTGTAACCATCAACACTATCACCTGCACAGAAGATGGTTTACCACCTCAACTTTGGGTTCTACAAAGTGTTCTGTACTCAGATTAAATCAATGAAAGCTAGAATAGTTTTGATTGTTTACAATCTTTATTATATAGCCAATTTATGGTGTACAATGAATTATATATGATTTTATTTATTCAGTATAGTATTTGTCTTTGTTGGCATTTTCCATTGCTGGCCACTGGTTTGAGTACATACAACACCGCAGTGTGCAGCTGAACCTTTCCGGCTCATGTTGCAGGTGTTGCAAGGAGGAGGTCTGGAGTCGCCAACTAAACCAAAAGGCCGTCCGAAGAAAAACTCCATCCCCAGCAGTGAACAACTCTCTGAGCAGGAGAGATCTGGGACTGACGCCGACCGCCAGTCTGAAGGCTCCAGCTCTCACTTAGAGAACACTCAGGAGGAGTGACCTGGCCTCGGCCTTCAAAGACCCTTGGCTCCTATTGCTTAACTTACATAACACTGTGCATCCTTGGGACCTGGCCGGACCCCATGATGGCACGAAGGTGTCTGCTTATGTTTGCAAAGCAAAGACGTTGAAGCACTGCCCAAAACTGTACAAGGCAACATCTTCCAACTGCCATGTGTCTTTGTCATAGCCGTACCATGCATTCCCTTGTGATGAACTTGCTGCTGGTGAGGAGGAGAGTCAACCTTTTGCAGTAGGTCCACACTTTATATTCTAAGGATCGACTCACTCATCTGTTTTGCATTCCTTTTTGTGTAAGTGTGCTATGTTTAATTATTAAATATATTTTCACTAACACTGTTCTGTGTTTATTATGAGGGACACAGGCATGTGATAAGCTTTGAATTCACAGTGTGAGCAGAGCAGGTGAAGATGATGATGATAGTTTGTGGGATCATCAGTCTCACACAGACACGTTCACATTGCCAAAGTGGTTACATACCTTCACAATAAGTGAATGCTATCTTGGTATCCTGTTGGGTATGAAGTCATATTGCGCACAACTCATGTATCCAAGTGAACAACAGGTTGCTCTTCAGTGTGTATGAGAAAAAATAGGTTGGATGTCCAACAATTTCATCCAGTTTAACTTCTTTATCATTTGATTTTACAGGAATTTTAGATTTCACACTGAATCAACTGTTGATTGCATTCAGTTTAAATGAAGGAAGCAAAACATTACAAAGGATGGCAAAAGATATTTCCATCCTCACTTTTTTTTTTTGCTGGTGAAAAGGAAGAAACTAATTGTGTATATGTGGTCATTTATTAGCTTTTTTTGGTGACTTAACCAAAACCCAGTTAATTTGTGTGAAATGTGTTTCTTTATGGCACAGCCTACAATAAGCACAGTATTCTTCATCTTATCACCATCATCATCACCAGCGCTTGTAGTTATTAAAGAAGCTGTAGAACAGTTTATTCTCAGTGGTTTGTGTGTTTGTGCTTATTTCTTCTACTTTTCCTTTCTTGTTTTTGTTTGATTTATTCATAATTTGTTATGACTAAATCACTCTAGCTGTCTCAGGGTTTTTTATATTGTTCTTATTTTTTCACGAGTAGCTACATTTCGTGAAGCTGTGTTTAAATTTTAACAGCAGATAGACGTTTCATTATAGTCACTAAAGACGAGAGCTGCTCCGTTTACACTGAAACAATTACTGACAATGATTAGAATATTAAATCGTATTTTCCTGATAACAGTTGAATCGAACTGACAAAGTTTAGACGGCGGGAATATCATCTTCTACCAAATGCGTTCAGGCTCAGTGAAAACTGGAGAACCATCTAGTTTTAGTTATCTAATATCTTTATCATCATTATTATCTGTATTATCTGCTTGTTTAGTATGAGTGGTGTGTGTCAGACTTTGTTGTTTGTTTGTTGTTTGTCAGTTTGTACAGATTCTTTATACTGGCGGCTCTGAAGTAAATAAAATAGACTCAGCAACAACAACTATATAAGACCATTAGGCTTCATTATTATTATTGCAAGTTTTTTGTTGTTGTTGTTGTTTGTTTGTTTGTTTGTTTGTTTTGTTTTGTTTAGTTTTTTGTTTGCTCTTATCATCAACTTGTAGGTGTGTCAGGAGAGTTTTTCTTTGTGGATACAAGTAGATTAAAAGCGGATCCATGTTGAGGTCTCCGGTTATGCGGGTCTGAAGGTCTGACGAATTGATGTAATAATGGACTTGGAAAGCTTGAAGGTTTGACTTGAAGTAATTACTCAAAAAGCGTCGCGATACAGAGAGGGTTTTTTTTTAAATGTGACAATCCGATCCAAATTATTTTATTTTATTTTTTCTGACATAAGCTATATATTTAATATGTTGGTATTTTCATTCTGGCCTCTAAAGCCCCTTGGCTCACCATATGAGAGAAAGACTGCGGTGGCTGCATGGATGCGGTATGGATCCCCAGGTGTAGCCGTAGTTACATCGCACTGTCGTCAACAGTCTATCACAAACATGATTCACCTCCTCTATAGAAATGCAATGCACCTGCATTCTCTGACTATAGCTTATCACTTTGCTTTTGGCGCTCCCTCAGATACACATTTTATTGTTCAACCAAAAGAAATATTTAAGTTACGTATTCGAATGAGTTTAAACAGCCAACAGCTCATAATGAAACTATAAAATACATTTTTTAAATACGCGTTTTCACGCCAGCATCTACACACAAACACAAGGTACGTTTTTTAGGTGGAAAATCCATCATATAATATGAAAACATACCAAAAACAGCAGCAGGTGGTTTAAACAACACGAACCTGGGAGACAAAGATGTATAATAATTCAAAAAATGAGAAAAAAAATACAAAAGATTGAAAGAACAAGGACAAGGAAACCAACCTACTTCCCGCACTTCTGCTTCTTAATCCTGTAAGCATTTCACCATGACAAACTTTTGTAGTACAACTTTCTCAACAACGTGATTATTACTTACTGTGACCCATCTAGAGGGAAGCCCAAAACACCGTTACAGTTGTTTAAAAATTGCATTAAATTTGTTTAAAGCGCCAAGAAAATGGGGCATTTAAAGACCAACATCAGAGCCTGTAAAATATGTTTTGCATAATATAATGTCCATTGAACTGTAATTCAGTACAATTAACATACACATTGTCTTTGTTGGCTGAAAAGAAGCTCACACACTGGGAACTAAAAGGGTTTACATCTTTAAATGGCTCAAAATGTGTCTAACATGTTTTTTTCTATTTGTTGCTGAGTTCAAGTGTCCTTCCCACAGCTCTGCTTTAGGCGTGATGACGGGCTTGGGGCTAAAGGTGTTGTCCATCCTCCTGGAGTGTGTGAGATCAACAAGCAGCAGCCTTAGAAAGTGGCTCATGCTTCATGAAGTACTGTAAACATAGAAAAACAAAACAGGAGTGAAGAGATCAAAGGATTTCACAGAAAATGTCTCTTATACATGTCTGAAATGTTAAAATTAAAGGCAATCTCTCCGTCAAGTCTCAAAACACACAATTTTCTTTTTTTTTTAACTTGTGCAAGTTTTAATCTGCATCAACACACAGTATACTGAGAGGTTTTGTTAGTTTTTTTGTTTTTATAAATATTTTTATATTTTTTATAAACTGTTTACAAAGATGAAGTCTGTAATTTTCCTGTAATTCATGTAAAATGGCAAACCTGCTTTCATCAAACATTCTCTGTATTTAATTTAATTCATAAAGTAACATTTTATAAATTTAATTCTATTCAGTCTATTTCACATATTAAATAACATAAAGCTTTAGTATATTAACTACATGTAAGTGCTAAAAACGACTGAGGTTTTCCAAACTTACACATACCGTCTATATTCACTGGTTCTGAACATGATGGAATCCAGATTATTAAATTCTTGCTTTGTTCAAACTTAAACTTTCTTTTACTGGTGGTCTTGTATAACGGTTTTCAGTTTCACCCAAAGATCCTTATGGACATCTGCAAGAAACCCCCGCCATCTTCTTTCAACCACCCAGCAACACACACACGCACATAATCCACCATCAGCATCCAAGCAAATGGCTAATCAGTCCCTGCTCCGAATGTCAAGTTGGTGTCAAAACTTAATAATATGCAGATTAATTGCAGGTTAAGAAACATCAGAGCTGAGGCTGGCGAGAGTGTCACAGCACTATGAAAGAAAAACATGACGCATATTAGAAATGCCGTTAACTATATAACATTTCTGCATGGCAGGAGGTGAATGTGTGCGGTTGCCTTTTTCACAGCTGCTGGATGATGCAGCCTTCATCCACGTGCACGCTCTCTCTCCAGGGCTTTGAACGGCCTGAGCGTTGGATAGCAATGATTTCCGACATAAATTATAATCAGGAGGAAGAGTCAGCCGCCAGGAATCTGCAGTTTCGGAACATCCATAGTTGACGCACTTTAATCATTAACGGGACCATTTGTGGTGGCATGAAAGTGCTGTGGTGCAGGCAATGGGAGGCTGACCCCAATTTTTGGAAAGCGGGTGTTTATGAAGTCAAAAGGTCTGTGCTTAGACAGAGCCCAGGCCGGGGTTCTGAAGGTCTTGAGGAGTGGGGGGTCTGAGCGTCCGCCCCGCCACGCACAGGAAAATTGTTCCACAATTAAAGAGCCCCTGATTAATCTCACATATGTGCCAAAACTGCACATGCAGCGTATGATCCCAATTAAATTGAAACCTAACTCTGTGCAGGCCAAGCTCCGCATTAGCTCTGCCAGTCTTCGCTTTGTTTTCCCTGGACGCTGCCTGAAAACAGGCCTTTACAAGCAGACTGCTATGGGTTCTGTTTGCATAGATAATTATTCATGTTGAGCACTGGCATGTTATCCTTGTTGAATATCCTTCTGATCAGATTTAGGGGCTAAACAACTGAGGATAAAATGTTTTGCCAAAATTTTCTAAGGTCCAGCCAACATGGCCAAGCACTTTGGCAACTCCTCAATGAGATGTCAGTATCAAATGATCAGCTAGAATGTGTTGTTATCCTGGGGATAGTAGAAAATGGGAAAATAAAAGCATCAGTTCATTCACATTACATGTAGGCTAATCAGGTGGGATGTAATTAAAAAAAAAAAAAAAAAGTTTATGTCCAGAAAGAAATTCATTACATTCATGACTAATGCAGTAGTCATGGTATAAATATGTGCTGTGAATAAAATAATTTTCATTCATTTCCCAATTTTCCATAATTCAGTTATCCCAGCAGTCCCCTGCAATTGCTTTAACATGTGGTGTGTTCACAGACTCCCAGTTTTACAAACAGCTCAGTGTGACCGTCGTTCATTATGAAGCTGAAGCCTCAGAGTCCAAAGGAAATGTGAACTCCAGAGCATCATTTGCAGTTTGAAGTGACAGCAAGGAATAAAATCCTAGCTGTTTGACTCTCTACAACAACTTCTGTGAGTGAGTGGGCACTTACCAAAGGCTTCAATTTAAGTAAATTGTGTTTTCTATGTGCTCTCAGACTTCAGAGTTACCTTTTATAATTCAGGATAACCAGAAGGAATCTTTCAAGCTGCCATATCCATTCAAGGGAAAATTATTTTTCTCAGGGTAACATGCATCTGTGGATTATTTCCTGACACTGCTGGTATATGAGAAATATAGCACAGAGAATATTGTCTTTATCCACATGAAGTTTCTTAGTTTAATCATTGCATTCGACTTCCCATAAACCTTATTTGAAACCTAACATTGTACTCAGTTTTATATGACTTCACTTTCATTACTAAAGATGTTTAAAGGGTATTTTCACCTAAATGACAGAAAGAATATAATTTCCCACTGATCTCTACATGATGGGAGTGATCTTTTAGACACATTTTTCATTTCAGGACAATTGTGAGCAATTTATAATGTTCACTAAGGCATTGGGCACAAATAGATACCACCAACTGAAAAAAAAATATATAGAACAATTTCACACATATAAAATAAATATTTGAATTAATTAAGTAATAACTTTTGCTTCTTGTGCAGGTAACCGTCTCATAACATTTTGAAATTCTTTTACATTTATTATCAGGTTGTGAAATGTCTGCAGGCAGATTTCCCAGGATTTGTAGACTAGTTTTGTGTGTGTGGAGTTTTAATACTATTCACAGTATTTGACCCACAAAATGCATGTTGTGTTTAAGTGCTGGTGGAATAAGTCGAGGAAGTCTGGCTTTCAAGCATATTTTTGTAATTTTTTAAGTGGGAAAGATGCCTTTACTAAAAGATGACACAAATTCCTCTGAGGTCATCACATCTCTCAACTTCAACACAGCACAGTTGCAGGAAATTTACAGGAGCAGGTGCTGCTCACACTTCTGACAAATGCCATTTAAAAAAATGAAAGGTCCTCTGCTGAGTGTTTTAGCCCTGAGCGCACCATGAAGCTATTTGGTAGAGCAGCTTCTGACTGATCCACTGATCCACAGGTGGTGCTAATGAGCCAAGAAATACAGCAACACGCTAACAAAGATGAGGAAGAAGACATGCATAAACAATAGCGGATTTGCAATAATTAAAAAAATTGCTTTGAAAAGGGATGAAAGAACATATGTCTTAGAGCTAAAGGATTCACATTTTGTGTTGTGGCTGAGCCCATCAAAATAAAAGGACTAATCCAGTCATACAGACACTGCTGATGTGATCAGGTGTGGTATGTTACACGGCAGCAGTACCATATTTTGAGCTCCTAAAAATTTGAAAATGAAACTGCCCGGTTGCTCACAGTAGCCATTCATAGTTATGGTTAATATATTTCTCCACCACACACGACACCAAAAGCACATCCATCTTTGTTTTTGCAATGTTTTAATACCAAAATGCTAGCAGCTAAACTGGTGGCCAGCAGTTAAACACTATCGTATATTTCTTTTCTCAGTTGTTACACATTAACTGACCATGTAGGGCAGATAGTTCTTAAAAGGACAGCAGATTCTCTTAAAGGAGAATTAAAGTTCTTCTTTTTGTAATTTAGCTTTTACTTCAAGACAAATAAAATAACTGTGGTCAGTGCTTCATACAAGTAGTCAATCCCATAACAAGAGATGAAAAAAGGATTTAATTCTCTGCAGCACTGAAAACCTGTCTTTTCTTGCTCAGACAGAGGCTTGTCACCTGCCAGGCACGCTGCTGTTCAATCACAAACACTCTGGGATCCCAGAGTGAGTTTAAACCCAGGGTGAAGTTTTAAAATCACAGTGACTGATGGACGTGTCTCACACGGAAGCTCTGACACTGTTAGAGGAGAATTAACCTGGGATGAGACTGACAGGGATGGCGACTAGTAGCTTGCTCAAAAGTCATGTCAAAGTCAAAGTCAACTTTATTGTCTCTGTCTCTGTGTTTGCCCTGTAAGTTCATGTGATGACATCACTCCTCTCAGTTGTGTATGTTCTCAAGCTGAGCAGAAAGGAAAACTTTTCATACCATCTGATCTGGATACAAAAAGGAAAGTTTTTACTGGAGACAAATGAGTTCTAATGAAAACTTCCCCTCACTCTGTTTTTGTGGCGTATCCAGAGCAACAAAATTTCATTGCTCGTAAATTTTTACAAGATGGATTTGTCATTCAAAATGTCACACATGGTTTTCCGGATACACTTGTCCTAGAAGAGACTAATCAGTTGTAAATACTTTGTAAATAAAGTTTGTTTAGTTGTAAAATCCTTTTTTCTTTCTCCTGTTTTAAGAAAATGTATGAAAGAAGAAAATGTTTCGATCAATATGTTTATGTCAGTGCATTTCCCATGGTTGCTTTGTAGCATGTTGCAAAAGAGACATTTTAATGTGAGAGTATTATGGGTTTTTACTTGTAGTATTTCTGCCTTTCACTCGCAATATACAAAACTGAAGTTTAAAAGTAACATGCTGGTCCCTGAGCTATGCAAATGCACTCAGAGCAGTTTTCAGACCAAATGGAGTTGTGTAAAAGTTTTCCCCTGCCCGCGTCATGTGATTTCCTGTAGCTCAGATCACAGCTCTCAGTCATGCAGCTAATGGGAGAAGGCATTAGAGGACATAAACAAGAGTACATCAGCCCATCAGGTCCTCTTCCATGATGCTACCCTCTCTGTCCACTGCCTCTCCCGGCTGCACTGCAAGCACAGTTTGCAGGAAACGTCAGCCAGCATGATTGATTTGAATTGTGCGATTCCCTGACTTCATGCTCGTATAAAGCAAGACAGCTGTTGGAAAAAATCAAATTCCTGCAGGAGTTGGATTATTTGTTCCATCTGTTTAACTAAGAGGTTACCTCTCGCTATATGAGTAAATAAAAAAACATGGCCAAAATCCAGCTTGAAAGTCAATCCCACTTTTGTAGGCTTTTCATAAGTAAGATATGACAAGGCTGTAATGTTTCTTTGGTAACAACTTCAAGATTTACTCTACCCATGATGCACTGCAAAGGATTTAGCAATTTTCAACATTCATTTTCTTCAAATTGCAACCAAATCACACACCCTTGGCCTTTTGAAAACCAGTTAGATGCTTAATTGTTTGAATTGTTGAATAGTTCACCCACATATTTTATCCAGTTATTATCTGGAGCAGTAGTTGAGATTGGTGTGCTCAGTGCAAACAGGTGGATCTGCAGAGGATCGTTAAAGAAGCTGCTTTAAAGCACCATTTGATCCTCTCAAGGTTGTTTTCTCATTAAGGATTGAGTCATTGCTCTACTGTGTGCTGACATTATGAACATTAATCCATGTTCAGTGCGGATATATACATTTATATAGGTGTGTGTGTGTGTCTGTGTGTCATAAACACATGCACGCACACGCACACACACACACACACATCTATTCAATAGGAGGATAAAAAACTCCATGATAAGTTTACACATCTTTCAAATGATTTATACTTGTACACACTACTTTACAATCTAAATAGAATAGAGGATTTCTTTATGAGAATTACTGAGACAGTTTTTCCAACTACATCAAAGGTCTACCACGTATAATAGGCCTACAACTGATCAATAAAAAGGTAAAAAAAAAAAATTAACTTGTTGGAACCATGCACCAATTTTTATTTTGTTGGACTGCTCTAATGAAGTGATTCACAAACTCATCATTTTAGTTGTCACATTTCCTTGCTGGTTAAAAACCTTACAGTGTTTCTTTCCATGTTTGTAACAATTTAGCGACATTAAATTATTTCCAGTTCTAAATTCTTTTACAAGCTAGAATCCATGTCAGGCTTGGAGCTATTTTCTTGACCAGTCACCTGTGAGGGAGGAACTCCTGACAGCTATAAAGAAGAGACTTCTGATCTTCCTCTTTGTGTCTTTTATGACCAAATATTCCTTAAAAACACGGCATAAATTTTGTTTACTAGCTTTCAAAGCTTTCAAAATGCATCTTGTGTTTCTTCTCGCTCTTCTACGATGTCTTCTACGACAGATGGTTCATCAAATCACCTGCCACATATTTCATAGCTATAAGCCACTGCCCTTTTCCAAACAGTTTCCAGCAAAGCCTTCACAGATGGTTATGTGTACCATCTGCTGTGTCAGGCAATTGGAGATTTCAGTGTCAGCAGAACCCTTGGCTAAAGGCACAAAACAATTCCCTTTAACTAAACTTTAGAATGAAGAGAACAGTATTTAGGGATTTGAGTATGTAAAAAGAAATGTATGTGTTTTACCATCTTGAGTTAGTCCATACATATCATATTTTAGTCTTAAAGGTCTGTACAGTCTAAAGATTTAAAGGTTTGTACAGTGTAAAGGTAGACCTCCATGTGGTCTCTGATTCTAAATCAGGTTGAGGTTCTATATTAATACAGTGAGAGTATCAAAGGTCTCAGTCTATAGAGAAATGCTCATAACCTGTATTCAGAAACTGTCACAACAGAAGAGTCACCGCCCTCAGTTATGCTTCAAGCTCCACCCGCTTGGACCCTCAATGGAACCTTCCAGGATTTAGTATCTTTGGGTGTTTATGTGAAATCTGCTATATCTTTATTAACTCGCACAGAAAACAGTCAGCCAATAATAGGAGGGCACTGGGGTCTGACAGAGGAGACTACAACAGATAGTTTTTGGCTCCTAAAACTGCAAAAATATCTTGGTATCTCATGGTTATAGAAACTTTATGTAAAACATCAAAAATATGATTAAACGTAAGGTACTGTCTACATGTCCCACTAAGTGTTAATAGGCTCAATTTTTTTGATTGCTGAAAATAACATTTAAATTCATGACTGATGTGTTTAAATCCAAAACATGTCTTATATGATTTCTAGGGCAGCTAAACTGGCCATCATTTTAACAGTGTTTTATGTTTGTGTGATCAAGTTTGCTGATAACAATCTGAAGCAACTGAAGCAACTGAAGCAATGCAACACTGATGACTGAACAGGATCTGAACACAACATCCTGCATTACTTTTCCCAGCATAATTTAAATTTGAATATGTAATGTAATAACAGCAAATGTTTTTATTTAAACAATTAATTCCCTGAAATCTGAAAGGAGAGCTGCAAGACTATAAATCTTATACCTGATACCTGTACCAAATATTTATACAACATCACATCATTCATCTTTCATTTTTACTCAGTCTTATTATATGTTCAATTGATGAAAGTTTGAATATTCAGTTTCTTTTCCCTGACAATGAGAGACAGTGATGATTAACACATTGTTGAAATGTTGTTTGTGAATAGACAAATTATTCCCCTTACAGCTATTAAAAACAAGTACAGGGAATGTTTTCAGTGTTTATGATATTGTGACAGCTTGACTGCAGCTGCATCATATTACTGCAATTATGAGGAATCCTGAATCGATTACCCTGATATCAAAGACATAGCATTGAGACAAAAGCAAAAAATTAGCAAGGCTGCTTGGAAAAGCCATGAGGGGTTTTTTTCAGGGTTTTATTTTTTTCTGGGGCATTTAATTATTTCAGATGTCTGGATTATGAACTTCTACAAGTCTTTCAAGAAATGTGTATCACTCCAGTTTCAGAATACAGATCTGGATATTTATTTGAAAAAGACGTGCACAACACTGTCCAATTTCCGCCAAATGTTTTTAATTTTACAACCTTCTGTTGTATGTCCAGTCCTCTCTCATTTGGTTTGATTGCAGGCTGCTTGAATATTCAGAGTGGTTTAAAATAGCAGACGGCCTTTGGTGCTTGTTGACGGGAAAACACAGTGGTAGTAATCTCCCAGATGTGCCTCACATGCCTCTGGAATCACTGGAGAAGGTTCCTTGCTGGCCTTATGTGCATTTCAGCAAAATCAGTCAGGTGCTTTATGTAATTCTATGATAGCCTTGGAGACAATAACAAGAGGTGACAGATATAATCACCAATGCACAGCCATGACTAGTGGCAAGATATGTGGTAGAGATTCCTTAGCATGAATGTAGAAGATGTTCACGGAACAATTGTTGGACATGACTTGAACTAAACTGGAGGACCTAGTGTCCCTTCCAGGATCTGTCCAGGTTTTATGATCTGTTCATCATGCACCCAATGTAAGTCCTCCCAAGTAAAAACAACAGCATCAGTTGTTTCAGCAACCCCAGAACGACATATGTTTTTTGTTCTGGTGACAGAGCCCTCCGCCTGCGTTGGGATCTTGTTCATGTAACAGCACAAACTGTAATTGGTTTATGGCACAAAACAGAAAGAGAGGTTTGTTTTCCATAGGTAGGCAGATCTAAAACGTCTTGATTTATAGCAGTTAACTTTTGGCTGAAGGTAAAATGACTTTCCAACAAGCTTATCCCTTTAACACGATTCAACCAAAGTGAGGTTTTCCCTCCAGAGAAATGATTTGTCTAATATGGATGAACAACCTGATGACCTATCATTTTACTGCGAGAGCTTTCCTTTTCAATGGACAGCTAGGAGTGCTCAAGCAGCCGTCCTCTGGTTTTAGCTTTTTTTTCCCTGTTTCTTTTTGAAATTTTATATCTACGTTTTTCAATTTGATCAATTGCATCAGTTTTCATCTAAATACATTTTTATTTCCTTCTATTTTCCCAAAAAGGTGCAATGTGCGTTCTATATGTTGACGCCTGTTCTGATATATGTAGTAACATTTTAGACCATTGTCTTCGTGTAAATTGATAATTCTGTTGAAATCTCTCTAATATCAAATATCTGCAATTGTCTGAGCATTAAAATGAATAAATACTTTATCATTATGCCGTTTATTATTATGTGACTTTATGTAATGACTATTACATTTGAGAAATATGCCCAAAATGGAACTTTGCTATTACTATAAAAATTATAATAAATTATAAAAAAGTGCAATTATTCTTTAATTGGCTGACATACATGGTGATTTGGTATTTTGGATTGATCTTCAAGCTTGTGTTATTTTTCACAATTAACTGTCTACAATTTGCATTTGTTGACAGAGCTAAAGGTTTTAATGGTTAATGTTAAAGGTTCTTTAATTTAGCGCTCCTGCAGAAAAGTAATGTTTTTGCTTCAGGAATAAATGACTGAATATTAACACAATATTAACCAAGTTAGACTACAGCTGCCAAGAATATCTCACCAAGCCTTACATGGACAAGTCCATATGAAAATGCCCCCCCCCCCCCCACACACACACACACACACACACACAAAAAAAAAAAAAACGAAAAAGAAAAAAAACATTGTACAAGAGCGTGGTGTCTAAATTGGCAAAACCTTCATGTTCACATAGTGGGGGGTAGAGAAAGATATGCCAGAGAGTCCCATTAAAGACCAGCTGAATGTGCATTAAGGAGCTGGCTCTCTTAAACATACCGATCAAAATATTAATGGTATGTTATAAACACTGTGCCTTTATCTGACAGTGATTTACTTTACAAAAACTTTAATCCAAGAGCGTGAGGCAGCTCTGCTCATTAGCTGTGGCCTTTAACTCACACTCCAGGGTGACACATGCAGGTGGACGCTGAGCCTGAAGTGACTTTTGTGTTTATGTTATCTTTTCATAAGCTCTGTTTGAAATTTGTCAAACTGCATCACTGTTTAACTATGTGCCAGTCAGAATCCAGCCTACCAGATGGGTGCCTTTACTGCTAACCTTGCCCAAGGCTGCTCGGCCACACAGCATTTCTCCTCCTCTATCTTTTGCCTTGTTTTCTGCTTAATGACTCTTTTTCTTGTCTTTTTTTTTGTCCCCAGCACTAAAACCTCTGACAAATTTGACAATGCTGACTTTCATTTATTTTTAAATGAAAGTGTATGCTGGCTCTGAATAAAAGTTCATGTTAGTCGTGATAACTGCCAACAAGCTGACAGCATAACACCATAAAGGTTCTGTGGTTTCAAGCAGCAGAATTGTCAAGCACAGACATCCCATTATAAACGCAGTGAGGTAAGTGTCAATGTTTATGGAAACAATGAGAGAAAGCTTTGACAGAAAACAACCCAGTAATTAGATGCAATTTAGATTTAGCAACGAGACCAACCACACACACACACACGCACACACACACACACACACACACACACACACACACATACACAGACTGAAGGAAACAGAATTCGGTTGCAGTAACTGCTACTCACAGAAGATAAAATCCAAGATTTTATCCTCGATGATAGAATAGAAATGGAAAGGGAAGACTATCCTTTTGTTCCAATGGCTGTTTCCACTGCTTTTAATTTTTTAAACATATTAACTAAAAATTACATGTATAACATACATCACAACCAAGAATATTTATAAATACTTCCAAATTTTTTGATATATTGAGTATTATTAATTACTAATATTTAATACATGTATTTTTCCTATACCATTTAAACAGCTATTTTACAAATCAAAGTTCCTACATTATAAAAATCTGACTTATTCCATCCATTTCATAATAATAATAATTTCATAATCAAAATGAAATGAAAATGAAAAACGTTACAACAGAAAATAATTGAGGAGTTTCCCTAAGAAAATGTGAAGCATTTGTCAACAATATTTTTTCAAAGACGCACAGAAAAAGAAATTATTCATAGGACCAGCTATGTATAGACAATCCTGTAATTTCTGTAATTTTCCCAGCATGGAGGATATTTGTTATTTCCATTAGAAGTTTAACGGAAGTCCCTTCTCGTTGTTGTCTAAGCTGCTTGGGTTTAGAAAACCGTGAAGGGAGCTGTTTGAACAGATGTCAGGCGAGTGAGTCAAGAATCTGTCTTGAACAATCATCCAAAGATTAAGGATGTTAAAAGCAATTGCAGGGCTTTGTTTTGACAAGCTGAAATATTCCTCAAACCTAATATTTACAGCAGACAAGCATCATCGCACTAGACACTACACCAGTGGATGAGCTCCGTAAGTGTTTTGCATCAATTTAGCCAGCTAATCTCCAAGTTGGATTGTGAGGCAGATTCATGTCATCAAATGCCGTAAATAAGGCAAAATATAATGTCTTTCCGTGTTGCCTTCTCCTCTGTTATTATAAACCTTGTTGGATCTAATGATGGAAAGGCCCAGCTGGCCCTATCAGCCCCCGGTCCCAATCTAAACACATTGACATAGTGCAGGTGTCTGCCTTCCCCTCTGGCACCTCAGTGGAAAACATTAGATCTGAGCAGGGCTTCCTTTATAGCTTTTAAATGGAGACACAGGTCAAGGGCTCCCATCCAAGGCCCCAATCAATACCATGGCCCCCTCCAAGTCAACCCACTTTGGCCTGGAACCCAGAAAGAGGATAAAACCAGATGCTGACCAATGACCCACCTGCCAAAGACCTGCACCTACAAAGGAAGCCTCTGATGGATGGCAGCTGAAGATTGCTCTTGTTGCGTGTTTGTATATAAGAATTCTCATTTTCTAGCCCTTCTTGTGTTCTCAGTATACAGCAACACCCCTCTCAGGGTTTTAACGTATGTCAATTTCGAAAAATCAAGTTTGTACAAATGAAGGTCTATGAAAATAAACATACATATCCTACTATTTGCTATTATTATTACACTTTTCACATTCCAAGTGATTTAGAAACTGCTTTGCTCATGGTGGATAAAATTAACAGCTTGTGTTTTACTGTTTCTCCTCATCACAAAAAAGTTACTCAGATCACATTGAGGCTCCTGACCTGTCATACCTTCATGGATATGCAGGTGTAAAGGTAAACTTGATGCAGAGCATGTTAATTAAGCTTTGATAATTAAAAATTCTCTTATTTTACTCTTCTGCTATTTTCAAGTCAAACAACCAGCGAAATCCTGCAATATTGCATGGTAGGACCAGGTGGGTGGGGCTTAGGGGGACTGAATGAATATCAATATAATATTTAATAAATGATTAAATTTGTACATATAATAATAGTTATTGATAATTACCACTGAGGTAATTATCATGAACTATTATTCCAAATGTTTGCAAACATGGCTTCTCGGTATATAGAAGTGGAAACAACAAATTTGAAACATTTAACCACTTCACTTGAGTGATTTGTGGTTACTCAAATTAGCTTGTTGGCTTTTTTGACTAAATCATTGTTATGAGCAATCAAATGAACTTCATTATGTGCCATCAATAAAGGAAGTATCAGCATTTATCCTGGTGACTATGATGGTTTTCATTGGTATGCGTATTACACATTTTGCTCTCAGTGTGTTATATTCACTTGAGGACAAAACACAAGCTTAATGGACAAAGTTAATGGTTTGGCTGTCATCTGTTTGGAACGACTATAATACATTCTCACAGTCAGTGGCTTTCACAGCCTTGATGAGCTTTAACCAGACATTAAAGCAGTTATTCACAGCTCAGCTCTCAATCACTGGTGAGAGTCTCATCTGCTCAAAGCTTCTCATTTGTTCAGTGACATAGATAATTCGGTAACATCAGATCAGATGTTCATTCACTGCAGACACAGCAGTTCATTGTTGGCTTCATGCAAAACAAGCTTATGCAACTTAAGTTCACATTCTTCTGCTACAAGTGATAGGTTGTATCTTATTAAGGGAAATCAATCAGATATGTTGGAAAGGAATATGAATGAGCAAAACACAGTCATTTTTTCCATTGCAATCTTTTCATTAAACCTCTCATATTTCCACCACAGAGCCGAGGCCTTTCTTTTACATTATTGAAAGTTGTTAATCTTTATTCAAGATGTCGAAGTAACAGTTCCATATAATGAATCCATAAGGTTTGGCGTTGCATAATCAAGTGTCACTGAATGGATCACAGTGCAATTCAACAGACCTTTCAATAAGATATTTGTCACCATCTGTCCAAGTCTTCGCTCCAACACCAGAGGAATTAATATCACAGTCAGTGCATTCAAATAAAAAAACAGAAGTTTACAGAATATAATAACATTGTGTCCTTGAGTAAAATTTTTCAAAACACTTTTAATATAAAAAAAAAAGGAAAATATTGTTCCTTGGAATCCATTGCATTTATATCAAGTTGACACTTATTTAGCAGTTCAAAATTCACCTATAAAATATAATAACACCAAGAGAACACCAATAGAAAATTAAGTATTACTACAGACTTAATTCAATATAAGCTCCCATTGACCAGTTACAGTACTCAGTATTTTATTTTTGTGTTTTTGGATAAGTAATGTTAAGTTACTGATATAATTTAGATTAATTTTGCCAACGAAAATGTAGAAGTCAGTTTGATGCAGAATTTTAAAAACACATTTCCTCTGATATTTTGTAGTTTTAATGCAACATTTTTGCTTTGGAGTGTTGGCTTTACTTAACTAACTTTAGTTATCAAACTGTAATTTTAAATGTCCAATGTTTCACACTTTTTCACTTTTGAACTTGAAGTTTTTGAATGAGAAGTAAATATATTTCTGGTTTAAATATCAAAAAAATCCTCTCTTCTGATCAGCTGGCTGTTCTCTGAGAAATCAAATTCTGATAGGTTGGATAGGTTGGGCTGAAGCTTAGGGTGGTGGCTGCTTTGTTGTGACATCACAAAATCCCAGAAGTCCTGACAGCTGGTTTTAAGGCTCAGTTTCTGAATCTAGGCTGTGAACATTTTTCTATGAACTGACACCTTTGGTAATTGCACTGGATTAATATAGAACCTAGACCTGATTTCGAGTCAGAGAAAACATTAACATCAAATCTTTCTCAAAGTGTGGAGACTGTCAGTGGTCCACAACCGACCCCTGCTGGTTCACGAGTAAATCTGTCTGTTAGTGACGAAAGAGCCTTACTTGTGACTTGACTATATGTTTTCATTTTAATATTAACTAACTAATATCCAAAGTAAAGTACTATAATTTGGACCCTTTGAAAAGTGTTTGACGGTGTGACACTTGAAAGGAAATGGGAATGAAGTCCATCTACTGGAAGTGTATGAAATTTCAGTTCTCCATTAATTATCCAATACATTTCCAGTATCCAATATAGTTTTGTTTAAGTATTTGAGTCACCCATGGTCTGAAAATATTTGAGAAACACTGCTTTAGACTACATGGGACCTTTAAAGTCAATCTAACTTCGCCTGGATTCAAAAACATTTTCTGCAGAATGTCACTTTGATAGCTATTGTTAATAAGGCTATGGTTTAAAAACCAGAATGACAGAAGACCACACACAGATATGATGCGTACGTAATGACTGAATCAATATGTTTTGTCTTCTACGGTAATTACCACTGTGATCCCTTTGTAACTGTAATTCTTTGCTCTGCAGTTGTCAGGAGCCAAAAGTCATATTTCACTGTGATGTGATGGCATAACTCCTCTGTCTACTCTCAGCCTGCAAAAGTCAGCATTTATTGTCACACAAGTGCACCAGTGAAAGGCACAGGTGTTAAAACACCCTGCTGAGCATGGGCTAATTTTGACATGTTTTGGTTTCATTAACACTGTATTAATCCATCCAAGCTTCCGATACACCTGTACTGAGAACACCATTATATTCCTCTATAGTGCAGCATTCCTCAGTGACAGCTCGACTCATCATGCCTCTCTGTCTCCAGGTCTCCACCTGTGGTAGTCACAACAATTTATCCCCCCATTCCCCCATCCTAACATTCACCTCCGCCTGTTCAGCCATGTTGTTTTGACAGACACTGTGGAAAAAACAGCTGCTGGAAATTTACAGCAAAACCTAGACCGTCGTGTAAAAGGTTGTTGGGGTGTTGGCTGACACAATCAAAATATAATCCATTAAGAGCTCTTGGATGATAGCAGCAGCAGTTTGTAACTCATCAGCTTTGTTAATGACCTGTCTTAATGTTCACTGTTAGCTGATGTAATGGCAGGCCAGTTAAGCCTGGATGCATAAGCAGGAATGTGTTCTGTCATGACACGCAGCAATTACAGCAAACAGGATCATTTTATTATTACATCTCATGACTCACTTGAATGTGCCTCATATGGTTCGCAGTGATGAGTGACAGCTTGGATGTGTAGTCTAACACATTGGTTGGAAGCATGGTAACAAATTTCCAGTTATTTCCGATTGAGGATTAATCTAAACCTGTAATTAATTCTGTGTTGTTTAGTGAAATAAGTCATAAAATATTGTAAAATGGTACACCATTCAGGCACCCTTAAAAGTCTACAGGCCTAACATGAAATTTCCATATTTGCTTTTCTTTTCTTTTTTTTTGGTACCATTCAACACCACACACACCACGCACAGTCAACTACATGCACTAGATGCTACAAAATTCAAATGTTTTTAACTTGCTTTGTCATACTGTAATCCCCGTTCACAATAAGAAGAATATTAAAAGAATGTTGTATAAATATCATGAGAAAACTTCAAGGATCTACCATAACAGTATTTTTGCACTGTATAAAAATGGATAAAGTTGATGAATAAAGATGTGCGTTCGCCAGTGCTGGCCTATTTACTCAAGCAGCTCTTCTAAGTTTACTTACAATTTATTAATATTATCTTTCTGAAGCCAGATGCATCAATTGTTTTCTTTCTTATTTAAAACTAAGGTTTTCGTGAAAAATGTCAGATTTTCTAAGATAATTCAGAGAAACATTGCAGTGACAAACGTGTACGCATCTAATAATTTTTAAATACTGTAACATAATTTTTTAATAAACTGCTTCTTTTTAGTACATTTTGAAATAAAATGTCTCTGATTATGTATACATATATATATATATCCAAAGCGATAACTGAGATTAATCAATTTGGATTTAATGAGAATCTGTCACACAAAAAGTGCCGTAGTGACAGCACATGGTCGTTTTTTCTTCCACTCATTACATGAAATGTATTGTATTTGGCCTCCCTCTTCTCATGTGTTATTGTGTCAGTATCATAGCAATGGTGCAGTTGTGGCAGCTGAGTGACTTGAACCCTCCCTGGCCCCTCTTTAAGAGGACATGCTGATTAGGTAATCACCTGTGTACACAATGCCGGCGCACTCCTCTCCTTTCACATCCTCTTTGACAGACATGAGGGGACAACACGGTTCTGCTTTCACACCCCTTTTCATCACAGCACGCATAACAGCTTTGCTGCAACCTGCGAGATGGTAAAATATATTTACTGTTTCAACACAGAATCACCAGGTGAGGTCTAGCCTGGCCTATTGTATGATCAGGGTGAAAAAAAGGAAACGATGAAAAGTTAATCTTTTAATGCCAGTCAGGTAGAGGCTTATTACCAGTTTAGCTGTGGATCCTGAACCTGAAGTGGCTTATGAGCTTTGCTGTTGGATAGGACTCTTAAAAAAGTATGTTATTACGGTTTGGAAAGCAAACAGATGAAGGAGAAATTCAAGTAAAAACTGAGTGAAAAAATGCGGGCTGAGTGAACATTTTGATATGAACATGTTGGATGTGAATCATACTCTGTTGGTCTCGTTTTTTTTCTTTATCAGGCATATAACACAATATTTATTTTCTAGTTTAGTTATGAATGAGACAAATCGCTCAGACAATCTTAACATCTTATTTTTGCAACAAACTGCCGCATTGTCATTCATGAAAGTCTAGCCTAATTAAGTTAACACCACTAACAGATGAGCGGCCTAGTAGTGAGGGCCATGGTGGACTGGCTAGCCTCTGAGGCCTGATGTGGCTCAAACCTGTCACTGCTGAGCAAATTGACTCAGTGGCACACTCCGCTCCAAATAAAAGAGCACTGGGTGGGGGCAGGGAGAGACTAGCAGTCCATTCATTAATCACTGGGGTAAACAGGCCATCCAGTGACACCTGGTCGGGTTAATGCCTCAGACCCCAGAGTAATTACCACTCCCCTCTCCAGCCAGACCTGGTCAGCCAAATGAAAGCTTGTGATTATAAAGGAAATGGGAATTAGCAGAAACATTTCAGAGGGCGGTCTCCAGTTGGCTGGTAGCAGGACGGGACCTGAAAAAAAAGGAGAAAAAAAAGTGCGTGGAGATGTGGGTTGATTGGAGTTTTCCCAACGGGGTATGGAGGGAGGAGGTGGTGGGGGGTCAGGCCCACACCAAATTAGTAGTGTCTGTTATTTGAAACCAAAATAAAGCAGGAGCAGCAGTAAATGATTTCCCCAATGCTGGAGTGCCTTTCTGGGCTCTCTGTTGAAATTACCGAGAGGCCACGTCGCAATTAGTGGTTTGTTTCTTTTAGACTGAAATATGGCCATAATTCATAGCTTTCAACCCATTTCATTGGGAAGACATATTGGCTGGTCAAACTGAGGAGGTAATTGTAACACATGATATGGCAATTTGTTCCCCAAGCAGTGAGTACACAAGGTATTTGCATGGACATACTGCTCTGGTATCCCAAAGAATAAAATCCATTTGTTTCCAATCAGATGTAATTGAAAACTGCCTGTTGGAGTTATTACACATCTATTCATTAAAGAGGTATGAGGCATAACACTTCAGTGTGTTGTTCAGCTTGTAATGGTTCCAGTTAATGTCTTCAATGTCAAAATGAGCTAGGATGGAACATAGCTCTTAAGTGATGTACTCCAGAGCTCTGGCACAGTCAAAGAGAAGCCTTCTGCCTTGTTGCTGCATTGTTTTCCATAAAAAAAAAACAGGTTTGAGTTACTGTGTGTTTAGAAAAGCAAGCATGAAACATTATTCCATAACTTTGGATGTTTCTCTGCACGCGCTGTGTCCTCCAGGCCCTTTTGGTTCGTGGAGATTAAAACGCTAATCTTCCTGCAATGACTCATTACACTCTTTATATATTAATTACTGTGAGAAGTAATGATCATAATGCAAGTGTTTCCACTCATAATGACTCTTTAATTTTCCTGAATGTTGACCTGGCTCAGCAGCATTCACGTCTTTTGCCAGAGTCGATGCAGAACATTAAAACCCCTCTTCTGCCTTTTTTCCTCTCCACTGTCACAGCATAAAGCACAAAGAGTTCAGATTTTTACTCTGATTTAGGCAAAGATATAAAATAGATACTTTTATTTAGGGAAATTCAACAAGGAATAGTGAAAAATGCTAAATTGCATAAATAGTGAAAAGAAATACACCACAAAACAGCTTAAATATGTGACAAGGTAAAAAAGCAGCACTTGTCCATCATCATGACCTCCCTCCCCTCCAGATTGAGACATTATACATTCTGATGGCAAAAGGTACAAAGGATGCCTTAGATGACAATGAGTGTGCAACTTTAATGCAGCTTCAAATAGAAATGTAATAACCTGTAGATTAACAAGTGAAGCACCGTATTGTTTGATATTTCCAGTGCAGTGCAGACTCCAGCAGGCGCTGAGCAGCATCCACCAGCACCAGAGGGGCTATTACAAAGTCCCTTAATGACACTTAATGATTTAATTGCATAGAAATCATGGAAATAAAGTGATACATGACTTACTCATGTTGACATTTAACAGAACCCAATCCATGTGTTCTCTTACTTAAGGGAGGTACAAAAGACCGTCCGTCTTACCTATCTGTTGCCAACTCATTAAGATCAGCCCCAGGTATTTAACTCAAACTCAGCCTGCAGTAGTTGTTTATGGGGATGTACCTCTCTGCTCCTAGCCTTCAGCAAATTAGAAACTTTGATCATTTTCCCATTTTCCCTTTTATCCACATGATATTGAGAACATTTTCATGTCCATTTATTTCATCACTTGTTCAGCCTTCTCCTGCGCAGGCCAACTGCACACAACCTCTGGATTTCTCAACCAAACCATTCCAAAGCAAAATTGCTGGGAGAAACTTAGAAGACATTTTTGCAAATAATCGCATTATTGCAAGTCCAAAGAATGAGTGCACTCTCCTGCTGTTACACGTTAATGTCTTGGGAGAAATATGCAGGGCTGGCAGGCCGCAAGTCTGCCTGTCTGCTCCAGAGCCATTGATAAATGACAAACTACTCTTAACATCCTCAATAAACACACACTTTTTCTTCTCCTTATTTTGGAAATGGGAAGGTTTACAAGTGCTTAGCAATAAATGAGGCCTCAAGTGCACTCAAAGTGACAGAACGAGTGGATTTAAAAGTCTGTGGTACTTTGAGAAGCCTGAGTAGCTGCTGAAGGACAACGCCCAGCACCTGTGGCTTAAACTCAGACTGAGCAGTATGTCATTAATTAATTCTAGAGATTTGATGTTCGCGAACGAGTCAATTGAACGGCTCCTTTAAATGAACGATGAGAATTGATTCGCAGTTGCCAGCTGTTCTTTTCTTTTTTTTTTGCAAATTGTCCATTCTGCTTTCATGTGACACATGAATGGCTTATGACATCTTTGAGTTCCTGAGTTGTCCAAGGTATTCTCTATTGACGTGAATGCATTTATGTGCAGCTGTGTCAACTTGGGGGAGGAGATATAAGTAGAGACCGCCGCCCGACTGAAAAAAACACTGCCAATATGAGCCAAAGGAAATGTAGCAGCATCTGGATGCACTTTTCTGGGGATGACAGGCAAGGTAAAGCATAATGCAGTATTTGCCAGAAAAGCATTTCATTCAAGTCAACAAACAATTTACATCGCCATATGAAACTTAACAACTGACAGTAATATCGTCAAATATGAGAGAAGAACGGACTGACTCCGGCAGGAATGATAGTGACATCTCCATCTCTGAAAGTCTCTCTCCTTCCACAAATTCAACTAGTTGTACCTCCACATCAGGTGGTGTAAGACTCCAGGTCACTATAATTCTATCTTCAGCACCAGCATCACCTTATGCTCTCTCAGACACCACTGGGCCCACATGATTACCTGGCCAAATGAAATTATAATCAATATTTCAGAAGAATTACCACCAATGTCTAAGTTTGAATTATTTTGATAAATCTACCTTATAGTTGCTACCAGTGAATATCTCCTGGATAAAAATTATTTACCCCTGGGTAACTTCTAAAAATTAAATAGATATAACAACGAGCCAGTCTTTTGAATGGCTCTTTGAAAGGACCTGCTACTCAAGATCCAGCTCAAAGAGCCATAAATCCCATCTCTAATTCATTCATCTAGTACCGCTTATCTGTTTCTGGGTCGCAGGGGGTGCTGGAACCAATTCCAGCTCAAACTGAGAGAGGGTGGAGTACACCCTGGACAGGTCGCCCATCCATTGAAAGGCCAACACACAGAGACAGACAGAGACAACAACCAACAACCATTCTCACATCCTGAACCAAACCTGTGACCTTCTTGTTGTGGGGCATCAGCGCTAACCACTATGTCACCGTTCTGCCCCCTGAGCAGTAATGGTGGCACTAAATCCTTGATCTGGATTAGTATGAACAAATGAATTTTTAATTTGAATCTGGCTGACAAGCTGCTGTGATAAATGTATTGTCAGGATAAAGCTGAGTCAGGAGATGTGACTTAGAATAAGGTTGATCACAACACGTTGCAGTGGACTTATTCATTCATTCATCTTCTAAGACTTATCAACAGTCCATCGTAGGGCCGATATACAGAGACATACAAAGATGAACAACCACTCACACTCAGACCTATGGACAATTTACAGTTTCAGATTAACCCAAACATACACGTCTTTGGATGGTGGGAGGAAACCGGAGTACCACGCAGGCACGGGGAGAACATGCAAACTCCGCACAGAAAGGACATGGCTGAACCTGCGAACTTCTTGTTGTGAGGCAACGGTGCTAACTACTATACAGCCTGCAGTAGAGTTATCATAAAGATATTGGCAAAACGCCAGCATTGTTTTCCCAGGAACTGTACAAGTCTCAGAATAAACCACTAAACAGCTGCAGAAGCAAGAGAAATGTGATGCTGTGTCTGGACTATCTGTTGGCTGTATGTGAGCCCTGCATGCTGCAGACCTCCTGAGAATGTTTCACAGGAGACTGTTCGTTTCACAGGACAATCGACTGACTGACACAGGAAGCAAAGTTTTGGTAGCCTTGCTCGTTTATCAACTTCTTCTTTAAAGGAATGTAAACAACAGAGACACACAAAACACAAGTGAAAAGGTTCTATATTTTTTTGTTACGATTACAAAACTAACTATACAAAACTGTTAGTTGTTCAAATCAGTGCCTGCAGAAATATTTCCTATTTTAGCTGCTGTGTGGATGAATTTTATTATTATTAATTTATTATTATTATTTTTATTTATAATTTTTTTATTGCTATGTTAGGACCAGGAATAACAAGATGTTACAGTTATTGGTGCTTAAAAATAGAATAAAATTCGAAGATTAGGATAATTATATTCCTGACATTTGGAGCTACTTGTGGCATTCTGTATTTTTTTGTTGAATGAATAAATAATGTAATATGAAACTTGTACAGCGTTGGTTTGCATTTGACTTGTGAGCTATGTGTTTCAAAAATCCAGATTGAACAGTGTTGATCGTCATGAAAAAACACCATTTCAATCTGTTCTTATTTCACACAAACAGCATAAACCTACAAATAGGAATACATTTTTACAACAGACATTGCAATAGTTGATATCCATGTGCTCCTAGGGTTTCTCCAACAGCGCAGTTACTTTTGGCCTACTCAAACAGCAAAATAAACCTGGAGGAATTCCCCCTGGTAAACTGAGCCGCTGTGAGTTCAGACACAGAGGTAGGAGGGCTGAGGCCTCTGGCTGGTGCACATGGTCAAGGCAAAAACGCTCAGTGGTCACAGAGCTGTTGTCATCTTTAAGCTTTATAGACTCAGGACTACTGTTACACTCATTTTATACAAAACTTAATGTTGTTTAGTCATTTTGTGTCTTTTTGTTGCAGCTAAGATATAAACTCATTCTTCTCACATGTTGTTAGAAGAACTGATGGTTCTGCTGTTTTAACATGCAGCCTCACTTTGATGTCAGGAGCAAGTTGTTGATAACTATACAGAAAAAGAAGCTAGATTGACTCCCCTGTATTCCCCCTGTCCTGGTGTTGCTCTGTTTCAGCTGCATTTTGACCAATTTCTCATTTAATTGAAGGCATCATAGCATGTCAATTTTTTGAGCAGCATGACAGTTCTCCATTAAGACCAAAGCACTTTCATTTGAGAAAAGTTAAGCACAAAAGCTCAGTGTCCTTGCTGTGGGTCAAAGTTAGTGTTTCGAAATCATCACACTTGGTTCCTCCAGTTCTATTTGAAGCTGCATGGAGTGGCTTTTAAAGAGTCGGAGTGAAGAAGTGCAGATACCTTGATGAATATGTCTTGTACATAATAGAGATTTTATTCCTTCATCGTTCAGATAAAGCCATCAGCGCAGTGCACTTTTCCCCTGGGTTCCTAATGTAAATTCCTGCCCAGTGTTTATAATTTCCACAGCAGGTGATTCACTCAATCAAAGAGGGAGCTCTTGTTTCCAAGGACTCTGGTCTAAATCTGGAATTACATGCAGTACCAGAAAAACATAGGCCTAACACTGCTTTTTTTTGAGAAAAAAAATCATACCCCATAACCAAGACCATCATTTACTTCTTTCCCTGAAATGTACTTGATTTGATAAGCCTGAGCTCACAGATGAGGTTAAAACCGTTATCCAGCCGGCTGGAGCCTTACAGAGAGCACACTAGCTGGTACGCCAAATAAAAAAAGGTTTCAGCATCAATAATCGTCAGTCTCTCATGTCAACAGAGGGTCTTCAGTGCAGGTCAGAGGCCGGCACATGTAATCAGGGAAGATCAGAAAGTCTCCTGGGGAACCGGAGGGACACTTACCAATTCCAGATGGGATCATACTTGCCGTCACTGTGGTCCATGGATGTCGGGCATCACCTCAGCCACTTAGAACCACCATGCAAAAACATCCAAATGAATATCAGAATTAACATTAGGTTCTAATGTTCCACATTGCAAAAACATGGAGCACAAAACATTGACGGCATTTTGTAATCAAGTATCATTCTTTTATTTCCCATGTGATTTATTAAATTTTCACAAATGTATGTGACATGTAATATACATTTTTCATATGTAATGTATGTCAAAAAAATATTCAGTATTCATTTCTAACATTTCTTTATACAATTTATACTTTTATTATATGTGTATATTAGTTAAATTGTATATATATAGTTAAAAGGCAGGTTCAATTTATAAGTAAATTTACTCTCCATTCTAACAGCACTGTATTTATTTATATTTTATAATAAATTCACTGTTTATTTAAAAGACATATTCTTTGCAGATGTCAATATGGATATTGATGCAATCTGCACAAAATATTTTCTCATTTTTCTCAAACAATCTTCATTTAAGTTAAATATGGTTCAAAGTTGATATTACTTATTTTAGTAGAAATACATTACAAAGAATTACCAGTATTTTTACTGAAGTTATGTTGTGCGCATGAATAAAAATAATTACAAAGTACGCTCACTCTTAGAGTGAAAAACTACTAAGATTTTCTACTGAAGTGCCAACATAAACACAAAATTACATGTATAAGTCCTGCGTTTAAAGTTTTAATTAACTAAATTAATTAAAAAAACATGGGCGGCATGTTGTCATAGTGGTTAGCACTGTTGCCCCACAATAAGAAGGTTGCGGATTCGGTTCCCGGGCCTGGGGCCTTTCTGTGCGGAGTTTGCATGTTCTCCCCATGTCTGCGTGGGTTTCTTCCGAGTACTCCGGTTTCCTCCCACCGCCGAAAGACATCATGTTTAGGTTCATTGGTGACTCTAAATTGTCCGTAGGTCTGAGTGTGAGTGTAAGTGGTTGTTTGTCTCTGTCTCTCTCTGTGTGTTGGTCCTGTGATGGACTGGCAACCTGTCCAAGGTAACCCTGCCCTTGCCCAGTGTGAGCTGGGATTGGCTCCTGCACCCCATGACCTGGAGACAGATAAGCAGTTGAAGATGAATGAATGATTGAAAAAAAAAAAAAAAAACACAGAACAGATTTGATCATCAATTAACTAAGGAGTTTATCAAAAATACCAAAGTTTAGTTCTACTTTTTCCAGAGTGATTTACATCCTCTTTATATTTTTGCAGGATGCTTCACTAAGTTTAGTCAATAAATCACCACGGACACTTTGAAAGGGTTATTTTTTTTACTGCTATTAATATTTTATAGAAAAAAAACTTGATTAATCAAGGAAAATATATTTACAATGTAAATGCAAACCAAGTCGGTTAAATAAACCCAAGTTAAATAAATGAAGTAAGCATAAAGCCAGTCCCTCTGAAATTCAATGGACTCCATCAATCACAGTGCTGACAGATAGACAACCATCCACACTCACATTCACACCTAGAGGCAGTTTGGACTTAACTGTTGACCCTTGTTAACTGACATCATCTTGGTGGTTGCTATTTTTGGTTTGGTTAGAGGTTTGTTTTCCTTCTTAAAATAGATAATCAGTTCTTTCTCACAAGCCTTGAGTTGTCCATGTGTGACACTGACTTCTGCTTATATGCCCCTGAATGAAGTCAGTTAAGGTTTGGATCAGTCTGACCCTTTGACTGAGCTATTGCTATTGAGAGATTGATAATGATGTCTAGGGTCTTGTTTCTACATCCTATTGGCTCTTATGGGTGATATAACAGCCAATCAGAGTTTGTCATTCAGCGGCCTAGCTGCCAAAGTCTGTGGGATCAATTTTGTATTTATCTGGGTTTATTGTGTTGACAGAATAAAAACAGAGAGACATGGACAATCAGATATTTAGAGCATTAGAGGCTTTGGAGCTGATTTTTCATCATTACTGCTCCAAAGAATGAGCAGAACTCCTGATCAGATAAAGACAGAAACTTCAGATCAGCTCTAGAACAACCCAAACACATGAGAGGAACTTTTCTTTGGTTATTCTGCTTAACAGAGATTTTATTTAAAAACATTTTTTTTAAAAAGTCAAAATGTATATAATATGTGTATTTAATAATATATATATATAAAATATACAATTGGCTGAGGTTAAGTTGATTCTGAATACCTGGTGACATCTTTGTGACAACTTCCCAAAAGCATAAAAAACACCTTAATGTGGGTCCAAAGGGCTAACAGGAAGTTAATGTCTTTGGACTGCAGAAAGAAGTTGGAGGGAACCCATGAAGGTACGAGGAGAAATTACGCATAGTAGATGTGTACTTATTAAAATTATAAAATGTTTTCAGCTGTCAATGAATTATAGTTCTTTTTGTCCTGGTAACTATTTTTGCCAGATTTTCTCATCACACCGTAACTGCTGTCATTTGCACATGCATTTGATCCAAATCAATACATGATGACCTCAGTATTCATGGGTAACAAATTTATGACACACTTTAATTCATTGTTTCTCAAACGGCTTCAGTGTATATCAAACACTGAGCATTTACTTACACAAATGACCTATCACTGTGAAGCCATTAATTCTCCCCCACTTGCCCTCAAAATTGAAAACAAATGTTCTCAGCCAAAAGTCCTCTGATAGATGACGGCTCAGCACAGGGCTCCTGGGATGTAGATGTAAACTCACAAATCAAATCTACACTTTGTCATAACATGAGCCAGCATTAAAGAGTCAGTGTTAAAATGCAGATGCACCTCCCGCTAAAACACAAGAACATATGCTGCTATTTCATTTCAAATTCAACAACAATCTAAAATGTCACTTCTCAAAAAAACAACAACAAAAAATTGTTAGTTAGGAGCAATGTTTTGTGGAGCCATTTGCCAGTTATTAATCAAATCATTTACACATGAACAAATCAAACATTGTAAAGCAGAAAGCCTTTTAAAGCAGAGATAAAAGAAGCACTCACAAAACCCTAAACTCATGTGTATGCAAATAATTTGATATTTGATGATATTTTTGCTACTGTAATACGGGGCAATGTTGAAATTGTTACAAACAAATTTCATTTATTTACACTCAAAAAATTAAATGAAGTAAATCAAAAGTAAATGTGGGCTGACCCATTTCTTAATAGTACATGTTATGCTATTGGATCATTCTACTGATGCATTGATGTGCACATCACTGAAATTAATTTATTAATTAATTCATCTTCTACTGCTTTTCCGTTTCCGAGTCCAATGTGAACCAAAAGACAATAAAGAGCAAAGCTTTGATCTATTGTGGATACTGCAGGGTTGCTGGTCATGGTCGTATTTCTGTCTTTTACTTTATTTATTTATTTATTTGTTTTTCTCTTTCGGTTTTTCCCTATTTCCCTATTTTCCCATGACTTGCTGTGGTGATTTACATGATGGATTTGGCTACAGTTTTTATGCCGGATGATGTTGCAACCCTCCCCATTTATCTGAGCTTTATGTTGGGACTGGCACAAGCCTACCACTGGTTTGCCTTGTGGCTGGGGTTTGAACCCAGCTCTTCTGCATGTAAAGCACACACTGAGCTACGTCCCTTTCCTGTCCTTACATATATACTATAATAATATATGTATAAAAATAAATAATTTTTTATCCTTAATGAATACAGATGAATGTATTGATTTATTTTATTTTTCATTGTAAAACTGAATGTATGACTTACTTAAAGTTGCCAAATAATTTTTTCAGAGGCGGAGTTGAAGTGAAAAATAGCAGACAACAGTGGAGGTATTTAGGTAAAGTACAAGTAGGTATTTGAGTAACTGCATCACTCCAGCAAATAACAGAGCATCATACTGTTAAAAGTATTAAAGATGTTTGTGTCCAATCTTGACTTAGAAAGTTTTGCTTGGTTGAATTTTCTTGCTGTCATCTCACAGCAAATGAAAATGTGATTGACATGACTACAGTCATAATCTCAGCACTGCTGCTCATTGAAAAAGATGTGCAACAAGCTTGAAAATTAAGCTGAAGGCTGAAGTGGCGATGGACAAATAGCTTTAATTTCCTTCTTAATTATGATGAAGATTTCCCTACAGGAACCCATTAAAGCTCTGGGGCCTCATTTATAAAGCTTGCGTACGCACAAAACCGTACCTAAAACTTGTGTACGTCATTTCTACGCAAAGGTTGTGATCTATAAAAAACAGACTTGACGTAAAATGTGCGCAACTCTACAGTAACTCTGACCCATGCGTATGCACATTTTGGAGGAAAAGGGGAATTGGCGACACAGACGGTGCGGTGGTGAACTGAAGTCAAATTGAAGAAATGAAGAGTGGGAAGAACGATTATGTTTTTATTATTGCCCTTCAATCATTTAATTTCAACCCGTATCATGCATTAGAGCCATACCATCAGAATGATTTAATTCAACTGCGTTATTTTGCATTGGACTGAGTAATTGTTTATACTTTCCTCTTCTCATTTCGTCAGGTATACTTGATGCTTTTCATAACAAACCAGGCATAAAGGAAAAGGTAATGTTCACACACTTCAGTCTAAAGAATATTTTTCGTGGTGGGGGTTAGCAGGAACTGATTATCAGTCTGATTATTGTAAACCTATAAATACAGCGGTGAGCCCTGTTCGTAATGCTACACCATGGCACTGTTGGCACTGCTGGAGGACTATGCCAATGGAAGAATTAGGAGGGAGAAGGTCTTCAGGGACCATAATGACTTATTGGCCCATGATGATGACTGTCTTATGAGCCGTTTTAGATTCCCCAGAGCTGCTCTTGGATCTATGTGCGAAACTGGGTCCAGCATTAGAGAGGGCGACGTGCCGGAAATACGCCACCCCAGTGCAGACGCAGGTCCTCACCCCGTTTTTTAAATGAGGAAACCATCTTCAATGAGGTCCATGCCCATGCGGGGTCAGTGGTGGAGTGGAGGGCAGGCTTCTTTACCATCCTGCCAAAGTGTGCCGCATTGTAAGAGCATGTGGAGTGTTACACTATGTGGCACAGAGGAATGGCACCCCCCCCCCAGCATTATGACCCGGAGGCAGAGTCTCTTTCAAGACAAGGGGGATATGAACAGGGTGCAAGACTCCGTCAGGATGTCATGCAGCTTTTATAAAGACAACTAAAGGTTCATTTTTGCACATTGCCTTTTGATATTTCTGCTATTTCAACCATTACATTTCTCATTTGTCTCAACTCCTCTGTTAGGTTGTTGATTGCTTGGATTGTCTCTCTTTGTAGCTGCAGGGCTGACCCGGCCCCTCGCTGGCGTACCAGAATGACGCCAGTTGTGTGGATCGGCGTCAGGTCAGGAGCACTGGGTCCCCACCCCATGTTACAGTCGTCAGGAGCATTGCTTTGCTTCCTTTGGATTTTGATTCTGTCGCTGTGACCTCCAAAAAGGTTTTTCGGGCCTCCACCTCACCAACAAGTGTCTCCACTTCCGCCTCAGAAACATTTATTTTTTTACCCTTTCTTCCTGTATACGCCATCGGTTCCAACAAAACATAACACTTGTATCTCAGTCTTATTTTATATTCATGAGGTGCTTTGTAATGACCATTTATGGTTAAAAATGGGCGTGCACAGGGCGTGACATGACGCCGACACAGCTGAGCACACTTGTGGTCAAGTCTGTGATTTATAAAGCAAAGTTTGCTTTAAGTGTGCGTACGCTGGGTTTTATAAATCCGATTTTCTGGCGTACGCAAACTTTGGCATTTTGACGTAGTACACTTTTAGGAACAATCCTACACAGAGTTTTATAAATGAGGCCCCAGGTGTTTAAGGCAGTTGCTTAGCATTTAGCATCAGCCATTATCACCAGCAAACACCACCACACAGCAAAGGAAGCATGTGCAGATAACGTGCTGTCAGCTCAGGAATGGTGGTGCATATAGAAAGGAAATGGCCCTTGGCTAAGCTAAAACACTGACGTTGGAGTTAAACTATTTTGTAAATGTGTCATAAATCTCAGAGACACCGCACCATTCCACGTTTCACAGTTAAGAGTTCACTGCTGCTAAATAGCTGGTTACCATTCATCCTGTAAAGCCTATAACTCGTTGTTTGCTGTGTTTATACAAGCTCTAGTATGAAGGAATTCCCCTGGAAATGGTGATTACCGCATGATCTGGAAATCATTTGAAGAGAAACCAACACTTCATTTACATTCTTCATTTGTTGTCATATGTGATTTTGCTTGCCTAATTTGCCTGTTTGTGATTGTGGCATATGGGAAAAAATATTTCCTGAGTAGTTTGAGCTGGGCAGTGTCCCACATATACAGCAGTACAGACATGCAATCACCACTGTTCTAGAGAGTCAACATTAGAAATAAGGGCAGACTGTATAGATCCCAACCATTTGAGTAGTGCCAGAGGTTATTTTGTTCCCAGGCTTAATTACTCTAATCGCTCCTGACCCAGATTTTCACAGCAATTTGTCATTGAGATTTAAACTGAGAAACAACTTACTATGACTGAGAAATATAAATTTGATTGTTATTTAGGTGTGTGTGTGGCTGTTTTATTACAATAACTTTTGCAGAGCTGAGTGATGTAATATAAAACAATGTAGTCCTGGCTTCTCCCTGAGTGTGCTGTTTGGTTACAAATAGATCTTCTTGTGCAATTCCCCTAAAACATCAAATCATATAACCACGTGTTGGAAGCAGAAGCTTAGGCTTGAGCCTTTTAAGAGCATGTTATCATGTGTATGTGTAAATGAGAGCATAAAGTCTGTGGTAATTTTTAATTAATGTTCAGTGGTCTGTCAGAGCTGGGTGAAGCTGTCATGGTGCAGGACATTCAGAACAGCACACAGCATGCATACAGCATGCATCTTGCTTCGTGTTATTTTTGTGGTAGGTGGTCTCCACTCTGCTAGATGTGGAAACTGAATTAGCACCTGACCAATTGTGCCTGCAATCTGGAAACATTCTTCACCTTCCAGCAATGACCTTAATATAGAACTGTAATAAAACACCTTGTGCCTCTGGCATGTTGTTTTAACAAATAACATTGAACTGCCCATTACTCCCCATTAAGGTTAATGGTCACACAAATTAGGATAATTCCATAAAAAGTTCTGTATTTAGACCAAACTGTGGATTAGCATTAACTTGATGACAGGACTGACCACTCTAACTTGGTGCCACTGTTCATTTTTTTTAAGAACTTTTTGCAGTCTGTAGCGTTTTTCGGTCTTGTTAGTGTGTCTTGAGAGGCTTTTTCAGCAGTATCAGCTTCAGCTGGTCATGTTACACTTCCTTTCTCTTCATAATGTATCTTTCAATTAAATGTTTGTGTAAACAGTGGGGACAAGTTATGTCATCAAAGAACTTTAATTAAGTGATGGACACATGAGCTGTTACTCTGCTACTTAAGATTTTTCCTCCAATCAATAGTTTCTATGTCAACAATAGCTTAAAGTGGAAACACTAATACATTGTGAAGTGTGTCACTCGTAGTGAAGAACACATAGAGAGAAAAATAGCCATTTATGTTCACCCTCAGGCCTACAAGTGATATGGAGTCACTAAGTAAGTTAAACCTGCATCTTTAATTGAGTAAGCTGGTGAACCTGTAGAGTACTGGCTGTATGTCAAACATTTTGGTGCAATCACCAGGGAGTCTCACAAGCAGAATTAGGCAGGACCCAAATTCAAAGTCTGTTTATTCAGGCAGGGGTCAACGCCAGGCAGGCAGAGGTACAGAATTGGCAGGCAGGAATCAAGGTCACAAAGAATAACACAGTCAGAAACACGAAAAAAACACAAGGAAAAGAAGGCTGGAAATGACTGACACATATGGATGAGACGATCTGGCACAGAAGGAAAGGAGAATACAACTTAGATACACTGGGGAAAAGGGAGATGATAAGTCACAGGTGAAGCACATTAGGGTGGGGCAGGTAAGATTTAGGCTACCTTAGTTCTGTCAGTGGGAAATTCTCCAGCCTGGAACTTGAAACAACGTTCATGCTGTGTGAGGAAGGGGCGACAGTCATCTGACTCTCCAGAGCAGAGTAGGCGCTTGGCATAGACATATAGTCGGTTGGCTAGGGCGCCACCTGTTGGAGGGGGCGCCACTGCAAGCCCTCCAAAAGCAAAAAAAAAAAAAAAAGAAAAAGAAAAAGAAAAAAGAAAATAATAAATAAATTAAAATAAATTATAGTAATAATTTGCAGCCCCAACCAGCGTCCATCCTCATGCTCTGTCTTGAAAATAAAAGATTAACAAAAAAAGTAAAAATAAACAACAGTAGTACAACTTATTTTAATTTAGTAATGCATAATCACAACTAGATAACAATTTATGTTAAACACATTGAGCAGTAGTTTGTCTGCTGCAGCTACATGTTTTGCTTGCATTGTACGCTAATAGGTAAATCTACTCTACATGTGTCCTGGACAAATACACTGAGAAAATATTTGCAGAGGCCTCTACAAACTGCTACAGAGGGGCTTTTGCGATCTTCATCTCTCTCTGAAGAATGAAAGTTTAGCCAATTATTTGTGATCTCCGATATCACTGATATGTCTGTGTCATTATTATTATTATCATTTATTATTATTGCTGTTGTTAATCTTATTATTATATTGTTAGCGTTATTATTACTGAATGTTACAGTTTAACTTTGTTACAAATTACAGTAAATGTAGGTCATAGTCAAATAAAATTAAGTTTATTTGTACAATGCATACTTTATATGTTCGGTCATCAATGAAAGCTTTAAGCTCTCATGTGGGGTGGTGTGTGTGTGTGTGCGTGCGACCCTTAGTGAAGACCCTTACTGGGTCATGACACATTTGTGTGATGTTCAGGTTTGGGGCATACTTTCCAAAAGTGGCCAAAAACGCTAAGTTTAAAAGATAATTCAGGTTGATGTGAAATGTGGTCTATTTTTCTTTGCTTTTTCATTATTTATATAGAAGTTACTGTAGGCCAAGTTGTTACCCTTGGTGAAGGGTTGGGTTAGGGTTAGGGGATTAGGTAGGTTTTTTGTCTTACAGTTTGACCTTTTTTTTCAGTTTGCTTGTTTGCAATAAAAGCTTATGACTTTCCTCCCAATAAGAATTACTCACAAAGTTACAAAAAATACCATACTACCACAATTATTACCAATTTAAATTGAGCTCACCTAACTTTAATGAAATTTTTATTTTATCCCTGAACCTAACTGCAAGTTCAGGGAAAGCTGTTGCTACGTCTCTTGTTGTGTGTAGACACATTTCAGTGTTTCATACGTGTTTAACAGAACAGATGTGCTTCAATCTCTGTCGTAGGATCTGTGCTGACAGCTGGATTGATAACTTTAGTCTTATCCACAGCAATGAGCTGTAAGTATATTTTATACATTAAGTCTATTTTCATCTTCTTACTAACAGGACTGCAGTGACTGTTTGTTGAACCAAAACATGGTTTTACCAAACTCAACACTGCACATGAACACATCCTGTGTGGACACAAATGGAGCTCTGAAGCTGCTGTTCTGCTAACATGCTGCTCACGCTACTACTCCTGAGAGGGTACAGTGTAAACGTACCAAATCTAAACCACAGCGCTGTCATCATCAACATCCTCCTCCTCTTCATCATCATCATAATCTTCATCTTCATAAAATTTATTTATTTTTCAACAGTGATTTCTAACAGTTCTGTGTCTTGAGACAAGAAAACGGTTCTCGTGTTGTTCTCTAGGTTGTGGACGAACAAGAACTTCTGTCACATTTATCAGGCACATTTAAATTTTTTATGTTTGGTTGTCACTTTAAAATAAAAAATTCAAATAAAATAAATGTTACTTGCAACATAAGAAGAAATTTAATCATAATTGCTACATAATAATTCTCTTATTAACATAACATGCACATTCGCACACACTGACGACAACTAAAAAAAGAAAGAAAGAAAAAAAGAAATAAATTGTTTCTTAAATTGTTTTAAAAATTTCAAAACAAACTGATAAGAGTATTTACTGAGTTACCACTAATAAGCAGTTAAAGGCCCATACAGTCTAAGGTAAATATTAAGCGTCCATATGATCTAAAGGTAGAGGTTAAAAGTCCATATGATCTTAAGGTAGACCTCCATGTTGTCCGATTATAAAACAGGTCTAGGTTATATATTAATTCAGTAAAAGTACCAAAGTACTCCGTCCACTGACTGTATTTAAAAGTCTGACAAAACGGAGGAGTTGGACCCAGGTATTTAACCTCTGTGGGAGTGTTCACAGAGCTCCTTTTGACAATAGCCCATTAATGGTTTCACTGACCATGGTTAGTCATGTGAGGCCTCCAGTGAACATCCATCCTTAGGAGTCATGTGAGCCCACTGGTGACCGACTGTCATTATGGTCGTTGGAGTCACATGAGGTCAGTTTTGGGCAGCCGTTGTTGGAGGCTGAGTTGTCAGCTGACAACAGAGGTTAAATACCTGGGTCCAACTCCACTGTTTTGTCAGACTAGTGAGGACTAGTCAGACCAATGCGTTACAAACTGATGAAGCCCCTTGGATAAGTCCTAAGTCCAGTTTTTTTCAATTCAATTGTTGGCCGGATACATCTTCAAATATTCAACTTTTCAAAGGTGCAGGCATCAACCTTTAAATTATCAGTTCTTAATGACAGCCAACAATATTAATAATTAATAATATTCAAGTCAATTATAAATTGACTAATCCCCCAAATCACAGAATTTCAATGTGTCTACATTTCTGAATAGCAGTTTACTTATTCTTACCACTATAATGTCATGATTGATACAAATGATCTAAAACTATTAAAAATAAGTGTGAAACAAGAATTCTCATTGGTTGGCAGTGTATTCATCACACATTGAGCACTTGTGGAAGAGGAACTGAGAAAAGCTCTCAGGGATTCTTCTGCCTGAAAACCTCCAGAGTAATGTTGGCTGACAGCGGACAAATTCCACAGGACAATGTTTTGTCTGACTGAAAAGTGCCGAAAATAATTGACGGCAGTGGAGCAAAGAATGCTTTTAAAGCTGCTTGGGGTATTTCCCCTCTTTCATCCAATTTCTATGTCAAGTCTTTGAAATCCTTTTAGCAATCAAGACATTTTTCTCTGGATCTACCACACAGCCTCACCCAAATGTTTAGAGCTCTTTAATGCTGTAATTTTTTGTTTTCATAAGTTAGCCGGCATTGCTGTATAGAGAGCCAGCATACCATATTAATTGTATTCTTGTGGATTCTACTGATTGCCAGTCTGCATTGACACTGATTAACACTGGCTCTGGAACGGCAGCTGTTGTCCCAGGTGCTCTGTGTTTGGAGAGAGAAAGCTTCCAACATTAAATACTTCACTGAGGAAGTCTCTCCTAGGGCCAAGGCTATGCAGCCAGACCACATTGAAACACTTTCTGTGTGCTTTTACTTCCTCTGCTTTGTATAGTTATATGTTAGGATTCATGTAACAGTGATCACAGTGAGCAGCAATAGAGCTGAAGTCACAAAATGAATTTGAAGGCTTAGTGAGGGCTGAACTCTCCATGCAAGTCTGAACAATTAGCTTTGTTTTTTGTTTAATAATAGAATCCAGGGGAAGGCAAGACAAAGCTCTCCACAGACTCTTATTTTGATCTGCGCTGTGTAGCTTTCAACATACAAGATTAACCTGAATTGTTGTCATCTGAGTGAATGGAAATTGGTGGATTAGTGGTGTGTTTTTTAGACTGGAATTTCATGCACAATAGACACAACATCTGCTGCAGAATAATAGATTTAGGATAATAATGTTGTGCCCCTCCTCTGCTACATTATCACATTTTGCTCAGTTTTATCTTTCTTCTTTTGCTCTACAGCCAAAAATGAGCAGCTGATTTACGTGAATCTTTAAAGGTCGCGTCAAGTCCATGCTTGCATTCATTCAATTTGTTGAAGACTGTTAAATGTTCTTGGGGCCACTCCAGCCAGGCTAATAAAATAAGTATTATTTCTGAATGGATGTTGACTGGTGGCCCACAGCACCCACCCCGTGTGTCCATATGTGTGTGTGTGTGTGTTGTTGGCAGTGTGGCCCAGCCCCGTCCTGGCCTGGGAGCTGCTAAACGGAGTTGATTAGTGCAATTGGAGTATTCAAGAATAGAGCAGCTGCTTTGATTCGCCCTGATTGCTGTTTGAAGGAAATGGCCGAGAGAGGCACTGGTCTGTCAGGAACTGTTTGGCAGACTCCAGATGCTCCTCCCCTCCTTTCTTTCTCTTTCTCTCTCTCTCTCTCACACACACACACACACACATACACACACCCTCACAAGAACACACATGCTACTAGTAGACCTCCCACTTGCATATTTTCACTTCATATTCTTTGGCCTGCTCATTTCAACTCCTGCCATCTGAATATTAACCGTGTGTCAAACTAACCATGAAATAATGAGCATAATTCTCCTGACATTAGCTGAGTGACTCATCTTGCCTTCAACTTCTCAGCAACCAAAATGGCACAGAGAAACTTGAACACACAAGCCAGGCTCCTGGAGCCGAGATGCACTGTACTGTGGACTAAACCAAATTCTTTTTGTTTCAGATGGAAAAGAGGATACAAACATTTGGATGTTTGGCTCAGGAGCCTGGCAGTGACCGCTTGCCTCTAAGTGTGTTAATGACAGGCTTTGTGTTCTCATTCGCTCCCCAAGAGCGATGAGACGTCCATGCTGAGCTGCAGCACAATCACCTGTAGTCAGAGCAGCTGGAATATATACAGCAGTGGCCCTTTCAGGGCTGCAGTTTTCACCTAGGACCTGAGCAGATCCCGTGCCATAGAGGCTGAGTGATATCAATCAGGGACTCTTAATGATAATGATCTCCTTCCAGGTCTGCAGGGTCTCCGCTCACTAGATGGCTAGTTTTTCCGTTTTCTCACCAGTGCTAATTCTGAAGTGATGAATGCTATATCCCTGATAAGCCTTTTCCAAAGGAATGATCTGAGGAGAAAATGAACCCCAGGTGAAATGAATTAAATTCTGCTGGATTTGGGTGTGGCTACTTATATGTCCCCCTTTATTCATTCTTAAGAAAAAATAAAAAAGTCAAGTACACACAAATTCGTATCCTATACTGATTTTGTTACCCAAAACTCAGATGCTCAGATGCTGCAAATAGCCACAGGCCTTACAAGCAGCGGCATAGCACTGTATGTACTTTGTTTTGGCAGTCACACACTGAGCTGAAACAGTTTGCAGTAATGAATGTACATATAGACTGCTGTTTTCTTCCCCTCCCCCGCTGCTGCTGAAACTTGAATGACCCAAAAGCAGCTCAGGACATTTTTCAAAGAGCTGTAATCTCCCCTCAAAACCACTCAGCCAAATGCCATTCACGTACAGGGCAACAAATGGTCAGGTAAATGCAGTGTTACTGTATAATTTTGCCCACTTTTATTTGGACTTTCCCACCCTCCAATAAGGAACATGTCAGAGTAGGAAACTGGCTTTCTATGACAGGATTGACACTAATTTTCACCTAATAACAAAATATCTATGATGGCTTTTTTGTTTTTTCAAAAGGTGAAGTAAAAAATCCCCTTTGTCCAAATAAATTCTCCCTGAAAAGAAAAATACACAAAGTTAAAGTGAAATGAATTATTAGACTACTACAGTGTTACTAGTAATAGGTCTCTGTACTAATTCACTGCTGCCAGGACTCCTCTAAATATAAGCCCATTTCCAGCCCCTTGCCACTGACAGGCAATATTGTTAGGTTAAATATGTGCACTAATTACATACATGTCAAGCACACACGATCTGCCTCCAATTTACATCATTGGCCTGAAATTATTGCTTCCTTCAGTCATGGCAAGAACACAATCTAGCAGCAAAAATGCAATTATCATGGCTAGAATGATTCCTCGTGATAGAGTGTTAAGCTGTTGATGGTTTTGGGGGGTTTTTTGTATTGTTTTTTGCAGTGCTGACAGGTTTTTTGGGTTTTTTTGTATATTCTAAACTTGACTTTCTGACTGTGAAGGCGCAACCAAAGACAGTTTGGCAAGCATGTCAACAGGCGTACAGAGAGACAAAGTAACGCTGTGATTGGAGGCTGATGGGTGGTTGGTTGTGGAGGAGTATCAGGATGGGGGGGTCTGCGTCTGAGAGCAATCGCTCCGTGTGACGAAATGCAGACATAACAGTCTGCTCTGACACTTGTAACCAACACATAAACACTTGCCACAATGAGAGGGAAGGCTGCAGCAGTGGCGGGCTTGTGTCGATCTGACATTTATCAGCCAGTAATTAACTGTTAATTTGCCAACCTTTGGGTTCAAGCATGCAGCCAATTTATCATGGCCAACAGTGTGTCCTGTCACCCCTGAAGGGGTGGTCCTGCTGCAGGCTCACAACCTCCATCTGACGCCCTTTAGCCAAGGCCTGCTCCGGTTGCATGACTCATCCGCTCCCTTTGTTCCACTGAGATCTTTTCAAAGATGGAGCTGACTCCTGTAACAGTCCGTTGTAAGATCAAATATTCACACATTTGTTGACAGGGGCTTCACAACACTTTTACAGCACTGACATTCATCTTCAAAGCATGCAGCATATATCATAATATAACGTATGAACATTGAGTTGGACTGATGTGTCACGTGTAGCTCATACATTCTGTACAGAAAGGATTCTTTAGGACATAAACTGGGCATTTTTTCTCTTGAACGAAAGTATAATAATTTAAAATATGATTTATCTTCTGTTTTTTGGAATTAAAGACTTCAGAAAAGTACAATTCTGTGGATTTAAGGGACTTAAAAGAAGTGTAGTTAAAGAAAAAACACAGAAAACCTTGCTATTAGCCTCAAGAACAGAGAGTAAATATGTACTGCACGCTAAAATGCTAAAAATAAATATTTGTCTGTGGCGCCTGCAATATTTATGATGCAAACATACTCCTAGTTGTTGTGCACTAGTAGGGGCAATTTGGTTATCGGCAATTAATATTAATAATTAGAGGAAATAATTAATAATAGGCAGAAATATCTACTACAAATATTAAATCTCAGGGCACCACCCTGTCATCAGGGACCAGTAACCAAATTGACAAAACCGGAGTACAGTCTCAGAAGGGTGGTGAAGGAGGAGCTCGAGCACTGACTGTTATGAATCCAGCAACTATCACAACTGTATAACTAAAATAATCACAAACAACAACAGATTAAATTATAATAGGATTTATTCACAGCAATAATTATTTAAAGAAACATTACTTGGTATAAAGACTATTATAATTCAACTCAAAATCAAAAGCTAAACAGTGGTTACTAACTACGACAGGCAACACACATGTAATAGCACTAGCATTGGCAATATCAGTAGCATTAGCAATAGCTGTAGCAGTAACAGTAGCAATAGCAATAGCAGCAGCACTAGCACTAGAGATAGCAATGGCAATCACAATAGCAACAGCAGTCACGATGGTGATCTGTGTGTGTGTGTGTGTCAGAGTTAAAGGAAAGAGAGAGGGGGGGGGGGGGGGGGGGGAAATGGCAGCAGCGTCATGTGAGTGACATGTCTTTAAGAGCCAAGATGGCGGCAGAGTGACATAGGCTATGCACTCGCCGGAGCCAAAATGGCGACTAGCCGCGAAATATGAATGGCGTGAACAAAGGGAAAAGGGAGAGGCCCTGGAGCTTTACGTGTTACCTAGGCAACCTCTGTGTAATAGATTCAAGATCACGCGACCACACCCGAAGGCAGCTTTAATGTTTGTGAGATGTGTGTGTGGTTAGGAAAGAGAGAGAGAGAGTCCACAAAAGATCATCACCACAGCTGATAATCACAATATCACTATGCAATAGCGGAGCCAGCAAACCGGAGTCTAGAAGGTGGAGTATCGGTCCTTTAACTAGTGATGATTGGCTTATCAGCTCATCATGGTGAATGACCAACAACAAATAAAAACAAATCGCAGCACTTAGAAGTCGACTTTAAAATACAAATACAACTGCACTCTATGCTAATTGTCTCTGCCCAGACATAAGCCTCTTACCTCTCATTGCTCCGATCCTTCAGAGTTTGAGAGAGAAATGAATGAGATCCGCTTCCGGTGTCCGCAGCGCATTCCGTGGCTGGGGGTCGAGCGGTCCGTGCCTTGCTCTTCTGGCAGGGCGATGTGATGAGTTCCTCAGCGGCAGCGGGGAAGATCACAGGAGGAAGGCGGTGCACCTGTTGCTTCTTTAACAAAGTGGGCGCACTTGTCGTGACAGGACATAAGATCAGCTGATGGCACAGCGATCTATGTCAGGTCCCCCCCCAAAAAAAAAAAGAGGAAAAAGAAAAGAAAAACAACAACAACAGTCAGTGTGCTTGTCCCGCGAGTTGAAGACTGTGATCTAGGCTTTAATGTAGTGGAAGTCAAACGTTTGAGATGGTGTTGCTCCCTTCGGCAGCCAGGTCGTGGAGAAAGCTTGGAGTAGGTCTCTACTGTAACCGATGTACTGGGAAAAAGCACAGAGGAGGGTTGCAGTGGCGCCTTTATTATCTGAATGATGTTGCTGGGGACCCCTGCTGAGTGTGCCTGGTTTCAGCCAATGTCCACGTTGAGTTTTTGGTCAACCTGAGATCCACATCTAGGTGTGAAATCGTAGGGGTGGTGGGGGCGTTTCCAAACGGTCAGCCTACTCTGGCTTAGGCTTTTGGAGGGACATGTAGGCCTCTCTATTGTTCTTTTCAGAGCACATGGATAGAGATCCCTACATAGCTAATGCACACAGAGCATATATAGGAAACTATGCACAGTTAGCATTGCATGCAAATGTTAAGCATGTAGCATAAGTTTGTGGTTTTTTTTGTGTTTTTAGTGTACTGGTGTTAATGCTATATATAAAATTCTTGTATGTACTTTTTTCTGTTCAGGGACCAACAAACATAAGATAATTCATGCGTTTATGTGTCTGATTTAACTTCTTTTACTCTTTCTTTTATGATAAAAACCTATCATGATCATCTGCTAACAATTAGCTGTGGTCTGTATGAAATTCTATGCAAATCCATCCAGTTGTGGAAAGTTCCTGTTTAGAAATCAGAAAGGCGCCAAAGTAACTGTACTAAGTGAAACTTTGCCATGTATGCAGTGAGACACAGGGGAGTGTGTGTCTTGCAGTAAAGACAACAGTTTATGAGTTTCTGGCTTCAAAGCCAAATCGTTATGTTATTCGAATGTAAAACTGTCAGCAACTAAAATATTTCTAGTCAAATCCATCCTGATCCCATTCTTGCTTGCTGTGTGTGTGTGTGTATGTGGTGGGGATAAGTAATAATGGGTGCTTTGCTCTGTGAATGTTTGTGTGTTCAGCAGAGTAGAACAAAACATGGATAGGTGTATGTGTGTGTGTGTGTGTGTGTGTGTGTGCGTGTCCACCCATGCGTATGCATGTGTGTGTGTATGCGTTAACAGTGGTGGCTGTTGGGGGTAGATGGAGGTGTCTACCACACTGAAGTGACAGCACATGTCAGAGCCGTGCAGGAAATGTCCTCATAAAGCATTACTTTTGACAGCTGAAAAAGTGAAGTTCTGCGTCTTGCCAGGTCACATCTGCCAGCAAGTACACACACACACACCTCACTGATCAAACCATTCCACTGATGTGAAAGATACTAGCTTGGGATAGCTCATTGCTGTGTGGTTGGTTTTAGCTGCAGCACATACATCCTTGACATAAGGCCAATGGTAAATCCTCATTCTCTCCACTGACAACAAGAAGAGGGAGATTACGCTCTTGCTTGTTGTGCAAATGGCAAATAATTTCAATAATGAAGCCAATTTTCCAAGTCAATCTGTTGCTGTGCATGCTCTACTTAACCACAATTGCTCTGAAAGGGAATGCGTGGGACCATTTAAAATTAATCTTGAATTCAATGATAAATCTGGAGCTAATGTGCAGCCCAATTAGCGTTATCTGAAATCTTAACTTCTGTAGCTAATCACCTCTCAGAAAAAACACAGACAGGGTTTGATTTCCCTCACACTTGTTATTAGGGAAGGTATACCCAGAGATAGATACCCCCACCAAACTCTCCACCAATTGTGCTCACTGAGGCATACAAGTTGAAATCCAGCGCCAAATGGAGCTGTTTTGCAGAAAATTCACTTCCCGGAGGAAATCTCTGAGGCACTTTAGAGAAAGTATTTACTAAAAGTGTGTGATTGCATGTGTTGGCGAGGGTGGGGGAGGGGGCAGTACACCTGTCAACCATCTCACACATACAAAGAGAGACTGATCTGAATGACAGAATTGAAAGCAGCTTTGGAGAGTTTCCATAAGGGGCTGAAGCTCATAAAAAGCGACATTTATCTGCTCAAACAGCTTCCACATCAAGGCCCTGGATCTTATTCTCACCTGCCTCATTGTTGTTTGATGATTATAAGTGTATTTCGTGTTCTGGACTAATTAATCCTCGTTACATAGAATATTTGTGAAAGAGGTGAATGAGGCCTCTTTTTCCAATTTGGCTAACATATTTATATTAGGATTTGAGCGAAAGTGTTTAGTGGCTGCTGAAATACCGCCTCAATGTCTATCCCTGCAGCTGTGTGTGCCAGAGCCAGGCATGCTCAGTCTAATGTGCTCTGATAGTCCCACCAGAGGATTTCGTTACACCAACTCCTGGCCACTGCTCACTTGATCAGGCCCAGGCCTCAGTGCACTCATTCATCCTGTGGGCCCCTGAGCATGTGTGTGTGTGTCAGCGTGTGAGAGCTCACCTCGGCGGTAATGACAGCCCACTGAAAGGAGACCTGTGGTGAGCCCGAGCAAGCCAGATCTTTTCAAGATGCCTGCAATCAGGCGCTCAGGACCGTGTCATTGCTCTGCCTCTAGCGCTCACACACACATACACACACACACACCAGTTTGAGCCAGCACATAAGCAAGGTTTCCTCAGGGTCCAACTGTAGCATGGTGAAAATATATGAGAGCGTGTGGCCTCACTGATCACGATCCATAGCGAAAATGTACTTAATCTACTCCTGGATGTGTTTTGGCCTCTCTGCAGAACTCCCACTTTGCATTCTGGTCACATTCAGCTTACTCATAGCTGAGAGCTGCTGGACATTGTTCCTTTTGGGTGTTCAAAGCCTCAAATGCTAACAGTGGTAAACATCAAACCCATTAAATCTGCTTCATATAATCCAACTCAGGGCAAATAGGGTGGCACATCTCTCTGAAGTTTATTTCCTATAGTACATCATTTAGGACCAAAGTGTTCCCAACAGGTCATTAAAATCTCTATAAAAGGATAAAACTGTAAACGCTTATGTTACAGGCTGGAAAGACAGCATTCAATCAAAGCACTTTAATTTCAATCATTCTTGTTTCCTTTGCAGTTTCGTGCCCACGCTTTGAAACCGAAGAAAAGGAAAATAAACACAGCTCTCCTGTTAAAGAAAACATGCACAAATTTACCCCATTTTTTTCTTTCTGTCTGGGTTTGTCCCATGTTTTCACTCAACAGGAACATGCCACTCACCCACACACACATATTATTTGCATATGTACAAAATCCCATATGCAAAATGTGTAAAAAAAAAAAAAAAAAAAGCACAATTCTGGAAACTCGTAATCATATATCATAAACATGTAAGTATTTTCTGTCTGCAGTTAGGACAGCCATGTGAAGGCTTCTTCTGAGATTCTGGCCATGTGTGGACACTGTGCAAGCCAGTCTGCAGCCCCCCCTGTATTATTACAGCTGTAAGTTTGCCAGCCAGTTGAAATTTGTCTGTAATTCACCTGAATTAGAAGTGCTAACCCAGCTCTCCTGTGGCAGGGCGTAATGGTTTGCTTATTTTTGAGGTTTTGCATTTAGCAAATCATTCCTTATCTGTCATTTGCTTATTGTCCCATTGAGTAGCTTCAAAAAGAAGCTCTGGGGAGGCGGTCAGTGCAATAAGGCATTGGAAAATCCCACTTTTACACCCTTTCCTTAAACAGTCCAGCTTGGTGCAGGTAACGCATCCATCCAAGAGCCTGCATGATGCAGTCGCTGCTCCACTAACTTTGACCTTTTGTTTATCTGTCTTGTTTAAAATTTCCAGCAAAACAGTCTTTGAATAAATGCCACAGTTATTCTAAATGAAAGATGAATATTGCCTAAATATAGCCACTGATTATAAAGCGTTTCTCTTAGCTCACACTGGCTGCAGCACACATTGTTTGAGCAGCTCAGCTCACTCTGTAATCAGTGAGGCAGGCTCATCAAGTCCTCCTCTGTAAGCCACATGAATGGGTCCATCAAGATGTAAATTATCACGATTGTCTATAAATCATGTCATATGGTGCCCAAATACAGTAATGTGGTGAACATCTTGAGTCACCCAAATAATGAATTTTCTGCAGACCTTCCAAATAAGCATGGGCACAGTTATGCTTATCAATTTTCCATTACGCATTTAATTGTTTTTTCTTTTTTTTGTGAATACAAATTACAGACCAACCTGAGGTGATGATGACCATGATAATAAACAGACAAGCAAAGCAGTTGGACAATGTTCAACAGAAAGACCTTGATGTGCAGCTAAGCGTATGTGATGGCCCTGCATATGTCTTTAGCGTTCTTCCTCATTGAGATGTGGTCATTGCGGGATATAGAGCGGCCTGTTTTTGTTGCCTGAATTGAAGCTCTGCATCAAGCCAGGCAGCTTTACCATTTTAAATCAGCTCGTCACACACCACTGCCTCCCTTTCAGAGGCCTATCTGCTACCACTTACCCAAAAATGCAACAAATTTAGTTAGAATTTTGTTGTTCTTGTAAATACTTGTGTTCTGATAGTTCATTTATTTAGTTCGATTGCTGCTGACTACTTATAGTGGAAGACTAACGTGCCTGTCATGATTATCAACTGGTTTCAGGGTGTTTATTTACTCACGGAGGTCAAGGAGAATGAGGCTGTAACTAACATGCATTCAATCTTAGGATACCATTCTTCCAGCTCTGAATGGGAGTTTCAGACAGCAGCTGAGCTTATTATCAGGGAGACTTGTGTTGTGTGCAGAATTATTACTGCCCATTGTTTTTGGTTGTTGTTTATACTACTACAACAGGCTGCATGTCTACAAATTAAAGCTGTCCTAATGATTTATTTTAATGACAACGCTCCCTGTTCATTAGGAAACCTATATTAATGCTGGTTAGTCCCTGATTTTGTTATCAGCCATGGTTCTTCATGGCACCAGTTTCGCACAATATTGGAAACTTTCTTTTGACATTATGCTACATCTTGTAAATGCATCACATTGTTTCTGGTTGTGTAAGTGACCTTTCAGATCAAATACAAAAATAAGAAGTCAGAGAAAATAAAAATGTAGAAAAAATCCTAGAGTAAAAGCATTCTTGTTGCTATAAACACTCACGATGCCTCTTTTTCTGACTTCTCTTTGTCTGCCATCTGCCCTTTCTCACCAACTCGTTGTAATGCGTATTCATCCTTCACACCTCTGTTCTCAACCCATGGTGACATCACCCATGGGTTTGTAAACTGCAATTTTGAAACCTCCATTTGTAACCCATTGGCCATCTTGGTTTTGTGAAACCTGTAAAAACTATATTTGGAGGAGAAGGTGGAGCTAAGGAGAGGTGAGGGGTGGATTTGATCTGCGCTGTACTGTATCCTGATAGGGTGGTACATTCAGTCAGTAGCCCAGCCCCCACTCCATTCCCTTTTTTCCTCTAAATGGGACCATCATTTAAAAAAATAACATCATGTTCTATTGAAGACTTGAAACTAAAGACTGAGACCATGAACTCCCTAAGACAATGTTCAACAAGGAAGATGGAGGGACATTTTCCCATAGACTTCAATACAGTCTTTGATAACCAGTGGAGTCTCCACCTGATGGTCATTAGATAGAATGAATGTTTTTGGCTCGTCAGCATTGGTTTCACTTTTCACACCCAGTTTAATACACAGTTTCTGGTTGTGGACACTAAAGCACAAAAAGCCTCTGTCTGATCTGAGGACTGTGGATGAATGGCGTTACTGATATTGCTGTTATTGAAAAAGATGACCTCAAAAATTCTTCAGCTGGAAAACACTTAAATGTGATTCACAATCAGAGATATTAATATTCTCCATTGTGGTTTCAAGGATGATTCAGCAGCAGCTGAACCACAATGAGTGTTCGTGCAATTTGGATCATTTGTGCTCAATGCTCACATGGGACCAATACCCTACTGTTAAAAAAATATAGTAAAAAATTTGAAGAGAGAAAAAGTCTCACGCCACAATCTAATCATTTCCAGTTTCAAATGACCGGACTCTTGCAAACTTTCTTAAAAAATCATTTGAAACTTTTAATCACTGATGATTTGGATTAGCATCATGCAGAAATTGTATCATAAATACTTCTCTCACCAGGTGCTTTAAACTGCCTTCTGCCTCATATTAAACCTCAGTGTCTACAAGATAACTGCACAACATTCATCTTCATAATGGAGTCTGGTTGGATTTGTCCACCATAAGGAGTCCAACTTAGCTGGGTTAAAGGAAAGCATTACAGCCAGCAGGGATGTGACCACATAATTTCAGCCAGAGAGGCCTCGGCTTCCTCTGTTAGCTGTCATTATACCCTCAGTAAGCCACATAAAGGCCCAGTCATCCTGTGCAGATCACTGCAATCCTCGCCGCTCCGCCTGATTGGCTATTATCTAAATGAACCAATGTTCTATATCAGAGCTTTTGACTACATAACTACCCTGTTAATATTTGGAGGAAGTGCTGGAGGTCAGGGAGCTCTCAGCTGCTTGACCCCTCAGTCGCAGGAACCTGAGCCTCAGAGTGGCACAAGGCAATGAATGAGCCCTAATGATTTAGATAGTATCTGTTACACAGCCCAGAGAAAGCCAATCTCCCTGAGCAATCTGGCTGTGGAGTAAAAGCAGAGGTTCAAAAATAAACCCCACTTGTTTCAGAAAGGAGTAATGCAGCCTCAGCAGCGCTACATGTCATTGGAATACCCATCTACAATGATGAGATGAACACACAGCAGCTTTGGCAGCACCACTGATAGATGCATCATGAATGTAGCTGTTAAGGAAACCGAGTCCTGGAAATTCAGCGAATGACTTGAATTGTTTGTTTGTTTCCTCTGTGCTGCAGTGACTGCAGCACCTTGTTAAAGAGGCCTCATGCAGCCTTTGGCGGCCTGGACCATCACAGGGGCATTTTCAGAGGATTAGATGAGTGTTTCCTTTGGTGGGGCCAGAAACAGGCCCTTTGTGCAGGCATTTAAGATGTTTGTTGATGCGTGGCATGGCTCTGAGTTTCCTTAAAATACTCTGGTAAACATTGGGCTTATGCTCAGCAGCAAAACCATGACCTTAAAGAGCGCTTTCAAAAGCAATTTTCCTCCCCTCGTTCTGCATGTAAACAGAGTAATTGTGCTTGGGAGAATCCCAGTGCCAGCTGAGTGTAATTTATTTCCACGTCATCCACAATGAAATCAAAGCCACTGTGGTAAGTGTAATCAAAAAGAAATCTAGAGCATTTATAAATATGAAAACAATATTATTATTACTAATGTCAGTGTTAACACTAGTCTTTTTTAGCCTGACTGATACTGGAAATTTGAGGCTGACAAAAATATTTGTCATTCTTCTTGTTTTCCATTAGAAATGTCAGAGAAACAAACCTCTCATAGAAATCCTTTAATTGTGTTAATGTAGCTGTGCTCCATGTGTCACATACCTTGGAAGATATTTTAAAGTTTAAAAGAAATTTCCAGCAAAATTTAACAGTAATTAATTTGTGCTGTTGTTCACTTTGGAAATTTCAATGAACAAACTATAAACAAGAAATTCTCATTTTTCCACAAATTCAAAAAAATATATAAAAATTTAATTGAAATGAAAAATACGACCAATACAATCAATTTGTTTTCCGTTACATAAAATTAGATTAATTTAGGCAATTAAACTCACTTTTTTAATATTTTAACTTTTTTGTTTTATCAGTCCATAATAAAGAAGAATTTCTAAATATGTACACGACTAACCACTTAGCTGAACATCTGGACATTAACTGGCTGCTGTGCCACCTCCTACTCAATATCCATGAGTGGATATGGGGCTTACCTCCACACATAGCCTCGGCTCTGGATCCAAAATCCTGAAAAGGGGCTGGACGTTACTCTTCTCCGGAGTTGCCAAGGGCATGAGGTACCATGTGGGGATACTCACTCAAGTCCCCGGCTGAGTACTGCTGTGTCGGAGTTTAAACCAGTGGACCAGAGGGTTGCTTCCCTACGCTTGAACTCTTACTGTTGGTTGTGCATATCCACCGAACAACAGTTCAGAGTATTTGGCCTTCTTGCAGACCCTGGCTGGAGCCCTACATAGGGCTCTGCTTGGGGACTCCATGGTACCACTGGGAGACTTCAACATGCATGGCAGCAATGCCAGAGATACCTGGAGTATTTGCGAGGAACGGCCTCCCCAATCTGAACCTGAGTGGTGTTCTATTATTAGACTTCAGTCCTAGCCAGAACCTAACTCGCACCTGAAAGAGGGTCGCTGACAGATGTGTCCTAGTTTTTCGTTGTATTATTTTTAGGTTGTATGCACCTGGTTAACTAAGGAGTTAGGAGTATTGGATAGTGCTAGTCTCACAACCACGGAGAGTTGTTGACAGACGTGCCATAGTTATTGCGTCATATTGCTATAGAGTTGTATGCACCTGGTAAATCTTGGTGGTTTATTGGCGCCTGTCAAGTGTAATACTGAATAGGATGAATGATTAGAGATGGGCAACGGTCAAGGTAAAGGGGAAAGAATCCCAAGCACAGGGATCCTGTCACCTTTATACAAATTTATGTCGGAATGTTATCCTGCTAGTCTGAATCAGATGCAGAAGTGGGTGGAGTTGGGATTTCCTTAAAAAGGTAGTCTAAGTAAAAATCAGTTGAAACAGCTAAAGGAACAATTGAGAAAAGAGGAATTGAGAAGTGCAGTCGAGCGTGCAGCCCTGTCTAAAAGAAAACAAAGGAGAAATGAAGTAATTACAGTAGACTGGGAGGATTTTAGTATGTGGGAAAAAGAGACAAAAAGAAGGGAGAGTCAGAGACTGAAAGCAGTTAATTCACTGGAATCTGAAAAACATACTGAAATCACCAATGTTGAAGAATGTGTTACAACTACTGATCCACAGACACTTTATCATTGTCCTTCCGAGGTGCTCAGGAAATCAGTGGATCCCGATCTGGACTCCGCCCCTCCTGTTGCTCCACCACCACCATATACCGTGGCGCAAATCCCTCAGCCTGTGTCATCAACAAGGCCAGCACGCATCGCACCTCCGTCACAAGAGGCCTTACCACACTCATCCAATGGCAAAGGAGAGATTGTGTTTTCCCCTGTCGTGACCCGCAGCAAGGTCCTGCACAGGCTAAAATGAGCCTAAAACAAGCCCAGGGAGCAACAGACACATCACCAGTTCCAGTGACAACGATGCCAATGGTAGACGTGGTGGGGGCACAAGGTGTGATGCTGGTGTTCAAACCCTGGTCAGATACAGATGTCGCTGAAGCAATGACTCATGTTTGTAATCCCAAAGATAATCTTAATGTGGAGGTGGGCGTGGTTTGGGCTCCGACGGTAGGAGGGGGGAGACAGGGCAGGGCCGGCTCCGCAGGACCAGCGCCAGGTAAGTGATTAAGGCCAGCTGTACTGAGGAGTACTAATGAGGGCTCTTTTTACCTGCAGTAAAAAGAACAAGGAGGGGGAGAAGAAGACGAAGCCGAGACGAGGAGGACGTAGAGGAGAGACGAAAAAAAAGAGAAAGATAAACACAATAAAAGGTCTGGCTGACACCTTAGTGGTGGTGTGATCATTGCTGGGGGAGAACCTGGGTGGCCTACGGCCACATTGGCACCTGAACAGGGACCGACTAGCCCAGCAAGATGACGGACCAGCAGCACCTTCAGCCGGTGACGGCCTTGGCCCAAATGCTGACAGAGATCGCCACCATGCACAGGGAGCAGGCGGCTGTCAACCGACAGCACCTCGACGTCCTCCATGCCCAGGCAGAGAGACAAACGGCCCTGCTGGAGAGACTCACCGCGCAGGCAGAGACAGCAAGACCAGCTTCCCCATCTCTGCTCTCGGGGATCACCATGCAGCGGATGACGGCGGCGGACGATCCCCAATCCTTCTTGGAGGCATTCGAGGCAACGGCGGTGGCCTGCGGGTGGCCAGTCGGGGAGTGGGCTGTGCGGCTGCTCCCGCTGCTGTCGGGAGAGGCGCAGACAGCAGCGCTTGGCTTGCCTGCATCCTCACGGGGGAGGTTCGAGGACATCCGGCGGGCCGTCCTCGACCGCACGGGCCAGTCACGGGAGGACCACAGGAGGCGGTTCCGCTCTACCCGACTGGGGCCAGCCGACCGCCCCTTCGTATATGCCCAACAGCTGAGGGACGCCGCCTCCAGGTGGCTGCAGGTGGGGGAGTCCGCAGACGAGGGGCGGATCCTCGACCAGGTGGTAATGGAGCAGTTCGTGGATGGCCTCCCCGGTGGAACCTCCGAATGGGTGCGGTGCCACCGCCCCAAGGACCTGGCGGCCGCGGTCACCTTGGCGGAGGATCACCTGGCGGTCCATGGCCGCGGCGCGGAGGGACAGCCACGGGGAATCGGCCGGCCGACTCCGGCACCACGCAGGAGGGTGGGGCTTCCGCTCCCACCCTCTCCTCAACCCCGATCTACCCCTCTGTCCCTCTCTCCTCCACCTCAGAGTCCAGCCACTTCGGGCGCTGCTCCTGACCCACAGGGGGTTCCTCAAGCGCCGGGGCAGGGCTGCTGGAGGTGCGGCCAACCCGGACACGTCCGCCGGGAGTGCCCCCTCATGGAGGTCGGTCAGTTGGTCCGGGTGGCGGGCCCTCCGACTCCCTCCCCCGGTCCAGGAGGAACATACAGGGTTCCAGTAAGGATCCAAGGGGGTATACATCAGGCAATGCTGGACTCGGGCTGTACGCAGTCCTTAGTTCACCAAAGCTTGATTCGGCCTAGGGCTTTGATAGAGGCCTCATGGGTGGATATTAAATGTGTACATGGGGACATTCACAGATATCCCGTGGTGCCAGTGGAAATCAGGTATAGGGGAAAAAAGCATCGTGTCAAGGCTGCGGTTAGTTCCCACCTGACGCACCCCATAATCGTGGGCACCGATTGGCCTGGGTTTAACCACCTAGTGGGGCAATGTGTGGGGGTGCGTTCACGACCAATAGGGACATGGGATGTGTGTGCGGTGCTCAGTGGTGACGCGAGGTTGTCCGACGCTGCGGATGGGGAGGGGGAGCCGGGGGTGCCTCCTCCGGAGACACATCAGGCTCCCACGTTGTCCTCCATGGAAGATTTTCCACTTGAGCAATCTCGAGATGATACTGTACGCTTTGCCTTCGACCAAGTGATAAAAATTGATGGTCAGCTGGTGCGCCCGGACGCAGCACAGCCATATCCCCACTTCGCTTTGATCAGGGACAGACTGTACCGGGTGAGTCGTGACACTCAAGTAAATGAAATCGTAACCCAGTTGTTGGTTCCAAAAAGCCGTCGGGAAATGCTTTTCCAGGCGGCTCACTTTAACCCAATGGCTGGGCACATGGGGTTCGAAAAAACACTGAACCGGATAATGACCCGATTCTATTGGCCCGGCATTCGGGGAGACGTACAACGCTGGTGTGCGTCTTGCCCCGAATGTCAACTGGTTAATCAGCCGGCCATTCCCAGAGCGCCATTGCGCCCATTGCCACTTATGGAGGTGCCATTTGAGCGGATTGGTATGGACCTCATCGGGCCATTTCACCGGAGTGCACGGGGATATCGTTTTGTGTTAGTGTTGGTGGACTACGCAACACGATATCCAGAAGCAGTGCCATTGCGCACCATCTCGGCTAAGAGTGTTGCGCAGGCGCTGTTTCAGGTCATCTCCCGAGTCGGGGTCCCGAAAGAGATTTTGACTGACCAGGGCACCTCGTTCATGTCACGTACACTCAAGGAACTATACGAATTAATGGGAATCAAATCCATTTGGACCAGTGTATATCATCCCCAGACGGACGGGCTGGTGGAGCGGCTGAATAGGACTTTGAAATCCATGATCCCTAAGTTCATACACGGGGACGACCGAAATTGGGATAGGTGGCTAGACCCTCTGTTGTTTGCAGTGCGGGAGGTTCCCCAGGCCTCCACGGGATTTTCTCCCTTCGAACTGCTGTTCGGCAGGAAGCCACGAGGGGTGTTGGACCTGCTTAAAGAAACCTGGGAATATGGTCCAAGCCCCAGTAAAAACGAAGTTCAATACGTCCTGGACCTGAGAGCAAAACTCCACACACTGGGCCAGCTATCACGAGAGAATTTACTCCGGGCCCAGGAACGTCAACAGCGCCTGTACAACAGAGGAGCTAGGTTAAGACAATTCACACCGGGAGACAAAGTGCTTGTATTACTCCCCTCTTCCAGCTCCAAATTACTCGCCAAGTGGCAAGGACCCTTCGTGGTCACACGACGAGTGGGCGAGGTTGACTATGAGGTGGTGCGTTCTGACAGGCAACACAAATCTACCACCTCAACCTCCTTAAAGCGTGGAGAGAGGCGGTACCTGTTTCTCTGGTAAGCACGGTATTGGAGAGAGATGAGTTGGGGCCGGAGGTGCCAAAATCCACCCAGGCAGCCTCGCTCCCTTGTGACAACCTGCTCTCACCGTCCCAGAGAGCAGATGTAGCCCAGTTGCAGAAGCGTTTTGCGGATGTGTTCTCCCCTCTGCCAGGGCGCACTAACCTCATACAGCACCATGTCGAGACTCGCCCGGGCGTGACAGTGCGCTCACAGCCCTATCGATTACCTGAACACAAAAGAAAAATGGTGCAGAAGGAATTAAAGGCCATGCTGGAGATGGGGGTAATAGAAGAGTCCCACAGCGCCTGGAGTAGCCCCATTGTTCTCGTGCTGAAGAAGGATGGATCAATCCGGTTCTGTGTGGACTATCGCAAGGTGAATGACGTATCACAGTTTGATGCCTACCCAATGCCCCGGGTCGATGAACTCCTGGATCGGCTAGGTACCACTCGTTTTTTCACGACATTGGATCTGACCAAGGGCTACTGGCAGATTCCCTTGTCTCCAGAGTCCAGGGAAAAAACGGCTTTCTCCACTCCGTATGGCTTGTACCAATTCGTGACACTGCCATTCGGATTGTTTGGGGCCCCAGCTACCTTCCAACGCCTCATGTACCGGGTGCTGCGTCCTCACGCTGCGTATGCTGCCGCCTACCTGGATGACGTTATCATCCACAGCAGCAGCTGGGCGGAGCATATGCAGCGTGTGACAGCGGTGCTAGAGTCACTGAGGCAAGCGGGGCTCACAGCCAATCCGAAGAAGTGCGCAGTTGGACGGAGGGAGGTACGGTATCTGGGGTACCACTTGGGCGGAGGGCAGGTGCGGCCACAAGTAGATAAAACGGCCGCGATTGCAGCCTGCCCGAGGCCCAAGACCAAAAAGGAAGTGAGGCGGTTCATGGGTCTGGCAGGTTACTACCGGAGGTTCATTCCGAGCTTTGCGGACCTGGCCGGCCCCTTGACCGACCTCACCCGTAAAGGTGCCTCAGATCCGGTCCAGTGGACGGAGCGGTGCCAGCTGGCGTTTGAGAGGGTAAAACAAACCCTCTGTGGGAAGCCGCTCCTGCACACGCCTAACTTCTCTCTCCCTTTTTTCCTGCAGACGGATGCCTCGAACAGGGGGCTCGGGGCTGTTTTGTCCCAGCTGGTGGAGGGTGTTGACCGACCCGTGTTATACATCAGCCGGAAGCTATCAGAGAGGGAATCGCGCTACAGCACGATAGAGAAGGAGTGCCTGGCAATCCGGTGGGCGGTCGACACCCTGCGGTACTACCTGCTGGGACGCCCATTCACCCTCTGTTCAGACCACGCCCCCCTCCAGTGGCTCCACCACATGAAGGATGCCAACGCGCGGATCACCCGGTGGTATCTGGCTTTACAGCCATTTAAGTTCGAGGTGATCCACAGGCCGGGTGCACAGATGGCCGTGGCTGACTTCCTGTCCCGCTCTCAGGAGGGGGGAGGGGAGTTGGTTGGGCCGGTGGGCTCCCCGGCCTGAGTCGGGCGGTGGGGGTATGTGGAGGTGGGCGTGGTTTGGGCTCCGACGGTAGGAGGGGGGAGACAGGGCAGGGCCGGCTCCGCAGGACCAGCGCCAGGTAAGTGATTAAGGCCAGCTGTACTGAGGAGTACTAATGAGGGCTCTTTTTACCTGCAGTAAAAAGAACAAGGAGGGGGAGAAGAAGACGAAGCCGAGACGAGGAGGACGTAGAGGAGAGACGAAAAAAAAGAGAAAGATAAACACAATAAAAGGTCTGGCTGACACCTTAGTGGTGGTGTGATCATTGCTGGGGGAGAACCTGGGTGGCCTACGGCCACACTTAACAAATGGGAAACTGACTTAAGTCAGTTTCCCATTTAATGCTTTAAATCTTCATGAATTTGTGTCACTGATGCTCTGTTCTGAGCAGTTCTGTTTTCCTTTTAGATTAATGTGTGTAAGTTTGTCAAGATGACAAAAAGGGGGGAAATGTGGGGGGAATCTAAACTGTGAGACACCAAATGCCCTGTTTTCTTTAGACTTATGGCTCCAGCCTGGTCTTTGAAGGCCTCATTTGTGAAAATCCTGTGGAGATAGCCAGGAAGTGGTCCTAACCCTAACCCTAACCCGATTTGGCACCTGAGATCATAAACATGACCACAGGACGGGAAACCTCATCTGACCCTCTCTCAGGGAAACAGTTGACAAAGGACTATTAACACCATTTGTTCTCCCCAGGGGTTAGATGTATAAAACTGAACTCAAGTCAAATGGTAATTGTCAGACTTCTCTAACCCACCTGGGGGAAACTCTGTCCCTACTCATCTAACTAGTTAGATACGACTCTGACTTGTTGCATGTTTGTTATTGTTCTATGTTACAATCTTTGTTGTTTTGTTTAATGGTTGTTCGTATTAAATCTTTCAAGCTTGGCCGCATTGAGCATGTGCATCCCCTCACCTTGGAAATAGAAAAGTGTCATCACATCACTGAGGTAGTTAAGCAACTCCACAGTGGCGAAGCCCCAGGGGTTGATGAGATACCCCCTGAATTGCTGTAGGCTCTGAGTGTTGAGGGGCCATCTTGGTTGACATGCCTTTTTAACATTGCATGGAAGTTGGGGAGGGTTGCAAAGGAGTGGTGGTGGTCCCTCTCTTCAAGAAGGGAGACCAGAGGGTGTGTGCCAAATACAGGGGTATCACACTACTCTGCCCCCGAGGAAAGGTCTACTCTAAGGTACTGGAAAGGAGAGTCCTTCCAACTGTCAAAACCCAGATTGAAGAGGAACAATGCAGATTCTGTCCTGGTCATGGAACAGTGGACCAGCTCTTTACTCTCGCAGGGATCCTTGAGGGGGCCTGGGAATACAATCTCCCAGTCCACATGTGTTTTTCTGATCTGGAGAAGGAGTATGACCAGGTTCCATGTTCTGTGGGAGGTGCTGCAGGAATACAGGTTGAGGGGGTCCTTTTTGAGGGCCATCCGATCTCTATATGCCCAAAGCGAAAGCTGTGTGTGGATAGTTTGCAGGAAGTCGAACTTGTTTCTGCTGGGTGTTGGACGCCACTAGGGTTGTGCCTTGTCTCTGATTTGGTTTGTGATATTCATGGACAGGATTTCTAGTCGCAGCTGTGGTGAGGAGGGGTTGCAGGTCAGTAGCCGGAGGATCACATTGTTGCTTTTTGCGGATGATGTGGTCATTTTGGCAATGTAGCCGCAAGGGGGTACAAGCCAGTGCCTTATTGTGCCGGTCCCAAGCCTGGATAAATACAGAGGGTTGTGTCAGGAAGGGCATCCGACGTAAAACTTTTGCCAAATCAAACATGCAAATCGAATCTATGACTTCCATACCGGATCGGTCGAGGCCCGGGTTAACAACGTCCGCCATCGGTGCTGTTCACGTACAGGGTGCCGGTGGAAATTGGACTACTGTTCGTCGAAGAAGGAGAGGAGGAAGGTGTGTTCGTAGAAGAGAGAGAAAAGGAACGCCAAGAGTCTTGGACTGAGAGTAGGTACTTTGAATGTTGGAACTATGACAGGGAAAGGTAGAGAGTTGGTTGACATGATGCAGAGGAGGAAGGTAGACATACTGTGTGTCCAGGAGACCAGGTGGAAAGGTAGCAAGGCTAGAAGTTTAGGAGCAGGGTTCAAGTTGTTCTATCATGGTGTAGATAGGAAGAGAAATGGAGTAGGAGTTATCTTGAAGGAGGAGTTTGTTAGGAATGTCCTGGAGGTTAAAAGAGTATCAGATAGAGTAATGAGTCTGAAGCTAGAAATCGAAGGTGTGATGTTCAATGTTGTTAGTGGGTATGCTCCACAGGTAGGATGTGAGCTGGAGGAGATGGAGAAATTCTGGTTGGACCTTGATGAAGTGATGCAGAGCATCCCTAGAAGTGAGAGAGTTGTCATTAGTGCAGACTTCAATGGACACGTTGGTGCAGGAAACAGAGATGATGAGGAGGTGATGGGCAGGTTTGGTATCCAGGAGAGAAACGCAGAAGGACAGATGGTGGTTGACTTTGCAAAAAGGATGGAAATGGCTGTAGTGAATACTTTCTTCCAGAAAAGGCAGGAACACAGGGTGACCTATAAGAGTGGATGTAGGAGTACACAGGTAGACTACATCTTGTGTAGACGGTGTAATCTGAAGGAGATCAGTGACTGCAAAGTAGTGGTAGGTGAGAGTGTAGCCAGACAGCATAGGATGGTGGTATGTAGGATGACTCTGGTGGTGAGGAAGATGAAGAGGGCAAAGACAGAGCAGAGGACTAAATGGTGGAAGCTGAAAAAGGAAGAGTGTTGTATGATTTTTAGGAAGGAGTTGAGACAGGCTCTGGATGGCCAGGAGGTGCTTCCAGTTGACTGGACAACTACAGCTAATGTAATCAGGGAGACAGGTAAGAGAGTATTTGGTGTGTCATCTGGAATGAAAGTTGATAAGGAGACTTGGTGGTGGAATGAGGAGGTGCAGGAGTGTATACAGAGAAAGAGGTTAGCTAAGAAGAAGTGGGACACTGAGAGGACTGAAGAGAGTAGACAGGAGTACAGGGAGATGCAGCGTAAGGTGAAAGTAGAGGTGGCAAAGGCCAAACGAAGGGCTTAAGATGACTTGTATGCTAGGTTGGACAGTAAGGAGGGAGAGACTGATCTATACAGGTTGGCAAGGCAGAGAGACAGAGATGGGAAGGACGTGCAGGCCGTTAGGGTGATTAAGGATAGAGATGAAAGTGTATTGACAGATGCCAGTAGTGTGATGGGAAGATGGAAAGTGTACTTTGAAGAGCTGATGAATGAGGAAAATGAGAGGAACGAAGAGTGGAAGAGGTGACTGTTGTGGACCAGGAAGTAGCAAAGATTAGTAGTAGTAGTAGTATTAGAAGATGAAGTGAGGAGGGCATTAAAGAGGATGAAGAGTGGAAAAGCACTCGGTTCCTGATGATATGCCTGTGGAGGTCTGGAAGTGTCTGGGAGAGGTAGCAGTAGAGTTTCTGACTGGGTTGTTCAAGAGGATCTTAGATAGTGAGAAGATGCCTGAGGAATGGAGGAGAAGTGTGCTGGTGCCCATTTTTAAGAACAAGGGAGATGTACAGAGTTGTAGCAACTACAGAAGAATAAAGCTGATGAGCCATACAATAAAGTTATGGGAAAGAGTAGTTGAAACTAGACTAAGGACAGAAGTGAGCATTTGTGAGCAGCAGTATGGTTTCATGCCAAAAAAGAGTACTACAGATGCAGTATTTGCTTTGAGGATGTTGATAGAGAAGTACAGAGAAGGTCAGAGGGAGCTGCATTGTATCTTTGTAGATCTGGAGAAAGCTTATGACAGGGTGCCCAGAGAGGAACTGTGATATTGTATGAGGAAGTCTGGAGTGGCAGAGAAGTATGTTAGAGCAGTGCAGGACATGTATGAAGACTGTAAGACAGTGGTGATGTCTGCTGTAGGTGTGACAGAGGAGTTCAAGGTGGAGGTGGGACTGCATCAGGGATCAGCTCTGAGCCCCTTCTTGTTTGCTATGGTGATGGACAGGCTGACAGACGAGGTTAGACAGGAATCTCCATGGACTATGATGTTTGCAGATGACATTGTGATCTGTAGTGAGAGCAGGGAACAGGTGGAGGAGAAGCTAGAGTGGTGGAGGTTTGCCCTGGAAAGGAGAGGAATGAAGGTTAGCCGCAGCAAGACGGAGTATATGTGTGTGAATGAGAGGGACCCAAGTAGAAGAGTGAGGTTATAGGGAGAAGAGATAAAGAAGGTGGAGGATTTTAAGTACTTAGGGTCAACAGTCCAGAGCAATGGAGAGAGTGGAAAAGAGGTGAAGAAGCGTGTGCAGGCAGGCTGGAACGGGTGGAGAAAAGTGTCAGGTGTGATGTGTGATAGAAGAGTTTCAGCTAAGATGAAAGGAAAGGTGTACAAAACTGTGGTGAGACCAGCGATGTTGTTTGGTCTAGAGACAGTGTCACTGAGGAAAAGACAGGAGGCAGAGCTGGAGGTAGCAGAGATGAAGATGCTGAGGTTCTCTTTGGGAGTGACCAGTTTGGATAGGGTCAGGAATGAGTACATCAGAGGGACAGCACATGTTTGAGGTTTTGGAGATAAAGTCAGAGAGGCCAGACTGAGATGGTTCGGACATGTCCAGAGGAGAGATAGTGAATATATTGGTAGAAGGATGCTGAGTTTTGAACTGCCAGGCAGGCGGCCTAGAGGAAGACCAAAGAGGAGGTTTATAGATGTAGTGAAAGAGGACATGAAGGTGGTTGGTGTGAGGATGCAGAAGACAGGCTTAGATGGAGGCAACTGATTCGCTGTGGCGACCCCTGAAGGGAAAAGCCGAAAGGAGAAGAAGATGTGGTCCTTTTGGCACCATCAGCCTTAGATCTACAGCGCTCACTGGATCAGTTTGCACCTGAGTGTGAGCAGGGATGATGATCAGAACCTCTAAATCTGAGGCTATGGTTCTCAGTAGGAAAGCAATGGATTGTTGACTCCAGGTGGGGAATGAGTCCTTCCCCAAGTGAAGGGGTTCAAGTCTCTCGGGGTCTTACTCACTAGTTAGGGAATGCGTGAAATTGACCAGAGAGTCGGGGCAGCTGATGCGGTCCTGCATTCACTGTACTGCACCATTGTCACAAAAAGGGAGCTGAGCCAGAAGGCAAAGCTCTTGATCTACTGGTCAATCTCTGTTCCTGTCCTCACCTATGGTCATGTGCAATGACCAAAAGTACAAGATCGTGGATACGAGCAGTCGGAATTGGTTTTCTCCGCAGGGTGGCTTGGGTCTCTCTTAGAGATAGGGTGAGAAGCTCAGTCATACGGGAGAGACTCGGAGTAGAACCGGTGCTCCTTTAATGGAAAGGAGCCAGTTGAGGTGTTTCGGGCATCTAATAAAGATGCCAACAGTGCGTCTCCCTGGGGAGGTGCTTCTGGCGCGTTCAACTGGGGGAGGAGACCTCGGGGAAGACCCAGAACCAGATGGAGAGATTATTTCTCCTCACTGGCCTGGGATCGCCTTGGTATCCCCCAGTCAGAATTAGCAGTGGTTGGAAAAAGAAGTATGGGGCTCCATGCCAGAACTTGTTACCCCCCACGACCCGACTTTGGATAAGAGGTTGAAGATGGATGGATGGATGGATTTGGATCCTTTCTGAGGAATGTATGCTAGAGATATGACTAACAGAGATTTGTAAAATTGGAGTTCTATGAAGGGCTTAATGGTTAGTGCTGCTGCTTCACAAAAATAAGGTTGTTGGTTCAAAATGCGGCCTGGGGCCTTTCTGTATGGAGTTTGCATATTTTGCCCTTGCTTGTGTGGGTTTCCTCTGGGTACTCCACAGTGTCTTCCCATAATCCAAATACATGCATGTTGAGGTTAATAGGTGACTCTAAATTGCCAATAGGTATGAGTGTGGGTGGTTGTTCATCTCTGTTTGTCTCTATGCATTGGCCCTGCGATGGACTGGCGACCTGTCCAGGATGTACCCCACTCGTGCCGAATGTTAGCTGGGATTGGCTCCAGCACACCCTGTGATCCGGAAATGGATAAGCAGTAGAAGATGAATGAATGAATGAATTAGTTCTATTCATGCTTTGGGTTGCATGAGAGGGTGGGATCTGACCACTGGGCTCAAATTGTATTTGACTGGCCAACAGGGGCAGACCAACTCATCCAGTACCATGCCCCCTTTGAAGGACTAGATCCACTCTAGAGCCTTAAGCCTGCATTCTATATAACGACAATAAGGGGTGACTCCACTGGCTGTAATAAGAGATCAGATTGTATTGAAATCTTTTGGAAATTGTCCCTTCTTCTCCCTTGATTTATTAGCTCAGTAAAGTCTTCAATACAATATGATGTTCATTTTTTAATGATGCTCCCATTTGAAGGAAAATACATCAGAAAATAGAGGAAAGGTTAGGGTCGTGGCCACTGTGTGATTGACAGACTGTACCATCCAATCAAGAAACTATACGGAGTAAGTGAGATCCAGCCATCACTCCTCCTCAGCTCCAGCTTCTCCTCCAAATAGTTTCTACTGGTTTTAGAAAACTATGATGTTGGATGCAAAATTACAAAGTGGTGCCTTCAAAATGGCAGTTGTGCAGTGAATTGTGTAGTAGAATAGTCATTTGTGCCAGACAGGGGCGTTTGTAGACCCCCTGGGGCCCCTAGGCAAGAAGGACCATGGGGCCCCCCAGAATGATGATGAATGAAGTCCAGGACAACGGATCAGTAAAGAATCTTTCATTAAACAATTAACTAATAAAATAAATAATAAACAACATAACTATCTAAACTGAATGCAAAGTTTACATACAATACATAAATAACAGAAAAACAAACATAACTGAATAACCCTAACCCTGCTGCTTTGAACTGCTATTGTGACTTGTTTAATGTGATGAATGAATCTTTAAGTGTTGTATTCAGTGAGACACATTACATTTCTTCTCTAACCCCACACATCTTACATTATACCTCAGTCACATCTCCCTTCAGTGTCACCATCCGTTTCCCTGGACATAGAAGCTCCAGATGTTCAAACTTCTGTTCCCTTCCCTGGTACACATACTGGATACGGTGCACACTTAAAGACTTACATTCCTACATCAAGTCAATTTCCAGCTGGAAAATCTGATGTTAATGACCCTCACAGATCCTTATCTCCCTTGGATAATTTACATTCTGTTAATCAATCTTTAGCTTGGGAAACGGAGGCGTTAGCTGTGGCTTCTTCATCTGATCCATGAGGTGGAGTTTTCAACCTTACAGCTTCTTCTCATTAGTCTGCATCTCCACATCAGTATGAACTCCCACAAGCAATAACTATTGCTGTTTGGAAGCTATATCAACTTGCTGAAAAAAACATGGAAAGGTTGGGACAGGATGCACACACAAATGAAAGGGCAAAGTGAGGGTATTAAAAAGTTGACAGCATAACTGAGAGGAAGTCAAAATACATCAAATGAACAATTTAAGGGTTTAGCGGATCAAATAAGTGCAAATCATTGCTAACTCTTGACTACGATGACATCAAATAAGGAAGGTGCAGAAACTGAAATGGATAAGCTGGTAAAAGGAATCAAACTGATTGTGGTATAGGTAGTGAATAAGTCTGTATGTCTCTGTTGTAAGAAATTTGCTTTATGGTGGAGCAGCTTCAAGTGGAGATCCAACAGGAGCTCAAAGGTTTTCATACAGCTACTAAAGAAAGTATTTGTAAATTGTCAAAAACAGTGGAAGCCAGAGGTTTTGAGCTAACCAAGCTAACTATAAAAATTAGGGAAGTGGAGATTGAAAGAAAGGAAAAATTACAAAATTTTGAACAGAAATGTTCTTGTCTTGAAAGACACTTTCATGGTAGAAGTTATATCTACTCCATTTTCTTCTGGTGATTGTTTGGTAAACCATCCACTTTGGTTACCACACCAACTATGATAAAAAGTGATCATATCAACTTTAAATTTCTGTGATGTTTCCTGCTCCTGATAACATCAATAAACGGACAGACTACTACGGTGGTAACCAGTAGCTTTTAGTGAGGCTTTGCAGGGTGTATGCATACACGGCCGACCGCTCCCTGACTGGACTTAAGTATTTAACTGCTTAGTTGGTATATGAACCTTCTACCAGCAGAGGGTGTAAAACAGACTATAACACAGTTCTAAAGACCATGGCTTACAATGGTCTGATTGTAGACATTACATCACTCTTTTCTCTTTTTTTTTTTTTTTGTAACAACTCAACTTAAATTTTCAACTTGCTACTTATATATTTTCATCATAAATGTTCACACATATGCAATAAGCAAAACATAATAGCTGTAACTGTGACTATTACGCCTTAATCACAATAAACGCATGTACTGTAGTTATGCTTGAAACAGTGACTGAAAAGTCACTTTCCATGTTGTAAAGACAATAGCCATTAACCTTGAGCTTTACGCTTACTCAATGCAGACCAATACATACAACAGTGTTCACTTGCAAATAAACATTGACACTGACAACATTGTCAGTCCATAAGATAGAACAATCTGTCTGAAACCTTGAGTAGTCTGCCATCAGTCTATAAAAATATATATAGATTCCTGAGACTACTCATAATCACGAAGGTAGGGAGGAGGGCGTCTGTTGTGTCGAGAAGGATATCTTGGATCTTGGAGAGGCATCTGACTCCAGTGGAATGCTCTGGACCACAGGAGGGATTTTCTTGAAGAAGGAGGAGTTCCGTGTGATGGAGTGTCCATCTTCTGTTGCTGTGATCATCGAGCCTTTGATCTTCGATACTGTGTATGTTTCGTTGTTGTAAGGTGTGGTGAGCTTTTTGGGTTTAGGCTGGCGATGAACCACAGTGTCTCCTGGGATGAGAGTGCTTGGTGTTGTATGGCGATGTATGCCGACATACGCTTTCATCCTAGTTTTAGCCTGGTGATCTTTTGCTCTGATTCTATGATCTGAGCTTCTGAGAGTGGGTGTGGCTCGTTCCACTGGAACAACAGTTCTGCTGGTGAGGCATCTGTAATGCTGTGTGGTGTGGAAATATATTCTTGAAGGAAGATGTTGAGATGCTGCTTCCATGGAATGCCTTCTGCTGATGCAACACAGATGGTCTTGCCTAGTGTGTGCATTGTCACACGGCGGTGAGGTTAAGTTGGGTTTTTGTCCTGTCTCCATGCTTTGTCTTGTCATTTCCTGTTTTATTTTGAAAAGTAACTATCCTCTTGTTTCAGGTCACTTGCCCTTCCTCATGTGTCTCTGTCTGATTGCCCTAATCGTCTACACCTGTTCCCCTTACGCTATGTTTAAATAGTCTGCATCTCCCTTTGTCTTGTGCCAGTGTGTTTTGTCTTCCTGCGTTCACCCCAGCCTTATGCCACAGCTCCTTCCACAGTCTTTGCCACCGCCATTGTTTGGATTTTGCTCTTCTTCCTCCAAGTGAGAGTTTTTGTTGTAAGTTTAATATTCTAGTTTACTTTCATAGTTATCAATTTCTTAGCCTTTTTGTTTCCTCCGTGTGGAGTGATTTTTTTTTTTTTTTTTTGTTCATTTACCTTATAGATTAGAGCCTCCGGTTTTCAGGAGTGATTTTCTGTTGTTTGTTACCTTTTTATTTCTTGTTCCTTTTTACCTCCTCTTAGTGGAGTGATTATTATTTTGATCATTTTTGGTCTTGATAGATAGTGCTAGTCTTTATAGCTGGTTTTCTTTGTTCCCTCCTTGGGGTTCCTTGGAAGAAAAATAAAGACTGTTTTTGAACCCTGCATCTGCGTCCTGAGTCCTTGACTGGTCGTGACACGCATGAAACATTCTGCAGTGGCATTGGCCTGAGGCCACTGAGGTCTGATCTTGCGGTGATGAAACCCGATTTAAGTTGCAAATTGGGCAAACTGACCACTGTTAAAAGGAGGGCCAGTGTCTGTCTTAAGGATTCTGGGGATCTCAAACATGGAAAATACCTTGTCCATAACAGGTATGACTGTGTTAGTAGAAATTGACTTCACAGCCTAGACTACCGAGTAGCGCGTGTGTTCATCCACAATGACGAGCAGATACTCTCCAGTAGAGAGAGGTCCATAGAAGTCTGCACTCAGGCTGTACCTGGGAGCTTCTGGTAGCTTAGATATCCGTAGTGGCTCTGAATGATTAACTGGTGTCTTCGCCTGGCATGCTAAACAGTTTTTGACTATAGCTTCTGCTTGCTGGTCCATGTTTGGAAACCAGACTTTTGTCCTGAGAAGTGTCTTTGTTTTAACAATGCCCTGGTGTCCCTCATGTGCGAGCTGTAGGACTCTGCTTTGTAGGGCTGAGGGGATGATGATTCTTGTGTTTCTTAGTATGATGTTGTCAGTGGATGAAACTGTTAGTTCACTGCTGATTTATTTGAACTGTTTCAGAATGGCAGCATATTGCGTGTCATTTGTGACTTTGTGCCATGTGTTGTTTCTGATGTGTGCACTGACCTTTTGTAGGATAGGATCTTTTAGAGTCTCTTCATTGATCTCTGTGAGAGTCAGAGCTTTGGGTGTAGCATGATGTGACATGAAGTTGACATACTCCTCTGCTACTTTTGCTGCTTCTATGCTGTCATCAGTCTGTGTGGGTACAGGGTGACAGGATATGTAGTCAGCCGGGTTGTCAGCTCCTTTTCTATACTCCACTCTGAAGTTGTATGGCTGGAGCCTCAGTCCCCATCTTTCGATTCTAGCAGGTGGTTTGGATCTGGGATTGTTCCAGATTATTTCAAGGGCCTTGTGATCAGTCACTTGTGTGAATGGATGTCCGTAAATGTATAGGAAATGCTCACAGCTCCACACGACAGCTAACGCTTCCCGCTCTGTCTGTGAATAGCGCTTTTCCACATCGCTAAGAGCACGGCTTGCATATGCAATGGTGCGTCTCTTACCCCTTTCCTTTTGATATAGGATGGCACCGAGCCCAATAGGGCTTGCATCAACGATCAGCTCTGTTTCTTTGTTTGGATCGAAATATGACATGGTGGTGTCACTGGTTAGACCGTCCTTGATGGCTTTTAGTGCTGCTGCTTGTTCTGGTAACCACTCCCACTGCATGTCTTTTCTTGTGAGCATGCATAGTGGTGCAGAGATGGAGGCAAAGTCTTTGATGAATCAAGAGCAGTAGTTAGCCATCCCGAGCAGACTCCTGATTCACCAGCATCTTGCGGCTCGCTGGTCTGCTGTATGGCTGCTACCTTTTTGGGATCTGCTGAGATGCCATCAGCAGAGAAGATGAATCTAAAGAATTCAAGCCTGGACTTGTTAAATTCACATTTCTTTCTGTTGAATGTGAGGCTGATCTCTTTGATCCTCTGGAACATTGCTCTGAGGTTGTCGTCTTACTGGGATGTGCCATAGATGATGATGGCATCACTCAGATTTTTTACTCCTCTGAGGCCTTGGAGAGTTTGGTAGATTGCGTTCTGAAACACTTCCACAGCTGATAAGATGCCAAAGTTCAAGCGTTTCTACCGCCTCAAACCAAGGTGAGTGGTTATGTACCTGCTGTCAGGGTGGAGCTTTACCTGGTGATATCCTGCTGTCAAGTCTAGCTTAGAAAATACAGTGGCTCTGTTCAGTTCATGAATGACATCATCCACGGTGGGTGTGATTTGACGTTCATGTTCGATTGCAGTATTTGCTTGGCGCATGTCTACGCAGATTCTCATTTTTTCTGGGTTTCTTGGTTTGGGGGGTGTTACAATGGGAGAGACCCATGTTGTGGGGCCTGACACAGTCTCAATTTTGTCTCCAGTTTCCAGTTTTTGTAATTCATCTTCCACTTTTTGCCTTATGTGGAATGGCACACATCTGTGTGGTTGGCATGTGGGTTGAACATTTGAGTTAATATGGAGCTTTACCTGAAAGTTCTTCAGCTTGCCAATCCCCTCAAACAGCTCTGGGTAGCTACTGACAAGCTCATCTGCAACAGTCCTGTTGATTGGTGTGGGTGACAGGGAGGTCAATATCTTGATCAGTCCTAGCTCTGTGGAGGTGTCATAGCTCAGTATGGAGAAGCCGTCCCCTTGAATCACATAAAATGTGCTTTGGGACAGTTTGTTTCCTTTTTCTGCTTGTCCTTTATGACAGGGAGAGGGATTTTGGAGTGATATGGGTAGATTTTTGTCACCGTTGGCCTGAGTTGTGGGCATGGCTCCAGTTTCTTGTATATTGTCCTGCTGAGGCCGCAGAGTCTATCAAGACTGGCACACTGAGGTTGTATATTTTGATGTTAGTCTGCGGCAGCTTTGCAGTCTCTGCGTTTACTACGAACACATATGCATCATCACTGCTAGATGATTCTGGCCTTTTATTTTCACAGGGTGTAGTGCTGGTTACATGGTGTACTCTTCGACATGTGTTCTGTTGCTTTCTGTTGTCTTTGTATAGTTTTGCGTCTTTGCCTTTGTGTGTTGAGCGGCATTGTCCCACAAAGTGATTTTGTTTCCCACATGCTCTACATGTCTTGCCTTTAGCTGGGCAGTCCTCATCATGGGGGTATTTGCCTCCACAGTTCCTGCACTTGTTGTTCGTTTTACCTCTCATGTGTATTTATTTCCATCTGAGGGCTTGTTTTGGGCTCCCCGATGCAATGCATTCACTGTCCTGCTTCCTGTCAGCCACGCTTCCTGCTTCCCATCAGTCACTTGTTGCTTATGTGTTTGGCGTTTTTTTTGACTAATTTCTGGACTATTGATCATCGATTTGGATCAAGGACATTGGATTAAGTGTGGATACCCTGGACTGACCCCTGCCTGTCAATAACTAAGAATTTGGATTACGGATAAACGGGATCAGAGCTTTGCCGGTGTTGAACACCGGTGTTGCTAAGCGAACAGCTGATCGGTGGGCTGAACGGTTGAAGTCGAGCAGTATGGGTCCGAAAAAGATCACGTCCACTGAGGAAATTGAGGACATTAAAAGAGCCCTCGAGTTTCTAACAGAAGAAGTCTCTGCTGTTAGGTTACAGCAGAAAAGTATTCTGGATCTGGTAGAAGAAGTTAAGGCGCTCCGCATCCAAAATGCGGAAAAGGATAAGCGGCTCGTGCATCTGGAAAGCCGGGTTTCGGATCTCGAGCAGTACACCAGGGTGAACAATGTCATCATTAGTGGGCTCCAGGTTCAACCCCGTTCCTATGCTCAGGCGGTGGCCGCTGACAGAGGCGAGGTCACTGCAGAGCTGGAAGTCAACTCGGCGGAACAACAAGTGGTTGCTTTTTTGCAATCCAAGGGGATTGAGCTGGATGACAATAACATCGAGGCTTGCCACTCACTGCCCAGGAGAAACGCCAGTGATGAGGTTTGTCAACAGGAAACACAAAATTGCTCTACTCAAACAAGGGAGCAAACTGAAAGGAACAAACATTTTCATCAGTGAGCGCTTGATGAAGTACAACGCAGATATCACCAAAAAAGCACGATACCTGAAGAAACTGAAAAAAAATTCAGCACACCTGGACCACCAACTGCAAGGTTTTCATCAAACTGAACGGATCACTGGAGGAGGCCAAAGTGCTGGTTGTAAGGAGTGTGGAGGAGTTGGACAAATTCCAATAATCAACAGCTGGAATTTAAGGTAACAAACACTTAAACACAATAACGACAAACTCCAAAGGAGATAATTTAACCACTGATGTTGATAGGACTAATAGCAATACTACTCAGAGTATCCCTGATCATGACAGTCTAGAGCTACAGACATCTCAATACACAGATAACAGTTTACAGGACATGGAACATGATATAAACCCGGACAATAACTTCTTTGACTACATCAACAATAACTGCGGCTACTACACTGATGAACTGTATAACAAAATCAACAAGGATGGCAAATTTTCAATCATACACATTAACAGTAGAAGTCTATATGCAAACTATGAAAATATTAAGGATTTCCTGGGCCTGTTCACACAATCTTTTGACATCATTGCAATCTCGGAAACATGGATTAAAGAGGTAAAAGGAGCAGCTTTTGAGTTGGATGGATATGAGTTCATACACATGGATTGGCAAAATAAGGGTGGTGGAGGAGTGGCATTCTTCACGAACAAAAACTTCAGTTGAAAACATGTCAGTAGTTATCAATAACACGCTTGAATGTATTTCATTAGAAATTTACAATGGGAAAAATAAGAACATGATCATTAACCGTGTCTACAGGACACCAGGTTCTAATATTGAACTATTCAAAGACTGGATGGAGGAAATGTTTTCCAAAATAACTCACAAAGCAATTTTCATCAGTGGTGACTTCAATATTGATTTGCTTAATCCAAACAGACACAAAATAACAGATGAATTCATCAATACAATATATAGTATGAACTTGTACCCAAGAAACATCAGACCCAGCAGAATAACTTCCCACGGTGCCACTCTAATTGACAATATCTTCACCAATGACATCTTCAATAACACAATAAGCGGACTATTAATCAGCGATATCAGTGACCACTTGCCAGTATTTACAGTTCATGACAACAGCTACAAGTCAAAACATTCTGACAAAACACCTGACTATAGAAGAGTAAGAACAAAAGACTCAATAAATGCATTTAAAAATGACTTAATGGCACAGAACTGGGAGGTTAGTATATGGTAACAATAACATAAATTGTGCATATGATGAATTCATAAGAATATTCAAAATATTATATAATAAAAACTGACCTATAAAAATTTTTAATAAAACAAAACAAGATTATCCTTGGATCACAAAGGGATTAAGAAATGCTTGCAATAAGAAAAATACACTTTATAGAGAATTTATAAAACAGAACCAAAGAGGCAGAAAATAAATACAAAAAATATTAAAACAAGTTAACTTCTATTATAAGAACATCTAAGAAAAAATACTATCATAAAATATTAGATGATAATAAAGACAACGCTAAAAGGATGTGGAAAATTCTAAATAATATTATAAAAATGGTGCAAGGCAGCAAGGTTTCCTTAAATATTTTAATGTAGACAATACTGCAAGCTATGATATGAAGGAGGTGGTTAATTGTTTTAATAAATTCTTTGTAAATGTTGGGCCTGATTTGGCTGAAAGTATCCCTGATTCAGGAACATCAGAAGAACTGAGTGGTGGCCTTATAGAAAGAAACCTTAGCTCCATGTTTCTTACAGCTGTAGAGGAGAGGGAGATTGTTGAAACTGTTTCGAAATGCAAAAACAAAAAAATCAACCGACTGTGACGATATTGATATGACTATTGTGAAGAATGTAATTGAGGGAATTTCGAAACCACTAACGTACATGTGTAATTTATCATTTCAAACCGGTACAGTTCCAAACAAAATGAATATAGCCAAAGTCATTCCATTGCATAAGTCAGGGAACAAACACCTCTTCACAAACTACAGACCTGTCTCATTACTCCCACAATTCTCCAAAATATTAGAAAAACTTTTCAATAATTGGCTGGATAAATTCTTGGACAAACACAAAATACTCAATGAAAGCCATTATGGATTCAGATCAAGCAGATCAACATCACTTGCATTAATAGAATCAACCAAATCCCCAATTCATTGGACCAAAAACAGTACACACTTGGAATATTCATAGAAATAAAAAAAAGCTTTTGAGAGAAGCCTAGCAGTATTAAATAAAGCAAAACAGTTCCTGGACCACAAATCACTCTGCATTCTCTACTGTTCAATAGTACTTCCATATTTAAATTACTGTGCTGAGGTTTGGGGCAATAATTACATCAGTACAATACATCCACTAATCATTCTACAAAAGAAAGCAATAAGGATCATTCACAAGGCAGGATACAGGGATCACACAAATCCATTATTCTTACAACCAAAGTTATTAAAACTCAAAGAGATCATAGAATTACATACAACAAAAATCATATTCAAAGCCAAAAACTATCTATTACCAATAAACATTCGGAAATTATTCATTGATAGGGAAGGTGGTTATAATTTAAGGGGTAATTTAAAAATTATGAGGGTGCGCACTACAAGGAATGTTCAAGCATAAATCACTTCAAAAACACATATAAAAAAATAATTTTCGCAAGGTATAGGGATGAGGGTTTTTGACTATCACCAGGTTCACTGTTGTTTATGGTTTTTTGTTTTTGTTTGTTTTTATTTTCTTCCTTCTTTTTTAGTTATTTATTATTTATTAATTACTAGCAATATTTGCAATGGAGAAAAATGGTATAGGTGTGTATGTATATATCTATGTGTATTTGTATGCGTGTGTGTATATGTATGTATATATGTATATGTATGTGTATGGGTATGTGTATGCATATGTGTAATTTTGTATATATATGAATAAGAAATAGTAATGTAAAAGGAAGAGGGAATTAAATAATTACTATCAATACTTAAGGAGAGGGGGTGGGATTGAATAAATTGTACTTCTTCCCACCCCTTTTCGGACATGCCAGTGGGACTATAGTGCTGTTTTCTTTTCTAAGGTGGTCTTGTTTGTCCATTTTGTATTACTATTTATGTTTTGCTTACTTCATACATGTATATATATTATTTGCATGTTCGAAATAAATTACAAAAAAAAAAAAAAAACTGCACCTGCATCCTGCTCTATGCCTGTAGCTTGCATTTCGGACAGTTCAAGGGTTCTCCCATGGTCATGAAGTCCATTTAGTGTCATGTCAGGCTCTCTCAGCACTTTCCTGCGCAGCCTGGATGACGTGCAGCTTTGTATCAGTTGTGCTTTGATTTTTCCGAATCCGTGTCTGTAAACTCACAGTTCTTTGCTAGTATGCGTAGCCTGGTATGATAGCTATCCAGGTCGCCTCCTGGTCGCTGCACTGCTTTTCTGAATATGTAGACTTGATACTGCATGTTCTTTTTTGGTGAAAAAGAACGAGCGTGAGCTTTTGTTTGGTATCTGCATACTTATCTGCCTCTACTGCCATGGTATCGTAGATATCATGTACTTGTTCCCCTGCTAAGTGCAACATCAATGCTTTTAGCCTAGCATCTCCGGTAATGTTCATGGCTGTGGTGTAGTTCTCAAACCTTTGTATCCATTTTGTCCAACGTGGTCTGGTAGAACTGGGATCACTTTCCGTATCAAAGGGGGGAAGAGCGACGCTGCCAGTGAGCGACATGATAGCATTGTTCTGGGAGTTGGCTGATTGTAGACATTACAATTTCCTATGTATGGTCTCACGGGTTGTCCCTCCTGATCACTAATTCTCCTGTCATTGCAGGTCCTGACACACCCATCTGTCTCACCTCATTCCACTCACCTGAGTCTCCCTGCCCAGCTCCTCACCTGGATCTCATAATGCTCCTCAGTCACTCCCTATATGTACTGGCCCAGAGTCTCATGCCCTTTGCCAGATTATCTAGTATTTTTGCCTAGCTTCCTAGCGTTCCCCAACTGTCCGTCATCCTGTCCGTTACCTGGACCTTGCCTGTTTTCTCAGTCTGAAGATTTTGCCTAGCCCCTTGGAGTTGTCTCTATGTTCTGTCTGCCTGCCTGGTTTATGACCCCTGCTTGTTTTCCCGGACCTATTAAAGTTAATTGGACTCTGCTCCTATCTCTGAGTTCGTGCTTTTGGGTTCCTCAGATCTGAGTCGCTCCCTCATAAGGAGGGCCTACTGTTGATCCTGGCTCACTAAATTACTCATCAAAGTGTCATGACTTTCTTGCCTTACATCCTTTTAACTGATTCTTATATTCTGGCAACCTTCAGAACTGTCCACCAAAGTACTGTTTTGGCTCCCAGCTACAAGCGGTGGGCCAGATGAAGCCTGGCAGTGGTGCCCAACTTGGTGTTTCAAATCAGCTACTGTGTTCTTCCAATGTCTCGGGAAAGAAGGAACTCAGAGTCTTCAGAGTTTTTTGGGGATGCAGTTTTATTCAAAGTACAGCAAGTATTTTGAACAAACAGCTGAGCGGCTCAGACCCCGGGGTCTGAAAACAGACTGAATTGAATCTCTCCAACTGCTTACTTATATATCCCTAGGGTCCCTCCTTTCTTAGTTTGGGGCTCCCCCCTCATTTCTAGAGATGTCAACCCATTCTTTTTTAAACATCATCCTGAGCAGAGTTCCCACCAATAGAACTGTCCCATCTTGTCCCCCCAGTTTTCTTTTGTTCGTCTGCCACCATTAGAATGGCCCCTCCATTGACCTTTGGCCTCTCTTTTTTTACCTGTGGCAGATTCCCATGGTTTCGCAATTTCTTTAAAATAACAGTTTCTTCTCTCTCTCTCTCTTCTCTTTCTTGTATAGCGCCAAATCATAACAAAGTTACATCAAGGCACTTTACATATACAGCAGGTCTAGACCAAACTCTTTATAAAATTATTTAAAGAGACCCAACAGATCCCCCGATGAGCAAGCACTTGGCAACAGTGGCAAGGAAAACTTCCTTTAAGAGGCAGAAACCTTGGGCAGAACCAGGCTCGGGGGGGCGGCCATCTGCCTCTTCACTGCTTCTCCATGTTTTACGTTTCTCTGTTTTACATCATGTATGTCATATGCGCTTTTCTGTGCTCTTAACCACCTTTTCCCATACGCTTTTCTTACTCTCCATCGTATTTCACCTCATTGTCGTGACTATGGGATTAGGCTCGCCCTCATTTACCCACATTCTTCCTTCTTGCCCCTGGTACAGGCTTGAAATTGTTAGTGTTTTCCCAGGCTTTTTACTGCATCCACATAAATTGTGCACTTCATTGTTTGACATAGTATTGCTCAAATTCCCCTCAACAGTCCCCCCTGTGTGGCTGGGAAGTCACATATCTCTAACTCCTACATTTGAGCTATCCCTACGCAATTATCATGCAATATGTAATTAAGTGTAACTACTAGACGGTGAGATGATCATAATTGCATGCAACAACATAGTATACCATTCTTTTCAGTATCTATGCAGGCAGTCTGGCTTACTAGGTTCCTATGATACTCTATATTTCTAACTTCTTCAATGGTTAATCTAGCATTTCTTTATCTTAAAACCATGGTGCGCTTCATATAATGTTCTTTGTGAGTGAATACACAGTAATACAAATCTTCATATGACTCCATGCATTTCTCTTAATCCGTCATGTTGTTTTTCCTTGAGATATTAATTCATTAGTACTAATGCATTTTCCAGTATCACGATGAGGCACATTTTCTTCGGGTAAATACTTGTTACAAGGTGATTACACTTGACTAATGTGGTCCATACTAATTAAGCCCCAGTCTTTTCAAGTCCTGTCGTATGTATCCTCCGTATTGTGTGTTGGAGAACCCCCCACCTGTCTGCTGCGGGTCACCACCTCATTCTCCCGTGATGCTTGTCCCACTCCTGTTGCTCCAGTGTGACCCTCATGCTTGTCCTTTTCCTGCTCCAGTCGGTGCACCTTGCCAGTGAGGTAGTTCTCTGCTGCCTCTGCCACACGCAGCCGGTTCCTCGTTATTTGCCCTTGTTCTCGCAGGGTATGTATCACATTGTGCTGAGTTTTTAGTTCCTTGGATTGTCTCTCCACCACCTCCTTCAGATGCACCATTCTTTGTGCACAGCGCTTGTTGTAGCATCGTGTTAGATATGTTATCCTGACTCGTTGAAGTCGGTGTCTGTATTGTGGGTATGGTTTGACTGTTTCCTTGTATGCTCCCCTGGTCATGGTTGGTATCTCCTCAAGGAGGAGCTGTAGTGCATTGGGCTTTGCACGAGGGTGGAGTATTCCCCCGGCCAGCCTTATGGTCCCATCCATTCGCACGCTCCTTGGGCCCTCTTCTTCTTTCATCTCCACTTCAAAGGCTGCCGCCGCTGCTGCTGTCTCCGCCTCCGAGAACAACGATTCGCTGCTGTGTGGTCCTGTCCAGGTCCGTAGGCTGACGGGATCGATCACTGGCTGTCCACTCCCTGATGGGCCTGCCATTGACAGTGGTCTCCATTCCCCCTGCGGTTGACCTCTCTCCTCTCGCTGCTCGTAGCCCTCGACGGTCCCCTGGAGTGTGTGGATCTGGTAGGCTGTTGTCTGCATCACCACAGGTCCGGTCGTCTGGCCCAGTCCGATCCGGGCAAGCTCGGCATGGCTCAGTTTGGCTTCCATCTGCTACTCAAGTCCTGGATTAGGCAGATTAAGCACAGCCCTCCCTACTTGATGGTCCTGTTTTATACTCACGGGCACGGTCATTGTCACACCGTGGTGAGGTTGTCTTGTCCTGGTTTTGTTTTTGTCCCGTCATTTCCTGTTTTATTTTGAAAGTCTAACCCTCCTCTCGTTTCAGAGCACTTGCCCTTCCTCATGTGTCAACCGTCCGTCCACCTTGATTACCCATTGTCTCCACCTGTTCCCCATTTACCTCCATGTGGTTAAATAGTCTGTGTCCCCCTTGTCCTGTGCCAGAGTGTCTTCGTCCTTGTCATGCACCAGAGCTCTCTTTTCATGCCCACAGCCATTGACTGCCTAGTAAGCATTGTTCCTCGAATTGAGTGATTTTTTGTTTGTAAATTTTGATAAACATAGCTTGTTTTCATAGCCCTTTTGTTTTTCCTCGTTACGAGTGATTTTCTGTTGTTACCTTTTGTATCTAGCGTACAGCCTAGTTAGTTTATTCATAGCTCTTTTGTTTTTCCTCGCCCAGAGTAATTTTCATTTCTGTATTTTTTAGATTATTTAATATCCTCTGCCTTTTGCGTGAGTTGATTCTTTTGGTTTTCCTTAGTCAGGTTTCCCTCCTAACGGAGCGTTTTGTGTTTATCTTTTGTTTCTCCTAGTTAGTGTTTATCCTCCTCCAGGAGTTAGAGTAGTTAGACTCTAGAGAATAGTATCGACCTCCTGTAGTTAAAGTTACATAGCCTCTTGCTTTGTCACTTGGATTTGAGGTCATTGTGTTTCTAATAAAGTCAATTATACCTGAAAGTCTCTGGGTCCTGTTTAAGTCTCGGCCTGACAGTCATGGGAAGTGCCACGCTACTATTTAGCATCATTCCATTGGCCATTATCATGGGGTGAGTATACAGTGGGGCGCTAGTTGGCACTAACTGAGGTGTTCCATACCCCCCTGTGGTTGCATTGGAGCCAGTGGGTATGGGTATGGAGGTGTAGCCCCATAGTTTCCTTCCATGATTATTTGGTGACACAACAGAGGACATGTTAGTCATATAACCGTGGGGTCATACACTTATTTTTTACTGCCCCTTTGGAAAGCTGTTCCTTCTGCACCAGTTTTTCCAACCGTTTTCTAATCTCCCTGTGTCATAATTCATGGACTGATATGCTCGTCTTGGATCATCTAGTCTGTATTTTCCTTTACTATTGCTGTATGTTTTCCACGCCCTTTTTGCTGCTAACTCTACCCCTTGTTGTCCTGAAAGAGCTTTCTTGTCGAGTGTGGAATACAGGATGAGTGGACCTAACCTTATTGTGATCACTTGTTTCGTTTCTCCCTCTGTTTGCTGAGTGGAGACAGTGACAAGCAGTTTGTAATGCTCACTTACAGGAGGGAGAAGAAAAAAAAAAACATTTACAGCATCTCCTGGAGTCTAACTCAGTCTAACTCTGAGACCCTATAGAATGTCTGCTGCCAAGCAGGCCATTGTGGAGGAGAAGTTAAAGTAGATGGTCACTGCTGGAATTGTTGAACCCTCCCATTATGGGTGGTCCTTTCCTGTTGTGTTACCTCCGAAGAAAGATGGTTGACATAGATTTTGTGTGGACTTTTGCAAAGTCAATTTTGTCACGGAAACCGACGCCTATCCTCTCCCCAACATCAATGAAATTCTTGAGTCTCTTTCCTCCACAATAGATTTAAACTGTGGGTATTGGCAGGTACCCATGGACCCAGGGAGTAAAGCCAAAACAGCTTTTGCCACTCATCCAGGATTGTATCATTTCAATGTCATGACTTTTGGTCTCAAAAATGCACCAGCCACTTTCCAGAGGCTAATGGAAAAAGTCCTGAACGGTCTGCAGGGTGAAATATGTTTAGTTTATCTTGATGACATAATTGTGTATTTTTCATCAGTAACTCAACATTCCCAGCGCTTGCAAACTGTTCTGGATTGACTCCACAAAGCCAATCTAAATATCAACCAGAAGAAATCTAGATTTTGCCTGCAGGAATTTTTTTTACTCTAATTTCCCCTAATTTCTTGGACACATTGTCTCTGGAAACAGAGTCAGTGCTGATCCTGATAAGTCAAGGCAATTCGATCCTACCCAGCTCCAGCAAATCTCAAAGAACTCCAGAGATTCTTATGACTTGCTGGATGGTATCATAAGTTCATACCAGACTTCTCAAAAATTGCCCTTACTTTGAATGACCTAAAGAAGAAAGGAAGACCTTTTATTTGGAATCAAACATGTCAGCATGCTTTTGATCAGCCTAAGTCCTGTCTGATCTCGCCACCTGTCTCAGGTCATCCAAATCCTGACCATCCTTAGTATATAGCGATGATAGTGATACAGATCTCGGAGTTGTATTATCCCAGGAAGACAACAGTGGATTGGAAGTGGTCCTCACTTACACTAGTCGAACCTTAAACGGAGCTGAGAAGAATTACTCTGCAACAGAAAAAGAATGCCTTGCAATCATTTGGGCTTTAGAAAAATGGCAACACTATCTTGAGCCAAAGCTCTTTACTGTCACCACATATCACTCTGCCTTGAAATGGGTCCTGTCCTTAAAAAAAACCCACAGGTTGACTGACCAGATGGGCACTAAGGCTGCAGTGTTTTGATTTCAGTGGAATACAGGAAGGGTAAACTAAACAGTGCCCCTAATGCTCTTTCCAGGATTTCCACTAATGTCCAATACTGTCTGTACACTAAAAAAATGGATGAATGCATTTGTTAATCTCTTGAAAAGGTTTGGGAGGCACTACATAAAGATCCCAAAGTGGAGGAAATCTTAAAACAGCTGACAGAAGGGAAAAAAAAAGTGTAACATGAGTGGTCCTGGAAGATGAACTATATTGAAAAAAACATCTATTAGAAAATCAGCCCCAATACAGGCTCTACATTCCCTATCATCTGGCAACCAGACCAGGCAACCAGGCAACCCCGCCTTGTTGCCTGGATCTACTAGCATCTACCAGCATGCCATTCTGCCAAAGGTACTATGGCCCTTGTTTCTTCATGAAGTCCCAATGACAACGGTGGAAGCTCTAGAGAGGAAGGTCTCCAGCTTTCTGCATAGAGGGCTTGGTTTGCCAAGGAGTCTAAGTAGTGCCGCACCAACATGCTACAGCTCCCCTTCAGTGGCTTCACTGAAGAGTTCATGGTAGCCCAGACTACAGAAGCAATGCAGTATAGGGATTCCAAGGACCCCAAAGTAGTAGCTGCTGGCATTGTAATCCGCACAGGTAGGAAATGGAGTGCTGCAAGAAAGCAGCAGGTGGCAGAGGAGCGGCTAAGGCAGAAGGCTCTTGTTGGGGCGGTAGCTGTGGGGCGGGCAGGGCTGGGGCTCGTTCCAAGTTGCCTGGTCAACAAAGCCAGGGGAAAGGCGCGTCAACATCTACTCCAGGGGGAAGTGCGAGCTGGTGTTGAAGAGGTGAGAGCCAGCAGGATCGTGGGCCTGAGTCAGCAGGGCACCTGGACGAGGTGGGAGGGTGCCCTGCTGAGGAACGTCTCTTGGTCAGACTTCTGGCAGTCTGATTTTCACCGCACCACATTCCTGATCCAGACGGTATATGAAACCTTGCCGAGCCCATCATACCTTCACAGTTGGGGCAAGTCAGAAACACTGGCTTGTCTTCTGTGCATGGGAAAAGGGTCCCTGCAACATCTTTTGAGCAGCTGTCCCAGATCCCTGGCTGACGGTCGCTACAGCTGGCGCCATGACCAAGTGCTCAGGGCGATAGCTGAAGCGGTCACCACAGCTATCCAGAACAACAGACAACCACTCAGGAAGAGAACCATCTCCTTCGTGAGAGCTGGGGAGAAGGCTGCTGACCCCAACACCCAAAACCAGGCCTGCTTGCCACAGCCTCAGACTGGCAATTGAGAGTGGATCTTGGAAAACAACTTAAGTTTCCAGACCACATATAGCCAACAACTCTCCGCCCAGACATGGTCATCCGTTCAGACTCCACCAAGCAGGTGATCATGTGGGAGCTAACAGTACCCTGGGAAGAGAACACGGAAGTGAAAAATGAAAGGAAGCGTGCCAAATATCAGGAGCTGGTAGAGCAGTGCAGAAGTCATGGCTGGCGTGTCTACTGTGAGCCAGTGGAGGTTGGCTGTCGGGGCTTTGCGGGGCGCTCACTCTGCAGGGCTTCGGCAGCACTGGGAATATCTGGGAGAGCAAAGAGTGGGGCTATTCAAGCAGTCACAAATGCAGCAGAGAAAGCCACTAGGTGGCTGTGGATAAAAAGGGGGAGCTCTTGGCTTGTTGCTACTTGGATGCAAACCGCGATCTGATCAACAAGTCTGAATCCCGAGACTTCACACTTGATTTGGACTCATACTGAAAAGACTTCAGACTCGACTCGGACTCATCTATTGGGACTCGTGAACAATCATGTTTTCTTCTGGCATATTAACATTGTTGTGAGGTCTGGAAGGGGGGGAGATTCATATCTCTCACACCCCTCAAACTTTCAAAGAGACTGTTGCTTCCAACAGGGATTTCACAGATCTCTGCTAATTGCCATCCTGGACTCTTATCTGACTCTGGCATCGAAAGACCCTGCTTTCCCAGATAATAAATTACAATTCACGCCACAAATCAGCAAAACCTGCCAACCCCCCCCAGAGAGGTACCATTCTGACAGTTCACCCTGGTTGACCAGGCAACACTATCAGATGGCGGCTGTAATCTGCCGCTCTGGGATGCATCCAGGCTAACAAGGACACAAGAATTGATATAATAAGAAATTGGCTATCAAATAAATCAAATCAAATCAAATCAAATCAGATTTATTTGTATAGCGCCAAATCATAACAAAGTTACATCAAGGCACTTTACATATAGAGCAGGTCTAGACCAAACTCTTTATAAAATTATTTAAAGAGACCCAACAGATCCCCCGATGAGCAAGCACTTGGCGACAGTGGCAAGGAAAAACTTCCTTTAAGAGGCAGAAACCTTGGGCAGAACCAGGCTCAGGGGGGGCGGCCATCTGCCTCGACCGGTTGGGTTGAGAGAGGGAGAGAGAGAGAGAGAGAGGCACGGGGGGGGCAAAGTTGGGTAGAGTAGGGAGAGAAGGAGAGCAGGAGGAGGGGATATTCAAACAGGTGTAGGCAGGAACATGATGCTGCATGAGGTTCGTAGGAATGATGCTGTATGGAATTCTTGAAGATGTGGGAGCAGCAGGCATTGCAGGAACATGGGATGGTGATGATTCATCACCTGCAGGATGAGGACAGGGAGAGAGAGGAGAGGAGCTGGGAGAGAGAGAGGAGAGGAGCTGGGGGAGAGAGAGGAGAGGAGCTGGGGGAGACGGAGACTTCGGGAAAACATGGTTAGTAAATGCAATGCACATGCTTGGAACTGAGAGAAAGTGGGATTTCGGAGAAGCAGGTTGTTGGTATGACGGCGCATGCGAGGGGGGGAGAGAGAGAGGGAGAGGGAAGAAGGGGAGAGAGAGAGAGAGAGAGGGAGAGGGAAGAAGGGGAGAGAGAGAGAGAGAGAGAGAGAGGGGAGAGGGGAGAGGGAGAGAGAGAGAGAGGTGCTCAGTCCTTCCCCCAGCAGTCTAGGCCTGTAGCAGCATAGCTAAAGAGTAAATGAACTTTAACTTTTTAACTATAAGCTCTGTCATACAGAAAAGTTTTAAGCCTGGTCTTGAAAATTGCTAAAGAGTCTGCCCCCATAAGAGACTGCAAACATGCCGAACTGGTTCCCCTGCAAGAAGAGGACTTCACAGCTGTTCGAACCAGTTTTCTACGAGCTAATTTGGCAGAGATAGAATTTACACCGGACAATGAACTATTCCAATAATGTAACCACAGCGCCACCCAAATGGAAAACCACCGGAACCGATGGCACATTGCCTGAGCACCGTAATCTATGTGCTTGGTTTTTGCTTATAAATATTCTGTAAAAAAGATAATAAACTTCATGCACAGTCCGTAGTCATGCAATTCCGATTTTCCACAGCCAGTCAAGATGTGCATGAAAATGTTCTTTTCTTGGTTCATATGTTTGTGTGTTCTGTGATTCGTGAGTAACTAATAACCATTTAATTGTGTTTTTACAGTGTATAAGATAAATCCATGTCCACTGAATTAACCACAACAAGCAGAGAAAACCAAACTTATCAAAACGATAAATTTCTCTTTGTTTTATATATAATTTTAAACTTGGGTGAATGAAAGGCGTAGCTTTAAATCCAAAAACCGCCCTCATTATGCCGTGAAACTAGAGGGAGAAGTTTGATTGGACCAAATTTGCACCGATAACCAGACCACGCCTGTGGGTCGGCCCACAAATAAAAGTAGTCAATATGAAATTTTATGTGAGTCGTGAATTGGAGGAGTTCTAGGGAAGCTCTGGAGGGGAGAGCTTCCCCAGGAGACCTGACGGAGCAACAACAAAAAAAAAAAGAAATTCAGAAGTCAGAACTTAGCTGCTAAACTACAACGGCTAAGTTCCGACTTGAAGCCAAGGCTGCTTGCGGCCGGGACAAGTTGGCTGCACCGCATTCAGTCTCCAGTGTCTCGAGTTGTCATGGTAACCAGGGCTGCTTGTGCTGCGCATGGCTCCAGTCTGTTTTCATCAGGAAAGAGAAGAATAATTCGGACATTAACTTAATAACCAAGCCAATCGCCCGAAGGACAACAGTGCCAGGGAAGAGGGACGAGACAGGCCGACAGCCACTTCAGCCAGAACAAGTCTTGCTTGGAAGGCCACGACGAGGATCTCGACTCGGCCGTCTCTCGTAGGACATCTCCTGCCTTTTTCGTGGCCAGTTGAATCGCCAACCCAAAGTAAGGTTGCATCTATCGGCTCTTCCAGCTGGCCGTTCTGAGTGGTGCCAGGCATGGCTATCAGACAATATTGACCCAAATTTTAGCTTTAAAAGCTCTCCTTCCTTAGATAAATCCGCCCTGTATTTGACAAACAACCCTCCGTTCATTCGCCCAAGTTCTCAAGTTAGCCATCAGCTGCTTAATCATCATTGTCATATCATGTTATGCCATTTACATGTCCGAGCTCACCTGTTTCATTTAGTTTATGCCTTGATCTGCATCTGTATATAATGAGCAAATGTTTTGATTTCTCACTTATTAGCTAATAAAAACCTTAAAATTCAGCCATTGTTACACTCTTTCCTTCAGTTATTTTTTTTGTCAATCAACAGTAGAGAACATCGCTTCCAGATTGAGACTTGATAAGAGGCAATAATATACACAATCCTATGCACAACAACATTGAGGAAACTTTGAAACTTAATTTCACTATCTCCTTTTTGTCACGGTAATAACCATATTAGGCATCAGGTGGGCGCCTCACCCACTCGTACCTCAGATGATGGTAACTATGGCGACCTGCACACCTGCAGCTGCTTCTGTAACGTTACCCTTTGTAATTACGTTTGGTTATAAAAACTTCAAAAAAGATGGCATCAACGAAAGATATGCAGACTGCAAAGTCTGTGGTGCCAAAATTAAGGATGCGGGATCAACTACTTCAAATTTTATCAGGCACCTGAAAACTCACCCGGATCGGTAACTTACATTAAGTCACATTAGCGCATATGGATGGTTAGCAAACATGTTTAGCATCAGCTATGTAACGTTATCTTAGCTTGCTACTAGCTTTGTAACTGCAAATTTGAGAAGAAGTTTTGCTTACAAGTTGTTTGCATTTAGCTAAAGTGTGATGTTTTGCACTAATTGGAAGGATGTTAATTACATATTTGACTGGGTGAGGTGTAACATTTTCTATATTTGTTCTTATTATCGTCCCACTGAGCCTGCACAATAGGGGGTCTCACCCCACAAAGACTTGAGACTTGACTTGGATTTGCAAAAAAAGACTTGTGAACATCTCTGGCATGTGGACAGATGTGAAAACTTTCATCAGGCACTGTATGCAGGAAATATTTAGCAAACCAACATCACAGGCCTGAATAAGATGCTAGATATTGACCTTATGAGTCCCAAATCCAGAAGTCCACAAAGACATGAATTCTTATTAGTAGTAATGAATTATTTTACCCACTGGGTTGAGCTTACTCCCTTAAGAACTGCTACGGCCCAAACTGTTGCCTGATTTCTGAAAAATGAGATCTTTACCAGATAGGGTGTACCTGATTACATTCTGTCTGATCAAGGATGTCAGTTTGTGTATGATGTCTTCTGTGATATCTGTGAACAATGGACTGTTACTCCAAAACTCACCACTGCCTATCATCCTCAACCTGATATGACTGAAAGGGTGAATCGTACCTAGAAGACTATGATCGCATTGTATGTGAATGGCAATCATGCTAGATGGGATCAATACCTCTCGGAGTTCAGACTTGCCATTAATTCTGTTGTTCATGAAACAACAGGTGTTACACCCACTGAACTGCAAATTGGCTGGAAGTTTAACAGTCCAATGGATAAAGTTTTGACAGGAAAGATTTATCCCCCTAATGCACCTGATTGTGATGTTGTCCGTCAGCTAACTCAGCTCAAAGCAGATGTGGAAGAAACCCTCAGGACATCAAAACAGAGGCGACTGCGGAGTTGCAAAAAAATCGCCGTACTCTTGCTTTCAAACCTAAACAAAGAGTGTGGATTAGGAACTTTCCTGAATCACACGCTCAGAAAAAGTTTACCGCTAATACTCGCAAAGAAATGGAAAGGTCCCTACCGAGTTGTTCAACAACTGGAACCCTTGAACTACCATATAGTTTTGGAGGATACAGGTCAAGATGTACGAACTGTACATGTCTGTAATCTGAAACCTTTCTACCCTAGTGCCGAGGACTTGGAGCATCTGTAAAAGGAAAAAGATATTAGACATCTTCCAGGAAAATTCAGAGGAGGAGGATTTCATGGGTTTCTTGGGCTAAAACAAGAGGGAAATCGGTGCGAGTTTAGCAGGAAACAAGAAATGACCTCACTGGTAAGGAGGGGGGAGGGAAATTATAAATGTAACACACCTGAGAACTGAGTGGAGGAGGAAAACTCAAACAAAGGGACTGGAAAGAAGATAACGTATAAGAGAAGTCAGAATGTAAAGGAAAGGAGGAAAAAAAAACACAAGTGGAATTAAAGTGAACTCTAAGTTGAGAATCTGAAAGGGAAGTGTGTGAAACCAAGACCACTAAAGGAAGAAGTGAAACCCTAGACTTTGCTACTACTCACTCTCTGGGTCTGACACCTGCACACAGGAGGTTTTCACCCAACCCACACTGTCCTGGCAGACTCGCACACCATACACCAGAATCTCTACACATACTGTATACATACTGTCCTTCCAGCAGGACAACAACCCTAAACATAAAGCCATGGCTACAATGGAATGGTTTAAAACCAAACACATTCATGTGTTAGAATGGCCCAGTCAAAGTCCAGACCTAAATCCAATTGAGAATCTGTGGCAAGATCTGAAAACTGCTGTTCACAAACGCTCTCCATCTAATCTGACTGAGCTTGAGCTGTTTTGCAAAGAAGAATGGGCAAAAATATCAGTCTCTAAATGTGCAAAGCTGGTAGAGACATACCCCAAAAGACTTGCAGCTGTAATTGCAGCAAAAGGCGGTTCCACAAAGTATTGACTCAGGGGGGCTGAATACATTTGCACACCGCACTTTTTATTTGTAAAAAAAAATTAAAATCACATATAATTTTCTTTGTACTTCACAATTGTGTGCCACTTTGTGTTGGTCTTTCACATAAAATTCCAATAAAATATATTTATGTTTGTGGTCGTAACCTGACAAAATGTGGAAAAGTTCAAAGGTTATGAATACTTTTGCAAACCACTGTACACTGGGACAGTAACAAGGTGATTCAGTCAGTTTTGTTACCTGTACATATTCATACATGTTTTCGGTGGTTAACACATTCAGCTTTACAATTGTAAATGATTTCAACAATAAAATGTCTCACAACTGCTCCTGATCAGACACTGTATGAGTGTTTTAACAGTGTTGGTCTCACTGGTCGTAATGCTGTCTTGATGTTTGGACTGATGTATGACACAAAAATATTTATGACATCAAACTGTTCTCCATCTGTCTCCAATACTGCAACTGTCCTAAAAAGCAGTTAATAAATGAAACATTTCCACCAAGGACTTGATCAAGCTCACATTAATAATCCTCTCATTTGGGTGGGCTCTTACATCACTTGCGAAGGCTGTTTCCTTGATGGGTGTCAGAAATTAATGATGAAGTGCTGTTTTCCATTTCCAAAATTCTGAGCCTGCCAGAAGTTGAGGAAACACACCGCCATAAAACAGAGCCTCTGTGTTTGCTTTGAAATGAGGCAATGTTAACACTCAAACTCTCATATTAATGAAAACCTAACACTTTACGTTGTTCAAGTTACAGTTTAAGCCAATTTGTTGGTCTCACACAGAAAATCTGCTGGAGCAGCAGTAGTCTGGATGGTAAAGGGGTTGGATCCCAGTACAAGTCATCTTTAAAATGTAAAAGAAAAGTGAAATGCTCCCTGCTGACTCAAACACAAACGTACAATATGACCATAATAATTCCACAAATGATAATAAGAGTAATGAATGGCTGAATCCAGTCCCAGCTGACACGAGGTGAGGGTAGGGTTCACCCCAATCTATCACAGGAACAGTGATAATTAAAGGTCCCATATCATCTGGGATTTGAAGGGTTGATATTAATAACAAAATCTATTTATAAGAATCTGCTGTTTTTTACATGTCAGCTTCACTCTAGAGCTCTGGTAACAACTGGGCAATGAGCCAGTCAGAGTAAAGGATGTCCTCTGAGGTAGGTCCAGGTGAGCGGGGCTTGGCATGTTTCCTGGGGCAGAGAGTGCTTCGTTCCAGAAGTCCTGTCTGCTGGTTTTAAGACTCAGTTTCTGAATCCAGGCTGTGAGCATTTCTCTGTGGAATGACACCTTTGATATTTTCACTGGATTAATATAGAACCTAGACCTGATTTCAAATCAAATAACACAAGGAGATCTACTTTTAGACCATATGGAGCTATAAACCTTTAGACTGTATGGACCTTTAAAGGTAGTGTGAAAGGTCCAGACGGTCCAAATCTTTGAAGGTCCATACGGTATAAAAGTTTAGACCATATGGACATTAAAGAATGATTACATGGATGAATTTTGAGAAGCATCCATTGCATCCATTGTCTTATGCTTATCTGTCACGGTCTATGGGGGGGCTTTAGTTGATCGTAGCTGACATTGTGCGAGGGCGGGGTTACACTCCGGTTGATATATAGAGACAAACAACAATTCACACTCATGCCTACGGGTAATTTAGAGTCACTATGTAACCTTAACATTAATTTTTTCAAACTGTGGGAGGAAGCTGGAGAAGCTTGAGAGAATCCACGCAGGCACACAGAAAGGCTCCAAGCCTGGAAATCGATCACAGAACCTTCTTGTTGTGAGGCAAGAGGCATAAATAGGCAGTGTCTCACCTGTTCATATGTCAGCAGAGGCAAAATGTCTCTCAGCACTCTCTGCAACAGAGTAGTTCCTGTTGGCTGACAGAGCAGTTAATCCACGGTGGAGAAATACAAGCTTCAAGTCTGCCACTTTTCATCACTGCCACGAAAACAGGCAACCTCAGAGTGTTTGTGAGCAGATGACTCCGAGCTGATGCACAGTTGCTGCTCTCTGCAGCTTTACCGATCTGTTGGCATAGGAATCACTGTGTATGATGAATAATGACAGCCCTGAACTCAGAGGAATGGAAGGAATAAAAGACAGGTTAAGCTTTGCTTTTTTGTGGCTGTGAAATGATGCAACTTGCTAAAAGACTTTTTTCCCTCCTCACATTTACTCTGACATTCCTGTGTAATTAAGACATCTCTAACATGGCACGTTTCTCTTGACCACTTGGGACTCCCAAACAGAACTTGAGGGTTTTCAAAGCAAGTGAGGGCAGCCGATTCACATCTGTAATCACTAAGCATGTGCAGCATGACCATGAATGCAGTTAGACTATAACACTCTGCAGGCATTGTTTTCTATACACTGACATTTAAATTGTGATCCCACTTGCCCTTTTATGGGGACCAACTGCAGCAATGAGACTGACACAGAAACCAGATCATTTTATCAGGAAATGTGATTATGTAGCATGTTTTTCAAAATTTTCAGTTATATTTATTTTTTCTTTGAGGCATCAACACTGCAGATACATCTAAATTAATGAAATAAAGCACGGATGAAGAAAACAATGCAATAACAATCTGTCAATCTGTGTCTTTTGAAATAAATGTTTTCTTATTTTTGACAAAATACTTTATTTGAACTAAATTGAACTATTCCTCCTACACTGGACATGATGTTCACTTGTTTTAAGAAAATGATATTTTTAGATAAAGGTCAATAGAGTTTGAGATTGTTTGCTTTAAATTGACTTTGGGGAAAATGTGAGCATGACATACAAAAGTAAACTCAAATAATTTTAGCAACTGCTTGTATCGGGGGAAAATATATATAAAAAGCAATTTGAACATAAAGATTCTTATTGATTTTTTAAATTGATTTTAGTTTAATTTGTTGTTGTTGTTAATTTCCCTTAAAACAGTCTCAAAGTAAATCCATTTGACTCCTCTTCCCAAAATCGCTCTCAGTGTGAACTTGCTTTCATGTCAATGTGTGTGAAAATGATCCTGAGTGGACTAATTATATAATTGTTTCATTCATTTTCTTGTGTAGTTAACAACAACTCACTTTGATATTCGCTAATGTGGAAACGGTTCACAACCTTTAACAGCCATGCATGTTCAGCTTCCCAAACCCCACCAACATACACACACATACACACACATACACACACATACACACACAAACACACGCACACACTAACAAACAAATCTGATTGAGAAATTAACACCTTGCATATGCATATCGACTCCATCTAGTGGCTTATATTGGCTATTACCTCAGAGTCAAGAACATTAAAATCTTTGAATGTGAGACAGGGCATAAATGTGGGGAAATATTTTTTTTTTAACCAAGCAGATTTTTTATGAATTTTTATTTACATTAAATTTCAACTTTGGAGCTAATGCTCAGGACAATGAGAGGTCATCCTTGAACAAAAACGATCTGACTACATGAGAGCACTTTTACGTTAATACAGTTTTAATGGTGTTGACTTTGGCTGTGTTTTAATCATTGACTTGGCTATGGTGGCCCCTAAAGCCCTGGAAGATGAGATCCCAAAGTGAGTTCAGAAGATCAAGCTGATTTGCTAAAGGCCAGAGCCGGTTCCATCTCTAATCAGTATGGTGCTGTACATGATGAAACTTTTAGGTATGACCATGTGAAGTTGGAAGAAACTGGTTTAGTTGTCACTGCAGAAGCTGTCACATTGAAAGTGGGAGAGGAACACATTGCAAAGTAGGTTTTCCACAGTAACTGTATTGCAAAAGTAAACAAGGCGGACAATCATATCATTCAACAACAATATGTTTGCTCCTCAGAATTAGCGATTTCTCTGTGTCTTAAAAAAGTGAGCCATGATCTCAAACAGAATTGTTAAATACAGAAAAATATAGATTCAGGTCAAAAAGGATTGAAAATACTTACTAGTACTGTAAATAACAGTAAGGGAAGACAGCTACAACAGATATCATTTACTGTCCTGGCACAGTGGATGCATTTAATAAGTTGGACATACAAAAATAAACCACAACAAAGCAACACACATATTATACAAATAAAAATCTGAAAATATGTCCCACTGGCAGAGTTTGATCGGAGCGCTTCCTGTGAATGAGAAGTGGATGCCTGTGTTACACGTGTGACTGAAACACTGCTGCTATAGAGAATAGCTTCTTAAACCATGTTCAAAATGTCCTGACCAAAACAAAACGGCATCTTCTGAGAACTATAATATTAAAAATAGTAACATGTTAGAAATGTTGACCATGATATTATGATAGCATTGACACTGAGCAAGGATGGGATGAAGAAAAAAAAAGCTGTATAACAATATGATCTGGTGTGTAAAATGTTTGTGATGCCTCCCACACAGACACGCGCGCACACACACACAAAAAACAAAAGAAAAAGAAGAATAACAACAACAAAAAAAAAACAGATTTTCTGCTAGGAGAGATTTCACAAGTTGATGAAATAGTCAAACAAAAACTCTTAAGAATTGTACAAGTATAAAAAAGCTACAAACATTAATAAATTACATCACTGACACATAAACACTTCACAAGGTGCTAGTAAAATAATTCCGAAACCCTCAGGATACTAGAACTCAAACAAGAGGCTGGTCATAGAAACTTTAAGTGTTTTTTTTTTTTCCTTTTGTATAATTTTTCCTCAAAGCTTCGTCTCTTGTTGAAACAGAATCACAATACAATTAGCTTTGTGTATGTAAGGCCATATGACAATAGATGTTCTATTTCTTCAGTTGTTTTCCAGGCAACACCTTTAAATCTAAGGTGGAAAGGGTTAAAACTGAAGCTCTGCTATAAAAAAAAAACAAAACAAAATAAAAGTTCAAATATTAGGACTATATGTATATATACATATATGTATATATATATATAATTCATAATTAGCAAAACCTGTAAAAATTTTGAATTAACCTAAGGAGAAAAGATACAAAAAGTAGTAATTTAAAAGGCTATGTACAAGCTACATTCTATATACTGTACTGTGTGAAGCCGTAAAAATGCAGAAATGAGCCTAAGTGGTCGGTGATGCCTGCGAAAGCAAAAGAAGAGAGAAAGTATCCACATGCAACTGCAGACCTGACATGGATGAGGCTTATCATTAGCTACAGGTCCAAAGTAGTGTCAGAAATCCTAGCTTTCATTTCCAAACACACACAAACCTGTTCAGTGGTGCCTCTACTTAGTCTTATGTTATCCTATGTTTGACTGCCAGAAACATTCAGACACTGCTGCTGTGTGAGACACGGCATTATTCATGATTCCCTTTGTGCTTTACAGCTGCTCATTTCCTTTCAATGAGTCCAGACGAATAAATAAATATGAGCGCAGATAGTGCTCTGCAAATCTAAGTATTAAAATAAAGGGATAAATGCTCAATTTGACTCCAATAGAAGCAGAATATTGGCTGGGAAGACAGGGAGGACGTGCCTTTTCATTTCAGGTCATCAGTGTTGCAATGATAAGCTGCATCCATATAGTAGGAATTAATGTGTAAAATCCCCGAACCCAGACCAAAGCACACATGCAACTGAGTACATGCAAGGGATACTTTCAAAAATCTTGGAATGACTGCAATGTACTTCTACTTCACGTTTTAGCAACCCCTGATAAACTGACAGCTGTAGTAAAATGAGACATGTTGTCTTAAAAAATATTTATAGGTAGGTTCTGTACACTTTAATATCTGAAAGTTATAAAGTATAAGTAGAGGCAAAAACCTATTTGAGTGATGTTCTTCTTAGAAATTGAAAAAAAAAAAAATGCATGATTTTCTTCTCCCATCTCATTTCAGTTTTTTAAATCACTGTGAGGTTGGGATTTGACCCAGCTCATGAATTCCCAGTCCTACAGCAGTCCACTGCATACTACAGGAGGAGCTTCCCATTTCGATGGATCTTTAAAATCTTTCCAAGTCTTTGTTTGGCAGTTGCCATGCCTTTCTTTAGTCGCTTTGCTGTAAAAAGAGCAAGGAATCAGAGGAAATAAGAAAAGAGTGTTGGTGCTTCTGCAGCACTGATGACATATTACACATTTTCTATACGTCCATGTTTGCTAACTGGGTGTCTTCATCTTCTTCTTCAGCTTCTTTAATGTTTTGTTTATTAACAGCGCTGCTATGACACTGGTCAATGACACTCAGCAGGATGCCATATTTGAAGTAGAAGGTGGATCTGATCTGCTCTGCACTCTATCTTGATTTGGTGTTTTAGTCCGTCAGCTACAGTGTAGCCCCACCACCTAACCAATCCCCTGCTTTCTGGTCTATTTTCCTCTAAATGTGAGCCTAATTTTAGAAATTTACATTCTGCTGTATCGAACACTTGAAACATTTTCCCATAGACTTCAATACAATATCACTTCCTTATACAACCAGTGGAGTAGGCACCTGATGGTCATTAGATAAGATGAAGGTTTGACTTTACCAACCTGGACTCAAAGTCCACTTTTATAGGTAGGTAGACTGTTCCTATTCCTGGTCCAATTTCAAGATGCTGGATAAGATTTTCCCTCTGGACTAAGAGTGGGCAGTCTGAGTAGCATCACATTGCTTTCATCAAAACTCACCTTTGGCGTCCGCTGAGCCCACACGGTCTCCCTTTGTTACGCTGCTGCTGTTGGTGCTTGTGGAGTTGTTGCTGTTGTTGGGAGAAGAGACAGATGGTCGCCTATGGCTGAGGAAGACACCTGGCGCCATTGGCTGTGGGCCTCCCAGTGACTTGACCGTGTTGAACTCATGGTCTGTCAGGCTGCCATCTTGGGAGTCAAGATTGTGCTCTGGCGAGCTACTGTCCTGAGAGATTTTTGGGGGCTCCTCAAGTACTATTGCTTTCTTTTTGGTGCTTTTCTTCTTCTTCTTTGTTTTCTGTTGCTCCTCCTATTGACACATAATTTTCGTAAGCAACAGCAACAGATTCTGACAAGTGCTGTGTAATAATACATCTGACTGACTTACCTGATGAGATAGCTTTGCTGCAGCTGCGGCCAGTCCCGTCTCTATGGAGGCTACTCGGGCGCCATCTCTTGCCGGCCTCTCGTGTCGAGGAACTGAGGGTCCTACACGGGCTGATATGATATATGAGTGAGAGATATAATGTTTAGAACAAATTTAATTCTTAAAAGTGTAAAGTGCACATAATTCTTCGGTATATACCTGTTGGGCTGTATGGAGTGTCATCATTGCTTTTCCGTTTCTTTGATCTAGATTTGAAAACAGGATTATCCTCTTCAGACTCCAACGAGGGGTAAACTAAAAAAGATAACTAGCATTTAATGCCTGCATGGTTTTCAAACAGAGCATATATAAAATTAAATATTACCTTTTGTAATGTATACAATGTACTAATCAATCTAAAATGGTGGAAGTTTCCAATGACACTGTGCAGGGCAGCTGTGAGGCAGCTGTTGGATCTCCCCTTTCATCCCTCCACTCACAGCACAACCATTACAGTCCAGACCTTCTAATATCTGGATTATTGGATGATCAAGATAAAAAATAGCCTGTTTACAGAAGAAGAGCTGAATGCCAGCGTGTGAGAAACTCGCTGGCCTGGCGAGTTCAGCGCAAGAACGTTTGTGATACGAACAACTAATTAGACCATAATTACAAGTTCAAAAAGGATGTAGAACAATTACTTGGAACTCGTGTTAATGGCTTATTAACAAGCTGGGAGGATCCAAACAGCTGTGTTTGGATGGAGTATCAAAAAAAAAAACTTTCAGAGGAAAAAGATCACAAATTGGACCAGCACAAAAGAGGGCTGATTTTGAGAGAAAGGCTGAAAACAAACATAAATGCAGTCGTCCTCTCCTAATGAAAAGTTACAGGCCAAATTTAGAATTAAAGACCCACATGTTATGCATCGGGCTCAATCTGTTTTTAACAGCAACCGTTGGTTATTTTCTCATTCCTTTGTTCAAAAGTAACACTGTGACACGGGCCTGTTCTCAGTGAGGTCTATTCATCTGGCATGTCGAAGAGACCTGGAACCGGGACAATGAGTCTACTCTTGGTGTTTACCATAGTCTGAGTCCTTGAAACATGCGTCCATGTGATCCTGGTCATCATCGTAATCCAGGCTGTCAATACTGCTGCTTTTCCTGGGTTTCTTTGGGAACCGTTTGGTGGGCCGCTTGCTGTTGTTCCCACCTCCGCCGGTGCCGCCTCCTCCTCCAGCCTTCTTGCTGACTTGGTTTCCATGCAAGTTGGTCTTCAGCTGGTTATTGTTTTTGGACTGGCTGTTACTCCATGGCTGCTGCAAGCTGTCTGAAGACGACAGGTTGGCCATGGACAGCATGCCCTGAATGGCCTCCTGTGTGCTGGGAGATGCAGGTGGCTGACTGTAAGTACGTCAATAAGAAATACACAACAACACAGCCATTACACAGTGGTCATGATTTTGGCAGAGGAGAAGAGCGACTGAGAAAATTCATAGAAAAAACTTTGAAGTAATGTGAATATCACCAGGTATACCATAAAGCATCATTATCATTAGACAGCTGCGAGTAGAACTGTCAAACTTGAACTTTCTCCACAGCTAAGGAAAATAATTTAACACACCAATTAAGGTATTAGCTATGAGCTGCAACACTGAGAAAAGACATTATCAAACTGCTGTAATGGACTGTAGTCACCTCATTCCCTGCTTTCACAAAGTTCCCCCTTCAAAGCACCAAAACAATTTGAGAAATGAAAATATTTTAGTCAGTGTTTAGCTTATTTGTAGCTTTCAGTGTGGTGGAAACAGACCATCAAGAGCAAAAAAAAAACAGCAAACAGCAAGAGGCAAAGGGAAGAGCCTGAGGCCGCACAGCACCTGATAAATTAACGCTGAGTGAAAGAAGCATTGAATTTACACGAACTGCTGACAGAATCAGCATAAATTGTTGCTTTGGTCAAAAGTTGATTTTTCAGCTCTGAGCAAAGTTAGAAAGCTCTGCTTTTTCATCTATTCATTTGGTCGCTGAATGGGCCATTAGTTTTTCGGTGTATAAGCCCCATTAAAGAGGGAAAACCTGTCCAAGGGGGATTCATCCAGAGACTAATTAATGTGCACTGCAGCCTAAGTGAGTGGATGTGTCCATTGCTGTTGAAAGAAAAGTGAAATTGCAGAGAGAGGATTATGTCTGGGGAGGTAAATCTACCTGTTGGTACTGTAGTCAATCCCACCAACTTGCTTGCTCGCCTGCAGCAGGTCAAGAATCCCTGCAGCACTGCCACCCTTTTTTTTGACCTTAGAGTTACGACTTTTCACCTCAGGCTTGGCCTCTGTGTCTATGTGCAGGGTCTCTTCATCCGAGGAGACGACACTCTGATTTGGGAGGAAGAGGGCAGAATGGAAACAGACATAAATGACACTGCATTGTGGGTGTGTGGCGTTGCTTCAGAGTGAAATGATGGATAGTGTCTGGAGGGTTTGCATTTTTGTGTACTGTAAAGATTTCTTTCTTATTATTATTTGAAAGCTGATTATTATGTGAAGAAGCCCCTGGGGGGGGCAGCACGGCAGCATAGTGTGGTTGCCCCACAATAAGAAAGTCGCGGGTTCGGTTCCTGGCCTGGGTCCTTTCTGTGTGGAGTTTGCATGCTCTCCCTGTGCCTGCGTGGGTTTCCTCCCACCATCCAAAGACATGGATGTTTGGGTTAATTGGTAACTCTAAATTGTGCGTAGGTCTGAGTGTGGCAATGGACTGCCAACCTGTCCAGAAAGACCCAATGTGAGCTGGGATAGGTTCCAGCACCCCCCACAACCCAGAAACGGATAAGCAGTAGAAGATGAATTAATGAATCAATGAAGTCCCTGGGGGCTATGGAGGAAAGGAGCTTGGTGTTCTTTCCTATTAAACACAAATTTATTCAGATATATGCAGTACGCACATTTTCGGACATGTAGACAAAATGGGTATTAACACAGAACATTTCCCTCATCAGCATATGGTGGTCCACAAAGAGCTTCTAGCTTTCATTTAACCAGATTTTTTTTTTTCACACACAGGAGCACTTCAGCCAAAGACTCATTCCCCCAAGGTGAACACCACAGAACACCACAGGAAACCATTCCTGTCTGTGGCCATCAGACTATTTAACTCCTCCCTCTGAGTCATTACACAAACTGGACTCAAAGTGCAATAATCACACTCTGCTGTGAAATATTTCGATTCAGTGCAATACTTCCTTTTTTCTGGTGTACACAATGTATATACTGCTGCTGTACAGGCTGCTGTGTGTAATTATATTTATTATATCTAATTGCTGTTATATTTAAATTGTCTCCCTCCCTCTCTCCTTCTCTCTCTCTCTCTCAACCCAACTGGTCGAGGCAGATGGCCTCCCCCCTGAGCCTGGTTCTGCCCGAGGTTTCTGCCTCTTAAAGGAAGTTTTTCCTTGCCACTGTTGCCAAGTGCTTGCTCATCGGGGGATCTGTTGGGTCTCTTTAAGCAATTTGATAAAGAGTTTGGTCTAGACCTGCTCTATATGTAAAGTGCCTTGATGTAACTTTGTTATGATTTGGCGCTATATAAATAAATGTGATTTGATTTGATTGCAACTTGTTCAAGCTTATGTGCCTTTTTTTATTGTGTTGGACATTATGAGAGGATGTAGCTGCCTGTGTGCGTCTCTCTGTCTGAAAGCCCCTTTTCTACTGGTCAAAAACCAGCCAAGAGTCACTAAGGTCAGGCTTTAGTCTGCACTTACCCGTGAGTCACATGACTCTGCAGTAAACACAGGTTGGCTATTCATCAGCTCTTACTCTGATCAGCATCGAGGGAAGCACAATTCCCTGGTGAACACACAACAGTCACCTGTCCAGCAGAGGACTGTTACACTGACTCTCCATCTCACTTTTAAAAACACACAGATTGAGATCAATTTGCCAGCTCGTAGCTCACAACCTCCCAACCCCAGCAACTGTGTGTGTCCTTTGCAAGTTTTCTAAGTGCATGTGATGACGGCACTACTCATGCCAGTTGTGTGCGTAAGACCCGAGCAGAAAAACTAATGTTTAGCTACGCTTAAAAAAAACCTGCTAATTTTGGCAGATTTTACAGTGTACAGCCTAAAAGAATGAGATTACAAACTGGTCCGATATTCACTACGTTTTTATGAGGATGAAAACGTGAGTAAATGGTTACGTACCTTCGTCACCAATGGTTGGAACTTTGATTTTTTGGCTGGCTGGATGGATTCTCTGATGTCTGACAAAACTGGAGGAAATTCAATCCATCACTATACAATAGTGCAAATATAATTTGTATCTGAAAACGTTATGATTATTAATGCTGGGCTGAGTATCAATCCAAGATCACTAAAAGATGTACATCGAAGGTCAGGAAATCATTACAGAACTAATTTTGTTCCTTTTTTTTTAACCAAGTAAAGCTGCACAATTTATCGAAACTGCTGTTATTTTGATAAAAATAAAATCTGTCACATTGTTTTGCAATGTTAGCCTCATGAGCATTGTGGTGCTAAAGAGACATTCTGGCCCACAGGTCATATTCTCCAGACGTAAAGGAATATGTTTGGAAAAAAACATCACATCATTGCAGTTCTTATATACACTGCTCAAAAAAATAAAGGGAACACTAAAATAACACATCCTAGATCTGAATGAATGAAATATTCTTATTAAATACTTTGTTCTTTACATAGTTGACTGTGCTGACAACAAAATCACACAAAAATTATCAATGGAAATCAAATTTATTAACCCATGGAGGCCTGGATTTGGAGTCACACTCAAAATTAAAGTGGAAAAACACACTACAGGCTGATCCAGCTTTGATGTAATGTCCTTAAAACAAGTCAAAATGAGGCTCAGTAGTGTGTGTGGCCTCCACGTGCCCGTATGACCTCCCTACAACGCCTGGGCATGCTCCTGATGAGGTGGCGGATGGTCTCCTGATGGATCTCCTCCCAGACCTGGACTAAAGCATCCGCCAACTCCTGGACAGTCTATGGTGTAACATGGTGGTGGATGGAGCGAGACATGATGTCCCAGATGTGCTCAATTGGATTCAGGTCTGGGGAACGGGCGGGCCAGTCCATAGCATCAATGCCTTTGTCTTGCAGGAACTGCTGACACACTCCAGCCACATGAGGTCTAGCATTGTCTTGCATTAGGAGGAACCCAGGGCCAACTGCACCAGCATATGGTCTTACAATGGGTCTGAGGATCTCATCTCGGTACCTAATGGCAGTCAGGCTACCTCTGGCGAGCACATGGAGGGCTGTGCGGCCCCCCAAAGAAATGCCACCCCACACCATTACTGACCCACTGCCAAACCGGTCATGCTGGAGGATGTTGCAGGCAGCAGAACGTTCTCCACGGCGTCTCCAGACTCTGTCACGTCTGTCACATGTGCTCAGT